>CAKXYN010000095.1:4884835-6106044 GCA_935064755.1 Tragelaphus eurycerus | reverse complement strand
AGACTACCATCAGCAATTATATGCCAATAAAATGGACAACTTGGAAGAAATGGACAAATTCTTAGAAAAGTACAATTTTCCAAAACTGAACCAGGAAGAAATAGAAAATTTTAACAGACCCATCACAAGCACGAAAATTGAAACTGTAATCAGAAATCTTCCAGCAAACAAAAGCCCAGGTCCAGACGGCTTCACAGCTGAATTCTACCAAAAATTTAGAGAAGAGCTAACACCTATCCTGTTCAAACTCTTCCAGAAAATTGCAGAGGAAGGTAAACCTCCAAACTTATTCTATGTGGCCACCATCATCCTAATACCAAAATCTGACGAAGATGCCACAGAAAAAGAAAACTACAGGCCAATATCACTGATGAACATAGATGCAAAAATCCTTAACAAAAAGAATCCAAGAACATATTAAAAAGAGCATACACCATGACCAAGTGGGCTTTATCCCAGGGATGCAAGGATTCTTCAATATCCACAAATCAATCAATGTAATACAACACATTAAGAAATTGAAAAATAAAAGCCATATGATTACCTCAATAGATGTAGAGAAAGCCTTTGAAAAAATTCAACATCCATTTATGATAAAAACTCTCCAGAAAGCAGGAATAGAAGGAACATACCTCAACTTAATAAAAGCTATATATGACAAACCCACAGTAAACATTGTCCTCAATAGTGAAAAATTGAAAGCATTTCCCCTAAAGTCAGGAACAAGACAAGGGTGCCCACTTTCACCATTACTATTCAACATGGTTTTGAAGTTTTGGCCACAGCAATTAGAGCAGAAAAAGAAATCCAAATTGGAAAAGAAGAAGTCAAACTCTCACTGTTTGCAGATGACATGATCCTCTACATAGAAAACCCTAAAGACTCCACCAGAAAATTACTAGAGCTAATCAATGAATATAGTAGAGTGGCAGGATATAAAATCAACACACAGACATCCCTTGCATACCTATACACTAATAATGAGGAAATAGAAAGAGAAATTAAGGAAACAATTCCATTCACCATTGCAACGAAAAGAATAAAATATTTAGGAATATATCTACCTAAAGAAACTAAAGACCTATATATAGAAAACTATAAAACACTGGTGAAAGAAATCAAAGAGGACTCTAATAGATGGAGAAATATACCATGTTCATGGATCAGAAGAATCAATATAGTGAAAATGAGTATACTACCCATAGCAGTCTATAGATTCAATGCAATCCCTATTAAGCTAACAATGGTATTTTTCACAGAGCTAGAACAAATAATTTCACAATTTGTATGGAAAAAAAAACAAAACTCAAATAGCCAAAGCAATCTTGAGAAAGAAGAATGGAACTGGAGGAATCAACCTGCCTGACTTCAGGCTCTACTACAAAGCCACAGTCATCAAGACAGTATGGTACTGGCACAAAGACAGAAATATAGATCAATGGAACAAAATAGAAGGCCCAGAGATAAATCCACACACCTATAAAGGAGGCAAGAATATACAATGGATTAAAGACAATCTCTTTAACAAGTGATGCTGGGAAAACTGGTCAACCACTTGTAAAAGAATGAAACTAGAACACTTTCTAACACCATACACAAAAATAAACTCAAAATGGATTAAAGATCTAAACATAAGACCAGAAACTATAAAACTTCTAGAGGAGAACATTGGCAAAACACTCTCTGACATAAATCACAGCAGGATCCTCTATGACCCACCTCCCAGAATGTTGGAAATAAAAGCAAAAATAAACAAATTGGACCTAATTAAACGTAAACACTTCTGCATAACAAAGGAAACTATAAGCAAGGTGAAAAGACAGCCTTCAGAATGGGAGAAAATAATAGAAAATGAAGGAAATGACAAACAACTAATCTCAAAAATATACAAGCAACTCCTACAGCTCAATTCCAGAAAAATAAATGACCCAATCAAAAAATGGGCCAAAGAACTAAATAGACATTTCTCCAAAGAAGACATACAAATGGCTAACAAACACATGAAAAGATACTCAAAATCACTCATTATCAGAGAACTATAAATCAAAACCACAATGAGATACCATTTCCCGCCAGTCAGAATGACTTCGATCCAAAAGTCTACAAGCAATAAATGCTGGAGAGGGTGTGGAGAAAAGGGAACCCTCTTACACTGTTGGTGGGAATGCAAATTAGTACAGCCACTATGGAGAACAGTGTGGAGATTCCTTAAAAAACTGGAAATAGAACTGACTTATGATCCAGCAGTCCCACCGCTGGGCACACACACCGAGGAAACCAGAATTGAAAGAGACACCTGTATCCCAATGTTCACTGTAGCACTGTTTATAATAGCCAGGACATGGAAGCAACCTATATGTCCATCAGCAGATGAATGGATAAGAAATCTGTGGTACATATGCACAATGGAGTATTACTCAGCCATTAAAAAGAATACTTTTGAATCAGTTCTAATAAGGTGGATGAAACTGGAGCCTATTATACAGAGTGAAGTAAGCCAGAAAGAAAAACACCAATACAGTATACTAACGCATATATATGGAATTTAGAAAGATGGTAACAATAACCCTGTATACGAGACAGCAAAAAAGACACTGATGTATAGAACAGTCTTTTGGACTCTGTGGGAGAGGGCGAGGGTGGGATGATTTGGGAGAATGGCATTGAAACACGTATAATATCATATATGAAATGAATCGCCAGTCCAGGTTCCATGCATGATACTGGATGCTTGGGGTTGGTGCACTGGGACGATCCAGAGGGATGGTATGGGGAGGGGGGAGGGAGGGGGGTTCAGGGTGTGGAACACGTGTATACCTGTGGCAGATTCATGCTGATGTATGGCAAAACCAATACAATATTGTAAAGTAAAAAAAAATAAAAATTAATCAATGAGAAGAAAAAAAAGAGCCCTCAAAGACAAAAAAAAGAAAACTCTTACCAATCTAGTAAATTAAACTTATAAAAAGGTAACGAAGATCATGGCATCTGGTCCCATCACTACATGGGAAATAGATGGAGAAACAGTGGAAACAGTGTCAGACTTTCTTTTTCTGGGCTCCAAAAACACTGCAGATGGTGACTGCAGCCATGAAATTAAAAGACGCTTACTCCTTGGAAGGAAAGTTATGTCCAACCTAGATAGCATATTCAAAAGCAGAGACATCACTTTGCCAACAAAGGTTCGCCTAGTCAAGGCTATGGTCTTTCCTGTGGTCATGTATGGATGTGAGAGCTGGACTGTGAAGAAGGCTGAGCGCCCAAGAATTGATGCTTTTGAACTGTGGTGTTGGAGAAGACTCTTGAGAGTCCCTTGGACTGCAAGGAGATCCAACCAGTCCATTCTGAAGGAGATCAGCCCTGGGATTTCTTTGGAAGGAATGATGCTAAAGCTGAAAGTCCAGTATTTTGGCCACCTCATGCGAAGAGTTGACTCATTGCAGAAGACTCTGATGCTGGGAGGGATTGGGGGCAGGAGGAGAAGGGGACGACAGAGGATGAGATGGCTGGATGGCATCACTGACTCAATGGATGTGAGTCTGAGTGACCTCTGGGAGTTGGTGATGGACAGGGAGGCCTGGCGTGCTGCAGTTCATGTGGTCGCAAAGAGTCGGACACGACTGAGCAACTGATCTGATCTGATCTGAAGAGTTCTTAATAGTCCTAATGCAAATAGATAAACTTAGTAAGATTTTTATTTAAAGTTACAAGTTCAACATTATTAATTAACTACAATTTTGAAATAAAATCACAAATAGACCAGATACTTTATTAGGTCAAATTCTCTTAAAATGCAAGTA
The DNA here is from genome assembly GCA_935064755.1 of Tragelaphus eurycerus. Taxonomy (NCBI): domain Eukaryota; kingdom Metazoa; phylum Chordata; class Mammalia; order Artiodactyla; family Bovidae; genus Tragelaphus; species Tragelaphus eurycerus. The sequence goes on along the minus strand of CAKXYN010000095.1, from coordinate 6,102,244 downwards.
CCTTTGTGTAAGTGTATACAGATTCCTTATAAAATATTATAATATAAATTTAATTCTTTTAAACATTAGTGTGTATGTGTGCTAAGTCACTTCAGTTGTGTCTGACTCTTTGTGATCCTATGGACTGTAGCCTTCCAGGCTCCTCTTTCCATCAGATTTGCCAGACAAGAATACTGGAGTGCATTGTCATGCCCTCTTCCAGCGGGATCATCCCAACCCAGGGATGGAACCCATGCCCCCTATGTCTCCTGCATTGGCAGGTGAGTCCTTTAACACTTGTGCCACTTGGGAAACCCAAACATTAGTGTACATAATTCTAAATCTTGGGGCTACAAAAATACCTTCACATTACTGAAATTATTTGGTCATCCAACAACTTTGAAGGATACCTTCTCAATAGTTAAGACTGAAAGACAATCAGTTTAAGAACAAGGATACATAACCCACTGAGCCTACACCATCCAGGTACCAGGTCACTCATGGAAATCTGAAGCTTCCACCTACCTGCTCCTTCACCTAGCTAAATTTGTATTTACTTGGCCCTTAAAATATTTATATGCATTCCTGTATGGTTTTTTCCTATCTTTTTGGCCATAAAATTCTTATATTTGTAGAAGTTAATCAGATGGCTTAATTAATTGATCTTCAATTGAATCTGGATCTCTCCATGGCTTGATCTGTCCCTATACTCACTGACTCCAAGATCATTCTATATACAATGTCCAACAACCTAGGATGACATTTGCCCTCTCTTTTATTCCTGCCTCTCATTTCTCAATCCCAATTAAGCTGGAACTAGGACAGGAGAGAGAATAAGACCCTTCTCCTCAAGGTTATTGGGGCCAAAGATCAAGCTTGAGTTGGAGAAAGGGGAAGAAAGGAGATGAGCATCTTAAATTAAACTGGTCTGAGGTTTTTAATAACTGAAGATGTCTGGACAACTATGGGATTTGCTTAAGGGGTCAGTGCACTCATGTGTGCATGTGCCTGCTCTGTCACATCCGACTCTTTCTGACCCCATGGACTATAGCCCACCGGGCTCCTCTGTCCATGGAATTCTCCAGGCAAGAATACTGGAGTGGGTTGCCATTTCCTACTCCACGGGATCTTTCCAACCCAGGGCTCAAAACTGCTTCTCTTATATCTCTTGCATTGCCAGGAGGATTCTTTATCAAATGTGCCACCTAAGAGAGACTAAACAGTAGACTTGAAGATGATCAGAAAAACACTTGTTTGATGTTTATATATTGTTGAGTTCAAATTGCTCAATAACATGTAATATTAGAGCAAGGACAAATATTAAGTCATTTATTAAGTCTTTTGTTAAGCCTTAAGAGGTGTATGGCTGTAATTGTCTCCAACTCTTAGACTATATGGACACGATCTTCCACATCACCTTCTTTGAGTCTCAATTGCCAATTCTGGAACAAAAAGAAAAATCCACTTCTATATCCTACTAAGGTCATCTCCTGAGTAATAAATATTTTACTCCATTACAAATACCCATAGGAAAGTCTCTGTTCATAATTTTGTAATTCTTTTTTTTTCTTTTAAATTTTTATTGGAGTATAGTTGCTTTACAAGGTTGTGTTAGTTTCTGCTGTACAGCAACATGAATTTATACATACCCTCTCTTTCGGACATCCTTCCCACTCAGGTCACCACAGTAAGTTAGAGTTCTTGGTGCTATACGGGATGCTCTCATCAGTCATCTGGTTTATACATAGCATTCATAATGTACATGCATATTTCTTGTGTCATCTCCAGATCATTCTTGTGTCTTTATCTTGGTTTCACTCTCATGACCCTGTTTTCATGTTTGGGGTCCCTGATGAGTCCAGCATATATCCGTTGAAGAAAAATTCATAAAGTATCCTGGATATGGGTCCCTTACCAGGGTCTCCAAGAAGACTGAAGCTCTCATCATGCCCTCCACTTTCTGAGAGCTTTATTCTTCATTTTATATTTAGCTGCCATTTGAGAGAGAAGGTGCCCTAATGAGAAAACCAGTCAGTCAGAATCTGAACAAGCTGTACAAGCCCAGACATGAAGTCTCCTTCTATGATCTATGCCCCAGGCTTCAAGGTCCTCTCCAGGGTCTATACCCAAGAGAAACCCCTCACCTCACCACAGCTGTGCATCCAAAATAAGGGAGAACTCCAGGTAGGGAACCAAAATAAGGAGACCACAGAGTAAATTAAATCCTTTGATTGTAGTATATTAAGTCATTGCAGCACTCAAAGGAAGCCATTCATATCATCCAAGAAGCCCTGAATAAATGTTTCAGTAATGAGACTAGCAGAAAGGAGCTTGTCACCCTGTGGTAGTCTTTCTGCAAAGAATTTGATTTAAGTCTGGTATCAGAGCATGAACCATGTTAAAATACAATTACAAGAGAAACAGGAATTTCATTAGTGAATTGCAAGGAATAACTCTGAACTGAAGAGGCTGGTGAAAGATGATATGTGTTAGCAGGGAAAAAAGGGAAGAAGAGGCAGTGTGTGATAGGAGAAGCTGTCTGTCCCTCTGATGCCATCCTGGAAAGAAGATAGGGATGTCAACTTCAGGAAGAAGGGAATAAGATGTCTTTCTCCTCTAGTTGGTATTCATGACCCTCCCAGGGGATCTGGAGCTTCTACCTCCTAAGAGAGTGACCAAGAGAATAACTGCAACACTGTCCCACATCCTCTCACCACCGCCCATCCAACAAACATACCTCACTTCTCTGCTAATAGAACCTTAATTGGCTTCAGAAAGTGTCATTTCTGAAATGCATAACTTGGGTAAAAGAGAAGTGGATGACTACAGTTGAAGTCTCAACTCTATTATTTACTATCAATGTGATCATGCTTGTACCAGAAACTTATTAATAGCAAGTCACCTAATCCCTTTCTGAATCTGTTTCCTATCTGTGATAGAGAGGTGCCTGGCATATAACAGGTACTCAGTAAACAACACAAGACTGGTTATCACTTGGTTCCAAATGGGTGGATTTACTCAGTGGTCTCAAAGGTAGGGGATGCACAGAACCCAAATTTCAACCTCTCCTTGAAATAAATAAGAAAGCCATATGGCCCAAAGAATTGTTCATATCCAGTATCCCAGCCCTGATTACACTAGTTATACCCTCTCTGTGTTCACCCAGGCTTGCTCTGGGCATCTCAGTCATTGCATTTAAATTTCTAGATCTTGGGTCTATTCACACATCAGCCAGTCCCACCCAGCAGAACACGAACTCCTTTCTGGAAAGGTGTCTTATACATTTTTGTACGCCCAGCAGCCAGCACAGTGCATGTCATAGAGCTCCGCAAATATCTGTTAAATGAATGAAATAAGTCCCCCTAACTGAATGAAAAATTCCTCCAATAAGCATGGCTTCTAAACCTTTGAGTACGTAGGCCTAGCATTTCCACATGATGTCATAAATGGATGAGGCTGCCTAAATAATTCTACAGGATAAACTGGCTGCCTCCTGGGCTTTTCTCTTAAATGAAGACTGCTATCAAGGCTGCTAATATTGTTTCCCTGGGTATACCACAGAGGATGCCAAACTTTATTAGTCTAAGGTGTTTGCTTCATGTAGCAACTTGCTTCTTAATGAGCTTGTTTATCTCACCACCTTGGATGTTAATATTATTGAGAGGGAAGCATTCTGATTGACTGTTACCAAGAAAAGATGAAAATCTCCAGGGAGAGCATCAAATACAGTCTATGTGCTAATAATCAGTCAATAACTAAGCTCTGTTTCAAAAAAAGAGAAAAGAATGGGGATAAAGAGAAAGGAATGGCTTTAAGATGAGCAATAAAAATAGGAAGTTGGAAAGATGCTTTTATTTTCTTCTCTAAACTTCTGGCAAGGTCCATGAACTAAACTGATAATCTGAAACTCAGCCTTGCAAGTTGAGCCTAGGGACCTACTGGGCTCCTGGCTCACCTCTAAGCCACACAATTGGCAAGAAAAAATATACTCTGAACATAATGGCAAGGCTGAATGTTGACCAGTTCATCCTTATCAATGTTTCCGTTTGTAATTTGAGTTTTCGCTATAGTAGTCTACTTATCGAACTATAGCACTTCCCTCAGATAATAGTTTCTGTGCTGGTTATTCCCTGTTTGCTAACTGCCTGCCTCCTCAGGTCCATTCTTCACTCTCGTCTGCCCTGCTCTGTGACCCAGAGGCTGGTTCCCTTTTCTCAGGCTTCTGCTGAGGTCAGCAGCACAAGATGAGAGAGTGGGAAGTCCAGGTCCTCCTGTCCCACCCTGCTGCAGCACCCAGTCATTTAGTAAGAACTGCCTGCTTCTAGGGCTACTGGTCCTTCCTGCTGACTCTCGTTGAGCTCCATTAATACAGTCTTGTTCCTTTGCACCTGAGTCTTGGGGATGTAACAGCCTCCCACTATGGGTAATCTCCAGGTGCCTCAATTTATTTTGTCTGTAGTTTTAACTTTGCCCACACCTCCTTAAATAGCCCTTTCACTCAACTTTCTTACTTTGAGCCATCTGAGAGGAATACCTCTATACCCTAACTGTCTCAAGTCAGAGGATGTGGTCCCTCATTGTGTTTTTTCATTTCATGTCCATTTATAATGTTTTCACAGTTTCCTGAGTATTTTCCAATTCCAAAACATCTCAGCCCCAAAAGGACTCTGTGAAGTAGGTGAGGTGGGTTTTTATCCCCATTTCTTATTCTCCATCAGGTAAGAAAGCTGAGACTCAGGCTAAGCCACTCATCCAGTCACATAGGCCTCTCCCAAGTGGGGAAAGACCCTGATGTTGGGAAAGATTGAAGGCAGGAGGAGAAGGGGACGGACAGAGAATGAGATGGTTGGATGGCATCACCAACTTGACGGACATGAGTTTGAGCAAGCTCTGGGAGTTGGTGATGGATGGGGAAGCCTGGCATGCTGCAGTCCATGGGGTTGCAAAGAGTCAAACACAGCTGAGCAAGTGAACTGACGGACAGAAGTGGGGAAAGGCTTATTAGAAAAATAACACATCATCCATACTAAAACTAGAAAACTTAAATCATTCTCTATTCTTTTTTCTCTCAGTTCTTGAGAAGGTAATAGGGAATGAGAACAAAGGAGAGATGGAAACGAAAGATGAACCTAAGTAGGAGCAGGAGCACTGCCTCCATTTCAACAAGCTGGAAGGCAGGGTGCATGACCACAGATGCAGTGGTTTGAAAGAATTGGCTAAATGAGGACTTTGTTTTTCTCCAACTGTATCTGAAGAAAGATCATCATGTAGGGGACAGTGACAGAGATTGGAGGGAAAGAAGGAAAGTTTAAAATAGTCATATCAGTGAATGGGAAGGTGACTTTCTACATTTAGAAAAATAGAAATGGATTGCTTAGCTAATGTATTCTTTTAAGATTCATGATTATACATTTGAAGAAGTTCAGTAAGCAGAGTTGTATGCGTGCTTTCTTCTCCCTCTATTTTTTCTGTCTCTCTGTGTCTCTCCATCTCTCTCTCTCTTCAGTGCTCAGCTTCTCTGCTGTGGGCATAAATAGATGGTTGACTTTAACCAGGTTGGAATTTTGCCAGTTGTTTACCATAAGGGATGGGGAGAGAAATTAAAATATTTTGTAAAGCAGTGCTAGAATCTGGAATCCTGGTGAAGAGGAAATGATGACATGATAAAGATAAGGACAATAGAAAAACTGGTAGAACCAATGGTTGATGATCTTAATGGGGTAGAAGGTTGAGTAAATTAGTTGAAAGGATAGAACTTTGTACTTGAAATTGAGATTTGGATGACCCTGTTATCCCTGATGTCTTATTCTGGTTTTTAATCTTAGCATTCAGTGCAGTGCTTGGCATATAGCTGGCAGAACCAGAACGAGGTTTGCAAAAGTGAATCAATTGTCAGTCTCAGGAGAAAGCAAACTGTGGAAGGGAAAGATAGCTTGCCTCTGGTGTTCATTTATTTACTGTGCACATTGCCAGTTCGCCCTTTCTCCTTCCTCTACCCCTGTCTTTTGTCTCTCTCTCACACGCACATACACACAGTACTCTATCTGTGCTAAGTCACTTCAGTCATGTCCAACTCTTTGTGACTCTAAGGACTGTAGCCTACCAGGCTCCTCTGTCCATGGGGATTTTCCAGGCAAGAATACTAAAGTGGGTTGCCATGCCCTCCTCCAGGAGATCTTCCCGACCCAGGGATTGAACCTGCATCTCTTATGTCTCCTGCGTTGGCATGCAGGTCCTTTACCACTAGTGCCACCTGGGAAGCCATGTTTCTCTGGACTTCTGACTTTTAGTTTCTTATTTCAACCTGCCTGCCTGAGCCTAACATGTCATTTTTCTGCCCTCTGTTTCCTGTAATGGCCCCTATCATCTCCTCAGTGAGACTTTTCTGGAGTCCTGCAGCCCCTCACAACCATGCCATATCATTGAAGCCATTGCTATGGCACTTGCTTAATTTTGCCTTAATGACTGACTTTTTAAATTTGATTTATTTCTGTTTGATCTATGCTCATTTAATTTTTAAAATTAATTAATTAATTTTAATTGGAGGATAATTGCTTTACAATATTGTGATGGTTTTTTACCATACATCGACATGAATTGCCTCGGGTACACATGTGTCCCCCCCATCCTGACCTCCCCTCCCACCTCCCTTCCTACCCCATCCCTCTGGGTTGTCCCAGAGCACCAGTTTTGAGTGCCCTGCTTCATACATCAAACTTGCACTGGTCATATATTTTTACATATGGTAATATACATGTTTCAATGCTATTCTCTCAAGTCATCCCACCCTCACCTTCTCCCACATAGTCCCATAGTCTGTTCTTTATATCTGTGTCTCTTTTGCTGCCTTTTTCCAAAGAAAGGCATTATCTAATCAAATGGTAAATCAACCAGGTTCTGGCTTAGGGCAAAGGAGACAATAGAAGTAATGAATAGTGAACTTTACTTGGGCTCAGAAAATAAATAAATACCTGTGTTTATCAGCAGAGAAGGAAATTAAAAGTACAGACTCTAAGAATTGAGCTATTAGGTTAACATTTCCTAAATGACAGAATAGCCCTTGCACTCTGCTCCTCTGTTTCTCCAGCTACTTTTTGAGCTCTGCTACTGCTAAGTCGCTTCAGTCGTGTCCGACTCTGTGCGACCCCATAGACGGAAGCTCACCAGGCTCCCTTGTCCCTGGGATTCTCCAGGCAAGAATACTGGAGTGGGTTGCCATTTCCTTTTTGAGCTCTAGCCACAACAAATCTACTAATTTTTGCTCAATATATTAAAAATAATATCAACAGTAACAGTAACATTTGTTTTTAATTGTTTTTTCACACTTGTCCCATTTATTTCCTACATTCTGTGATGTCTCATTTATAAATACCCATTTTTACTTGTAAAAACCCATTTTTATAGGCAAACAAACTAAGGCACTAAGAGATTATGAGATTTGTCTAAGGATATACAGCAGTAAGTAGGCAAACTAAAATCTCAATTCCAAATCATGTGAATCCAAATCTCATAAGCTTTTGACTTTTCAGATTATTTCTTAAAAAATTCCAGGATGCCACAAGGGTGTATATTGCTCTAAATTTCATACCAGAGGATTGAAAGATGGGGGCCCCAAGGAACTTGGTTGACACAAACCCAGAGAACCCAGGCCTCTTGTTATTCAACCTAGAACATCTTCAGCCAAGACACAGCTCTTCTCTGGGTAGTAAAAACATGGAAAATCTTTTCAACTTTTCATTCTGAATCCTCTATTCTTCATCAACAAGGGGGCCCATATCTTGAGTTCTAAGGTAATCCATTAAAAACAGGTGCATTTGGGGAACCATTGCTTCTAGGAGAAAGTGGCTTCCATTCAAGAACTGGTCACATGAAAGAGATCTTTGGAAGAGAGTCATTCTGAGGTCAGAGGTGAGGGGCTATTCAGTTTCCTGAGTCTGGAGGGTTATAGGGGTGGGAGCTTTAGCTATAGACTTAACATGGAGTATTAGCAAAGAAATTTAAAAAGAAAAAAAATGGAAGCAGAAGTAGATTCTTAAAAATCCTGCAGTTTTTTTTTTTTAAATAAACTGAGTATGATGAAAGGTTAGTGTGAAGAAGAAAAATAAAACAGACATAAAAATTAATTTGCTGGAGGCACACATTTGCACATAAAGAATTAAGAGTAGGAAGTTCACTCAATTTTGTTTCAGTTCCCACATCTGTGAAGTGAGATGGAACTGGCTTGCCCTGCATAACTGAGGGATTATTTTTGGGATCCAGCAAGATTACAAGGTTTTCTTGATGTACTAAGGGAACCAATGATTGCCTTGGGACCACTAGTAGACATTTTATGTCACGTGTGCCTTTAATTCATGTGACACTGTCTTTCAAACCAGAACCCAAGAGTATTCTCAACAGTTTAACTGATTCTATGAGAAGTTTTAAATTTTGTTTACATTTGGATAGTAATCTAAAAAATAAATATTAATCTAAGTATTTTTAAAAAACCTTCTAAAGACAACCTCATGACTTAGTCCTGCCCCTTGATCTCTGTACCCACATGTAGGCTTGTATGTAATGACTTTGCTGGTTCATCCTCTTCTCCTTCAACTCTCAAAGAGAGAATGTCCCCTACCCTTAATCTGTTAATGCCTCTGACTCTACTCCTTGGTTATATTCGCTTCTTCATTTATTCTCATTCATTTACTGATCTCACTCAATCACATGGTTTTAAGTATTACATATAATCTGACAACACCCAGAGGCACTGTATACCTCTGGCCCACATGTTTTGCCTGAACATCAGCCCAACTGATGTTCCACTTGGATATCCCAAAGAGTGACCTTACCTCTTCTGTTAACCAAAACAGTTCTGGACGATTCCTGTTGTTCCAGCATGATTATTAATAGTGTCTTCTTTGTCTCAAAAATGCCTTGGTTTGGACAGCAAATTATGATCACCTTGCCAACAGGCTTCCCAAACTTAACATGTCCAAACTGAACACTGATATCCACAAGATGGCCCCAGGCAGTTGTCTTCCCTATTCCAGATCAGATCAGTCGCTCAGTCGTGTTTGACTCTTTGCGACCCTATGAATCTCAGCACACCAGGCCACCCTGTCCCTCACCAATTCCCAGAGGTCACTCAGACTCACATCCATCGAGTCAGTGATACCATCCAGCCATCTCATCCTCTGTTGTCCCCTTCTCCTCCTGCCCCCAATCCCTCCCAGCATCAGAGTCTTCTCCAATGAGTCAACTCTTCGTATGAAGTGGCCATGTTAGGTCCATGCCATTTCTGTCCTTTATCGAGCCCATCTTTGAATGAAATGTTCCTTTGGTATCTCTGATTTTCTTGAAGAGATCCCTAGTCTTTCCCATTCTGTTGTTTTCCTCTATTTCTTTGCATTGATCACTGAAGAAGGCTTTCTTATCTCTTCTTGCTATTCTTTGGAACTCTGCATTCAGATGCTTACATCTTTCCTTTTCTCCTTTGCTTTTTGCTTCTCTTCTTTTCACAGCTATTTGTAAGGCCTCCCCAGACAGCCATTTTGCTTTTTTGCATTTCTTTTCCATGGGGATGGTCTTGATCCCTGTCTCCTGTACAATGTCATGAACCTCATTCCATAGTTCATCAGGCACTCTATCTATCAGATCTAGGCCCTTAAATCTATTTCTTACTTCCACTGTAGAGTCATAAGGGATTTGATTTAGTTCATACCTGAATGGTCTAGTGGTTTTCCCTACTTTCTTCAATTTCAGTCTGAATTTGGCAATAAGGAGTTCATGGTCTGAGCCACAGTCAGCTCCTGGTCTTGTTTTTGCTGATTGAATAGAGCTTCTCCATCTTTGGCTGCAAAGAATATAATCAGATTTCGGTGTTGACCATCTGGTGATGTCCATGTGTAGAGTCTTCTCTTGTGTTGTTGGAAGAGGGTATTTGCTATGACCAGTGCATTTTCTTGGCAAAACTCTATTAGTCTTTGCCCTGCTTCATTCCGTATTCCAATGCCAAATTTGCCTGTTACTCCAGGTGTTTCTTGACTTCCTACTTTTGCATTCCAGTCCCCCATAATGAAAAGGACATCTTCTTTGGGTGTTAGTTCTAAAAGGTCTTGTAGGTCTCCATAGAACCATTCAACTTCAGCTTCTTCAGCGTTCCTGGTTGGGGCATAGACTTGGATTACTGTGACATTGAATGGTTTGCCTTGGAAACGAACAGAGATCATTCTGTCGTTTTTGAGATTGCATACAAGTACTGCATTTCCCTATTCCAGTCAGTTCAATTCAGTTCAGTTCAGTCACTCAGTCATGTCCGAGTCTTTGCACCCCCATGAATAGCAGCACGCCAGGCCTCCCTGTCCATCACCAACTCCCGGAGTCTACCCAAACTCATGTCCATTGAGTCGGTGATGCCATCCAGCCATCTCATCCTCTGAGTTGCCCATCTCCTACAGCCCCTAATCCCTCCCAGCATCAGGGTCTTTGCCAATGAGTCAGCTCTTTGCATGAGGTAGCCAGAGTACTGGAGTTTCAGCTTCAGCATTAGTCCTTCCAATGAAAACCCAGGATTGATCTCCTTTAGGATGGACCGGTTGGATTTCCTTGCAGTCCAAGGGACTCCCAAGAGTCTTCTCCAACACCACAGTTCAAAAGCATCTATTCTTCGGTCCTTAGCTTTCTTCACAGTCCAGCTCTCACATCCATACATGACCACTGGAAAAACCATAGCCTTGACTAGACGGAGCTTTGTTGGCAAAATAATGTCTCTGCTTTTGAATATGCTATCTAGGTTGGGCATAACTTTCCTTCCAAGGTGTAAGCATCTTTTAATTTCATTGCTGCAGTCACCATCTAGAGTGATTTTTGAGCCCAGAAAAATAAAGTCTGACACTGCTTCCACTGTCTCCCCATATATTTCCCATGTAGGGATGGGACCAGATGCCATGATCTTCGTTTTCTGAATGTTGAGCTTTAAGCCAACTTTTTCACTCTCCACCTTCACTTTCATCAAGAGGCTTTTTAGTTCCTCTTCACTTTCTGCCATAAGGGTGGTGTCATCTGCATATATAAGGTTATTGATATTTCTCCTGGCAATCTTGATTCCTGCTTGTGCTTCATCCAGCCCAGCATTTCTCATAGTGTACTCTGCATATAAGTGAAATAAGCAGGGTGACAATATACAGCCTTGACGTACTCCTTTTCCTTTTTGGAACCAGCTTGTTGTTCCATGTCCAGTTCTAACTGTTGCTTCCTGACCTGCATACAGATTTCTCAAGAGGCAGGTCAGGTGGTATGGTATTCCCATCTCTTTCAGAATTTCCCACAGTTTATTGTGATCCACATAGTCAAAGGTTTTGGCAAAGTCAATGAAACAGAAATAGATGTTTTTCTGAAACTCTCTTGCTTTTTCCATGATCTAGTGGATGTTGGCAATTTGATCTCTGGTTCCTTTGCCTTTTCTAAAACCAGCTTGCACATCTGGAAGTTCACAGTTCACGTACTGCTGAAGCCTGGCTTGGAGAATTTTATGCATTGCTTTAGTAGCATGTGAGATGAGTGCAATTGTGCAGTAGTTTGAGCATTCTTTGGCATTGCCTTTCTCTGGGATTGGAATGAAAACTGACCTTTTCCAGTCCTGTGGCCACTGCTGAGTTTTCCAAATTTGCTGGCATATTGAGTGCAGCACTTTCACAGCATCATCTTTCAGGATTTGGAATAGCTCAACTGGAATTCCATCACCTCCACTAGCTTTGTTCATAGTGATGCTTTGTAAGGCCCACTTGACTTCACATTCCAGGATGTCTGGCTCTAGGTCAGTGTCACACCATCATGATTATCTGGGTGGTGAAGATCTTTTTGATATAGTTCTTCCATGTATTCTTGCCACTTCTTCTTAATGCCTTCTGCTTCTGTTAGGTCCATACTATTTCTGTCCTTTATCGAGCCCATCTTTGCATGAAATATTCCCTTGGTATCTCTAATTTTCTTGAAGAGATCTCTAGTCTTTCCCATTCTGTTGTTTTCCTCTATTTCTTTGCATTGATTGCTGAGGAAGGCGTTCTTATCTCTTCTTGCTATTCTTTGGAACTCTGCATTTACATGCTTATATCTTTCCTTTGCTTTTCACTTCTCTTCTTTTCACAGCTATTTGTAAGGGCTCCTCAGACAGCCATTTTGCTTTTTTGCATCTTTTCCATGGGGATCTTGATCTCTGTCTCCTGTACAATGACATGAACCTCCATCCATAAGTCATCAGGCACTCTATCAGGTCTATTCCCTTAAATCTATTTCTCACTTCCACTGTATAATCATAAGGGATTTGATTTAGGCCATACCTGAATGGTCTAGTAGTTTTCCCTATTTTCTTCAATTTAAGTATGAATTTGGCAATAAGCAGTTCATGATCTGAGCCACAGTCAGCTCCCAGTCTTGTTTTTGCTGACTGTATAGAGCTTCTCCATATTTTGCTGAAAAGTATATAATCAGTCTGATTTATGTATTGACCATCTGGTAATGTCCATGTGTAAAGTCTTCTCTTGTGTTGTTTGAAGAGGGTGTTGGCTACAACCACTACGTTCTCTTGACAAAACTCTATTAGCCTTTTCCCTGCTTCATTCCATACTCCAAGGCCAAATGTGCCTGTTACTCCAGGTGTTTCTTGACTTCCTACTTTTGCCTACTCCAGTCAAAGGCAGTTAAATCCATCCAGTTGCTCAGTCCAAAAACTCTTAGTCTCACCCTTTCTCTCTCTCCACATTCAAACCAAAGGGAAAATTCCTTGGTTCTTTAAAACACGATGGAGACAGACCATTAGCACTACCTCAACTGCTACCATCCTGGCCTACACCACCAGGGTCTTTCTTACACCTCTTTGAAAAAATCTTCTAATCCAGCCCTTTCTCCACAGTCTAACCTTAACATACAAGCCAAGGTGATACCACTTAAAGGCAGGTTGGATATTTCATGCCTCGACTCATAGTCCTCCAATGAGATCCATTCTTCACAGAGTAAAAGTCAGAGTGCTCACAATGGCTCATGTGGGTGCAAGAGATTTGGCTCCCCTGTTACCTCTCTGACTAATTTCCCCCATTACTCACTCCCATCTGGCATGACCAGCCCCTTTGACAGGCACTTACAGCCTCAATACTGTCTCTTCCCTCTCCCTGCAAATTTTCTTCACCTCTTTCAAATCTTTGCTCAAGTTTAACTTTCTCAGTGAGTCCTAATGGCACCATTCTGTTTAAAATTGCCCCACCTTCTCACTCCTGATTCTCAGTCCATGTACCTTGCTTATTTTTTTCTGTTCATACTACTTCTTACACACAATATATTTTTAATATTTATTAATCTTGTTTGTTACTATCTCTCCCATTACAATGTAAGCTCCACAAGGGCAAAGCTATTTTGTTGTTGTTGTTTTGTTTTATTCAGTGATGTAGTCTGAGCTCCTAGGATAGTCTCTGGAACATAGTAGTGGTAGTGGTGGTTTAGTTGCTAAGTCATGTCTCACTCTTGCAACCCCCTGAACTGTAGCCTACAGATACTCAGTAAATAATTTTTAAATAATACAAAGAGATTGGGCACAACTGAGGGACTAAACACACAGTTTATCTGCCCTAAGCCAAGAAGAAAATAATTTAGGAAAGATGTATTACAAAGACCCTGATGCTGGGGTAGATTGAAGGCAGGAGAAGAAGGGGATGACAGAGGATCAGATGGTTGGATAGTATCATCAACTCAACAGACATGAGTTTGAGTCAACTCTGGGAATTGGCGATAGACAGGGAGACCTGGCGTGCTGCAGTCCACGAGGTCACAGAGTTGGACACGACTGAGTGACTGAACTGAAATGACTACAAAGATGATATTTGATGTCAGAGGGTAAATGTTTCTCACTGGTTTGAATTTGAAAAAGTGACAAAAATGAATCATCAAATGGCAGATGAAAGCATAAGCATGAAAAACTCAGAAGAATTATGCCTTAACACTCAGTACCTTATGCACATTTAGAGTCCAATTAGTTTCACAAACCAACAACTATCACATAAAGTAATATCCATTTGAATTGTATTGCATTTTAGCTTCATTTAGATTTCACTTATGAAAATATTTTGGTTTTATGATTGTATAGAAATTAATAAGCATATAGAGTAGTTTCATATATATTCATTATTTAAAACACACACAAAATAATAATTTGTTAGTCTTCTGGATCATAAAAGGTTTTCTTCCTTTTAAAAAGACCTGTCTGATGGAGTTTAGAAAAATGTTGATCTAGAGCATATTTTGGAGAAGACAATGGCACCCCACACTAGTACTCTTGCCTGGAAAATCCCATGGGCAAAGGAGCCTGGTAGGCTGCAGTCCATGGGGTCATGAAGAGTCGGACACGAATGAGCAACTTAACTTTCACTTTTCACTTTCATGCATTGGAGAAGGAAATGACAACCCACTCCAGTGTTCTTGCCTGGAGAATCTCAGGGACGGGGGAGCCTGGTGGGCTGCCATCTATGGGGTCACACAGAGTCGGACACGACTGGAGAGACTTAGCAGCAGCAGCAGCAGCAGAGTATATTTGGCTTTTTAGGGCTGCACGTATCAGAGTGATCTCAACCTCATCTCTCATCTGTCCTGATGTGAGGCAAATTTGACTCATTGGCAATTCTCTCTTCCAGGTCAGCCACGCTCATTATCTCTCATCTCCTGCAGTTCAAAGATTTGCTTCATTCATCCTTGGAGCATAATTAAGTGCCCACCCTCTGCCAGGTGGTGACCCAAATGCTAGGCATGCAAACATGGGGATGGCAGGTGTCTGCTACCTTGAGCTGTTTTAACACCATCTTCCCCACAATCTAATACCTTATGTGTAAATACCACTTGTAGTTCACAAGGTGCTTCAATGTACATTCACTCTTTGAGGCAGGAATGTGAGGTGTAAGAACTGACAATCCCAGAGATTGACTCATTCAGGTCACATGGCTAAAGTCAGAAGCCAGAATGCAAGCCTGAATGTTTAACCCTGTACTTGAAGTTATAGTTGCTGCCTTCTGCATTCACAGTGTCTTTGTCTCTATGTCACTCCTTCTCCAATCTGCTTGATCTCCATCAGAAGTATTCCCAGGAGTTCTGATGCCTTCCTGCTTCTCAGTGGGAGGACCACAAATGCTGTTATACATTGTTAGCCCCTTCCTTTCTCTCTGCACTGTGAGGTTGCAAGAGCAAATCTAAAGTCTACAGTGTGGCATGCTCCAGGGCCATTGGTAATAACATGATTTCAAGTCCAGTGAGTGGTTAGTGTGCCCAGGTCATGTAAATACACTCATACTTATGAGTTTGAGGAAAGTCACATTATGGATCACAGAGGATGAGTGCTGAGTTCCTTTCCTTCCAAGACTGCATCCTTGCTGCCTGATCTGATCTGCAGCAGCATGCTCTGCTGTAAATGCCCATCTGCCATCTGGACACAGAGTGTCAAACAGCACCCTCAGAATATCTCACCAGATCTGTTTCATCCTGAATTTGGCTAATGCCAACCCTTGAGCCCAGGAAAGTCCTGTGACAGCTAGGGACAGGTTTCACCTGGACTTAATGTTTTCAGCATCTGCAGTTGTCGCAAGCACCTCATCCCACTGTCAGCTAAAGCCCTGTGCTGTCTCTACAGCTCAGGCCATTCAAAACGAGTGGATTGTTTCCCCCTTTGTGTTTTTCTCCTATCAGTGCACCTGCTCAAAAAGGCTATAAATGGACACTTCACACACATTGGTGTTAGATGGATTTTTTTTTCCTGAATAAATACTTTGTGTCCACATAGCACTTTTCTCCCAGAACGTTCTCAGAGACATTGTTATTCTCATTCTCATTTACTAACTGGATGAGCAGGGAAGTTTTGTCTGATAATAATACACTGAGAAGGGGTGGAATTTCCCAAGAACTATGGTGTAAGCAAAGCATGAATACAATCTCAGGACAGAGGGCACAGCATAAGGGGCCATGTGCCACTGCTAAGTCACTTCAATCGTGTCCGACTCTGTGCAACCCCATAGATGGCAGCCCGCCAGGCTCCCTTGTCCCTGGGATTCTCCAGGCAAGAACACTGGAGTGGGTTGCCATTTCCTTCTCCAATGCAGGAAAGTAAAAAGTGAAAGTGAAGTCGCTCAGTAGTGTCCGACTCTTAGTGACCCCATGGACTGCAGCCCACCAGGCTCCTCCATCCAAGGGATTTTCCAGGCAAAAGTACATGTGCCACTAGGTTTGCAAAAATTAGTAAAAATGACATCTACTGGCCCACATGTGGTAAATGCCCAATATACATTTGTTTATGAATGGTTGACAGAATGCCATCACACTCTCTCGCTGTGTCCTTGTTAACTGCACTGGGTGGTAAAGTGGAACAGGTATAATTACTCCAAATTTATAACGAAAACACCGAGAGGCTGCAAAGCTCTCAACCTTACACAGCTCAGGACATAACAAAGGTTTCTAACTATAAAATCATGCCCCTTAATATTTGGAATCAGTTTAAAATCCTGATTCCATCACTTACCAACTGTATCATCTGGGCAGTATGTGGCAATAATAATAATACTCTTTTTGGAGTCTTGATGAAAATTAGAGTAATTTCCTAAAGGATCTAGCATAATGCCTGGCTCAGAATACAGGACTAATAAATGCCTTACTTTATACTAAACCACCTCCAGAAAAGATCCTTCTTATTTAGAAAACAAACAAACAAACATTTTCAGGCAGCAGAACTGAATTGTACAGAGAGAAGTAAATAAAATGTATCAAATAGAATGCATAAATGACATCAGTACCCTATAGCAGAGGACCACAGGTGTGATGGAAAGGTGGAGACTTTTCCACTTTTCCAAGGATGCTGGTTCAGACAGCCTTGGACAAAATGAGGGCATCCTTGGAAAATTCCTATTTGGTTTTCCCTCCAACCAATATCTATTCTCTCTGCAGTTCCTTCCTGAACACAAACCTGGGATTATTAGTCCTATTTTAGAGTTGAGAAAATGGATTTGGGGAGGCTAAATAACATACCTGAGGTTTGACTAGCAGCAAAACAGAGTTAATCCCTGATTCATCCCATATCTTCCTATTATGCTATTCCTGGAAAGGTATAAAATGGCAGTAGGGAAAAGATAGATTGTTCTAGGCCTAAAAGCACAGTTTGGGAGGAGGGACTCTTAATCATCTTAATACTGAGCTCGGGGACTCCTTATACATTTTCATCCATGCTTCTTTGCTCAGGTGTAGCCCCCATTCCTTCTTACTGGGCACAGAGAACCTCTGCTGTCTGACTCTTTCCCATCATATCTCCTAAGAGTACTGACTCTGGGGTCAGACAGCATGGGCTCAGATCTCAGCTCCACCACTTACTGATGCGGGAAGTCCTTTGATGCCCATCATGCCTCAGTTTCCTCATGTATACAATGGGAAGCAAAGCATTGCCTTTCTCACAGAGTTGCTGTGGAGATTCAGTGATTCCTTAATGTAAGACATGTAACTCAATGCCTGACAAGTGAGAGATGCTCAGTAAATGTGTGCACCTCATTGTCACCATCACTGTTGCTACCATCCACAGGAACACAGGCTTTCTACCACATGCATCCTTTCACTATTCCCTAGACACACTTTGCACTTTTCTATCCTCAGGTCTTTTGCTTAATGTTCTCTTCAGCTGAAATGCCCTTCATTCTTCTTCATAGAGTTTTGTTCTATTCATCTAGTCTTTTATTTGTTGTTATCATATGTTGCAGTATCCTCCAGATAATAAGTCCCCAAAAGCTCTCCATTTAATCAGAATTAAATATATGTTAATATGACCAACCTAGATAGCATATTCAAAGGCAGAGACATCACTTTGCCAACAAAGGTTCGCCTAGTCAAGGCTACTATGGTCTTTCCTGTGGTCATGTATGGATGTGAGAGTCGGACTGTGAAGAAGGCTGAGTGCCGAAGAATTGACGCTTTTGAACTGTGGTGTTGGAGAAGACTCTTGAGAGTCCCTTGGACTGCAAGGAGATCCAACCAGTCCATTCTGAAGGAGATCAGTCCTGGGATTTCTTTGGAAGGAATGATGCTAAAGCTGAAACTCCAGTATTTTGGCCACCTCATGCGAAGAGCTGACTCATTGGAGAAGACTCTGATGCTGGGAGGGATTGGGGGCAGGAGGAGAAGGGGACGACAGAGGATGAGATGGCTGGATGGCATCACTCACTCGATGAATGTGAGTCTGAGTGACCTCCGGGAGTTGGTGATGGACAGGGAGGCCTGGTGTGCTGCAATTCATGGGGTCGCAGAGTCGGACATGACTGAGCGACTGATATGACCTGCTGCTGCTAAGTCGCTTCAGTCGTGTCCAACTCTGCGTGACCCCATAGACGACAGCCCACCAGGCTCCCCCGTCCCTGGGATTCTCCAGGCAAGAACACTAGAGTGGGTTGCCATTTCCTTCTCCAATGCATGAAAGTGAAAATGAAGTCGCTCAGTCATGTCCAACCCTCAGCGACCCCATGGACTGCAGCCTACCAGGCTCCTCCGTCCATGGGATTTTCCAGGCAAGAGTACTGGAGTGGGGTGCCATTGATACTACTAAATTTATTGTACATTAGAGTTTATCTAAAATCCAATAACTGTATAAAAATCAAAATTTCTTGATGCAGAGAACCCAACCTGCATCAAGTTCAAGAGGGAGGGGACATAGGTATACCTCGATTCATGTTGATGTATGGTAAAAACCATCACAATATTGTAAAATAATTATCCTCTAATTAAAAAAAATTAAGATTAAATAAAGAAAAAAATTTTCTTATAGTGTCATGTTAGCTGATTGACTGTGAGATGCTAAAGTACTGTCTGAATCAAAGAAAATTTAAATTATGCACCATATAGTAAGAATGTGTGTGGTCTTGTATTCTAACACTTTGAACATGAGTAACCAATTTATAAAATGTATAGCTTTCAACCTTCATCTTCTGTGCAAAAAGGAACCTAACAGTAATTGGTAGTGATGATATCACCTTGAGTTTGAACTTTTAACAACAATGACAACATTTGCATGTAAATGTAAGCTTTTCCAAACAATCTCCTTTCATCCCTCAGACTTCTCAACACGGAGCACAAATGACTTCAGGCCAGAGCCTAGCGGAGGCCAGTCAGTATGTTGGAATACCATTCACAACAAGCCCTGAAACACCAGAAGGAAAAAGTTGAAAAATCTGGACCCCATCCCCGCTCCCAGAATATATGGTATCTGTCTAGGTCCTTCTCACCAAAGGAGATAGCGCCCTTCAGTGGAAAGAATAAGCCTTCTTCTTGGCATTAACTTCTATTCCCTTAGAAGTCTCTAATATAACTGTGAAAATTGATATCTGATGCTACCACAAAGCAAGCCAACCGCCTCCAGGTCAGCTTCTGGCATAATATGGACTGGTCCCACACTGTGTTAGAGCTTTGAGAACTCATGTTTGGATGCTGAAGTGCTGCACTGTCCCACTTCCAGTGGCCCATATTGTATCAGAACTCTTCACTATGACCATCCCTCCTCAGTGGCATGGCATGACTTACAGCTTCTCTGAATTACTGAAGTCCCTACACCACAAGGCTGTGATCCATGAAGCATGCACTCATTTCACATGCTAGCAAGGTTATGCAAAATCCTTCAAGCTAGGCTTCAGCAGTACATGCACCGAGAACTTCCAGTTTTAGAAGCTGGGTTTTGAAGAGGCAGACGAAACAGAGATCAAATTGCCAACATTTGTTGGATTATGGAGAAAGCAAGGGAGTTTCAGAAAAACATCTATTTCTGTTTCATTGACTACATTAAAGCCTTTGACTGTGTGGATCACAACAAACTGTGGGAAATTCTTAATGAGATGGGAATATCAGACCACTTTTGTTGTCTCCTAAGAAACCTGCATGCAGGTCAGGATGAAACAGTTAGAACTGGACATGGAACAATGGACTGATTCAAAATTGGGAAAGGTGACAAGGCTGTATGTTGTCAGCCTGGTTATTTAACTTATATACAGTGTACATCATATGAAATGCCAGGCTGGATGAATCACAAGCTGGAATCAAAATTTCTAGGAGAAATATCAATAACAGATATGCAGATGACACCACCCTAAAGGGAGAAATCAAAGAGGAACTAAAGAGCTTATTTAACTTACATGCAGAGTACATCATGTGAAATTGCTGGGCTGGATGAATCACAAGCTGGAATCAAGATTTCTAGAAGAAATATGCAGAGATACCAGTCTAATGGCAGAAGTGAAGAGGAATTAAGTCAAGAGAAATTTAATTCCCCCAAGTGAAGAGGAACTAGTCTCTTGATGAAGGTGAAAGAGGAAAGTAAAAAAGTGGACTTTAAGCTCAACATTCAAAAGTCGTGATCATGCCATCACTTCTTGGAAAATATTAATAGAAGTGGAAAAAATGGAAGCAGTGACAGAGTTTATTTTCTTGGGCTCCAAAATCACTGCAGATGGTGACTGTAGCTATGAAATTTAAAAATGATGCTCCTTGGAAGGAAAGCAATGACAAATCCAGTCAGCATATTAAAAAGCAGAGATATTACCCTGCCAGCAAAGGTTCATATAGTCAAAGCTATGGCTTTTCCAGTAGTCATGTACAGATGTGAGAGATGGACCATAAAGAAGACTGAGTTACAAGGAACTGATGCTTTCAAATTGTGGTGTGGAGAAGATTCTTGAGAATCCCTTGGACAGCAAGGAGATCAAATCAGTCAATCCTAAAGGAAGTCAATCCTGAATATTCAGTGGAAGGACTGATGCTGAAGTTCCAATACTCTTGCCACCTGATATGAAGAGCTGATTCTTTGGAAAAGACCCTGATGCTGAGACAGATTGAGCATTGAAAGGAGAAGGAGGTGACAGAAGATGAGATGGTTAGCATCATCAACTCAGTGGACATGAGTTTGAGCAAACTATGGGAGATAGTGTAGAACAGAGGAGCCTGGCGTGCTGCAGTTCATGGGGTCACAAAGAGTTGGACACGACTCAGCAACTGAACAGCAACTGCTAAGTGCTGCTGACTAGGAAAGACTGATTTACTAATTCAACCAAAACAATTTAACATACCACCCTGAAGTTCCTTGATGAAGAATATAACAAAAGAAAACTGAAAAGTCAAGGAGGATAGGAAGAAATTTTTTGCATTCATGAAGGCAAGGAGGGAAAAACATATTTTAAACATTTCTAGAATAATACTTTCTCCATAAATCCAATAATTTAACACTATTTTTAGTATATACTATTTATTAATGAATTTAGTCATAAGCAGCAAAAAGCTATAATACAAAAATAGTTCAAAGGCTATGTTATATTCAGAGAAATTGTTTAAAAATCATACTTTGAACACAAAGAAAATTTATACTATTTTTATTTTAATAAATACAGTAGCTGATAATGAGAACATGCTATGAACTACTGTATGAAGCATCTAATATTAACTTCTTTAATTCTCACAGGAACAATTTGAGGTACTTATTATCTTTATTTTATAGTAGGAGGTTAATAGATTATACAACTAGTAAATGATAGAAGTGAAATAAGCACTCAGGTAGCCTGGCCCCAATATCCATGCAGTATCTTTCCACTAAACACATGGTGAACAAATACTTAAAATTGATCCATTGGATTAGGAGATTGGGATTAAGATATATATACTACTATATATAAAATAGATAACCAATAAGACTCTACTCTGGGGCTTCCTAGGTGGCACTAGTGATAAAGAATCTGTCTGTCAATGCAAGAGACATAAGAGACAAGGATTCGATCCCTGGATCCAGAAGATCCCTTGGACAAGGAAATGGCAATCCCCTCCAATATTCTTGCCTGGAAAGTCCCATGGGCAGAGGAGTCTGGCAGGCTGCAGTCAATGGGGTCACATGACTGAGTGACTGAGAACGCACACACACACAGGAATCTATGGTATAGCACACGGAACTATATTCAGTATCTTGTAATAGCCTATAATTGAAAAGAATTGGAAAAATCACTTTATTGTACACCTGAAACTAACTCAACATTGTAAAACAATTATACCTCAGTAAAGATTAGGAAAAAAATAAATGTTATCAGTTTGAGGGCATCACAGTATTAGTGCATGGATCAGTCATTTCTCCATGCTCTCATTGCTTCAGATATTCGGATGTTAAGGTAGGGCCAAGAGTTGCCCATGTTCCTAACCCATCCCAGGAACTGCGGGAAGCAACAGACAAAAGGCACGTGAGCCATAAGTCTTCAAGGGATAAATAACTTTTCAGTTCAGTACAGTCACTCAGTCGTGTCCAACTCTTTGCGACCCCATGAATCCCAGCACGCCAGGCCTCCCTGTCCATCACTAGCTCCCGGAGTTCACTCAGACTCAGGTCCATCAAGTCAGTGATACCATCCAGCCATCTCATCCTCTATCATCCCCTTCTCCTCTTGCCCCCAGTCCCTCCCAGCATCAGAGTCTTTTCCAATGAGTCAACTCTTCGCATGAGGTGGCCAAAGTACTGGAGTTTCAACTTTAGCATCATTCCTTCCAAAGAAATCCCAGGGTTGATCTCCTTCAGAATGGACTGGTTGGATCTCTGTGCAGTCCAAGGGACTCTCAAGAGTCTTCTCCAACACCACAGTTCAAAAGCATCCATTCTTCGGTGCTCAGCTTTCTTCACAGTCCAATTCTCACATCCATACATGACCACAGGAAAGACCATAGCCTTGACTAGATGGACCTTTGTTGGCAAAGTAATGTCTCTGCTTTTGAATATGCTATCTAGGTTGCTGCTGCTGCTGCTGCTGCTAAGTCGCTTCAGTTTTGTCTAACTCTGTGTGACCCCATAGACGGCAGCCCACCAGGCCCCGCCATCCCTGGGATTCTCTAGGCAAGAACACTGGAGTGGGTTGCCATTTCCTCCTCCAATGCATGAAAGTGAAAAGTGAAAGTGAAGTCGCTTCAGTCGTGTCCAACTCTTAGCGACCCCATGGACTGCAGCCTATCAGGCTCCTCTGTCCATGGGATTTTCCAGGCAAGAGTACTGGAGGTGGGTGCCATTGCCTTCTCCCTTCCTGGAGCACAAGAATCTCTAAATTGAATCTGTTAAGCTACTGAGGAGTTCACCAATTGAGGACCATCATAATGGGTGGGCAGCTACCAAAGTTTCTGCAGGAGCTCTGAGGCTGCTCTCTTAGGAAGGGACAGCGAGAGGGTGTCCCTTTTTGCTTGTAGATAGTTCAGCAGCACTGAGCTCAGAACTGCTCTCCTTCCCTTGCTCTCTCCCAGTAGCACAGGATTCTATCTCCACTTGAGAAAAAGTTTATTATTCTTCTCAAGGTGTGAGAGGAAATCCACTGAAATGCCAAGTAAGACTGATTATTCATCTTTTTAAAAAAGTTTTACTGGAGTAGAGTTGATTTACAATTTTGTGTTAGTTTCAGATATTCAGCAAAGGGAATTAGTTATACATATTCATATACCCACTTTTTTTTTTTAATTCTTTTCCGTTATAGGCCATTACAGAGTGTTGAGTAGAGCGCCCTGTGCTACAGGAGGTCCTTATTAGTTAACTATTTTATATATAATAGTATGTATATGTCAATCCCAATCTCCCAATTTATCCATCCCCTGGTCACAATGTTGGTTTTCTACATCTGTAACTATTTCTGTTTAGTAGATAAGCTCTTTTGTACACTTTTTTCAAATTCCACATATAAGTGATATTCTATGATATTTGTCTTTATCCATTGGAGAAGGAAATGGCAACCCACTCCAGTGTTCTGGCAACCCACTCCAGTGTTCTTGCCTGGAGAATCCCAGGGACGGGGAAGCCTGGTGGGCTGCTGTCTATGGGGTCACACAGAGTCGGACACGACTGAAGTGACTTAGCATAGCATAGCATCTGACTTAGCATAATTTGAAAAGATTCATGTACCCCAATGTTCATTGCAGCATTATTTACAATAGCCAGAACACGGAAGCTACCTAAATGTCCGTCTGCAGCGGAATGGATAAAGATGTGGTATATGTATACAAGGAAAGATTACTCAACCATAAAACACAATGAAACAATGTCATTTTCAGCAACATGGATAGACCTAGAGACTGTTGGTTGTTACAGAGTGATAACCTGTCTTTAATCTATTGGACTTAAGTTCCTCTGTGGCCTCAGCATATAACAGAGCTGTAGTCTCCCTAAACAACATTTTCTTTCTCAGGCCAGTTCCAGAAGGCTGGAAAACATGGCCTATCACCATGTTTGTTTGTGAGATAGTGCTGAGAAGGTCAGCATGAAGGGTGGGGCTGGCACGTGGCCTTGGTCCTGTTCTGAAAGTTTACAGAGGAGGGACAGCCACTCTGTAAAGGAGGTCTATGCCTTGCCTCCCCTTGGGTGGAAAGCATTTAGGGTGCATGAGTCAGCCAGGTATGATGCCCTTGCTCTTTGACCTTTAACTCCAAGAAACAGGAGTCAGCCCATGCTGTATTAAAGTTACCTTCAGGAAAAAGAATCTTAAATCTATTGGAACTGCCACAATCCTACAGTCTTTGGCCACATGCCTGTTCCTTTAAATATGTATATTTTAACCTGTGCTTTTTACAAATCAAACACTATTAAACTATAGGGTAGAGAAAGGGAAAGAGGTGATGCTTATTTTCTAATGAAGAAGATGGGACTGTGCACACATAAGGGAAAAATAAACAGAATAATAAGTGGAAATAGGGAGGTGTATAATTAACTGGCCAAACTCTAGGTCAATCATACATCCATGTTGAAGGGTGAAGAGAACTGCTTAAAAAGAAACCCTGCCTTCTCACTTCTCCAGACTGAGAGAAGGTTCTGGGTAAGGAGAAGAAACTGGGAATTACATAGACATTGTTAAATTCCTGGCTAGAGCCCAGGACACAGGAGGGCCTGGCTGGGACAATCTTCATCCTCATTGACTGGGGTCAGGAACTCTTGGACCCACAGAAGGATGCATTTCGTTTTTATTTCTGGTACAGGGTCTGTCTGATGGTGGGACCCACGGGAGGATGCATTTCGGTTTTATTTCTGGTACAGGGTCTGTCTGATGGTGGGAGTGAGATGGGAAACCAATGCACCATTTACCTTGTCTTCACTCCTGTTCCAGGAAGAGGGCATTGGGAAGTGAACCCATTGCTCGTGGCATCTCCCTTGGGAAATGCCCTGCAGGGTAGCCTTAGCAGAGAATATGGTCACAGATAGCACTGGTCTGAAGTCCGACTTGTGGAATCTGTGCTCCCTGAGATAGTTGCTTTGCTTGTCCCATAGTGATGCCTCCCAACTTGCCTTCCAGACCAGGGCAAATGCCTGCCTACTCCTCTGGATGCATCTCTGAAGAGTCATGACGACCGGAAGGATTCTTAGGGAGACAGAGGAAGATGAGAGCAGCAACCTGCTGCCAATTTGAGGTGAAAAAGGAAGATATATCATACTGGATAGTCTCTGAGCTTTCTGAGTACAAAAACGCTGGCAGCTTCTGATTTATCAGAGGCATCCCCAGAGACTCTTGCCACAGCTGAAACTCACTGTGTCAAAAGGATTTTATAGTGTTTGATGGAGCCACCATGATTTTATGCACCATGCTTTCTGCTTGGTGCAACCTATTACAAAAACAGCTAAGTATATCATTCTGCTAAATATGGGGCGTGACTGCAAGGAGCATTCAGCTAATATGTTGATACATACCAGCTCCACAGTCTGTAAAGTGTGCTGCTGTTTAGCTGCACAGTTACTGCTCCACTATCAATATTGGAGGCAAGGGGAATAGTATTCCCACTAGCAATTCCAAGAACCTTGCAAGAAGGGAAAATTTTAAGAGGCAAGCAAGATTCTCTGTCTCTGTTACAAAGTGCTAGTGACAATGTGTCCAGGTGGTAACCATTGCTTTTAAACATTTAGGAACTCCTTTATCCTATTGGAGAAAGTTTTGGTGACTCATTGGGCTAGATCTGGGGAAAGCAGAATTGGAGCAAGATTTTTTTTTATTTGCCCATTTTTTTTTCTTTTTTCATTCAGTCAATAGTTACTGAGAATTAAGAACCATTCTAGACATTGTGAACAAAAATAAAATAAGACCAGACCTCTTCTTTTAGTATCAGCATCACTGTTTTGGGGGAGAGAATAGAGGAGCACAAAACCATTACAATAGTAAATTTAGAAGCTCATATGTGTGTGGTGCTTTCCATGCTTTATTTCATTTAATATTCATAAGAAGTACACAAGGTAGATTGGAAAATTATTGTGTCAGAGCCCATTAGACAAAGACCACAGGGAAAACACTTGTAGTGAATAAAGCTGGGTTTTTATCTGCTACAGCAAGGATATTATATACCTTGGGGACCCGTAAAGTGTCTCAAAAAACAGGAAAGAGATCCTTTTACAGTTGTGGGAGCTTGAGTTAGCCATGAAATGGGCTTGGTAGGAATCAACTAGAAATTTACTGGAAGAGTCCATGGCCTTTTAGAACACATGGGTGCATTCAGAGTCACTGTTAAATCATTTTGTCTGTGGCCTTCTCTTGGACTCAAAGATTGAAATAGAGAGGTGTTCAAAGAGTGGGAGCTTAGCTACTTTGTGATGAATATCATGGTTTTGATTTGATATAGCTTATCTATTTTGCCAAATATAGGGCAGTCCATTATGAAAAATTGTGGCTTATTTTTCAATTAGTAGTACCCTCTCTCCACAGTCTAGCTGTCAGGGGGCAGCCTTGTCTCTTTGTCAATCATTACTATTATTTCAATTTTACCAGTGAAGATATTAAGAAGCAGGATGCACCACAGTGTGTATCATCAAGAAGTTCCGCAGAGGCCCAGTCAAACCTAGGTCTCCTGACTTTTAAAAGAGGCACATAGTTACGCTACCTTGACCCAGGAAATCTGTTCAAATTGGATCTTCTCTCTTGCTCTAAACTTATTTACATGCCTTTTCTCCTTATCTCCGCACATCTATGACTGGCAACTGGAATTACAAACATGTAGTATTGTGACTGAGTGTGGTCCTTGGGAGTAAAGTGTCCAGCTTCAAAACCTGAATCTATCTTTTACTGGGTGAGTGGCCTAAGGCAGGATACCAACGTCCCTGCACCCTGATATTCCCTCAACTTGAAATTGAGAATCATATGGGTATCTCCCTCATAAGGTTATTACAAAAATTAAAAGGAGATAATGTACCTGAAGTGCTCAGATAATATACCCGATGTACAGAAAGCACCTGATTTAAAAGTTGTTACTATTGTTATCTTGTCATCTCCCTTTAATATCTAATCCACCACCCTAAAAATCTACAGCTCCTCAAATTTTAGTGTGAAATCTGGAGGTCTTGTTAAAATGAAGATTCTAATTCTGCAAGTCCACAATGAGACCTGAGATTCTGTGAGATTTTGTATTTCTGGGGAGCTCCTGGGTGATGCCTGTTGGGACCACAATTTAAACAGCAAGTAGTTGTCAGTGTGTGATTTCTTCTGCAACAGTGTTTCTTGAATCTTGAAAAATTACTAAAATGCAAATTCTTGGCCTGCCCTCACCAGACCTCTGTATCAAACAGTCTGGGACAGGACCAGCAGTCTGTGTTTGAATAAACCCTCCAGGGAGTCTGATGTTCACTAATACTGGAGAGTTACTGGCATGGAGGAGAGGGCAACACACCAGTCAAATTGCTTTCAGGATTTGCCATTTAACAGTTGTGTGCCCTTAGAAAAGTCACTTAGTCTCTCTTAGCTTAGCATGAAACCCCTAAATAGTTCATTCTATGCCTAGAAGGTAGTAAAAATGGCAGTATTTCACCTCCTTGAACTCCCAAATCCATGCTTCTCTACTGCTTTTGTGAAAAGAAACAAATCACAAGTACTCAGGTCAGAAAAGTGTATTGACTTAAATAAGATGATGTTAAAACATTGGGAAGCTAGCATATAATACATAATTAACAAGAGCTCAAATATATTAATGAATCATTAAAATGAATATGTGAATTATTATGTATATAAGATAACATTGAAAAGCCCAAACCATTTCTTTACAAAAAAAAATAAATAAATAAAATCATTTTTTATTAGGTATGCATCCAAGTCTCCTTATTACCTATAGACTGTTTCCATCAGAAGTGGGTATGTGCAGCAATCAGAGCAGAAAAGGAAATAAAAGGAATCCAAATTGGAAAAGAAGAAGTCAAACTCTCACTGTTTGCAGATGACATGATCCTCTACATAGAAAACCCTAAAGACTCCACCAGAAAATTACTAGAACTAATCAATGAATATAGTAAAGTTGCAGGATATAAAATCAACACACAGAAATCCCTTGCATTCCTATACAATAATAATGAGAAAATAGAAAAAGAAATTAAGGAAACGATTCCATTCACCATTGCAATGAAAAGAATAAAATACTTAGGAATATATCTACCTAAAGAAACTAAAGACCTATATATAGAAAACTATAAAACACTGGTGAAAGAAATCAAAGAAGACAATAACAGATGGAGAAATATACCATGTTCATGGATCAGAAGAATCAATATAGTGAAAATGAGTATACTACCCAAAGCAATTTATAGATTCAATGCAATCCCTATCAAGCTACCGACGGTATTCTTCACAGAGCTAGAACAAATAATTTCACAGTTTATATGGTAATACAAAAAACCTCGAATAGCCAAAGCAATCTTGAGAAAGAAAAATGGAACTGGAGGAATCAACCTGCCTGACTTTAGGCTCTACTACAAAGCCACAGTCATCAAGACAGTATGGTACTGGCACAAAGGAACAAAATAGAAAGCCCAGAGATAAATCCACGCACCTATGGACACCTTATCTTTGACAAAGGAGGCAAAAATATACAATGGATTAAAGACAATCTCTTTAACAAGTGGTGCTGGAAAAACTGGTCAACCACTAGTAAAAGAATGAAACTAGAACTCTTTCTAACACCATACACAAAAACAAACTCAAAATGGATTAAAGATCTAAATGTAAGACCAGAAACTATAAAACTCCTAGAGGAGAACATAGGCAAAACACTCTCCGACATAAATCACAGCAGGATCCTCTATGACCCACCTCTAGAATATTGAAAATAAAAGCAAAAATAAACAAATGGGATCTAATTAAACTTAAACACTTCCGCACAACAAAGAAACTATAAGCAAGGTGAAAAGACAAGACTTCAGAATGAGGGAAAATAATAGCAAATGAAGCAACAGACAAACAACTAATCTTAAAAATATACAAGCAACTCCTACAGCTCAATTTCAGAAAAATAAATGACCCAATCAAAAAAATGGGCCAAAGAATTAAATAGACATTTCTCCAAAGAAGACATACAGATGGCTAACAAACACATGAAAAGATGCTCAACATCACTCATTATCAGAGAAACGCAAATCAAAACCGCTATGAGGTACATTTCACGCCAGTCAGAATGGCTGTGATCCAAAAGTCTACAAGCAATAAATGCTGGAGAGGGTGTGAAGAAAAAGGAACCCTCTTACACTGTTGGTGGGAATGCAAACTAGTACAAGCCACTATGGAGAACAGTGTGGAGATTCCTTAAAAAACTGGAAATAGAACTGCCTTATGACCCAGCTATCCCACTGCTGGGCATACACACTGAGGAAGCCACAATTGAAAGAGACACGTGTACCCCAATGTTCATTGCAGCACTGGTTATAATAGCCAGGACATGGAAGCAACCTAGATGTCCATCATGAGATGAATGGATAAGAAAGCTGTGGTACATATGCACAATGGAGTATTACTCAGCCATTAAAAAGAATGCATTTGAGTCAGTTCTAATGAGGTGGATGAAACTGCAGCCGATTATACAGAGTAAAGTAAGCCAGAAAGAAAAACATGAATACAGTATACTAATGCATATATATGAAATTTAGAAAGATGGTAACAATAACCCTGAATAGGAGACAGCAAAAGAGACACTGATGTATAGAACAGTCTTTTGGACTCTGTGGGAGAGGGAGAGGGTGGGATGATTTGGGAAAATGGCATTGAAACATGTATAATATCATATATGAAATGAGTTGCCAGTCCAGGTTTGATGCACGATACTGGATGCTTGGGGCTGGTGCACTGGGATGACCCAGAGGGATGTGGGAGGAGGTTTCAGGATGGGGAACACATGTATACCTGTGGTGGATTCACTTTGATATATGGCAAAACCAATACAATATTGTAAAGTTAACAAATAAAATTAAATTAAATTAAAAAAAAAGTGGATGTCTGATCATGACAGCTTAATGAAGAGCTAAGGTGTTTTATTTTAGCACTATTAGTAAATCAATGAGGAAAGCAAGCACCCAGGTAAAATGGCCCATTCATTCCAAGATGCAAGTACCTTTTATATGAATATTTCCCCAGCTTTTAAATTCTGTTACACAGTTAGGAATTAGCTGAGACACCCAAAGTTGACTGAAGCAGCCATTCTTACCTTAACATCTGGCCCTTCCAACTACACTGGATGTTTACATGTGAGGCTTTTTATCTGGCTCTATCAATACACTCACCAGCTGGTACAGTCTATAATTAGTCAAACCTACTTATGAATATGACTCAGTCACTCCCACCTCAATCAAGAAATATTGAGAAGGATCATAAGAGTTTTGTTTTCTTGTGTATGTTCACCAAATCTAAAAAAATAAATGCAATAATTATTATTGAAAGCCTATTAAGTTCAAGATATAGTGGCAATTGCCAAAACTTTCTATATATCTTGCTGTTGCCATGAAACTATCTATAAGGTCCAAAGTAGGTACCTCCCAGACAAATCTCACCTCTCACATTTGAGAATAATTTTCAGATATAGCCATCTCAGGTAACTTTAACTAACCAACACAAATCTACCAGTCCCAGAAGAAGCAGAATATGATGTGGAGATGACCTTGAATCAATCAACAGAAAGCCTGAGTTATCATCTCAAGTCTACTACTAACCAGCTCCATGATCTTGCTTCTGCCATTTGGCCTCCAAGCCTCATTTTAGTTTTTGGCAAAGTGTGAATTTTGAGATGACCTCCATTTCTGACATTCTCTTTGGTGCTCATATACACACCCAGGTGAATGTAGCTATGCATTGTTCCTATGTCACTTTTCCGTGTACTTGCTCACCTTTTCTTCTTTCCCATCACTTACACTAGATGTAAAAATCTTTAGGATGGATGGTACCACCCATGATGCTTTTGAAACATCCTCTACAGGACATGGCCTCAGGGAGCTTTCACTTTATATAGCTAGCACCTGGCCAACTGACTCTTTCCATTTCTAAACAACACAAGAAAACAACATTTGCTCCTACAAGCGTTTTCTTTCTTTGCTTTATGGCTGATCACACTAGTCTAATGGATCTGTATTATTGACTTGTTATGAGGTGAGAAAGACTCAGAATTGTCCTGCCATCATTTTCAGAGAAAAGCTACAATCCCACTGACAGACCTATCCTTCAGTAGGAAAGAAACTGGGAGGAAAACCTGCACTGAGCTCCATCTCAGAAAACATGCTCACTCCCTGTTGACAGAGGTGATTGTTGGAGAAATCACTCACGTCAAAACCAGTGCTCCTCTGTGGAATTCCAGCATGTCTGTCACAGAGATTCTTATGTAGCCTCCTTCCTCATAAGAAAACCAAAGCTTTGAGATAAAAGAGGTATGCCTAGGGTTACCTATCTGGTTAGGGGCACGACAATTAGGATCTATCCATCTCTCCCTTCCACTCCCAGTATTCTAGGAGTTTGAATTCCAAGCCCAAGGAAAAAATGTGGAAATATTAGAGACTGCAGACAAGGACAGTTGTTTGAAGGGCTTTAGTCCAAGGTATCTGTACTATGAAGCTGGTGCGTTGTGTTAAAAGGTTGACAGCCTAGAAAATTATCAGACACAAATGCTGAACTTTGATATGGACAGGTGCCATGGAGAATGCTCAGGGAAAGCTGTCAAAATATAATATGCTGCAGAAATGTCAAGCACAATGAAATATTCTGACTCTTTATGTGCACATACAGCAGAGAAATATTATAGCCTTAGAGGTCTAGAAACTGAACATGAGTCAGCAGCACAGTGATCCTGTTTAATAAAGCAAGAATGGATTTCGGAAGCACAGGCATAGAACATTAAACTCAGCACATTTGCAGGCTCTTGCTCTCTTTTATTATCCTCTAATTGTATCTTGTAACTAAGTCTTGTCTCCCCAATGAGATTAAAGGCTCCCAAAGGACCTGATTCTTCCATTGTATCCTTTCACCACTAGCAAGAAAATATACGTTGAGAAAGAGAACTTAAAATCTTAGGAGAGCACTAGTAGAATTCTGACTTTCTATAATTCCACAAAGAATTTGTTCAAATGACATGGATGTAAAAAAATGGAGCATGAACCTCAAATTAAAAGAATTGGCTTAACATAAGACTACAAAAGAGATGATTGAGGTGACAGATAGTGACAGTGGTAACTGTCATTTGCTGAGTGTCTGTTAAGCCACAGGCATTGAATCTCACTTACATTAATATCTAATCCTTACAATGACCCTGAAGGTTAGGTTTTAGTAACCCGATCTCATAGTTAAGAAAATTAAGACTCAGAGAACTTAAGTGACCTTGCTTACAATCATGAAGCTACTGAGTGACTGAGTAAGAACACAGAGCTGCCTGGCCCTGAATTTCAAGTCTTTTCCATAGGCCTGTATGTCATTCAAAGCATGGAGAACATGTGTATCCTGTCTGTGCTAGGACAGAGAAAGAACCCTTAACACAACAAGAGGATCTTTGATCTTGTAAGAGTAATATCATTCTGGCTAGGAGGGTGGTCATGGAGAACCCCCACCAACCCAGCCTCACAAATGTGGAGGTCGAGTTGTAGGCACCTGGGGTTGGTGCAGAAAGACCCATGGCAGCTGGTGCTCAGACTGCTGTCTGAAGTCCTAGAGTCAAATAAAGATGCAAGACCCAGTTGGTCTGGAGACTGGTCAATTCCATCTCTATTTGTCCTCCTCCCATGTCCCTTTGGCTGGCTCATCCAGCTGCTCTCTGTGAAGAAACTCAATCACTATCCTTGTCACAGTGAAATAAGGCATCTTGAAATACACTTCTCCACTACAAGTTGCAGAGAGAAACAAGCAAGAAAAGATTCCTGTTACAGGAAAAGAGTGAAGAGAAATAGAACAAAATGTTAAGTATTGGACATAAAGTTTTTTTTTTTTTTTTACGTCCCTTGTATCTTCCTAAATTTTCTAGATTTTCAAAATAAAAATGCTCTTTTTTTGTGACTAGACAGAATATTATACACATTTACAATAAAAATGGAATAATAATACACAAATTAACCACAAGAGATTTCTTTGGAAAATGCAGGCAATGATTGCTTCTGTTGAATTATCATCTTTTCTAGTGTTCCCCGCTGCTGAATAATCTTCATAATTTAATCCCATTCTTGAGATCACAAACATCTTTCTTCCATAACATAAATTATAACAACAAACATAAAATTCAACTTTCAAAAACTAAAATAAAAATATAAATAATTTTTTTTAATGTCAAAAAAATGTACAAACGGTAAAGTTGACTAACACAGCTGCTGCTGCTGCTACTAAGTCGCTTCAGTCATGCCCGACTCTGTGCGACCCCATAGACGGCAGCCCACCAGGCTCCCCCGTCCCTGGGATTCTCCAGGCAAGAATACTGGAGTGGGTTGCCATTTCCTTCTCCAATGCGTGAAAGTGAAAAGTGAAAGTGAAGTCACTCAGCCATGACCGACTCTTAGCGACCCCATGGACTGGAGCCTACCAGGATCCACCGTCCGTGGGATTTTCCAGGCAAAAGTACTGGGGTGGGGTGCCATCACCTTCCCCGACTAACACAGCAGCAGCTTCGGAATACAGACAGGCAGTAAACATCCTGGTGGTCACCGAAGTCACGCATCAGGCGAAGGTGCTCCCTGCCTGCAGAAATTTAAGCCACGCTAGCTAGCACCCTGGAGTGTGCAGGAAAGCAGTGGAGGGTTCCATTTTACTGTGGTGCTGGGAAGTCCAGGGCAGAAACGTCTTACCTCTAAACTATCAACACGAAAAAGAGAATAAAGGAGACATGCATCGACTGCCACAGTAGGGAGCTTAGGCTTCCCTCATTTATCTCAGTGCAGCTGTGTGTGTTTGGTCTCAGAAGTATCTTTTCAAGTAGAACCACTGTGTCACTCAAATCAAGATGTCCTGGAAGATGTTCTAGAGATTTAATAGATGCCCCTCTGAACCAACAGACCTGAAGGAAGGCTGATAAGGCATATCTGTAGTGGGTTCTCTGAGGTGGAGAGATAAGCAGTTATAAAATCACTGTCTAGACTTGTCACTAAAAACAGCGTTTTAGAGTAGAATTTCTCAAACTTCGTGCTCAGAGGAATCACTTCGAAATATTACAATACACATTCTGATTCTGTAGATGGGATTCTATGTTTCGATCAAGCTTCTAAAAGATGCTGATGCTGATGATCTGAGGACCACATTTTGAGGAGTTAGGCACTCGAGAACATCTACCATCAAATAACAAATATGTTTCTTTTTTTTTTTTTTCCCAGTTTTTGGCAGCATTGCATGGCATGTGGTATATTAGTTACCTGACCAGGGATTGAATTTGTGCCTCCTGCAGTGGAAGCTCGGTGTCTTAATCACTGACTGCCAGAAAACTCCCAAAGATGTTTTTTCTTGAGGGTCCATTTTGGATTAAGATTGAATAACTGTGGACGTGGAATCTGGTTTTGAGAAAGATTGTAAAGTATGTGAAGCAACTTCAAGACTCAGAAGAAAAGTTGTATGATCAGTTAATGTTGTCTGGTATGTGGAAGAAAGGGTAACATTTCGTTATCCTTGAGTTATTTCTGTGTTCTCATTCCTAGAATAATTGACTCAGACATCCTCCTGTAATAAGCATGGTTCGACCAGATATTTTCTGAAAGGCTAACTCATCTCACATGTTTGTAAAGCAATGCTCAAAATTCTCCAAGTCAGGCTTCAGCAATATGTAAACGGTGAACTTCCAGATGTTCAAGCTGGTTTTAGAAAAGGCAGAGGAACCAGAGATCGAATTGCTAACATCCACTGGATCATCGAAAAAGCAAGAGAGTTCCAAAAAAAATCTATTTCTGCTTTATTGACTATGCCAAAGCCTTTGACTATGTGGATCACAATAAACTGTGGAAAATTCTGAAAGAAATGGGAATACCAGACCACCTGACCTACCTCTTGAGAAACCTGTATGCAGGTCAGGAAGCAACAGTTAGAACTGGACATGGAACAACAGACTGGTTCCAAATAGGGAAAGGAGTACGTCAAGACTGTATATTGTCACCCTGCTTATTTAACTTATATGCAGAGTACATCATGAGAAACGCTGGGCTGGAAGAAGCACAAGCTGGAATCAAGATTGCCAGGAGAAATATCAATAACCTCAGATATGCAGATGATACCACCCTTATGGCAGAAAGTGAAGAGGAACTAAAAAGCCTCTTGATGAAAGTGAAAGAAGAGAGTGAAAAAGTTGGCCTAAAGCTCAACATTCAGAAAACTAAGATCATGGCATCTGGTCCCATCACTTCATGGGAAATAGATGGGGAGACAGTGGAAACAGTGTCAGACTTTATTTTGGGGGGCTCCAAAGTCACTGCAGATGGTGACTTAAGCCATGAAATTAAAAGACGCTTACTCCTTGGAAGGAAGGTTATGGCCAACCTAGATAGCATATTCAAAAGCAGAGACATCACTTTGCCAACAAAGGTTCGCCTAGTCAAGGCTATGGTCTTTCCTGTGGTCATGTATGGATGTAAGAGTTGGACTATAAAGAAAGCTGAGTGCTGAAGAATTGATGCTTTTGAACTGTGGTGTTGGAGAAGACTCTTGAGAGTCCCTTGGACTGCAAGGAGATCCAACTGGTCCATTCTGAAGGAGATCAGCCCTGGGATTTTTTTGGAAGGAATGATGCTAAAGCTGAAACTCCAGTATTTTGGCCACCTCATGCGAAGAGTTGACTCATTGGAGAAGACTCTGATGCTGGGAGGGATTGAGGGCAGGAGGAGAAGGGGACGACAGAGGATGAGATGGCTGGATGGCATCACTGACTCGATGAATGTGAGTCTGGGTGACCTCGGAGAGTTGGTGATGGATAGGGAGGCCTGGCGTGCTGCAGTTCATGGGGTTGCAAAGAGTCGGACACGACTGAGCGACTGATCTGATCTGATCTGATTCTTATTCTAGCTTTTTTACATGAAATGTAATGTAATGTATGATATATATTATTCTGCACTTGAATTTTTCACTTTCTTCTTTTCATATAAGTAATTAGATAACTTTTCTCTATCTTTTAAAACTGAATATGATGCTTCTCTGTGGTTGTATCATAGTTTACTTTTTATTGAGACATAACTGACATATAAAAATAGTTTCAGGTATACAGCATTCAATATTTGTATATATAGCAAATCGATCACCACAGTAAGTTTAGTTAACATGCATATTTGCAAATTTCTTTTCCTTGTGATGAGAGAGCCTCTCTTAGGGTCATTGTTGTTACTGTTGGTCATCACTAAGTTGCGTCTGACTGTTTGCGGCCCTTAGACTATAGCCTGCCAGTCTCCTCTGTCCATGGGATTTCCAAGGCAAAAATATTGGAGTGGTTTGCCATTTCAGTCTCCAGAGGATCTTCTTGGATCAAGAATTAAACCCAAGTCTCCTGCATTGGCAGATGGATTCTTTACCACTGAGCCATCAGGGAAACCCCTCTTAGAGTTATACCAGAGTTTATTTATCCAGTCCGTTATTGATGGACATTTGGAGTTCTTCTTATAAATATAATACAGTGGAAGTGAGAAATAGATTTAAGGGCCTAGATCTGATAGATAGAGTGCCTGATGAACTATGGAATGAGGTTCGTGACATTGTACAGGAGACAGGGAACAAGACCATCCCCATGGAAAGAAATGCAAAAAAGCAAAATGGCTGTCTGGGGAGGCCTTACAAATAGCTATGAAAAGAAGAGAAGTGAAAAGCAAAGGAGAAAAAGAAAGATATAAACATCTGAATGCAGAGTTCCAAAGAATAGCAAGAAGAGATAAGAAAGCCTTCTTCAGTGATCAATGCAAAGAAATAGACGAAAACAACAGAATGGGAAAGACTAAGGATCTCTTCAAGAAAATCAGAGATACCAAAGGAACATTTCATGCAAAGATGGGCTCGGTAAAGGACAGAAATGGTATGGACCTAACAGAAGCAGAAGATATTAAGAAGAGGTGGCAAGAATACACAAAAGAACTGTACAAAAAAGAGCTTCATGACCCAGATAATCATGATGGTGTGATCACTGACCTAGAGCCAGACATCCTGGAATGTGAAGTCAAGTGGGCCTTAGAAAGCATCACTACGAACAAAGCTAGTGGAGGTGATGGAATTCCAGTGGAGCTATTCCAAGTCCTGAAAGATGATGCTGTGAAAGTGCTGCACTCAATATGCCAGCAAATTTGGAAAACTCAGCAGTGGCCACAAGATTGGAAAAGGTCAATTTTCATCCCAATCCCAAAGAAAGGCAATGCCAAAGAGTGCTCAAACTACCGCACAATTGCACTCATCTCACACGCTAGTAAAGTAATGCTCAAAATTCTCCAAGCCAGGCTTCAGCAATATGTGAACTGTGAACTTCCTGATGTTCAAGCTGGTTTTCGAAAAGGCAGAGGAACTAGAGATCAAATTGTCAACATCTGCTGAATCATGGAAAAAGCAAGAGAGTTCCAGAAAAAAATATCTATTTCTGCTTTATTGACTATGCCAAAGCCTTTGACTGTGTAGATCACAATAAACTGTGGAAAGTTCTGAAAGAGATGGGAATACCAGACCACCTGATCTGCCTCTTGAGAAATCTGTATGCAGGTCAGGAAGCAACAGTTAGAACTGGTCATGGAACAACAGACTGGTTCCAAATAGGAAAAGGAGTACGTCAAGGCTGTATATTGTCACCATGTTTATTTAACTTATATGCAGAGTACATCATGAGAAATGCTGGACTGGAAGAAACAGAAATTGGATTCAAGATTGCTGGGAGAAATATCAATAACCTCAGATATGCGGATGACACCACCCTTATGGCAGAAAGTGAAGAGGAACTCAAAAGCCTCTTGATGAAAGTGACAGTGGAGAGTGAAAAGGTTGGCTTAAAGCTCAACATTCAGAAAACGAAGATCATGGCATCTGGTCCCATCACTGCATGGGAAATAGATGGGGAAACAGTGGAAACAGTGTCAGACTTTGTTTTTCTGGGCTCCAAAATCACTGCAGATGGTGACTGCAGCCATGAAATTAAAAGACGCTTACTCCTTGGAAGGAAAGTTATGACCAACCTAGATAGCATATTCAAAAGCAGACACATTACTTTGCCAACAAAGGTTCGTCTAGTCAAGGCTATGGTTTTTCCTGTGGTCATGTATGGATGTGAGAGCTGGACTGTGAAGAAGGCTGAGCGCCGAAGAATTGATGCTTTTGAACTGTGGTGTTGGAGAAGACTCTTGAGAGTCCCTTGGACTGCAAGAAGATCCAACCAGTCCATTCTGAAGGAGATCAATCCTGGAATTTCTTTAGAAGGAATGATGCTCAAGCTGAAACTCCAGTATTTTGGCCACCTCATGCGAAGAGTTGACTCATTGGAGAAGACTCTGATGCTGGGAGGGATTGAGGGCAGGAGGAGAAGGGGACGACAGAGGATGAGATGGCTGGATGGCATCACTGACTCGATGGATGCGAGTCTGAGTGACCTCCGGGAGCTGGTGATGGACAGGGAGGCCTGGCGTGCTGCGGTTCATGGGGTCGCAAAGAGTCGGACACGACTGAGCGACTGATCTGATCTGATGATTTAACCTGCCAGGATCTGGCACATAGTAGGTGCTTAATATTTCCTGAATCAGTGAATACATGGGTGGAATTATTTTGGGTATTTTATTTGGAAACAAGCATTCCAAAGGAGGAGGAGGAAAAGGAGAAGGGAAGAGGAAGGGGAGAAGAGGGGAGGAAGAAGAGGAAGAAAAAGAAGAAAAGGCAAAAGAAGTTTGTAATTCTCTTAGTGAAACTATTTGCCAACTTTCCAGTGATCTATGATAGTTGTTAACAAACCTGAGCAAAAGTCTTTTCTTGCCTGTGACCTAAATATTTTATTCAGTAGCAGAAATCCTTTTTTCTTTCACCTGCCCTTGGTATGATGAAGGAGAATTCATCATGGTAACAATTTGCTTACTGGAGCCAAATTATAAACTTGTTTCTTATCGTTTTGGTTTTATCAAACACTATTCATCAGAGCATGCATTGTATGACATGGGCATGATAGTTTCCTCTGGGAGAAGATTCTAGGAGGTTGTGGAGTGGGAAGTATCCATGAAATCAACTCAATTAAGGAATCAAGGCAATAGAGTGTATTGGAAAGAAAGCTGCCCAGTTAGCTGACATGACCTGTAAGCCAGATGAACCCTTTGTTAACTGTCAGAACTTAAGTTACTTAACTTTTCTAAACTTCAGTGTCCTCCACTATTAATTAAGAATATTAAATAATATCTACTTCGTATGATTGTTTTAGAGAGTAAAGCTAAAGTAAATCAAATAGCCAACAGTGTCTAGCACATTGAGATACTTAATAAATGGTAGACATCGTTTGAATGGGCAATGACACAGTACATCATAATGGTCTTATCTTTCTGCCTATCAAGGTCAATTTTAAAAATTAGTATAACTTTTCTTAAAAAGTAACATGTGATTTAAAACAGGAACAATTGCCCTATCTATACATTTACACATAGAACAAATTATAAACTCAAAATTTTAAAGAAATCACAATGGTCTTAAAACACTTAAGAAGCATTGTTTGTTTTTCTGGAATTGAGCTGCAGGAGTTGCTTGTATATTTTTGATATTAGGGTTAACGTTAGGGAGAGGGAGGGGGATGATTTGGGAGAATGGCATTGAAACATGCATAATATCATATAAGAAATGAATGGCCAGTCCAAGTTTGATGCAGGATACTAGATGCTTGGGGCTGGTGCACTGGGATGACCCAGAGGGATGGTATGGGGAGGGAGGTGGGAGAGGGGTTCACTATTGGGAACACGTGTACACCCGTGGCATATTCATGTTGATGTATGGCAAAACCAATACAATATTGTAAAGTAATTAGCCTCTAATTAAAATAAATAAATTTAAATTAAAAAAAAAAAAAAAGCATTGTCTGGCAGTATCTGAGTATACCTAGAATTTAGGGACTGAAAATGAAAATGGAGATCTTAGAGCAGGATTCCTTCTTGATGTCAGCCTATGGAGATACATTTCAGTAACAACCTTCATACCCACGCTTGAAAGGAGGGTCTAGTGATGATGAAGTCATAGTATCATTCATTCATTCACTCATTTGTTCAATTGAGTATTTTTCAATGCCAGTCTGATAAACTTAGCTGACCCTGAAAAGTCAAACGCCTTCAAAAAGAAGAGCGTCAAACCACCAAGGGAGCTCTTAACAGCTCAAACAAAGAAGAAAATGTAGAGGATTAAGAACAACCAAAATCAGTCAACATTCTAGGTAAAACTGTTAGACCCTGGCAGTACTCTTTCATTCCTATTCCTTATATGGCACTCCACGGCAAAGTGAATTAGTGGCTCCATTCTTTACCCCTCCATGTATCCACTGCCTGTTTTCAGTGCCCTCTCAAGCAGGAATAAGGCCAGTAGAAACTTTAAATGCACTTGCAAGCATAGGCTTCCCCACTTCCTA
Source organism: Tragelaphus eurycerus (assembly GCA_935064755.1). NCBI lineage: Eukaryota > Metazoa > Chordata > Mammalia > Artiodactyla > Bovidae > Tragelaphus > Tragelaphus eurycerus. The sequence goes on along the minus strand of CAKXYN010000095.1, from coordinate 6,061,468 downwards.
ACTAAGAGAAAAACCTGCTCACACTGGTCCCAGTTAAGCCTGCTGGTCTCAGGAAAATGACATATTTATAGAGCAAAGTTGGACACAGCAGATCCCCAACGTGAGAGAGAACAACAAAAATCACCCAGCCAAGGGCAGCCTAAGTCAGTGAACATGCAAATCAATGAGGATACATGACTGTTGTTCTAAGCTACATTTGAGGGCCATGAGTAACTTAACACTTCTGTGGCAATAGCTAGCATATACATACTCCCGTTTAATTAAGAAAAATTCCACTCTACAGAAAAAAAATCTGAAATGTGTTCAAAATAAAGTTTAAAATATGTTTGCCAAAGCTTAAAAAATAGCCCCACATGAGGGTTTCAATTTAAACTGAGAACAGAGACTTCAAAGCAACGACTTTCTTTTCACACGTGTGCTCAGTGCACATGTTTGGGAAGGATGCTAAGAAGGGGTATTCAATATAAAACCTTCTCAAAGGGAATCATTCCAAGAATCTGAGGGATAAAAATGATAAAAAGCCAGAAATCTGACTGAAGATGGCATATCCTCCCTAGACCACTAAAAACACATTTCCCAAACAGGGTTTGGGAATACTACTCCAGGGAGCAGTATCAGAACAGTTATAAAAGTACAATCCTAAGTGAGAAATCTATTTTATAGTTTAATACTGAAAGAATCATCAACTATGATTGGACTATGAAGTTTAAGATGGTCTTTATGAAGTTTAAAGATAAACTTCATCTTAAAATGAAGTTTTAAGGCAAAGGCAAAAGAGGTAGGGATGGAGATCCATCCAGGGATGGGAGTCTTAAAAAGAGAAGTTTCCAAACACCAGGAAACACTCTCACCGGCGGGTCTGTGGCAAGCCTTGGAACCTCAGAGGGCAACATAACTGGGAGGAAAAATAAATAAATAATTAAAATCCACAGATACGTGCCTAACAGCAACTCCCAGTGGAGAAGCATCACGGACGCTTGCATCCACCACTAGCAAGCGGGGGCTGGACAGGGAGGTGTGGGCTGCATTGCTTAGGATAAGGACCAGGCCTGAATGCCCCAAGGGCAATCTGAGGGAATAACGAGATAGCAACCCAGACTGCGGGATACCTATCCCGCCAAAAGCCCTAACCTAAGACATCGCCGGAGAAGGCGATGGCACCCCACTCCAATACTCTTGCCTGGAAAACCCCATGGACAGTGGAGCCTGGTAGGCTGCAGTCCCTGGGGTTGTGAGAGTCAGACACAACTGAGCGACTTCACTTTCACTTTTCACTTTCATGCATTGGAGAAGGAAATGGCAACCCACTCCAGTGTTCTTGCCTGGAGAATCCCAGGGATGGGGGAGCCTGGTGGGCTACTGTCTATGGGGTCGCACAGAGTCAGAAACAACTGAAGTGACTTAGCAGCAACAGCAGCAAGACATCGCCACGCCTGCTCACAGAACAAAGGACTGAGCAGAACTAGCCAGCTGCGGACTGGCCCATCCCCCACTGGAGACAAACAGGCAAGGGCAGCCAGAGCCTGGAGGGGGCAATCATGGCCCCAGAGAGGCATCATCTACCAAACTGCAAGCAGGCTTCATTGCTAACCAAGACTTCTTGGGATTCTGGACGGTTGACATCCGCTGGGAGGGTCGCAGCCAGGGAAAAGCTCCCCAGAAGAGACACACGGCACACCTGAGAAGGTGCACCTGAGAAGGCGCACCTGTTGTACACCCAGAAAACCGAGCAGCTGGGATGGGGGAAGTGATAAGCCGGAAGTCACCTCCAACTGGGGGTGACTGCGCTCACCAAGCATCTGGTCACCTGAGCTGCTCAGACCTAGGAAGGCACAAAACGCAGGCCCAACCAAGTCTGCACCATTGTGGAGTACCCAAGAACCTGACCCTGAGCAGCTTAGACCTGGGGAGTGCATGCAACCCTGGGCGCCTGCCTCAGACAGTTCCCCAGCAGAGCAACCTAGAGCCTGAACAGTGTAGACTGGGAAAGCACACACGCCGTGAGCAGGGGCAAACCCAGTGTGGCAGAGACACTGTGAGCACTCCCCACACAGGCCAGTGATATTTGTTTGCAGTGTTCCTCCCTCGCCACAGGACAACTGAACAAGTGAGCCTAAAAAAGTGACCACTACTGCCCCCTTGTGTCAGGGCGGAAATTAGACACTAAGAGACAAGCAAACAGAAGCTAAAATAAAGAGGGAACCGCTTTGGAAGAGAGGGGCGCAATAGATTAAAACCCTGCAGTTAGCACCGACTACATAGCAAGGGGCCTACAGATTTTGAGAATTATAAGCTGGATCAAGGAGCTATCTGAAAATGAACTGACCCCACACTGTCCGCAACAATACCAGAGAAAGTTCTAGAAATATTTTTACTATTATCATTTTTTAATTAAAAAAAAATTTAAGTCCTCTATTATTCCTTAAATTTTCATTTTTATAAACTAATATTACTTTGCAAAAAAAAAAGACCCTATTTTTAAAGCAAACTTCATGCTATGCTATGCTAAGTCACTTCAGTCGTGTCTGACTCTGTGTGACCCCATGGACCCCATGGAGTCCATCAGGCTCCCCCGTCCCTGGGATTCTCCAGGCAAGAACACTGGAGTGGGTTGCCATTTCCTTAATATATATATAAAATAATTTTTGTGATTTTTTTTAATATTGTATTTTTGAGAATCTAACCTCTACTATAGATTTTTCATCTTTGCTTTTTGGTATTTGTTATCAATTTTGTACCTTTAAGAATCCAATCTTCAGTACGCATTGAGAGTGAGATTACTGGCTTGATTGCTCTCTCCCCCTTTCAATACTCCTTTTTCTCCACCAGGTCACCTCTATCTCCTCCCTCCCCCTTCTCTTCTCTACCCAACTCTGTGAATCTCTTTGTGTGTTCTGGGCTGTGGAGAACACTTAGGGAACTGATTACTGGCTGAATCTGTCTCGCTCCTTTTGATTCCCCCTCTTCTCCTTCTGGCCAACTCTATCTCCTTCCTCCCTCTTCTCTTCTCTGTGTAATCCCGTAAACATCTCTGAGGGATCCAGACTGTGGAGAGCACATAAGGAAGTGATTACCGACTAGCTTGCTCTTGCACCTTTTGATTCCTCCTCTTCTCCCTCTTCTCCTCATGATCACCTCTATCTCCCTCCTCCCTCGTCTCTTCTCAGTGTAACTCCATGTACCTCTCTGAGTGTCCCTCACTGTGGAGAAACTTATCATCTTTAACCTATAGGTTTTACCATCAGTGTTGTATAGATGAAGAAGTCTTCAGGCTACTGTAAGAATAAGACTGAAAACCAGAGGCAGGAGGCTTAAGTCCAAATTCTGAGAACACCAGAGAACTCCTGACTCCAGGGAACATTAACCGATAGGAGTTCATCAAACCCCTCCATACCTACACTGAAACCAAGCCCCACCCAAGGGCCAACAAGTTCCAGAGCAAGATATACCACACAAATTCTCTAGCAACACAGGAACATAGCCCTGAGCATCAATATACAGGCTGCCCAAAGTCACACCAAACCCACTGACATCTCATAACTCATTACTGGACACGTCATTGCACTCCAGAGAGAAGAAATCCAGCTCCACCCACCAAAACACCGACACAAGATTCCCTAATGAGGAAACCTTGAAAAGCCACCCATAGAACCCCACCCACAGCGAGGACACTCCACAATAAAGAGAACTCCACAAACTGCCATAGTACAGAAAGGCCACCCCAAACACAAAAATATAAAAAAAGATGAAAAGGCAGAGAAATACCTAGCAGGTAAAGGAACTGGATAAATGCCCTCTAAACCAAATAAAAGAGGAAGAGATAGGCAATCTATTTCATAAAGAATTCCAAATAATGATAGTGAAAATGATCCAAAATCTTGAAAACAAAATGGAGTTATGGATAAATAGCCTGGAGACAAGGATTGAGAAGATGCCAGAAATGTTTAACAAGGACCTAGAAGAAATAAAAAGGAGTTGATATATAATGAATAATGCAATAAGTGAGATCAAAAACACTCTGGAGGGAGCAAATAGTAAAATAACAGAGGCAGAAGATAGGATAAATGAGGTAGAAGATAGAATGGTAGAAATAAATGAACAAAGAGGAAAAAAGAAAAACCAATTAAAAGAAATGAGGACAATCTCAGAGACCTCTGGGACAATGTTAAACGCCCCAACATTTGAATCATAGGAGTCCCAGAAGAAGAAGACTAAAAGAAAGGCCATGAGAAAATACTTGAGAAGATAATAGTTGAAAACTTCCCTAAAATGGGGAAGGTAATAATCACCCAAGTCCAAGAAACCCAGAGAGTCCCAAACAGGATAAACCCAAGGTGAAACACTCCAAGACACATATTAATCAAATTAACAAAGATCAAACACAAAGAACAAATATTAAAAACAGCAAGGGAAAAACAACAAATAACACACAAGGGGATTCCCATGAGGATAACAGCTGATCTTTCAATAGAAACTCTTCAGGCCAGAAGGGAATGTCAGGACATACAAAATGAGGAAATAAAATAACCTACAGCTCAGATTACTGTACCCAGCAAGAATCTCATTCAAATATGAGGGAGAAAGCTTTATAGACAAACAAAAGCTGAGAGAATTCAGCACCACCAAACGAGCTCTCCAACAAATGCTAAAGGATCTTCTCTAGACAGGAAACACAAAAAGAGTGTATAAACTCGAACCCAAAACCATAAAGTAAATGGCAACGGGATCATACTTATCAATAATTACCTTAATGTAAATAGGTTGAATGTCCCAACCAAAAGACAAAGACTGACTGAATGGATACAAAAACAAGACCCCTACATATGTTGTCTACAAGAAACCCACTTCGTAACAAGGGGACACATACAGACTGAAAGTGAAGGGCTGGAAAAAGATATTCCACACAAATAGAGACCAAAAGAAAGCAGGAGTAATAATATTCAGACAAAGTAGACTTTAAAACAAAGGCTGGTGAAAAGAGACAAAAAAGGATACTACATAACGATCAAAGGATCAATCCAATAAGAAGATATAACAATTATAAATATAAATGCACCGAACATAGGAGTACCACAATATGTAAGACAACTGCTAACAAGTATGAAAGGGGAAATTAACAATAACATGATAATAGTAGGAGACTTTAATACCCCACTCACACCTATGGATTGATCAACTAAACAGAAAATTGACAAAGAAACACAAACTTTAAAAGATACAATAGACCCGTTAGACCTAACTGATATCTATAGGACATTCTATCCCAAAACAATGAATTTCACCTTTTTCTCAAGCACACACGGAACCTTCTCCAGGATAGATCACATCCTAGGCCATAAATCTAGCCTTGGTAAATTCAAAAAATTGAAATCGTTTCAAGCATCTTTTCTGACCACAATGCAGTAAGATTAGATCTCAATTACAGGAGAAAAACTATTAAACATTCCAACATATGGAACCTGAACAACACGCTGCTGAATAACCAACAAATCACAGAAGAAATCAAAAAAGAAATCAAAATATGCATAGAAATGAATGAAAATGAAAACACAACAACCCAAAACCTGTGGGACACTGTAAAAGCAGTGCTAAGGGGAAAGGTCATAGCAATATAGGCATACCTCAAGAAACAAGAAAAAAGTCAAATAAATAGCCTAACTCTACACCTAAAGCAACTAGAAAAGGAAGAAATGAAGAAGCCCAGGGTTTGTAGAAGGAAAGAAATCTTAAAAATTAGGACAGAAATAAATGCAAAAGAAACAAAAGAGACCATAGCAAAAATCAGCAAAGCCAAGAGCTTGTTTTTTGAGAAGATAAAGTCGACAAACCGTCAGCCAGACTCATCAAGAAACAAAGGGAGAAGAATAAAATCAATAAAATTGGAAATGAAATGGAGAGATCACAACAGACAACACAGAAATACAAAGGATCATAAGAGACTACTATCAGCAACTATATGCCAATAAAATGGACAACTTGGAAGAAATGAACAAATTCTTAGAAAAGTATAACTTTCCAAAACTGGACTAGGAAGAAATAGAAAATCTTAACAGACCCATCACAAGCATGGAAATTGAAACTGTAATCAGAAATCTTCCAGCAAACAAAAGCCTGGGACCAGACAGCTTCACAGCTGAATTCTACCAAAAATTTAGAGAAGAGCTAACACCTATCCCGGAGAAGGCGGTGGCACTCCACTCCAGTACTCTTGCCTAGAAAAATCCTATGGATGGAGGAGCCTGGTGGGCTGCAGTCTATGGGGTCGCTAAGAGTCGGACACGACTGAGCGACTTCACTTTCACTTTCCACTTTCATACACTGGAGAAGGAAATGGCAACCCACTCCAGTTTTCTTGCCTGGAGAATCCCAGGGACGGGGAAGCCTGGTGGGCTGCCATCTGTGGGGTCACACAGAGTCGGACACTACTGAAGCGACTTAGCATAGCATTAGCATAACACCTCTCCTACTCAAAATCTTCCAGAAAATTGCAAAACTCATTCTATGAGGCCACTATCATCCTAATACCAAAACCTGACAAAGATGCCACAAAAAAAGAAAACTACAGGCCAATATCACTGATGAACATAGATGCAAAAATCTTTAACAAAATCCTAGCAAACAGAATTCAACAACATATTAAAAAGATCATACATCATGACCAAATGGGCTTTATCCCAGGGATGCAAGGATTCTTCAATATCTGCAAATCAATCAATGTAATACACCACAATAATAAATTGAAAAATAAAAACCATATGATTATCTCAATAGATGTAGAGAAAGACTTTGGCAAAATTCAACATCCACTTATGATATAAACCCTCCAGAAAGCAGGAATAGAAGGAACATGCCTCAACATAATAAAAGCTGTATATGACAAACCCACAGGAAATATTATCCTCAATGGTGAAAAATTGAAAGCTTTTTCCCTAAAGTCAGGAGCAAGAAAAGGGTGCCCATTCTCACCACTACTATTCAACATAGTTTTGGAAGTTTTGGCCATAGCAATCAGAGCAGAAAAAGAAATAAAAGGAATCCAGATCAGAAAAAGAGGAAGTAAAACTCCCACTGTTTGCAGATGACATGATCCTCTACATAGAAAACCCTAAAGACCACCAGAAAATTACTAGAGCTAATCAATGAATATAGTAAAGTGGCAGCATATAAAATCAACACACAGACATCCCTTGCATTCCTATACACTAACAATGAGAAAATAGAAAGAGAAACTAAGGAAACAATTCCATTCACCATTGCAATGAAAAGAATAAAATACTTAGGAATATATCTACCTAAAGAAACAAAAGACCTATATAAAGAAAACTATAAAACACTAGTGAAAGAAATCAAAGAGAACACAAATAGATGGAGAAATATACCGTGTTCGTGGGTCAGAAGAATCAATATAGTGAAAATGAGTACTGCTGCTGCTGCTGCTAAGTCGCTTCAGTCGTGTCTGACTCTGTGCGACCCCATAGACGGCAGCCCACCAGGCTCTGCCATCCCTGGGATTCTGCAGGCAAGAACACTGGAGTGGGTTGCCATTGCCTTCTCCATTGTGTGAAAGTGAAAAGTGAAAGTGAAGTTGCTCAGTCACGTCTGACTCGTAGCGACCCCATGGACTGCAGCCCACCAGGCTCCTCCATCCATGGGATTCTCCAGGCAAGAGTACTGGAGTGGCTTGCCATTGCCTTCTCAGAAATGAGTACTACCCAAAGCTATATAAAGATTCAATGCAATCCCTATCAAGCTACCAATGGTATTTTTCACAGAGCTAGAACAAATAATTTCACAATTTGTATGGAAATACAAAAAGCCTCAAATAGCCAAAGCAATATTGAGAAAGAAGAATGGAACTGGAGGAATCTATCCACCTGACTTCAGGTTCTACTACAAAGCCACAGTCATCAAGACAGTATGGTACTGGCACAAAGACAGAAATACAGATCAGTGGAGCAAAATAGAAAGCCCAGAGATAAATCCACACACCTATGGACACTTTATCTTCAACAAAGGAGGCAAGAATACATAATGGAGAAAAGACAATCTCTTTAACAAGTGGTGCTGGGAAAACTGGTCAACCACTTGCAAAAGAATGAAACAAATACTTTTTAACACCATATACAAAAATAAACACAAAATGGATTAAAGATGTAAACATAATACCAGAAACTATAAAACTCCCAGAGCAAAACATAGGCAAAACACTCTCTGGCATAAATCACAGCAGGATCCTCTATGACCCACTTCCCAGAATATTGGAAATAAAAGCAAAAATAAACAAATGGGACCTAATTAAACTTAAAAGCTTCTGGACAACAAAGGAAGCTATAAGCAAGGTGAAAAGATAGCCTTCAGAATGGGAGAAAATTATAGCAAACGAAGCAACGGACAAAGAATTAATCTCAAAAATATACAAGCCACTTCTGCAGCTCAGTTCCAGAAAAATAAACGATCCAATAAAAAAAAATGAGCCAAAGAACTAAACACACATTTCTCCAAAGAAGACATACAGATGGCTAACAAACACATGAAAAGATGCTCAACCTCACTCATCATCAGAGAAATGCAAATCAAAACCACTATGAGGTACCATTTCATACCAGTCAGAATGGCTGCGATCCAAAAGTCTACAAGCAATAAATGCTGGAGATGGTGTGGAGAAAAGGGAAACCTCTTACACTGTTGGTGGGAATGCAAACTAATACAGCCACTATGGAGAACAATGTGGAGATTCCTTAAAAAACTGGAAATAGAACTGCCATATGACCCAGCAATCCCACTGCTGGGCATACACACTGAGGAAACCAGAATTGAAAGAGACATGTGTACCCCAATGTTCATTGCAGCACTGTTTATAATAGGCAGGACATGGAAGCAACTTAGATGTCCATCAGTAGACTAACCAATAAGAAAGCTGTGGTACATATACACAACAGAATATTACTCAGCCATTAAAAAGAATACATTTGAATCCATTCTAATGAGGTGGATGAAACTGGAGCCTATTATACAGAGTGAAGTAAGCCAGAAAGAAAAACACCAATACAGTATACTAACACATATATATGGAATTTAGAAAGATGGTAACGATAACCCTGTATGCGAGACAGCAAAAGAGACACTGATGTATAGAACAGTCTTTTGGACTCTGTGGGAGAGGGCGAGCATGGGATGACTTGGGAGAATGGCATTGAAACATGTATGTTATCATATGTGAAAGGAATCGCCAGTCCAGGTTCAGTGCATGAGACAGGGTGCTCGGGACTGGTGCACTAGGATGACTTGAAGGGATGGTATGGGGAGGGAGGTGGGAGGGGGGCTTAAGATGGGGAACACATGTACACCTATGGCAGATTCATGTCAATGTATAGCAAAACCAATACAATACTGTAAAGTAATTAGCCTCCCATTAAAATAAATAAATTTATATTTTAAAAAATTAATAAGAGACAAGAGAAAAAAATAAAGTTAAACTTCATCTTAAAATGAAATTTAAGATGGTCTTTATATCTAAGTCTGCTGGACACACAAGCAGGACAGAAAGACATATTAGAGTCAGGGGCTTCTGGCTCTCAGGAGACCTTACATAATCTACATGGTGATGGGTTATTAATTAAAAGAGAGCTGGTGAGTTCATATATAGCTATAAAGAGCAATTTCAATATTCAATCCAATTAATCTATAATTTATTAGGTGATTAAGGGAACAAATACAGTTTCTTGTAATAAACATGTTTATAATATTTCAACAAACTTCATGGCTAAAGGTTATTTCCCTAGTGGTTAAAACTAAAACTTTAAAGATAAAATTTGGTACTTGCTTTTCTTCTTGTCTTTCTCTTCTAATTCTCTCCCCCAAAATTCAGTACTAATGCTCTGAATAACACTAAGTGGATCAAAGAAAAGTAAGCATCCACATTGGAGGGGCATACGGAATACTTTCAGTGGTGTGGAGTTGGGTGTCAAATCTCAAGTAGGGTGTTCATGCAGGGATGTGAACAAGTATGGGGTGTAGTAGTCTAAGCCGTGTGATAAATTCATGCACAGGGACAGCCTGGCACGAGGTATCAGAACCCAGGAAGAATGAAGATAGTGTCCATGCAGAAGGGCAGTCTGGCATGAAATGACAGAACCTGAAAATTGTGACAAGGTCACCCATGCCTGGATGAGGGTGAGTGTAGGTTTTCAGGAGGTAGCCTGCTGTGAAAAGTAAGAGTTCAAAAGCATTGAGAAAAGTGTCCAGATAGGGGCACAAGGTTGGGGACTCAGCAGCCAAGCAGAGTGAAGAGGCCATCAACACAGTAGGAAGGGGACTGATGTAGGTGGAAGTGTAGAGTCCAAGTGGGTAAGGAAGTCAGTCCCAAAGAGAGGCAAAAGGAGGAGAGTTGGTGAATAAGTATATTAAAGATTATGGGAGTCAGATTTTCATTGTTGAAGAAGGGAGTTACAGATACTAGAAGGAGAAAAGACTGGACTGGAATTAGAGTTATTTATGTGAACTTGAAAATGTTAATGTATAAAACTGTAAAATAAATACAAAAGTAAATATGTTCAAGAGTGTATATATTAACACATATATTCCCTTAGCTCTGTTTTCAGAAAGAACCTGGGAACAATGACAATTTAGTTGCAATGAACACAGTTGGTACCCAGATCTTAACTTCTAAATACCATTCTCAACCAAAGGGAAACCAGGGTCGTCTTGGAGAAAGGACAGATTCCAGATTTGGAACAGGCAAAGTAAAAGGTGAAACTAAACATGATTGCACCAGGAAATAAGAAAGCATTCGGAAAGAAAGGAAACATGAAAAAAGAGTATAGGGCATGCTTCAGAGGATCCTGACTGGTCAAACTGAAGATAACGAGAGCATAAAAATAAATAATGATAACAATGGATCATAACTGACCGAAAACTATTGACCTCTATGAGCACATGCAGGTATAAATATTAGGTACACTGAAAGTTGATGAAAAATGGAATATTTTCATAACTTCATAGTACCTCCCTATAAAATATATAATAGGTAAAAAGGGGGAAAGGATACTTCTCAGTGGAGAAGTCTGGCAAACACTAACTTAATCAAAGAACTCATCTGTAACAGAACAAATACAAATTATAAGCAACTGGATGATAAGATGCAGTCTCAGCATCATCACTTCTGTTATATTCCTGCCAAGGATGCATAACCCAAATCTAAGCAGGAAGAATGGCCAAAACTAAATTGAGGGTTATGCAACAAAATAACTGGCCTCTTCCTTAAAAAAAATTAAGAAATTGAAAGTCAAGAAAAGATTAAAAAACAATTCTAAACAGAAGACTGAAAACCATAACAATCAAATGCAAATGTGTGATTCTGAATTGGATATTTTTCCCGTTAATGACATTATTGAGCAACTGGGAATTAAGAGTTAGATGGTACTGTATTAATATTAATTTCCTTATCTTGATGATTGAATTAGGTTTTAGACAATGAATTCATTTGTAAGAAATACTAGATTATTAGAAGGCTATGGGACAGAAGATTAACAATTTCCTTTCAAATGGTTCAGATGGGAAGCATTATTTTATTCTTATTATAAGTGTTTCAAAATAGGAAATATTAAAACAGAATTTCATAGCTAACTATCATGGAGAGTCTCATGCATATCATTAAAAGTAAGAGAGGTGTTAAAATCATTATAACATGATTAAAACTGTGACCTTTGCCCCACTGACTATTGTAAGAGTTCCTTGACCTTTTTATTCGCTATGCTCCCCACACACCAAGTATAAACATTCTCCAACCTGCCCTTCTGTATATCACTAAGAAAGATATTAACCAGCACAGCACTTAAAATTCTTACATACTTATATCAACAAGATTTTTTTTCCACGTCTTCTCACTAAATACAAATGCAAACTGTAGTTTCTTTTTAATTTGATCCAAGACCAACTTCTTGAGGCTTGTAATTATATTACACAGGACCCCAGGAAAGGATTAGTGATGCCTGGTAGAAAGGTCTTAGGGCTGGATTGTACCCTCAAGAGTATTCCCTGAATTTATCTAAAATGAGCTGATGATTTGAGAGAGTCAGTATTATTCCTGAGAAGATGAGAGTTCAGCATCAAATCTGAGAGGAGAGGCAAAGATAGATAAAGAGCAAGGCTGGCACTCTGGAGACAAAAGAGAGGCATGACAGTGTGAGAGATAAGGGGTCAGGATGCTAGTTTTGGGTTCTGCCCCCATTTGGAGAGTTTTAACTGGGTCTCCCCTTTTGCAGAGTTCAGCATGAGATGCAGACTGGGCTGAGCTGCACCTTCTCTTTTATATTTAAATTTTTCCCTTTTTGCTAAGCCAAATGGATATTGTTCAGTCTTTCTCTTACTTGCCTTTTCTGCAATTTCATGCTATTACCATGCTCTTCTTCAATTGTTTCCTTTGCTTTTACCTGTCTACACTCTGTAGGATGGATGGTTTACCTTTTGCTTTTGTAACTATGCTTTCTCAGTCTCCTTTGCAGTCTCCTTTCCCTCACTCATCCATTATTCTCCCCAGGGTTTTATTTTCATCTCCTTTTCTCCCAGAAAAGGACTCCACCAGACTCCATGCACATCCTTGATCCCTAAAGAATCTATAGCTGGACTCCAGGCAGTCTGTATATCTTTTGTAAGTCTGTATAAATATTTGTGTATATATATTTTTTTCTGATGAAAATAAATTTTCTTATATTCTCTAAGGGGTCCATAATCACGCAAAGTTGGCATGTTTTCTAGATGTTCTGCAGTCTAGAACTTTGGCTCATACTCCTGCTTGAGCTCCAGACCCATTTATCCAACAGATGTCTTTAATGCATCATGTACAGAATGGAACTCATTAGCTTCTTTTTTTTTTTTTTTTTTCAGGAGTACAATTTGAATTTTATTTATTTATTTATTTATTTATTTTTGATGATTGGAGGCACAAGCCTCTCTTGATTTCTCTTATTTCAGTGAAGAGCACCATCATCAGCTCAGGTGTCCCAGTAAGAAATCTGAACACCATTTAGGTTCCCCTCTATCTTTCACCACTTCACGTCCAATCAAGCTCCAGGGCCCAATATTTCTCCCCTCCGAATATATCTTTCACTGGTCTGTTTCTCTCAGTCTTTTAGGTATGAGGTCATGTTCCTCACAGCTGTTGAGCTACTGCTCAGCCTCCTGATGTCCCTGCCATCAAGTTTGTCCTCCCCTGCAAAACCACTCTCACGTTATGACTAGAATGATCTTTCTAAAATGCTAACATGCTCATTTTTCTCCCCTTGCTTAAAGCTCTTGCAAGTAGTATCTTTCCCATAAGATAAAGTCTTAACTTTATAACATGATAGACATCATGATAGACATTCACTAAATTACCTCTTCCCAACCAACACCCCATCTCCCATCCCTTCATCACTCTCACTATTCTGCACGCCAAGGCCCAGTTATGCTCAGCACCGGGCCCCAAAAGGCACCATCATGCTGGTAGATTATGAAACTTTGCAGTTAGTCCTTAACACAAATGTAGAAAAGTGTGGGGGAAGTAAAGGTCTAAAAGGGAGACTTAAAAGTTAAGTGAAAGGTTACTAGTTAGCCCTCCTGGAGTACAGACATGAATGAACAAGTCAGAGCTGGCAGGAAAATCTGGATATCAGGCATGTTCAGCTAATACTTCAGGACCATGAAAGCCAGCTGATGCCTCTTGAAGGCTGTCTCTACAGTAGCTGCTGTAGGTGGGACTTCACAGGCTGGTTGTAGATCTGGTTGCTATTAGTTGCAGGAAGGGAAGTCAGAAGGAAGAGCATGATGTGTGACACAGGTAAGGGCAAGGCGAACTGGCCTCCATCCATACCTCTGCATCCCTCATCACCTCCATCCTCATAACCTTTGGAGCAGGATGACTGCTGTTTACTTATGGCTTGCAAATCTTCTCTAAATTTTCATTTGTTGAACTATAACCTAGAGCCACACAGAGGTGAGCTCTGAGAAAAACCATTCTCACTTAGCCAAGTTCACACCATATTAAACCACAAATTTCTCAGTGGCTCCTTTCAGGCTGAACAGAGAGACACCTACAGATCACAGACAGAAAGCCCCTTCCTCTGTGACCATGTCTCCTGGGCATTCATTTTGTCAGTATGAGACTGCCCTGCACGGTCTGGGTTTGTCCCATTTTATGCTGTGCCAGGTTGCATGATGCCAACCAGGCTCTCTTGTTAGCTCCCATGCCCCATTCCCACTCCTGAGACAGAGTAGCATTTGATCCCTAAACAGAAGTCAGTTTGCCTAGTCAGGAGCCCCTCTTCAGATTTCAGAAGCACTTGTACAAACCCTGTGACCACCCATAGCTCTCTCCCTTATAATTTAAGGCATATAGATCTCTGCCCTGGTGAACCATGGGCTCCTCCACATGTATGCCTGCTTTGCCCACCCCGAGATCCCTGTTGTGGACCCATCATGAGACAGATAGCAGCTGTTCAATAAATCACTGACGACCCTTGTGGGTACAGGTGGAGTCCCTAAAAACCCAGGAATTCATCCATCTCTCTGTCCCTCCTTGTGAGTATCTCCCTTTCAGCATAAACTAATGGCCCCAGAGGACACTGAGTAACCAGAGACCCAGGAAATAATTTCACGTATCTTTTCCCAGAGGAATTCTCACTTAGGAAATGGCCTTTTCGCCAAGGCTTTTTCCTCTTGGGGATTTTCCTTGTTCATTTTAATGCTGACTTGTAGTCAGCTCTTGGCATAGTATTTCATGAGATCATCATTTTACAACAGAAAGAACGTTTCTCAGTGGGGAAAGAGTCTGTCAGTGCCTTTAGTTTTAATCAGAAGTGTACAGGTATAAAACAACTATAAACTGTCCACTGTCTTATCTTTTCCATGTATGGTGGTTTAGTCGCTAAGATGGATCCAACTCTTGTGACCCCATGGACAACAGTTTGTCAGGCTCCTCTGTCCATGAATTGCCCAGGCAAGAATACTGGAGTGAGTTGCCCTTTTCTCCGGGGGATCTTCCCCACCTAGGGCTCAAACGTGAGTCTCCCGCTTTGAAGGCAGATTTTTTTTTTTAACCATCTGAACCACCAATGGCTACTTATTATCTATCCCTAATCAGTGCACTGGGACTATGAATGCCATTTTATCATTTTAAGAGGGGTTATCCCCACCTGGGCTAGACTTGATGGATGCACACACACACACACACACCCCACAAAATCCTGTGATTTCCCCATCATGGCACTTACCTCACTATGTTGCCTTCATTGGCTTAATATTTGTCCTCTCTCACCCCCAGCAATGAGCCCCTAAGCCCTAGAATCCAAGAATCAGCTCATAATTACTGTTTAGAAGCAGGCTGCTGTTATAAAATGCATCAGTTTTGAAATCAGACTGAGCTGAGCTGACAGAGCTGGCAAAGCTGAGCTCAAACTCCATATCTGTCACTTTGGATGCTATGAGTCTGGGTCAATCCTTTCAACACACATCTGTAAGATAGGCTTACAGATTTCTCATCTATAAGAAGAAGGACATCCCAGAAGGAGGACAAGAAACTGCATGTGATAAGTTTCTGGCTTAGACTGTATCCTATAATGATAACTACCATTACTTAATTAATAAATAAAATCTAAGAAAATAATTCAAAAGAAAAGTTAAATCCAAAGATTATCATTACAACATTTTCAATAGAAAGAGAGAAATATTAAAACATAACTCAGAAAATAAAACAATGGTTTATTATAAAACTGACTCTTCTGACACAGAAGTTCTGCCTCTAGGAATATATTCTACAAAAATATTTTCACGGGGGTAAGTGGACAATATAAATAACCTCAGATATACAGATGACACCACCCTTATGGCAGAAAATGAAGAGGAACTAAAAAGCCTCTAGCGGAGAGTGAAAAGGTTGGCTTAAAGCTCAACATTCAGAAAACTAAGATGATGGCATCTGGTCCCATCACTTCATGGGAAATAGATGGGGAAACAGTGGAAACAGTGTCAGACTTTTTTGGTGGGGGGCCCAAAATCACTGCAGATGGTGACTGCAGCCATGAAATTAAAAGATGCTTACTCCTTGGAAGGAAAGTTATGACCAACCTAGATAGCATACTGAAAAGCAAAGACATTACTTTGCGAACAAAGGTCCGTCTAGTCAAGGCTATGGTTTTTGTAGTGGTCATGTATGGATGTGAGAGTTGGACTGTGAAGAAGGCTGAGTGCAGAAGAACTGATGCTTTTGAACTGTGATGTTGGAGAAGACTCTTAGGAGTCCCTTGGTCCGCAAGGAGACCCAACCAGTCCATTCTAAAGGAGATCAGCCCTGGGTGTTCTTTGGAAGGAATGATGCTAAAGCTGAAACTCCAGTACTTTGGCCACCTGATGTGAAGAGTTGACTCATTGGAAAAGACTCTGATGCTGGGAGGGATTGGAGGCAGTAGGAGAAGGGGACGACAGAGGATGAGATGGCTGGATGGAATCACCAACTCGATGGATGTAAGTTTGAGAGAACTCTGGGAGTTTGTGATGGACAGGGAGGCCTGGCGTGCTGTGATTCATGGGGTCGCAAAGAGTCGGACATGACTGAGCGACTGAACTGAACTGAAGTGGACATTAATATTCATTGCAGAATTTGTTGCAATAGAAAAATGTGAAGATGACATTCTACAATTCCATACAGCCATATCTAAAAATGAGTATTTCATGGTGCTTGTCCAGTGAGAAAGAAACAAACAAAAAATTATGGGACACTATATATGATATAAGCCCAGCTTTGAAAAGAAAGAAAAAAGGAAAATCTTATATAAATATACAGAAAAGTTTGGAAGGTTACATATAAACTTTTGAATGGAGGAGATTAATTTTTATTATATCTTTTTAAATTAAATTTTTAAAAATATGTATGATTTTAATATTTATAAATACCCAATTATTTGAAAAAAATTTTAAAAAGGGGTATGCAGACATGTAAAGTCATAAAACTTTGCAATTAGGAGAGCCCAAAAAAAGACAAAGTGTTTTCACCAAAGAGACAGGCTTATCGGAGAGGCAGGTTCACAAAACATGGCAGCCCTTCAAGGATAAACGTAGACCAAGACCTGCCTGCCCACGTCATAGACCCAAGAGTGAAAACCACCAACATATTTTGAGTGCCCACTACATGCCAAGAATTGTGCTGAGTACTTTTGAGCATCATTCCACTTCATTGTAGGGCAATTCTGCAAGTGTATACTATATTGTATCTGTTTCACAGAGGAAATTGAGGCTCAGCTGGTAACTCACCATGGAACCATGAATAAAACCAGATCACTCCAGATTTTGAGCCCAAACTCTTAACCACTGAACTCCAGTGTCTTTGTAATTTGTTCTTTCAGTTCACCTATGATGATTCCTTCATATAAATACTAAACTTATAAGGGGCAAATACATAAACCAAATACTGGTATAATTATTTATCACAGTCATGTCCCCATCCAGAATACCTCCCTTCCTTGTATCAAAGCATTGTTTGAGAACTTGATGCACCAAGAATCAATGACTAGGAGTTAGAATTGGGTAGTTCAGAATGTACTTCAGGAAAAACATGATAACCAAATGTCAGGAGGTACAGAGTAGAGTGGCCAAGAGTCCTAGAGGCCTGCCCTCAAAACCTGTGTCTCTCACTTACCAGCTAAGTGACTGGCTTAGAAAACTGGAAACTGGTGCTCCTATCATAAAATGTAGCTGATAACATTCTTATGTCACAGGGATATTTTAAAGGTTAAATGTAAAAATCTACTACAGCACTTTAGCATCTGTAGGGCCTGACATAAAAAAGGTGTTTGGCTAATGCAATAATATGGTTAATACATTTTATGTATAAATATAAAATATAATATAGCTTTAATATCTGTCCATTGCTCTCCTAACAGTGCTCCCCTGAGTCACCACATCACCCAGTTCTCTCAGGCACAGGACCTCCATCCCTTGAATAGAATTGGATAAACCCTTCCTGCCCATCTCTCGTTTCCATATAGACCACATCCTTCACTGAGACAGGTTACAACACTTCTGATTTGGTGCTCCCTCTCTGCAGAAACTTGCCCATCTTGTGAGCACATCTTAGCCACCTTGCTTGCATTTATGTGTTTGCCCAATCTCCATCAGCAACACACTCACAAACTGTCTCACAGGGAGCTCCCTTTCATTTGATCCTAGCTAATTTTTAATTCCTAAGTGTGGCCTCTGATGGCATTGTTAGCTTTGTGGTGATTAAATCAGACTGGAACAGTGACTCAAAATTGATCAATTCAGAGTTAGTTTCCCCCCCACACACATCTCTGTTTCTTCTGCCCTTCAAGGAGTCCACAGATAGGAAATCAGCTGACTGTTCTTTCTCACCTGGCATAAATCTTATTCTCTTGGATGACTAGGAGATTGCTTTACTCAGCATGAAACACTGGACTGGATGATTTATAGCTAGAAAATGCTTCCAAGCCCTTGTCTTATCTTTCATCACAGATTTCCTGGGTCAACATCATTCTGGCCTTTGTCCTCTCTGTAGGTTCCAACTCACACAGCTAGGCGGACAGAGATGGTTCATGATTCCAGTCCTGTATGCAAGTGCCTGAAAATAAGCTTTAAGTCTTCTAAAAAGGCAGCGTATTATTCTAGAAAGAGTCTCCATTACTCAACCGTCTGACAGTGGTGCTGACGAGCTACCTACATAGGCTGAAGCAAAAGGCTCATATTCTGAAAGCTGAAAAAACTCTTAGACCTATCAGTGATGGAAGGAAACACCAGAGAGATTCTGGCTGGGGCAGTGGTTAGGAGCAGGAAAGAATAATTGGGTGCAGTCTGACTAAGTGATCCTGAATCCATAGAATGTAAAGTCAGAAGGGATTTGAGGGGCTAAAGGCCCGAAGATTCAAAGAGCTAGAGGTCCAAAGAAGGGCCAAGGATTCTCAACACCAGGCAGAGGTCTGCTTACACTGAAGTCACCAGTGCACGCGTGCTCCATCATTTGGTCGTGTCTGACTCTTTGCCACCACATGGACTGTAGCCCGCCAGGCTCTTCTGTCCTTGGAATTTCTCAGGCAAGTATTAGAGTGGGTTGCCATTTCCTCCTCAGGGGGTCTTCCTGACTCAGGGCTCGAACTCACATCTGTTGCATCTCCTGCATTGGCAGGCGGGAAATCACCAGAGAACAGGGTTAAAGACAGATTTCTGGGTCCCTTCCTCAGATGATTTGAATCAGCAGGTCTGAATAGGTGTCTGGAAACTGTACTTTTAACATGCACCCAGGCTATTCTAATGCACAACCCAATTTGGAAAAATGCATGCTGAACTAATCTAAACTTCTCATGATGCAAAAGAGACTTCCACTTGCAGAAATAATTAGTACAACTTGGGCATAGTGACCCAAGGATTAAAAAGCAGTTGTCAGACCAAAATATTACCCATAACCAACGTATTTGCATAAGTATTCCCCACATCACCAGAAAAGAATGCTCATGTGATGGACAAATGGGGAGACAATGACTCACAGAAGCCAGCCACCCTTAGTCCACGTTCCTGCCACATTTCAAGGCTCACAAGCACAAGAGACAGGGGAGAAAAAGCAACTCTGTCAGTTTGCAGGGGCAGAAATTACTTCTGCCAATTTCTCTAGCCATCTTCCCATACTGATCTACAGAATGCTTCTGTGCTCTTCAAATACCTCTAGTTCTTGCATGATATAAATAAGGAAAGCTTTTTTGTTACCATGGCACCACTACAATAAGCTGTTTTCAAGTGTTAGATATTCTGAAATGACAGGCTCTGTTTTGAGAAATAAGAATGCTGATGGGGTCAGCAAAACTTGCCAACATTCTTGCATCAACGGGTTGTCATAAATCAGTAGCGTCACTCTACTGGTAGTGTATTCCTGAGACCAGAAAACATATGCTTTGACAATCCACCCCAAGCCTGGTCCTGAGTGGATGTGGTGGAAGTTCTATATTCTGGCCATGCATCTAGCTAAGAGGCCTTAGCCAGTCAATGACCTCTTACAGTTGCCTACTCATGTTACCATTGGATGAAGGTTGATATACTCAGGTCTGAGTCATGGAGGAAGGGCCGATCCAGTGGAAAATAACAAAACATTTGTGTCTTTCCTTTGATTTGTTTTTTCTTGGATGTATCACCCCTACTTCAAAAAGCGAAGACAAATTTTCTTCAAGCCTAGCATTCATGGAATAAAGTGGACAGCTGTACTTTGTAATACATGTGTTCCAGGACTTGAGGCAGGCTAGTTCTTTAGTCAAAATTTTGTTTGTAGCCTTGTACTCTACCTAAGCATGTGATATATATGTGTGTGTGTGTGTGTGTGTGTCTTTCTTTCTGCACCATAAACTCAAGGTCATGGTTTATTACTGTCTATATCTGCCACAGTGTCTGGTGCATATTTAATACTCCTAACATTTGTTAGGTGTTCAAAAGTTAATTCCAAAAAAAAGAAAAAAGAAGGATGTGTGTGTGTGTACATGTGCATGTGTGGTGGGCGATATAGGCCTGGTTTAGTGAGATGACAGTGAGAATAGAAAGGAAAAGAATCTTCATGTTATTTTAGAGGCATCTGCAAAAGTAGTTGTTAGGAAACTCTGGTTGGCATCACAAGCCCCAAAGAGTTTGTTTAAATCACAAATTTCAGGTCCCCACAGCTAGAGTTTCTGATTCAGAGGAGCAGTGAAAAGACCCAGGAATCTTTTAAATTCAGATCCCTGGAGCATTGTGATGCATGCTAAAGAATCTGGTAGTAGGTTAAAATGAAAGGGTGAAAAGTGCTTAAATATTAGCAGCTCTACCTTTAAGCAATTAAAAAGCTAAAAAGCTGTGCATATTAAACAATAAGGCATTAAAAGAAACAAAATAGAAAGGAGTACACAGTAAGATCTAAAACAATCAGACCCACTGCCAAAATCCATGAATCAAATAGTAAATTTGTGGTTCTCAGACACCACCAGGGAGGATTACATGGAGGAGTAAGACTTGAAATGAAAATAAGTCTTTAAGAACTTTCTTGGCAGAGGTGGAAGGAGCATTTCAGGACAATATGCTTCTTATCTTTACCATGTTTTGATATATCAAAGGATTTATAAGCAATATTGTAACCTGGTGAGGACCAGAATAGGAATAACAGTCTTACATTTCTGCCACAACCTGGGAGTTAGAGGTTCTGCTGTAAGGCTATGAATTGAGGTACCTAAATCCTTCCTAATTTTCTGAACACTCATCATTCACACAGTTTGCTCTCAGGCTACCATGTTTCAAATCAACCAAAGTTTTATGTGATAATGGTATAGATGTGGATGTAGATATAGAATAGAAATAGATAGTAGAGCTATAGAATAGATGTACTTGATGTAGAATAGATGGAGATTGTGGTGACCTAATGATGAAAAAGCAGATAAAACCAAGGAGGGTCTTGGAACACAACAAAAGAAAAATCAGATCCTTATCATCCTTCCTTCCCCCATGTTGTAACTATTAATGAATTTCAGGTCCTAGTAAAGTAATGCTCAAAATTCTCCAAGCCAGGCTTCAGCAATATGTGAACCATGAACTTCCTGATGTTCTAGCTGGTTTTAGAAAAGGCAGAGGAACCAGAGATCAAATTGCCAACATCCGCTGGATCATGCAAAAAGCAAAAGAGTTTCAGAAAGACATCTATTTCTGCTTTATTGACTATGCCAAAGCCTTTGACTGTGTAGATCACAATAAACTGTGGAAAATTCTGAAAGAGATGGGAATACCAGACCACCTGATCTGCCTCTTGAGAAATCTGTATGCAGGTCAGGAAGCAACAGTTAGAACTGGTCATGGAACAACAGACTGGTTCCAAATAGGAAAAGGAGTACGTCAAGGCTGTATATTGTCACCATGTTTATTTAACTTATATGCAGAGTACATCATGAGAAATGCTGGACTGGAAGAAACACAAGTTGGAATCAAGATTGCTGGGAGAAATATCAATAACCTCAGATATGCAGATGACACCACCCTTATGGCAGAAAGTGAAGAGGAACTTAAAAGCCTCTTGATGAAAGTGACAGTGGAGAGTGAAAAGGTTGGCTTAAAGCTCAACATTCAGAAAACGAAGATCATGGCATCTGGTCCCATCACTACATGGGAAATAGATGGAGAAACAGTGGAAACAGTGTGAGACTTTATTTTTCTGGGCTCCAAAATCACTGTAGATGGTGACTGCAGCCATGAAATTAAAAGACGCTTACTCCTTGGAAGGAAAGTTATGACCAACCTAGATAGCATATTCAAAAGCAGAGACATCACTTTGCCAACAAAGGTTCGCCTAATCAAGGCTATGGTCTTTCCTGTGGTCATGTATGGATGTGAGAGCTGGACTGTGAAGAAGGCTGAGCGCCGAAGAATTGATGCTTTTGAACTGTGGTGTTGGAGAAGACTCTTGAGAGTCCCTTGGACTGCAAGGAGATCAGACCAGTCCATTCTGAAGGAGATCAGCCCTGGGATTTCTTTGGAAGGAATGATGCTAAAGCTGAAACTCCAGTATTTTGGCCACCTCATGCGAAGAGCTGACTCATTGGAGAAGACTCTGATGCTGGGAGGGATTGAGGGCAGGAGGAGAAAGGGACGACAGAGGATGAGATGGCTGGATGGCATCACTGACTCGATGGATGTGAGTCTGAGTGACCTCCGGGAGTTGGTGATGGACAGGGAGGCCTGGCGTGCTGAGGTTCATAGGGTCA
Source organism: Tragelaphus eurycerus (assembly GCA_935064755.1). Classification (NCBI taxonomy): domain Eukaryota; kingdom Metazoa; phylum Chordata; class Mammalia; order Artiodactyla; family Bovidae; genus Tragelaphus; species Tragelaphus eurycerus. The sequence goes on along the minus strand of CAKXYN010000095.1, from coordinate 6,038,723 downwards.
CAAAGAGTCGGACACGACTGAGCGACTGATCTGATCTGATCTGGTCCTCCTGAGCAGCATAACCTGTCTCCCTCCTAACCCATGGGGAGAAGGTATTTGCCTTACTCTTCACCCCACTGAGTATATGTGCCTCATCCAATCAGCAAATGACCCACAAGACCCATATCCACTCCTTGTACCCTGGGTATAAAAGTGGACCGAGGACCTCTGTTCAACATCGCTTCTCCCTTGAACTGGCCAGCTGTTCTAATAGCATCTCACATTCAAATAAATTTTATCTCCCTCTTATTCTGTCTCATGTCTGGAAATTCTTTTCCTACTCATGTCCAGACCATGACATTTTTAGTGGCCCATACAGGGAACTTGGGGTCTCTTCCCCCACCACCTCACTTCTCCTTTCTCAAAGGGACTTTCTGTGAATAGGTGAGTGCTGTGGAACAGCTGAGGAACTCTGGCCAGGGTTATCCTCTGGTGTGTTACAAAGGGCCCACTGCTCACTACACCCCAGCAGCTGCTGCCAGAATGGATGAGGGTCTCTCCTTTGTCTTCTTTCCAACTAAGGATTAAGTCAACCAATATTATGCAGGCCTGGGTCAGGCACTTAAAAGCCATTAGACACCTGCCACGTGAAGACTCCCATGTGAGGATAAGGGGGAGGTGGAACGGATCAGGCCACCAGGGCATCCACCCCAGCAAGACAATTTCCATGCACCGTGTCAGGCACATAATGGCTGAAGCAGGACAGAGAGCGTTGTCCCCTGGCCACCGCCTCCCCAGCAGGCTTGTAAGGCAGATTCCTCAGCCTTCTTCCTTGTCTCTTTCACTTCTTTCCCTTTCAGTCCAGATTGATTTACAGGAGCCTAGGTGTTGCCTCTGAGCCTTCCACGTTTCAGGGAATCTCCAAACAGTGAGTCACCCTGTGCCTCCCGGGAATCTCTGTCTTTCTCTGCCCGGGTCACATGCTGCCTTAGCTGCACAGTTCTCAGGGGTCACCTCTCACTGTCGGACGTGACTGTTGGGAAGGGCAGCTGTTTTTATGCCATTAGTGGCACGGAGAGATCACTAGGACAAAAGGACGCCTTTCTGTCAGCTGGTGACTCTCAGCACCCCCGTTCTATGGCAGGTAGGCTAAGAGTGGGTTCTGGTATGTCCTGGAAGCCTCTCTCAGACTCACCCCTTGGCTACATTCTCAGAAACGGGAAAAATTTGACCTTGTAAAAGCCCTGGCCTTGATACAAACTAGGGGACCCCCCCCAAAAAAAAACTGGCCTCTGAATGGCACAGTAGCTTTTGCCAAAAGCAGGGAAGGGACTCAGAGTTTCCTTACATTCAGTCCTTCATGGCCCTCAGTCAGAATCCGGATTTCAGGGACTCATGCCTCATGTGTCTTTCTGCTATTCCTTACCTCCTATCCGCCTCTGACTCTCTCCATCTAGATTTCCTAGATGACCGCTATTCGACCTTTCATATCCACAAGATCTCTAAGAAAGGATTCTGAGGTTCCCTTTGGTCCAGGTCTTTCCCCTATATACAAAAGCCTGAAGGATTAAAAACTCTCCTAACATTCTAAAGGATGATCTAACTATGTTTATCTCTCGGGTGTGGAGGGAACCAAGGTTTCCCCACTCCTGAACATCCTAAAGAATTCCCTTCTAACTACTCCTGTTTCTCAGGGTAGAGAAAGACCAACTTCCCACGCTCCTGCAAACTCCCTTAACCCTTCACATTTTTCTGATGGCACAAAGAACTCACTTCTCACCAGAGGACAATCCAAGATTCTTATCAGCTGATATCACCTGACAGCAGAGTCAATTTGAGCACTATTTGGTCTATATTTTAGCTATGAAACTAGGACTACAGAAAGGAAAGATGACTTTTTGATACAAGATGGCCATGATATTATTTAGACTCCGGAGAAATCTGTTTAAAATGAATTCTTTTTCTCTTGGAAATAGCAAAGCCAATTCTTTTTGGATATGCAATTAAAAAACACTGCACAGGCACAGGAGGGCCGAGAGGAGCTACTCCACTTTGAAGGTCAGGAGGGGCGGCTGTGAGGAGATACCCCTCACCCAAGGTAAGGAGCAGGGCCTGCATTTCGCTGGAGCAGCCATGAAGAGATGCCCTACGTCCAAGGTAAGAGAAACCCAAGGAAGATGGTAGGTGTTGCGAGAGGGCATCAGAGGGCAGACACAGTGAAACCATACTCACAGAAAACTAGTCAATCTAATCACACGGACCACAGCCTTGTCTAACCCAATGAAACTAAGCCATGCCCGTGGGGCCACCCAAGACAGAAGGTTCATGGTGGATAGGTGTGAAAGAATGTGCTCCACTGGAGAAGGGAATGGCAAGCCACTTCAGTATTCTTGCCTTGAGAACCCCATGAACAGTATGAAAAGGCAAAATGATAGAACACTGAAAGATGAACTCTTCAAGTCGGTAGGTGCCCAATATGCTACTGGAGATCAGTGGAGAAATAACTCTAGAAAGAATAAAGAGATGGAGCCAAAGCAAAAACAATACCAAGTTATGGATGTGACTCGTGATAGAAGCAGGGTCTGATTCTGTAAGAGCAGTATTGCATAGAAACCTGGAATGATAGGTCCATGAATCAAAGCGAACTGGAAGTGGCCAAACAGGAGATGGCAAGAGTGAACATCAACATTCTAGGAACAGCGAACTAAAATGGACTGGAATTGGTGAATTTAACTCAGATGACCATTAGATCTACTACTGTGGGCAGGGCAGGAATCCCTTAGAAGAAATGGAGTAGCCATGGTGGTCAACCAAAGAGTCCAAAGTGCAGTACTTGGATGCAATCTCAAAAACAACGGAATGATCTCTGTTCGTTTCCAAGACAAACCATTCAATATCACAGTAATCCAAGTCTATGCCCCAACCAGTAACGCTGAAGAAGATGAAGTTGAACAGTTCTATGAAGACCTACAAGACCTTTTAGAACTAACACCCCAAAAAGATGTCCTTTTCATTATAGGGGACTGGAATGCAAAAGTAGGAAGTCAAGAAACACCTGGAGTAACAGGCACATTTGGCCTTGGAATACGGAATAAAGCAGGGCAAAGGCTAATAGAGTTTTGTCAAGGGAACGCACTGGTCATAGCAAACACCCACTTCTGCCAACACAAGAGAAGACTCTACACATGGACATCACCAGATGGTCAACACCAAAATCAGATTGATTATATTCTTTGCAACCAAAGATGAAGAATCTCTATACAGTCAGCAAAAACAAGACCAGGAGCTGACTGTGGCTCAGATCATGAACTCCTTATTGCCAAATTCAGACTGAAATTGCAGAGAATAGTGAAAACCACAAGACCATTCAGGAATGACCTAAATCAAATCCCTTATGATTATACAGTGGAAGTGAGCAATAGATTTAAGGGACTAGATTCGATAGAGTGCCTAATGAACTATGGATGGAGGTTTGTGACATTGTACAGGAACAGGGATCAAGATCATCCCCATGGAAAAGAAATGAAAAAAAGCAAAATGGCTGTCTGGGGAGCCCTTATAAATAGCTATTAAAAGAAGAGAAGCGAAAAGCAAAGAAGAAAAGGAAAGATATAAACATCTGAATTCAGAGTTCCAAAGAATAGCAAGAAGAGATTAAAAAAAAAAAGCCTTCCTCAGCGATCAATGCAAAGAAATAGAGGAAAACAACATAATGGGAAAGACTAGAGATCTCTTCAAGAAAATTAGAGATACCAAGGGAACATTTCATGCAAACATGGGTTCGATAAAGGACAGAAATGGTATGGACATAACAGAAGCAGACGATATTAAAAAGAGGTGGAAAGAATACACAGAAGAACTGTACAAAAAAGAGCGACCCAGATAATCATGATGGTGTGATCACTCACCTAGACCCAGACATCCTGGAATGTTAAGTCAAGTGGGCCTTAGAAAGCTTCACTACGAACAAAGCTAGTGGAGGTGATGGAATTCCAGTTGAGCATTTCAAATCCTGAAAGAAGATGCTGTGAAAGTGCTGCACTCAATATGCCTACAAATTTGGAAAACTCAGCAGTGGCCATAGGACTGGAAAAGGTCAGTGTTCATTCCAATCCCAGAGAAAGGCAGTGCCAAAGAATGCTCAAACTCCTGCACAATTGCACTCATCTCACACACTAGTAAAGTAATGCTCAAAATTCTCCAAGTCAGACTTCAGCAATATGTGAACCGTGAACTTCCTGATGTTCAAGCTGGTTTTAGAAAAGGCAGAGGAACCAGAGATCAAATTGCCAACATCCGCTGGATCATGGAAAAAGCAAGAGAGTTCCAGAAAAACATCTATTTTTGCTTTATTGACTATGCCAAAGCCTTTGACTGTGGATCACAATGAACTTGGAAAATTCTGAAAGAGATGGGAATACCAGACCACCTGACCTGCCTCTTGAGAAACGTGTATGCAGGTCAGGAAGCAACAGTTACCACTGGTCATGGAACAACAGACGGGTTCCAAATAGGAAAAGGAGTACATCAAGGCTGTATATTGTCACCCTGCTTATTTAACTTCTGTGCAGAGTACATGATGAGAAACGCTGGGCTGGAAGAAGCACAAGCTGGAACCAAGATTGCCGGGAGAAATATCAATAACTTCATACATGCAGATGACATCACCCTTGTGTCAGAAAGTGAGGAGAAACTAATAAGCCTCTTGATGAAAGTGAAAGAGGAGAGTGAAAAAGTTGGCTTAAAGCTCAACATTCAGAAAACGAAGATCATGGATCTGGTGCCATCACTTCATGGGAGACAGATGGGAAAACAGTGGAGACAGCATCAGACTTTATTTTTTTGGGCTCCAAAATCACCGCAGGTGGTGATTGCAGCTATGAAATAAGACGCTTACTCCTTGGAAGGCAAGTTATGACCAATCTGGATAGCATATTCAAAAGCAGAGACATTGCTTTGCCAACATAGATTCGTCTAGTCAGATCAGATCAGATCAGTCGCTCAGTCGTATCGGACTCTTTGCGACCCCATGAACTGCAGCACGCCAGGCCTCCCTATCCATCACCAGCTCTCGGAGGTCACTCAGACTCACATTCATCGAGTCAGTGATGCCATCCAGCCATCTCATCCTCTGTCGTCCCCTTCTCCTCCTGCCCCCAATCCCTCCCAGTATCAGAGTCTTCTCCAATGAGTCAACTCTTCGCATGAGGTGGCCAAAATACTGGAGTTGCAGCTTTAGCATCATTCCTTCCAAAGAAATCCCAGAGCTGATCTCCTTCAGAATGGACTGGTTGGATCTCCTTGCAGTCCAAGGGACTCTCAAGAGTCTTCTCCAACACCACAGTTCAAAAGCATCAATTCTTCGGCGCTCGGCCTTCTTCACAGTCCAGCTCTCACATACATACATGACCACAGGAAAGACCATAGCCTTGATTAGGCGAACCTTTGTTGGCAAAGTGATGTCTCTGCTTTTGAATATGCTATCTAAGTTGGTCATAACTTTCCTTCCAAGGAGTAAGCGTCTTTTAATTTCATGGTTGCAGTCACCATCTGCAGTGATTTTGGAGCCCAGAAAAATAAAGTCTGACACTGTTTCCACTGTTTCTCCATCTATTTCCCATGTAGTGATGGGACCAGATGCCATGATCTTCGTTTTCTGAATGTTGAGCTTTAAGCCAACCTTTTCACTCTCCACTTTCACTTTCATCAAGAGGCTTTTAAGTTCCTCTTCACTTTCTGCCATAAGGGTGGTATCATCTGCATATCTGAGGTTATTGATATTTCTCCTGGCAATCTTGATTCCAGCTTGTGTTTCTTCCAGTCCAGCATTTCTCATGATGTACTCTGCATATAAGTTAAATAAACATGGTGACAATATACAGCCTTGACGTACTCCTTTTCCTATTTGGAACCAGTCTGTTGTTCCATGACCAGTTCTAACTGTTGCTTCCTGACCTGCATACAGATTTCTCAAGAGGCAGATCAGGTGGTCCGGTATTCCCATCTCTCTCAGAATTTTCCACAGTTTATTGTGATCAAGGCTATGGCATTTCCAGTGGTCATGTATGAATGTGAGAGTTGGACTGTGAAGAAAGCTGAGCACCAAGGAATTGATGCTTTTGAACTGTGGTGTTGGAGAAGACTCTTAGGAGTCCCTTGGACTGCAAGGAGATTCAACCAGTCCATTCTAAAGGAGATTGGTCCTGGGTGTTCTTTGGAAGGAATGATGCTAAAGCTGAAACTCCAATACTTTGGCCACCTCATGTGAAGAGTTGACTCATTGGAAAAGACTCTGATGCTAGGAGGGATTGGGGGCAGGAGGAGAAAGGGACAACAGAGGATGAGATGGCTGGAAGGCATCACCAACTCAATGGACGTGAGTTTGAGTGAACTCTGGGAGTTGGTGATGGACAGGGAGGCCTGGTGTGCTGCAATTCATGAGTCGCAAAGAGTCCAACATGACTGAGCGACTGTAGTGAACTGAACTGATAATCATTTAACTAAGTCAGATGACCTGGGGTATACTGGGCTATACTTAATGAAAGTTCTTGACTTAAATTTTTGCTTATGACCTTACAAATACCTGCTAGCTATATTATTTTCTATGTCACTTGTTTCAGAAGTGTTTCTTACATTACTAAATGTATGCCTGAGCCTGTGATAAAATACTGATATGCAGTTCTATATGAGATCAATGATTATAATGTAACTAGATACGGGAAGAAGCAACAAGAGGGAATATTTTCCTGGACCAAGAGGCTAAGTAAGACAGGTATGGTCCAGAGACTTTTGCTAATTGCAAGGCCTGGTCCAATAACAGCAAACTGAGTGGCTTCTCAAAGGGATCTTCCCAAGACCTGGGAATGAGCCTTCCCAGCACAGTGGGACACAATGGCCATGAAATGCCCCCCAAACATGGTCAAATACGTGGCTATGAAGGGACCCTGCTGACTGGCAATTGGCACTTGCCAGTTATCTCTACAAAGATTACATCATGACCACTGCAAGCTGTTGACCTTCAACACCCTTTGAAAGAAATTCAGGGTAGACATCAGAAATAAGGCACTCTGTGCTCTGGGAAAAACCCAGAAGAACCAGCCTTCAGAGAGTCAGATGCTTTCAGGTAAAGTTTTTTTTCTGAGCGCAAATTCCTGCCCCTTCTCTTACCTAGAGAAGCATTAATGTCACAAACTAATCTGGTCCTGGTTCTCCTGGCTAGCCCCTCAGAAGCTTTTTTACTTCTATTAATCTTTGGACCATATGTCTTTAAATTTCTCGTTAAGTTGGTTTCTTCTAGACTATAACAAATCTCCAAGTGATAGTTTTACAAGAATATTCCCTGACCAACACCTAAACGATGCTGAAACAAGCCACCTTATTATTCCATGGACTCTCATCTCCCTCCATAAACGCACCCTGACAGAGAGCAGGCAAAGGGAACTGAAACCTGGAAACCCATGATGTCCCTACAGCTTGAAGAAACCAGAGTGGTCATCGCCCCTTTTCCTTTGCAACTGGGTTCCCAAACGCCTGCGAAGGGAAATAGGTAGATAGTTAGACATGAGCAGAGTATCAACAGGGGCCAAAGAACTGGTCCTAGAAGTAAAAAGAGGGAGGAACATGGTGATCCAAGGATGAAAGAGCAGATGAAACCAAGGAGGGTCTTGGTATGCTGGAACAGAAAAACCCGACCCTTATCATCCTTCCCTCCCCCATGGTATAACTATTAATGGATTTCAGGTCCCCACTCCAGTATTCTTGCCTGGATTATCCCATGGACGTAAGAGCCTGATAGGTAACAGTCCAAAGGGTCGCAAAGAGTCAGACACTACTGAGCGACTTCACTTCACTCACTGAGCAATATAACCTGTCTCCCCTCCCATACCATAGGGAGAAGGTATTTGCCTTACTCTCTCACAACCCTCACCCAGTTTATGTACCTCATTCAATCAGCAAATGACTCGAAAGACCCCTATCCCACTCCTTGTACCCTGGGTATAAAAGTGAGCTAAGGACCCCTTTTCAACGTTGCTTCTCCCTTGAGCTGGCCTGCGGTTTTAACAGCATCTTCCATTCAAATAAACTTTATTTGCCTCTCATTCTGTCTCATTTCTGGAAATCCTTTTCCAGCCCGCACAAGGACCATGACATAGATGATATAGATATAGAATAGACTTATTAGTAGATGGTATAGATATAGTCGGAGAAGGCAGTGGCACCCCACTCCAGTACTCTTGCCTGGAAAATCCCATGGACGGAGGAACCTGGAAGGCTGCAGTCCATGGGGTCGCTAAGAGTCGGATACGACTGAGAGACTTCCCTTTCACTTTTCACTTTCATGCATTGGAGAAGGAAATGGCAACCCACTCCTGTGTTCTTGCCTGGAGAATCCCAGGGACAGGGGAGCCTGGTGGGCTGCTGTCTATGGGATTGCACAGAGTCAGACACGACTGAAGCGACTTAGCAGCAGCAGCACAGAAATAGTGCAACTGAGTGGACTCTAGGGGACCTTCTTCAGACAAGCCTTCCTTGATGCCCTGTGCTGTATCTCCTGTCTTAAATACCTAGATTTGATGCACATTTCCTGGGTTGTTTTGCAGATGTGAAAATTCCTCCACAGAATAGAAGACACTAGCTACTTGACAACTAAGAGCACACAGCCTCAGGCCTCCTGGAGCCCAAGGACTGATAATGTTCATCCCCATGACAACACCCTGTTCCTTCCCCAAACCAGAGAATTGTATACCAGCTGATCACTCCTGCAACCCTCACCCCTCACCTGGCTTTTAAAAGTGCTTTGCTAAACTCTTAAGGCAGTTTGGGCTTTTAGGGTGTGAGCCACCTGTCTCCTTGCATAGCCCTGCAATAAACCTTTCTCTGCTTCAGACTCTGATGTTTCAGTTTGTTTGACCTCATTATGTGTGCCCAGGAACTTGTGCTAACAGTAGAATAAGTGTACTTGATATAGATATAGAATAGATGGAAATAATAGAGACATAGAATAGATGCAGTTCATATAGATGGAGATGCAGAAGAGATGGAGATGATACAGATATAGAATACATATAGTTGATAAAAATATGGATGTATATGATATAGACACAGAATAGATGTAGATGACTTATGCTATGCTAAATCACTTCAGTCGTGTCCGACTCTATGCGACCCCATAGATGGCAGCCCACCAGGCTTCCCCGTCCCTAGGATTCTCCAGGCAAGAACACTGGAGTGGGTTGCCATTTCCTTCTCCAACGCATGAAAGTGAAAAGAGAAAGTGAAGTCTCTCAGTCATGTCTGACTTTTAGCGACCCCATGGACTGCAGCCTACCAGGCTCCTCCGTCCGTGGGATTTTCCAGGCATGACTTAGATATAGAATATATGTATATATCAAGCTACAAGAAGCAGCTTCCATGTTCTTTTCTTAGTTTCCCAACTCTGTCTTTTTAAGTGAATTCTTTTAAAATTAATGTCAGATGAAGGAAAGTAGGAGCATGAGAAAATAGTAAAGACTTAAATGGCTTTATAAATAAAGCATCTGATAGCATTTGTACTTAGGAAAACAGAAGGAAGCAAGGTAAGCATATGCTGTGTCAGTGAAAGCTTAAGAGGAAGATAAGAAAAAAACAAAAACACAAAAAGGATTAGAAGAATTATAAAGGCTTTTTTTGTATACTTGCCCCAGCAGAGAAGGCAAGAATGGTGCAGGTGTAAGCCCACTGAAAAATGCAGGCATATTAAAAAAATGATTAGTACAAAATGATCCACACTCTGAGCTTCACTCACAGAGAAAAAGACAGAAGCAGCAGTGAACAAGGTCAGACAGTGGTGAGGGCAGTGGCTGCCAGAACAGGGGAGGGCTTGGGCAGCTGGGATCCAGGTAATTAAGTAGGCCCCCGATTTCCAGAGAGCCCACGGGACTGGTAATGAATGGCACTGTTACAGCAGACTCATCAGTAGGAATAGCAAGGTGGGGTCTTAGGGGCTGCAGAAAGCCAAAGCGCAACTCTAACTTCTCAAAAGGCCTGGGAAGTGAGTGGCCAGTGCCAAGAAATAGCAGCACCAGTGTATCCGAGTGCACAGTCCATGAAGAATATATGTAAACATATTCTCTCTGCGAGATAATGCTACCTAAGCCAAGACTGATATGTTTCAACAACTCCATAAAGAAATAAATACATAGGATAAAGTATACCAGCTATGAAGTTGTTATGTTTATATAATTGGACTAGAGTGATAACAAACTAGAACAAGTCCTTTATCAGAACTCAGGGGGCTAGATCCCATTTCCTGTTGTTATTTCCAGTGTTACTGAAAACAAATACCTCTAATTTATGATTGACCATAGGCCAGGTCCTAGTACTAAAGCATTCTACAATACATATAAAAAACTCCTTTAACCCTCAGAACCGTGGGCTTCACTGGTGGCTCTGCTGGTAAAGAATCCGCTGCAATGTGGAAGACCTGGTTTTGATCCCTGGGTTGGGAAGATCCCCTGGAGAAGGAAACACTCCCCACTCCAGTATTCGTGAAGAGTCGGACATAACTGAACAACTTTCACAAGCCTCAGAACATCCTTATGGTTTAAGTTTATTTTCATTTTACAAGTATGAAAACGAACTCAAAGGGATGAAATACATTTTCTAAATTCATGTCTCTCATACATGACAGAAGAAAAACAACCCAGGTTTGTGTGCCCCCAAACATGCCTCAATCCATGATTCCCAACTCACAGTGGAACCCAAAACACATCGCTTCACTTCCTATAGCCTTGGGGGTTATTCATTTTTTTTTTTTTTTTCATTTGTGCTATAGTAATGGGGATGGGATGTCACTAGAAGTCCTTCAATAGCACGCATGTGGCATCTATGGTACAAAGTACGAAGGCTTAGAATTTGGGTTGTTGTTGTTCTTGTTCACTCACTCAGTCATTTCCAACTCTTTGCAACCCCATGGACTGCAGCACACCCCAGACTTCCCTGTCCTTCACCATCTCCTGAAGCTTGCTCAAACTAGCACCAGGATGCTGGATAACCCAGTTGTCCTCATATTATTAGAGAGGGAAAATCACACCTAACTCATAGGGCTGTTGTAGAATTCAATGTGATATACCAGTAGGTGCCCAGTTGTTTTAAGGTTCTATACTTTTAGTCCAAAATAAATTGACCTGATTGTAATTACCTGAAAACTGAAAGATAAAATGATAGTTTATTAAAAAAAATCTTTTCAAAATAAATATATTAAATTTACTGAAAAATCATTAGTTTCTAAATACATTATATACAGTGTGAGATGCTGTAATAATAAATTACTTTAAAGGTAGCGTTCAGACTTTGATACGTCACACTTTAGAAAGAAAAGTTATAAAGGTTTTATTCCCTTGTCACTCAGAGTTGAATTCTGAATCTAATGGCAGATTCCAGAGCCTCTGAGGATAAGGAGGAAATTATCTTTCAAAAGGAATCTGTTTTCAATGAGGTAAAACATCACATTACTCGATCACTTTCAATAAAGAAAGTGCTGTCATGCAATAGAAATATTTAGGGAAATTTATTCTGTTTTGTCCTAAGACAATGAATTTATATATTTTTAGCTGCAGCCAACATTTATCTTCACAATTTCTTTCTCATACAAATTTTAAATCCTTTATTAGCTATCATTTACTTCAAGGAAGCAGATGAAATCATAAACTGAATTTAAGTAGTTTCTTGGTGTTCTTTATAATACTTGATTTGGTCAAAATCAGTCCTCCCTTTAATCAATTATTGCAAAATCCTCAAAGGGAGACAAACAGGAACTGCCAGATGGCTGAATTGAAACAAAACTCAAACTTCATTCCCCAACCAAAAATGTAAAAATGAAGGAAATAGTAACCAAGATTAACATCTTCCATTTCCTAATGATACAATGGTCTGAGAAAAGAATAATTTCAGTTGAAGATTACTGAGCACTGATATTGATGTTTTGCTAAGATGTGGGATTGCAAGTGAGAGTTAGAGTGAAAGTCACTCAGTTGTGTCCAACTCTTCATGACCCCACGGACTATACAGTCTGTGGAATTCTCTAGGCCAGAATACTGGAGTGGGTAGCTGTTCCCTTCTCCAGAGGATCTTCCCAACCCAGGAATCGAACCGAGGTCTCCTGCATTGCAGGCGGATTCTTTCCCAGATGAGTTACTAGGAATTAACAGATACAAACTGATATATATAGAATGTATAAACAACAAGTCCCTACTGTATAACACAGGGAACTATATTCAATATTCTTGATAAACCATAATGGAAAAGAATATGAAAAAGAATATATGTATGTACAACTGAGTCATTTTGCTGTTTAGCAGTAATTAACACAACATTGTAATTCAACTATACTTCAATAAATGTTTTAAAAATAAGAAAAAGAGTTCATATTGCTCAAATATATCATCACATTTAATGAAAAAGTTGACTTAAAGGTAAATATTAAAAAATCTAAGATCATGGCATCTGGACTCATTCAGTTCAGTTCAGTCGCTCAGTCATGTCCGACTCTTTGCAACACCATGAATCACAGCACGCCAGGCCTCCCTGTCCATCACCAACTCCCAGAGTTCACTCAAACTCATGTCCATCAAGTCAGTGATGCCATCCAGCCATCTCATCCTCTGTCATCCCCTTCTCCTCTTGCCCCCAATCCTTCCCAGCATCAGAGTCTTTTCCAATGAGTGAGCTCTTCACATGAGGTGGCCAAAGTATTGGAGTTTCAGCTTTAGTATCATTCCTTCCAAAGAACATCCAGGGCTGATCTCCTTTATTTATTTATTTTTTTTTTTGAAATTTTATTTTTATTTATTTATTTACATTACAATATTGTATTGGTTTTGCCATACATCAACATGAATCCACCACAGGTATACATGGAAACCCCCTCCCTCCTCCTTTCCCGTACCATCCCTCTCCTTGCAGTCCAAGTGACTCTCAAGAGTCTTCTCCAACACCACAGTTCAAAAGCATCAATTCTTCGGCACTCAGCTTTCTTCACAGTCCAACTCTCACATCCATACATGACCACTGGAAAAACCATTGCCTTGACTAGATGGACCTTTTACTTCATGACAAATAGGAGGGGAAACGGTGGAAGCAGTGATAGATTTCCTCTTCTTGGAAAATCACTAAAATCACTGTGAATGTGCCTGCAGCCATGAAATCAGAAGATGACTATTCTTGTCAGGAAAGGTATGATAAACGTAGAGAGTGTGTTGAAAAGCAGAAACAGCACTCTGCCGACAAAGGTCTGTATAGTCAAGGCTGTGGTCTTCTCAGATCAGATCAGATCAGTCGCTCAGTCATGTCCGACTCTTTGCGACCCCATGAACCGCAGCATGTCAGGCCTCCCTGTCCATCACCAGCTCCCGGAGGTCACTCAAACTCACACCCATCAAGTCAGTGATGCCATCCAGCCATCTCATCCTCTGTTGTCCCCTTCTCCTCCTGCCCCCAATCCCTCCCAGCATCAGAGTCTTCTCCAATGAGTCAACTCTTCACATGAGGTGGCCAAAATACTGGAGTTTCAGCTTTAGCATCATTCCTTCCAAAGAAATTCCAGGTTTGATCTCCTTCAGAATGGACTGGTTGGATCTTCTTGCAGTCCAAGGGACTCTCAAGAGTCTTCTCCAACACCACAGTTCAAAAGCATCAATTCTTCGGCGCTCAGCCTTCTTCACAGTCCAGCTCTCACATCCATACATGACCACAGGAAAGACCATAGCCTTGACTAGACGAACCTTTGTTGGTAAAGTAATGTCTCTGCTTGTCTTGTATTGTTGTCTAGTCCTGGACCATAAGAAGACAGAACACTAAAGAATTGATGCCTTCAAACTGCGGTGCTGGAGAAGATTCCTCAGAGTCCCTCGCACAGCAGGGAGATCAAACCAGTCAATCTTAAGGGAAATAAACCCAGAATACTCACTGGAAGAACTGATGTGGAAGCCGAAGCTCCAGAATTTTGGTCACCTGATGCAAACAACTCATTGGAAAAATCCCGGATGCTGGGAAAGATTGAGGTCAAAAGGAGAAGAGGGCATCGGAGGATGAGATGGCTGGATGGCATCACTGATGCAATGGACATGAACTTGGGCAAACTCCAGGAGATGGTGAGGGACTGGGAGGTCTGGCATGCTTCAGTCCATGGGGTTGCAAAGAGTCAGACACAACGGACGACTGAACAACAACCACATCATTACATTTAATGCTCAAAACTACTCTGAGGAGAGTGGTGACTGTTTCCTTCATTTTATACCTAATGAGATTGAGGCACAGAGAAGTAGATAGCTTCCCAGGAGTTTTAAACCCAGGTAGTCCTTCTCTGGAGCCCAGGCTTTTAATCAGCGTGCCATGGCCAGGCCACCTCTGGAGTGGTCAGAGTTAGCTACCCTCCTGGTTCAGACATGAATGTTCATTCTAAAGGCTTCCTCCAAGATTTTAATTATCTTTTTATAATATGGTATTTTATTAGCAGTAAAAATGCTCATATCTTGTACCATGTTACTGCTCACAATGCATTTGATATACACCTATTCCTTAGACACATGACATAGGCAGATGCAAACACTATGAATTTCAGATGAGAAAATAGGCTCAGAAGGATGAAATGACTTGCCAATGTCACCCAGTTTTACTGGTGACATAGAAAGTGTTAAAACTAAGAAATCTGACTCTCACTACGGGGTTCCTTATGCTATAGCAGCCTTTCCTGAGAAAAAAGCTCAAACCCTTGAATCTGCTGGTGGTTCTATAACCAGGAACCTGCATCTCACAGCACTTTTGGGACAGTAAGCTTGATTATCAGTAAGCACTTATTTTCTATCAGGGACTACACAAAGCATTTTATTTTATTATTTTTGTTAAGCCCCTTCTCAGTGCTAGGATGTAAGCCTAATTAACACTTGTATTATAAAAGTGAGGAAACTGATTAAACTCAGATTAAACAATTCATCCTAGGCTACATGGCAACTAAGTGATCTGAGAACCACATGACCCAAGCTGGACCTGATACTTGAACACAAATCCATTTGATTGCAAAACCAATGTTCTTCAACACTTAAGACATGGAGGTGTCCTTCCAGAACCTACAGAACCATGATCTGTTTCCATCATAGCCCAAAAATGCTGTACTAGTTATCTATTGATGTGTGACAACATCATCACAAACTTAGGAATTAAAACAAAACACATTTATTATTTCACAGTTCCTGTGGGTCAAAAATCCAGGTACTTATTGTCTGGATCCTCTGCAAGCCTGCAATTAAGCAACCTCCTGGGGCTGTGGTCTCATCTCAAAGTTTGATTGGGAAAGAGCCCCTTCCAAGTTCACATGGTAGTTGACAGGATTCGGGCCCTTTAGGATAGAGGATTGAGGGCCTCTGTTTCTTGCCAGCTGTTGACCCAAGTCTGCTCCCAATTCCTAAATGGTTTTGTCCAGAAGCCATTCACAGTTCCTTGACACATGGGCCTCCACGACATGGCCTCTTGCTACATCAAACACAGCAAAGGTCTCCCAGAATGAGAGTGTATGATCTTATGCAAAGTAATCTTGAAAATATCTTATTGTCTTTGCAATATTCTATTGGTAGGAAGCAAGTCACTGGTCCTGCCCACACTCAAAAAGGGAATTATACAAACTGTGAGGACCAGAGCTAGCGGCAAGGAAAATTGAAACCATCCCAGAGTCTGGCTAGTCAAACACTTCTGATTTGATGGGGCACCCTTCTCTTCTCAATACATCTTCAAAGAGAAAACAAGAAAGATAATTTCTGCTTTTTTGATAAAAATTCAGAAACATCTGTAACCCAAACTACAATATAAAGGAGAGTCTCCAGATTACAGGGAAGGTTTCATAGAGGTACTCAAAAGGACAGGAGACAATGCCTATGGCTTTAGAGTTTAGACAAAGCTGACAGAAAATAATTCTGAAAACATGGGCATAGCATTAGCAACAAAACCATGGTAGGGTAGTAAGATTTTCCATCATTTCTTTTTGGTAAAAACCTAGGGAAGTTGAGAAGGTAGGGCTAAATGAGAAATCACAGAGACAAGCCATGTTTGGAAGAAGCAGTGTATCAGGATGGCAGAAGGAAAGAGAGAGGCTCTAAATTGGGCATCTTCTGCTGTGCTAAACCGGTTTGGCTGGGGAGAAAGGAACACTAGAGAAAAGCACTCATGCAGACAGTGTCATCATAGGAAAGCTTCCTGTCGGCCTGGGTAGAGGGCCCTCTCAGACACATGTGTTGTACAAATAACTGGTCCAGAAAATATACAGCTCATTCAAAGGTGGTTGCTTAAATAAGTGCAAGACTGTAAGGTAATTATAAGAGAAAAACAGAAGAAAAACAATAGGAAAAGCAAAAGCAGTTGAAAACATGTGCACAAGAAAACTTTTGTAACAGAGCAAATGGAAAATTTGACCAAACTTTATCACATTAAAAAATAATAATAGAGGGAGGAGCTAAGATGGCAGAGAAATAGGATGGGGAGAACACTTTTCCCCCCACAAATTCATCAAAAGAACATTTAAATGCCAAGTAAATTCCACAGAACAACTTTTGAGTGCTGGCAGAGGACATCAGGCACCCAGAAAAGCAACCCATTGTCTTCGAAAGGAGGTAGGAAAAAATATAAAAGACAAAAAAAAGAGACAAAAGAGGGAGGGAGGGAGCTCTGTCCTGGGAAGGGAGTCTTAAAAAGAGAGAAGTTTCCAAACACCAGGAAACATTCTCACTGCCGAGCCTGTGCTGAGCCTTAGAAGCACAGAGGGCAACATAACAGGGAGGAAAAATAAATAAACAATTAAAACCCACAGATTATGAGCCCTACGGTAACTCCCCCAGTGGAGAAGCAAAACAGACGCCTGCATCTGCCATTAGCAAGCGGGGGCTGGGCAGGGAGGAGCAGGGCGGGCTACATCGCTTAGAGTAAGGATCTGGCCTAAATACCCCAAGCGCTACCTGAGCGAAATAATTTGGGCTAGCAAACCAGACTGTGGGATATCTACCACACAAAAAGCCAGCCCTAACCTAAGACACCGCCAGGCCCGCGCACGGAACAAAGGACTGTACAGAGATAGCTGGCTGCAGACCGTTCCCCTCCAGTGACAGGCAGCCAGAGCTGGAAGGGGGCAATCACAGCCCAGAGAGACATTATCTACAAAACTGTAAGCAGACTTCTCTGCTAACTAAAACTTCTTGGGGTTCTGGACAGTCAACATCCGCCTGAGAAGGTGCGCAGGTTGTACACCCAGATAACGGAGTGGCGGGGAGCCGAAAAGTCACAGCAACCACGCTCGCCAAACACCTCATCACCTGCATTGCTCAGACCTGGGAAGGGCACAAAACGCAGGCCCAACTGAGACTGTGCCTCTGAGGAATACCCGAGTGCCTGAACCTTGAGTGGCTTAGACCTGGGAGGTGCAAGCAGCCCAGGGCCGGTCGTGGATGGTTCCTGGCAGAGCAACCTAGAGCCTGAGCAGTGTGGGCAGGGAGGCTACATGCACTGTGAGCGGGGGCAGGCCCAGTGTGGCTGAGGCACTGCCAGCACACACCAGTGTTATTTGTTTGCAGCGTCCCTCCCTCCCTCCCCACAGCATGACTGAACAAGTGAGCCTTAAAAAAAAAAAAAAAAAAGGTGTCCACCACCACCCGCTTTGTATTAGGGCAGAAATCAGACACTGATCAGATCAGATCAGATCAGTCGCTCAGTCGTGTCTGACTCTTTGCGACCCCGTGAATCACAGCACGCCAGGCCTCCCTGTCCATCACCAACTCCCGGAGGTCACTCAGACTCACATCCATCGAGTCAGTGATGCCATCCAGCCATCTCATCCTCTGGCGTCCCCTTCTCCTCCTGCCCCCAATCCCTCCCAGCATCAGAGTCTTCTCCAATGAGTCAACTCTTCGCATGAGGTAGACAAAATGCTGGAGTTTCAACTTTAGCATCATTCCTTCCAAAGAAATCCCAGGGCTGATCTCCTTCAGAATGGACTGGTTGGAGCAAACAGAAGAAGCTATAACAGAGGGAACCATCTTGGAAGTGACAAGCAATAGATTAAAACCCCATGGTTAGTACTGACTACATAGGAAGGGGCCTGTAGATCTTGAGAAATATAAGCCGGAACAAGGAACTAGCCGAAAATGAACTGAACCCACAATACCCACAACAACATCAGAGAAAGTCCTATATGTATTTTTACTATTTTTACAATCATTCTTTCTTTTTTTTAATTTTTAAAAAAATTTTAAGTCATCTATTACTCCTTTAATTTTCACTTTTATAACCTACTATTACTTTGCAAAAAAAAAAAAAAAGACCTTTTTTTTTTTTAAAAAAAAGCAAACTTAATACATATATTTTTTATAACTTTTGTGACCTTGTTTTTTTTTTTTTTTTCTCTTTCTTTCTTTTTTTCCCCTTTTCTTTAACATTGTATTTTTGAAATTCCAAACTCTGCTCTAGATGTTTAATTTTAGCTTTTTGGTATTTGTTATCAATTTTGTACCTTTTTTTTTATAACGTTTGTGACTTTTTTTCCTTTCTTTCTCTTCATCTTTTCTTTAACATTTTATTCCTGAAATTCCAAACTCTACTCTAGATTTTTAATTTATGCTTTTTTGTATTTGTTATCAATTTTGTACCTATATCTTCTTTATAATTTTTGTGACTTTGTTTTTTTCTTTCTTTCTTTCTTTTTCTTCTTTTCTTTAACATTGTATTTTTGAAATTCCAAACTCTACTCTAGATTTTTAATTTTTGCTTTTAGGTATTTGTTATCAATTTTGTACCTTTAAGAACCCAATCTTCAGTACCCATTTTTTACTAGGAAGCGAGATTACTGGCTTGACTGCTCTCTCCCCCTTTGAACTCTCCTTTTTCTCCACCAGGTCATCTGTGTCTCCTCCCTAACCCCTCTCTACTCTACCCAACTCTGTGAATTTCTGTGTGTTCCAGACAGTGGGCAATACTTAGGGAACTGATTACTGGCTGGATCTGTCTCTCTTCTTTTCATTCCCTCCTTTTATCCTCCTGACCACCTCTGTCTCCTTCCTCCCTCTTCTCTTCTCTGTATAACTCCGTGGACATCTCTGAGAGGTCCTGTTGTGGAGTGCATATAAGGAAGTGATTACTGGTTAGCCTGCTCTCTCCTCTATTGATTCCACCTCATCTGATTCGGGACACCTCTAACTCCCTCCTCCCTCTTGTCTTCTCCATGTAACATGGTGAACCTCTCTGGGTGACCCTCATGGTGGAGAAAGTTTTCATCTTTAACCTAGATATTTTATCAATGATGCTGTATAGAAGGAGAAGTTTTGAGACTACTGTAAAAATAACCTATAACTGGAAACAGGAGGCTTAAGTCCAAACTCTGACTCCAGGGAACATTAATTGACAGGAGCTCATCAAATGCCTCCATACGTACACTGAAACCAAGCACCACACAAGGGCCAACAAGTCCCAGGGCAAGACATACCAAGCAACTTCTTCAGCAACACAGGAACACAGCACAGAGCTCCAATATACAGGCTGCCCAAAGTCCCCCCCAAACCATAGACATCTCATAACTCATAATTGGACACTTCATTTCACTCCGGAGAGAAGAAATCCAGATCCACCCACCAGAATACCGACACAAGCTTCCCTAACCAAGAAACCTTGACAAGCAACCTGTACAAACCCACACACAGTGAGGAAACACCACAAAAAAGAGAACTCCACAAACTGTCAGAATACAGAAAGGACACCCCAAACTCAGCAATTTAAACAAGATGAAGAGACAGAGGAATACCCAGCAGGTAAAGGAACAAGATAAATGCCCACCAAACCCAAAAAAAAGAGGAAGAGATAGGGAATCTACCTGATAAAGAATTCTGAATAATGACAATAAAATTGATCCAAAATCTTAAAATCAAAATGGAATCACAGATAAATAGCCTGGAGAAAAGGATTGAGAGGATACAGGAAAGGTTTAACAAGGACCTAGAAGAGATAAAAAAGAGTCAATATATAATGAATAATGCAATAAATAAGATCCAAAACACTCTGGAGGCAACAAATAGTAGAATAACAGAGGCAGAAGATAGGATTAGTGAATTAGAAGATCAGATCAGATCAGATCAGTCGCTCAGTCCTGTCGACTCTTTGCGACCCCATGAATCGCAGCACGCCAGGCCTCCCTATCCATCACCAGCTCTCGGAGGTCACTCAGACTCACATTCATCGAGTCAGTGATGCCATCCAGCCATCTCATCCTCTGGCGTCCCCTTCTCCTCCTGCCCTCAATCCCTCCCAGCATCAGAGTCTTCTCCAATGAGTCAACTCTTCGCATGAGGTGGCCAAAATACTGGAGTTGCAGCTTTAGCATCATTCCTTCCAAAGAAATCCCAGGGCTGATCTCCTTCAGAATGGACTGGTTGGATCTTCTTGCAGTCCAAGGGACTCTCAAGAGTCTTCTCCAACACCACAGTTCAAAAGCATCAATTCTTCAGCGCTCAGCCTTCTTCACAGTCCAGCTCTCACATCCATACATGGCCACAGGAAAGACCATAGCCTTGACTAGGCGAACCTTTGTTGGCAAAGTGATGTCTCTGCTTTTGAATATGCTATCTAGGTTGGTCATAACTTTCCTTCCAAGGAGTAAGCGTCTTTTAATTTCAGGGCTGCAGTCACCATCTGCAGTGATTTTGGAGCCCAGAAAAAGAAAGTCTCACACTGTTTCCACTGTTTCTCTGTCTATTTCCCATGTAGTGATGGGACCAGATGCCATGATCTTCGTTTTCTGAATGTTGAGCTTTAAGCCAACTTTTTCACTCTCCACTTTCACTTTCATCAAGAGGCTTTTGAGTTCCTCTTCACTTTCTGCCATAAGGGTGGTGTCATCTGCATATCTAAGGTTATTAATATTTCTCCTGGCAATCTTGATTCCAGCTTGTGCTTCCTCCAGTCCAGCATTTCTCATGATGTACTCTGCATATAAGTTAAATAAACATGGTGACAATATACAGCCTTGACGTACTCCTTTTCCTATTTGGAACCAGTCTGTTGTTCCATGAATTAGAAGATAGAATGGTAGAAATAAATGAATCAGAGAGGAAAAAAGAAAAACAAATTAAAAGAAATGAGGACAGTCTCAGAGACCTCCAGGGCAATATTAAACGCTACAACATTTGAATCATTGGGGTCCCAGCAGAAGAAGACAAAGACCATGAGAAAATACTTGAGTAGATAATAGTTGAAAACTTCCCTAAAATGGGGGAGGAAATAATCACTCAAGTCCAAGAAACCCAGAGAGTCCCAAATAGGATAAACCCAAGGCGAAACACCCCAAGACACATATTAATCAAATTAACAAAGATCAAACACAAAGAACAAATATTAAAAGCAGCAGGGGAAAAGCAACAAATAACACAAATGGGGATTCCCATAAGGACAACAGCTGATCTTTAATAGAAACTCTCCAAGCCAGGAGGGAATGGCAAGACACACTTAAAGTGATGAAAGAAAATAACCTACAGCCCAGATTATTGTACCCAGCAAGAATCTCATTCAAATATGAAGGAGAAATGAAAACCTTTACAGACAAGCAAAAGCTGAGAGAATTCAGCACCACCAAACCAGCTCTCCAACAAATACTAAAGGATATTCTCTAGACAGGAAACACCAAAAGGGTGTATAAATTTGAACCTAAAACAATAAAGTAAATGGCAATGGAATCATACTGATCAGTAATTACCTTAAACGTAAATGGGTTGAATGCCTCAACCAAAAGACAAAGACTGGCTGAATGGGTACAAAAACAAGGCCCCTACATATGTTGTCTACAAGAGACCCACCTCAAAACAGGGGACACATACAGACTGAAAGTGAAGGGCTGGAAAAAGATTTTCCATGCAAATAGGGACCAAAAGAAAGCAGGAGTAGCAATACTCATATCAGATAAAAATAGACTTTAAAACAAAGGCTGTGAAAAGAGACAAAGAAGGTCACTACATAATGATCAAAGGATCAATCCAAGAAGAAGATATAACAATTATAAATATATATGCACCCAACATAGCATCACCGCAATATGTAAGACAAATACTAACAAATATGAAACAAGATGTTAACAATAACACAACATTAGTGGGAGACTTTAATACCCCACTCACAACTATGGATAGATCAACTAAACAGAAAATTAACAAGGAAACACAAACTTTAAATGATACAATAGACCAGTTAGACCTAATTGGTATCTATAGGACATTTCATCCCAAAACAATGAATTTCACCTTTTTCTCAAGTGCACACAGAACCTTCTCCAGGATAGATCATATCCTGGGCCATAAATCTAGCCTTGGTAAATTCAGAAAAATTGTAATCATTCCAAGTATCTTTTCTGACCACAATGCAGTAAGATTAGATCTCAGTTACAGGAGAAAAACTATTAAAAATTCCAGCATATGGAGGCTGAACAACATGTTGCTGAATAACCAACAAATCACAGAAGAATCAAAAAAAAAAAAATCAAAATTTGCATAGAAATGAATGAAAATGAAAACACAACAACCCAAAACCTGTGGGACACTGTAAAAGCAGTCCTAAGGGGAAAGTTCATAGCAATACAGGCATACCTCAAAAAACAAGAAAAAAGTCAAATAAATAACCTAACTCTACACCTAAAGTAAGTACAAAAGGAAGAAATGAAGCACCCCAAGGTTAGTAGAAGGAAAGAAATCTTAAAAATTAGGGCAGAAATAAATGCAAAAGAAACAAAAGACACCATAACAAAAATCAACAAAGCCAAAAGCTGGTTCTTTGAAAGGATAAATAAAATTGACAAACCATTAGCCAGACTCATCAAGAAACAAAGGGAGAAAAATCAAATCAACAAAATTAGAAATAAAAATGGAGGGATCACAACAGACAACACAGAAATACAAAGGATCATAAGAGACTACTATCAGCAATTATATGGCAATAAACCATTCAGGTATGACCTAAATCAAATCCCTTATGATTATACAGTGGAAGTGAGAAATAGATTTAAGGGCCTAGATCTGATAGATAGAGTGCCTGATGAACTATGGAATGAGGTTCGTGACATTGTACAGGAGACAGGGATCAAGACCATCCCCATGGAAAAGAAATGCAAAAAAGCAAAATGGCTGTCTGGGGAGGCCTTACAAATAGCTGTGAAAAGAAGAGAAGTGAAAAGCAAAGGAGAAAAAGAAAGATATAAACATCTAAATGCAGAGTTCCAAAGAATAGCAAGAAGAGATAAGAAAGCCTTCTTCAGTGATCAATGCAAAGAAATAGAGGAAAACAACAGAATGGGAAAGACTAGGGATCTCTTCAAGAAAATCAGAGATACCAAAGGAATATTTCGTGCAAAGATGGGCATGATAAAGGACAGAGATGGTGTGGACCTAACAGAAGCAGAAGATATTAAGAAGAGGTGGCAAGAATACACAGAAGAACTGTACAAAAAAGAGCTTCAAGACCTAGATAATCATGATGATGTGATCACTGACCTAGAGCCAGACATCTTGGAATGTGAAGTCAAGTGGGCCTTAGAAAGCATCACTACGAACAAAGCTAGTGGAGGTGATGGAATTCCAGTGGAGCTATTCCAAGTCCTGAATGATGATGCTGTGAAAGTGCTGCACTCAATATGCCAGCAGATTTGGAAAACTCAGCAGTGGCCACAAGATTGGAAAAGGTCAGTTTTCATCCCAATCCCAAAGAAAGGCAATGCCAAGGAGTGCTCAAACTACCGAACAATTGCACTCAACTCACACGCTAGTAAAGTAATGCTCAAAATTCTCCAAGCCAGGCTTCAGCAATATGTGAACCATGAACTTCCTGATGTTCAAGCTGGTTTTAGAAAAGGCAGAGGAACCAGAGATCAAATTGCCAACATCCGCTGGATCATGGAAAAAGCAAGAGAGTTCCAGAAAAACATCTATTTCTGCTTTATTGACTATGCCAAAGCCTTTGACTGTGTGGATCACAATAAACTGTGGAAAATTCTGAAAGAGATGGGAATACCAGACCACTTGATCTGCCTCTTGAGAAATCTGTATGCAGGTCAGGAAGCAACAGTTAGAACTGGTCATGGAACAACAGACTGGGTCCAAATAGGAAAAGGAGTACGTCAAGGCTGTATATTGTCACCATGTTTATTTAACTTATATGCAGAGTACATCATGAGAAATGCTGGACTGGAAGAAACAGAAGTTGGAATCAAGATTGCTGGGAGAAATATCAATAACCTCAGATATGCAGAAGACACCACCCTTATGGCAGAAAGTGAAGAGGAACTCAAAAGCCTCTTGATGAAAGTGAAAGTGGAGAGTGAAAAAGTTGGTTTAAAGCTCAACATTCAGAAAACGAAGATCATGGCATCTGGTCCCATCACTACATGGGAAATAGATGGGGAAACAGTGGAAACAGTGTGAGACTTTCTTTTTCTGGGCTCCAAAATCACTGCAGATGGTGACTGCAGCCCTGAAATTAAGAGACGCTTACTCCTTGGAAGGAAAGTTATGACCAACCTAGATAGCATATTCAAAAGCAGAGACATCACTTTGCCAACAAAGGTTCGCCTAGTCAAGGCTATGGTCTTTCCTGTGGTCATGTATGGATGTGAGAGCTGGACTGTGAAGAAGGCTGAGCGCTGAAGAATTGATGCTTTTGAACTGTGGTGTTGGAGAAGACTCTTGAGAGTCCCTTGGACTACAAGAAGATCCAACCAGTCCATTCTGAAGGAGATCAGCCCTGGGATTTCTTTGGAAGGAATGATGCTAAAGCTGCAACTCCAGTATTTTGACCACCTCATGCGAAGAGTTGACTCATTGGAGAAGACTCTGATGCTGGGAGGGATTGAGGGCAGGAGGAGAAGGGGACGCCAGAGGATGAGATGGCTGGATGGCATCACTGACTTGATGGGTGTGAATCTGAGTGACCTCCGGGAGCTGGTGATGGACAGGGAGGCCTGGCGTGCTGCAGTTCATGGGGTCGCAAAGAGTCGGACATGACTGAGCGACTGATCTGATCTGATCTGATCTGAAAATGGACAACGTGGAAGAAATGGACAAATTCTTAGAAAAGTACAACTTTCCAAAACTGGATAAGGAAGAAATAGAAAATCTTAACAGACCCATCACAAGCACGGAAATTAAAACTGTAATCAGAAATCTTCCAGCAAACAAAAGTCCAGGTCCAGATGGCTTCACAGCTGAATTCTACCAAAAATTTAGAGACGAGCTAACACCTATCCTACTCAAAATTTTCCAGAAAATTGCAGAAGAAGGTAAACTTCCAAACTCATTCTATGAGTCCACCATCACCCTAATACCAAAACCTAACAAAGATGCCACACAAAAAAAGAAAACGACAGGCCAGTATCACTGCTGAACATAGATGCAAAAATCCTTAACAAAATTCTAGCAATCAGAATCCAACAACACATTAAAAAGATCATACACCATGACCAAGTGGGCTTTATCCCAGGGATGCAAGTATTCTTCAATATCCACAAATCAATCAATGTAATACATCACATTAACAAATTGAAAAATAAAAACCATATGATTATCTCAATAGATGTAGAGAAAGCCTTTGAAAAAATTCAACATCCATTTGTGATAAAAACTCTCCAGAAAGCAGGAATAGAAGGAACATACCTCAACATAATAAAAGCTATATATGACAAACCCACAGCAAACATTATCCTCAATGGTGAAAAATTGAAAGCATTTCCTCTAAAGTCAGGACAAGACAAGGGTGCCCACTTTCACCATTACTATTCAACATAGTTTTGGAAGTTTTGGCCACAGCAATCAGAGCAGAAAAAGAAATAAAAGGAATCCAAATTGGAAAATAAGAAGTCAAACTCTCACTGTTTACAGATGACATGATCCTCTACATAGAAAACCCTAAAGACTCCACCAGAAAATTATTAGAACTAATCAAAGAATATAGTAAAGTTGCAGGATATAAAATCAACACACAGAAATCCCTTGCATACCTAACACTAATAATGAGAAAATAGAAAGAGAAAATAAGGAAACAATTCCATTCACCATTGCAATGAAAAGAATAAAATACTTAGGAATATAGCTACCTAAAGAAACTAAAGACCTATATATCAGATCAGATCAGATCAGTCACTCAGTCATGTCCGACTCTTTGCGACCCCATGAACTGCAGCACGCCAGGCCTCCCTGTCCATCACCAGCTCCTGGAGGTCACCCAGACTCACACCCATCAAGTCAGTGATGCCATCCAGCCATCTCATCCTCTGTCGTGCCCTTCTCCTCCTGCCCCCAATCCCTCCCAGCATCAGAGTCTTCTCCAATGAGTCAACTCTTCGCATGAGGTGGCCAAAATACTGGAGTTTCAGCTTTAGCATCATTGCTTCTAAAGAAATTCCAGGATTGATCTCCTTCAGAATGGACTGGTTGGATCTTCCTGCAGTCCAAGGGACTCTCAAGAGTCTTCTCCAACACCACAGTTCAAAAGCATCAATTCTTCAGCGCTCAGCCTTCTTCACAGTCCAGCTCTCACATCCATACATGACCACAGGAAAGACCATAGCCTTGACTAGGTGAACCTTTGTTGGTAAAGTAATGTCTCTGCTTTTGAATATGCTATCTAGGTTGGTCATAACTTTCCTTCCAAGGAGTAAGCATCTTTTAATTTCATGGCTGCAGTCACCATCTGCAGTGATTTTGGAGCCCAGAAAAATAAAGTCTCTCACTGTTTCCACTGTTTCTCCATCTATTTCCCATGTAGTGATGGGACCAGATGCCATGATCTTCGTTTTCTGAATGTTGAGCTTTAAGCCAACCTTTTCACTCTCCACTTTCACTTTCATCAAGAGGCTTTTTAGTCCCTCTTCACTTTCTGCCATAAGAGTGGTGTCATCTGCATATCTGAGGTTATTGATATTTCTCCCAGCAATCTTGATTCCAACTTGTGTTTCTTCCAGTCCAGCATTTCTCATGATGTACTCAGACCTATATATAGAAAACTATAAAACACTGGTGAAAGAAATCAAAGAGGACACTAATAGATGGAGAAATATACCATGTTCATGGATTGAAAGAATCAATATAGTGAAAATGAGTATACTACCCAAAGCAATTTATAGATTCACTGCAATTCCTATCAAGCTACCAACGGTATTTTTCACAGAGCTAGAACAAATAATTTCACAATTTGTATGGAAATACAAAAAACCTCGAATAGCCAAAGCTATCTTGAGAAAGAAGGATGGAACTGGAGGAATCAACCTGCCTGACTTCAGGCTCTACTACAAAGTCATAATCATCAAGACAGTATGGTACAGGCACAAAGTCAGAAATATAGATCAATGGAACAAAATAGAAAGCCCAGAGATAAATCCACGCACATATGGACACCTTATCTTTGACAAAGGAGGCAAGAATATACAATGAATTACAGACAATCTCTTTAACAAGTGGTGCTGGGAAAACTGGTCAACCACTTGTAAAAGAATGAAACTACAGCACTTTTTAACACCATACACAAAAACAAACTCAAAATGGATTAAAGATCTAAACGTAAGACCAGACACTATAAAACTCCTAGAGCAGAACATAGGCAAAACACTCTCCAACATACATCACAGCAGGATCCTCTATGACCCACCTCCCAGAATATTGGAAATAAAAGCAAAAATAAACAAATGGGACCTAATTAAACCTTAAATCTTCTGCACAACAAAGGAAACTATAAGCAAGGTGAAAAGACAGCCCTCAGAATGGGAGAAAATAATAGCAAATGAAGCAACAGACAAACAACTAATCTCAAAAATATACAAGCAACTCCTACAGCTCAATTCCAGAAAATTAAATGACCCAATCAAAAAATGGGCCAAAGAACTAAAGACACATTTCTCCAAAGAAGACATACAGATGACTAACAAACACATGAAAGGATGCTCAACATCACTCATTAGCAGAGAAATGCAAATCAAAACCACTATGAGGTACCATTTCATGCCAGTCAGAATAGCTGCGATCCAAAAGTCCACAAGCAATAAATGCTGGAGAAGGTGTGGAGAAAAGGGAAACCTCTTACACTGTTGGTGGGAATGCAAACTAGGACAGCCACTATGGAGAACAGTGTGGAGATTCCTTAAAAAACTGAAAATAGAACTGCCTTATGATCCAGCAATCCCACTGCTGGGCATACACACTGAGGAAACCGGAACTGAAAGAGACACGTGTACCCCAATGTTCATCGCAGCACTGTTTACAGTAGCCAGGACTTGGAAGCAACCTAGATGTCCATCAGCAGATGAATGGATAAAGAAAGCTGTGGTACATATACACAATGGAGTATTACTCAGCCATTAAAAAGAATACATTTGAATCATTTCTAATGAGGTGGATGAAACTGGAGCCTATTATACAGAGTGAAGTAAGCCAGAAAGAAAAACACCAATACAGTATACTAACGCATAAATATGGAATTTAGAAAGATGCTAACAATAACCCTGTATACGAGACAGCAAAAGAGACACTGAAGTATAGAACAGTCTTTTAGACTCTGGGAGAGGGAGAGGGTGGGATGATTGGGGAGAATATCATTGAAATATGTATAATATCATATATTAAATGAGTCGCCAGTCCAGGTTCAATACACGATACTGGACGCTTGGGGCTGGTGCACTGGGACGACCCAAATGGATGTTATGGGGAGGGATTTGGGAGGAGGGTTCAGGATGGGGAACACATGTATACCTGTAGCAGGTTCATTTTGATATATGGCAAAACCAATACAATATTGTAAAGTTAAAAAAAATTTTTTTTAAATAATAATAATGAGTAATTACCTCCATGAAAATAACTCATTAGACTAGAGATCAAAGAGTTCAGAGAAAACATAAGACAATAAAAGTGGATAAAATATGAGTCAGTTAAAAAGGAGAGTAAAAACTATGACAAAAACATCAATTAAATTGAAAGCACCACAAATTTGAAGCGACACTGTTGAAAACAGCAAGAATGTGAAGAATAGGAGAGAGAACCAGCAAGTAAAATGGGATGAACTATTTTTTTAATGAAATAAAAGTAAGTAAATGTTTAAAGAGGATTATAGAAAATAAAGAAATATGAAAACAATACATTATTAGTGACTTCAAAAATATAATCCAAATAAAGGGACAAACACATTATTACTAGATATAAAACCTTACAATAATTAAAGAAAATTTGGCTCTATCTATTGAAAAGACAAACTGTCCTATAATTAACAGCAGAGGTGTTCTTGTTGTTCAGCAAGTCGTGTCTGACTCTTTATGACCTTGTGGACTGCAGCATGCCAGGATTCCCTGTCTTTCACTATCTTCTAGCGTTTGCTCAAACTCATATCCATTGAGTTGGTGATGCCAACCAACTATCTCATCCTCTGTCACCCCCTTATCTTATACTTCTCTTATCCTTAATCTTTCCCAGAGTCAGAGTCTTTTCTAATGAATCTGTTCTTCACATCAGGTGGCCAAAATACTGGAGATTCAGCTTCAACATCAGTCCTTCCAATGAATATTCAGGGTTGATTTCCTTTAACATTACTGGTCTGATCACCTTGCTGTCCAAGGGACTCTCAGAGTCTTCTCCAACATCACAGTTTTAAAGGATTAATTCTTAGGCATTCAGCCTTCTTTATGGTCCAACTCTCACATCCATATATGACTACTGGAAAAAGCATAGCTTTGACTATATGGATATTTGTTGGCAGAGTGATAGCTCTGTTTTTTAATACACTGTCTCAGTTCAGTTCAGTTGCTCAGTCGTGTCTGATTCTTTGTGACCCCATGGACTGCAGCATCCCAGGCTTCCCTGTTCATCACTAACTCCCAGAGCTCGCTCAAACTTATGTCCATTGAGTCAGTGATGTCATCCAAACATCTCATCCTCTGTCATCCCCTTCTCTTCCTGCCTTCAGTCTTTCCCAGCATCAGGGTCTTTTCCAATGAGTCAGTTCTTCACATCAGGTGGCCAAAGTATTGGAGTTTCATCTTTAACATCAGTCCTTCCAGTGAAAATTTAGGATTGATTTCCTTTAGGATTTGATGTGGTTTGATCTTCTTGCAGTCCAAGGGACTCTCAAGAGTTCTCCAACACCACAGTTCAAAAGTTCAAATATGCTGTCTAGATTTGTCAAAGCTTTTCTTCCAAGAAGTAAGCATCTTTTAATTTCATGGAGATAATCTCATAAAATCCCAGAACTTCGAAAGATAAAGAATCTTTGGGGCAGCTAGTCTAAAACTCTTAAGTCACTAAGAAAGAGGCGGGCGAAAAGCTAAATAATAAGCAGTAATAAATGGCTAAGCAATGAAAAACAAAACAGTTAAATAATGCTTCCAAAGTCTTTGAGGAAAGATATGACCCAAAAATTGTATACCCTTATAAAATTAGTTCAAATATAAAGACAGCATGAAAATCTCTACTGAACATGCTATTAATAGAACTCAGAGAATACATACATGAGTTATTTTTGGAGAAAGTATGAAGACACAGTTTAGTGAACTAAAAAATAATGTCTTCACTGGTAGCTCAGCTGGTAAAGAATCCACCTGCAATGTCGGAGACCTGGGTTCAATTCCTGGGTTGGGAAATCCCTTGGAGAAGGAATGGCTACCTACTCCAGTATTCTGGCCTGGAGACGTAACAAATGGAGAAACTGCAGCAAAAGATAGCAATGAGCACTGAATCCTTAAATTTAAGTCACTGTCTCAACTAGATGTGGACAGACTACTCCAATCTCCTAATTCTGCAGGTAGCATCTTGATTATCTTCAATGAGGAAATAACTTTAGTGTATTTCTTCTTTCTCCTCTTATCCTCTCTCTTCTAAACCATTCAATTTCTACCTCATATATAATTTTTTAAGTTAAATGTCCTGTTTTTCCCATGCATTTATATACTTATGGTTTTGTTTAGCAGCTTTAAATAGTGTATTTTTGCCTAGCCATAAAAGATAAAACCTTAATAACTTATCTTCACCATTTGTTATCACTTACCCCTGTAAACTTTGTTACTTATTTCATATTTACACTGTAAATTTCCTAATATTTTTTAAAAATAAATATCTTCCTTATTTCCCCTGAGAACTCTGACTAACTCAACAGTAAGATGTGTGTGTGTGTGTAAAATTTTAGGGTCATATGAATTATATATAATATGTAATTCTAAAATATGCATAACTCTACCCTGTGGTAAAATTGATC
Source organism: Tragelaphus eurycerus (assembly GCA_935064755.1). NCBI lineage: Eukaryota > Metazoa > Chordata > Mammalia > Artiodactyla > Bovidae > Tragelaphus > Tragelaphus eurycerus. The sequence goes on along the minus strand of CAKXYN010000095.1, from coordinate 6,007,478 downwards.
ATAATTTTTTACAAGATCTCAAAAATATTTGCAATTAAGCCCAAAGAAAGTCAATGCATTCCAAAATGTAGAAAGAGATAAAGCTAGAAAAAACTAAGAAAACCTCTCTTTATACAACAATTAGTTTGAATAAGAAAAGTGGAGTTGCATTTCATCAACAAAATAACAATAATTAAAACAATGTCATAATCTTTGAGCAGTGCTCAAAAATGTACATTTACATTAATGAACAAGGAAAAGCTATGTTTATATATATTTTAAATAAATAAGAAAATATACTTTAAATAAATTTACATTAATGATTATAAATTGAGGGTAGGAGGAGAAGAGTGAAAAAGAGGATGAGATGATTGGGTGGCATCACCAACTTGATAGACATGAGTTTGAGCAAACCAGGAGATAGTTAAGGACAAGACAGACTGGCATGCTGCAGTCCATTGAGTTGCAAAGAGTTGGACATGACTTAACGGTTGAACAATATTAACATTAATAAATATGCATGAATAAAATAATCAATAAAATGTCTATAAAGCAAATAAACAAAATATTATAAATGAAAATAAAAATTCATAATTTGGAAAATAGAATAATGATAAAACTAAAATAAAATCCAACACATCATCTAACATTTAAAAAGTAGAAAGATGTAGAAAAGACATTCCTAAGTAAAAAGAAAACCCGTAAGTTTTTTTTTAAAGACTGATAAATTCTACATAAAACTGTGTCAGAAAAAAAAAGACACTACTTTAAAAGTCAAAGGCATACATGTGGCTGATTCATGTTGATATTTGGCAGAATATAACAAATTTCTGTAAAGCAGTTATTTTTCAATTAAAAAATTAATTAAAATTTTTAAAAGGTCAAAGGCAATTGACAAACTAGTAAAAAAAAAATATAAAGTCCAACTCAAATTACAGAAGTTAACTAAAATCTAAAGAATACCTATTAATCAATTGGAGGTCAACAACCCAATTTTTTAAAAATTGAAGAATATGAGGAGGAAAATGAATTATGAAGGACTCAAAAGTAGAGATGTTTGATCTCATTTATACGAGAATTGAAAAGTAAAATGATAATGTTATCTTCTTTTTGCCAGCCAGATAATATAAAATCAAATGTTTGGAAACATTACAGCAGTAATGTAGGGTACCAGGCACTCTCCTCACATAGCAAGTGGTGAGATAAATTGATAGTCTGTTGAAAGCAATTTGGCAACATCCATGAAATTCTAAAACATCTATTCTTTTACCCAGCAATTCTGCTCTTAGGACTTTAGCTCACATACATATCAGCATACATATTAATGTTATGTATACAATTATTCACTACAGCATTGTTTATAAAAGCAATCTGTTGCAAACTAACAATAGAGAACTTTAAAAAATTATGATACATTCTTATAATTCAATAGTATACAGCTAAATGAGTCGCCAGTCCAGGTTTGATGCCTGATACCAGATGCCTGGGGCTGGTGCACTGGGACGACCCAGAGGGATGGTGTGGGGAGGGAGGAGGGAGGAGGGTTCAGGATGGGGAACACATGTATACCTGTAGCAGATTCATTTTGATATATGGCAAAACCAATACAATATTTTAAAGTTAAATAAAATTTAATTTAAAAAAGGATAAGACTATTCAATACAAATTAAAATGGTCTAACCTCCAAGATATTATATTGTTGTTGTTCAGTCACAAAATTGTCTCCAACTCTTTGTGAGCCATGAACTGTAACCTGCCAGGATCCTCTGTCCACGAGCTTTCCCAGAAAGGTAAGAATACTGGAGTAGGATGCCACTTCCTTCCCCAGGGGATCTTCCCAGATCAGGGGTCAACCTGTGTCTCATGCACTACATGCAGATTCTTTATCACTGAGCCACCAAAGAAAATATTATATATTGTTAAATAAAAAAGATCAATGTAAAGGAGTCAGTTCAGAATGCCAAGATCTGCTTTTTTAAATAATAGAAAGTATTTACACACACTTCTGCTTATGCATGGAATTCAACTGGCAGGATGCAAAAGAAATTGATAATAGCAGTGGCCTTTTGAGAAGAAAACTAGGGAGGAGGTACAAGAATGGAAGACAATCCTGCCTTTTACTATCAATCTTTTTTGTATTTTTGCTTTTATACCATACTTTATCATTTATTTTAAAATAAATGACTGTTAGAGAGAAAATGATATAAAAGCTTACTAGGGGATTTGAGTTATAAACAAAATGACTTAGAATAACTTACTATAGCTCTCTCCCAACTATGGTACAAGATCCATTTTTCTGATTCTTGAGGATTTAAAAATCAGTCCTGTATAGCTTTGGGACATGCTACTTGGTCAGTTTCATGGATCTTTAACTTAAGCCCCATCAGTTCTGAGGCTGTCTAAGGATCACTGACTCTGTTGGTACCAAGACTCTATGGAAATGAGACCTAACTCAAGAGTTCAGGAGGGAATGCAAAAAAAAACAAGAGGTTCAAGGACCTATTGCAGACCAACTACCAACTCAGAAGCTTTCTTGTGAGAATGATCAACAGACTGCCTCACCCTGACAGGGGAAGAGTCTACCACCCCACTTTTCACCCCTTTTGCTGATCTAAACCATCCTTAAAGGGATTAAAAGAAACAAGTCCACACATGAGGACTAACGCAATGTCCTTGCTCTGGGACCGTAAACATGATTAACTTGGATTTTGTTGGTTTCAAAATCCATTGTCTCCTGAAATTTAATTTGCCATTTTGCCCTAAGCTTATTTGGGGCTCGATGAAACAGAATCTAGTGCGAGGTACCAGAGGCTTCATGCAGGCCCTGACAGATCAGTCAATCTTAATAACCTTATTAATGATCAGAAGGAGGTTGGATAAGAATCTGGTTGGAATGGGTGGGAACATTTCTTAAAATAGCCTGTGCTTTTATTCTCATGTTATTAGCACCCAATGCATTTTTTAAATTGTGATCGAATGTAATCTTCAGTACTCACCTTTTTTTTTTTTTTTTGTTCCTTTAGAACTGCTAGCAGATCCAATGAAGAGAATACAGAAAGACTTGCAGACACAGGGAAAATGCCCTAGAGGATGCCATGTGGCCACACTCCCTTAGCCTCCACTGGATCCTAATCTCTGGATTAGAGCAACTAAATCCACTAGGAATAGGTTCTCCTAGATACATTTTTTGTTTGTATCTCTAATCAAGAGAAGTTATACTCTTAAGTGGTATTGCAGAAGCTGTAAAAATAAGTTCGTCCTTTCATCCACTGCATAAAATCCTTACTAAGCACATGTTGAACACTGGCGGGTGAAAGAAAGGAGGACCATGACACAAAACAAACGTAAGGCTCATTTCTGCCCACCAGGAGCTTATAAGTCTAGTTGGTAAGACCTAAAGAACACACATGAAAAGAACCAGAGAAGACATACATCTACACTTGATTATTAATTGACTTCACACGTCCATGTTCAACAGATTTCCAAACATTCAGTCTCTGCTGGAAGAATGTCAAGGAGATTGGCACCAATGACCCTGTATTAAATAACCTTCCATAGGCTGCAAAACGGTTTTCAAACAGAGCTCTGTGTTCTCTTGAAACTCAGAGAGAAAAGAGGATACTTAAGCCCTCTGAGAGGAGTTGCATTGTCTCTCAGTGTGCTGGGGGATTCAGTTGGTCAGGGATGTCCAGAGGCCACCCAGGGGTGAAAAGTTGACTGCAAGTGAGGGGATCAACAATGGGGTGAGTAATGGTCAGGAAGAGTTTATGCCTTCCTACTGTTCCTTTGAATCTCAGAATGGAAACCCATGAGGATGTGAATTTGATCTTTCTTTCCTTGTAACACAAATCACAAGGCACTCCACTTGCAGAAGTATAGCAGGGATTTGGAGAGGGAAAGGCCAGGCTGGTTGGGTCCTTGTGGAAGATTGGGAAAGGGTGGGGATTTGAGCTGAACTCAAAAGCTAAAGAGAGAGGCCAAGGAAGGGCAGTTGAGGCAAGTGAGCTGTGTGAACCAGCCTTCAGAGTCTGGGATGGACTGGCCTGAGGGGTCCATCTGTAAAGGAGAAACCTTTGAGAGTCTCTCAGGGGCCTACATGGGGCTCACCTGTCAAGACCCCTATGCCTTCTCTACCTGGAACACTCATTTTCATTCTGAATCTGAGTGTCCCAGTGATTCACAACTCCTAGTAAACATCTGAGACACCCAAGCCTTTCTACTCAGAATGAGCTGAAATCAGAATTCCCTGTTGCACCCTCTATGTCACTGACCAGTTACCCATTTTTTTCTGGTTTATAAAATGAAAACTTTAATATCTAGTTTGCATTTATATTGTTCAGATATAATTTATTAAAAGGCCATGACACATAGATCAGATCAGATCAGTCGCTCAGTCGTGTCCGACTCTTCGAGACCCCATGAACCGCAGCACACCAGGCCTCCCTGTCCATCACCAGCTCCCGGAGGTCACCCAGACTCACACCCATCAAGTCAGTGATGCCATCCAGCCATCTCATCCTCTGTCGTCCCCTTCTCCTGCCCTCCCAAATGGTAGTTGCTATTACCCTTGGGCCAGGTTACTATGCTCCTCAGCTAGCAGGAAGCTCAGCTTGATCTTCTTCAATAACCTACAGGGATGAGATGGAGTGATGGGGGTGGGGGTGGGGGGTCAAGAGGGAGGGGATATGGGTATGTATATGTTAGTAGAAGCACACTGACAAACCACCCACCCACCCCCCTGGCCAGACACCACAGTAACCATGTGCATGAGTTATTTTACAATAGGAGGTCCTGGTAAGGAACACCGAACTAATAAGCCCCCGCTAAAGGAAAGAGTTCAGGAAGAGTCAAAAGGAGACCCCATATGTCCAACCACCTTCCAGAATCCTTCTTACCAGCATTCATCTTGGCTGAGCAATGCATGCACCACCAGCAAGGACTCTGAGTCAGAACGACTGGCCAAAGACAATCCCCAAACTAATCCCATCACCATAAAAACCCGAGGCTGTGAGCCACGTGGCAGAGCAGTTTTCCTAGGTTCCCTTACCCTACTGCTCTCCACCCGGGTGCCCCTTCCTAGTAAAGTCTCTTGCTTTGTCAGCACATGTGTCTCCTCAGATAATTCACTTCTGAGTGTTAGACAAGAGCCCACCTTTGGGCTCTGGAAGGGGTCCCTCTTCCTGCAACACATATGGCTGATTCATTATATTGTATAGCAGAAACAAACATAACATTGAAAAGCGATTAAATTCCAATTTCAAAATTCAGGAGAAAAAAAAAAAAAAAGATGGGGCTGAGAAGCCAGGCTGTCCACATGACCTCTGGCCCGGTTCTCATGAAGGAAGGGGATCGTGCCCCTGTGTCCTGGGCCTTCTAGGCCACATGGGCAATAAATATTCAAACATTGAATTGGTAAATAGGCTCTACTTGCCAGTTTTGTTATTTATTTTCACATCATTTTATTATTGTCATAAAAGTCATTTGCGAATTACGTGACTGTTTTTTAGAGTTTCTATTACATAAATTTTAAAATTTAACTTCATGAAAATGGAGGAGGGAATTCCATATCAGACAATTTGCCTTGATTTTTTTCTTTAAACAATAGTAAGTTCAATCATAACTCTGGTTTCTCCATAAGGCTGTTAAGTCACTAAGTCATGTCCAACTCTTTTGTGACCCCATGAACTGTGACCCACCAAGCTCCTCTGTCCATAGGATTTCCCTAGCAAGACTACTGGAGTAGGTTGTCATTTCCTTCTCCAGGGCATCTTCCTGACCCAAGGATCTAGCCTGCATCTCCTGCATTGCAGTTGGATTCTTTACCACTGAGTCATACTGCCAACTAAAATTGTCACCTGCCAACTATCTGCTTCTACAAGGATTAAGTCACAAGCCACTGCAGCCACTGACCTTTAACACACCATGAAAGGAGTTCAGGGTAGAGATCAGGAATTAGGTACTCTGTGCTCTGGGAAAACTTGGAAGAACAGACTTTCAGATAGAAATTTTCAGGAGATTTTATGAGCCCAAATTCTTGCATCTTCTCCTATCTAGAAAAGCTCTAAAGTCATTAATGATGACATCTGCTTCTCATGACTAGCAGCAAACACCAGAATATGTGCACATACTCTGCTTCACTAAAATCATATACATGCTGATCTCTCCCCCTACCTCTTCAGAGCTGATGCCTCAGAGCTATATAAAATGCTGTCTCATTTTGCGACCCTCCCCACCAAAAAAAACTTAACTTTTACATTCGTTGTATTTTCAGTTGACAAAACACAAATCAGGGTCCCTAATAGTCACTGATGGTGTGATCATGGACCTAGAGCCAGACATCCTGGAGTGTGAAGTCAAGTGGGCCTTAGAAAGCATCACTATGAACAAAGCTAGTGGAGGTGATGGAATTCCAGTTGAGCTATTTCAAATCTTCAAAGATGATGCTGTGAAAGTGCTGCACTCAATATGCCAGCAAATTTGGAAAACTCAGCAGTGGCCACAGGACTGGAAAAGGTCAGTTTTCATTCCAATCCCAAAGAAAGGCAATGCCAAAGAGTGCTCAAACTACCGCACAATTGCACTCATCTCACACACTAGTAATGCTCAAAATTCTCCAAGCCAGGCTTCAGCATTACATGAACCGTGAACTTCCTGATGTTCAAGCTGGTTTTAGAAAAGGCAGAAAAACCAGAGACAAATTGCGAATATCCACTGGATCATGAAAAAAGGAAGAGAGTTCCAAAAAAACATCTATTTCTGCTTTATTGACTATGCCAAAGCCTTTGACTGTGTGGATCACAATAAACTGTGGAAATTTTGAAAGAGATGGGAATACCAGACCACCTGATCTGCCTCCTGAGAAATCTGTATGCAGGTCAGGAAGCAACAGTTAGAACTGGACATGGAACAACAGACTGGTTCCAAATAGGAAAAGGAGTGTCTCAAGGCGGTATATTGTCACCCTGCTTATTTAACTTATATGGAGAGTATATCATGAGAAACGCTGGACTGGAAGAAGCACAAGTTGGAATCAAGATTGCTTGGAGAAATATCAATAACCTCAGATATGCAGATGACACCACCCTTATGGTAGAAAGTGAAGAGGAACTAAAAAGCCTCTTGATGAAAGTGAAAGTGGAGAGTGAAAAAGTTGGCTTAAAGCTCAGCATTCAGAAAACGAAGATCATAGCATCTGGTCCCATCACTTCATGGGAAATAGATGGGGAAACAGTGGAAACAGTGTCAGACTTTATTTTTCTGGGCTCCAAAATCACTACAGATGGTGACTGTAGCCATGAAATTAAAAGACTTTTACTCCTTGGAAGGAAAGTTATGACCAACCTAGATAACATATTCAAAAGCAGAGACATTACTTTGCCAACAAAGGTTCGCCTAGTCAAGGCTATGATTTTTTCCTGTGGTCATGTATGGATGTGAGAGTTGGACTGTGAAGAAGACTGAGCACAGAAGAATTGATGCTTTTGAACTGTGGTGTTGGAGAAGACTCTTGAGAGTCCCTTGGACTGCAAGGAGATCCAACCAGTCCATTCTGAAGATCAGCCCTGGGATTTCTTTGGAAGGAATGATGCTAAAGCTGGAACTCCAGTAGTTTGGCCACCTGATGTGAAGTGTTGACTCATTGGAAAAGACCCTGATTCTGGGAGGGATTGGGGGCAAGAGGAGAAGGGGACGCCAGACGATGAGATGGCTGCATGGCATCACTGACTCGATGGACGTGAGTCTGGGTGAACTCTGGGAGTTGGTGATGGACAGGGAGCCCTGGCATGCTGTGATTCATGGGGTCGCAAAGAGTCGGACACGACTGAACTGAACTGAACTGAATGGTCATTGACATCAGAAAGTCACCAGTTTCCAAAGACCTTGGAGTGTGGTTATTGACACAAGAGCCCATGTCTGCCTGAACCCAGGAGGGAAATCTGAAACCATAAGCTACAAGATGTTGCTTGCAAATGGCAATTGTCCCCAACCCAGGGCTTGTGGCCTAGAAATTAGTCTTGGTCCATGCTGGTTTTACTGTTGGAAAAAGCAAGTATCTGTGTCCTTATGGGTTTAAGAGTCCTTATAAATTACAAGCAAATCCAACTGTTTGGGGCTGTATTCTGTAGGCCCCTTTCTCCATAAAAATTTTTAAATTATATTTATGAATTAGAATAAAGATGAGTATATTAAAACATTTCCTCTGGCCTAAAAAAGTTTTCTTTTTTTTTTTTTTTTTCTCCCTGATTTTCAGAGAGATGAACACAGTTTTGTGGGGCCTTGCACTGTGCCCATTGTGCTTACTAGATAATTTGGCTCAGATGGGGTTAGAAATTTTAAAAGCAACAGCAGGGAGGAAAGAATTGGAAATTCAAAAATAAATAAATAAATAAACATCACTGAGAATCAAACAGTGGTGAGTTAGAGAAAGCAGCACATGAGCTAGCCAAATTCTATAAGGTCCTCAAAAGCAGTCTCACTCTCTTAGAGGTTAAAGTCTCCAGGTCTTCAGAATTTGCTCATTTTACCTTCCGGCTGATTACAAGAAGCACCAAGGTGATCACTTTTCAGGAGCAAATGTTTTTCTGATTATTTGCACTCATGTGTCTAGAACTGGAATTTCATGAATGCTAACTGCTGCAATTTGACTTTCCACATTGAATTGTCAAAGTGGCGATTTTGTTCTCTCACTTTCAAACTTCCACATAATGTTTGTAGTTTCCTCTGTTATTCTGCTTCCCTGTAATCCTGAAATGTGTGTATAAGTGTCCCTCTCAGCCAATCTGGAGGGGGCTCCATAAAGACCTGGAAGAATTATGGAAAACCTTTCAGAGCACCACCAGGAATTTCACTCTAAACCTATCTCCTGACCTGTGTTCTTCTGGCCAGAGATACAAACACAGCCAACACAGCTGGTGCCCTTCCCTGTCAGACAGAATCACCAGGACTTCCCTGGAAATATTTAGAAAACCTAAAAGGTGGGCGCTTACCCAGGCAGCCAATCTAAAGTAAGAAGGCTGCCATTCAACATGCTCCTGTCATTGGGTTGTGAAGGTAAACTGGTTTTCTAACAATCTCAGTGTCAGTATGCTCCAGGCTATCTCTCAATTGCAAATGCAATTGCATCAAACTATCTACTTTCTAGAAGGAAGGAAGACATGCTTCCAGCATACATTAGTGCTATAGTTTCTGCCCTATATGAAATAGTGCTCTTGCTTTGTGCTGTTTACTTCAATATCAGCGCCCTTGTTCTGAACTGCTTTCCCATTTGTGATGACAAGTATATACTGACTTATCCCTTTTCTTTGTTAATGCAAGTTCATGTGCCCAATGCAGTGAAACATCAGAGTGTGGAGTGGAGAAAGGTTTACTGTCTCCATTCAAGGAGACAAGGTTGCACTTACCCTAAAAATCCTCAAACTCCCTGAAGGGTTTCAGTAAAACATTTTAAAAGTCAGGTGGGGTGGGGAGTGGGGTCACAGGATATGTGATCAGATTAGGGACCATTCTCTGACTGACTCATGATGAAGGAACAAGGTGGTGTCACAGGGGTTAACTTTATCAGTCCTTAGCCTCCAGGAGGCCTGGGGCTAATATGCTCTCCTGGTCATCAAGTACCTAACATCTTCCATTTGGTTGTGGTGGGGATGACAACCACAGAACATCTCAGGAAATTTCCATCAAATACTATTGTTGGCTAAAAAAGATGTACAACTTGAGAGTCATGAGTTAAGTTTTATTTGGGGGCAAAATGAGGACTGCAGTCTTGAGGGAGCATCTCAGATAGCTCTGAAAGACTGCTCCAAAGCAGCAGTGGAGGAAGGTCAATATATAAGGTTTTGGTGAAAGAGAAGTTCAATATAATGAAGTACTTGTTTTACAAAAGGTTTTTTGTCAGTCATGAGTATCTGATGTCACCCTGAAGGGATTTAGTTCTTCTCTAGATATCAGATCAGATCAGATCAGATCAGTCGCTCAGTCGTGTCCGACTCCTTGCAACCCCATGAACCACAGCACGCCAGGCCTCCCTGTCCATCACCAGCTCCCGGAGGTCACCCAGACTCACACCCATCAAGTCAGTGATGCCATCCAACCATCTCATCCTCTGTCGAGATGCAAAGACGGAGATCATAAAATCTGTTCCTAAAAACATCCAACTATCTAAAGACCTGTCCCACCAGATTCCCTGGAGCACAGAGTACCTCACTCCACCCTTAAGTCCCTCAGGGGGTGTTGAAGGTCAACAGCTATAGCAACATGGGGGTCAGTCTCCATAGGGTTAGGTGGCAAATGCCCTTGATGTTCAGTCCTTGGCAATGCTCTTGGTAAGTGCCAATTTGTAGTTGACACTATTCTCTGGGTACTTCAGAGAGGAGCTAAAGCAGGGGGGAGGCCTGTTCCTGGAAGGAACTGGAAGTGGTTCCTGTTGTAGTCCAGGCCTGGGTTGGAAAAGAATTTCCAGACATGAGACAGAATGAGAGGGAAATAAAGTTTATTTGAATGGGAGATGCTGTTAGAACAGCAGGCCAGCTCAAGGGAGAAGCACCTTTGAACAGGGGTCCTTCGCTCACTTTTATTTTTTTTTTTATTATTATTTTTTTAATTTTTCTTAACTTTACAATATTGTATTACTTTTACTATACATCGAGATGGATCCGCCACCAGAATACACGTGCTCCCCATCCTGAACCCTCCTCCCTCCCCCCTCCCACACCATCCCTCCAGGTCATCCCAGTGCTCCAGTCCCAGGCATCTGTTATAGGGCATCGTACTTGGACTGACTCATTTCAGATATGATATTATACATATTTCAATGCTATTCTCCCCAATCGTCCCACCCTCTCCCAGTCCCAGAGTCCAAAAGTCTGTTCTATACATCAGTGTCTCTTTTGCTGTCTCATAAGCAGGGTGATTGTTACCATCTTTCTAAATTCCATATATATGCGTTAGTATACTGTATTTGTGTTTTTCTTTCTGGCTTACTTCACTCTGTATAATAGGCTCCAGTTCCATCCACCTCCTTAGAACTGATTCAAATGTATTCTTTTTAATGGCTGAGTAATACTCCATCGTGTATATGTACCACAGCTTGCTTATCCATTCATCTGTGGATGGACATCTAGGTTGCTTCCACGTCCTGGCTATTGTAAACAGTGCTGCTATGAACATTGGGGTACACGTGCCTCTTTCAATTCTGGTTTTCTCAGTGTGTATGCCCAGCAGTGGGATTGCTGGGTCATAAGGCAGTTCTATTCCCAGTTTTTTGAGGAATCTCCATACTGTTCTCCATAGTGGCTGTACTAGTTTGCATTCCCACCAACAGTGTAAGAGGGTTCCCTTCTCTCCGCACCCTCTCCAGCATTTATTGCTTGTGGATTTTTGGATCGCAGCCATTCTGACTGGCGTGTAATGGTATCTCATAGTGGTTTTGATTTGCATTTCTCTGATAATGAGTGATGTTGAGCATCTTTTCATGTGTTTGTTAGCCATCTGTATGTCTTCTTTGGAGAAATGTCTATTAAGTTCTTTGGCCCATTTTTTGATTGCATCGTTTATTTTTCTGGAATTGAGCTGTAGAAGTTGCTTGTATATTTTTGAGATTAGTTGTTTGTTGCTTCATTTGCTATTATTTTCTCCCATTCTGAAGGCTGTCTTTTCAGCTTGCCTATAGTTTCCTTTGTTGTGCAGAAGCTTTTTAAGTTTGATTAGGTCCCATTTGTTCATTTTTGATTTTATTTCCGATATTCTGGGAGGTGGGTCATAGAGGATCCTGCTGTGATGTAAGTCAGAGAGTGTTTTGCCTATGTTATCCTCTAGGAGTTTTATGGTTTCTGGTCTTATATTTAGCTCTTTAATCCATTTTGAGTTTATTTTTGTGTATGGTGTTAGACAGTGTTCTAGTTTCATTCTTTTACAAGTGTTCAACCAGTTTTCCCAGCACCACTTGTTAAAAAGATTGTCTTTACTCCATTGTATATTCTTGCCGCCTTTGTCAAAGATTAGGTGACCATATGTGAGTGGATTTATCTCTGGACTTTCTATTTTGTTCCATTGATCTATGTTTCTGTCTTTGTGCCAGTACCATACTGTCTTGATGACTGTAGCTTTATAGTAGAGCCTGAAGTCAGGCAGGTTGATTCCTCCAGTTCCGTTCTTCTTTCTCAAGATAGCTTTGGCTATTCAAGGTTTTTTGTATTTCCATACAAATTGAGAAATTATTTGTTCTAGCTCTGTGAAGAATACTGTTGGTAGCTTGATGGGGATTGCATTGAATCTATATATTGCTTTGGGTAGTATACTCATTTTCACTATATTGATTCTACCAATCCATGAACATGGTATATTCCTCCATCTATTAGTGTCCTCTTTAATTTCTTTCAGCAGTGTTTTATAGTTTTCTAAATATAGGTCTTTAGATTCTTTAGGAAGATATATTCCTAAGTATTTTATTGTTTTCATTGCAATGGTGAATGGAATTGTTTCCTTAATTTCTCTTTCTATTTTCTCGTTATTAGTGTACAGGAATGCAAGGGATTTCTGTGTGTTAATTTTATATCCTGCAACTTTACTGGATTCATTGATCAGTTCTAGTAATTTTCTGGTGGAATCTTTAGGGTTTTCTACGTAGAGGATCATGTCATCTGCAAACAGTGAGAGTTTTACTTCTTCTTTTCCAATTTGGATTCCTTTTATTTCTTTTTCTGCTCTGATTGCTGTGGCCAAAACTTCCAGAACAATGTTGAATAATAATGGTGAAAGTGGGCATCCTTGTCTTGTTCCTGACTTTAGAGGAAATGCTTTCAGTTTTTCACCATTGAGGATAATGTTTGCTGTGGGTTTGTCGTATATAGCTTTTATTATGTTGAGGTATGTTCCTTCTATTCCTGCTTTCTGGAGAGTTTTTATCATAAATGGATGTTGAACTTTGTCAAAGGCTTTCTCTGCATCTATTGAGATAATCATATGGTTTTTATTCTTCAGTTTGTTAATGTGGTGTATTACGTTGATTGATTTGCGGATATTGAAGAATCCTTGCATCCCTGGGATAAAGCCCACTTGGTCATGGTGTATGATCTTTTTAATGTGTTGTTGGATTCTGATTGCTAGAATTTTGTTAAGGATTTTTGCGTCTATGTTCATCAGTGAGATTGGTCTGTAGTTTTCTTTTTTTGTGGGATCTTTGTCAGGTTTTGGAATTAGGGTGATGGTGGCCTCATAAAATGAGTTTGGAAGTTTGCCTTCCTCTGCAATTTTCTGGAACAGTTTGAGTAGGATAGGTGTTAGCTCTTCTCTAAATTTTTGGTAGAATTCAGCTGTGAAGCCGTCTGGGCCTGGGCTTTTGTTTGCTGGGAGATTTCTGATTACAGTTTCAATTTCCGTGCTTGTGATGGGTCTGTTAAGATTTTCTATTTCTTCCTGATCCAGTTTTGGAAAGTTGTAGTTTTCTAAGAATTTGTCCATTTCTTCCATATTGTCCATTTTATTGCCATATAATTGCTGACTAATTGATATCTATAGGACATTTCATCCCAAAACAATGAATTTCACCTTTTTCTCAAGTGCACACGGAACCTTCTCCAGGATAGACCACATCCTGGGCCATAAATCTAGCCTTGGTAAGTTCAGAAAAATTGAAATCATTGCAACCATTTTTTCTGACCACAATGCAGTAAGAGTAAATCTCAATAACAGGAGAAAAACTATTAAAAATTCCAACATATGGAGGCTGAACAACACACTCCTGAATAACCAACAAATCACAGAAGAAATCAAAAAAGAAATCAAATTCTGCATAGAAACGAATGAAAATGAAAACACAACAACCCAAAACCTGTGGGACACTGTAAAAGCAGTCCTAAGGGGAAAGTTCATAGCAATTCAGGCATACCTTAAGAAACAAGAAAAAAGCCAAATAAACAACCTAACTCTACACCTAAAGCAACTGGAAAAGGAAGAAATGAAGCACCCCAAGATTAGTAGAAGGAAAGAAATCTTAAAAATTAGGGCAGAAATAAATGCAAAAGAAACAAAAGAGACCATAGCAAAAATTAACAAAGCCAAAAGCTGGTTCTTTGAAAGGGTAAATAAAATTGACAAACCACTAGCCAGACTCATCAAGAAACAAAGGGAGAAAAATCAAATCAATAAAATTAGAAAAGAAAATGGAGAGATCACAACAGACAGCACAGAAATACAAAGGATCATAAGAGACTACTATCAGCCTTCGCTCACTTTTATACCCAGAGTACAAGGAGTGGGATAGGGGTCTTGTGGGTCATTTGCTGATTGGAGGAGGCACATATATTCAGTGAGGTGAAGAGGAAGGCAAATACCTTCTCCCCATGGATTAGGAGAGAGACCGCTTATGCTGCTCAGGAGGACCTAAAATCCATTAATAGTTACAACATAGGGGAGGGAAGGACAATAAGGGTTGGGTTTTTCTGTTCCTGCATTCCAAGACCTTCCTTGGTTTCATCTGCTCTTTCTCCTTGAGTCACCACGTTCCTCCCTCTCTTTACTTCTAGGACCAATTCTTTGGCCCCTGTTGATACTCTGCTCATGTCTAACTATATATCTATTTCCCTTTGCAGGCATTTCGGAACCCAGTTTCAAAGGAAAAGGGGCGATGACCACTCTGGTTTCTTCAGGCTGTAGGGGCATCATGGGGCTCTGGGTTCTCATTGGCTGCTCTCTGTCAGGTGCGTTTATGGAGGGAGATGAGAGTCCATAGAATGATAAAGTGACTTGTTTCAGCATTGTCTAGGTGTTGGTCAGGGAATATTCTTGTCATACTGCCATTTGGAGATTTGTTATGTTCTAGAAAAAACAAGCGTAACAAGAAACTTAAAGGTACATCACCCAAAGATTAACAGAAGTAGAAAAGCTTCTGAGGGGCTAGCCAGGAGAACCAGGACCGCACATTGGTTTGTGATGTTAGTGCTTCTTTAGATATGAGAAGATGCAAGAATTTGCGCTCAGAAAAACCTTTACCTAAAAGCATCTGACTCTCTGAAGGCTGGTTCTTCTGGACTTTTCCCAGAGCACAGAGTGCCTTATTTCTGATCTCAATCCTGAATTTCTTTCAAGGGGTGTTTAAGGTCAACAGCTTGTAATGGTCGTGATGTAATCTTTGTAGAGATAGCTGGCAAGTGCCAATTTCCAGTCAGCAGGGTCCCTTCATAGCCACATATTTGACTGACCTAGAGCCAGACATCCTGGAATGTGAAGTCAAGTGGGCCTTAGAGAGCATCACTATGAACAAAGCTAGTGGAGGTGATGGAATTCCAATTGGGCTATTTCAAATCCTCAAAGATGATGCTGTGAAAGTGCTGCACTCAATATGCCAGCAAATTTGGAAAACTCAGCAGTGGCCACAGGACTGGAAAAGGTCAGTTTTCATTCCAATCCCAAAGAAAGGCAATGCCAAAGAATGCTCAAACTACCACACAATTGCACTCATCTCACACGCTAGTAAAGTAATGCTCAAAATTCTCCAAGCCAAGCTTCAGCAATACATGAACCGTGAACTTCCTGATGTTCAAGATGGTTTTAGAAAAGGCAGAGGAACCAGGATCAAATTGCCAACATCTGCTGGATCATCGAAAAAGCAAGAGAGTTCCAGAAAAACATCTATTTCTGCTTTATTGACTATGCCAAAGCCCTTGACTGTGTGGATCACAATAAACTGTGGAAAATTCTGAAAGAGATGGGAATACCAGACCACCTGATCTGCCTCTTGAGAAATCTGTATGCAGGTCAGGAAGCAACAGTTAGAACTGGTCATGGAACAACAGACTGGTTCCAAATAGGAAAAGGAGTACGTCAAGGCTGTATATTGTCACCCTGCTTATTTAACTTATATGCAGAGTACATCATGAGAAATGCTGGACTGGAAGAAACACAAGCTGGAATCAAGATTGCTGGGAGAAATATCAATAACCTCAAATATGCAGATGACACCACCCTTATGGCAGAAAGTGAAGAGGAACTCAAAAGCCTCTTGATGAAAGTGAAAGTGAAGAGTGAAAAAGTTGGCTTAAAACTCAACATTCAGAAAACGAAGATCATGGCATCTGGTCCCATCACTTCATGGGAAATAGATGGGGAAACAGTGGAAACAGTGTCAGACTTTATTTTTCTGGGCTCCAAAATCACTACAGATGTACAGACTGCAGCCATGAAATTAAAAGACGCTTACTCCTTGGAAGTAAAGTTATGACCAAGTTAGGTAGCATATTCAAAAGCAGAGACATTACTTTACCAACAAAGGTTCGTCTAGTCAAGGCTATGATTTTTCCAGTAGTCATGTATGGATGTGAGAGTTGGACTGTGAAGAAGGCTGAGCACCAAAGAATTGATGCTTTTGAACTGTGGTTTTGGAGAAGACTCTTGTGAGTCCCTTGGACTGCAAGGAGATCCAACCAGTCCATTCTGAAAGAGATCAGCCCTGGGATTTCTTTGGAAGGAATGATGCTGAAGCTGAAACTCCAGTAATTTGGCCACCTCTTGCAGAGTTGACTCATTGGAAAAGACTCTGATGCTGGGAGGGATTGGGGACAAGAGGAAAAGGGGACGACAGAGGAATAGATGGCTGGATGGCATCACTGACTCGATGGACGAGAGTCTGAGTGAACTCCGGGAGTTGGTGACGGACAGGGAGGCCTGGCGTGCTGCGATTCATGGGGTCACAAAGAGTTGGAAACGACTGAGCGACTGATCTGATCTGGGGGGCATTTCATGGCCATTGTGTCCCACGGTGCTGGGAAGGCTCATTCCCAGGTCTCGGGAAGATCCCATTGAGAGGCCACTCAGTGTGCTGTTATTGGACCAGACCTTGCGAGTAGCAAGAAGAGTCTCTGGACCATACCTGTCTTACTAGACTCTTGGCCCAGGAAAATGTTCTCTCTTATTGTTTCTTCCCATATCTAGAGTTACATTACTACAATCATTGATCTTATATGGAACTGCATATCAGCATTCTATCACAGGCTCAGGCACACATTTAGTAACATAAGAAACACTCTTCTGAAACAAGTGACATAGAAAATAATATAGCTAGCAGATATTAGTAAGGTCATAAGCAAGAATTTAAGTCAAGAACTTTCATTGAGTATAGCCCAGTATATCCCAGGTCATCTGACTTAGTTAAATGATTATAGCCAGGTCTCCTGGTTGTACATCATGAGGCATCTGACCTTTATACAAAGACTGGTTATTGAGATAAGCTTTAGAAACAAATTAGATTCTCCTTTCTAATAACTTGATTAAACCTTTTAGTAATATAACATAACAACAAGGAACTATCTCAGAAGTAAGTCATAGTAAACACAAACCTTAATTAACAAAACTAAAATTTAATATTAAGTGAAATATAATTTTTTGTCATTGTGAGGGCATTAACCCTGTAGCCAGGGAAGGTTTTAACCCATTAAGTAAAAATGAGGTTTGCCAGGGAACCAGGAAAGACAAGCGGCCATCTTTGATTTCCCATAGCCCTGACATTTTGATTCATAGCAGCTGTTCACCCATTTTTAATTCCCTGATTTAGAAGTAGACTACTGCTAAGTTTTAAGGACATCAGGATAGCAAAAGTCTAACAGTGAGGGCTTATTTTTTGTAGAAGCAGAATGAGCTTTGTCTACATGTACCATAATCCTAAATAATGCTTATTTACTTTATCAAAGTAACAAAAGATTTTTAAAACAAATATAAATCAGTTAAAGGCAAAAACAAATCATAACCTGTTATCAAAAGCTGCATTCTAATAAAACTTTGTTCTCTTAACATAGAGAATAGACTAAGTTCCAGTCTGGTACCAGCTTATCAGATAACAAAGAAAATGTGTTTGTTGGTTAATCTTAGAAAAGTCTTTTCCATAAATCTTGAAGTAGCAGTATCCTTGCAAAGTCATCAGAGTGAAATCATAGAAGGCACATTTTAAACGTGATTAAATTGCAATTGACAAAGTAACCTGGTCATTGCTGTGACTAGTAACACTTTAACATGATAACTAGAATTATAACTGACAACATTTTACCAGGACATATAAGATTTTTATGAATTTCACATAATTCCTAGGATATATTAATTAGTAACACCATACATACAATATAAACTATTAAGATTTATCACCCCTTCAACAATACTTTTCATGTACTTTAACATGTCCAATGAACCCAGGTAGTTTAATAGCTCTTTTGAGTGTCTCAGGGGCCCTCTGAAGCATCCCAAAATTAGCTAGAAGTTAAGTTATTTAGGAAGTTTTGTTGATAAATATCGAAATGGTTTATAACAGTCAGATAGAATCATATAGATCACTGTGAAACAATATATTCACTTAGCCAAAGTATTAAAGAAGATTTCAAAGATAAACATAGACCATATCACTTCAGAGGTAAAGAAACTTAAAATCTATTATCAAAGGCAATTCAACATCTCAAGAAAACATGTATTTATGCACGAAATTCTTCCCTCGGGGTCCGCTTTCCACAAAACCTTCTTATCACTATCTGTACCCATTACTTTGTTCTCCCATCCTGAAATAGCCACTTGTAAGCCAGACCTAATTTCTTTTCCCTTCACAAAATGTAATTTCATTCCTCATACTACTTTCCTTAAACAACCAAGAACTGATCTTTACACTAGCATTCTATAGACTGAAAGTGAACATATATACCAGTGATAGTTTCTTTAAAAAATTTCTAGAAAACATCTCAGGATAGCACCAAACATTCATTAATAATCCAAAATCTCTAGTTTCTCTGTAACAGAAAGTTAGTGTTCAGTAATGAATGTTTCAGAATCTTATCTTATTTGGAAAGATATTCTACTTATTCAATAACTTCCATCACTTAGTTTAGCACAACCCTAGAAATTCAGGTTACCAAAATCTGGAGAGACAATTTTAGACAGACATTTCTAAAGTATAATTATTCTTAATCAGATCAGATCAGTCGCTCAGTCGTGTCCGACTCTTTGCGACCCCATGAACCACAGCACGCCAGGCCTCCCTGTCCATCACCAGCTCCCGGAGGTCACTCAGACTCGCATCCATCGAGTCAGTGATGCCATCCAGCCATCTCATCCTCTGTCGTCCCCTTCTCCTCCTGCCCTCAATCCCTCCCAGCATCAGAGTCTTCTCCAATGAGTCAACTCTTCGCATGAGGTGGCCAAAATACTGGAGTTTCAGCTTTAGCATCATTCCTTCCAAAGAAATTCCAGGATTGATCTCCTCCAGAATGGACTGGTTGGATCTTCTTGCAGTCCAAGGGACTCTCAAGAGTCTTCTCCAACACCACAGTTCAAAAGCATCAATTCTTCAGCATTCAGCCTTCCTCACAGTCCAGCTCTCACATCCATACATGACCACAGGAAAGACCATAGCCTTGACTAGGCGAACCTTTGTTGGTAAAGTAATGTCTCTGCTTTTGAATATGCTATCTAGGTTGGTCATAACTTTCCTTCCAAGGAGTAAGCGTCTTTTAATTTCATGGCTGCAGTCACCATCTGCAGTGATTTTGGAGCCCAGAAAAACAAAGTCTGACACTGTTTCCACTGTTTCCCCATCTATTTCCCATGCAGTGATGGGACCAGATGCCATGATCTTCGTTTTCTGAATGTTGAGCTTTAAGCCAACCTTTTCACTCTCCACTTTCACCTTCATCAAGAGGCTTTTTAGCCCCTCTTCACTTTCTGCCATAAGAGTGGTGTCATGTGCATATCTGAGGTTATTGATATTTCTCCCGGCAATCTTGATTCCAACTTGTGTTTCTTCGAGTCCAGCATTTCTCATGATGTACTCTGCATATAAGTTAAATAAACATGGTGACAATATGCAGCCTTGACGTACTCCTTTTCCTATTTGGAACCAGTCTGTTGTTCCATGACCAATTCTAACTGTTGCTTCCTGACCTGCATACAGATTTCTTAAGAGGCAGATCAGGTGGTCTGGTATTCCCATCTCTTTCAGAATTTTCCACAGTTTATTGTGATCCACACAGTCAAGGGCTTTGGCATAGTCAATAAAGCAGAAATAGATGTTTTTCTGGAACTCTCTTGCTTTTTACATGATCCAGCGGATGTTGGCAATTTGATCTCTGGTTCCTCTGCCTTTTCTAAAACCAGCTTGAACATCAGGAAGTTCACAGTTCACATATTGCTGAAGCCTGGCTTGGAGAATTTTGAGCATTACTTTACTAGCGTGTGAGATGAGTGCAATTGTTCGGTAGTTTGAGCACTCCTTGGCATTGCCTTTCTTTGGGATTGGGATGAAAACTGACCTTTTCCAGTCCTGTGGCCACTGCTGAGTTTTCCAAATTTGCTGGCATATTGAGTGCAGCACTTTCACAGCATCATCATTCAGGACTTGGAATAGTTCCACTGGAATTCCATCACCTCCAGTATATCTAAAAGCTCATATCTCATTTACATTTTTAGGAGTATTTTTCTTTTTCTAGAGGTACTTTTCTTGCTAAAAAACTTGTAACATATATAACAATACTTAACTTATAAGAAATCAAAGCACGATGAAAATATTATGCTTAATGTTAATGATACTTAGACATGTCTATATAAGATTAGCAAACAAACATTAATACTAGATACTTAATACTGAATATTTCCCAGTTCACATGAATCTGAAATTCATTTAAGTTAATTTCTCTTGTATTTAGAACTGTCTGATTTCTAAATGCTTACTTTTGTTTGCTACTGCTAAGTCACTTCAGTCATGTCTGACTCTGTGCGACCCCATAGACAGCAGCCCACCAGGCTCCCCAGTCCCTGGGATTCTCCAGGCAAGAACACTGGAGTGGGTTGCCATTTCCTTCTCCAATGTGTGAAAGTGAAGTGCTAAGTCATGTTCGACTTTTAGCAACCCCATGGACTGCAGCCTTCCAGGTTCCTCCATCCATGGGATTTTCCAGGCAAGAGTACTGGAGTGGGGTGCCATTGCCTTCTCCTACTTTTCTTTAGGTCAATTAAATTAGAACTCATTTACATCTTCAGCAATATTATTTAAAAAAACAAACAAAAAAACAAAAACAAAAGACACACACTGAGACATACATAAATCCAGACAAACAGAGATCTCATAGTTTTCTGCTTGACATTTAAAATGTCTCTTTCACATACATACATACCCTTTTTTTTTTTTTTTTGGCTTGCAGTTCTAATTTGGCCAAAGTTGAGGTCTCAGTAAAAGTTGGTTGTGTGTTTCAAGGGCATTGAAGGGGTTAACTTCAAGCTCTTCTCTAGGCAGAACTTTTAAGAAGCTAGTTTTCTTTAATTGCATATGCAAAAAGAATTGGCTTTGCAATTTCCAAGAAAAAATTTTTTTTCATTTTAACCAGATTTCTCCAGAGTCTAAAGAATATCATGGCCATTCTGTGTCAAAAAGTCAAATCTCCTTTCTGTAGTCATAGTTTTATAGCTAAAATATAGACCAAATAGTGCTCAAATTGACTCTGATATCAGGTGATATCAGCTGATAAAGTCTTGGATTGGTGGGAAGTGAGGTCTTTGTCTCATCAGAAGAATCTGAAGGGTTAAGGGAGTTTGCAGGAGTGGGGGAAGCTTGGTCCTTCTCTACCCTGAGAAACAGGAGTAGTTAGAAGGGAATTCTTTAGGATGTTCAGGAGTTGGAAAAGCTTGGTTCCCTCCACACCCATGAGATAAGCATAGTTAGAACATCCTTTAGAATGTTAGGAGAGTTTTTAATCCTTCAGGCTTTGGAATATAGGAGAAAAACCTGAACCAAAGGAAATCTCAGAATCCTTTCCTAGAGATCTTGCAGATATGAAAGTTCAAGTAGGGGTCGTCTAGGAAATCTGACTGGGAGAAGGCAATGGCAACCCACTCCAGTACTCTTGCCTGGAAAATCCCATGGATGGAGGAGCCTGGTAGGCTGCACTCCATGGGGTCTCGAAGAGTCAGACACGACTGAGTGACTTCACTTTCACATTCATGCATTGGAGAAGGAAACGGCAACCCATTCCAGTATTCTTGCCTGGAGAATCCCAGGGATGGAGGAGCCTGGTGGGCTGCCATCTATGGTGTCACACAGGGTCAGACACAACTGAAGCGACTCAGCAGCAGCAGTAGCAGCAGCAGGAAATCTGATGGAGAGAGTCAGAGGTGGACAGGAGGTAAGAAAGCAACAGAAATACACATGAGACATGAGTCCCTGAAATCCGGATTCTGACTGAGGGCCATGAAGGGCTGAATGTAAGGAAACTCTGAGTCCCTTCCCTGCTTTTGGCAAAAGCTAGCGTGCCATTCAGAGGCCATTTTGGGAGGGGGGTCCCCTAGTTTGTATCGAGGCCAGGGCTTTTACAAGGTCAAATTTTTCCCGTTTCTGAGAATGTAGCCAAGGGGTGAGTCTGAGAGAGGCTTCCAGGACATACCAGAACCCACTCTTAGCCTACCTGCCATAGAACGGGGGTGCTGAGAGTCATCGGCTGACAGAAAGGCGTCCCTTTGTCCCAGTGATCTCTCCGTGCCACTAATGGCATAAAAACGGCTGCCCTTCCCGACAGTCACGTCCGACAGTGAGAGGTGACCCCTGAGAACCGTGCAGCTAAGGCAGCATGTGACCCGGGCAGAGAAAGACAGAGATTCCCGGGAGCCACAGGGTGACTCACTGTTTGGAGATTCCCTGAAACATGGATGGCTCAGAGGCAACACCTAGGCTCCTGTAAATCAATCTGGACTGAAAGGGAAAGAAGTGAAAGAGACAAGGAAGAAGGCTGAGGAATCTGCCTTACAAGCCTGCTGGGGAGGCGGTGGCCAGGGGACAATGGCCTCTGTCTTGCTTCAGCCGTTATGTGCCTGACACGGTGCATGGAAATTGTCTTGCTGGGGTGGATGCCCTGGTGGCCTGATCCGTTCCACCTCCCCCTTATCCTCACATGGGAGTCTTCACGTGGCAGGTGTCTAATGGCTTTTAAGTGCCTGACCCAGGCCCACATAATATTGGTTGACTTAATCCTCAGTTGGAAAGAAGACAAAGGAGAGACCCTCATCCATTTGAGCAGCAGCTACTGGGGCGCAGTGAGCAGTGAAGATTTTGGAAGATACCAGAGGATAACCCTGGCCAGAGGTCCTCAGTTTCTCCCACAGCACTTGCCTGTTTGCAGAAGGTTCCTTTGAGAAAGAAGAAGTGAGGAGGTGGGGAAGACACCCCAAGTCCCCATACGGGCCACCAAAATTGTCGTGGTCCTGGCATGGGTAGGAAAAGAATTTCCAGACATGAGACAGAATGAGAGAGAAATAAAGTTTATTAGAGTGTGAGATGCTATTAGAAGAGCTGGCCAGCTCAAGGGAGAAGTGACGTTGAACAGGGGTCCTCAGTCCACTTTTATACCCAGGGTACAGGAGTGGGATAGGGGTCTTGTGGGTCATTTCTTGATTGGATGAGGCACATATACTCCGTGGGGGGCAGAATAAGGCAAATACCTTCTCCCTATGGGATAGGAAGGGAGACAGTTTACGCTGCTCAAGAGGACCTGAAATCCATTAATAGTTACAACATAGGGGAGGGAAAGACAATAAGGGTCAGGTTTTTCTGTTCCTGCATTCCAAGACCCTCTTTGGTTTTATCTGCTCTTTCAATCTTGAGTCACCACAGTTCCCACTCTGGCTACCAATTGCATTGAGACTGTTTTCCTCTAGGGAGAAGGACACTTATTTATTGACCACTTGCTATTAGACTAGCTTGTTCTTTCCTGTGTATTGCCTCAGCCTTCACATCTTTTGGAGGTGGACGTAATGGTCCTTTATAGATGGGGAAACTGAGGCTCAGAGAAGGGAAGAAATTGAGAGAACTCAACCGTAGAAATGAGAGTGTGACAAATTGTATCAGATAATTAAGGATATGATTTAGTTCAGGCTATTGCAACAAGGACAACATTCATTAATGAAGAGCATCTCATAAAAAGGAAGAGAACCTGGGTTCTGTAGAGCAGATAAATAAGAAAGTAATCTATAAGTCTTATGGGAGTCAGGAGAAAGGATGGAAATGTATCTTGGAGTATACAAAGGAAGGATGAGGGGGCAGGTTTCTTTTTTGTTTGGTTGGTTGGTTTTGGAGTTTGGGTTTTTGGCATTCATTTTATTTTATTTTATTGAAATATAGTTGATCTGCAGTGCTGTGTTATTTTCTGGTGTACAGCAAAGTGATTCAGTTATACACACACACATATGCATAACTGAACTTTTTTTCAAATTCTTTTCCATTATAGGTTATCACAAGTTATTGAATATAGTTCCCTGTGCTACACAGTAGGATCTTGTTTTTTTCATATACAGTAGTGTAGGGATAGGAGAAGGCAGTGGCACCCCACTCCAGTACTCTTGCCTGGAAAATCCCATGGACGGAGGAGCCTGGCGGGCTGCAGTCCATGGGGTCGCAGAGTCGGGCATGACTGAGCGACTTCCCTTTCACTTTTCACTTTCATGCCTTGGAGAAGGAAATGGCAACCCACTCCAGTGTTCTTGCCTGGAGAATCCCAGGGACGGGGGAGCCTGGTGGGCTGCCGTCTATGGGGTCGCACAGAGTCGGACACGACTGAAGCGACTTAGCAGCAGCAGCAGCAGTGTAGGGATTTCTTAACTATTGCAACTTTCTGACAGCACAAGTTTCAGAAAATAATTCAACGTTGTCAGAACCCTTTTTCCCATATAAGCATCATTCATTGCTGAACAACGCAGAGGTAATTATAAATCTCTTGAGAGGGAAAAGCAGGATCTAAGAAACAGTCTCCTAAGTATTTCAGGAAGGTAGTTGTTAGAGAAAACACTGACTGAAACTGCCCACCCTGGCCAGCCACTACATTAACCATTTGTATGAGTTATTTTATGACAAGAGGTCCTGGTAAGGAACATGGAACTAACAAGCCACCAGCAATGATTAATAGAAGAACCTGAGAAAGGTCAAAAGGAGGTATGAATTCATTTCCAAGTGTTAGACAAGAATCAACTCTCAAGGTCCCTCTTCCTGCAGTACAGGGATTCTTGTTAATGCTATTCCTGTAAAACCAGTTGAACCATCTGTTGAGAAGTGGTAGCAAAGATCAGTTATTTTAGGGTACTGGAGATCAGGTATCTTGAAAGAGGGATGCCTAAAGTTAAAAAGGTAAATATTAGCATTGAATGTTATATTAAGGTAAAGAGCCAGAAGCTGAGTTCTGAGGGCAGCCAGTCCAATGGACTCCAAGAGGTTGGAGAAGGTTGTTTGGCAACTCTATTTCTTAAAATTCTCCAGTCTGGATGTTGCTGTTCTTGGTGATGTTGTCTGCTGTCTTGATTACATCTTGTAAAAGAGCACGTGTGACCTGAACGTTTCACTGCACTCGCTTAGTGATCCAAACACAGCTTGTCCAGGGAGAATTCTGTTGCAGTGGTGAGCCCTTGGAAGTTTATGGCAAGTTGTTGGGCTTCAGCTTGCAGGGCCTCTTCAGATCTTGGGAAATTGGACCAGCTACAAGGCAATCTAGTATCCTAATAGGGATCTAGGCAGTCAGGTTTCAGTTCTAGAAGTTACTAGATTTAAAGTAAAGAAATAAAGTTGCAACAAAGTTAAATTTTTTTTAAATACTGAAAATATGACTAATACTACTCTGTTGTTATCTAATATAAGGCAATGGAGAACCAGGAATCTGATAAATAGAAACATACTACAGACAGCAAGGGCACCGACAGATCTCTAGGAAATTCCTCTATGACATACAATTTAAAATATTTGTATTAATAACATTACCAATGCAAATTTACCTAGGGAAGGCTAAGCATCTTTTCTGATTTGACAACTCTTTGCTTTTCATCAATAGTAACATAGGAAATAAATTTTATTATTTCTAGCACCTTTCTTTTTACAAGGTGAAAGAACAAATTCTCTGTGAATTTCTAGGGGCCCTCTGGGAAATCTCAAAGACAGTGTTAGGTGTAAAGATATCATTTATAACTGGATTTTGGAAATACAAAAATCAAAAGTTGCTATGAGATTTGAACATCTAAGATAGAATTGGATAATGAGTGCCTGAGACATTTTGCTTCTTGTTTTAAAGTGACAATGAAGCATTCAAAAATAGACACTGAAGGCAACGTGCTTTTTCCTAAGTGATAAGCTTTTATTTTCTTAAATCATCAAAGATACATTAAAATCAACATTAAACCATAGAAGGTTATTCTGTTAAGACACAGCTTCTGTGAACGAAAACATTATGCAGAAGGCAAAGAATAATATTTTAAAACTTTATGCTAAGTGGACCAAGAAAATTTTGCCATTTTAACAGAGATAAAAACAATCACAATTTTGTATCACCATAATATTTGACACTAGGGCTTCTCTGGTGGCTCAGATGGTATAGAATCTGCCCTCAATGCAGGATACTGGGGTTTAATCCCTGATTCAGGAAGATCAGGATCCTTTCTTCTGATCCTGGAGAAGGAAATGGCAACCTCCTCCAGTATTCTGAAAATCCCAGGGACAGAGGAGCCTGGCAGGTTACAGTCCTTGGGGTCGCAAGAGTCAAATATGACTTAGCAACTAAACCATCACCAATATTTGACACTAAAAGCCCTTTTTGAAATCTTATAAAGAAACCTATCAAATCTGACCACAACAAATAAAATTTCCTTTTCACAAATTTTCTATTAGGTTTTACATCCATTTAGGTTCGGCCTTCCTCTTTTCTCTTTCTCATTCTGCAGCAATAAACCAGTCATTATAGTTTAGAACCAAACCATTCTCTTGCTTCATTAACAAAAGCACATCCTGCCTACCTTGCATATGGAGTTGGTCCTCTCTGGCATCTTCTTCACGTATATTGATTACAACTTTTAACCACAGTAACTTCTATTCCACAGAGAAAAATTAAGAGGCTGATAACTGAACAATCTGCCACACACCAGCATTTTGCAGCAGATTAACAGAGCTTACAATTTCCTATAACCATACATGTCCCTTACAATACAGTGTCTCAAAGTGGCAAAAATTAAACATGCTAATTAACAACCCAAAAGAGAAAGCCTTTCAGCAGAGTATAAAAATAAGAGGCAAGTGTATTCAAACTTTAAATTATTATTAGTAATTGATGTTTTAGTACTCTATCTTGCTTGGAGGTGATGCATGTATTCAATGAATACCCATTAATTAACTCAATTTAGTAAAGTCTAAAGTTTTAAGTCACCTAATATTCTGGGAAATTACCTTCAAACTTACATACTACAAAACACAATTACTGTTGAAATAAACTTTTCAGAATAGTGATTCAATTTGGTGAATTATAAATTTATGTCTTTCATAATCTTAAACAATAAGTAAAAGTAACGTTAACTATCTAATAAGTGAACATGTATATGTTTAGAAAACCCATAAAGTACAACAAAATATATGCTATTTTTATACTTATGTCAATAACTCAGAAAAACAGCTGTTTTTATTAAACCAAAATTATACAAGTCTTCTTTGTGAAAGATTTATCTAAATTATGTTAACTTGAATTCTTAAAACATTTCTGAGTTTGTTTACATAGGAATATATCTTTCTCACATTGAAAATATTTGGGATTTCAGTTCAGTTCAGTTCAGTTCAGTCGCTCAGTCGTGTCGGACTCTTTGCGACCCCATAAACTGCAGCAGGCCAGGCCTCCCTGTCCATCATCAACTCCCGGAGTCCACCAAAACCCATGTCTATAGAGTCTGTGATGCCATCCAACCATCTCATCCTCTGTTGTCCCCTTTTTCTTTCCCAGCATCAGAGTCCTTTCAAATGAGTCAGCTCTTCGCATCAGGTGGCCAAAGAATCAGAGTTTCAGCTTCAACATCAGTCCTTCCAATGAATACCCAGGACTGATCTCCCTTAGGATGGACTGGTTGTATCTCCTTGCAGTCCAAGGGACTCTCAAGAGTCTCCTCCAACACCATAGATTTCCTTAATTTCTTGGAATTTTAGGAATATTGCATTTACGTAAGCCCTTATTTACCTCTAAGGTAATCAGAATAGAGCTCCTATGAAGAGATTTATAATCTAATTTAGTAATACAATTCAGAAATAGGAAAACATTACACAATCACACAAAGGAAAGGTGAAGGTCTTTTTGAATCACATATATATAAACATACAGATACAGAGAGAAATAGCTTCAAGTTTAAAATTTCAGCTATAGGTCAAGCATAAACACAGAAATACAAGACTCGCTGGTCTATCAAGGAATTCTTCCCTTCCTCATCCCTAGTGGCTCAGCTGGTAAAGAATCTACCTGCAGTGTGGGAGACCTGGGTTCAATCTCTGGGTTGGGAAGATCCCCTGAAGAAGGGAAAGGCTACCCACTCCAGTATTCTGGCCTGAAGAATTCCATGGACTGTGTAGTTCATGGGGTTGCAAAGAGTCAGATATAAACTTATTTGATTTGAATTCAAAACAAACAAAAGACAAACAGGAAAGACTAACAATTCTGATTCTGTGCTATCTTCCATCCAACAGAGAAAAGAACTTTTTCGTGACATTACATCTGTTACAACAGAGAACACCAATTTGTCAAACAATAAAACCAAGAAAAGCCAGGACTGGAATACAAGTGAGTACTCAGAAAGAATCAGCATCAAGTCCTTACACAGCTACTAACAGACAAGAGCCCAGAATACCAGCCAGGAGTCAGGGGTACTGTGGGGGCCCCAGTTAGAAGTCAAGAAGGGAGCACAACCGAGTCTGAGAAGCTTCAGTATGTAGATAGAGTAAACGCAGATTCAAAGATGAGGTTCAATTTTATTTAAGTCACAGCACGGCAACTGTGAAAGACAAAATGCATCGGGCAATTAAGGATATTATTTTACTTATACTATTGCAATAGGGAAAATGGTAATTAATAAGGAACGTCTCACAAAAAATAAGGAGACCTGGGATTTATAGAGGCAGGTAAACAAATGACTTATTAGGAGCCTCATGGGAGTCCTGAGTAAGTCTGGAGACAGATCTTATCTCAGAATATATATACAAGGACCTCCTTTGTTGTTAACAAGTCCAAGAACACAAAAGCTTCCAGGAGTGCAGGGCTCAGATAAAATGCAACACTGTCAAAAGATTTGTTCTTTTAAAGATGAACTCCTGGACTTCCCTGTTGGTCCAGTGGTTAAGAATCCACCTATCAATGCAGGGGACACAGATTCCATTCCTGGTCAGGGAAGATTCTGCATGCTGCGGGGCAGCAAAGCCCCTGCACCACAACTACTCAACCCACATTCTAGAGCCCTCAAGTCACAACTACTGAAGCCTCCACGCTTTAGAGCCTGTGCTAGACAACTAGAGAAGTCACTGCAATGAGAAACCCTCTCATCACAGCCAGAGGGTAGCACCTTCTCGCTACAGCTAGAGAAAGCCCACGAGTAGCAACAAAGACCCCTCATAGTCAAAAAGTGGAAAAAAAAAAAAAATGAAATAGTTTTCAGGTCTTTTACTGCATCCCTTTATATTTCTGCCTGGTTTTGGTTCCAGGCAGATAGAAGGTGCATAGTAAATGCTCGTTGAGCTAATTTTAACCGAATATGATGATGAAGGCTCTGCCTGCCAGAGAGGACTTGGAGAGAAAGGAGGGGACTCAGGTCAGTCTGTGAATGTCAGCATTGAGTAAATCCATGATGGAAGTGGACACTTTTCAAAGGTTCATCTCTGCTATCAGATCAGTCGCTCAGTCGTGTCCAACTCTGCGACCCCATGAATCGCAGCACACCAGGCCTCCCTGTCCATCACCAACTCCCGGAGTTCACTCAGACTCACATCCATCGAGTCAGTGATGCCATCCAGCCATCTCATCCTCTGTTGTTCCCTTCTCCTCCTGTCCCCAATCCCTCCCAGCATCAGAGTCTTCTCCAAAGAGTCAACTCTTCACGTTAAGTGGCCAAAGTCCTGGAGTTTCAGCTTTAGCATCATTCCTTCCAAAGAAATCCCAGGGCTGATCTCCTTCAGAATGGACTGGTTGGATCTCCTTGCAGTCCAAGGGACTCTTAAGAGTCTTCTCCAACACCACAGTTCAAAAGCATCAATTCTTCGGTGCTCAGCCTTCTTCACAGTCCAGCTCTCACATCCATATATGACCACAGGAAAGACCATAGCCTTGACTAGGCGAACCTTTGTTGGCAAAGTAATGTCTCTGCTTTTGAATATGCTATCTAGGTTGGTCATAAACTTCCTTCCAAGGAGTAAGCATTTTTTAATTTCATGGCTGCAGTCACCATCTGCAGTGATTTTGGAGCCCAGAAAAATAAAGTCTGACACTGTTTCCACTGTTTCCCCATCTATTTCCCATGTAGTGATGGGACCAGATGCCATGATCTTCGTTTTCTGAATGTTGAGCTTTAAGCCAAACTTTTCACTCTCCACTTTCACTTTCATCAAGAGGCTTTTTAGTTCTTCTTCACTTTCTGCCATAAGGGTGGTGTCATCTGCATATCTGAGGTTATTGATATTTCTCCCAGCAATCTTGATTCCAACTTGTGTTTCTTCCAGTCCAGCGTTTCTCATGATGTACTCTGCATATAGGGAAAGTTCAATATTTTCGGGAAACTCATTTTTTTCTCTCTAAAATGAAAATACAACATATTTCATAGATGTGTCTGAAACTTCAGTCACATAATAACACTAAAATGCCTGCCGTATGTTAGGCACTCAATGTTTCTTCCCTTTTACCCAGTCATCCCCATGCTATTTACAGAGCACATTTTTTTTATATAATTAGGTTATAGCTCAATCTACAGTACTGGGATATTGTCTCACACCACCACTGCAAACTCTCTCTGGGCAATGAATATAGATATACACCTTTGAATCATCCTTGTACATCAAGCAGAGCAAGTGCCTTGTGAAAGCCAAGTTTATTACTCTTAGATAGGCGTAGGCTGAGATGCTACCAAAGAGCCTCTAAAAGTAAGTGACTTAAATAAGACAAGTTTATTTCTTTGTCAGGAATTAATCTAGAGGGTAGCAGTCCAGGCTGATGGAATGGTTCCGTGTGACTTCAGAGATCCCATTCCTGCTGTCTGTGGTTTTGTGTTAATATAGACTCCTAAAGGGGAGAAGGCAATGGCACCCAACTCCAGTACTCTTGCCTGGAAAATCCCATGGACGGAGGACCCTGGTTGGCTGCCGTCTATGGGGTCACACAGAGTTGGACACAACTGAAGTGACTTAGCATAACATAGACTCCTAAAGGAGAGTCAGCAAACTGAAGTCCATGAGTAGACCACCTGTTTTTCAAAATGTATTTTATGTAAACACAGCCATGCCTACTTGACCACATACTATCACAGCTGCTTCTGTGACAACAATTGCTTCTCTTACAACAGCAGAGTTAAGAGCATGTATGGAGACCATAAGGCCCACAAGCCCAAACTATCTGTCCCTCAACAAAAAGTCTGCCCATCTTGCCCTAAGGCACAGTTTTCATAGACACGGCTGAATCTGGGTGGCTGCAAGATGCATGTTGCATGAAGGGAGAGAAGATGGAAATTTAGAACACGCCGTTTTTGTTTTCCTTGGACATGACTCAGACACAGCATGTAGGATTTTTGCTTTTATCTCATTGCTCTGAACTTTGCCAGATGGCCACACCTAGCTTCAAGAGAGGTTGGGAAAAGTAGCCAGATGCCCAGCTTAAACCCCCAAAGTTTAGTTATTAAGAGAAAGGACTGCAAACCACATATCTAACAGAGGATCAGTATCTGGAACATACAAAGGACTCTCAAAACTTAACAAATAATGTTTAATTATCCCCCAAATGAACAATCTACTTAGAAAATGAGCAAAAAATATGAACAGAAATTTCACTGAAGAAGATATACAGATGACAAACAAGCATACAAAAGACATCCCACATCATTAACCATTAGAAAAATGCAAATTAAAGCCTCAAGGAGATACTACAGATCTATCAAAATGACCAAAACAAAAAACAGTGACACCAAATGCTGGTGAGGGTGTGGAAAAACTGGATCACTCATACACAGCTGGCAGGAATGTGAAATGGTACAAGACACTTGGGAGTTTCTTATAAAGCTAAACATGCCACTAACAATTTCACTCTTGGGCATATATCCCAGAGGAGTGACACTGTTGATTAAAAAACTTATCAGATGTTCATAGCCAAAAGCTGGAAACAATTACGTATTCCTAAATGGCTGAATGGTTAGAAAACTGATGCACCCACACCTTGAATAGATTTTTAAAATTAATTTTTATTGATGTATAGTTGTTTTACAATGTTGTGTTAGTCTCTACTGTACAGCAAAGTGAATCGGCTATCCTTTCTTTTTTGTATTCCCTTCCCATTTGTTGTCCAGTCACTCAGTCGTGTCCAACTCTTTGCGACTCCATGGACTGCAGCATACCAGGCCTCCCTGTCCCATTTAGGTCACTACAGAGCCCTGAGGAGAGTTCCTTGTGTATGTGTCACTACTGATAGTATGTAAAAAATAGATAACTAATGAGAGCCTCCTGTATAGCTCAGGTTAGCCTTGCCCAATTTATCCCGCTTTCTCCTTTTTTCCTTGGTATTCACACATTTATTCTCTACATCTGTGTGTCTATGTTTTAAAAGCCAATTACTGATAACAAGAAACATCTTGTATGAATCTCAAGGGAATTATGCTGGAAAAAAGTCAATCCCAACATGTTGCATACTGTAGGATTCCATTACACATCTTTGAAGTGCCAAAATTATAGAAATGGAATAGATAGCGGTTTCCAGGGATAAAGACACTAGTGGAGGGTCAGGGGTTGGTGAGGGGAGAAAGGGAGGAACAGGAGGAAGATAGGTGTGTTTATAAAAGGCCAACACTAGGGACCATTGTGATGACTGTGATGACTGTGGTCATCCATCTTGACTGTGATGATAGACACAAAAACCTACACAGGGGATAAAATAACAAGCACACCAATGAGGACAAGTAAAACTCTGTCAAAAGGAAGAAGGAGGAGATGATTGCTAGGGGACAGTAAGCAGTCTCCATAACTGTGTTATTGTTCTGGTGCAAAGATTAGAGATAGAGGAATACTCTTATCACTCTGACCTCACTTCTGCCCATTTCTTCTTCTGAAATTTGCTACATGGCACAAGAATACTAGCATGTAACCAACAGTATCTCTCTTCTGCCCTCCCCAAAAAAGGAGAAAATATGAGAGCAGCGGCTATTTCACTGCTAGTTAAATAAGGGATTTTTATTATTCTGTTAAGAATTTCCCATGGAAAAGATTAGAGAACTAAACTAAGCCTTTTTACCAGATAATAAAATAATAAGCTGAACTCTTGAGGGCTTTAACAGAGCAAACAACAATGAGGTTGTTTTTCTCTTTGTAAAACTTAGATGCATAAATCATTTAAATTGCAAGAGGAGTTCTTGGAAGTGGCAAATATAAACTCTTTTAATCATCTGATCTTTCCAAGGCAACAGGAATCACATAATAATGCATGGTTCAGAAGGAATTAAAGTCTGGTAAGGAATACGTCAATGGACATGAGTTTGAGGGAACTCCAGGAGTTGGTGATGGACAGGGAGGCCTGACATGCTGCAATTCATGGGGTCTCAAAGAGTTGGACATGACTGAGCAACTGAACTGAACTGAAAATCACTGCAGATGGTGATTGCAGCCATGAAATTAAAAGATGCTTACTCCTTGGAAGGAAAGTTATGACCAACATAGACAGCATATTAAGAAGCAGAGACATTATTTTGTCAACCAAGGTCTGTCTAGTCAAGACTATGGTTTTTCCAGTAGTCATGTATGGATGTGAGAGTTGGACTATAAAGAAAGCTGAGCCCCGAAGAATTGATGCTTTTGAACTGTGGTGTTGAAGACTCTTGAGAATCCTTTGGACTGCAAAGAGATCCAACCAGTCCATCCTAAAGGAAATCAGTCCTGAATATTCATTGGAAGGTCTGATGCTGAAGCTGAAACTCCAATACTTTGGCCACCTGATGCAAAGAGCTGATTCATTTAAAAAAACCCTGATGCTGGGAAAGATTGAGGGCAGGAGGAGAAGGGGACTACAGAAGATGAGATGGTTGGATGGCATCACCAACTCAATGGACATGGGTTTGGATGGACTCTGGGAGTTGGTGATGGACAGGGAGGCCTGGTGTGCTGAAATTCATGGGGTCACAAAGAGTCAGACACAACTGAACAACTGAACTGAACTGAAGGAGTACGTCAAGGCTGTATATAGTCACCCTGCTTGTTTATATCCAGAGTACATCATGGACTGGATAGACTGGATGAAGCACAAGCTGGGATCAAGATTGCCAAGAGAATTATCAATAACATCAGATATGCAGATGACACCACCCTTATGGCAGAAAGCAAAGAGGAACTAAAGAGCCTCTTGATGAAAGTGAAAGAGGAGAGTGAAAAGGTTAGCTTAAAGCTCAACATTCAGAAAACTAAGATCATGACATCTGGTCCCATCATTTCATGGGAAATAGATGGGGAAACAGTGGAAACAGTGTCAGACTTTATTTTTTGGGGCTCCAAAATCACTGCAGATGATGACTGCAGCCATGAAATTAAAAGACGCTTGCTCCTTGGAAGGAGTTATGACCAACCTAGATAGGATGTTCAAAACCAGAAACATTACTTTGCAAACAAAGGTTCATCTAGTCAAGGCTATCGTTTTTCCAGTAGTCATGTTTGGATGTGAGAGTTGGACGATAAAGAAAACTGAACACTGAAGAATTGATGCTTTTGAACTGTGGTGTTGGAGAAGATTCTTGAGAGTCCCTTGGACTGCAAGAAGATCCAACCAATCTATCCTAAAAGAGATCATTCCTGAGTGTTCATTGGAAGGACTGATGTTGAAGCTGAAACTCCAATACTTTGGCCACCTGATGCAAAGAGCTGACTCATTTGAAAAGACCCTGATGCTGGGAAAGATTGAAGGCAGGAGGAAAAGGGGACAACAGAGGACAAGATGGTTAGATGGCATCACAAACTCAATGGACATGAGCTTGGGTAAATTCTGGGAGTTGGCGATGGACAGTAAGGCCTACCTTGCTGTGGTCCACAGGGTCGCAAAGAGTTGGACATGATTGAGTGACTGAACTGAACTGACCAGACTAAAAAATACCTTCTGCTCTTGAGTGTCCCGGGAAAATCTTTGCTATCCAGAGAGAGTCATTCAATTTCCCGTCTACTGGTTGTGTACATTAATGCAAATTGGTTTCTTCTTCATTTCAATATGACAAGAAGAGGTATAGGATTTTCTGTCTAAGGCAGCCTGTAAAGGAACTGCAGTCAAGGGCTTTGACTGAGATGAGCACAGGTTGCTAGACCCACTCCAGTAACCTGAATTGGAGGTCATAGTGGGCAGAGATGGGTTCTGCAGGTTCTTGAATGGTACTTTGTTCTGCTGTTTGGCTTCTTTCTGAATAACGAGGCACTATTCACCATGTACCACACTCCTGGTTTTCCAGAAACATTCTCAAAGGAGGCCAGGTTAGGGGACTGTCTTCTCTCTTAATGAGGTGAATTTATCCCTGAGTTAACCTGGGAAGAGGACCCTAACCCCAGGGCCTGAGTAAGGGATTTGGTCTCTCTGGTCCTACCAGAAAGGGGGGTGGGGAGGGGGTGGGGGGAGGGGGAGTGTGGGGAGGGGGCTGAGGGGAATGCTGGGTGGGAAGGAACTCAAATTTAGTGACAAATAACATCCACTGATTATCTGTTTTCTGTAAAGAAATCTGCATACTGGTGAGCAAGATTTTCTGCCTGAGGGGCTGAAGTCAAGGAGTACGCCAGGCTGTGTTCCTTCTTAGAGCTTCGGATCCTCTTCCAAACACAGGCAGTTGTAGGAAGAATTCAATTTGTTGAGATTCTAAGACTGAGGCCCCTATCCTCTTGCTGGTTGGTAACTTGGGCTGCTCTCAGCTTCCAGAATTTTACTGCAATCCTTGCCATATCCTCCCCTACCTGCACTCAGCTCCACTGACCCTCTCACACTTAGTGTCTTCACAAGACTTCTTATAAGAGAAAGGCAGAGAAGATTTGACTACAAAAGAAGAATAAGGAGATGTGCAACAAAAGCCAGAGGTAAGAGTGACGCAAGGAAGAGATTCTTAGTCAAGAAGTGCAAGTGGCCTCCAGGGGCTAGAAAAGGCAAATAAATGGGTTCTATTCTAGAGTCTCCAGAATAAACCACCCTCTTGGCACCTTGGTGTTGACCCAGTGAAACTGATTTCAGACTTCTTGTCTCCAAAATTAAAGAGGGGAAATGTGTACCATTTTTTTTTAAAGATTTATTTATTTTTGGCTGCAGTCTTTGTATCACTTTTATAACCACCCCTATCACCCTTTAAATAAATAAACATGGTGACAATATGCAGCCTTGACGTACTCCTTTTCCTATTTGGAACCAGTCTGTTGTTCCATGACCAGTTCTAACTGTTGCTTCCTGACCTGCATACAGATTTCTTAAGAGGCAGATCAGGTGGTCTGGTATTCCCATCTCTTTCAGAATTTTCCACAGTTTATTGTGATCCACACAGTCAAAGGCTTTGGCATAGTCAATAAAGCAGAAATAGATGTTTTTCTGGAACTCTCTTGCTTTTTCCATGATCCAGCGGATGTTAGCAATTTGATCTCTGGTTCCTCTGCCTTTTCTAAAACCAGCTTGAACATCAGGAAGTTCACGGTTCACATATTGCTGAAGCCTGGCTTGGAGAATTTTGAGCATTACTTTACTAGCGTGTGAGATGAATGCAATTGTTCGGTAGTTTGAGCACTCCTTGGCATTGCCTTTCTTTGGGATTGGGATGAAAACTGACCTTTTCCAATCTTGTGGCCACTGCTGAGTTTTCCAAATTTGCTGGCATATTGAGTGTAGCACTTTCACAGCATCATCATTCAGGACTTGGAATAGCTCCACTGGAATTCCATCACCTCCACTAGCTTTGTTCGTAGTGATGCTTTCTAAGGCCCATTTGACTTCACATTCCAAGATGTCTGGCTCTAGGTCAGTGATCACATCATCATGATTATCTGCGTCGTGAAGCTCTTTTTTGTACAGTTCTTCTGTGTATTCTTGCCACCTCTTCTTAATATCTTCTGCTTCTGTTAGGTCCACACCATGTCTGTCCTTTATCGTGCCCATCTTAGCATGAAATGTTCCTTTGGTATCTCTGATTTTCTTGAAGAGATCCCTAGTCTTTCCCATTCTGTTGTTTTCCTCTATTTCTTTGCATTGATCACTGAAGAAGGCTTTCTTATCTCTTCTTGCTATTCTTTGGAACTCTGCATTTAGATGTTTATATCTTTCCTTTTCTCCTTTGCTTTTCGCTTCTCTTCTTTTCACAGCTATTTGTAAGGCCTCCCCAGACAGCCATTTTGCTTTTTTGCATTTCTTTTCCATGGGGATGGTCTTGATCCCTGTCTCCTGTACAATGTCACGAACCTCATTCCATAGTTCATCAGGCACTCTATCTATCAGATCTAGGCCCTTAAATCTATTTCTCACTTCCACTGTATAATCATAAGGGATTTGATTTAGGTCATACCTGAATGGTCTAGTAGTTTTCTCTACTTTCTTCAATTTCAGTCTGAATTTGGCAATAAGGAGCTCATGGTCCGAGCCACAGTCAGCTCCTGGTCTTGTTTTTGCTGATTGTATAGAGCTTCTCCATCTTTGGCTGCAAAGAATATAATCGATCTGATTTCGGTGTTGACCATCTGGTGATGTCCATGTATAGAGTCTTCTCTTGTGTTGTTGGAAGAGGGTATTTGCTATGACCAGTGCATTTTCTTGGCAAAACTCTATTAGTCTTTGCCCTGCTTCATTCTGTATTCCAAGGCCAAATTTGCCGTATTCCAAGGCAAATAGGAAAAGGAGTACGTCAAGGCTGCATATTGTCACCATGTTTATTTAACTTATATGCAGAGTACATCATGAGAAATGCTGGACTCGAAGAAACACAAGTTGGAATCAAGATTGCCGGGAGAAATATCAATAACCTCAGATATGCAGATGACACCACTCTTATGGCAGAAAGTGAAGAGGGGCTAAAAAGCCTCTTGATGAAAGTGAAAGTGGAGAGTGAAAAGGTTGGCTTAAAGCTCAACATTCAGAAAACGAAGATCATGGCATCTGGTCCCATCACTGCATGGGAAATAGATGGGGAAACAGTGGAAACAGTGTCAGACTTTGTTTTTCTGGGCTCCAAAATCACTGCAGATGGTGACTGCAGCCATGAAATTAAAAGACGCTTGCTCCTTGGAAGGAAAGTTATGACCAACCTAGATAGCATATTCAAAAGCAGAGACATTACTTTACCAACAAAGGTTCGCCTAGTCAAGGCTATGGTCTTTCCTGTGGTCATGTATGGATGTGAGAGCTGGACTGTGAAGAAGGCTGAGCGCCGAAGAATTGATGCTTTTGAACTGTGGTGTTGGAGAAGACTCTTAAGAGTCCCTTGGACTGCAAGGAGATCCAACCAGTCCATTCTGAAGGAGATCAATCCTGGAATTTCTTTAGAAGGAATGATGCTAAAGCTGAAACTCCAGTATTTTGGCCACCTCATGCGAAGAGTTGACTCATTGGAGAAGACTCTGATGCTGGGAGGAATTGAGGGCAGGAGGAGAAGGGGACGACAGAGGATGAGATGGCTGGATGGCATCACTGACTCGATGGATGCGAGTCTGAGTGACCTCCGGGAGCTGGTGATGGATAGGGAGGCCTGGCGTGCTGCGGTTCATGGGGTCGCAAAGAGTCGGACACGACTGAGCGACTGATCTGATCTGATCTGATCACCCTTTATCCATTTCTTTCTAAAGGTCTTGTTGTTTCTTTCTGACCATGGCACTCCAACAACTCAAATAGAGGTGTCAGGAACTTAGGAAGTTTAAGAGGAAATGTGCCGAGAATATGCTCTACTCTTTCTCAGGTCCAAATACGCTCTTCCAACACTAGAGAATATTGAAAAGTATCTCCTGGGGAAAAATCACCCCCAAATGAGAGGTTCTCAAGTGAGGGAATGCTCTTGTTGGGTTATGGGAATAAACATAATAACAGATAATCTTCTGTATCAAAATAAAACCTTTCTGAGGACCCACATTCTCACGGCTGCAAGGTTGGTTTTGGTGAGATTTGACAGCCCAATTCCTTCTTCACAGATCCAATGCAGGCTGATCATTTTGCAAACCACTCTTCCAAGGGATTATTAAACAAATATTTCCTGCAGTGAAATACAAGCCTGAGGTCATAGCCTCAGCTGCACTTGAATATTTCCTAAGTTTCCACCAGCAGCATGTTTACAAAGCTCTTCTCAGAGTAGACTCCACCTGACATGGCCAAGTGTATCCACTGTTTGCTGAGTCTTCCTGGTTTGTCTCTTGGATGATGACCTCATCTGCCACCTTCTTGAGGCAACTCATTGCATACTCCAATATTCTATTCCTGAGCTGAACCTGAACATAGCAAGATTCAGAATGACAAATGCACTCAACTCTGCCAGGCACAATTTATGCAGACTGTCTTGTGTCCACTTTTGGATGTGGGGGTGGGAGGGCTTACATTAAGTGTGCTCAATTATTGTTATTGTTCAGTCACTCAGTCGTGTCCAGCTCTTTGCAACCTCATGGACTGCAGCACACCAGGCTTCCCTGTCCTTCACCAACTCCTGGAGCTTACTCAAACTGTTGTCCATTGAGTCAGTGATGCCATCCAATCATCTTGTCCTCTGTCATTCCCTTCTCCTCCTGTCCTCAATCTTTCCCAGCATCAGGGTCTTTTCTAATGAGTCAGCTCTTCACATCAGGTGGCCAAAGTAATGGAGCTTCAGCTTGCAGCATCAGTTCTTCCAATGAGTATTCAGAATTGATTTCCTTTAGAATATTCCTTTAGAATTTCCTTTAGAATATTCAGAATTGATTGGCTGGTTTGATCTCCTTGCAGGCCAAGAGACTCCCAAGAGGCTTCTCCAACACCACAGTCCAAAAGCATTAATCTTCAGCATTCGGCCTTCTGATGGTCCAACTCTCACATCCATACCTGACTATTGGAAAAACCATAGATTTGACTAAATAGACATTTGTTGTCAAAGTAATGTCTCTGCTTTTTAATATGCTGCCTATGTTTGTCATAGCTTTTCTTCCAAGGAGTAAGAGTCTTTCAATTTCATGGCTGCAATCACCATCTGCAGTGATTTTGGAGCCCAGAAAAATAAAGTCAGCCACTGTTTCCACTGTTTCCCCATCTATTTGCCATGAAGTGGTAGGACCAGATACCATGATCTTAGTTTTCTGAATGTTGAGCTTTAAACCAGTTCTCATCAAGAGGCTCTTTAGTTCTTCTTAACTTTCTGCCATAAGGGTGGCATCATCTGCATATCTGAGGTTATTGATATTTCTCCCGTCAATCTTGATTCCAGCTTGTGCTTCATCCATTCTTCCATTTCGCATGATGTACTCTGCATATAAGTTAAATAATCAGGGTGACAATATAAAGCCATGACATACTCCTTTCCCAATTTTGGACCAATCTATTGTTCCATGTTTGGTTCTAACTGTTGCTTCTTGACGTGCATGCAAGTTTCCCAGGAGGTAGGTAAGGTGGTCTGATATTCCCATCTCTTTAAGAATTTTCCACAGTTTGTTGTGACCCACACAGTCAAAGTCTTTAGTGTAGTCAATGAAGGAGAAGTAGATGTTTTTCTGGAACTCTCTTGCTTTTCCTATGATCCAGTAGATGTTGGCAATTTGATCTCTGGTTCCTCTGCCTTTTCTAAATCCAGCTTGAACATCTGGAAGTTCTTGGTTCACATACTGTTGAAGCCTGGCTTGGAGAATTTTGACCATTACTTTGCTAGCTTGTGAAATCAGTGCAGTTGAATGGTAGTTTGAAAATTCTTTGGCATTGCCCTTCTTTGGGACTGCAATGAAAACTGACCTTTTCCAGTCCTGTGGCCACTGTTGAGTGTTCCAGATTTGCTAGCATATTAAATGGAGCTCTTTCACAGCATCATCTTTGAGGATTTTAAATAGCTCAGCTGGAATTCCTTTATCTCCACTACTTTGTTGACAGTGATCCTTTTTAAGGCCCACTTGACTTTGCACTCCAAGATATCTGGCTCTAGGTGAGTGATCACACCATCATGGTTATCTGGGTCACTGAGATATTTTCCACATAATTTTTCTGTGTATTCTTGCCACTTCTTCTAAATATCTTCTGCTTCAGTTAGGTCCATACCATTTCTGTCCTTTATTGTGCCCATCTTTGCATGAAATGTTCCCTTGGTATCTCTAATGTTCTTGAAGAGGTCACTAGTCTTTCCCATTCTGTTGTTTTCCTCTATTTCTTTGCATTTTTCCACTTAGGAAGGCTTTCTTATCTCACCTTGCTATTCTTTGGAACTCTGCATTCAGATGGGTATATCTTTCCTTTTCTCCTTTGCCTTTTACTTCAATTATAAGCATTACTTATTTTATATTGGTTATCCCTGAGATGTTGGGAAGACACTCTTTTGGTGTTGACTTTCTTTAAAGGTAAAGGAAGTACAAATGAGGTGAATCATGGAATTAATGGGGAAAAGGATCCCTGAGCATTTGAGTCAGAATGGGCCTATAGGTGGAAAATGGTAAACTCTGCTGAAAGATGCTGTACTAAATGAAACTAGAGTTCTTTTTTTTTTTTTTTTGGTAACTAAATGGATTAGATAGACTACTGACTAACAGAAAGATGCAGTCAGCTGAGCAGAAGGCAAGTACATGAGGAAATTAAACAAAAAACTCAGAATTTAGGAGCCAAAGCAGATCAACTGATTTTGAGCTAAGGTCTCAACTGATTTTGCAGGGCAGAAGTTATTCCAATACAAAATCTGATGGTTTGTAACCTATCTCCTGAAGCACACAGTTCTCCAGTCTCCACAGACACCCCCATCAAGACAAGCATCATTATATATCTTTTATATTATTCCTTTCTACTCAATAATACATAGATATTCAATAACTGTGGATAAGTATTTTTAATTCAATCATGATGCAAATATAAGAAAGTAGTTATTTATAGATGAGGAAACTGAGACTCAGATTCCTTTGCAGATTGAGGGCAGAGCCAGGACTCGATTGAAACTCTGGCCTGATGACTATAAACCCACTTTTCATTTCTGCACAAATTAACAGCAATCACATGTACTCCTACAGCTGCATTTTGGCTCTTCCTTTCAAATTATGCCATCCTGAATCATTTTCCTTGAGCTAATATCAAGTAATAAAATGAGCATATTTCAGTTTTGACTCTTTTTCTTTCCCGAAGGAGAAGCAAAATCATAGGTTAAAAAGAAATTAGGTAATAAACTACTGTATGATGAAAAGCTGGATTTCCCCAGAAGACCCACAAATTTGCAAAACCCAGTCAAAATACTCAAGTTCTCATTTAAAGAGCTTCAAGGTAAGCACCAGAACAAATCTGGCCAAATGAAGTATAAACCTGTGATGCTTTGTATGAGCAGAGACAATTGGCACTGGGGAAGGATAATGGTCACCCTAGAGCCATGAGATCAGAGTTTGATTCCAGTTCTGCCACTTCAAGCGGTGTGGCTTACACAGGTCCCTTAACTTTTCTCCCATTTTTCTTTATCTTTGAAACTGAGTTAGCCATATCTATATTGCAGCATTGTGGTGGGGATTACATGAAAAAGTAATAGGAACTTCCAGTTTCTGGTGCAGCAAGTAAAGAGCTTGGAAGCTGTCACTTAGGAAGTTTCCTAACAACAAATAAATGCTGAACAACATATATATATATATATATATACACACACACATATATATATATGTATATGCTATATGCTGTGCTGAATTGCTCAGTCATGTCCAACTCTTTGCAACCCCATGGACTGTAGCCTACCAGGCTCCTCTTTCCATGGGACTTCTCTAGGCAAGAATACTGCAGTGGGTTGCCATGCTCTCATCCAGGGGATCTTCCCAACCTAGGGATTGAACCCAGGTCTCTCACATTGCAAGTGGATTCTTTACCAGCTGAGCCATCAAGGAAGCCCCAGATGGCTTCCCTGATATATATATAAATATATATATAATGTATTATGTATTATATATTTATATATAATATTTACAGTCCAGCATGCAAATATATATATATATATATATATATATATTATTTTTTTTTTTTTTTTAACATACATTTGCTGACCAGAAGCTGGAGCAGAAACTGGAAGTCCTTAGATTTATCAGAGAAGTGAGTCTGTTCTATATTCAAGAGCAACCCCTCCTATTCACCAATGGCTATACCAAAAGAGGGTCATTCCTTTCATCTCTTTCCCTTCCCTCCCCCTCCCCACTGATCTTCCTATTTCCTAGAGAAAACAGAAGCCACCAGAAAAGCACATCTATACCTCCACCTACCTGTATCTGTGCCAGTATGTTCTGCCTTGCCTCCTGTTA
Organism: Tragelaphus eurycerus; assembly: GCA_935064755.1. Lineage (NCBI taxonomy): Eukaryota > Metazoa > Chordata > Mammalia > Artiodactyla > Bovidae > Tragelaphus > Tragelaphus eurycerus. The sequence goes on along the minus strand of CAKXYN010000095.1, from coordinate 5,964,073 downwards.
CCAAAAACATGTTGTCTGTCCTGTATTCAAGTCCAATCCCTTCTCAAGACTCCATACCCCCTCACTCAAGGAAATGACCCTTCTCTCTCCTATGTCATCTGTTTTTTTCCCTCTCTACTTCCTCATCCTCACCAGCATAAAAACATGCCATCTGTTTTGTTTTTTTAATCTCTTGACCCCACATGCCCTGCCAGATATTTCCCCACTTTTTTGCCCCTGTTCAAAACTCCCAAGTGGTCTACGCTACTCATTGCTTTTTCTGAGTCCTCTCCTCTCATTTTCTACTGAGGTTCTCCAATTGCGATGTTGTTCCCAAGACACAGGAACCAGGGACCTCCAAATTGTTAACTCGGTCAACTGTTCATCCTCACCTTACATGACCCATCTGTAAATCTGACAGAGATAAATAAGCCCTTCACCTCAAAGCTCTTTCTTAGAACATCATCCTCATCTGATCACCCCCATGCCTCACCAGCTGCTCACTTTCACCTTGCTTGTTCCTCCTCATCTTCTTGACCTCTAACAATGGAATGCTCCAGGACGCATTCCTCAGCTCCCTTATGTCCTGTGTCTACATTTACTCCTACAGAGAACTCATTTAGCTTCGAGACTTAAAAAAAAAACAAACACAAACTGTGTAAGAATACACACACAATTCCCACATTTATAAACCCCTTTGGCATTTTCTTCTGCACTTCTTCTACATGCTTCTGCAGATATCTGCTCAAATGGCACCTTCCCAGTGAGGCCGTACCCAACCACCCTTATTTAAATCTGGAACCTACCCTCATCTCACTAGACTGCTCCCCATCCCTCTCCCTTACTTTCTTTTTTCTTTATAATTTGTTTACCTTCTAGTACCTCATATAAATTATGTACTGAGTTCATTTTGTGCTCTTCAATACTGGAACATAGGTTTCCTGAGTGCAGGAATTTTTATCTGTCTGTACTGCCGTATTCTCCAAACTTGGAATTGAACCAAGCACGTAGTAAGTGCTCAAGGAAGTGCTTGTGAAAATGAATGCGTGAATGTCCTTACAGGAGCTATCAAAATTAAGGGGCAGAAAATCATAATTGGAAATATCTACTTTCACACAAATAGATGAACTTGATTTGTAGCTACACATCTGTTTATTTGCATTTCTGAGGCCTCAAGCCTCAAAGCTGTATGGTACAGTCAGCTCCCAAAGCACCTTCACTGTGTTGCCTTCAGGATCCTCTAAGCCAGGTATCTGAGTCCCACAGAAGTCAAGGGGATACCTTGTATGACAAATAAAATGCACCCCCGAAGATGTCCACATCCTAATCCCCAAAACCTGTGAATATGTTACAATGTTCAGCAAAAGGGACTTTGCAGGTGTAATTAAGGTTACAAACCCTATAATAGAGAGGTTAGCCTGATTATTCCACTAGGCCCAATCTAATCACATGAGCACTTAAAAACAGAGAACTTCCTCCAGCTAGAAGCAGAAGAGATTTGGCAGAAAGATCACAAAATTTGAAATGTGAGAAAAACTCTCGATCTGCCATTGTTGGCTTTCCCCCAGTTTTACTGAGATATAACTGACACAAAAATTTGTGTAAGTTTAAGGTGAACAACACGTTGATTTGTTATACCTTGCAAAATAATCACCACCTTAGTGGTAGCTAATACCTCCGTCATGTCATATACTTACCACTGCTTTTTTGTGATAGAACATTGAAGATATACTCTCTTAACGACTTAAAGTATTTAATTCAGTGTTGTTCATGTGAAGAAGGCTGAGCGCTGAAGAATTGATGCTTTTGAACTGTGATGTTGGAGAAGACTCTTGAGAGTCCCTTGGACTGCAAGGAGATCCAACCAGTCCATTCTGAAGGAGATCAGCCCTGGGATTTCTTTGGAAGGAATGATGCTAAAGCTGAAACTCCAGTACTTTGGCCACCTCATGCGAAGAGTTGGCTCATTGGAGAAGACTCTGATGCTGGGAGGGATTGGGGGCAGGAGGAGAAGGGGACGACAGAGGATGAGATGGCTGGATGGCATCACTGACTCGATGGATGTGAGTCTGAGTGACCTCCGGGAGTTGGTGATGGACAGGGAGGCCTGGCGTGCTGCAGTTCATGGGGTCGCAAAGAGTCAGACACGACTGAGCGACTGATCTGATCTGATCACTATAATCACCATGCTATGCATTAGATGCCTAGAACTTATTCATCTTATAACTTGAAGTTTGTATTCTTTGACCAACATCTCCCCATTTCTCCCACCCTCCCCCCAGGCCCTGGTAGCTATTCTTCTACTCTCTGTTACTATGACTTCAACTTTTTTAAAAGCTTCATGTAAATGGGGCTTCCTGGGTGGCTCAACAGTAAAGAATCTGCCTGCAATGCTGGAGATATGGGTTTGATCCCTGGGTGGGGAAGATACCCTGGAGAAGGGAACGGCAACCCACTTCAGTATTCTTTCCTGGGAAATCCCATGGACAGAGGAGCCTGGCAAAGGGTTGCAAAGAGTTGAACATGACTTAGTAACTAAACAACAACAACATGTAAAGGAGATTTTTTTTTACATGGCTGAGTAATATTTCATTGTGTGTGTGTGTGTGTGTGTGTGTGTGAGGATATATATATATATATATCTCCTATCTGTTTATCTACTTATCTGTTGATCGGCACCTAGGTTGTTCCTCTATGTTGGCTACTATGAGCGATGCTGTGATGAACATGTGGGAACAGATATCCAAGAGTCAGGGAACACAGGTGGTCTCTAGAAGTGAGAGCAACTTCTGTCTAAGAGTCAGGAAGAACACTGAGAAACTAAATTCTGCAAATGATCTGAGTAAGCCTGGAAGCAGATTCCCCCTTGGAGTCTTCCACAAGAGCCCAGCCAACAACACCTTGATTTTGGCACTGTGAACCCTTGAGTAGAGAACCCAGCTGAGCTTCCTTGAACTGTGAGATAATAAATGGGTGTTATTTTAAGCTGCTAAGTTTGTGATAATTTGTTATGACAGCAATGAAAAACTAATACACTCAGTAGTTATCTATCACTGAATGATCAGGGACCCTGATATCTTTGGAACAAGTACGCTTTTTTCCAACCCAAGAATCAGGCCCACTTTGAGATATCTGGCTTCTCTTGGCTTCCCAAAGACATCAAACTGATGCTTTGAACTATGGTTAGAATACCATTTTCAATTCCTCTGGTGTTAGAAATTTAAATTAACCAAAATGATAGAGGTTGTTCTATATCTTTTTTTAGGTTGTGGGGAAAACATTTGAGAGAGACTTTCCTCTTTACATAAACTGGGCTATGTCTAACTAATAGTTTGATTTTCTATTAAGCTTCAGAGGAAGTAAGAATTGATGGCTTTTATAGAATTAGTAAATGCCACCAAAACTAAAGGTCAAACTAAGTTGACATTAAATACAGTATTTCCAGTGGGGCAGTGTGGGGTGCTTGAAAGAGCAGTTCCAACAAGTCCCTACAATGCCTATTCTCTGCACTTGTTATGAGTGCTAATGGAATCCAGTTAAACTCTGTCTGTCCCCGGCCTTTCCACTTGCGACATATATTAGCCACAGTAAGTCTGTTTTCACAGACTAAGCCCCCTTGGTGACCAACGTGGAGAAGAACCGTGTGGCTGATTCCACATTGCAGATGTTGTATTCATCCATACAGGCTTCTCAGGGGCACCTGGCACTTTTCAGGATCACTGTGAACTCAACATTGATTTATCCCCTCATGTGGCTTTGGAGTACAGAGAAATAAAGGAGGATGGACATAGGGCAGATTACAGCTGAATTGAGTTTGCACAGGAAACTCAAGCTTGAATTAAGGGCCTGGTAACCTGGGAGCTTCAAGAAGCAGAGGGAGAAAAGCTTATACAGGAAATATGCACAGACTTGGGAACTAGACTGCTGTAGGTATGAATCCCAGATCCACCACTTAATAGCTGTGTATCCTTAGCCTGGTAGCTCAGACGATAAACAATCTGCCTGCAATGCAGAAGACTTGGGTTCAGTCCCTAGATTGGGAAGATCCCCTGAAGGAGAAAATAGCAACTCACCCCAGTATACTTGCCTAGAGAATCCCATGGACAGAGGAGCCTGGTGGGCTAAAGTCCATGGGATTGCAAAGCGTTGGACATGGATGAATGACTAACATCCTTAGATGTTGGCTTCCCAGGTGGCACTAGTGGTAAAGAACCCACCTGCCAATGGAAGAGACCCAAAAGACACAGGTTCGATCATGGGTTGGGAAGATGCTCTGGAGGAGGACGTGTCAGCCTACTCTGGCATTATTGCCTGGAGAATCCCACAGACAGAGAAGCCTGGGAGGCTCCAGTTCCATAATGTTACAAAGAGTAGGACACGACTGAAGTGACTTAGCACGAACTCATCCTTAGATATAGTTTTAACCACTTTGATCCTCAATTTCCTCATCTGTAAAATAATGAGGAGATATCCCACACCCAAGGGCAAAGGAGAAGACACAGCAAGATGGTAGGAAGGGTGAAATCACGTTTAGAATCAAACCCCATACCCACCAGAGATGCTCAGAGGGCTCAAACATACCTTGTGCCCACAAGGACCCAGAGACCCTACAGACACCGAGACAGAACTATGTTTGAATACCTCCTGAGGAGGTATGAGTCAGCAGTGGACTGCTGTGAGGGCAGGGGCTCTGGGTGCAGTAGACCTGGGTATGGCATAAGCCCTCTTGGAGGAGGTCACCATTAACCCCACCACAGAACTGCCAGAACTTATACGGGACTGGGAAAACAGACTCTGGGAGGGTGCAAACAGAACCTTGTATGCACTAGGACCCAGGAGAAAGGAGCAGTGACCCCACAAGAGACTGATAAAGACTTGGCTGTGAGGGTCCAGAAGTCTCTGGCAGAGGCACGCATCGGTGGTGGCCTGCTGCAGGGTTGGGGGCCCTGAGTGTAGCAGTGCGTACATGGAAACTTTTGAAGGCAGTGAAGTGAACTTGCTCAGATCAGATCAGATCAGATCAGTCGCTCAGTCGTGTCCGACTCTTTGTGACCCCATGAACCGCAGCACGCCAGGCCTCCCTGTCCATCACCAGCTCCCGGAGGTCACTCAGACTCGCATCCATCGAGTCAGTGATGCCATCCAGCCATCTCATCCTCTGTCGTCCCCTTCTCCTCCTGCCCTCAATCCCTCCCAGCATTAGAGTCTTCTCCAGTGAGTCAACTCTTCGCATGAGGTAGCCAAAATACTGGAGTTTCAGCTTTAGCATCATTCCTTCTAAAGAAATTCCAGGATTGATCTCCTTCAGAATGGACTGGTTGGATCTTCTTGCAGTCCAAGGGACTCTTAAGAGTCTTCTCCAACACCACAGTTCAAAAGCATCAATTCTTCGGCGCTCAGCCTTCCTCACAGTCCAGCTCTCACATCCATACATGACCACAGGAAAGACCATAGCCTTGACTAGGCGAACCTTTGTTGGTAAAGTAATGTCGTGTCCAACTCTTTGTGACCCCATGGACTATAGCCCACCAGGCTCCTCCATCCATGGAATTTTCCAGGGAAGAATACTGGAGGTCACCATTATCTTCATTAGCTCCACCATAGTTTGGCCTCAAGCCAAATAACAGGGAGGGAACACAGCTCAGCCTATCAACAAAAAAATTGGATTAAAGATTTACTGAGCATGGCCCTGCCCATCAGAAAAAGACCCAGTTTCCCCTTTAGTCAGTCTCTCCCATCAGGAAGCTTCCATAAGCCTCTTATCCTTCTCCATCAGAGGGCAGACAGACTGAAAATCACAATCACAAAAAACTAACCAATCTGATCACATGGACCACAGCCTTGTCTAACTCAATGAAACTATGGGCCATGCTGTGTAGCCACCCAAGATGGACAGGTCATGGTGGAGAGTTCTGACAAAATGTGGTCCATTGGAGAAGGGAATGGCAAACCACTTTAGTATTCTTGCCTTGAAAAGAAGAGAAGTGAAAAGCAAAGGAGAAAAGGAAAGATATAAGCATCTGAATGCAGAGTTCCGAAGAATAGCAAGAAGAGATAAGAAAGCATTCCTCAGTGATCAATGCAAAGAAATAGAGGGAAATAATAGAATGGGAAAGAGTAGAGATCTCTTCAAGAAAATTAGAGATACCAAGGGAATTTTCATGCAAAGATGGGCACAATAAAGGACAGAAATGGTATAGACCTAACAGAAACAGAAGACATTAAGAAGAGGTGGCAAGAATACATGGAAGAACTATAACAAAAAGATCTTCATGACCCAGATAATCACAATGGTGTGATCACTGACCTAGAGCCAGACATCCTGGAATGTGAGATCAAGTGGGCCTTAGAAAGCATCACTATGAACAAACCTGGTGGAAGTGATGGAATTCCAGCTAAGCTATTTCAAGTCTTCAAAGATGATGCTGTGAAAGTCCTGCACTCAATATGCCAGCAAATTTGGAAAACTCAGCAGTGGCCAGGGGACTGGAAAAGGTTAGTTTTCATTCCAATCCCAAAGAAAGGCAATGCCAGAGAATGCTCAAACTACCGCACAATTGCACTCATCTCACATGCTAGCAAAGTAATGCTCAAAGTTTTTCAAGCCAGGCTTCAACAGTACATGAACCATAAACTTCCAGATGTTCAAGCTGGATTTAGAAAAGGCAGAGAAAGAAGAGATCAAATTGCCAACATCGTTGGATCATTGAAGAAGTGAGACAGTTGCAAAAAGGCATCTATTTCTGTTTCATTGACTACTTTGACTTTGACTGTGTGGATCACAACAAACTGTGAAAAATTCTGAAAGAGATGGGAATGCCAGACCACCTGACCTGCCTCCTGAGATATCTGTATGCAGATCAAGAAGTAACAGCTAGAACCGGACATGGAACAACAGACTGGTTCCAAATTGGTAAAGGAGTATGTCAAGGTTGTATATTGTCACCCTGCTTATTTAACTTATTTTTAGAGTACGTCCTGCAAAATGCTGGACTGGATGAACCACAAGCTGGAATCAAGATTGCTGGGAGAAATATCAATAACCTCAGATATGCAGATGACACCAAACTTATGGCAGAAAGTAAAAGAACTAAAGAGCCTCTTGATGAAAGTGAAGAGTGAAAAAGATGACTTAAAACTCAACACTCAGAAAACTAAGATCATGGCATCTGGTCCCATCACTTCATGGCAAATAGATGGGGAAACAATGGAAACAGTGAGAGACTTTATTTTCATGGGTTCAAAAATCACTGTAAATGGTGACTGAAGCCATGAAATTAAAAGACTTTTACTCCTTGGAAGAAAAGCTATGACCAACCTAGACAACATATTAAAAAGCAGAGACATTACTTTGCAAACCAAGTTCTGTCTAGTCAAAGCTATGGTTTTTCCAGTAGTCATGTATGGATGTGAGTGTTGGACTATAAAGAAAGCTGAACACTGAAGAATTGATGCTTTTGAACTGTGGTGTTGGAGAAGACTCTTGAGAGTCCCTTGGACTGCAAGGAGATCCAAGAAATCAGTCTTGAATATTCATTGGAAGGACTGATGCTGAAGCCGAAACTCCAATACTTTGGCCACCTGATGAGCTGACTGATTTGAAAACTGGGAAAGATTGAATCCAGAAGGAGAAGGGGACCACAGATGATAAGATGGTTGGATGGCATCACCAACTCAATGGACAAGAGTTTGAGTAAACTCCAGGAGTTGGTGATGGACAGGGAAGCCTGGCATACTGCAATACATGGGGTAGCAAAGAATCAAACATGACTGAGTGACTAAACTGAACTGAACTGAAAATGAGATAGTATTAGATTAAAAGTAACATAAATGAAGAAATGAACACTCCCTCCTTCATTGTTTTATATTATTCTTACTTCTTATTTGTACAGCTTACTTGTTACTCTTGTTTATTATTTAATGTCTATCTCCCTATCAACCAGAATGTAAGTTCCATGACGTCAGGAACTTTGCTTGTTTACTTTGGTTGGCCTAGAGGCAACAAGGCAATAATCTTCCCTGGTGACTTAGTCAATAAAGAGTCCGCCCACAATGTGGGAGACCTGGGTTCGACCCTGGGTGAGGAAGATCCCCTGGAGAAGGAAATGGCAACCCACTCCAGCATTCTTGCCTGGAGAATTCCATGGGTGAGCCTGGTAGGCTACAGTCCATGGGGTTACAAAGTGTCGGACATGGCTAAGTGACTAACTTGGAGGCAACAAGAGGCAGGAGAGCTTAGTGGTTAAGAGCAACAGCTCCAGAACCAAGTTTCTGAGGTTTCAGTATGGACTGGAAATAGCTAGCTGTGTGAACCTGGGACAATTACTCAACTTCTCAGTTCCTCAGCCTTCCCATCTTTAAAATGAGGACAATAATAAAACTTTCCAAGGAAATTCTACTGCACTAGTGGTGGGAATGTAAATTGATACAGCTACTATGGAGAACAGTGTAGAGATTCCTTTAAAAACTGGGAACAAACTACCTTGCGGGCCAAGTCGCTTAGATCATGTCCCACTCTTTGTGATCCCATGGACTGCATCCCACCAGGTTCCTCTGTCCATGGCATTCTCCAGGCAAGAATAGAAGATCTCCTGGAGGAGGGCATTTCCCGACCCAGGGATCGAACCTGTGTCTCTTATGTCTCCTGCATTGGCAGGCCGGTTCTTTATCATTAGTGCCACCTGGGAAGCCCCTAAAACTACCATATGACCCAGCAATCCCACTACTGGGCATACTCTGAGAAAACCACAAATCTAAAAGACACGTGTACCCTAATGTTCTTTGCAGCATTATTTACAACAGAAAGGATGTGGAAGCAAGCTAGACATTCATTGACAAGTGAATGGATAGAGAATATATAGCACATTTATATAATAGAATATTACTCAGCCATTAAAAGGAATGAATTTGAGTCAATTGTAGTGAGATAGATGAACCTAGAACCTGTTGTACACAGTGAAGTTGAGTTAACAAAAACAAATATCATCTATTAATTCATATTCAAGCTGGTTTTAGAAAAGGCAGAGGAACCAGAGATCAAATTGCCAACATCCGCTGGATCATGGAAAAAGCAAGAGAGTTCCAGAAAAACATCTATTTCTGCTTTATTGACTATGCCAAAGCCTTTGACTGTGTGGATCACAATAAACTATGGAAAATTCTGAAAGAGATGGGAATACCGGACCACCTGATCTGCCTCTTAAGAAATCTGTATGCAGGTCAGGAAGCAACAGTTAGAACTGGTCATGGAACAACAGACTGGTTCCAAATAGGAAAAGGAATACGTCAAGGCTGCATATTGTCACCATGTTTATTTAACTTATATGCAGAGTACATCATGAGAAATGCTGGACTGGAAGAAATACAAGTTGGAATCAAGATTGCCGGGAGAAATATCAATAACCTCAGATATGCAGATGACACCACTCTTATGGCAGAAAGTGAAGAGGGGCTAAAAAGCCTCTTGATGAAAGTGAAAGTGGAGAGTGAAAAGGTTGGCTTAAAGCTCAACATTCAGAAAACAAAGATCATGGCATCTGGTCCCATCACTGCATGGGAAATAGATGGGAAAACAGTGGAAACAGTGTCAGACTTTGTTTTTCTGGGCTCCAAAATTACTGCAGATGGTGACTGCAGCCATGAAATTAAAAGACGCTTGCTCCTTGGAAGGAAAGTTATGACCAACCTAGATAGCATATTCAAAAGCAGAGACATTACTTTACCAACAAAGGTTTGCCTAGTCAAGGCTATGGTCTTTCCTGTGGTCATGTATGGATGTGAGAGCTGGACTGTGAAGAAGGCTGAGCGCCGAAGAATTGATGCTTTTGAACTGTGGTGTTGGAGAAGACTCTTGAGAGTCCCTTGGACTGCAAGAAGATCCAACCAGTCCATTCTGAAGGAGATCAATCCTGGAATTTCTTTGGAAGGTATGATGCTAAAGCTGAAACTCCAGTATTTTGGCCACCTCATGCGAAGAGTTGACTCGTTGGAGAAGACTCTGATGCTGGGAGGGATTGAGGGCAGGAGGAGAAGGGGACGACAGAGGATGAGATGGCTGGATGGCATCACTGACTCGATGGATGCGAGTCTGAGTGACCTCCGGGAGCTGGTGATGGACAGGGAGGCCTGGCGTGCTGCGGTTCATGGGGTCGCAAAGAGTCGGACACGACTGAGCGACTGATCTGATCTGATATAGAATCTAGAAAAATATACTTATGAACCTATTTACATGGAAGGTTCAGTTCAGTTCAGTTCAGTCACTGAGTTGTGTCTGACTCTGCGACCCCATGAATCACAGCACGCCAGGCCTCCCTGTCCATCACCAACTTCCGAAGTTTACCCAAATTCGTGTTCATTGAGTTGGTGATGCCATCCAGCTATTTCATCCTGTGTTGTCCCCTTAACCTCCTGCCCTCAATCCCTCCCAGCATCAGGGTATTTTCCAATGAGTCAACTCTCGCATGAGGTGGCCAAAGTATTGGAGTTTCAGCTTCAGCATCAGTCCTTCCAATGAACACCCAGGACTGATCTCATTTAGAAGGGACTGGTTGGATCTCCTTGCAGCCCAAGGGACTCTCAAGAATCTTCTCCAACATCACAGTTCAAAAGCATCAATTCTTTGGTGCTCAGCTTTCTTCACAGTCTGACTCTCACATCCATACATGACCACTGGAAAAACCATAGCCTTGACTAGACGAACGTTAGTTGGCAAGGTAATATCTCTGCTTTTGAATATGTTATTTAGGTTGGTCATAACTTTCCTTCCAAGGAGTAAGTGTCTTTTAATTTCATGGCTTCAGTCACCATCTGCAGTGATTTTGGAGCCCAAAAAGATAAAGTCTGACACTGTTTCCACTGTTTCCCTATCTATTTCCCATGAAGTGATGGGACCAGATGCCATGATGTTCGTTTTCTGAATGTTGACCTTTAAGCCAACCTTTTCACTCTCCGCTTTCAGTTTCATCAAGAGGCTTTTTAGTTCCTCTTCACTTTCTGCCATAAGGGTGGTGTCATCTGCATATCTGAGGTTATTGATATTTCTCCTGGCAATCTTGATTCCAGCTTGTGTTTCTTCCAGCCCAGCGTTTCTCATGATGTACTCTGCATATAAGTTAAATAACCAGGTAATCCAATACACAGTAGGTATCCAATAAATCTAATACACAGTAGGTATTCAGCCTACTGTGAATACCTGTGGGCACGATAAAGGACAGAAATGGTATAGACCTAACAGAAATATACAGCCTTGACATACTCCTTTTCCTATTTGGAACCAGTCTATTTTTCCATGTCCAGTTCTAACTGTTGCTTCCTGACTTGCATACAGGTTTCTCAAGAGGCAGGTCAGGTGGTCTGTTAGTCCCATCTCTTGAAGAATTTTCCACAGATGATTGTGATCCACACAGTCAAAGGCTATGGCATAGTCAATACAGCAGAAATAGATGTTTTTCTGGAACTCTCTTGCTTTTTTGATGATCCAGCGGATGTTGGCAATTTGATCTCTGGTTCCTCTGCCTTTTTTAAAACCAGCTTGTACAGCCACTATGGAGAACAGTGTGGAGATTCCTTAAAAAACTGGGACTAGAACTCCCTTATGATCCAGCAATCCCACTGCTGGGCATACACATTGAGGAAACCAGAACTGAAAGAGACACGTGTACCCCAATGTTCATCACAGCACTGTTTACAGTAGCCAGGACTTGGAAGCAACCTAGATGTCCATCAGCAGATGAATGGATAAGAAAGCTGTGGTACATGTACACAATGGAGTATTACTCAGCCATTAAAAAGAATACATTTGAATCAGTTCTAATGAGGTGGATGGAACTGGAGCCTATTATACAGAGTGAAGTAAGCCAGAAAGAAAAACACCAATACAGTATACTAATGCATATATATGGAATTTAGAAAGATGGTAACAATAATCCTGTATATGAGACAGCAAAAGAGACACTGATGTATAGAACAGTCTTTTGGACTCTGGGAGATGGAGAGGTTGGGATGATTTGGGAGAATGGCATTGAAATATGTATAACATCATACATGAAATGAGTCGCCAATCCAGGTTTGATGCACGATACTGGATGCTTGGGGCTGGTGCCCTGGGATGACCCAGAGAGATGGTACAGGGAGGGAGGAGGGAGGAGGGTTCAGGATGGGGAACACATGTATATCTGTGGCAGATTCATTTTGATATATGGCAAAACCAATACAATATTGTAAAGTTATATAAAATTAAATTTTAAAAAATAAATAAATAAAACCAACTTGAACATCTGGAAGTTCACAGTTCACGTATTGCTGAAGCCTGGCTTGGAGAATTTTGAGCATTACTTTACTAGCATGTGAGATGAGTGAAATTGTGCAGTAGTTTGAGCATTCTTTGGCATTGCCTTTCTTTGGGATTGGAATGAAAACTGACCTTTTCCAGTCCTATGGCCACTGCTGAGTTTTCCAAATTTGCTGGCATATTGAGTGCAGGACTTTCACAGCATCATCTTTCAGGATTTGAAATAGTTCAACTGGAATTCCATCATCTCCACTAGTTTTGTTCATAGTGATGCTTTCTAAGGCCCACTTGACTTCACATTCCAGGATGTCTGGCTCTAGGTGAGTGATCATACCATCGTGATTATCTGGGTCATGACGATCTTTTTGTTATAGTTCTTCCGTGTATTCTTGCCACCTCTTCTTAATATCTTCTGCTTCTGTTAGGTCTATACCATTTCTGTCCTTTATTGTGCCCATCTTTGCATGAAAATCCCTTGGTATCTCTAATTTTCTTGAAGAGATCTCTAGTCTTTCCCACTCTATTATTTCCCTCTATTTCTTTGCATTGATCACTGAGGAATGCTTTCTTATCTCTTCTTGCTATTTTTTGGAACTCTGCATTCAGATGCTTATATCTTTCCTTTTCTCCTTTGCTTTTCACTTCTCTTCTTTTCACAGCTATTTGTAAAACCTCCCCAGACAGCCATTTTTGCATTTCTTTTCCATGGGGATGGTCTTGATCCCTGTCTCATGTACAATGTCATGAACCTTTGTCCATAGTTCATCAGGCACTCTATCAGATCTAGTCCCTTAAATCTATTTCTCACTTCCACTGTATACTCATAAGGAATTTGATTTAGGTCATACCTGTATGGTCTAGTGGTTTTCCCTACTTTCTTCAATTTAAGTCTGAATTTGGCAATAAGGAGTTCATGAACTGAGTCAGCTCCTGGTCTTATTTTTCCTGACTGTATAGAGCTTCTCCATCTTTGGCTGCAAAAAATATAATCAATCTGATTTCGGTGTTGACCATCTGGTGATGTCCATGTGTAGAGCCTTCTCTTGTGTTGTTGGAAGAGGGTGTTTGTTATGACTAGTGCATTTTCTTGGCAAAACTCTATTAGTCTTTGCCCTGCTTCATTCCGTATTCCAAGGCCAAATTTTCCTGTTACTCCAGGTGTTTCTTGATTTCCTACTTTTGCATTCCAGTCCCTATAATGAAAAGGACATCTTTTTTTGTTGTTAGTTCTAAAAGGTCTTGTAGGTCTTCATAGAACTGTTCAACTTCAGCTTCTTCAGTGTTACTGGTTGGGGCATAGACTTGGATTACTGTGATATTGAATGGTTTGCCTTGGAAATGAACAGAGATCATTATATCTACTACTGTGAGCAGGAATCCTTTAGAAGAAATGGAGTAGCCATCATGGTCAACAAATGAGTCCAAAATGCAGTACTTGGATGCAATCTCAAATAAAATGCATAATATGTGTATTTTAGAAAACATGAATTTTTGACCAACTAAAAAGTTTATGAAATTTATTTTGATTCCACTTGTTTGATTTAATATAAATAGAATTCTATATTTCTAATTAAAAAATAGATAAGCAGCAAAGATCTATTGTATACAATGAGGAACTACAGTCAATATCTTGTATAACCTATAATGGAAAATAATTTCCAAAATGATATATGTGTATATGTATAACTGAATCACCTTACTGTGCACTTGAAACATTGTAAGTCAACTATACTTCAGTCAGATCAGATCAGTCAGATCAGTTGCTCAGTCGTGTCCAACTCTTTGCGACCCCATGAACTGCAGCACGCCAGGCCTCCCTGTCCATCACCAACTCCCAGAGGTCACTCAGACTCACATCCATCGAGTCAGTGATGCCATCCAGCCATTGCATCCTCTGTCGTCCCCTTTTCCTCCTGCCCCCAATCCCTCCCAGCATCAGAGTCTTCTCCAATGAGCCACCTCTTCGCATAAGGTGGCCAAAATACTAGAGTTTCAGCTTTAGCATCATTCCTTCCAAAGAAATCCCAGGGCTGATCTCCTTCAGAATGGACTGGTTGGATCTCCTTGCAGTCCAAGGGACCCTCAAGGGTCTTCTCCAACACCACAGTTCAAAAGCATCAATTCTTCGGCACTCAGCCTTCTTCACAGTCCAGCTCTCACATCCATACATGACCACAGGAAAGACCATAGCCTTGACTAGGCAAACCTTTGTTGGCAAAGTAATGTCTCTGCTTCTGAATATGTGATCTAGGTTAGTCATAACTTTCCTTCCAAGGAGTAAGTATCTTTTAATTTCATGGCTGCAGTCACCATCTGCAGTGATTTTCGAGCCCAGAAAAATAAAGTCTGACACTGTTTCCACTGTTTCCCCATCTATTTCCCATGTACTGATGGGATCAGATGCCATGATCTTCGTTTCTTGAATGTTGAGCTTTAAGCCAACCTTTTCACTCTCCGCTTTCACTTTCATCAAGAGGCTTTTGAGTTCCTCTTCACTTTCTGCCATGAGGGTGGTGTCATCTGCATATCTGAGGTTATTGATATTTCTCCCAGCAATCTTGATTCCAATTTGTGTTTCTTCCAATCCAGCGTTTCTCATGATGTACTCTGTACTCAGGGTGACAATATACAGCCTTGACGTACTCCTTTTCCTATTTGGAACCAGTCTGTTGTTCCATGTCCAGTTCTAACTGTTGCTTCCTGACCTGCATACAAATTTCTCAAGAGGCAGATCAGGTGGTCTGGTATTCCCATCTCAAACTTCAGTAAAATATAATATTATAAAAAATAAAAATGAGCCTCCCTCCTTGAGTTATTGCACTTAGAAGAGTGCTAGGCACACAGTAGGTATTCAGTAAATACTACTGTTATTAATAATGGAACCTGGTATACTGCAGGCAGTGACTCAGTATTGGCTGAATGAATAATAGATATTTACAAACTTCTTGGAATTATGCCTAGCATATATCAAGCCTTCAGTGAATGACAACTTTACTAAGAGGCACACTGGCATATGTTTAAAAACTGATTCTCAGAAGGCAGGAGGTGGTCTATCATGCGTTCTGGTGTCTCCATCATGACTGATTTCAGCTACCAACCTGACACCAGTGAAGACAGATTTGGGAAGAGGTACACAGGGACATTTTCATGAAGAGAATTGGAAGGCTTTGTCTGAATACAGGCATACGCTGCGATACAGATATGATAAATACATATAATCTTGAGAATATAGATAATAGGAAAATAATTAGGAAGTGATGAGTTTTAAGTATTTGCTGAAGCCTAACTTGAAGATACCTTTGTTTTAAGGTAACATAATTATAAATGTGCATGATGTAGTTTAACTAACTGCTGGATTTAATTTTTAACAATAGGCTCTCAAGTCTCCTGGAAATTTACAAATTGGCTCTTTTGAGCCAGTACAAGCTAACTCCAGCACATGTCAGGCCTATATACATGTTATTCTTCCTTCTGCTATTTACTTATTCTTTCCCGACCCCAAAGAAAGAATGGCATAAATGCTTCTCCAGCAATTACAGCAGATTTCTCCCCCAGGCAAAGCATGGAATCAGTCCCAAGAAGGAGATAAATTGATCTTGGCCGAACTTGGTGAAACAGGTCAAGTCCTAGGCCATTTCCTCTAAGGGACAGCCCAGATTTGCTTATTGTGTTAGAACTTCATTGTCTCTAGTATCGCTGGAAATAAATGAGTCGATAGCCTAGACTTGGATATCTCTGGATTATATATGGTCATTTAAGAGACTAGACTTTAGGAATCTGTGTAGAGAAATGAAAAGAGAGGGGAATTGTGAGGATCACAGCTGTGTCAATATTCATTTCAGCTTTCTTACCTTGCACTCTACATTCAAGAAAACAAAAAACATGAGATCCAGGGAAAACTCAATTTAGCCTGGTAATCTCCCTTTGCTCCAGTGATTATAATTCCCCAGAATAATTTCTTCAATTACCCTGGGGCATTTCTTGGAGCAGGAACATTATGGTTCTGGACATGTCCTGTCAGTAGCATGACTGACTGTCCTAATTATCTAGGACAACCCCAGCATTAGCACTGAGGATCCAAAGTCTCAGGAAACCGCTCGGTC
The DNA here is from genome assembly GCA_935064755.1 of Tragelaphus eurycerus. NCBI lineage: Eukaryota > Metazoa > Chordata > Mammalia > Artiodactyla > Bovidae > Tragelaphus > Tragelaphus eurycerus. The sequence goes on along the minus strand of CAKXYN010000095.1, from coordinate 5,947,702 downwards.
CTGGGAAAACCAGGACAGTTATTCACTAACTCTTAGCCCTCCAGGCCAGGATTCCTGTGACCTTCAGTCATTCAGAAAAGCCTCAGACAATGATTCTAGAGAGCTCTTCAAACAAACGCTGTGAAGTAGGAGCATGCATAGATCCAAGAGGCTAAGAATTAGGAGTCAGAGTGTCTTAGTCAATTTGGGCTGCTATAACAGAATTTCACAGACTGAGGACCTGTAAAATAAATAAATATTTATTTCTCATCATTTTGGAGGCTAGAAGTCCAAGATCAAGACAAAGAGACTGGGAAATGTAGAGCAGCTGGGCAGTCATATGCCTAACATGGCAGGAAGGCAGCCCTCTCTAACACACATGGAATTGGAAAGAACTGTGATCCCCAGTCCTGCAGATGCGAAGTTCAGATACACAATAGATAAACCAGAATAATTTAATATGTCTTCCAAACCAGTGATTTCCAGTCAGCAAATTACCACTTCTAAGTAGACAAGTGACTCTGCCCCTCCCTCTCCAAAGTCTACAGAATTCTCCCTGGATCCTGTCCAGCCCACAGATTCAACCTCTAAGTCCACATACAACTCATGTCATCACTACATGTGCTTGGAATCACAGTCCCTGTCAGGAAGTAGAAGACTTCAAGAAAAACAAAAGTATTGTCTCACTAGAGAGACCTAGGGATTCTGTACTAGACTCAGAGACCAGAGCTGCTACCAGTAGTAGAAGCTGACCCCTCACATTGTGTGTTCCAGAAAATGTTGAGTGTTTTTCTGTTCCCTGAGTTTCCTCTTAGTCCTCTTCTTACAGTTGTAGACAACAGAAGTAGCATGTGAGTAGTTCAGTTGTTCCTGTTCCAAAACGTTATTGAAGAGACTCCTTGTCTTCCAACCATTGCTGTTCCCACAGAACGAAGGAAGTGTTGGTCCAGGGCCACTTTTCAGGGGGTCATCACATGTTCTAGTTTCCAGGCTAAGGAGGAGACTGTGCCAAGATGGGCATTATGTTTATTACTAAATTAGTTGAACAAGCATGTGTCAGGCCCTCTCCTAAGTGCTGGGAAGAGAGTGATGAACAAGACTTATGTATTTTTTCCTGTGTCTCATACTGCCCACCTCCAACCCACACCGTGGAACAGTGCTTTTCCTGAAACATAACCAAGTTTCACCACCACTCCCCTGTTCAGCCAGATCATCTCCTCAGCATCATCTTTGGGTCATTAAAAAAAGACAAGCCAAGTGGGGAATGATTTGGGATATGCAAGTTAGAAATGTTGGCTTGCCATGATCTCAGCTCCAGGAGAGTTTCCTTAAAGACAGCAATAGCTTGCTGCCATATGCGAAGTCATACAAAGAGAGCTGTCAGTGCAAAACTAGGTCCTCAGCCTAAACAGGCAAAGGGCTCCTCAGGGCCCATTCAAAATATGCTTTCTCTCCAACAGCATTTCATCATAAAGTGAGTCTTCTCATCCCATTCTTTACACTCCTCCCTACCAGCAACTTTTTTCCCTGTCAGTTCCCCAGCTGCATCTTTCTAAAGGTGATTATGTACTCTCCATGACAATGCATAGACCTTAAAGCAGTTTGGATTGCTATGCTATGCTAAGTCACTTCAGTCGTGTCCGACTCTGTGCGACCCCATAGACGGCAGCCCACCGGGCTCCCCCGTCCCTGGGATTCTCCAGGCAAGAACACTGGAGTGGGTTGCCATTTCCTTCTCCAATGCATGAAAGTGAAAAGTGAAAGTGAGGTCAGTCAGTGGTGTCCGACTCTTAGCAACCCCATGGATTGCAGCCTAACAGGCTCCTCCATCCATGGGATTTTCCAAGCAAGAGTACTAGAGTGGGGTGCCATTGCCTTCTCCGATTGCTAGGGACCTTTGAAAGACACCCACAATCTTATGCATTCTCCCTGGAACTTGCCACCTCATCACCAAATGCAATTCCTTCATTTCTCCTAGGGATCAGGCTCAAAAGACCACTCCCTTAAAGAAGCTCTCTCAAATTTACCTCCCCACTCTCCTAGCTCTAATCATTTATATTACTCCATCACCTTCTAGCAATATTATGGGTTATGTGTTCAGTTTTGATTGTGTCATTCTCTACTTGTTGATATGTCATTGCAACTACAGAGTCTTTGACTTTTATCCAAAACCTGTAAAACCAAATGCATTGTAGAATTCAAAACTTTTCAAATTTTAGAAAAATAATAGAGGTTCTGGGGTAGCACCTATAATCAAACACATTAATATTTTTTCAGTCAACCTTGTAAAAATTCACGCCAAGTGGGATACATACAGATTATAATCATCTTTTTATTAGCTCAGGTTTATTTTGCCACAAATGAGTCCAGTATTTTAGAAGCATGGAAATGAACTACTAATAATAACGGCTGCCACCACTGAAACTTCCTCTGTGCCAGGTACTCTGCCCTATGCAGATCATCTCAGGTAACCCACAATGGGGCCATGGGAAGGAGGCATTGTTTTCCACCTATAATAGATGAGATTTAGACAGGTTAAGTAATTTGCCCCAGGTCAAATGTCTAGAAAATAGAGAAGCCAGCATTTAAACCCAAAGCTGTCTAACCGTGAGCTTGACGCTCAATGGCCAGGTTTCATACCGAATATGCTTCCTCTCACTTGACAATGCTCCATAAGCTAGACAGACACATAAATGCTTGCAAACAGTGCAAACAGAAGAGCCCATGATTCTTTATTTGTGATTCACAAATTATACTGTCCTTCTTTCAAAAAGACCATACAGGATGGAAAATGTCAGTTAGTTGTATAAGGCAAGCACCATACAGCTTGGGAGTCCAGATGAAACCATAGTAGATGAAGACACAACACACACATCAGCTGGGGCACATCAGGGGCACCTGGACCACACCGACCACGGCGTGCGTTCTCATCTGTTTACAGAGAATCAATGGGCAACTTTCAGAATTCAGGGGATTTCAGTTCAGAGTCCACATAGTTTCTCTAAATGTTAAAAATATGAAAATTGGATATTTCCACCATACAGTGCTCATTTGTTTGTTTTTTCCTTCATTGCAATAATCAGCTGATGCTGAGTAGCAGCTTTAGGTGGGGTGAGTGCTTTTCAATAAGTCCCCCACTCTGCACATCTGGATTGTGAGGGAATTCAAGTTTGAGGCCACTGTATCTGATAAAGTGAACCAGTATCTGATGGCTTGCCCTGTCATCTTACCTAGCAGGCTGGCAGTCTGTTTACTGATGTGAGTGATGAGCTGTGAATTATGTCTTCTCTTACAAGTCAAGGACTTTCAGTAAGGATGACACTGGAAGATCGTATTTTTGGTCATCAACATGCAGCAAGAACAGACTGAGAGAGAAAAAGAAAGAGAGGTAGAAAAGGGAAAGGGGAGGGTGGAGAAGAAGAACATTTATTTGTGCCAGATATAGAAGAGAAATTCAAGGTGATGAAGGAAACTTAAAGCACACCTGCTGGGGCAGGGCCAGAAGAAGGCAGAGGTGACCCCGTGTCAGCTCCTAAAAGGTGAAGTTCCTCATGTGAAGCAGAGCAACCAGAACTGAGGTCACTTTTTGAACCAAGGTTTAACTACCCTTGAAAGGAAACTGAGAAAAGCTACCACAAGTTGTTTCTGGGGGTTATGGCATACACAAGGTTCTGTGATCACAGGACATAAATGAAACAGTATCATAGCAAGACAAGGCCACAGCCATCTTTTATGAATACCCACCAAAAGGGCACAGATATAATTTCTATTTTCCTAACTATCCGAAAAACATTTACGTCTGCTTTATTGGCTACACCAAAGCCTTTGACTGTATGGATCACAATAAACTTTGGAAAATTCTTCAAGAGATAGGAATACCAGACCACCTGACTTGCCTCTTGAGAAATCTGTATGCAGGTCAAGAAGCAACAGTTAGAACCGGACATGGAACAACAGACTGGTTCTAAATAGGAAAAGGAATACGTCAAGGCTGTATATTGTCACCCTGCTTATTTAACTTCTATGCAGAGACTTGATTTTTTGGGGCTCCAAAATCACTGCAGATGGTGACTGCAGCCATGAAATTAAAAGACGCTTACTCCTTGGAAGGAAAGTTATGACCACCCTAGATAGCATATTCAAAAGCAGAGACATTACTTTGCCAATAAAGGTTCATCTAGTCAAGGCTATGGTTTTTCCCGTGGTCATGTATGGATGTGAGAGCTGGACTGTGAAGAAGGCTGAGCACCGAAGAATTGATGCTTTTGAACTGTGGTGTTGGAGAAGACTCTTGAGAGTCCCTTGGACTGCAAGGAGATCCAACCAGTCCATTCTGAAGGAGATCAGCCCTGGGATTTCTTTGGAAGGAATGATGCTAAAGCTGAAACTCCAGTACTTTGGCCACCTCATGGGAAGAGGTGACTCATTGGAAAAGACTCTGATGCTGGGAGGGATTGGGGGCAGGAGGAGAAGGGGACAACAGAGGATGAGATGGCTGAATGGCATCACTGACTCGATGGACATGAGTCTGAGTGAACTCCAGGAGTTGGTGATGGACAGGGAGGCCTGGAGTGCTGTGATTCATGGGGTCTCAAAGAGTCGGACACGACTGAGTGACTGATCTGATCTAATGCAGAGTACATCATGAGAAACACTGGGCTGGATGAAGCACAAGCTGGAATCAAGGTTGATGGGAGAAATATCAGTAACCTCAGATATGCAGATGACACCACCCTTATGGCAGAAAGTGAAGAATTAAAGAGCCTCTTGATGAAAATGAAAGAGAAGAGTGAAAAAATTGGCTTAAAATTCAACATTCAGAAAACTAAGGTCATGGTCCCATCACTTCAAAGCAAATAGATGGGGAAACAATGGAAACAGTGAGAGACTTTATTTTGGGGGCTCCAAAATCACTGCAGATGGTGACTATAGCCATGAAATTTAAAGACGTTTGCTCTTTGGAAGAAAAGCTATAACAAACCTAGACAGCATATGAAAAAGCAGAGGCATTGCTTTGCTAACAAAGGTCCATCTAGTCAAAGCTATGGTTTTTCCAGTAGTCATGAATGGATGTGAGAGTTGGACTGTGAAGAAAGCTGAGCACCGAAGAATTGATGCTTTTGAACTGTGGTGTTGGAGAAGACTCTTGAGAGTCCCTTGGACTGCAAGCAGATCCAACCAGTCCATCCTAAAGGAAATCATTCCTGAATATTCACTGGAAGGACTGATGTTGAAGCTGAAACTCCAATACTTTGGCTACCTGATGTGAAAAACTGATTCATTGGAAAAGACCCTGAAGCTGGGAAAGATTGAGGGCAGGAGGAGAAGGGGACAACAGAGGATGAGATGGTTGGATGGCATCACTGACTCAATGGACATGAGTTTGAGCAAGCTCCAGGAGTTGGTGATGGACAGAGAAGCCTGATGTGCTGCAATCCATGGGGTCACAAAGAGTTGAACATGACTATGCGACTGAACTGATCTAACAGAAAAGAAAAAGATAAATAGTAGAAAAATTAAAACTAAAAAGAGAAGAAATCAAGGAAGAAATACAGGAAAAAAATTTTAATGTATTTCCTGGATTTTCCCATTTTCTAAGATGATCACCCAACACCCAAGTTTACCAGTTTTCTGACCTTTCTCAAGGGCAGTAAAAACACCTGTATGTAAGACACAGCGGAGTTCATGTGGGAATCTATATGTGAGGAGAGGCAAATGTTCCTTTTACCATCAGTGGGAAGCCAGATATTTGCTCATTATCGTCTGAAGCCCACAGTGCAGGAAGCATCTACCTTCAGACCATAAATTCCTAGCACTGAGTCCCTAACAGGGGAATCTTGGGTATTTATAGAATTCTTAGGGAGACTCTCAGGAATAAACAGAAGAGTAGCAGTAAAATCCAGTCAATTATGCCAAAGATTGTAAACGGCACCATGGGCAAAAGGACCTTGAACAGATCTTCCCAACCGCTGTCTTGTAAACAATGAGAGTGACAATAGCCCTTCCTCTGATGCCAGCTCCTGTCGGACACAAATACAACAGTGGTGATTGGATTCTGAGTAAATACACCCTCCCATCAATATTCTAACTTAATGGAGACAATGATCTGCTAGTCCTCTGAAAATTTACAAATTTTCCAGAAGACCTGCTCAGTTTCCTGGACCTAGGAAAGAAAGCTCACTGGACTGTGTGCCCTGGCCTCCTGGGAGCTGTGGTGCTGCCAGATCTCACCCTGGCAGCCAGAAATATAATGTAGATAAGGTAAATTGCATTGCTGTTTTGGTTTGGACCTGAGAGGCAAACATCCAATTTGAAATCAAATAAATGGATTCTAGGCCTGAGTAAGCTTCTTCTTCTTCTTCTTTTTTTTTTTTTTAATGAGTAAGCTTTTTAAATAGGATTCACTCTAGCTCAGTTCAATTCAGTAGCTCAGTTGTGTCTGACTCTTTGTAACCTTGTGGACTGCAGCAGGCCAGGCTTCCCTGTCCATCACCAACCCCCAGAGCTTGCTCAAATTCATATCCATTGAGCCAGTGATGCTGTCCAACAATCTCATCCTCTGTTGTCCCCTTCTCCTCCTCCTTTCAATCTTTCCCAGCAACAGAGTCTTTACCAATGAGTCAGTTCTTCACAACAGGTGGCCAAAGTACTGGAACTTCAGTTTCAGCATCAGTCCTTTCAATGAACAACCAGGACTGATCTCCTTTAGGATGAACTGGTTGGATCTGCTTGCAGTCCAAGGGACTCTCAAGAATCTTCTCCAACACCACAGTTCAAGAACATCAATTCTTCAGTACTCAGCTTTCATTATGGTTCAACTCTCACATCCATACATGACTACTGGAAAACTGTACTTTGACTATGTGGACCTTTGTTGGCAAAGTAACGTCTCTGCTTTTTAATATGCTGTCTAGGTTGGTCATAGCTTTTCTTCCAAGGAGCAAGAGTCTTTTAATTTCATGGCTTCAGTCATCATCTGCAGTGATTTTGGAGCCCAGGAAAATAAAGTCTGTCACTTTCCAGTGTTTCCTCATCTATTTGCCATGAAGTGATGGACCAGATGCCATGATCTTAGTTTTCTGAATGTTGAAAAAGCCAGCCTTTCACTCTCCTTTTTTACTTTCATCAAGAGGCTCTTTAGTTCTTCATTTTCTGCCACAAGGGTGGTGTCATCTGCATATGTGGGATCTGAAAATCAGAAAGATGCATCAGCAAAATTCTGCCTAAACTTCCTGGGCTAAAAAAGAGAAGCCCCACTCTCACCCCACTCAACAAGAGGGCACATCTATACTAGATATTGTTGTACATTTAGAAAACTACAGCCACAGGCTTAGGGAATAGGGAAGAGTATTATACAATTTTGATTTGAATGAAGACAAACTCAGCTGATAAAGAATCCACCTACAATATAGGAGACCCTGGCTTGATTCCTGGGTCAGGAAGATCTGATGGAGAAGGGATAGACTACCCACTCCAGTATTCTTGGGCTTCCCTGGTGGCTCAGATGCTAAAGAATCTGACTGCAATGTGGAATACCTGGGTTAGATCCCTGGGTTGGGAAGATCCCCTAGAAAAGAGAAAGGTTATCCACTCCAGTATTCTGGTCTGGAGAATTCATGGACTGTATAGTCCATGGGGTCACAAAGAGTTGGACACAACTGAGTGACTTTCACTCAACATAATTTAAATGTAGAGAACCAATGTTTCCAAAATAAAAGCCACCAAAGAGTATTGAGAACTTCCTAGGTACTTGACAGTGTTTCAAGTACTTAACAATTATACAATATTACCAAGTCTTTATTTTCAAAATAATAATAATAAAAATCCCCCAAAACTATGAAATAGGTAGTATTACTACAGATGAGAAAACTGAATGACAGCTTATATGTGCCAGTGCCAAGATTTAAATCTCAGATTTCTGACTCCAGTCTCTTCAACAAATCATGTTGGGAAAACTGGTCAACTATGTGTAAAAAAAAAAAATGAAACTAGAACACTTTCTAACACCACTTGCAAAAATAAACTCAAAATGGATTAAGGACCTAAAAGTAAGACCAGAAACTATAAAACTCTTAGAGGAAAACATAAGCAGAACACTCTCTGTCATAAATCACAGCAAGATCCTCTATGACCCACCTCCCAGAGTAATGGAAATAAAACCAAAAATAAACAAATGAGGCCTAATTAAACTTAAAAGCTTTTTCACATTGAAGGAAACTATATGCAATGTGAAAAGACAGCCCTCAGAATGGGAGAAAATATTAGCAAGTGAAACAACTGACAAAGAATTAATCTCCAAAATATACAAGCAGCTCAATACCAGAAAAATGAACAACCCAATCAAAGAGTGGGCAAAGGAACTAAACAGACATTTCTCCAAGGAAGATATACAGATGGCTAATAAACACATGAAAATATGCTCAACATCATTCATTATTAGAGAAATGCAAGTCAAAACATGAGGTATCATCTCACACTGGTCAGAATGGCCATCATCATAAAGTCTATGAACAATAAATGCTGCAGAGGGTGTGGAGTAAAGGGAACACTCTTACACTATTGGTGGGGATGCAAACTGGTACAGTCATAGGGAGAACATTGTGGAGATTCCTACAAAAACTGGAAATTGAACTGTCATGTGTGTGTGCTTAGTTGCTCAGTCGTGTCCAACTCTTTGTGACCCCATAGACTATAGGATTCCAGCTTTCCCTGTCCAGGGAATTCTCCAGGCAAGAATACTGGAGTGGGTGGCCATCCCCTCTTCCAGGGGATCTTTCCAAGTCAAGGATTGAACTCAGGTCTCCCACATTGCAGGAGGATTATTTACCATCTGAGCCACCAGGGAAGCCCAAGTGGGTAACCTATCCCTTCTCCAGGAGATCTTCCCAACCCAGGAATTGAACCAGGGTCTCCTGCCTTGCAGGCAGATTCTTTACTGGCTGAGCTACCAGGGAAGCCCTAGAACTTCCATATGACCCAACAATCTCACTGCTGGGCATACACCTCAGGGAAAATCAAATTGAGAGAGATACATGTACCCCAGTGTTCACTGCGGCACTATTTACAATAGCTAGAATATGGAAGCAACCTAGATGTCCATCAGCAGATGAATGAATAAGGAAATTATGGTACATATACACGATGGAATATTGCTCAGCTATAAAAAGGAACTCATTTGAGTCAGTTCTAATGAGGTGGATGAACCTGGAACCTATTATACAGAGTGAAGTAAGTCAGAGAGAGAAAGACAAATACTGTATATTAATGCATATATATGGAATTTAGAAAGATGGTACCAATGATCTTACATGCAGGGCAGCAAAGGAGACAGAGATGTAAAGAACAGACTTTTGGACTCATCAGGAGATGGTGAATGTGGGATGATTTGAGAGAATACCTTTGAAGCATGTACATCACCATATATAAAATAGATGACCAGTGCAATGCATGAAGCAGGGTACCCAAAGCTGGTGCTCTGGGACAACCCAGAGGGATAGGGTGGGGGAGGAGGTAGGAGGGGGTTCAGGATGGGTGGTACACATGTATGCCTGTGACTGATTGATATTGATGTATGATGAAAGCAATCACAATATTGTAAAGCAACTATTCTCCAATTAAAATTAATTAAAAAAATAAAACTCAAGAGTGTAGCTACTAATCTATCTAGAAGGTAACCTTACAAAGTATTATTCCAAAAAAAAAAAAAAATTCAAGATCTACGAATCTCATGATGTGTAATACGGAATATACCTCTTTTCCTTTCCCAATAACTATGTTATCCTTGTCTGCAGTTTACGGAATTTTGCATTGTCAAAGAAGCAAACATCTCAAAGAAAGAAGGATCCTTCTTCCGACCTAGGAAGGGAATTATGATTGGGTTTGGGCCATGCATAACAATTTCTTTTTTTTTTTTTGCTGGAAATTAGTGGACATATGACACAGATTCAGTCATGAGACCCAGCAAAATTCTGTCAGAGGTGTCTGGGGAAAGTTTTGGTCCATGATAAATAAATAAATTGAGAATCCTTTATATTTCTCTTTTTTTGAATATGTATAAAACCTGATGCTCCTGGAGGAGGGCAAGGCAGCCCACTCCAGTATTCTTGCCTGAAGAATCCCCATGGACAGAAGACCCTGGCAGGCCAGTACGTGAGGTTGCAGAGTCAAACATGACTGAGCAACCAAGCACACAAAGACTAGTGCTAAACGTTGAAACAAGTATTTTAGGCTTGTCAGCCTCTGGACAAAAAACCCAACATACTGAGGTTGGCAGAATAGAAAATAAAATTAAAAAAAAAAAAAAAACATAAAAAACCTGGGTTTCTAATGACAAATGGAGCCTGCGCATCAAATCTGGACTCCTCTATCTCTAGATTTCTTGCTACAAGGATAGTTATACATCTTTATTGCTTAAGCCATTGTAAGGCATTATGTCACTTTGCCTTTAAATGCATCCTAACTTATACACACATCCTTTGTTCATGTATAGACATATGTTATTTCTATACATTTTTTGCCTTTCTTTATTTCACTTGATTTGTAGCTATGTGGTCAAATAAAACCTGGCAGTCAAGGAAGGAAAGGAAATATATTTGGGCAGCAGTTTATCAACACCATTCTGGAAAAAAAAATACTCAAGACTATCATTTACCAGTCTCCTACCTCAAATCTTGCTTAGATACACTCACGTACAGGCTGTGACTCAGCAGTAGACAGAATAAAGTATATCCCTAGTTTCCTCATTAGTAAAATAAGCAATCTGAGCCAGGGGACCCTTAGGAAAATTTTAGCACTGGCATTTTATACTTTGTGCTCTATCTGTTAAGAAGGTTTACGTTGGCATAACTTTTAGAGTTGCTCTATAACTACCGAACAATTGCACTCATTTCACATGCTAGTAAAGTAATGCTCAAAATTCTCCAAGCCAGGCTTCAGCAATATGTGAACCGTGAACTTCCTGATGTTCAAGCTGGTTTTAGAAAAGGCAGAGGAACCAGAGATCAAATTGCCAACATCCGCTGGATCATGGAAAAAGCAAGAGAGTTCCAGAAAAACATCTATTTCTGCTTTATTGACTATGCCAAAGCCTTTGACTGTGTGGATCACAATAAACTATGGAAAATTCTGAAAGAGATGGGAATACCAGACCACCTGATCTGCCTCTTAAGAAATCTGTATGCAGGTCAGGAAGCAACAGTTAGAACTGGTCATGGAACAACAGACTGGTTCCAAATAGGAAAAGGAGTACGTCAAGGCTGCATATTGTCACCATGTTTATTTAACTTATATGCAGAGTACATCATGAGAAATGCTGGACTGGAAGAAACACAAGTTGGAATCAAGATTGCCGGGAGAAATATCAATAACCTCAGATATGCAGATGACACCACTCTTATGGCAGAAAGTGAAGAGGGGCTAAAAAGCCTCTTGATGAAAGTGAAAGTGGAGAGTGAAAAGGTTGGCTTAAAGCTCAACATTCAGAAAACGAAGATCATGGCATCTGGTCCCATCACTGCATGGGAAATAGATGGGGAAACAGTGGAAACAGTGTCAGACTTTGTTTTTCTGGGCTCCAAAATCACTGCAGATGGTGACTGCAGCCATGAAATTAAAAGACGCTTGCTCCTTGGAAGGAAAGTTATGACCAACCTAGATAGCATATTCAAAAGCAGAGACATTACTTTACCAACAAAGGTTCGCCTAGTCAAGGCTATGGTCTTTCCTGTGGTCATGTATGGATGTGAGAGCTGGACTGTGAAGAAGGCTGAGCGCCGAAGAATTGATGCTTTTGAACTGTGGTGTTGGAGAAGACTCTTGAGAGTCCCTTGGACTGCAAGAAGATCCAACCAGTCCATTCTGAAGGAGATCAATCCTGGAATTTCTTTAGAAGGAATGATGCTAAAGCTGAAACTCCAGTATTTTGGCCATCTCATGCGAAGAGTTGACTCATTGGAGAAGACTCTGATGCTGGGAGGGATTGAGGGCAGGAGGAGAAGGGGACGACAGAGGATGAGATGGCTGGATGGCATCACTGACTCGATGGATGCGAGTCTGGGTGACCTCCGGGAGCTGGTGGTGGACAGGGAGGCCTGGCGTGCTGCGGTTCATGGGGTCGCAAAGAGTCGGACACGACTGAGCGACTGATCTGATCTGATCTGATAAATAATGACCACATCTTTAAACACTTAATAAAAATTATAACAATTTATCACAGTTATAAGTTCTCCCTCTCTGCAGGCCTGAGGTCCTCATATCACATGGAAAAACATACAGCAGAATCTCCTTTTCACCCATTTTTCCTCCTAAAAGCCTCCCACAGCCCCACAAAGATCCCCAGCTCCATCTTCCCAAGTGCTCTAGCAAAACTCCTTTCGGTTCTAGTTTACCTCTTTTGGATCTATTCTGTCCTTTGGGGATGGTCTCATTCCTTGCATAACCTAGATTAGCTTGGAAGTCTGGCCTCCCCAAGGCCTCCAGTTTCCCACTGACAAGCCAAGCACACTCTGCAAGTGCAGAGGGTGCCAGCACTCTGCGCCATCCAGAGTCACGCTCTCCCGCAACACTGGGTGATGGGTGTGCGCCCCTCTATCCATGCAAAGCTGCTCTCTCTGTGTGTATCCCCTAACCAGTGACTGCCTCAGGACCACCTAAGGAACTTGTCAAAAGTACAGATGTTTGGTCTTGCATATCAGTGTCTCTGAATCAGAGTATCCTAGGGTGAGAGCCAAGAGGCCACACTTTTAACAAGCTTCCCAGGTGATTCTGACATGTAGTCAGGTTTTGAATCACTGCTTTACACCACAAAGGCTTCAGAATTAAGCCACCAAGTCACACCCACAGGAACAGGACTCTTTTCCTAATCCCTTTTCTACTGTCTTGTCTTCCTGATAACATGGTGTCCCAGAAACACAAGCAATCCTCAACTTCTGAACCCTGTGGGTTTCAAAAATATGTTAGAGGCAGGCTGCAGCTTTCCCCAAAGAATAGGGACTAGAGATCCATGTGGGCTCAGAGTGCTCCAAAGATTTGTAGGTCTTTGCAAGATGACTTTGTGGGAAAAGTATATACAACAGTTCCCACTGGGGCTTCCAGTGGGAGGAAGCCCACTGGAAATCGGGGCTTCCAATTTTTCTCTGAGGTCAGGCAATAAGAGCCTAACCTCTTTTCTGGGGATCTGGTGGCAGTATATGGTGACAAAGAAAGCCCAGAGGTCTGGTAGCTACTGAGAAAGATGTCAGAAAGAGAACCCTCCAAAGAAATAGGGAGTAGGCCACCAATGCAGTAGGGATGCAAAAAGGAATATCTTCATGGAGAGGGCCCAGGCGGAGGTTTCTTTTGCAGTGTCAAGACTTTGAACTGAGAAAGGGAAAATACGTTCACTGGGCTTAAGAGAGAGGCACCCTGATGGAGAGGAGGAAGGTCACAGCCTCAGATCATTCTGGTAGCAGCACCTGGGCCCCCATGAGGAGCAATCCATCAAGAGGATGGGAAGGCCAGTCCTAGCATGAGGACAAGCTTTTGCTCACTGCAGGTTTCCCTCTCCTGGGTCCTCCTCCAAGTCCTGTTTTCTTTGGAATGGACTTCAACATCTGAAGGCTCAATATTGCATCCTTCAAAAATAATTTAGCCACTGAAGGAAAAAAACCCTGACCTCATTATTACGTGATCTTACCACACTGATTCTGAAGACAGTTCTAAAGTGAGGGCCTGTCCATTTTAAAACTCAATTGCATTGCATAATTAGTAGCAATTACTGTCAACAAACATTTATCAAATATCTACTGATGCACTAGGCCTGAGGAACATGTGGGCAAGAGTGAATCAATCCTTTGGCAGAGCACAGAGTACCAGAAATCAGAACACATGATCTGACAAGCAGAATGGTCCCCGTGAATCTGCTGGAATAGGAAATTTGAATACCTCTGAAAAACCAAAACATTTGCTTACCCAAAATAAGACTTGAAAGGCCAGTGGAATCATTGGTTAAAACATTTAATTGGTTCTGCACACATGTGGTTAAATCCAATATAACTATAACATGAGTTCAGATCCAACATCAAACATGGGTACAGCCACATGAATAAGGGAAAGAGACTTCACCTTTCTTTACAGAGCTTCCACAGCACAATGCAACAACTCAAGGTGATTGCTTCTCTAATTTGCTATAGAGACATGCACACAGGTAAGTTTTTGTTACCTCAAATATCCTGGTATATCCTCTCTCTATCCCTTTATGTAATATTCCTACCTTCAGTCTTGTTCTGAATGGACTGGTGTTGTCCTTGCTTTCTAATAGTGGTTTGTAGAATTACTGTAGACAGTAGAACAGTTTTAGCAAAATAAACTTTCTATGCAACTCAAATATCTTATACACATAAACAGAGACCCCTGAGTCTGTCCTTTCCCCAGACTCTCTCCAGCTTCAGGAGCAACCCTAGATACAGTTGCTCTAAAACCTCACTCCACACCAATTTTTGCCTCTGAGGCAGAGACCGCAAATTACCATCCCAGTAACCCTTTCTCCTTCTTTCTTAGTAACCAGATTCTAATTGGTGGAAATGAAACTAATTAAAAGAAGACATTTCCAAGCCTGTCTTGCTGCTACATAAAGCCAGTAAGCCAGTACTGATTAAAGACTGGCCAATGATATATAAATGAGAGTGTTATATGAGATTCCCAGAAAGACTCCTTAGAACTGAAAGCTGTGCCTTGTCTATTCTCCTGTTTTTCCTCCTTTCTGCTTTCTTAAATATGGGCATGATGGCTGAGCTTCTGCAACCACATTGAACCATTAGGTTACTTTGAAGTTAAAGACTATGGTCTGCTGCTGCTAAGTCGCTTCAGTCGTGTCCGACTCTGTGCGACCCCATAGACGGAAGCTCACCAGGCTCCCCTGTCCCTGGGATTCTCCAGGCAAGAACACTGGAGTGGGTTGCCATTTCCTTCTCCAATGCATGAAAGTGAAAAGTCAAAGTGAAGTCGCTCAGTCGTGTCCGACTCTTAGCGACCCCACGGACTGGAGCCTACCAGGCTCCTCCGTCCATGGGATTTTCCAGGCAAAAGTACTGGGGTGGGGTGCCATTGCCTTAGATAGTGAAACCAAAAAGATAGAACCTGTGTCTGAATGACTTCATGGTGCTGCCATACCAGTTCTGAATTTCCTACTTCTGGATTTCTTTTATGTGAGAGAATAAGTACTGTGTGTCTATAATGTTGCTTAGGTTTTTTAATAATTTACAGCAATAGCAAGTCCTGACACAGAACATACCTGTAGTTAACTTTTCCAGCAAAAGATTTCACTGTAAGCCTCCTTTTATGTACTTTGTTTAACAAGGAAAAATCATGAAGGACTAAGATAAGGACATATAGTATATGCTAAGTGGAGAGTGAAAAAGTTGGCTTAAAGCTCAACATTCAGAAAACGAAGATCATGCCATCTGGTCCCATCACTTCATGGGAAATAGATGGGGAAACAGTGGAAACAGTGTCAGACTTTATTTTTCTGGGCTCCAAGATCACTGCAGATGGTGACTGCAGCCATGAAATTAAAAGACACTTACTCTTTGGAAGGAAAGTTATGACCAATCTAGATAGCATATTCAAAAGCAGAGACATCACTTTGCCAACAAAGGTCCGTCTAGTCAGGGCTATGGTTTTTCCTGTGGTCATGTATGGATGTGAGAGTTGGACTGTGAAGAAAGCTGAGCGCCGAAGAATTGATGCTTTTGAACTGTGGTGTTGGAGAAGACTCTTGGGAGTCCCTTGGACTGCAAGGAGATCCAACCAGTCCATTCTGAAGGGGATCAGCCCTGGGATTACTTTGGAAGGAATGATGCTAAAGCTGAAACTCCAGTACTTTGGCCACCTTATGCGAAGAGTTGACTCATTGGAAAAGACTCTGATGCTGGGAGGAATTGGGGGCAGGAGGAGAAGGGGACAACAGAGGATGAGATAGCTAGATGGCATCACTGACTCAATGGACGTGAGTCTGAGTGAACTCTGGGAATTGGTGATGGACAGGGAGGCCTGGTGTGCTGCAATTCATGGGGTTGCAAGGGGTCAGACACGACTGAGCAACTAAACTGAACTGAACTGATATACCATATGGGT
Organism: Tragelaphus eurycerus; assembly: GCA_935064755.1. NCBI lineage: Eukaryota > Metazoa > Chordata > Mammalia > Artiodactyla > Bovidae > Tragelaphus > Tragelaphus eurycerus. Next base: position 5,931,613 of record CAKXYN010000095.1, on the reverse strand, counting down.
CAAATTTGTTTAAAAATTTATAATATTTATTTTTAAATTTATAAAATTAATAAAAATAGCTAAAATTTACTGGGTGCTTACTGTAGGCTAGGCTATCTGCTAAGCATTTGTACATATATTATTTCATTTACTACTCAAGTCAACCACATGAAGTACGTGATATAATGGATAGTTTTCAGATGGCTGGTGCACTGGAATGACTCAGAGGGATGATACGGGGAGGGAGGAGGGAGGAGGGTTCAGGATGGGGAACACGTGTATACCTGTGGCGGATTCATGTTGATATACGGCAAAACCAATACAATACTGTAAAATTAAAATAAAAAAGAATTAAAAAAAAATCAAGGCCAGGAGGAGTCCGCTACTTATCTACAGGTTCATAGCTAGTTCATTGCAGAGCAGAGATCTGAGACTATATTTCCTTTCTATAACAAATAGCAAATGAAAGGGGACTGAAAGTCTAAGCAAAATAATTTGATCAATAAAGGGTCTTTTGAAGTACTTTATAATAAGGATAGTTTAAGCAGAGTATGTTCTGACTCAAGTTCTCTTTCATGATCTAAACTTGGGATAAAGCAGCTCTGGAATCAGACTGGCTTGGGTACAAATTCTTTCTCTACCACTTTTTAGAAGTGTGATTTTGGGCAATATTTCTTAACTTCTCTGAGCCTCAGACTGCCTTGCACAGTAAGGTGGATCAATGAACTAAGGCATGCGAAGTTTACAGCACAATGCCTGCATCTGATAGGTGAGCAAGTCTCAATTTTGTAGCACAGGGCAGGCTTAAATGAGAGGAATGAAGTAAGAGGTTACTCACTTATTTTCAGAAGGGTTTCCAAACATCTCCTTGGAGGTCTTGCACAGAACAGAAGAGTGTTTGTAGCATTTGTGAAACTGAACAAGATACCTCTCTTTAATCTCAGTTTTCTTACCTGTAACGTGGGAATTACAATGTCTTTTATGCAGGATCATTGGGAAAAAAGACATGATTGGCTACAGAATGCTACGCAATGTTAAAGATCATTATTAGAGTTAATCTTCACTCACCCTGGTCACTTCTTAATTTTTCCAAATGAAGCAACAAACTACATATCCCATCTTATTTTTCTTATTCCAGGCCATTACTAAGATTTCTTTCATATTGTGGAAATTGATGCCAACAGTTATGATTCAGAATTGCTAACCCTAAAGAAGGTGAAGTATCAGAATTGGATAACAGAGAAAAAAAGTGTGGCAAATACACAGAATGGTAATTTCTACAGGAAAAATGGTAATTTCTAAAATCACAAAACTCATTAGGAGATTAACTCAGAATTTAAAACTTCTATTCATCACAAAACACAATTAACAGAATGAAAAAGTGGCTTGTGGAATAAGGGAAATGCAAGTCATATAACTGATAAAAAGCTTAATATCTAGAATATATAAAGAACTCCCCTGACAACACAAAAAACCTGACTGAAAAATGAGCAAAGAACTTAAATAGATATTTCTCCAAAGAAGATATATAAACAGCTACCAAGCTATGAAAAGGTGCTCAGCATCACTACTCATTATAGAAAATGCAAACCAGAACCCCCAGGGCTGTGCTGTGTGTGCTTAGTCACTCAGTGTCTGACTGTGACCCCATGGACTGTATTCCACCAGGCTCCTCTGTCCATGAGGATCCTCCAGGCAAGAATACTGGAGTGGGTTGCCACGCTGTCCTCCAGGAGACCTTCCCAACTTAGCATCGAACCCAGGTCTCCAGCACTGCAGGCAGATTCTTCACCATCTGAGCTGCTGGGAAGACCAAAACCACCACGAAATATCACTGTATACCCATTAGGTGGGGTACAATCAAAAAGATAGCAGTAACAAATGCTGGGAAAGATATAGAGAAACTGAACATTTGGTGCACTGTTCATAGGAATGTTAAATGGTGACCCACTGTGGAAAATAGTATAACAGTCTCTCAAACAAATTCTATTAAAAATAGAATTTCCATATGATTCTGCAATTTCACTTCTGGGTATATAAATAAAAGAATCAAAAGAAATGTGCACCCATGTTCATAGCAGCAATATTCACAATAACTGAAAGGTAGAAACAACCCAATTGTCCATTAACAGATGTATGGATAATCAAAATTTAGTGTATACATCTGTAGATATGTATAATGGAATGTACACACATATATAATGGAATATTATTTAGTCTTACAGGGAAAGAAATTCTGACACATGCTTCGATGTGAATGAACCTTGAGGACATTAGGTTAAGTGAAATAAGTAAGCCACAAAAAGATAAATACTCTATGATTCTACTCACACAGGATATCTAGAGTAACCAAATTTGTAAAAACAGAAAGTAGAGTGTTCCAGGGACTTAGAGGAAGAGAAAATGAGAGTGGTTGTTCAGTGGGTATAGAGTTTAATTTTGCAAGATAAAATTGTTCTGGGGATTACTTGCACAAGAGTATGAATATACTTAACACTACTGAACTGTACACTTAAAATAGCTAAGGTAGTAAACTTTATGTTATGTGCATTTTATTGCAATTGAAAAAACTTGTTTGGCAAAAAGCAATAGGAAGAAGTATAAAAGAGATAGAACAGAAGAGTGAGCAAGTGACAAGAGTACAGTAACATTAGCTGGGCATCAGAAATGCATTTGACAACTACTTCCATAAAAGATGTGCTCCAATTAAATTGGCCTGTTTTTGAATGCTCTCATCTAAACGGATGGCTGGCAGGGTGAAAATACTACGTACTCAGGGATAAACGGGAAGTACATCTGGTTGGAAGCAAAAGGTCCACTAGGGCATGTCAGAGGCTGGTGCTGGAACTGACCTCATTTAACAAACTCATTAATGACCTAGAAGAAAACGGAAATAGCCATTGCTAATGAAATTTGCAAAGATATGTTGGTGATGCCCTGGACTTGGCCATCACAGCATAAGCATTGCTGGGATGGAGAGATTTTTCCATTAGGTAGTTAATTAGATTAAACCAATGACTTCCTGGGATAAGAACACTTGCTCATTTCCAACTCTCATCTCCAGAGCAGAAAGCAAATTTTGAAATGTGATGCAGATCAGAAAACCTTACTTGATAGAGGTCTATTAAAGAATAGTGCTTTCCCAGAGCACAATTCTGCCTTTGTCCTTTATCTCTAGGTACAAGACAGTGGAATATATTCATTAAAAAGATATAAGAAAGGAGAAGGTAAGAGAGGCAGAAGAGATAGTGTTTCTTCCATGGAGCAAAGTCTAGGCAAGAAGCCCATATGTGCGTGCATGCTCAGTTGTTCAGTCGTGTCTCCACTAAATTTAGTGTACATGCTCTGAAGTTTGGCACAAATTATGCCATCCTCTTCCCCTGCTTAAAACCTCTCTATGGTCTCCCAGGGCACTCAGAAGGAATCCAGCATCTTTGACAAGGCCCTGAGTGATCGGCCCTGCCTCCCTATCCAGCCTCATCTTGCACCACTGCCCTTCTCACCCATGTAATGGTCATCAGCTTCTCTGCCAGCCCAGCAGAAGTTCAGCACCACTATTTGCCTTGGCAGTTTCACCCCTTCCTACTCTGAGTCACTGTGCTTGATTCAGGAGTGAACAGGGGACTCAAGCTGTGCCAATCTGATTCCATCCCATCACTTCCAGAGCAGCAAACACTGAGGGGCAGCCCTTCTGATGAGGTTGGCTGCCTATGGGCTTCTCAGATGAAGACGTTTTGGCATTTCAAGCAGGACTCTTCTCTGTTATGCAGAACCATCGTCAGCATTTAGTATTGGTGCTTCTGCACACAAACCTTCAGTTATACTCCCTGAATCTTTGTGATGACAACAAACAATGAAATGTCACACCTGAACACTACCCAAGGTTGAGAACTGCAAAACATAGAACTTTTTGCCACGAGATGGAAATCGAGGAATGAAGCAATATGCCTAAGGCATTCGAGTCTTCAGTTAATGTGTCACTTCCTCAAAGAGACCTTTTCGTATCTCCCCCATCTGAAGTATATCTCTGTCATGACGCTACTTATTATATATAGTACAGAACATGTTTACAAACACATGCTTAGTTGTGTGGTTTTTTGTTTCCTATCTGCTTTCTCCCACTAGACTATAAGTTCAATGTTGTTACTGTTCAGTCGCTAAGTCATGTTTGCCTCTTTCTTACCCCATGTACTGCAGCACACCAGGCTCCCCGTCCTCTACTATCTGCTGGGACTTGCTCAAATTCATGTCTATTGAATCAGTGATGCTACCTTCTGCCACCACCTTCTCCTCTTGTCTTCCATCTTTCCCAGTATCAGGGTCTTTTTTCCAATGAGTCAGTTCTTCACATCAGGTGGTCAAAGTACTGGAGCTTAAAAAGGGGCTGTTTTGGTTTCCAACGACTGACATTCAATAAACATTTGTAGAGAAAAGAAGAAACGGGGAAAGGAAGGTCGTTTGGAAACTAGTAACACTGTTCAGTGATTAACATCTCAATCCAACCCACAAAAGCCTGTTTAATCTAAAAACCTAAATGTCATCTCCTACACTGCTTTTTTGAAAGATGGGTTGATTGTAGGACCCCAGGAGCCCACCTGCCTCTCCATAAAACCAGTTTTGAGAATTCCCCTGGCTCCCAAGGGAACAGGTCCCACTTCAGAAGAGCAGGGCTTGGAAGATGGAGGGGGCTGTTAGGAGTCTGATAACATTTCACTAACTCTTACCTCTCCCCCCCCTCACTCCACATTGGCAGTAGGGACCATAGGAGGGAGAAAAGGCAGGCTCCAGAGAGGGAATGTTTGTATTACTTTGGAAATCAGACACCTCTCTTCTAGAATGCTCCTTTTTTGGAAACGTGTTGTTTTGTGGTCACCCGGCACTATGTCCCACCCCCCACCACCGCCGCCACCCCCCACCAACTGCCGCCACCCCCACCCCCCACCCCAGCAGCACACTTCTGTCCCTTAACGGAATTACCCTTTATTTTGTGGGTTAGCCTTTGGGGGTGGGAAATCTAGATGCCTGGCTCCCACTCCAGAAGCCAACAGATCAAATCCTTCCTGCCATGCTTGTTGTACAATATTTAAAGCCCTGGATACAGTCTCTCCAGGGCTTTAAATATTGACAGAGCAATTTTTTAAAAAGACTGGGGGACATTTCCTCAGTAATGTAACACTAATCATAGTGTTTCTACTGCTTGGTTAGTCCTGACTTCTAGTTTCCTGGTCCTCAAGGGATGCCTTGCCTCCTGCCCATTTCCAGGCCTACTGCTGCTACTGCTACTGCTAAGTCGCTTCAGTTGTGTCCGACTCTGCACGACCCATAGACGGAAGCTCACCAGGCTCCCTTTTCCAGGCCTAGTTCTCTATTTTCTCAATTCTTGGACTATCTCAATATCATTCCAATAAAATCTCCTTTGTTTAAATTATCAAAGACTCTGTGGACAATGCAAGAGTCTAGATGAATTTCCTGAGTCCTGATCAAATTATTCATTGGAGTTTCATATTTGCATTCATGCATTCCAAGTATAGCTAAGGAAAGTCCATTATGCCCCACACACTGGGCCAAGTGTTAAGTGTGCAAAAACAAATAGGATTCAGGCCCAGGCCTAAGAGGACACATTCTGCTTGAAAAGGCAGAGGATTAGATCAGAAATTGAAACTGAAGTGGTATAACCTGTTGCAAGAGTCCTTGGAAGATAATGATCTGAACTCCTTCGCTCTCTCAGGCACGCATTCAATCTCTCTACCTCTCCCACTTCTAATGGCTTCTGGGGTCTTTGGACAGCAGGCTCTAGTGAAGATGTGGGTGATGTGAGTTTCTGCTGACACGGAAATATCCATAAGAAGACACAGAATGTATGTACAGTGAAATAGAGCTGCTGAAGAAGAATGTCAACACTTTTTAAATAAAAATAATGAGTACCTGGGGACTTCCCTGGTGACTCCATTCTCCCAATTCAGGGGACATGTGCTCGATCCCTGGTTGGGGAAATAAGATCCCACATGCTACAAAGCATGGCCTAAAAAGATAAATTAAAAATAAAATAAAAATAACAAGTACTTATGGAGACTCAAGTACAAAACACACAACAACAAGATAGCCTTACTGGAGTCTAAAAAAATCTCAACTAAGAGATTCAGGAAACAAATCAAAATAGAGAGTGGTCATTGTTGAGACCCAAATTAGTGGCCTGGAAGATCAAATTATAAGAAATATTTCAAAGCACAAAGGAAAAATCTTAAGAGATGGAAATCATGAAGGAAAATTTAAGAGCCATGGAGAATATATCCAGAAGACCCAATATGTGAATCATGGGTGTTCCAGAAGAAGCAAAGAAGAGTTATAACACATAAGACTCTTTGAGTTCTGTCAGGACTATAGAGTAAAGAGACACATGAAGAAACATCTTGGTAATATTCCAAATTTTGGGTAAAAAGAAAAGCATTCAAATAAAAATAATATAAGCTCAGACTTGTAAAGACAATGCGGGAAGGAGACGGTGGGACAAATTGAGAGAATAGCATTGAAACATTACCATATGTAAAATTAAATAGCCAGTGGAAATTTGCTGTATATGATGCAGGGAACTCAAATCGTGTGCTCTGTGACAACCTAAAGGGGTGGGTTGGGGGTGTGAGGTGGGAGGGAGGTTCAAGAGGAAGGAGACATACTTATACCTATGGCTGATCCATGCTGATATATGGCAGAAGCTAACACAATATTGTAAAGCAATTATCCTTCAATTAAAAATATTAAAAAAAAAAAAAAAAAAAACAAGCTCTGTAAGGGAAAAATAATCAGAATGGCAACAGATTTCTTTACTGCCACCATAGAAGTTGAAAACAGTAAAATAGCAGCCACAGATACTGTGAGATTGCAACCAAGATTCTACTCCCAGCCAAGATTATTCACCTATTAGAATGAATGGGAAATGTATAGGAACATGCCAGAAATTGGAAAGTGTATCCACACCTTAGGAAAAGAATCTAGGGAGGATATCCATATGCAAAACAACAAAGTGAGACTCCTACTTAACACTATTAAAAAACAACCCAAAGTGGAACATAGACCTAAATATAATAGCTAAAACTCTGAGAAGAAAACATAGGAGTAAATCTTCATGACTTTGGGTAAAGCAATGATTTCTAAGCTATGTCACTGAAATCACAAGTAACAGATGAAAATATTAGAAATATTGGACTCATTGAAATGTAAAATGTTTGTGGTTAAAATGACATCATTAAGAAAATAAAAAGACAACCCATAAAAAGGGAGAGTGTCCACAATCCATGTCACTGATAAATGACATGTATCCAGAATACAAAAAAAAACTCTTTTTAATTCATTATTTTAAAGGTATACTTTATTTTGGGGAGCTCCAAAGTCACTGCAGATGGTGATTGCACCCATGAAATTAAAAGACACTTGCTCCTTGGAAGAAAAGCTATGACCAACCTAGACAGCATATTAAAAAGCAGAGACATCACTTTGCCAACAAAGGTCCATCTAGTCAAAGCTATGGTTTTTCCAGTAATCAGGTATGGATGTGAGAGTTGGACCATAAAGAAAGCTGAGCACCAAAGAATTGATGTTTTTGAACTGGGGCATTGGAGGAGACTCTTGAGAGTCCCTTGGACTGCAAGGAGATCAAACCAGGCCATCCTAAAGGAAATTACTCCTGAATATTCATTGGAAGGACTGATGTTGAAGCTGAAACTCCAATTCTTTGGCCATCTGATGTGAAGAACTGACTCATTGGAAAAGACCCTAATGCTGGGAGGGATTGGGGGCAGGAGGAGAAGGGGACCACAGAAGACGAGATAGTTGGATGGCATCACTGACTTGATGGACATGAGTTTGAGCAAGCTCCGGGAGTTAGTGATGAACAGTGAGGCCTGGCATGCTGCAGTCCCTGGGGTCACAAAGTGTAGGACAAGACTGAGAGACTGAACTGAGCTGAACTGAGAACAAACAATAGAAAGGTCTTACCAGACCCACTCCCACAATATACATTTTAAGATGACAGGATTAGTCAGAAGATTCTTAAGAAGGAGAAACAAATCCTCAAGCAAGATACATTGTTGTTATATAATCATTGGTACAGAGCTTAAGGAAAAACATAGAGTCACAAAGAGTCAGACACAACTGAATGACTTCACTTCACTTTAAGGAAAAACATACCCTTGAGCCATTCAGTTCAGTTCAGTAGCTCAGTCGTGTCTGACTCTTTGTGACCCCATGAATTGCAGGAGGCCAGGTCTCCCTGTCCATCACCATCTCCCGGAGGCCTCCCTGTCCATCACCATCTCCCGGAGTTGACCCAAACTCATGTCCATCGAATCGGTGATGGCATCCAGCCATCTCATCCTCTGTCATCCCCTTCTCCTCCTGCCCCTAATCCCTCCCAGCATCAGAGTCTTTTCCAATGAGTCAACTCTTGGCATGAGGTGGCCAAAGTACTGGAGTTTCAATTTTAACATCACTCCTTCCAATGAATACCCAGGACTGATCTCCTTTAGAATGGACTGGTTGAATCTCCTTGCAGTCCAAGGGACTTTCAAGAGTCTTCTCCAACACCACAGTTCAAAAGCATCAATTCTTCGGCGCTCAGCTTTCCTCACAGTCCAACTCTCTCATCCATACACGACCACAGGAAAAACCATAGCCTTGACTAGATGGACCTTTGTTGTCCAAGTAATGTCTCTGCTTTTGAATATGCTATCTAGGTTGGTCATAACTCTCCTTCCAAGGAGTAAGCGTCTTTTAATTTCATGGCTGCAATCACCATCTGCAGTGATTTCTGGTCTTAAAGAAAAAACGTTTTATGTGACTAAGACAAAGGAATGTAGGAAAAAAACTATTTGTCCCTTTCTCCTCCTTGAGAGCCCAGGACACTTTGCTCCTTCTCAAGGGCTTGGACCCCATCCTCCTTGAGGGCTCTGAACTTCTTATCAACCTACCTAAATTAACTAACTCTCTCATATGAAGATTGAGGAAATGAACAATAAAATTATAGGTATATTTAAATCCCAAATCCACCAAACAAGAACTACTCATTTTTTATGTCCCTGGAATATTTATGAAAACCAACTATGCATTTGTCCACAAATAATATATTATTTGGAAAAAATTAAGGATTAAATTAATAGTCAATACAAAAAGAAAGTTTTTCAACCAGTAAAAAAGAATAATTAAAATGTAATCAAAAGAAAATCTTAACTTTTAGAAATTAGAAACACCTTCTTGACTAATATAGCATATATATGCTATATATTAGGCAGGTTTTTCTCTAAAGAAGCAGAATTGAAAACAGGGACTCAAATTCATGTACATCATAATTATTTTGCTTTTAAAAATTTTATTTTATTGAAGGATAATTGATTTACCATGTTGTGTGAATTTCTGCTTTACAGAGAAATGATTCAGTTATACATATATACATATATATATTCTCTTTTCTTTATTTTATTTTTTTATGATATTATACATATTTTAATGCCATTCTCCCAAATCATCCCCCCTCAGAGTCCAAAAGACTGTTCTATACATCTGTGTCTCTTTTGCTGTCTCGCACACAGGGTCGTCATTACCATCTTTCTAAATTCCATATATCTACGTTAGTATACTGTATTCATGTTTTTCTTTCTGGCTTACTTCACTCTGTATAATAGGCTCCAGTTTCATCCACCTCATTAGAACTGATTCAAATGTATTCTTTTTAATGTCTGAGTAATACTCCATTGTGTATATGTACCACTGCTTTCTTATCCATTCATTTGCTGATGAACATCTAGGTAGCTTCCATGTCCTGGCTATTATAACCAGTGCTGTGATGAACACTGGGGTACACGTGTCTCTTTCAATTTTGGTTTCCTTGGTGTGTATGCCCAGCAGTGGGATTGCTGGGTCATAAGGCAGTTATATTTCCAGTTTTTTAAGGAATCTCCACACTGTTCTCCATAGTGGTTGTACTAGTTTGCATTCCGACCAACAGTGTAAGAGGGTTCCCTTTTCTCCACACCCTCTCCAGCATTTATTGCTTGTGGACTTTTGGATTGCAGCCATTCTGACTGGCGTGAAATGGTACCTCATAGTGGTTTTGATTTGCATTTCTCTGATAATAAGTGATGTTGAGCATTTTTCATGTGTTTGTTAGCCATCTGTATGTCTTCTTTGGAGAAATGTCTCTTTAGTTCTTTGGCCCATTTTTTGATTGGGTCGTTTATTTTTCTGGAATTGAGCTGTAGGAGTTGCTTGTATATTTTTGAGATTAGTTGTTTGTCAGTTGCTTCATTTGCTATTATTTTCTCCCATTCCGAAGACTGTCTTTTCACCTTGCTTATAGTTTCCTTTGTTCTGCAGAAGCTTTTAATTTTAATTAGATCTCATTTGTTTATTTTTGCTTTTATTTCCAATATTCTGGGAGGTGGGTCATAGAGGATCCTGCTGTGATTTATGTCGGAGTGTGTTTTGCCTATGTTCTCCTCTAAGAGTTTTATAGTTTCTGGTCTTATGTTTAGATCTTTAATCCATTTTGAGTTTATTTTTGTGAATGGTGTTAGAAAGTTTTATAGTTTCACTCTTTTACAAGTGGTTGACCAGTTTTCCCAGCACCACTTGTTAAAGAGATTGTCTTTTCTCCATTGTATATTCTTGCCTCCTTTGTCAAAGATAAGGTGTCCATCCTTCTCTTGTCCAAAGATAAGGTGTGGATTTATCTCTGGGCTTTCTATTTTGTTCCATTGATCTATATTTCTGTCTTTGTGCCATACTGTCTTGATGATTGTGGCTTTGTAAAGTGAAAGTGAAAGTGAAGTCACTCAGTCGTGTCCGACTCTTTGTGACCCCATGGACTGTAGCTTATCAGGCTCCTCCGTCCATAGGATTTTCCAGGCAAGAGTACTGGAGTAGGTTGCCATTTCCTTCTCCAGGGGATCTTCCCGACCCAGAAATCGAACCCAGGTTTGCCACATTGCAGGCAGATGCTTTTACCGTCTGAGCCACCAGGGAAGGAGAGCCTGAATTCAGGCAAGTTGATTCCTCCAGTTTCATTTTTATTTCTCAAGATTGCTTTGGCTATTCGAGGTTTTTTGTATTTCCATACAAATTGTGAAATTACTTGTTATAGCTCTGTGAAAAATACCATTGGTAGCTTGATAGGGATTGCATTGAATCTATAAATTGCTTTGGGTAGTATACTCATTTTTACTGTATTGATTTTCTGATCCATGAACATGGTATATTTTTCCATCTATTAGTGTCCTCTTTGATTTCTTTCATCAGTGTTTTATAGTTTTCTACATACAGGTCTTTAGTTTCTTTAGGTAGATATATTCCTAAGTATTTTATTCTTTTCATTGCAGTGGTGAATGGGATTGTTTCCTTCATTTCTCTTTCTATTTTCTCATTATTAGTGTATAGGAATGTAAGGGATTTCTGTGTGTTGATTTTATATCCTGAAACTTTACTATATTCATTGATTAGCTCTAGTAATTTTCTGGTGGAGTCTTTAGGGTTTTCTATGTAGAGGATCATGTCATCTGCAAATAGTGAGAGTTTTACTTCTTCTTTTCCAAATTGGATTCCTTTTATTTCTTTTTATGCTCTGATTGCTGTGGCCAAAACTTTCAAAACTAGGTTGAATCGTAGTGATAAAAGTGGGCACCCTTGTCTTGTTCCTAACTTTAGGGGAAATGCTTTCAATTTTTTACCATTGAGGATAATGTTTGCTGTGGGTTTGTCATATATAGCTTTTACTATGTTGAGGTATGTTCCTTCTATTCCTGGTTTCTGGAGAGTTTTTATCACAAATGAATGTTGAATTTTGTCAAAGGCTTTCTCTGCATCTATTGAGATAATCATATGGCTTTTATTTTTCAATTTTTTAATATGGTGTATTACATTGATTGATTTACAGATATTGAAGAACCCTTGCATCCTTGGGATAAAGCCCACTTGGTCATGGTGTATGATCTTTTTAATGTGTTGTTGGATTCTGATTGCTAGAATTTTGTTAAGGATTTTTGCATCTATGATCATCAGTGATATTGGCCTGTAGTTTTATTTTTGTGTGGCATCTTTGTCAAGTTTTGTTATTAGGGTGATGGTGGCCTCATAGAATGAGTTTGGAAGTTTACCTTCCTCTGCAATTTTCTGGAAGAGTTTGAGTAGGATGGGTGTCAGCTCTTCTCTAAATTTTTGATAGAACAGTGGGAGACTTTAATACCCCACTCACACCTATGGATAGATCAACTAAACAGAAAATTATGTAGTGACCTTCTTTGTCTCTTTTCACAGCCTTTGTTTTAAAGTCTATTTTATCTGATATGAGTATTGCTACTCCTGCTTTCTTTTGGTCCCTATTTGCATGGAAAATCTTTTTCCAGCCCTTCACTTTCAGTCTGTATGTGTCCCCTGTTTTGAGGTGGGTCTCTTGTAGACAACATATGTAGGGGTCTTGTTTTTGTATCCATTTGGCCAGTCTCTGTTTTTTGGTTGGGGCATTCAACCCATTTACATTTAAGGTAATTATTGATAAGTATGATCCCATTGCCATTTACTTTATTGTTTTGGGTTCGAATTTACATACCCATTTTGTGTTTCCTGTCTAGAGAATGTCCTTTAGTATTTGTTGGAGAGCTGGTTTGGTGGTGCTGAATTCCCTCAGCTTTTGCTTGTCTGTAAAGCTTTTGATTTCTCCTTCACATTTGAATGATATCCTTGCTGGGTACAATAATCTGGGCTGTAGGTTCTTTTCTTTCATCACTTTAAGTATGTCTTGCCATTCCCTCCTGGCTTGTAGGATCAATCCAAGAAGAAGATATAACAATTATAAATATATATGCACCCAACATAGGAGCACCGCAATATGTAAGACAAATACTAACAAATATGAAAGGAGAAATCAACAATAACACAATAAGAGTGGGAGACTTTAATACCCCACTCACACCAATGGATAGATCAACTAAACAGAAAATTAACAAGGAAACACAAACTTTAAATGATACAATAGACCAGTTAGACCTAATTGATATCTATAGGACATTTCATCCCAAAACAATGAATTTCACCTTTTTCTCAAGCGCACACGGAACCTTCTCCAGGATAGACCACATCCTGGGCCATAAATCTAGTCTTGGTAAGTTCAGAAAAATTGAAATCATTCCAAGCATCTTTTCTGACCACAATTCAGTAAGATTAGATCTCAGTTACAGGAGAAAAACTATTAAAAATTCCAACATATGGAGGCGGAACAACACGCTGCTGAATAACCAACAAATCACAGAAGAAATCAAAATCTGCATAGAAACGAATGAAAATAAAAACACAACAACCCAAAACCTGTGGGACACTGTAAAAGCAGTCCTAAGGGGAAGATCAGATCAGATCAGTCGCTCAGTCGTGTCCGACTCTTTGCGACCCCATGAACTGCAGCACGCCAGACCTCCCTGTCCATCACCAGTTCCCGGAGGTCACTCAGACTCGCATCCATCGAGTCAGTGATGCCATCCAGCCATCTCATCCTCTGTCGTCCCCTTCTCCTCCTGCCCTCAATCCCTCCCAGCATCAGAGTCTTCTCCAATGAGTCAACTCTTCACATGAGGTGGCCAAAATACTGGAGTTTCAGCTTTAGCATCATTCCTTCCAAAGAAATCCCAGGGCTGATCTCCTTCAGATTGGACTGGTTGGATCTTCTTGCAGTCCAAGGGACTCTCAAGAGTCTTCTCCAATACCACAGTTCAAAAGCATCAATTCTTCGGCGCTCAGCCTTCTTCACAGTCCAGCTCTCACATACATACATGACCACAGGAAAGACCATAGCCTTGACTAGGCGAACCTTTATTGGCAAAGTAATGTCTCTGCTTTTGAATATGCTATCTAGGTTGGTCATAGCTTTCCTTCCAAGGAGTAAGCATATTTTAATTTCATGGCTGCAGTTAACTTATATGCAGAGTACATCATGAGAAATGCTGGACTGGAAGAAACACAAGTTGGAATCAAGATTGCTGGGAGAAATATCAATAACCTAAGGGGAAAGTTCTTAGCAATACAGGCACACCTCAAGAAACAAGAAAAAAGTCAAATAAATAACCTAACTCTACACCTAAAGCAACTAGAAAAGGAAGAAATGAAGAACCCCAGGGTTAGTACAAGGAAAGAAATCTTAAAAATTAGGGCAGAAATAAATGCAAAAGAAACAAAAGACACCATAGCAAAAATCAACAAAGCCAAAAGCTGGTTCTTTGAAAGGGTAAATAAAATTGACAAACCATTAGCCAGACTCATCAAGAAACAAAGGGAGAAAAATCAAATCAATAAAATTAGAAATGAAAATGGAGAGATCACAACAGACAACACATAAAATTGACAAAGAAACACAAACTTTAAATGATACAATAGACCAGGTAGACCTAATTGATATCTATGAATTTCACCTTTTTCTCAAGCGCACATGGTACCTTCTCCAGGATAGATCACATCCTGGGCCATAAATCTAGCCTTGGTAAATTTAAAAAAAAAAATGAAATCATTCCAAGCATCTTTTCTGACCACAGTGCAGTAAGATTAGGTCTCAGTTACAGGATAAAAACTATTAAAAATTCCAACATATGGAGGCTGAACAACACACTGCTGAATAACCAACAAATCAAAAAAGAAATTAAAATATGCATAGAAATGAATGAAAATGAGAACACAACAACCCAAAACCTATGGGACACTGTAAAAGCAGTGCTAAGGGGAAACTTCATAGCAATACAGGCATACTTCAAGAAACAAGAAAAAAGTCAAATAAATAACCTAACTCTACATCTAAAGCAACTAGAAAAGGAAGAAATGAAGAACCCCAAGGTTAGTAGAAGGAAACAAATCTTAAAAATTAGGGCAGAAATAAATGCAAAAGAAACAAAGGAGACCATAGCAAAAATCAACAAAGCCAAAAGCTGGTTCTTTGAAAAGGATAAATAAAATTGACAAACCATTAACCACACTCATCAAGAAACACAGGGAGAAAAATCAAATCAATAAAATTAGAAATGAAAATGGAGAGATCACAACAGACAGCACAGAAATACAAAGGATCATAAGAGACTACTATCAGCAATTATATGTCAATAAAATGGACAACGTGGAAGAAATCAACAAATTCTTAGGAAAGTACAACTTTCCAAAACTGAACCACGAAGAAATAGAAAATCTTAAGAGACCCATCACAAGCATGGAAATTGAAACTGTAATCAGAAATCTTCCAGCAAACAAATGCCCAGGTTCAGATGGCTTCACAGCTGAATTCTATATATTCTTTTAAAATTTCTTTTCCATTATGGTTTATCATAGGATATTGAATATAGTTCCCTGTGCTATATATAGGATCTTGTTGCTTATCCATTCTGTATATAATAGCTTGCATCTGCTAATCCCAAACTGCCAATCCATCCCACCTCCACTCCCTATTAGTAACCACAAGTTTGTTCTCTATATCTGTGAGTCTATTGGTGGTGAGAGAGCAAATGAGCCAAGATGGCGTGGTCAGGTTCTCTCGCCCATTTTGTAAATAATGACTGTGTAACAGTTGAGATCACCTATGTCTGACACTTGAGCTTAAAAACTGAAAAATTTAGGGACTTGTCGCATGGTCCAGCAATTAAGACTCTGTGCTCCCATTGCAGGGTGGGGCAGCATGGGGGAAGGTTTGATACCTGAGGGCTTCCCTTGTGGCTCAGAGGGTAAAGTGTCTGCCCGCAATGCGGGAGGCCTGAGTTCGATCCCTGGTCGGGAAGATCCCCTGGAGAAGGAAAAAGCAACCCACTCTGGTACTCTTGCCTGGAAAATCCCATGGACGGAGGAGCCTGGTAGGCTACAGTCCATAGGCTCACAAAGAGTCAGACACCACTGAGTGACTTCACTTTCACGTTCAGGGAACTAGATCCCACATGCTGCAACTAAGAGTTTGCACGTTGCAACTAAGACCCGGTGCAGCCAAACAAGTTACAGCTTGAGTGTGAGTGCACACTCTGTCATGTCCGATTCTTTGTGACTCCATGGACTGTAGCCTGCCAGGCTTCTCTTGCCATGGATTTCCTAGGCAAGAGTACGGGAGTGGGTTGCCATTTGCTCCTCCAGGAGGTCTTTCTGACCCAGGAATCAAATGGCACCCCACCCCAGTACTTTTGCCTGGAAAATCCCATGGACAGAGGATCCTGGTAGGCTGCAGTCCATGGGGTCGCTAAGAGTCGGACACGACTGAGCAACTTCACTTTCACTTTTCACTTTCATGCATTGGAGAAGGAACTGGCAACCCACTCCAGTATCCTTGCCTAGAGAATCCCAGGGACGGGGGATCCTGGTGAGCTTCCGTCTATGGGATCGCACAGAGTCGGACACGATTGAAGCGACTTAGCAGCAGCAGCAGCACTGGCAGACAGATTTTTCACAAGGGACCCACCTGGGAAACTCAAATAAATAAACAATAAATGAATAAACATTTTTTAAAAAGGGAAAATTTGAAAGCTACTAATATTTAAGATCTGTATAATTTATATGTTAGCTTCACAGGATCCAGTCTCAATCACTTAGTAGTTACGTTAGCACACTTATGTTATGTTACTTTAAGTCACTTCAGTAGTGTCCGACTCTGTGTGACCCCATAGACGGCAGCCCACCAGGCTTTCCCGTCCCTGGGATTCTCCAGGCAAGAACACTGGAGTGGGTTGCCATTTCCTTCTCCAATGCATGAAAGTGAAAAGAGAAAGTGAAGTCGCTCAGTCATGTCTGACTCTTAGCGACCCCATGGACTGCAGCCTACCAGGCTCTTCCGTCCGTGGGATTTTCCAGGCAAGAGTACTGGAGTGGGGTGCCATTGCCTTCTCCGTTAGCACACTTATTTGGGGCATATTATGTGTAAACTCTCTGTGCCTCAGTTTCCTCAGCTGAAAGGAGATGATCACAGCACTTTCTCTAGAAAGTGGCTGTAAGAACTGAGAATGTTAATATATATAAAGCATTCAAATGATACTTGTTATCATTACTTTCTATATGGCTGGTTATTTCTGCACATTTTGTATAAAACCATAGCTAGGAAGGCTGCAGTCCATGGGGTCGCTGAGGGTCAGACACTACTGAGCGACTTCACTTTCACTTTTCACTTTCATGCATTGGAGAAGGAAATGGCAACCCACTCCAGTGTTCTTGCCTGGAGAATCCCAGGGACGGGGGAGCCTGATGGGCTGCCGTCTATGGGGTCACACAGAGTCGGACACGACTGAAGTGACTTAGCAGCAGCAGCAGCAGCATAGCTGGTCCTATACAGAAAGTAAACAGATGATCATTTTTCTTCTCATTGATTTTTCTTCCTCGTCTCCCCTCCTTTTTCCTGTAATGGAAGGAAGTGTGTTCCTTGCTTGTTCTGTGGCAACTCTGGAGTCATGGCAACACTGAAATGAGAAGTAGGCCAAGCATCGGGCAAGGCCAAGTGATAATATAAATGGACTTAGTGGATTAGAAATATGGACAGCACATAATAAAATAAGACTTATCTTGGGAGAAAAATAGTTTATCTAAGAAGAAACAGTTCAATGCATAGTCAACCCAGAAGGGGAAAAGTGTGTATCTCAGGGAGGTAGAGATAATGAACAGAGAGAGGAAAGGATACTGGCAGAAATACAGTCAGAGTGTCCCTGTGCTATACAGCATGACCCTAGGAAAAGGAGATGGGATGCCCTCTGACAAATATCTCCTCATCCTATGGACTGCTCATTTTGTGCTTGATTTAAAATTTCAAACTCTAACAGAGGTCAGTGGTCAAGTGGTTGATGTCATTGTGCACCAAAAATATTTTTGTCAGTTGCATTAGTCATTATTTTGGCTGTTTGAATAACCAAATTAGAACAATCACAGACAGTCTGGACTGTAGCTGGGCAATGTGCCCTCATGACAAGCATAGATACCAAATCTAGTACCTAGAGAAGTCTCAGTCACACTGCATAGACACAGCCTTGGGCTCCAGAGCTATTGCCAGAAAACACAGTCCAGTCCAGAGCTGGTGCTGGGAGCTAAGGGGCCATGCTGCAGTTGCATCTCTAAACTGAATGCCACGGGAGCCTGCCCTTCCTCCCTTGTGGGTTGTCACCTCAGGAGGCTTTGTGTCTGTAGACAAGAGCATTGGACTCCCTTAATTAAGAACTAAGGCTTTAGTGTAAAATTGATCAATAAAGACACAATCTTGCTTGAAATCCCTCCCCATCTTAATTGGTTTACAACTGATATCAGTGGAGAAAACAAAGAGAGCCAGGGTATAATTAGCCCCTGGAATGGTGCTGTGAGGACCAAGAAAGCAGTAGACCCAACAGAGGCCATGATACCTTTATCACATCCCTCCAGGGCCGAAAACCCCAGAACAGGAAGACATTCAGCCTGGGAGGCACCCAGAGCCAGAAGGGTGACTTTCTGCTGTCTGACAGGAAGCTTTCTGACTTTCCTGCTTGGGAAAAAATTCCCAAGCACTGGATTCACCTCCAAAACAGATCATTATGTTTCCTTAGTTTTCCCTTCAAACAATCTCAGGGACCTGTCCTTAGTTCTTCAACACCACTGATTGTCCCTTAGTTCAGGTCCCCTCTATACTGACTCCCGAACTGATTTCCCTGCCTCTAGGCCTCGAAGCCTACCCCACTTCAACACCTCCCCGACTTCATCTGTCCTTTGAACAATGAAATGCGTATAGCCTAAGAGATCTACTTAAAGCACAAATCTGACTATGACAGTCTCTCATCCGTCAAATTAAAAATACCCAGTTAATTTATTCAACAAAGCTTTAATGTGCACAGGTGGGTCCCAGGCACTATACTAGGCACTGAGAATATGATGATAAAAAAATAAAGAAGACCCACCCTCATAAGCTTGGAGTTTAATGGGGGAAAAAGATGCCAAACAATTATGCAAGACATAGTTAAATTCTATGAAGAAGAGGGGGATCTAGCAGAGGCTCAATCTAGCCTGGGAGATCAGGAGATTTTCCTGAAGAAGAAACTTGTGAACAGAGATCTGAAAGATAAGTAGGAATCAACTAGGCCAATGCTTCTTGTAAACTCTTATTAGGTTAAGGAAATTAATTACTGTGTCACAACCAACGTCTTTTGAAATGAAATAATAGACTGGGCAATAGTACAGTAGAAGAGAAAATAATAGAAGGAAACAGAATAGAGTACAGATCAGAACACGTTTCAGGTAGCAAAGGTTAATATTTCATGATATGTTTATAATGAGTTGACTATAAAATGTATTTCTTAGTGTTGGCTGTAAATTAGACAGTGGCAGAAGTAAAGGGGAATGGAAGTGCACATTCTGGAAAGGGAATAGCCTGTGCAAGACTCAAAGGTGAGAGAAAGCACGAGGTATTTAGCCTCATTTTTAATCTGTGAAAGAACCCACACATCATTCATTCAGCAGATGCTTATTTAATTCTCTTTCAAAGCAGCACACCCAATCAGAGTCACAAGGAAGAGCCAGGCAGCTTTCCTTGTCTTAATGAGTTTATATGCCATCAGGAGAGAGAGGTATGTAAATAAATATCAGACTAAGTTTGAAAAAAAAAGCTGCAGGAATAAATCAAATATAATGAAAAGAGAATATAAGGAAATTGCTTCTATCTAGGAAAGATCTCAGAGAACTTTATGAAAAGAGAAGGCTTTTTCCTGAGGCCTGGAAGGACAACTAGAGGTGAAATTCAGGAGAGGAGGAGACACAGAGGTACAAACAGTCCAGGATAAAGAACAGCAGTAATAAAGGCATGGAAAAGTAGAAGGCATATTTTGGGAATGGTGAATCAGGGCTGAGAGTGGAGAGAGGGTCATTGAAAGACCTCATAAGGACCAAAGCGATCAGTATCTGTCTTAACCTCCAACTATGATACCTCAGACAACTCTAGCCTTCTCTCCATTGGTTATTCCCTCTGTGAATTGGGGAATGTAACTCTGGCCTCTGATACAATCAGCAGGGCTGGGGAAAATAAAATGCATTCAACCACATAAAGTGTTTATAGCTCATTGGAGTAAAGGTACCCAAAATCTACAAAAATCTTAGTAGCCTCAAGGAAAGTCAGTTGTTTTAGAGTAATAGGATTAATGGGGCTTTGGGGGAGGGGGTGTATTTTTCAGTCTTTCCAATCTTCTTATCATTGAGTTGCCTCAATTTCCTTTTTAAGAAAAATTTTCCTTTTTAAGAATAAAAACTAAAAGACCTGAGGG
Organism: Tragelaphus eurycerus; assembly: GCA_935064755.1. Classification (NCBI taxonomy): domain Eukaryota; kingdom Metazoa; phylum Chordata; class Mammalia; order Artiodactyla; family Bovidae; genus Tragelaphus; species Tragelaphus eurycerus. Next base: position 5,911,385 of record CAKXYN010000095.1, on the reverse strand, counting down.
TCGTTATAGAGTAAAACAAATATCAAAGCATGAATATTTCTTTAATTATATTATGAACATACCTTCAAAGTCATAGGATCTATCCTCAGGTGATACTACCCATCAATAAAGGATATTACCAAAATCTGTTGATTTTTCTCTATATTTATGTATCCTAGATTCTTGATTCACTAAAATCTATTAGATTATAATCTCTGTTAGGTAAACAGAGATCTTGTTCACCTGACACATCTTTATCACCTCGCACAAGTAGACACCCATCACTGAGTGAATGAATGAACTGCAGGGTTTCCTCCAGTGAATGAAGCCATTCTCCTACCAGCAAGATGTCACAGAATCACTTTAATCAGACCACTCCAATAAAATAAGGGAAAGTGTCAGATGGACCCAAGCACTTTTTCTAGGGGAGGAAATATATTTTTAAAATGTATATGTATTTCTGGAACTTTTGTGGTGGTGCAGTGGTCAGGACTCTGCACTTTGACTGCAGGGGGTCACAGTTTCAATCGCTGGCCAGAGATCTAAGACATCACATGCCTCACAGCGTGGCAAAAAAAAAAAATATAAGTATCTCTAAAACACTGAATCTTATTTCCTGCTGACTGACTTCTTTCTGTCTCAGTCTCATTTTTCTTAAGGATCTGTACATAAATGCTGAGGCATAAGGTATGGTGATCAGCAGCATCATTTGAGTCAGGACTTTATGTTACAAGTGACAAAAATCTATTCAAACTCATTCCTATAATGGCAAAGCACAGCATCAAGTTTGTCGTCAGGTATGACTAAACCCACATATTCAAACAAGGCCAGCAGAGTTTGGCTCTCCTTTCCTCTGTCTGTATTCTTGGCTGAACTCTCCTTTGTTTGTGACAAAGAGACCAGAAACTCTAGGCTTAATAAGAGAGAGCTGTTCTTTCCCCATTGTGTGCATGTTAAGACTCTTCAGTCATGCCTGACTTTTTGTGACCCTACGGACTATGGCCCACCAGGCTTCTCTGTCTGTGGGATCTTCCAGGCAAGAATACTGGAGTTGGTTGCTATTTCCTCCTACAGGGGAGCTGTCCAACCCAGGGATAGAACCTGTGTCTCTTGCATCTCCTGCTTTGGCAGGTGGGTTCTTTACCACTGGGACCTAGTTCCACCTAGGTTCCAGGGTTGCCTCTCACTGGCTCAGCTTGGGTCGCATGACCATGCTTAAACCAATCATTGAGATTCTAGTTGTGTAAGACCTGCCCTGGAGCATGGGAAATGAGATCAGCTCTACTTGAACCACAGGGAATATAAGCAGGCAAAGTGTAGGAGGAAGGGTAGGGTCCCAAAAGAAAATCAATTGCCATTAACAAAAAGGGTCAATGGTTGCTGAGAAGACTAGACTGGCAGCTGTCATCATCTCCATCTGTCCAGAAAGAGGTTGAAGAAGGCCATCGGATGGGCTGGCAAAAAGAAAGTGATTAAGCCTTTTGCCACTATTGATGCCATGCATGTGTTTAATGATAACAGATGAGATTCAGTGCCAGTGAGCAGCTGCAGAAAAGAGCCAGCAGGGTTGGAAGTGGAAGCCTAGTGGCAATCCATCTCACAGCCCATGAGTTCCCCCAAGTCTGTTTTACTACATGAAATGCCCAAACTGACTCAGGTACTTTTCAGGTTGCAAAACTTGCATTCATGTTCAGCAGATATATTTAAAACTGTTTTACAACCAACAGTTAAACAAAAGAAAATTAAGGGAGAAAAATCTAGGATACAGCTTCGTGCATAAAACTCAACCATACAATTAACAGAGCCCAAATTAATCACATGTCAGTTAAGCCTCAGTGGTTTGGTAGTTTTTTGTCAGCAGAAATAAGCCAATCCTGATAGGCAAAGATGGTTGATGCCAGTATAACTGAAAGACTTTAAACATAGGGCCCCTATCACTAATTAATCAAGTAATTACTCTCTTAGTCCCATATTTGGTAATTAGGTTTTTAGCATTTCTCCCCCTTTAGCTCCAGCTCTTTATCATACCAACATTACTTTATCTAGAGGTTCCAGTGGAAGATGAGATGTGTTTTTAATAATAATAAAAATGCTTGCATTTGTAGATCACTTTGTACTTTATAAAATTGCTCACTAGAGTCTTCCAGCAGCTTTTGCAGATAAGCAGGACAAATATTATTCTCCCAAATAACTGCCAGAGTGTCTGGCTTGGACTCAGACTTGCAAAATGCCAACAGAACCCCATTCTCTTGCAGGAAGAGTAAGGCATCATCTCATTCTGATGGTGGAGTCTTGGTTCTGGGGTAATTCACAGAACAGAATCACCCTTAGTACTTACAGTCCCCGAGGACATGAGTCAGCACTACAAAACTCCAAAGGCATTAGATATACCTGGGCTTGAATGGTACGATAATTCTCTTGAGGGGGAGAAAAGCAATCAAATAGAAAACATGAATTCACAAGATAATATTTCACAAGATAATTAAAATGTGATTTAATGTTGCTCCCACTCATATTGTGGTTAGGAATCCTTCATGAAATGCATTATCCCATTAGTCCTCAATCTCTGTGGATCAGAAGTACTGTCATCTCTATGATGGTGAGAAATCTTATAGGAAACAGACAAGGTCCTGCATTGCTGAGAGACCTCATAGCTTTTAGATTAATCTTTCTCAGGGCTGATAATATAATAAATGTATTCAGGAAGTGGCTCTTTATTTTAATAAGAAAAATATTGGCTCCTTGAATTAATACTCATTAGCTTTTTGCGTGACTTTGAGGCCCATTCTTGGAACTACTATCCTGAAAAATGATAATTATAAAAAGGTAACTGAATTTACTCTCTAAAGCATTCATTTGTCCATTCATTTAGTCAATAAACTTTCAAGGACACGATGCCAAGTTCTACCGTGGTACAGAGTATGTAAAGATGAAAAGTTACAGTCCCTTAATTCAATGGCTAGACATGCAAGTCAATCATTACAACAGTAACAACAAATAATGCCAGATGTTTTTGAGCACTTACCATAGTCCAGGCACTGTGCCAAGTGCCTTCTTTGTAGTTTTTAATCTTTTCCACAGCCAATGAGGTAGATATTATTAATAAAACCATTTTACAGATGAGTAAACTGAGCCCTGAGAAGGGAAAAAGTAGAAGCAGTGGCAGATTTTAATTTATTGGGCTCCAAAAAGGCAATGGCACCCCACCCCAGTACTTTTGCCTGGAAAATCCCATGGACAGAGGATCCTGGTAGGCTCCAGTCCATGGGGTCGCTAAGAGTCTGACACGACTGAGCGACTTCACTTTCACTTTTCACTTTCATGCATTGGAGAAGGAAATGGCAACCCACTCCAGTATTCTTGCCTGGAGAATCCCAGGGACGGGGGAGCCTGGTGAGCTTCCGTCTATGGGGTCGCACAGAGTCGGACACGACTGAAGCGACTTAGCATAGCATAGCATAGCAAAATCACTGTGGATGGTGACTGCAGCCATGAAATTAAAAGATCCTTGCCACTTGGAAGAAAAGTTATGACAAACTTGGACAGGTATTAAAAAGAAATATCACTTTGCTGGCAAAGGTCCATCTAGTCAAAGTTATGGTTTTTCCAGTAGTCAGGTATGGATGTGAGAGTTGGTCCATTAAAAACACTAAGCATCAAAGATCTGATGCTTTTGAACTGTGGTGCTGGAGAAGACTCTTAAGAGTCCCTTGGACTGCAAGGAGATCAAACCCATCAATCCTAAAGGAAATCAACCCTGAATATTCATTGGAAGGACTGATGCTGAAGCTATAGCTCCAATTCCTTGGCCACCTTTTGCGAAAAGAGCCAACTCATTGGAAAAGACTCCAATGCTGGGAAAAATTGAAGGCAAAAGAGAAGGAGGCAGCAGAGGATGAGATGGTTAGGTATCACGACATGACTTTGAGCAAACTCCAGTACTTAGTGTAGGACAGAGGAGCCTGGCATGATCCAGTCCATGGGGTCACAAAGAGTCAGATATGACTTAGCAACTTAACAACAAGAACAACAAACTGAGGCTCTAATTATTTTAGTGACTTGCCCAGTTAGAGGTGGAGCTGAGAGCCAAATTCAGGCAGTCTGACACCACAACACATTCTTTTAGCTCTGTAATTCATACTCCATATGAACGCATTAGTTATAGCATATGGAGAAAGTTTGGAGGTTGCACAAATGAAGGAATTAGATAAGCATCACAGGGGAGAGAGGACCTAGGCTGAGATCTAATAGACTTGTAATGCTTTTTCAGGCTGAATAGCTTGCAAAGAGCACTCCAAGTAAGGGAACAGTATGCACAAGCACAAAGCGGGAAGAGAAGCCTGGCACATTCTGTGATGGAGACCTAGATCCAAAGGGCTTGGTTTGAGTGAAGACTGGGGAGAATGGAAGGCAAGGCCAGTAAGGAAGGCAGGGTCTGAATACCATGCCTTATTATATAAGGCATCTATGAGCGGCAAGCGGCGATAGTGCTGGAGCGGCGAGTGGCCGAGAGGAGATATCCCATGTCCAATGTAAGAGAAACCCAGGAATATGGTAGGCACTGAGAGAAGGCATCAGAGGGCAGACAGCCTGAAACCACAACCACAGAAAATGAACCAATCTGATCACATGGACCACAGCCTTGTCTAACTCAATGAAATTAAGCCATGCTGTGTGGGGCCACCCAAGACTCACCGGTCATGCTAGAGAGTTCTGACAAAGTGTGATCCACTGAAGAAGAGAAGGGCAAACCACTTCAGTACTCTTGCCTTGAGAACCCCATGAACAGTATGAAAAGGCAAAAAGATAGGACACTGAAAGATGAGCAGCCCAGGTCAGTTCAGTTCAGTTCAGTCACTCAATCGTGTCTGAATCACAGCACTCCAGGCCTCCCTGTCCATCACCAACTCCCAGAGTTTACTCAAACTCATGTCCATTGAGTCGGTGATGCCATCCAGCCATCTCATCCTCTGTCGTCCCTTTCTCCTCCTGCCCCCAATCCCTCCCAGCATCAGAGTCTTTTCCAATGAGTAAACTCTTTGCATAAGGTGGCCAAAGTATTGGAGTTTCAGCTTTAACATCAGTCCTTCCAAAGAACAATCAGGAGTGATCTCCTTTAGGATGGACTAGTTGGATCTCCTTGCAGTTCAAGGGACTCTCAAGAGTCTTCTCCAACACCACAGTTCAAAAGCATCAATTCTTCAGCACTCAGCTTTCTTCACAGTCCAACTCTCACATCCATACATGATCACTGGAAAAACCATAGCCTTCACTAGACAGACCTTTTTGACAAAGTGCTGTCTCTGCTTTTGAATATGCTATCTACGTTGATCATAAAGTTATGACCATCCTAGGTAGTCCAAGTCAGTAGGCGCCCAAAATGCTACAGGAGATCAATGGAAAAATAACTCCAAAAAGAATGAAGAGACAGAGCCAAAGTGAAAACAATGCCCAGTTGTGGTTGTGACTGGTGATAGAAGCAAGGTCCGATGCTGTAAAGAACAATATTGCATAGGAACCTTGAATGTTAGGTACATGAATTGGAAGTGGTCAAACAGGAGATGGCAAGAGTGAACACTGACATTTTAGGAATCGGTGAAGTAAAATGGACTTGAATGGGTGAATTTAACTCAGATGATCATTATATCTACTACTGTGGGCAAGAATCCCTTAGAAGAGATTCAGTAGCCATCATAGTCAGCAAAAAAGTCTGAAATGCAGTACTTGGATGCAATCTCAAAAAAGACAGAATGATCTCTGTTCGTTTCCAAGGCAAACCATTCAATATCATGGTAATCCAAGTCTATGTCCTGACCAGTAATGCTGAAGAAGCTGAAGTTGAATGGTTCTATGAAAACCTACAAGACCTTTTAGAACTAACACCCAAAAAAAAGATGTCCTCTTCATTATAGAGGACTGGAATGAAAAAGTAGGAAGTCAAGAAACACCCAGAGTAACAGGCAAATTTGACCTTGGAGTACAGAATGAAGCAGGGTAAAGGCTAATAGAGTTTTGCCAAGTGAACGCACTGGTCATAGCAAACACCTCTTCCAATAACACAAGAGAAGACTCTACACATGGACGTCACCAGATGGTCGACACCAAAATCAGATTGATTATATTCTTTGCAGCCAAAGTTGGAGAAGCTCTATACAGTCAGCAAAAACAAGACCGGGAGCTGACTGTGGCTCAGATCATGAACTCCTTATTGCCAAATTCAGACTTAAATTGAAGAAAGTAGGGAAACAACTAGACCATTCGGGTATAGCTTAAATCAAATTCCTTATGATTATACAGTGGAAGTGAGAAATAGATTTAAGAGATTAGATCTGATGGAGTGCCTGATGAACTATGGACGGAGCTTCATGACATTATACAGAAGACAGGGATTAAGACCATCCCCAAGAAAAAGAAATGCAAAAAGGCAAAATGGCTGTCTGAGGAGGGCTTACTAATATCTTTGAAAAGAAGAGAAGAGAAAAGCAAAGGAGAACAGGAAAGATATACCCATCTGAATGCAGAGTTCCAAAGAATAGCAAGGAGAGTTAAGAAAGCCTTCCTCAGTGATCAGTGCAAAGAAATAGAGGAAAACAATAGAATGGGAAAGACTAAAAATCTCTTCAAGAAAATTAGACATGCCAAGGGAAAGTTTCATGCAAAGATGAGCCCAATAAAGGACAGAAATGGTATGGACCTAACAGAAGCAGAAGATATTAAGAAGAGGTGGTGAAAATACACAGAAGAATTATACAAAAAAGATGTTCAAGACCCAGATAATCACGATGGCGTGACCACTCACCTAGAGCCAGACATCCTGGAATGTGAAGTCAAGTTGGCCTTAGGAAGCGTCACTACAAACAAAGTTAGTGGAGGTGATGGAATTCCAGTTGAGTTCTTTCAAATCCTAAAAGATGATGCTGTGAAAGTGCTGCACTCAATATGCCAGCAAATTTGGAAAACTCAGCAATGGCCTCAGGACTGAAAAAGGTCAGTTTTCCTTCCAATCCCAAAGAAAAGCAATGCCAAAGAATGCTCAAACTACTGCACAATTGCACTCATCTCACACGCTAGGAAAGTGATGCTCAAAATTCTCCAAGCCAGGCTTCAGCAGTACATGAACCGTGAACTTCCAGATGTTCAAGCTGGTTTTAGAAAAGGCAGAGGAACCAGAGATCAAATTGCCAACATCTGCTGGATCATTGAAAAAGCAGCAAGAGTTCCAGAAAAATATCTATTTCTGCTTTATTGACTATGCTAAAGCCTTTGACCATGTGGATCACAATAAACTGTGGAAAACTCTGAAAGATACAGGAATACCAGACCCCCTGATCTGCCTCTTAAGAAACCTGTGTGCAGGTCAGGAAGCAACGGTTAGAATTGGACATGGAACAACAGACTGGTTCCAAATAGGAAAAAGAGTACGTCAAGGCTGTATATTGTCACCCTGCTTATTTAACTTATATGCAGAATGTGTCGTGAGAAACGCTGGGCTGGAAGAAGCACAAGCTGGAATCAAGATTGCCAGGAGAAATATCAATAACCTCAGATAAGCAGATGACACTACTCTTATGGCAGAAAGTGAAAAAGAATTAAAGAGCCTCTTTATGAAAATGAAAGAGGAAAGTGAAAAAGTTGGCTTAAAGCTCAATATTCAGAAAACTAAGGTCATGGTATCTGGTCCCATCACTTCATGGCAAATAGAGAGGGAAACAATGGAAACAGTGGCTGACTTTTGGTGTGTGTGTGTTGGGGGGGCGACTCCAAAATCACTGCAGATGGTGATTGCAGCCATGAAATTAAAAGACGCTTACTCCTTGGAAGGAATGTTATGACCAACCTAGACAGCATATTTAAAAGCAGAGACATCACTTTGTCAACAAAGGTCCGTCTAGTCAAGGCTATGGTTTTTCCAGTAGTCATGTATGTATATAAGAGTTGGACTATAAAGAAAGCTGAGCACCAAAGAATTGATGCTTTTGGTTTTTTGTTTGTTTGTTTGTTTTAATTTTATTTTATTTAACTTTACAATATTGTATTGGTTTTACCATACATCAAAATGAATCTGACACAGGTATACACGTGTTCCACATCCTGAACCCTCCTCCCTCCTCCCTCCCCACTGTGATGTTGGAGAAGACTCTTGATAATCCCTTGGACTGCAAGGAGATCCAACCAGTTCATCCTAAAAGAGATCAGTCCTGAGTGTTCACTGGAAGGATTGGTGTTGAAGCTGAAACTCCAATACTTTGGGCACCTGATGTGAAGAACTGACTCATTTGAAAAGACTCTGATGCTGGGAAAGATTGAAAGCAGGAGTTGAGGGGGATGTCCAAGGATAAAATTGTTGGATGGCATCACCAACTCAATGAACATGAGCTTGGGTAAACTCCAGGAGTTTGTGATGGACAGTGAGGCATGGCATGCTGTGGTCTATGGGGTCACTAAGTATCAGACATGACTGAGTGACTGAAGTGAACTGATATAACTGTCCAGTTATGAAACAAATCTCTCATTTAATTTTGTCGGGCAAGTCATAGCTCTCACTGCCTGATTAACATCAGAATGAACTTGACCTTAGTTTGTTGGGGTCTAGTCACCTTGGTAAATAGGCTAATTTTATTGCTACTGTTTAATGCCAAGGTCTCTTTGCAGAAAGATTTTAATATCATGTTTGTTTTGGTTTCATTTGAAATCATAAAGGAGATTTTATATATTACAAATTATCTATGGAATCTAAGTTAATCAGTTTAGATTCACAAATTTTTACATCAAGTTGTATCCTTACTCCACATAATCATAAATGTGTGTCAATGTAATTGATTTCAAAAGACTAGAAGAAAATGAGCCAATATTTTAAGAGTTACCTATAAATCCTGGAGAAGTTTTCTATAGTTTCTAAATTTTCCATAATGAAAACACATCACTTTCAGGAGTACAGAAAGAAATGTTTGTATATTGGAAACCAGATATTTTAAAATTCAGTGTAATGCACACACATTGTTCAAAAATAAAATTTGTCCCAAATGACTAATAATGAAAATAATACTCTGTTCTTCACTCTCACTCTTTCTTAATTCCCCAAAGTCAACCCACTAACTCTGTATCTTGTTTATTCTGTAGTTACATCAAAATTCTGTATTTCTTCTATGATTCTACAGTATATGTGAGTTTATATACAATGTCTGAATTTGTCCATTTTAGATATTCAAGTTGCTGCTATAAGATTTAGTGCACTTATATCACCTCACATCTATCTTCCCCAAGTTCCCGGTGTAATTATAACACATAGTTACTTCTCTATTGTTTGGCTATCTTTTAATTTTAGGCAGTAAACATACACCAAATATAGTCTGTCTCCTAACATCCCCTTGGGTATAAAGAGAACACTGATGTTCCTAGACTTATCTTTATAGCTCTGCTATCTGCCGTTTCTGGCATTCCAATCATAGGGCATTCCAGGTGATAACATTTACATTTGGTTCTGTAATTAAAATTAAATCTTCCATGCTTTCTCTATCAGTTCATTTTAAAATCTGAAAACTAATAACAATGTTATACATTATTGTGACTTTGTGAGCATTATTCATGGAGGAGTCAAGTGGTATTCTGTGAAGTTAACTTTCTCCTTATACTTGTTTTTGTTTCTTCTAATTCTCACACTATTTTTAAATTTTCCATGACAACAGATATTCTACAATGTCTCCTTTTGTCTCAGGAGACCTCTCTCCCAGACCCATTTGTCCTCCTGTTTTGACCGGGATTGTACGTTCTCCAGGTACAGTGGACACTGTGGCTGATTCCCCAAATCCATTCCATCGCAGACAATGACTGAGGAGAGCCATGTCCCTCATTAGACCGAGCAGACATCCTAAGTGAGGATGTTCCCAAACACCCTTCCTAAAGTTCCAGCAGTCTACAACACTTCCTATTCCCTCCGGTACTTTATTTATCGCGCCAACACATATCACTTTATAGCATAGTTGCTTCTCATCTCTTCACCTGAATGCAAGTGCTATGAAGGCAGGAAATGGCATTCCATTCCATTTACATTTCCTTTTATTTTCTTTTTTTATTTATTTATTTTTTATTTTGCTTAACTTTACAATATTATGTTGCTTTTACTATACATCAAGATGGATCCGCCGCCAGTATACACGTGTTCCCCATCCTGAACCCTCCTCCCTCTCTCCTCCCCACACCATCCCTCCAGGTCGTCCCAGTGCTCCAGCCCCAGGCATTTGTTATCGGGCATCGTACCTGGACTGACGACTCGTTTCAGATATGATATTATACATATTTCAATGCTATTCTCCCCAATCATCCCACCCTCTCCCGGTCCCAGAGTCCAAAAGTCTGTTCTATACATCAGTGTCTCTTTTGCTGTCTCGTAAATAGGGTTATTTTTATCATCTTTCTAAATTCCATATATATGCGTTAGTATACTATTTGTGTTTTTGTTTCTGGCTTACTTCACTCTGTATAATAGGCTCCAGTTCCATCCACCTCCTTAGAACTGATTCAAATGTATTCTTTTTAATGGCTGAGTAATACTCCATTGTGTATATGTACCACAGCTTGCTTATCCATTCATCTGTGGATGGACATCTAGGTTGCTTCCACGTTCTGGCTATTGTAAACAGTGCTGCTATGAACATTGGGGTACACGTGTCTCTTTCAATTCTGGTTTTCTCAGTGTGTATGCCCAGCAGTGGGATTGCTGGATCATAAGGCAGTTCTATTTCCAGTTTTTTGAGGAATCTCCATACTGTTCTCCATAGTGGCTGTACTAGTGCTGAAAACAGTGCCTGTCTAATGAAAGAATCAAATGAAATGAGCTAAATGAAAGAATCAAAATAACTCCATCTTCCTTGCTAGAACTCTTTCAGCAAAGGGCAACCCCCATAGGCCAGTTTGGGCTAACGAATTGTGAGGGGATACTTGCTGGAAAAGAAAAACCAGTCCTTTTCCCACTAGATATGAACAAAGAAGCATTTCATCAAGTTGCTTCAGGCAGCCAGGTATCATCAGGAGGAAAAGCATCTTTGTGCTAAGTTCCTACAGTCCTGTCCGACTCTGTGACCCATGAACTGTAACCCACCAGGCTCCTCTCTCCGTGGAGTTCTCCAGGCAAGAATATCAGAGTGGGTTGCCATGCCCTCCTCCAGGGGATCTTCCGGACCCAGAGATAGGACATGCATCTCTTATGTCTTCTGCATTGGCAGGCAGGTTCTTTATCATTAGTGCCACCTGGGAAGCCCCCTAGCTTTAGGATGAAGGTAATACCAGGAATGACAGGGCAGAAAGATGGTAAAAAAGACTAGATCTTTGTTGATCTGCTAAGTCACTTCAGTCGTGTCCGACTTTGTGTGACCCCATAGATGTCAGCCCACCAGGCTCCCCCATCCCTGGGATTCTCCAGGCAAGAACACTGGAGTGGGTTGCCATTTCCTTCTCCAATGCATGAAAGTGAAAAGTGAAAGTGAAGTCGCTCAGTTGTGTCCGACTCTAGCGACCCCATGGACTGCAGCCCACCAGACTCCTTCGTCCATGGAATCTTCTAGGCAAAAGTACTGGAGTGGGGTGCCATTGCCTTATCCAATCTATGAACCATTAAATCAATTTGGGAGGCCTCCCTAGCTTCAGTTTTTATTTAAGCCAACTTGAGTTGGATTTTTCTTTACTTGCAAAGAATCTCACCAGTTACTTTGGTTCTGCTGCATACTTGCCATCATAGGAGCTCCCTTCACTTCCTTTCTGAATCTGAGTCACACTTTTATGTACTCTATGTATTCTTTGGTTTACTTGCCAGTTTTATTGGGATATGTACTGGATAACATTCTGAGAGGTCATTTTTTTCTAGCCCCTTGAATGTCTTAAAAAGTTTTCATTTATCCCTTCACTGATGACTTGGGTAGGTATGAGACTCAAGGTTGAAAATTTTAATATCTCTGAATTTTGAAAACATCAGTCAAGTTGCCTATTCCCATTCACTGCTAATTGATGGGATGTTTGGGTGATCTGGTTTTACACCAGAAAAACAGCATTGCCACATCTAGCAAGTAAAAATATAGGATATCCAACTAAGTTTGCATTTCAGATAAACAAGGAAACTCTAGAAACATACTTTTTCTAAAAAATTACTTATTGTCTATTTGAACTTCAACATTTACTAGCTGTCCTATATTTTATGTTAACACTATTGGGACACTTTTAGGTTATTCTTTTATCCTTAACGTTCTGAAGTTTCACAGTATTTCTGGTTGTGAGTCTTTTTAAAAAAAAATCTTTATATTAGTGCTTGAGCCCCAAGAAAGAGGGTATGATTATTATTGACATAATAATGTTTAAATGATGAGTCACCATTGCTTCCATGCTCTGGCTGTCTATCAGCTTGAGTTTGGGGAACAGGAACAAGAAAAAAACATGTTAAAAGTTTCATCAGTCTTAGGATTTGAAAATCTTTAGAGTAATTACCAGAGTGGGAGCATGAAATGACTATAATTTATTTCATAGAGAGCCTGGTTATCTAGTAGAGTTATCTGGTTTCAAACCTTGCCACCCAACTAGCATTTCATACAAGTATCAGTGAACAACCAAAAGTTCAGGCTGAAGACCCTTGTTTTATAAGAGTGAATACTCTGGACACATCCCAAATTTTCCATGTAATTGCTCCACAGTGAACATAGCACAGAGGTACACTGTCTCCAAAGGAGAAAATTATTTGCTTGTGAGATGCATATTTCCTGTGGTTATCTCTGGGTGAACTAGCCAAAAAGTAAGTCAAGAGATGAGAGATAAGTCATCACTTTGCAAAGTAGTGGTAAAATCAAGCAAGGTAAAAGCGGTTTAAAGAAATTCGGAGAACTATAGAGTTGAGAGAGAAATTTTTAAAACTGACTTTAGAATCAGTGAATGGGACATGACCTTAGAAGTTATCTAGGTCAGCCCCCTTTTATAGGTAGCACTACCCAGGCTAACAGAGTTGAAGAGACTTGCCCAGAGTCACAGAACCAGCCTAGACCAGTTCCCCTGATTCCCAGTTGAGTGTTTACTCCCCTCCATTGTTGCTGTGCTTTGAGACCTATTGCACAACAGCCCTATTTAATCATCCTGACAGCAATCCTGAGAATGATAAACTTTCTCTGCAACAATCTGACTCAGCTCAGGACCGCAGCTTCACCAAACGCCCCATTAAAATGCAGTCAACTCCAAGGGGAGGTGAAAAAATAAAGGGAGGGGGTAGTCCAAAGGGCCTGGAAAAGTTTCTCCTAACCAAAAATATTGCCCACACCCACGTGCATGTGTGCCCGAAATTAAACATTGACAATGTCTGCTGTAATGCAAATTATTATCTGTAACAGCTTGCTTGGATCTCTAGAGAGGCTCCTTAACAAAGAAGGTCTTAATGGTATATGACACCAGACAAATACATTGTGATTGGACATGGTAGAATGACTAGACAGTGGTCTGAACTGTATTAGGACCCATCAGGTACAAATAGCAGCAGGTGCCTACTTTACCATCATCATTTCACATCAGAACAAAGCAAAAGATTGCCTTGTGCTCTAATCATTTCCGTGTCATCAGATTTCACTTTTGGTGCCTGATGTCATGGTAAGGTATTTTAGTAGACCTAGTTTCCTTGATTACTTGAATAATTCACATTTTGATTCTGAATATGGGTTGTTTTCCACAGAACAAAAGCCCTTTAAATGGCAATTTTGATTTCAGCATTGAGACTCAGTTTGTCTGGACTCAAACTTAAAAATGTATCTCCCACACCTTAAGGTCATTTGCCTTCTTCTCTTTGTGATCAAAAGTTAAGGAAGATAAAGATCAAAATATAACCATTTGTTTTTGTTAATGAAGAGGTAGTTTTAACCAGAGCTGGTGTAGTGATGGTTAGGAGGACAAGGGCATATTGCCATGCCTTGTTAAGAAACAACTGCAGGTGGAAAGGTGGAGAAAAATTAATGCAGATAACCTTTTAAGAAGGTTGACTATGACCAAAAAGAGAAAGTCTTTTATTGAAATGTTTGGATGGATATTGATTGATTGGTTGATTTTAAAGGGCATGGGGAAGACATGAGCACTTCTATTACCTGGGAGGGGTGAGTCAGGTCCTCAGATTCTTCATCCAAATATTGCAGAAATGTTAATATAACTGTAAACAAAAACTGTCCAAGGTCGCCCAGCCAACTGACCAAAGCATCAGAATTAAAATCCTGGTCTTTCAACAGCTTGTTTTCTTGGGCACATGAGGTCTCTCCATTTTGCAACTGTTTTTGATTTCAGTGGGTCATGGGAGGATGAAGGTGGTCATTTCTGTACAACTGCACTTGTAAAGAGCTATAAGGTCTTCTTGGGCAGGGACGGGATAAGGAAAGTAAATACTTGATTAAGTTAACATTTTCCATTTGACAGACACCAGGCTAAGTGCTTTACCTAAATAAGTTATTCAACCCGCACAGCAACATATGAGGCAGATAAAGTCATTATCCTTTCACAGACAAAGAAATTGTGGCTCAAAGAGATTTAGTAATTCGCCTGAAATCACACCAGCAAAAGCCAAATAAAAAATCTGGGGATTTTAACCACTAGATTATCCCATCTCTCACAAGAATACAGAGTCATACTGATTTAACATCACAATTAGTGATATTTTTAAATACCACAACTCATTTTTCTAGGCATAGTCATATTTTTGTCCTGTTTCATTTTATTTCCAGAAAATGCTGAAGACAACTGAGAACATCAACTCCATTTGAGAATAGGGACAATGAAACACATTCTCTCTCTCTCCCCTGCTCCCACCTCTCTCTCATACACACCTACACACACCATTAGGGAGGGAAGCCCATTAGAATGGAAGTAACAAAGTCCAGATAGCTCAGTGGCTGAATTTGCCACAGAGCTGCCAGGACCCTTAAGAGAAGAGATTCAGTCCTTTGCTGTTTTTAGCCAGTCGCACCTGGTGTCCAGGGTAAAGAAAATAACCCATTCCATCAAAATGCCACAATATAGGCCCTCAAGCAGCTTTATCAGAAGACCAGGTGAGAGGATTCATAAATAATAACTAGGAAAACTGTTTCCAAGTGGAACAAACTTAAAATAATAAATGCAGCAGATCTTGACCACTACTAGAATTCTTTCCTCTTCCAAGTGAACTACAGTGAGTCTTTTGGCATCACAGGGCTCTGTGCTGAGATGAGACTTTGCAATTAGATTTAAGAATTAAAAGAGCAAGTACAAATTGGCCCCATATAGCTTTGATGCATAACATACCACTTAAAAGACAGTATCCATCAGTTACAAAAAAGAGTCTCTAGAGTGAAGAACAAAGGTCAGCCTAGGTATGGTTTATTGATAATTTTTGTGCAAGAGCTATGTCTTATTCATCTTTGCATCCCCAGCACCCAGCATAATGTCTAGCATATTTTTAGTGCCCAATAAGTTTTGTTTAGTGATTAATGATTGTTCAGTTCAGTTCAGTTCAGTTCAGTTGCTCAGTCATGTCTGACTCTTTGCAACCCCATGAATCGCAGCACGCCAGGCCTCCTTATCCATCACCAACTCCCGGAATCCACCCAAACCCATGTCCATCAAGTCAATGATGCCATCCACCCATATCATCCTCTGTAATCCCTTTCTCTTCCTGCCCTCAATCCCTCCCAGCATCAGGGTCTTTTCTAATGAGTCAGCTCTTCGCATCAGGTGGCCAAAGTATTGGAGTTTCAGCTTCAACATCAGTCCTTCCAATGAACACCCAGGACTGATTACCTTTAGAATGGACTGATTGGATCTCCTTGCAGTCCAAGGGACTCTCAAGTCTTCTCCAACACCACAGTTCAAAAGCATCAATTCTTCTGCACTCAGCTTTCTTTATAGTCCAACTCTCACATCCATATAGGACCATTGGAAAAATCATAGCCTTGACTAGATGAATTTTTGTTAGCAAAGTAATATCTCTGCTTTTTAATATGCTATCTAGATTTGTCATAACTTTCTTTCCAAAGATTAAGTAGTGTCTTTTAACTTTATGGCTGCAATCACCATTGCAGTGATTTTGGAGCTCCCCCTCCATAAAAGTCAGCCACTGTTTCCCCACCTATTTCCCATGAAGTGATGGGACCAGATGCCATGATCTTAGTTTTCTGAATGTTGAGCTTTAAGCCAACATTTTTACTCTCCTCTTTCACTTTCATCAAGAGGCTCTTTAGTTCTTCTTCACTTTCTGCCATAAGGGTGGTGTCATCTGCATATCTGAGGTTATTGATACTTCTCCTGGCAATCTTGATTCCAGCTTGTGCTTCATCCAGCCCAACATTCCTTGTGATGTACTCTGCATATAAGTTAGTCTGTATATATTTAGGATTATGTTAATCAAATATACTTAGTTGGATGAAGGGAACACTGGATTGACATCACACAGTTCTAGCCTGAATTTCCTAGGGAATTGCCTCAACTTTTAACTTACATGGTTTTTAGCATTCTGATTTAATGGAAGCAATCCCATCATTAATGGGTGAGTTTCTAGATCAATTTGCAAAATTCAGTTAGTTAGTTCAGTCATTCAGTCATATCCAGCTGTTTGCAGCACCATGGACTGCAGCACACCAGGCTTCCCTGTCCATCACCAATTCCCATAGCTTACTCAAACTCATGTCCATAGAGTTGGTGATGCCATCCAACTATCTCATCTCTGTTATCCCCTTCTCCTCTTGCCTTCAATTTTTACCAGCATCAGGGTCTTTTCAACTGAGTCAGTTCTATGCATCAGGTAGCCAAAGTATTGGAGTTTCAGCTTCAGCATCAGTCCTTCCAATGAATATTCAGGACTGATTTCCTTTAGGATGCACTGGTTGGATCTTCTTGCAGTCCAAGGGACTCTCAAGAGTCTTCTCCAACACCAACAGTTCAAAAGCATCAATTCTTTGGCACTCAGTTTTCTTTATGATCCAGTTCACAACCATATATGACTACAGGAAAAACCAAAGCATTGACTAGATGGACCTTTGTTGGCAAAGTAAGTCTCTGCTTTTTAATATGCTGTCTAGGTTGGTCAAAACTTTCCTCCCAAGGACTAAGCATCTTTTAATTTCATGGCTGTTGTCACCATCTTCAGTGATTTTGGAGACCAAAAAAAAAAATAAAGTATGTCCCTGTTTCCACTGTTTCCCCATCTACTTGCCATGAAGTGATGGAACCAGATGCCATGATCTTCGTTTTTTGAATGTTGAGTTTTTAAGCCTGCCTTTTCACTCTCCCCTTTCACTTTCATCAGGAGGCTCTTTAGTTTCTCTTCGCTTTCTGCCATAAGCCTGGTGTTATCTGCATATTTGAGGTTACTGATATTTCTTCCAGCAGTCCTGATTCTAGCTTGTGCTTCATCCAGCCCAGCATTTCGCATGATGTACTCTGCATATAAGCTAAATAAGCAGGTTACAATATAGAGCTTTGATGTACTCCTTGTAAAATTATTTTATCTGAATATAGAAAAATAATGGTATTCAATAGTATTACAGACCTGTTTTCCCGTTGTAATCATTCTTACTTGGCAATAGTTATTTGAAGTTCCAGTATAAGATGGCAGAAAGAGACTGCCTGCTGTTTAGATTTGGGAATTCATTCTTAACTCTCCACTCTCTCTTGCCTTCCATTACCTGTATTCACCTACCTACCTTCATCCAAAGAAAGCCTCCTTCTCCTGTTTTCTGAGTCTCAGTGAGTGGCACTTGTCGTCTAGCCATTGATTAAAGTCTGGCACTTTGGAGTCACTCTCTAGTGTGTCCCCTCACTCCCATCACATAGACCCACATCCACACATACATGTCTAAGAGGCTATCAGGTGCTGATGACGCTATCTCAGCCACTGCTTTAGTTCAGGGCATTATCTTTCTGGATTGCTTCATATGCTTTCTGTGTTCCAGAGAGAAGAAATCTGTAAATATGGTAAGTCTTCTTGTCACTTCCATGCATACAAAACTTACTTGAATTCATAAGTTAGTATGTACAGTCAGGTGAAGACAATACTGAGGTAATAAATAAGCACTTTAGTAGTGGATAAAGACTCCAAAGAAGGACACACTCTTTCATCAGGACCTTGGAGAGAACCAACAAAGGTAGATGATAAATAGAACTAGGCAAGTTCTGTCAAAACCAGGATTATAAATGTGCAAATACTGGAAAGAAGTCAGGTTAGACTTTTCCAGCCACAGGTTGTCTTTCTGATCCTTAAATGCTTCACGTCCAGTCCTGTGACAGGATTTGCACCAGATGTTTCCCTTGATAGCAACCATCTCCCCCCGATATCTTTGCATTGCTCTCACCTTCTCACCATTCAGGGCTCAATCTGACTGACTGTGCAGTACGGCCTTTCCTCAATCACTCCTATCCCATTTCCCAATTTTACTTTCTTCATAACAATTATCACTGCTTGAAACTCTGTTATTTATTCATTTGTTTACATTACTATTGTCTCCCTAGGCTTCACAGAGAGTAAGCTTTGTGGTGAATGGACCATGTCTATGTGTTTAACAAAGAGGGCAGACACACTGAAACCATAATCACAGAAAACTAGCCAATCTGATCACATGGACCACAGCCTTGTCTAACTCAATGAAACTAACCCATGCTGTGTGGGGCCACCCAGGACAGGCAGCTCATAATGAAGAGGTCTGACAGAATGTGGTGCACTGGAGAAGGGAATGGCAAACCACTTCAGAACCACTTCAGTATTTTTGCCTTCAGAACCCCATGAACAGTATGAAAAGGCAAAATGATATGATACTGAAAGAGGAACTCCCCAGGTCGGTAGGTACCCAATACACTACTGGAGATCAGTGGAGAAATAACTCCAGAAAGAATAAAGGAATGGATCCAAAGTAAAAATAATACCCAGTTGTGGATACGACTGGTGATAGAAGCAAGGTCCGATGCTGTAAAGAGCAATATAGCATAGGAACCTGGAATGTCAGGTCCATGAATCAAGGCAAATTGGAAGTGGTCAAAAGGAGATGGCAAGAGTGAATGTCGCCATTCTAGGAATCAGCAAACTAAAATGGACTGGAATGGGTGAATTTAACTCAGATGATCATTATATCTACTACTGTGGGCAGGAATCCCTCAGAAGAAATGGAGTAGCCATCATGGTCAACAAAAGAGTCCGAAATGCAGTACTTGGATGCAATCTCAAAAATGATAGAATGATCCATGTTTCTTTCCAAGGCAAACCATTCAATATCACAGTAATCCAAGCCTATGCCTCAACCAGTAATGATGAAGAAGCTGAAGTTGAATGGTTCTATGAAGACCTATAAGACTTTTTAGAACTAACACCCAAAAAAGATGTCCTTTTCATTATAGGGGACTGGAATGCAAGAAACACCTGGAGTAACAGGCAAATTTGGCCTTGGAGTACGGAATGAAGCAGGGCAAAGGCTAATAGACTTTTGCCAAGAGAACGCACTGGTCATAGCAAACACCCTCTTCCAACAACACAAGAGAAGACTCTATACATGGACATCACCAGATGGTTAACACCGAAATCTGATTGATTATATTCTTTGCAGCCAAAGATGGAGAAATTCTATACAATCAGCAAAAACAAGACTGGGAGCTGACTGTGGCCCAGATCATGAACTCCTTATTGCCAAATTCAGACTGAAATTGAAGAAAGTAGGGAAAACCATTAGACCATTCAGGTATGACCTAAATCAAATCCCTTATGATTATACAATGGAAGTGAGAAATAGATTTAAGGGACTAGATCTGATAGACAGAGTGCCTGAAGAACCATAGATGGAGGTTTATGACATTGTACATGAGATAGGGATCAAGACCATCCACATGAGAAAAAAATACAAAAAAGCAAAATGGCTGTCTGAGGAGGAGACAAATAGCTATGAACAGAAAAGAAGTGAGAAGGAAAGGAGAAAAAGAAAGATATAAGCATCTGAATACAGAGTTCCGATGAATAGCAAGGAGAGATAAGAAAGCCTTCCTCAATGATCAATGCAAAGAAATAGAGGAAAACAACAGAATGGGAAAGACTAGAGATCGCTTCAAGAAAATCAGACATACCAAGGGAACATTTCATGCAAAGATGGTCTCGGTTGAGGACATAAATGGTATGGACCTAACAGAAGCAGAAGATATTAAGAAGATATGGCAAGAATACACAGAAGAACTGTACAAAAAAGAGCTTCACAACCCAGATAATCATGATGGTGTGATCACTCACTTAGAGCCAGACATCCTGGAATGTGAAGTTAAGTGGGCCTTAGAAAGCATCACTACTAACAAAGCTAGTGGAGGTGATGGAATTCCAGTGGAGCTATTTCAAATCCTGAAAGATGATGCTGTGAAAGTGCCGCACTCAATATGCCAGCAAATTTGGAAAACTCAGCAGTTGCCACATGACTAGAAAAGGTCAACCTTTATTCCAATCCCAAAGAAAGGCAATGCCAAAGAATGCTAAAACTACTGCACAATTGCACTCATCTCACATGCTAGTAAAGTGATGCTCAAAATTCTCCAAGCCAGGCTTCAGCGATACATGAACTGTGAAATTCCAGATGTTCAAGCTGGTTTTAGAAAAGGCAGAGCAACCAGAGATCAAATTGCCAACATCTGCTGGATCATAGAAAAAGCAAGAGAGTTCCAGAAAAACATCTATTTCTGCTTTATTGACTATACCAAAGCCTCTGACTGTGTGGATCACAATGAACTGTGGGAAATTCTGAAAGAGATGGGAATACCAGACCACTTGACATGCCTCTTGAGAAACCTGTATGCAGGTCAGCAAGTAACAGTTAGAACTGGACATGGAACAACAGACTGGTTCCAAATATGGAAAGGAGTACGTCAAGGCTGTATATTGTCACCCTGCTTATTTAACTTATATACAGAGTACATCATGAGAAACTCTGGGCTGGAAGAAGCACAGCTGGGATCAAGATTACGGGGAGAAATATCAATAACCTCAGATATGCAGATGACACCACCCTTATGGCAGAAAGTGAAGAGGAACTGTAAAGCCTCTGATGAAAGTAAAAGAAGAGAGTGAAAAGTTGACTTAAAGCTCAACATTCAGAAAACGAAGATCATGGCATCCAGTCCCATCACTTCATGGCAAATAGATAGGAAAACAGTGGAAATAGTGTCAGACTTTATTTTCGGGGGCTCCAAACTCACTGCAGATGGTGAGTGCAGCCATGAAATTAAAGGACACTTACTCCTTGGAAGGAAAGTTATGACCAATCTAGACAGCATATTCAAAAGCAGAGGCATAACTTTGCCAACAAAGGTCTGTCTAGTCAAGGATATGGTTTTTCCAGTGGTCATGTATGAATGTGAGAGTTGGACTGTGAAGAAAGCTGAGTGCTGAAGAATTGATGCTTTTGAACTGTGGTATTGGAGAAGACTCTTGAGAGTCCCTTGGACTGCAAGGATATCCAACCAGTCCATCCTAAAGGAAATCAGTCCTGGGTGTTCATTGGAAGGAATGATGCTAAACCTTAAACTCCAATACTTTGGCCCCCTGATTCGAAGAGCTGACTCATTGGAAAAGACCTTGATGCTCGGAGAGATTGGGGGCAGGAGGAGAAGGGGACGACAGAGGATGAGATGGCTGGATGGCATCACCAACTCAATGGACATGAGTTTGAGTGAACTCCAGAAGTTGGTGATGGACAGGGAGCCTTGGCGTGCTGAGATTCATGGGGTTGCAAAGAGTCGGACACGACTGAGTGACCGAACTGAACTAAATTGATGTGATTAACTGTCATATATATTTAATGTTTAAGACTTATCTGACAACTAGGAGGCAGTCTATAAATATTTGACAAATGGGAAAATGCAATAAGACATACAGTGAGAACATGCAATTAGATTTGAAGTTTAGGAGACTAGTGAGGACCTTGAACTAAGCAGTTGGAGCTAATATCAGACACTAATTATTGGGTTTGGAGAAATAGGATTCAAGATGCCATGTATAGATTTGTGTTTGCATGACCCAGGTAGGACCAAACATCAAACACACTCATTGGGTGTCATGCATGCCAATACTATATTTTAATTTCTAGAATAATTAATTAATATAGCTTGAATAAAAGCAAGACAGCCCTTATTTCGATCTCTGCAAAAGAAACAACACTTTTCCCTTCACTTCCTCTAGAAAGGGATTTTTATTTTCTCAATTGCATTAAGTGGGAACTGACCAAGCAAATCAATGGGTGGGTTGTTTGACCACTCCAGAGGTCAGTGAGTTTGGACTATTTCCCTTGAGCCCTCACTTCCAGAATTCTTAGAAACGAGAGAGTCCTGTGGCTTGGAGTCTTGGGTCTTGCCATTTGTCTCTGCAAATGGAGAAAGCACACAAATAGTGGTAGGGCAGACTATATGCCTAGGATTTTAATCAGGTACACATGTTTCATTTGGCCAATGCAGAGGTTTTAAATGTTTTTGATTAATCACCAACATTTTAAAAATCATAAGATTTCATTTAAACAAAGATTTCCAGCCTGTCTTAGAAATACAGAAGTTCTAGAAATATTAGCCCTTGATTTCCCACATGACAAAAATCACCTGACATGGAGTGGCAGCTGCCCCTTCAAATAGGACTTGTAGTCTCAACACCATCACTGTCTCCAGTACTCCACTGACTTCACTCATTTATCTTAACTACATTGCCCTTGAAGGTATTTGAACCTGAGTTTATCCACTATAAAATATAAGAATTATATTATTCTAAGAATTGGAGACATGGGAATAATTATGAAGGTAAACTATCTA
Source organism: Tragelaphus eurycerus (assembly GCA_935064755.1). Taxonomy (NCBI): domain Eukaryota; kingdom Metazoa; phylum Chordata; class Mammalia; order Artiodactyla; family Bovidae; genus Tragelaphus; species Tragelaphus eurycerus. Next base: position 5,888,612 of record CAKXYN010000095.1, on the reverse strand, counting down.
TAAAGAATCACAGTGTGCATTTCCCCAAAAAAGAAACTAATTTTTGGTATATTGCTATGGGCATGAAACTGGTATCTATTATATTTATGAGGATATTGACACCATTCACACAGTGGCTCCTCAAAAGAAGATCTAAAGAAATTGTGTTTAGTGTGTGTGTGTTCACACATGCACACAGATATGCACAGAGTAGATACTCAATAAATATTTAATGAATAAAGTAATGAGAGGCTCAAGAGCATTCATCAAAATCCTAAGTGATAAAAAATATTATGAACTGCTGCTGCACACCTTACAGCTTATGAACTCACTCTACTTCTCTTTTTTCCACTTATTTTCCCCCAGTTGTAGTCCAAGACTGAGAATCTAATTGAGATATAATTAAAGTTTATTAATTAATTGTAAATAGAACTGGTTGATCAAGCATCAGTTAGTCTGTCTGCATTAGTTTGATGTGGTTTGAGAGTGAATTCATTACTACAGTGAAACCAAAACTTCTTGGTTTGGAGATATGGGTTCTGGCCCTGATTCTGCCACTAACTGTAGTTCTTTGAATAAGTCACTTGGCTCTCCGGCCAAAGTTTGATCATCCATAAAATTATATGGTCTTCAGGGCTTCTCTCTGCTTTATGATTTCTATTTATGGAAAAACAAAGACACATCAGAAATAAGAGATAGAAACTCAGAGCCAGCAATGTCTAGTAAGGAAAGACCAAGAAGAGATTTTTTTCCCCCAGTAATTAAGACAAGGAAGTCTCCAAATGCATGGGCAGCAATCCATAGAGGGACAAGAGTGGAATGTGAACTCATTAGCAGAATGTTGAGTAAAACTCAGGGAGGAAAAGAGAGTAATGGAGAGGGAGTCCAACTGTAGACTAAGAGAATTCTAAAGAAAAAAAAAAATGGAAAAACTGCTGCTAATTAGGTCATTTAGAAACTGAACAACTGAATGTAATTCTTGATGAAGCAATAAGAAAACAGCCATGGGATGCAGGATAATAACAAGAATACATGCTAATAGACAAAATAGGATCCCCCAAATAACTTAACAAGTCCCATGCAAGCTAGTAGATATCAGGTGGAAAACAGCACCTGAATTTCACACAGTTTTTTTAAATATACTGAGGAAACATGTAGCAAAGGATCAGATAATATTTGCTGAAACAAATTCTGTTATTAAAAACTCTGGTATGCTTCACTATTTAAAAATTTAATGTGAAAAAATTAAAAATTAGAAAAAATCCACAGAAAGATTATTTCTTTTTGTAAAAGAATTCATTGCTGGTATATTTTCTTTCTTTTTTTTTTTTTCACTTTATTTATTTATTTATTTTTGGATGCTAATTACAATACTATAGTGGTTTTGTCATACACTGACATGAATCCACCACGGGTGTACATATGTTCCCCATGAACCCTCCTCCCACCTTCCTCCCCATCGCAAGTCTCAGGGTCATCCCAGTGCACCAGCCCTGAGCACCCTATATCATGCATCAAACCTGGACTGGCAATCTGTTTCTTTTTTTTTTTTTTTTTTTTTGATCAAGAATCTCTTTTATTGATTATCAGAAACATTACAAACATCTAGTATGAACAAATTGTAACATGATAGTGTTTAGTTTGAACAATTAATACATTTCAGATATAATATTATACATATTTCAATGCTATTCTCCCCAATCATCCCACCCTCTCCCGGTCCCAGAGTCCAAAAGTCTGGTCTATACATCAGTGTCTCTTTTGTTGTCTCGTAAGTAGGGTTATTTTTTACCATCTTTCTAAATTCCATATATATGCGTTAGTATACTGTATTTGTGTTTTTGTTTCTGGCTTACTTCACTCTGTATAATAGGCTCCAGTTCCATCCACCTCCTTAGAACTGATTCAAATGTATTCTTTTTAATGGCTGAGTAATACTCCATTGTGTATATGTACCACAGCTTGCTTATCCATTCATCTGTGGATGGACATCTAGGTTGCTTCCACGTTCTGGCTATTGCAAACAGTGCTGCTATGAACATTGGGGTACACGTGTCTCTTTCAATTCTGGATTTCTCAGTGTATATGCCCAGCAGTGGGATTGCTGGATCATAAGGCAGTTCTATTCGCAGTTTTTTGAGGAATCTCCATACTGTTCTCCAAAGTGGCTGTACTAGTTTGCATTCCCACCAACAGTGCAAGAGGGTTCCCTTCTCTCCGCACCCTCTCCAGCATTTATTGCTTGTAGACTTTTGGATAGCAGCCATTCTGATTGGCGTGAAATGGTATCTCATAGTGGTTTTGATTTGCATTTCTCTGATAATGAGTGATGTTGAGCATCTTTTCATGTGTTTGTTAGCCATCTGTATGTCTTCTTTGGAGAAATGTCTATTGAGTTCTTTGGCCCATTTTTTGATTGGGTCATTTATTTTTCTGGAATTGAGCTGTAGAAGTTGCTTGTATATTTTTGAGATTAGTTGTTTTTCAGTTGCTTCATTTGCTATTATTTTCTCCCATTCTGAAGGCTGTCTTTTCACCTTGCTTATAGTTTCCTTTGTTGTGCAGAAGCTTTTAAGTTTGATTAGGTCCCATTTGTTCATTTTTGATTTTATTTCCAATATTCTGGGAGGTGGGTCATGGAGGATCCTGCTGTGATGTAAGTCAGAGAGTGTTTTGCCTATGTTTTCCTCTAGGAGTTTTATGGTTTCTGGTCTTACATTTAGCTCTTTAATCCATTTTGAGTTTATTTTTGTGTATGGTGTTAGAAAGTGTTCTAGTTTCATTCTTTTACAAGTGTTTGACCAGTTTTCCCAGCACCACTTGTTAAAGAGATTGTCTTTAATCCATTGTATATTCTTGCCTCCTTTATCAAAGATAAGGTGACCATATGTGCGTGGATTTATCTCTGGGCTTTCTATTTTGTTCCATTGATCTATATTTCTGTCCTTGTGCCAGTACCATACTGTCTTGATGACTGTGGCTTTGTAGTAGAGCCTGAAGTCAGGCAGGTTGATTCCTCCAGTTCCGTTCTTCTTTCTCAAGATAGCTTTGGCTATTCGAGGTTTTTTGTATTTCCATACAAATTGAGAAATTATTTGTTCTAGCTCTGTGAAGAATACCGTTGGTAGCTTGATGGGGATTGCATTGAATCTATAAATTGCTTTGGGTAGTATATTCATTTTCACTATATTGATTCTACCAATCCATGAACATGGTATATTTCTCCATCTATTAGTGTCCTCTTTGATTTCTTTCACCAGTGTTTTATAGTTTTCTATATATAGGTCTTTAGATTCTTTAGGAAGATATATTCCTAAGTATTTTATTGTTTTCATTGCAATGGTGAATGGAATTGTTTCCTTAATTTCTCTTTCTATTTTCTCGTTATTAGTGTACAGGAATGCAAGGGATTTCTGTGTGTTAATTTTATATCCTGCAACTTTACCATATTCATTGATCAGTTCTAGTAATTTTCTGGTGGAATCTTTAGGGTTTTCTACATAGAGGATCATGTCATCTGCAAATAGTGAGAGTTTTACTTCTTCTTTTCCAATTTGGATTCCTTTTATTTCTTTTTCTGCTCTGATTGCTGTGGCCAAAACTTCCAAAACTATGTTGAATAGTAATGGTGAAAGTGGGCATCCTTGTCTTGTTCCTGACTTTAGAGGAAATGCTTTCAATTTTTCACCATTGAGGATAATGTTTGCTGTGGGCTTGTCATATATAGCTTTTATTATGTTGAGGTATGTTCCTTCTATTCCTGCTTTCTGGAGAGTTTTTATCATAAATGGATGTTGAACTTTGTCAAAGGCTTTCTCTGCATCTATTGAGATAATCATATGGTTTTTATTCTTCAGTTTGTTAATGTGGTGTATTACGTTGATTGATTTGCGGATATTGAAGAATCCTTGCATCCCTGGGATAAAGCCCACTTGGTCATGATGTATGATCTTTTTAATGTGTTGTTGGATTCTGATTGCTAGAATTTTGTTAAGGATTTTTGCATCTATGTTCATCAGTAATATTGGCCTGTAGTTTTCTTTTTTTGTGGGATCTTTGTCAGGTTTTGGTATTAGGGTGATGGTGGCCTCATAGAATGAGTTTGGAAGTTTGCCTTCTTCTGCAATTTTCTGGAACAGTTTGAGTAGGATAGGTGTTAGCTCTTCTCTAAATTTTTGGTAGAATTCAGCTGTGAAGCCGTCTGGACCTGGGCTTTTGTTTGCTGGGAGATTTCTGATTACAGTTTCAATTTCCGTGCATGTGATGGGTCTGTTAAGATTTTCTATTTCTTCCTGATCCAGTTTTGGGAAGTTGTACTTTTCTAAGAATTTGTCCATTTCTTCCACATTGTCCATTTTATTGCCATATAATTGCTGATAGTAGTCTCTTATGATCCTTTGTATTTCTGTGCTGTCTGTTGTGATCTCTCCATTTTCATGTCTAATTTTATTGATTTGATTTTTCTCCCTTTGTTTCTTGATGAGTCTGGCTAGTGGTTTGTCAATTTTATTTACCCTTTCAAAGAACCAGCTTTTGGCTTTGTTGATTTTTGCTATGGTTTCTTTTGTTTCTTTTGCTTTTATTTCTGCCCTAATTTTTAGGATTTCTTTCCTTCTACTAACCTTGGGGTGCTTCATTTCTTCCTTTTCCAGTTGCTTTAGGTGTAGAGTTAGGTTATTTATTTGGCTTTTTTCTTGTTTCTTGAGGTATGCCTGTATTGCTATGAACTTTCCCCTTAGGACTGCTTTTACAGTGTCCCACAGGTTTTGGGTTGTAGTGTTTTCATTTTCATTCGTTTCTATGCAGAATTTGATTTCTTTTTTGATTTCTTCTGTGATTTGTTGGTTATTCAGGAGTGTGTTGTTCAGCCTCCATATGTTGGTCTTTTTAATAGATTTTCTCTTGTTATTGAGATTTACTCTTACTGCATTGTGGTCAGAAAAAATGCTTGGAATGATTTCAATTTTTCTGAACTTACCAAGGCTGGATTTATGGCCCAGGATGTGGTCTATCCTGGAGAAGGTTCCGTGTGCACTTGAGAAAAAGGTGAAATTCATTGTTTTGGGATGAAATGTCCTATAGATATCAATTAGTTCTAACTGGTCTATTGTATCGTTTAAAGTTTGTGTTTCCTTGTTAATTTTCTGTTTAGTTGATCTATCCATTGGTGTGAGTGGGGTATTAAAGTCTCCCACTATTATTGTGTTATTGTTGATTTCTCCTTTCATTCTTGTTAGTATTTGTCTTATATATTGTGGTGCTCCTAAGTTGGGTGCATATATATTTATAATTGTTATATCTTCTTCTTGGATTGATCCTTTGATCATTAGGTAGTGACCTTCTTTGTCTCTTTTCACATCCTTTGTTTTAAAGTCTATTTTATCTGATATGAGTATTGCTACTCCTGCTTTCTTTTGGTCTCTATTTGCGTGGAAAATCTTTTTCCAGCCCTTGACTTTCAGTCTGTATGTGTCCCCTGTTTTGAGGTGGGTTTCTTGTAGACAGCATATGGAGGGGTCTTGTTTTTGTATCCATTCAGCCAGTCTCTGTCTTTTGGTTGGGGCATTCAACCCATTTACATTTAAGGTAATTAATGATAAATATGATCCCGTTGCCATTTACTTTGTTGTTTTGGGTTTGAATTTATATATCCTTTTTGTGTTTCCTGTCTAGAGAATGTCCTTTAGTATTTGTTGGAGAGCTGGTTTGGTGGTGCTGAATTCTCTCAGCTTTTGCTTGTCTGTAAAGGTTTTGATTTCTCCTTCATATTTGAATGAGATCCTTGCTGGGTACAATAATCTGGGCTGTAGGTTCTTTTCTTTCATCACTTTAAGTATGTCTTGCCATTCCCTCCTGGCTTGGAGAGTTTCTATTGAAAGATCAGCTGTTATCCTTATGGGAATTCCCTTGTGTGTTATTTGTTGTTTTTCCCTTGCTGCTTTTAATATTTGTTCTTTGTGTTTGATCTTTGTTAATTTGATTAATATGTGTCTTGGGGTGTTTCGTCTTGGGTTTATCCTATTTGGGACTCTCTGGGTTTCTTGGACTTGAGTGATTATTTCCTTCCCCATTTTAGGGAAGTTTTCAACTATTATCTCCTCTAGTATCTTCTCATGGTCTTTATTTTTGTCTTCTTCTTCTGGGACTCCTATGATTCGAATATTGTAACGTTTAATATTGTCCTGGAGGTCTCTGAGATTGTCCTCATTTCTTTTAATTCGTTTTTCTTTTTTCTCCTCTGATTCCTTTAATTCTGCCATTCTATCTTCTAATTCGCTAATTCTATCTTCTGCCTCTGTTATTCTACTATTTGTTGCCTCCAGAGTGTTTTGGATCTCATTTATTGCATTATTCATTATATATTGACTCTTTTTTATTTCTTCTAGGTCCTTGTTAAATCTTTCTTGCATCTTCTCAATGCTTTTCTCCAGGCTATTTATCCATGATTCCATTTTGCTTTCCAGATTTTGGATTAATTTCACTATCATAATTCGGAATTCTTTATCAGGTAGGTTCGCTATTTCTTCCTCTTTTGTTTGGTTTGGTGGGTAATTATCCTGTTCCTTTACCTGCTGGGAATTCTTCTGTCTTTTCATCTTGTTTAAATTGCGAAGTTTGGGGCGTCTTTACTGTATTCTGGTAGTCTGTGGAGTTCTCTTTATTGTGGCGTTTCTGCACTATATGTGGGTTTGTACCGGTGGCTTGTCGAGGTTTCTTGTTTATGGAAGCTTGTATCGGTGTTCTGGTGGGTGGAGCTGGATTTCTTTTCTCTGGGGTGCAGTGGAGTGTCTAGTAGTGAGTTATGAGATGTCTATGCTTTTGGGGTCGCTTTGTGTAGCCTGTGTATTGGAGCTCAGGCTGTGTTCTTGTTTTTCTGGAGAATTTGCTTGGTATGTCTTGTTGTGGAACTTGCTGGTCTTTGTGTGATGCTTGGTTTCAGAGTAGGTATGGAGGCTTTTAATGAGCTCCTGTCAATTAGTGTTTCGTGGGATCAGGGTATGGACTTAAGCCTCCTGGTTCCAGTTATTGGTCTTATTTTTACAGTAGTCTCAAAAACTTCTTCTTCTATAATGCATTCCACAACTGGACCACTCAGAGATGTTCACGGAATTATACATAGAAGGAAAAAGGGAGGAAGGAGACAGAGGTGGTCAGGAGGATAAAAGGAGGGAGTGTGAAGGAGAGAGACAGATCTAGTCAGTAATCAGTAAAGAAAAGAGAAAAGGAAAGGAAAAAAGCAAAGGACAAAAAGGAAAAAAGAAAAAAAAAAAAAAAAAAACAAAACAGGGTCGCAAAAGTTATATCTAAACGTGAAGATTAAAGAAGTACTAGAGGATAAAAAAAAATAAAAATAAAAGAAACAAAACAAACAACAACAAAAAAAAATTAAAAGGAAAAAAAAATTTTGTTTTCCTTTTTCCAATTAAAAAATAATAAAAATTAAAAAATATATATATATATTAAAAAAAGAAAAGAAAAAAAAAGGAAATAATGATGGTAAAAATAGTAACAATATATATAAGAGTTTCTCTATTATTGTTGTGGGTTCAGTTCATTTTCAGCTAGTTCCTTATTCCGGCTTAAATTTCTCAAGATCTATCTGGTCCCATCACTGCATGGGAAATAGATGGGGAAACAGTGGAAACAGTGTCAGACTTTGTTTTTCTGGGCTCCAAGATCACTGCAGGTGGTGACTGCAGCCATGAAATTAAAAGACGCTTACTCCTTGGAAGGAAAGTTATGACCAACCTAGATAGCATATTCAAAAGCAGAGACATTACTTTGCCAATAAAGGTTCGCCTAGTCAAGGCTATGGTCTTTCCTGTGGTCATGTATGGATGTGAGAGCTGGACTGTGAAGAAGGCTGAGCGCCGAAGAATTGATGCTTTTGAACTGTGGTGTTGGAGAAGACTCTTGAGAGTCCCTTGGACTGCAAGAAGATCCAACCAGTCCATTCTGAAGGAAATCAATCCTGGAATTTCTTTGGAAGGAATGATGCTAAAGCTGAAACTCCAGTATTTTGGCCACCTCATGCGAAGAGTTGACTCATTGGAGAAGACTCTGATGCTGGGAGGGATTGAGGGCAGGAGGAGAAGGGGACGACAGAGGATGAGATGGCTGGATGGCATCACTGACTCGATGGATGCGAGTCTGGGTGACCTCCGGAAGCTGGTGATGGACAGGGAGGCCTGACGTGCTGCGGTTCATGGGGTCGCAAGGAGTCGGACACGACTGAGCGACTGATCTGATCTGATCTGATAGGCCCCTTTCTCTGTGGTTGGTCTGTATAGTTCTTTGTTCTGTGCACGGTTCGGCGGTGTTCTGGGCCAAGGCCCACCACTCGTGTGGTCGGCGCTGCACAATCTGGATTGCCGGCCCAAACTACTCCAGTTAGGCAGCACTCCAGACAATCAGGCGAACGAAGTCTGGGCTGAGGCCTGCAGAGGGGGAAGGGCCGGCGACGGGAATGGCAGGCGGGCGGGTGGGGGAGGGGATGGGGTGGCCCTCGTGGGAGCCGCGGGCACAGTGGGCGGGGGCACGCCTGCGCGGGAGTGGCCGGCGGGGGAGCGTCCAGTAGGGGAGAGTCCCACGGGGGAGCGTCCCTCTGGGGAGCGCCGGCAGGGGAGCGTCCCGCGTGGGAACGGCCAAGGCGTCTCCCTGCCCAGCCCCGGCTCCCCAATGGCAGATGCGGGCGTTTGCAGCGGTGCTTTTCCGCTGCGGAAGTTACCGCAGGGCCCGCAGTCTGTGGGTTCTAATTGCTCAACTGTTCTCCTCCCTGTTATGATAGTCTCCGTGTTTCCCAGGTTCGGCGCAGATTCCGCAGGGAGAGTGTTTCCTGGTGTTTGGAAACTTCTCTTTTTAAGACTCCCTTCCCCGGACAGAGGTCCACCCCTCCCTCTTTGACTCTCTCTGGCTTCTATATTCTTTCCTACCTCCTTTAGAAGGCAGTGAGTTGCTTTTCTGGGTGTCCGACGTCTTCCGCCAGCACTCCGAAGCTGTTTGTGGTATTTACTCGGCGCCCAGATGTCCCATTGATGAATTTGTGGAGGAGAAAGCGTATTCCCCGTCCTAATCCTCCGCCATCTTAACCGGAAGTCCCAATCTGTTTCATATATGATAATATACATATTTCAATGCCATTCTCTCAAAGCATCCCACCCTCGCCCTCTCCCACAGAGTCCAAAAGACTGTTCTATACATCTGTGTCTCTTTTGCTGTCTTGCATACAGGGTTATCACTACCATCTTTCTAAATTCCATATATATGTGTTAGTATACTGTAGCCGTGAAGAAGACAATGGCAATCCACTCCAGTACTCTTGCCTGGAAAATCCCATGGATGGAGGAGCCTGGTAGGCTGCAGTCCATGGGGTCGCTAGGAGTCAGACACGGCTGAGCGACTTCACTTTCACTTTTCACTTTCATGCATTGGAGAAGGAAATGGCAACCCACTCCAGTGTTCTTGCCTGGAGAATCCCAGGGACGGGGGAGCCTGGTGGTCTCTGGGGTCGCACAGAGTCGGACATGACTGAAGCGACTTAGCAGCAGCAGCGGCAGCAGCATACTGTATTGGTGTTTTTCTTTCTGGCTTACTTCACTCTGTATAATAGGCTCCAGTTTCATCCACCTCATTAGAACTGACTCAAATGTATTCTTTTTAATGGCTGAGTAATACTCCATTGTATACATGTATCACAGCTTTCTTATCCATTCCTTTGCTGATGGACATCTAGGTTGCTTCCATGTCCTGGCTATTATAAACAGTACTGCAGTGAACATCGGGATACACGTGTCTCTTTCAATTCTGGTTTCCTCATTGTGTATCCCCAGCAGTGGGATTGCTGGGTCATATGGCAGTTCTATTTCTAGTTTTTTAAGGAATCTCCACACTGTTCTCCATAGTGGCTGTAGTAGTTTGCATTCCCACCAACAGTGTAAGAGATTTCCCTTTTCTCCACACCCTCTGCAGCATTTATTGCTTGTAGACTTTTGATAGCAACCATTCTGGCGTGAAACGGTAACTCATTGTGGATTTGATTTGCATTTCTACATCATGAGAAATGCTGGACTGGAAGAAACACAAGTTGGAATCAAGATTGCTGGGAGAAATATCAATACCCTCAGATATGCAGATGACACCACCCTTATGGCAGAAAGTGAAGAGGAACTCAAAAGCCTCTTGATGAAAGTGAAAGTGGAGAGTGAAAAGGTTGGCTTAAAGCTCAACATTCAGAAAACGAAGATCATGGCATCTGGTCCCATCACTACATGGGAAATAGGTGGGGAAACAGTGTCAGACTTTATTTTTCTGGGCTCCAAAATCACTGCAGATGGTGACTGCAGCCATGAAATTAAAAGACGCTTACTCCTTGGAAGGAAAGTTATGACCAACCTAGATAGCATATTCAAAAGCAGAGACATCACTTTGCCAACAAAGGTTCGCCTAGTCAAGGCTATGGTCTTTCCTGTGGTCATGTATGGATGTGAGAGCTGGACTGTGAAGAAGGCTGAACACCGAAGAATTGATGCTTTTGAACTGTGGTGTTGGAGAAGACTCTTGGGAGTCCCTTGGACTCCAAGGAGATCCAACCGGTCCATTCTGAAGGAGATGAGCCCTGGGATTTCTTTGGAAGGAATGATGCTAAAGCTGAAACTCCAGTATTTTGGCCACCTCATGCGAAGAGTTGACTCATTGGAGAAGACTCTGATGCTGGGAGGGATTGAGGGCAGGAGGAGAAGGGGACGACAGAGGATGAGATGGCTGGATGGCATCACTGACTCGATAGACGTGAGTCTGAGTGAACTCCGGGAGTTGGTGATGGACAGGGAGGCCTGGCGTGCTGCGATTCATGGGGTCGCAAAGAGTCGGACACGACTGAGCGACTGATCTGACCTGATCTGATCTGATAATGAGTGATGTTGAACATCTTTTCATGTGTTTGTTAGCCATCTGTATGTCTTCCTTGGAGAAATGTCTGTTTAATTCTTGGGCCCAATTTTTGATTGGGTTGTTTATTTTTCTGGAATTGAGCTGCAGGAGTTGCTTGTATATTCTTGAGATTAATTCTTTGTCAGTTGCTTTGTTTGCTATTATTTTCTCCCATTCTGAAGGCTGTCTTTTCACCTTGCTTATAGTTTCCTTTGTTGTGTAAAAGCTTTTAGAAATCTTTCACCCTTAAAATAAAAAAAATTGAAACATTTCCTTTGACAAAAATCTTTCATTAACAAACATATGAATGAGGTAGAGTTCAGAATCAATGCTTTATTTAGTCTTGCATTCACGTCACCTAATGCAGAGTCAGGCACAGATGGACAGTTCAGTAACCTTCAGTGAATGTGTGGTTTTCCACTGCTGCATAACAAATCACCCCAATTCAATGGCTTAAAATGACTTTACCTTTCACAGTTCAAAAGGTTGACTAGGCTCAGTGGGAAGTTCTTCTGGTGGTTTCACTTGGGTTCTCTCATTTGCTTGCAGTCAGATGACAACTTAGCATGGATTTATCTGGAGGCTCAACCAAGATGCTGGGATGACATGGTCTCTCACCCTCTCCATAGTCTCAAGTTTCTTCCTCTCTATGTAGACTTCCTGGTTGCAACAGGGAAACCAGACCTCTTACATGGTAGTGGCTCAGGGATCCCCAAAGTACAAAATCAGAAAAGTGCCAGGGCTTCTTAACCATTGTCCATTGGTTAAAATAGATCACTGGGCCAGCCCAGATTCAATGAGTAGGGGAACCACAGAAGTATATGAGCAAGAGATATGATTCACTGGGGCATTTTCATAGACTAGCCACCCCAGTTTGCCTTCACTTTGGGCCCTTAACTTCCAAAGAGATAGGAAACAGGTTTAGAGTTATACAGCTACAAACATAGCCCATTTTAATGAAAATGGAAGAATGACTCAGAGCCAGAACCCAGAGAATAAAACTAAGAGCAGAGGGAAACCATTGTACCTTAATCAAAGACTATCCTCTGCCTTGAGTTAGAGAAATTGGGATATGCACAAGGCTGGATTTTAGAGTTGCTATAAATTAGGAACAGAGAAGGCAATGGCACCCCACTCCAGTACTCTTGCCTGGAGAATCCCATGGATGGAGGAGCCTGGTGGGCTGCAGTCCATGGGGTCGCACAGAGTCGGACATGACTGAGCGACTTCACTTTCTCACATTGGAGAAGGAAATGGCAACCCACTCCAGTGTTCTTGCCTGGAGAATCCCAGGGACGGGGAAGCCTGTTGGGCTGCCTTCTATGGGATCACACAGAGTCGGACACGACTGAAGTGACTTAGCATAGCATAGCATAGCATAAATTAAGAAATGCTCACGTCTCCCTTTTCTCTTTTTGAACAGGGGAGTCTGCTGAAGTTTTTCTGTCTCTTTCACCATTACATGAAAGAGATGGGTTGGGGGTGGGTGGATAACCTGCTCATCTTCACTGGTCTCTGCACCTGAGGAAGTGCATATGAGAAGATGCCTCCTAGCAGTCACCTCCATACCAGCACCTGATTTTGTTGAAATATCCTGGAATTTAAACTGATACCATGTTAGGATGAGATTTGCAGAGATAAGTACATTTTTCATGTAGAAAGGCCATGAATCAGTAAGAGCCAAAGGATGGTACCTAGACTCCAAAGATGGCTCCCAATGAACTGCATTTCCTTGAATTTACATCATGTGTAGACCCCTCCAGGAGAAGGCAGTGGCACCCCACTCCAGTACTCTTGCCTTACAAGTCCCATGGACGGAGGAGCCTGGTGGGCTGCAGTCCATGGGGTCGCTAAAAGTCGGACACGACTGAGCAACTTCACTTTCACTTTTCACTTTCATGCATTGGAGAAGGAAATGGCAACCCACTCCAGTGTTCTTGCCTGGAGAATCCCAGAGACAGGGGAGCCTGGTGGGCTGCCATCTCTGGGGTCACACAGAGTCGGACACGACTGAAGCGACTTAGCAGTAGACCCCTCCCTCATTGAAGTTGGGCTTTCCTGGGACTTGATTTAAATGACAGAATACGGCAGAACGGACACTATACCAGCTAGAGCCTAAGTTTTATAGGCCAGGCAGCTTCCACTTTTTTAGTTTTGGAAATCTTGAGCCTTTACATAAGAAGTCTGGCTCTCATTCTGGAAAGATCACATTGAGAGAAGGCATGGAGAGGCCACCCAGAGAGACAGAGGAGACCACTTAAAGTGGGGAAGAGGAGCAGCTATCCTGGCATCTCAGCCAGCTTTCATCTAACTACAACTGCATGAGAGAACTCAAGAGTGATCAGCAGAAGAACTACCCTGATGACCCCAGGCATACCACAGAAATATGAAAGATAATAAAATCATTGTTTTAAGCCACCAAGTTTTTCAATAGCTTATTAATGCAGCTATAGATAAATAAAACAGTATCCATAAATGAATACGGACAAAGTACCCTATTTAGGGGAGTTACAGTTTCACATACTATCCATAAAGTTCTTTTCTCTCTTCAAGAAATATTTACTAAGCCCCTACATCAGTCAACACATCCTTCTTATGTATAAAAGAAAGATTTAGGCTTAAGGAAAAACATCTTTAATTGAAAATTGAAATGTTTAGCTGAAAAAAATTTTCATCTATCATTTGCTCCAGCCTCCTCAGGCCTCAGGGGAGATAATTTCAATACATTAGCAACAGGAAACTATTGCAAACTCTTGGGGGAAGAGTGACATGATGGAAATGGTATTTGGAAAGGTTCATTTGGCAGCAGAAAACACGGTTAGTGGCAGGGTTAGTGAGGCACAGTCTTAGATGCAAGTTGATCTGGGTTGAAACCAGGGTAAATGGAAGAGGAAAGAACTTGATTACAGATCTTGAAATTTTGTTGAAGGAGTAAAAGAGAACATTACCAAGATTACAGAGGCTGGAAGAATAATGGTGACAACTAAAGGAAAATGTGGGACATTTGGAAAAGGAGTCATGAATGGGAAGAACAGATCCATACATATTTGGATATAATCATTTGGATAAGAGGACAATTGAACAGAGCGATCTGATAGGCAGCTGGTATTTAGTTAACTTAAAAACAAACCAAAAAGCAAAAATACTAGGGCAGCAGACTACAGGTGAGAGAAAGAAGGATAAGGATTCAGGAGATAATGATCGGCTTCTACGCTTACACCCTTGGATTCAACATGGCTTTGCCACACCAGCCAGTGAACCGTGTGGTCTAGGACACAATGTCTAGATCTGAGACCTGTAATTCTGCAGACCTATCCAGTCATCCTGCTTCTAATGAAGATCCTACTTCATGTGGGAGGATCCAGGAAATACAGTGTGGGGCTGAGTGCTAGCAAGGAGCAGATATCAAAGACCAAGCCTCTGTGGAGCAGCCACTGATGAAGCTAGCAAAATTTAAGCCCAAAGCACATCATTTTCTGACTTCTCTCTCAAATTATCTTCAAAGTGGTGCAATTTCATTACTGATTGTTTTGTGTCCCACCTTAAATGTATTTGTTGAAGCCCTAACCCTAAGCATTAGGAGGTAGGGCTTTGGGGATGTATTTAAATTTTGATGATTTCATAAAGGTGGAGCCCCTATGGTGGGACTAGTGCCCTTATAAGAAGAGGAGTAGATATCAGAGTTTCCTTTCTGTACCATGTGCGGATACAGCAACAAGGCAGCCATTTGCAAGCCAGGACAAGAGCCCTTACCAAGAACCAAACTGGCCAGTATTTTCACCCAGGACTTACCAGCCTCCAGAATTGTAAGAAACAAATGTCTGTTCTTTCAGCCAGCCAGTATGTGGTAGGTTTTATAGCAGGCCATGCTGACTAAAACACTTATCCTTTAAGTACATACGATATTCTATATGGAAGTGAATTCGATGAGCTTCCAATAAGTTCATAATGGTTTAACATAACTGGAAAAGACTCTTGACAATCCCTTGGACAGCAAGGAGACCAACCCAGTCAATCCTAAAAGAAATCAACCCTGAATACTCATTGGAAGGACTGATGTTGAAGCTGAAGCTCCAAAACTTCAGGCACCTGCTGTGAAGAGCCAACTCATTGGAAAAGACCCTGATGCTGGGAAAGACTGAGGGCAGGAGGGGAAGAGGGTGACAGAGGATGAGATGGTTGGATGGCGTCATCGACTCAGTGGGCATGAGTTTGAGCAAACTCCCGGAGATAGTGAAAGACAGGGAAGACTGACATGCTGCTGTCCATGGGGTCGCAAAGAGTTGGACATGACTTAGCAACTGAAAAACAACAAAAGCTCCCTTTGGGATCAGTTTGTGTCTCCAACACCTGTGGTACTAGATATTCTTGAATCTAAGCTGTAAAGCAAAAATATACAATGCTTGTGAAGCTGATGAAACAGAACCTGAGTTCCTTTAGTTCTAACATTCTATGTGACCACATGCTTTCTATTGGTGTTTAAAAGCTTAGAACAGTGAAACCTCCCACCCTTGCCTTCTCCCACTGATGATTTGAGAGAATAGCATTGAAACATGTACATTACCATATGTAAAATTGATAACCAGTGCAAATTCAATGCATGAAGCAGGGAATCCAAAGCCTGCGCTCTGGGACAACCAGAGATAGGGTGGGGAGGGATGTGGAAGGGGTGTTTAGGACGGGGCAGGGGGAAACATGAATACCTGTGGCTGATTCATGTTGATGTATGGCAAATCCATCACAATATTATAAATAAATTACTTAATTTAAATAAATAAATAAAACAGTGAAACAGAGTGACCAGGGTGATTATTTGAAAACATGCTAAAATGAATCTGAAATCCAAATACCTCTCCAATGCACTCTTCAAGTGTGGGGTTGGGCCCTTGTGTGTTAAGGGCCCATTCTAGCTACATAATATCATTAAATCTCAATAGTATTGCAGTAACTGTTTAGGTCTTCAGTTCAGTTCAGTTCAGTTCAGTCACTCAGTCGTATCCGACTCTTTGCGACCCCATGGCCTGCAGCACACCAGGCAGACCATCACCAATTCCCAGAGTTTACTCAAACTCATCTCCATTGAGTCAGTGATGCCATCCAACCATTTCATCCTCTGTCATCCCCCTCTCCTCCTGCCTTCAATCTTTCCCAGCATCAAGGTCTTTTCAAATGAGTCAGTTCTTCGCATCAGGTGGCCAAAGTACTGGAGTTTCAGTTTCAACATCAGTCCTTCCAATGAACACTCAGGATTGATCTCCTTTAGGATAAACTGATTGGATCTCCTTGCAGTCAAAGGGACTCTGAAGAGTCTTCTCCAACACCGCAGTTCAAAAGCATCAATTCTTCGGTGCTCAGCTTTCTTTATAGTCCAACTCTCACATCCATACATGACTACTGGAAAAACCATAGCCTTGACAAGATGGATCTTTGTTGGCAAACTGTTGTCTCTGCTTTTTAATATGCTGTTTAGGTTGGTCATAACTTTCCTTCCAAGGAGTAAGCATCTTTTAATTTCATGGCTGCACTCACCATCTGCAGTGATTTTGGAGCCCCCAAAAATAAAGCCTGCCACTGTTTCCACTGTTTCCCCATCTATTTGCCATGAAGTGATGGGACCAAGTGCCATGATCTTAGTTTTCTGAATGTTGAACTGTAGGCCAACTTTTTCACTCTCCTCTTTCACTTTCATCAAGAGGCTCTTTAGTTCTTTACTTTCTGCCATAAGGGTGGTGTTGTCTGTGTATCTGAAGTTATTTATGTTTCTCCCAGAAATCTTGATTCCAGCTTGTGCTTCTTCCAGCCCAGCGTTTCTCATGATGTACTCTGCATAGAAGTTAAATAAGCAAGGTGACAATATACAGCCTTGACATACTCCTTTTCCTATTTGGAGCCAGTCTATTGTTCAATGTCCAGTTCTAACTATTTCTTCCTGACCTGCATACAGATTTCTCAAGAGGCAGGTCAGGTGGTCTGTTATTCCCATCTCTTTCAGAATTTTCCACAGTTAGATAACAGTTTTTCTTTCAGGAAGGAGTATTTTATTATTATTTACTGGCATATGACACTAATAAAAAAAAGACCAACTCACAGATGGTTTATAATTTAAAAATTTTCCTTGCAAAAAATGCACCCACTCATTTCCTGCACCCAGGGAAAACCATTCATACGCTTCTTCCTGGGTATGCCAGATAGGGCCTGATTCTCAAAAATAGCATAGCAATGTGGCATTAAACAGCCTCAATTCTTAGTTTGAATGGACACAGAGCAGAATGAAAAGACAGATTGGCATGAAGTCACTTCTGCATGATTGCACAATCCACACAAGACTATTTAACTATCAAAGAAATCAAGTAACTTGCCTAATTACCTAGTTAATGAATTGCTAAATGAGACAGATTTCTGTGTCTCACCAATATGTATTTTCTCTCTTTCCTTGGCACACTACTGGATCATGTTCCCAGTCCCTTTACATCTAGGTGGGGCCATTTGACTAGTTCTAGCAATGGAGAAGGCAATGGCACCCCACTGCAGTACTCTTTCCTGGAAAATCCCATGGAGGGAGGAGCCTGGTAGGCTGCAGTCCATGAGGTCACACAGAGTCGGACACGATTGCGTGACTTCACTTTCACTTTTCACTTTCATGCTTTGGAGAAGGAAATGGCAACCCACTCCAGTGTTCTTGCCTGGAGAAGCCCAGGGACGGGGGAGCCTGGTGGGCTGCCGTCTATGTGGTCGCACAGAGTCGGACACGACTGATGCGACTTAGCAGCAGCAATGGAATGAGGCAGGAATTAACGGCTGGCATTTACAGCCCTTAAACCCACCAGACTCTCCATGTTCTTTCTCTTTCTTGTCTCCTGGCTGGTTGCAGAAGATCCAGTGGAGGACTCAAAGAACACAATAGGTGGAAGGAGCCTTGGTCCCTGAATCTCTACATGACTGTACATGAGTGTGATCATGCACATTAGTCAGCTAGGGGACAAGATACCATCCCAACTGAGCCCTCTTACACCTGCCAGCCAGCCAGCTCTGCAGATCATCACAGATGTGAGTGAAGTGTGTTAGTTGCTCAACCATGTCCAACTCTTTGCAATCCCATGGACTGTAGCCCACCAGGCTCCTCTGTCCATGGAATTCTCTAGGCATGAGTACTGGAGTGGGTTGCCACTTCCTTCTCTGGGGGATCTTCCTGACCCAGGGATCAAACCTGATCTCCTGCATTGCAGGCGGATTCTTTACCATCTGAGCCACCAGGGAATCCCACCGCATATGTATAGGGCACCAAATACATAAATATATAGATAAGCAGTGACATAGGAGAGAAATACACCTTTATGGTGTGAAGCCACTGAAATTTTGATGTTTTTATACCACTGAGATTTTATAGCTGTTATTTCCACACTGACATAATGCCATGATTGTAATCAAAGCCAGTTTGACTCCAAAGCCTGTGCTCCCAAACAGCACAGAGCATGACTGGTAACAGAGCCCCCCGCTAGCCCAATTCACCCACATAACACTTGGCACAGTAGAAAATGTCGCTGAAATCCCAGCCATATGATCCCACCAGTGGCACTGGGCTCCAGGAGAACCCTTAGGGAAATATCTGTGTCAGTTAAGTTTTGCTACATAACAAAACATTTCAAAACCAGGTGGCCTGCAACAACAACAAAAAGAAAAAGGTGGGGAAAAAGACATTACTTTGGCTCACAATTTTGATAAGTTGCAGCGTAGGCCTCTTGTGCCTGAGTGGTTCTTGCAGCTTGGGACCATACTCTGCTAATATCAGCTGGGCACTCATACATCTGTGATCAGCTGTAGAGTTGACTGGCAACGAGCTAGTCTATGATGGCTCAACTGGGATGGCTTATCTCTGATCATGTGGTATCTCCTCCAGGAAGCAAGTTTGTGCTTGATCATTTGGTGGCAGCAGCAGTGGTTGCAAGACCAGCAAGAGGACCAGCCCCAATATACAGGTGCTTTTCAGGCTGCTCCCTTGGCCAAATCAAGACACGTGACTTGCCAAAAGTCAGCACAGGGGGGCATTGTCAAATGCCTGGATACAGGTGATGGGAACAAGTTCAGTCATTACTACAATTAATCTACCCCAATATCCAAGGGTCACTTGGTGGAGACCAGAGCACAGAACAAGTGTGTCCTAAATATTAAAGCTCCTCAAATAATTTCTTCCAGTTTCTGACTTCCATATGTGTAGCAATCCCATGGTAATACTGATATAATTTATGAGACAACAGCATCAGTTGGTTGTGTGTGTGTGTGTGTGTGTGTGTGTGTGTGTTAGTTTATTGAAAGCCATGCTTGGGAGGAAATGACCAATTCACTGCTCTTGTGGACTGTTTGGCAGAACCCGGGAGGCAGAGAGCCTTCTCCATCTGACAGAAGGATCGTTTTGCTGGGTGTGAGGAATCTTCTTCCTGCAAAAAGAAAAATGAGTCATGATAAGAATAGAGTGCCAGACCTCCTTCGTACTCCTCATGTGGAAAGGAGAATGTGACCAAATCCCTGGTGAATACAGCCCTTTTCCTAAGAAGGAAGAGATAAAAGGCTGTCAGGGAGAAGAAAACTGCTATTGAAGCTACTGCCTGGTCTACTCTCTCCTAGAAGTTTCCCTTTTGTCTTAATTTCTATGTTCAAGATCTTCTCTTTGTGGCTTGCTGTTATTTCTATAAAAATGCCTTTCACTTGGCAACATCTTAGCCAAGAAAAGCAAAATATCTACCATGAAAAAGCACAGCATGTCTGTCATTCCAGTGACTTAAGGCCAGAGCAATAATGAGTTGTTACGGATTAAATTGTGTTCTCTCAAAATTCATATGTTAAAGTTTTAATCCCTGGTATCTCAGAATGTCACCTTATTTGGAAGTACGAATATTGCAGATGTAATTAGTTAGGATGGGGTCATAGTGGACATTCACACAGAGAACATGCTGTCTGATGATAAAAACAGACTGGTGTGATGCAGCAGAAGACAAGAAACACCAAAGACTGGCAGCAAAGCAGCAGAAGCTCTGAGAGAGGTATGGGAACAAACTTCAGAAGGAACTGACCTCACCACACCTTGCACTTCTGGGCTTCAGAACTATGAGACGAATTTCTGCTCTTTAAGCAGCTTGGTTTGTGGTACTTTGTTATAGCAGTCCTAGCAAACTAATACACCAGTGAACAACCACCCATGTCATGGGCTATTTCAAGCTCATTTTCTTTTTTAATCCTTGCCCCCCAAGACTGTTGGCCCCTGTTCCAGGCTGAACCAGCATGGCCAAAATCCAGATTCAAATCTGGCTCTCCTGACCCTCTCTATACATTTCCCTTTATTCACTGTTGCTGTGTAATGGTTGCTGGCAAAGGCTGGTGGCAAGGCAAAGGTTGGAGCGGCAATTCTAAAGATAGTCACATCCCCGTTGTGCAATAGATTGGTTTCTCAAAGAATTGGTTCTTAATCGATTCCTTATAAACTCAATGATATTTTAACTGCCCTAGCAGTTTCCTAGTTAAAGGAGCCCCGTGGGAGATCCTTTTGTTTAGAACAGGGTCTCTTTGGCTTGTGAGTTATCACCTGCCTCGCTCCAAATTCATTTGCTTCACGAGTGTAATTTATTTTCATATGAGATATTTTTTATGAAAGCAGGCCTGCCTTCAATTCTGCACTTCTGCCTCGGCTGGCAGGGGCTCGGTGAACACTGGCTGTTGCCACTGTGGTTAACGATGGTAATGAAGGACACCCACCAGCAGCACTGTCTTTTAAATACACATGATGTCTAGAATGATTTCCTCCCCTTTCATGCCATTTTGAGCATCCTCAATTTAAAATCATTGCTTGGGTAGAAAAAGGGGAAAACATTTTGTTAAATGCCAACATTTACCTATTAATTACTCCCTAACTATTAGTGAGCTCTGTGCTAATTATTATTCGAAATACCTAGGTGTTTGTAAATTAGCAGGTGTTTCGTTTCCTTTTCTGGGTCTGCTTAGGCTGTCTGTGCAAAAAGATTCCCCTTAGGGGATCCACAGGGTTCACTGGAGATGGGACAGCTGTGGACAGAGTGACTAGAATCTTACTATTTTAATAACAGCCTCTATGCGGGAATTCAGGTTGCCCAGTTGCCAGTGTTTTCAACTAGTTTCAAGATTCTTTCCTGCAAGTGTGTTTATTATTAATTAACTTGTTAATTTCACAAGCATCATCTGAGCTTCTACTAAGTGCCAGGCACTGTCCTTGAACCTGAAGATGCAGAGGTGAAGAGAACTTTGCCCCTACTCTTTACAGCTTCACTGTCTAGTGAGAAGATAAACACGTAGGAGTCAATAAACACAATAATGTGGTAAGTGCTATATTAGAAGGATGGGAAAAGGCTAGGAGCACAGAAAAAGAAATGCTACACATTGATGGAAATGGCAGAAACCACTTCCCAGAGTTGGGTGGCATTATCACTAAATCTTGAAGGATGAGTAGGAGTATGCCAAATTCATAATATGACAAAGGACATTTCAAGAAAAGGGAGTAGGGCACAATGAGATGCAGCTCTGAGAGCCAGTTACTTGGAGACTGGTGGGTGGCTAGACAAGAGAGGTGATGAGGGCACAGCAGGAAGTGTATCTAGAATGATTTTCTGGGGCAAGATTACAAAAGAGCTTGGACATTTTTCTACTAGAAATAGGTAACCATTGGAGGCTTTTATCTTCGAAGGAAGGGTAACTCGATTAAATTTGGTGGCATGGAAGATGGCCCGAAACGTGAAGAGGCTGGAGACAGGGGCTGAACTAGGAGACAAATACGGCAGACGGAGGACTAAGCTAAGGGAGTACCAGTGGAGATGGGAAGAAGAGCGACAGTTTAAGCAATAATATCAAGGTCAAATTCTGAAAGTTTGTCACTGGTAAGTGAGGGAGAGGAATGGTCTGGAATGACTGCACACCTCAGGCTGGGCTTCCAAGGATACTAATAAAAAAGGAGGATGCAGACAGAAGAACACTCATGTCCATTATATTTAGAGTGCAGAAATTGCAAGGAAACTTTCAGAAGTGAGAACTATGCTCACTTCTTCAAGAACAGTTTGGGACCTACTCGCACATTCTGACTCAGCAGCTCTTAAAAAGCTGTCAGATCAGATCAGATCAGATCAGTCGCTCAGTCGTGTCCGACTCTTTGCGACCCCATGAACCGCAGCACGCCAGGCCTCCCTGTCCATCACAAGCTCCCGGAGGTCACTCAACAACAAATGACATCTCTTCACATTTGCTTAAAAAGGAAGCACTTAAAAAGGAAGTCTTAACAGTCAACAAAGGACAGGTTTTTCAGTCAGGTTCTCAGTTACACATAACAGAACTTCCTCTAGCTACCCTTAAACAGAAAAATAATTTATTAAAGATTTTGGGGAATTTCCTTGGTGGTCCAGTGAGTAAGAATCCACCATATAATACACGGGACTCGGGTTCGACCCTTGGTCAGGAAATTAAGATCCCCCAGGCCTCAGAGCAAGTTAAGCCTGCCAGCCAAAACTAAGATCCAACCCAGCCAAATAAATAAATAAATAAATATTTTTAAAAAATTAAAATTGGAGGGGTAGCTCAGAAAATCTCTAGAAGGGTCAGAAAGCCAGCCTTGGAGGTGACATAATAAGGAACAATATTTGGACCATACTGACATCTTCCTCGGAGATCCCACTGAAGGACTTGACACAGCACAGATCTCACACTGCTGACACTGGGACCTGGAAGCCTAAAACCCTGCCTCTCCTGCTCCCAACAGCCAAGTGCCCCACCATCTTCCTCGTCATCAACTGGGCTATAGCCCCTGCTTCCTCACTCTACTGTTTTCCTGATCTGAGTTTCCCATCAGCATATCTGATGGGCAGAACTCGGATCTGTAAATATACATAATCCAATTGCAAGGACGACTGGAAAAATGAGTGTCTACTTTTCCCCTGGGGGTGGGGGAGACTTGTAATGCAGAAAATATCCCAAATATAGGAAGGGTTTTACAACATGTGATTAGAAAACAGACACACAGTAACTTCAGAGGGCTACTGTTTTAAGTAGAAGCTTGAATTAAGGGTTCTCTTTCTCCTGGGTTTTGTGAATCACTGCTTTTGTAGACATTACAACTTTTTTATTTTGTACTTTCAGTTCTTTGCCCCAGACTGGAAAACTCGCTATGGCAGATGAGGTGTCATTTGTAGTTTTGTGTGCCACAAGGTTGCTGCCACACACTCAGGAAGAGGTCAATAAATGCATCCATCTCCAAGGCCATGGCAACTATAGAACTCTCTCTGCTTATTCATTCAGTGGGCATTTCCTGCGTGCCTACTGTGTGTCCTGACCTACATCAGGCATTTCAGTGCTTCAGCAGACATTTTGGATACACATATACTTCTGCTTACAGTCAACAATGCCTTCTAAGCAAAGTGCACAGAGACGATCCCTGGCATTTGTCATCACTATGATAACCTATCATCATTACATGAGTCATCACAACTGGCCCTTAGGAAGAGTCCTTCCTAGTTGTTCAAGGAGGTGGTGGCTTTGCTTGCACTTCCCTCCACTGGCTGCATTTCCTCGGCATTGGCTTCTATGGACTCTGCCTCAATTAAAAGAAACTAAATGGGAAATGATACTGTTTCAAGAAGATATAAGGTAAGGATCTTCTAGGCTATTTAGCCAGACTGCTTTTTTTCTTTCTTAAAAATGTTTCTGTATTTATTTATTGTTGGATGCACTGGGTATTCACTGCTGCAGGGCTTTCTCTAGTTGTGGTGAGTGGGGGCTACTCTCTAGCTGCAGTTGCATGGGCTTCTCATTACCATGGCTTCTCTTGTTGCGGAGCATAGGCTCTAGGTACGCGGACTTCAGTAGTTGCAGCACACAGGCTCAGTAGTTGTGGCTTGTGGGTTTATATACCTCTGGGCATGTGGGATCTTCCCAGATGAGGGATTAAACCCATGTCCCCTACATTGGCAGGTAAAGAGTTCTTAACCACTGGACCACCAGAGAAGTCATAGCCAGATTTTTTAAAATAAGGATCCTAGGCCTGGGAGAGAGGCTTAGCCTATAGGTAACTCCTTCTCCATCTGCCTATCCCCAGAAGGTAGTCATCAGGGATGCTCAACCATCCAGGCCACCAGTTCCCCTGAAGCATAGAGAGAGGCCCAACACTTATTCCTTAACCCAGCAGAGCTGCTCCGCCCAGGAAATCTGAATTACTGTTAAGGAAAGAAGCTCATTTATCAAAACTCTATTGCCACAAAGTTAATCATGACTCCATGGGCAGAATTAAAGCACTGGAGGATGGCTTCACTTCTCAGTCTTGAGTTTCAGTGCTGAGGTGTTAAGAGGTCCCATGAGCTCAAGCTTGTTTCCCTAGAAACCCAGGCAGAAATAATCTTCAAGGAAGCCTGGAAAATCTACTGTGATCAGGGGCCCAGCCCCAACCCTGCCTGATGACTTCATCAAGTTCCTGCAGATTGGAGCAGCTGGGTTTCCTAGAACCAAGAGTACAGTAATGCCCTTCACCCATGATGATGAGGGTTTAGATGCCCTGCTCCAGCAGTTTTCAGCAGGGTCTAGTGTGTGCTTTCGGAGAAGGCAATGGCACCCCACTCCAGTACTCTTGCCTGGAAATTCCCATGGATGGAGGAGCCTGGTAGGCTCCAGTCCATGGGGTCACTGGGAGTCGGGCATGACTGAGCAACTTCCCTTTCACTTTTCACTTTCATGCATTGGAGGAGGAAATGGCAATCCACTCCAGTGTTCTTGCCTGGAGAATCCCAGGGACAGAGGAGCCTGGTGGGCTGCCGTCTATGGGGTCACACAGAGTCGGAACTGACTGAAGTGACTTAGCAATGTGTGCTTTTGATCTAAAGCAGGGTGGAACTGATTATATCAGCTTTAGGCATATTGATATTAGTCACTTTCTCCCTACTATGCCATAGATTTTCATGCACTAGGTATTTGTGACCATGGCATTATTTTCTTGGATCTAAAGCATCTTGAAATCAAATCTTTAAGCAATCTCATCTTAAGCTATTTTCATGTTTATGTCTACTTTCAACAAAGATGAATTAAAAACACCTAAAGTTACCCTCTCTCCTTAGACAACTAAAATACAAAATATATGATTTTAGACATTGGGAATAAACAGTAAAAGACAGAATCCCCTGACAAAAGAAGAAACAAGCAAAGGAAGCCCTATGGTTTTCCCAGACTGATGCCTAGGAAGTGTTTCCTAGGCAAAGAACAGAGAGAGGAGTCCAAGGTAAGTTGAGTTGAGGAGATAAAGTTGGGAGTTTGGGAAGCCCGAGGCAGCTAGAGTTCACAGAGCGAAGTATCAGAGAAATAGACTTGCATACAGAAAGGGCTCCAGAGCTCTGCAGAGGGTTCACTTTGATACTTTGGCTGAATACTGATTACTGCTTACATATGAGGAAACTGGGCTTCCCCAATAGCCCTGACAGTAAAGAATCTGCCTGCAATGCAGGAGACCTGGGTTCTGCCCCTGCGTTGGGAAGATCCCCTGGAGAAGGGAATGGCAAGCCACTCCAGTATTCTTGCCTAGAGAATTCCTTGGACAGAGGAACCTGGCAGGTTACAGTCCATGGGGTCACACAGAGGTGGACACAACTGAGTGACTGACAAACACACAAGGAAAGTAACTTCGGTAGGAGAAATAACCACTGGAAAAGAGCAGAAGAAACAACTCTCAAAGCTCATACAGGGCTGGGAATAGTTTATGTTCCCCAAAATTAGAGTGGAATAGGTTGGGTTTTCAGGAATAGGATTCCAAAGAGTTTGCCAAATTAGCCCCAAGTAAAAGATTGCCTGACCTGCCTCTTGAGAAATCTGTATGCAAGTCAGGAAGAAACAGTTAGAACTGGACATGGAACAACAGACTGGTTCCAAATAGGAAAAGGAGTACGTCAAGGTTGCATATTGTCACCCTGCTTATTTAACTTATATGCAGAGTACATCATGAGAAATGCTGGGCTGGATGAAGCACAAGCTGGAATCAAGATTGCTGGGAGAAATATCAATAACCTCAGATATGCAGATGACACCACCCTTATGGCAGAAAGTGAAGAAGAACTAAAGAGCCTCTTGATGAAAGTGAAAGTAGAGAGTGAACAAGTTGGCTTAAAGTTCAACATTCAGAAAACGAATCTCATGGCATCTGGGCCCATCACTTCATGGCAAATAGATGTGGAAACAGTGGCAGGCTGTATTTTTAGGGGCTCCAAAGTCACTGCAGATGGTGATTGCAGCCATGAAATTAAAAGATGCTTGTTATGGCCAACCTAGACAGCATATTAAAAAGCAGAGACATTACTTTGCCAACAAAGGTCCATCGAGTCAAGGCTGTGGTTTTTCCAGTGGTCATGTATGGATGTGAGAGTTGGACTATGAAGAAAACTAAGCACCAAAAAATTGATGCTTTTGAACTGTGGTGTTGGAGAAGACTCTTGAGAGTCCGTTGGACTGCAAGGAGATGCAACCAGTCCACCCTAAAGGAGATCATTGGAAGTGTTCATTGAAGTGTTCATTAAGTGTTCATTGGAAGGACTGATGTTGAAGCTGAAACTCCAATACTTTGGCCACCTGATGCGAAGAGCTGACTCATTTGAAAAGACCCTGATGCTGGGAAAGATTGAGGGCAGGAGAAGAAGGGAACCACAGAGGATGAGATGGTTGGATGACATCACTGACTCAATGGAGATGAGTTTGAATAAACTGTGGGAGTTGGTGATGGACAGTGAGGCCTGGCGTGCTGCAGTCCATGGGGTCACAAAGAGTCAGACACAACTGAGTGACTGAACTGAAAAGATTGCCTGGTCCCAATTACCAAAGTTCAAAAACAAACCTCAGAAGGATCAGGTGAAAGAACTATTAAACAAAGACATTAAAACAACTATTACATATACAAGTACATTCCATATACTCAAGAAGATAGTGGAAATCATGGACATGTTAAGGAGATAAATAAAAGATATTTTTTAAAGATCCAAATTTAGTTTTTATAGATGAAAAATACTCCTCATATGAAAAAATATAATAAAAAATGTTAAGAGCACTGTAGAAGAAAAGTTCAGTAAATAATAATAAGAATAATGATAGAAGTATTCTAAATAAACTACAGAGAGAAAAATTATTGAAAAAAATTACCAAAGTACAAATGAGCTGTGGAAGAACTTTAAGTAGTCTAATATATTGATGGTCATAAATGCAAGGAAAAAGAAAGAGGAAGAAGATGTAGAAAAATTTTGAAGAAAAAAAAATTTTTTTTAAGTTTGGTGAAAACTATAGACACAGACCCAAAAAGTTCAAAAGAAGAAACATTACAAAAAGTATATCAAAATAATAGTGGGAGACTTTAATACCCCACTCACACCAATGGATAGATCAATTAAACAGAAAATTAACAAGGAAACACAAACTTTAAACGATACAATAGACCAGTTAGAACTAATTGATATCTATAGGACATTTCATCCCAAAACAATGAATTTCACCTTTTTCTCAAGCGCACACGGAACCTTCTCCAGGATAGACCACATCCTGGGCCATAAATCTAGCCTTGGTAAGTTCAGAAAAATTGAAATCATCCCAAGCATTTTTTCTGACCACAATGCAGTAAGAGTAACTCTCAATAACAGGAGAAAATCTATTAAAAAGTCCAACATATGGAGGCTGAACAACACACTCCTGAATAACCAACAAATCACAGAAGAAATCAAAAAAGAAATCAAATTCTGCATAGAAACGAATGAAAATGAAAACACTACAACCCAAAACCTGTGGGACACTGTAAAAGCAGTCCTAAGGGGAAAGTTCATAGCAATACAGGCATACCTCAAGAAACAAGAAAAAAGCCAAATAAATAACCTAACTCTACACCTAAAGCAACTGGAAAAGGAAGAAATGAAGCACCCCAAGGTTAGTAGAAGGAAAGAAATCCTAAAAATTAGGGCAGAAATAAAAGCAAAAGAAACAAAAGAAACCATAGCAAAAATCAACAAAGCCAAAAGCTGGTTCTTTGAAAGGGTAAATAAAATTGACAAACCACTAGCCAGACTCATCAAGAAACAAAGGGAGAAAAATCAAATCAATAAAATTAGACATGAAAATGGAGAGATCACAACAGACAGCACAGAAATACAAAGGATCATAAGAGACTACTATCAGCAATTATATGGCAATAAAATGGACAATGTGGAAGAAATGGACAAATTCTTAGAAAAGTACAACTTCCCAAAACTGGATCAGGAAGAAATAGAAAATCTTAACAGACCCATCACAAGCACGGAAATTGAAACTGTAATCAGAAATCTTCCAGCAAACAAAAGCCCAGGTCCAGACGGCTTCACAGCTGAATTCTACCAAAAATTTAGAGAAGAGCTAACACCTATCCTACTCAAACTGTTCCAAAAAATTGCAGAGGAAGGCAAACTTCCAAACTCATTCTATGAGGCCACCATCACCCTAATACCAAAACCTGACAAAGATCCCACAAAAAAAGAAAACTACAGGCCAATATCACTGATGAACATAGATGCAAAAATCCTTAACAAAATTCTAGCGATCAGAATCCAACAACACATTAAAAAGATCATACACCATGACCAAGTGGGCTTTATCCCAGGAATGCAAGGATTCTTCAATATCCGCAAATCAATCAACGTAATACACCACATTAACAAACTGAAGAATAAAAACCATATGATTATCTCAATAGATGCAGAGAAAGCCTTTGACAAAGTTCAACATCCATTTATGATAAAAACTCTCCAGAAACCAGGAATAGAAGGAACATACCTCAACATAATAAAAGCTATATATGACAAACCCACAGCAAACATTATCCTCAATGGTGAAAAACTGAAAGCATTTCCTCTAAAGTCAGGAACAAGACAAGGATGCCCACTTTCACCATTACTATTCAACATAGTTTTGGAAGTTTTGGCCACAGCAATCAGAGCAGAAAAAGAAATAAAAGGAATCCAAATTGGAAAAGAAGAAGTAAAACTCTCACTGTTTGCAGATAACATGATCCTCTATGTAGAAAACCCTAAAGATTCCACCAGAAAATTACTAGAACTGATCAATGAATATGGTAAAGTTGCAGGATGTAAAATTAACACACAGAAATCCCTTGCATTCCTGTACACTAATAACGAGAAAATAGAAAGAGAAATTAAGGAAACAATTCCATTCACCATTGCAATGAAAACAATAAAATACTTAGGAATATATCTTCCTAAAGAATCTAAAGACCTATATATAGAAAACTATAAAACACTGGTGAAAGAAATCAAAGAGGACACTAATAGATGGAGAAATATACCATGTGCATGGATTGGTAGAATCAATATAGTGAAAATGAGTATACTACCCAAAGCAATTTATAGATTCAATGCAATCCCCATCAAGCTACCAACAGTATTCTTCACAGAGCTAGAAAAAATAATTTCTCAATTTGTATGGAAATACAAAAAACCTCGAATAGCCAAAGCTATCTTGAGAAAGAAGAACGGCACTGGAGGAATCAACCTGCCTGACTTCAGGCTCTACTACAAAGCCACAGTCATCAAGACAGTATGGTACTGGCACAAGGACAGAAATATAGATCAATGGAACAAAATAGAAAGCCCAGAGATAAATCCACGCACATATGGTCACCTTATCTTTGACAAAGGAGGCAAGAATATACAATGGATTAAAGACAATCTCTTTAACAAGTGGTGCTGGGAAAACTGGTCAAACACTTGTAAAAGAATGAAACTAGAACACTTTCTAACACCATACACAAAAATAAACTCAAAATGGATTAAAGAGCTAAATGTAAGACCAGAAACCATAAAACTCCTAGAGGAAAACATAGGCAAAACACTCTCTGACTTACATCACAGCAGGATCCTCCATGACCCACCTCCCAGAATATTGGAAATAAAATCAAAAATGAACAAATGGGACCTAATCAAACTTAAAAAGCTTCTGCACAACAAAGGAAACTATAAGCAAGGTGAAAAGACAGTCTTCGGAATGGGAGAAAATAATAGCAAATGAAGCAACTGACAAACAACTAATCTCAAAAATATACAAGCAACTCCTACAGCTCAATTCCAGAAAAATAAATGACCCAATCAAAAAATGGGCCAAAGAACTCAATAGACATTTCTCCAAAGAAGACATACAGATGGCTAACAAACACATGAAAAGATGCTCAACATCACTCATTATCAGAGAAATGCAAATCAAAACCACTATGAGATACCATTTCACACCAATCAGAATGGCTGCTATCCAAAAGTTCACAAGCAATAAACGCTGGAGAGGGTGCAGAGAAAGGGAACCCTCTTGCACTGTTGGTGGGAATGCAAACTGGTACAGCCACTATGGAGAACAGTATGGAGATTCCTCAAAAAACTGGGAATAGAACTGCCTTATGATCCAGCAATCCCACTGCTGGGCATATACACTGAGAAATCCAGAATTGAAAGAGACACGTGTACCCCAATGTTCATAGCAGCACTGTTTGCAATAGCCAGAACGTGGAAGCAACCTAGATGTCCATCCACAGATGAATGGATAAGCAAGCTGTGGTACATATACACAATGGAGTATTACTCAGCCATTAAAAAGAATACATTTGAATCAGTTCTAAGGAGGTGGATGGAACTGGAGCCTATTATACAGAGTGAAGTAAGCCAGAAACAAAAACACAAATACAGTATACTAACGCATATATATGGAATTTAGAAAGATGGTAAGAATAACCCTATTTACGAGACAGCAAAAGAGACACTGATGTATAGAACAGACTTTTGAACTCTGGGACCGGGAGAGGGTGGGATGATTGGGGAGAATAACATTGAAATATGTATAATAATATATCTGAAATGTATTAATTGTTCAAACTAATCACTGTCATGTTACAATTTGTTCATATTAGATGTTTGTAATGTTTCTGATAATCAATAAAAGAGATTCTTGATTAAAAAAAAAGAGAAAAAAATAAATAAAAAATAAAATAAAAAAATAAAAAATAAATGAAACTTAAAAAAAAAAAGTATATCAAGGCATATCAAAATCAGATTGCTCAAAACCCATGACAAAGCAAAAATCTTTTTAAAATGGAGATTAAAAAGCAAAAAAACATATCACATGTAGAGGAACAGGGTAAGAATCACAGGAGATTTCTCTTTGAGTACAATATAAGGCCCAAGAAAGTGGAGCAACATCTTTAAAATGCTTAAAGAAGAAAACCATCAACCTAGAATTCCATAAATTTTTAAACATTAAACAACACATATGTAACTAAACCATGGGTCAAAGAAGAAATCGCAAAGGTCCATATAAAGTATTTTGAACTGAAATAAATCTAGTGTAAGAAGAAAGCAAATAATAAGTCTAAGCCAATAAAATAAAAAGAGAATGACAATAGATAAAATCAGTGAAACAAAAGCTTGTTCTCTGAGAATATCAATAAAACTCATAAACTTCTACACAGATTGTTCATGACCAAAAAAGAGAGAAGACACTAATAACCAATTAGAATAATAAATTGGATTTCATAATATATCCTGTGGGATTACAAAAAAAAAGGAATATTATAACCAACTTTATGCTAATAAATTCAGCAACTTAGATGAAATGTTAAAAATTATTTTTAAAGGCATTATCTACTGAAGCTCTCTTAAAAGAAGTATATAATCTGAATAGTGTTAAGCCTATTAAAGAAATTTCATTTGTAGCTAAAAATCTTTCCATGAAGAAATCTCCAGGCCCAGATGACTTCACCAGCAAGTTCTACCAAACATTTAAGGAAAAAATAATACTAATTCTACACAAAATTTTCTTTTAAAAAAATTAAATAAAAGTAGGAAGGAAGAATAGAACATGTTACCTTACATGGCAAAGGGGACTTTGTAGAAGTAATTAAACTTAAGGACCTTAGGATGGAGAGACTAATCTGCATTATCTTGGTGGACCCAATGTAATCACAAGAGTCCTTTCACTTAAGAGAGAGTCAGGAGACTTGAAATGAGAGATCAAGAAGATACTACACTTCTGGCTTCGAAAATAAAGGAAGATGATATGAGCCAAGGAACGCAGGTAGCCTCCAGAAGCCAGAAAAGGCAAGGAAACTGATTCTGTCCTAGGGCCTCCAGAGGGAAGACAGCCCTGTCAATACTCGATTTTAGCGCAGTAAAATTCATCTTGGACTTCTGATCTCCAGAACTGTATGATAATAGATTTTTGTTGTGTTAAGCCACAAAATCTGTGTTACTTTGTTGAGTAGCAATAAAAAACTGATACGATAAAGAGGGACCACTTACAACTTATTCTATGATGCCTGCACTACCTTGTTAGAAAAACCAGACAATGATATTACAATAAAGACATCACAGAATATAAACACTAAATGTCATTACCACATTTTAGCAAACCCAGTCTATCAATATATAAAGAAGATGATTCATCATGACCAAATGGAGTTTAACCAAGGAAAACTATTACGGTAATACTCCATTGTTTTTCCAACCTGCTCCAAATTTATTGAAAAGACCTAGCCTCCAGCAACCCATCCTATATTGTCTTCCATCTTTCCCCATTCCACCCCTAAATTAGAATTTATCTGCATCAGTCTTCTCTCCATTTCCTAAGTACTTAAAATACTTCCATATGCTCATATCTTTGCCCATGCCATTCCCCTGCAAACACCACCCACAATGGCCCTCTCAATGGGGAACACTAATTCATCCTTCAGATCCTAGAACATATATCTTCTGTTCTGAGAAGACTTCCCCTTCTGCCTCAAGTTTCTCTTCCCTATCTCTTCTATCTCTCCCACAACATGCTATTAAAACTTCTATTATAGGACATCACCGTCTTTTATATTAATTTCTTTCTTCCTAGACTGTGAGTTTTACCAGGGCAGGAATAGTATTTACCTTTGAATCTTCAATGGCTATCATATTATCTGGCATGTGGGAGATTTTTCATAAATTATCGGTCAATAAGCACCTTAGCAGAGAATAGTTGACAGTCACTTGAGATACAGTCTAGTGCTTTACAGAAAGAGGAAATTAATCCAAAAGGAAGAAAAGATCCTCAGAGGGGCTTGGAAGAGTTCCAAAAACAAACATATCATCTTTTCCATTCAAAATGTCATTGTCTGACTTACGTATTCATAGTCCCACTATGTCCAAGTATTTATACATATAATATTCTATTTGGAGGCAAGGAGGAAGGTGTGACTAATTCTACTTTTCTGATGAAGAAACTGAAGCTCAGAAAGGATAAATTATTCACCCAAGGTTGTAGTACGAGATAGTAGATGAGCACAAGGTCTACTTCCAACCTGGCTGACAGTTCCCTACTCTGACTTCTTCTTTTGAGCATATGCCACAGTTGTCAACCCCTGCTTCAAGGAAGTAAAAATTAATAGAGCCTTTGTGCTGGCCTCTATGTACCCCATCTGATTTCTGAATTGCCTATCCTTTGGATGACTTCCACCACAGGTCAGGGTGTTGGAAGTCTTCCCAGCCCTGTACCATGCTCCTCTTACCTCCAGACCTTCTAGGCATTGCTTTTGCCTCCAACAAAGTGCTCAGCTCCCCTTACTTCTCTCCTCAAAATACTAGTAACAACAGAAAAAAGAATGTTTGAACTGAAGCTTAATATGTAAACTCACATAGTAGGCTAACAGCCCACTGAGTCTTTCCCATTTCACATCTTGCTGCTGCTAAGTCACTTCAGTCGTGTCCGACTCTGTGCGACCCCATAGATGGCAGCCCACCAGGCTCCCCTATCCCCGGGATTCTCCAGGCAAGAACTCTGGAGTGGGTTGCCATTTCCTTCTCCAATGCATGAAAGTGAAAAGTGAAAAGTAAGTCGCTCAGTCATGTCCGACTCTTAGCGACCCCATGGACTGCAGCCTACCAGGCTCCTCCATCCATGGGATTTTCCAGGCAAGAGTACTGGAGTGGGGTGCCATTGCCTTCTCCATTGAAATCATCTAATCTCCCAGACGCACCCTACCAGCTCCAGGCAGTGCTGCCCTTCACCCTGGGGGAGTCAGGGGTCACTGCCCCAAGCTAATGTGCCTGCAGGTAATCCCTTTATGCCTGTTTGCCGTGTATCTTATCACACTAATTCCCTCAGTCTGCCTTTTGGTTTTCATCATTTCTGCTTATATATCTTCTTTACACATTCTGCTCAGTTTTCTCCACATCCCCCTGAAACTTGGATAAAATAGGTAAAATCGCTTTTGCTTTTGCCTCTACTCCTTACCTTGAAAATTTCCTTTAGATTGCCTCTTTTCAGACCCCATTACTCTCTGTCATCTGGAAAAGGAGCTGAATTTCCTTCCATTGATCATTTTTTCATTTGTTTAATGTCATATTTTAATTTCTTCCTCTTTGAGGAGGAAATTGCTCAATTTCTTTATACCTTTGCAAAATTTCTCAGTTTTGCATTTATTTTAGTTATTACCATAGACAGATAGCGTGCTTAGAAAGATGCTATCTCTATGGAGTGGCCTTTGGTCTTCAACAACCAAGAAGAACAAACAATAACCTTTGCTTTCCAGTATGAAAATTGAGTCATCAAGTCTGAGGACACAAGAAGAGAGGGCTTTAAGCTGCATAAAATAGGAACAATAATAACAATATCTGACAAAGTGATAAACTTTCACCTACATACACTAACAACCTGAGGGCCCCCCTCAACCTTAAACAACCATATAAGTTAAGCAGGGCAGGGCAGTTTCCAGCAATAATAAAAAGGATTACTTATTCCAGTCGTATGTGCTCACAAAGGTTTCTGCTTTTCTGTTTTTGCCATTTTGAATGTGACCTGGTGTATTTGGGCCTGCCTTCTCCTTCAGAAAGAAGGATTGGCTTGGCTCAAATTCTTCTTACCTATGCCCTCAGAAAATTTATTCACTTTTTCCAAGGTTTCTGTCAACTCCAGGAAGTTTATGTCTTCATAGCCTCTTTTGACTCTAACTTCATGTCATTTCTCAACTCTTGTTCTAACTCATACAGTTGTTTGCCCTTTAATTGACCCAGACATGGGTGGAACTCAGCCCTATTCTTTAATTTACAAACACACACATACACCCAATGCCTTTGTAAATAAGGAAGGTTGTATTAAGCATTTAGGAACAAAGAGGAGTGGGTTTTTTATATGAAAAAATAATACAGAACTTCTATACTAGACATTAGATCTCCCTGTTCTAATCTTCCTACCAGAGAGCAGGCCACCTGCTCTCACCTCTTCCTCTCTCTTCTATGTGCTACATTCTCTTCCCATCCCCCAAGTTCTATGGAAGAATCAACTACCATGTTTTTACCAGATCTCAAGTTCCTGTTGTCAAATTCTCATCTTTTGCCCCAAGCAAAGTTTTTTACAAAAACAAAAACAAGAGCAAATCTGGAGATAACCATGAAGATCATCTTTTTTAATTACAAATATAAACAAGAGGCTCAAAATCTTTCTGTGATTTCCTGGGACTAGAGAGTTGATATCACTTTCAATCCTCTGTCAATGGAAAGACAAAAAGCCACAGAGACATAGTTCAGTTCAGTTCAGTTCAGTCACTCAGTCGTGTCCGACTCTTTGCGACCCCATGAATTACAGCCCACCAGGCCTCCCTGTCCATCACAAACTCCTGGAGTTCACTGAGACTCACGTCCATCGAGTCAGTGATGTCATGCAGCCATCTCATCCTCTGTCGTCCTCTTCTCCTCCTGCCCCCAATCCCTCCCAGCATCAGAGTCTTCTCCAATGAGTCAACTCTTCGCATGAGGTGGCCAAAGTACTGGAGTTTCAGCTTTAGCATCATTCCATCCAAAGAAATCCCAGGGCTGATGTCCTTCAGAATGGACTGGTTTGATCTCCTTGCAGTCCAAGGGACTCTCAAGAGTCTTCTCCAACACCATAGTTCAAAAGTATCAGTTCTTTGGCACTCAGCCTTCTTCACAGTCCAACTCTCACATCCATAACAGAGATAGAACTTTCCAATAAATCTCCCAGTGCCAGGCTTTGGGCCTATTTTAAGATGTAATCAATTGTGCTTCAAACATTTCGGGGAGAGAGCATGGCATTCTCCACCAAGCTCCATGAGGTGTTTATGAAATAAAATTGTGATGTGTGACCTACTTGATACTTGTCTCATGTTGGTACAGGATTGTGGGTGTTGCCTCAGGAAGTGTAAACACTAATGTTATTTTGCTTCCACTGTGTGTGATACTTACTGAGCAATACCAATAAAATTAATTTCTGTTTCAGTAAAAACCCAATTTAAAGATCTCTGTCTTCTCCTTCCCTTTTGTATTGTGTTCATATACTACTCATTCCTTTTATTATAATGTGATTTGGTCTTATTTTCCATCAATCACTATTTCCCAACAGTAATAAAAATAAATAAATAAATAAATACTTTTTTCAAATTGTAAACCCTCACTAAGATTTCTACCCCGGATTGTATTTCTTTAGCCTGGACCAAGCCCCAGGTTGAATTTTCTGAGTAAATAAAACACACATTAAAGCACTCCACATAATCAGTACCTGGGGATCCACACACCATCTCATCACAACCTCTTTGCTATCTCCAGATACATGTCCCCAACACAATTTGGATGAGGAAGTCCAGGAGGGGTAGGACTTGAAACTAAGGAGGAGATCCCAAAGTTGGCACTGAGAGAAATGTATCTAGTCCTGAAACCACGCAATTTAGTTTGGGACTCAAACCCATGGTCTTTTAACTGAGATCACACCTGGTCCCAAGACCTAATGGAACTTAGGCTCTTGACATCTCATCACAGAAAGAATTCAGTGAGAGAAAAATTGACAGGTAAGTGGATTTATTTAAAAAGAAACACACTTCATGCA
Organism: Tragelaphus eurycerus; assembly: GCA_935064755.1. NCBI lineage: Eukaryota > Metazoa > Chordata > Mammalia > Artiodactyla > Bovidae > Tragelaphus > Tragelaphus eurycerus. Next base: position 5,851,796 of record CAKXYN010000095.1, on the reverse strand, counting down.
TAGAGTGCAGATTATCTCAGATGGCGAGAGAGGCACCAGGGTAGGGAGTTGTCAGTTTTTATTGTTGTTGCTGCTCAGTTCCCAAGTTTTGTCCAACCCTTTGTGATCTCATGGACTGCAGCACACAAGGCCTCCCTGTCCTTCACTATATCCCAGAATTTGCTCAAATTCATGTCCATGGAGTCAGTGATGCTATCTAACCATCTCATCCGCTGCCACCTTCTTCTCCTTTTACCTTCAATCTTTCCCAGCATCAGTCTTTTCCAGTAAGTCGGCTCTTAGCATCAGGTAACCAAACTATTGGCGCTTCACCTTCAGCGTGAGTCCTTCCAAGGGATATTCAAGGTTGATTTCCTTTAGGATTGACAGGTTTGATCTTGCAGTCCAAGGGACTCTCAAAAATCTTCTGCAGCACCAATATGTAAAAGCATCGATTCTTTAGTGCTTAGCCTTCTTAATGGTCCAAATTCTCACACCCATACATGGCTACTAGAAAAACCATAGCTTTGACTAGACAGACCTTTGTTGGCAAAGTGATATCTTTGCTTTTTAGTATGCTATCAAGGTTTGTCATAGCTTTTCTTCCAAGGTGCAAGTGTCTTTTAATTTAATGGCCACAGACACCATCAGCAGATTCTGGAGCCCAAGAAAATAAAATCCGTCACCAGTTCTACTTTTTCCCTTCCTACTTGCCATAAAGTGATGGAACCAAATGCCATTTTCTTAGTTTTTTGGAATGCTAAGTTTTAAGCCAGATTTTTCACTCTTCTCTTTCAACCTCATCAAGAGGTTCATTAGTTTCTCTTCACTTTCGGCCATAAGGGTGGTATCATTTGCATATATGAGGCTGTTGATATTTATCCCAGAAATCTTGATTCCAGCTTGTGATTCATTCAGCCCAGGATTACACATGATGTACTCTGAATACATGTTAAATAAGTAGATTGACAATGTACAGCTTTGTCATACTCCTTTCCCAATTTGGAACCAGCCAATTGTTCCAAGTCAGGTTCTAACTTACTTGGACCACAGCCGCTTGGACTCACACGGACCACAGCCTTGTCTAACTCAATGAAACCAAGCCATGCCATGTGGGGCCTCCCAAGATGGATGAGTCATGGTGGAGAGGTCTGACAGAACGTGGTCCACTGGAGAAGGGAATGACAAACCACTTCAGTATTCTTGCCTTGAGAACCCCATGAACAGTATGAAAAGGCAAAATGATAGGCTACTGAAAGAGGAACTCTCCAGTTCAGTAGGTGCCCAATATGCTACTGGAGATTAGTGGAGAAATAACTCCAGAAAAAAATGAAAGGATGGAGCCAAAGCAAAAACAATACCCAGTTGTGGATGTGACTGGTGACAGAGGCAAGGTCCGATGCTATAAAGAGCAATATTGCATAAGAACCTGGAATGTCAGGTCCATGAATCAAGGCAAATTGGAAGTGGTCAAACAAGAGATGGCAAGAATGAAAGTCAAATTCTAGGAATCAGCAAACTAAAATGGACTGGAATGGGTGAATTTAACTCAGATGACCATTATATCTTCTACTGTGGGCAGGAATCCCTTAGAAGAAATGGAGTAGCTATCATGGTCAACAAAAGTGTCCAAAACGCAGTACTTGGATGCAATCTGAAAAACGACCGAATGATCTTTGTTCATTTCCAAGGCAAACCATTCAATATCATGGTAATCCAAGCCTATGCCCCAACAAGTAATACTGAAGAAGCTGAAGTTGAATGGTTCTATGAAGAACTACAAGACCTTTTAGAACTAACACCCAAAAAAGATGTCCTTTTCATTATAGGGGACTGGAATGCAAAACTAGGAAGTCAAGAAACACCTGGTGTAACAGGCAAATTTGGCCCTGGAATATGGAATGAAGCAGGGCAAAGGTTAATAGACTTTTGCCAAGAGAACGCACTGGTCATAGCAAACACCCTTTTCCAACAACACAAGAGAAGACTCTACACATGAACATCACCAGATGGTCAACACCGAAATCAGATTGATTATATTCTTTGCAGCCAAAGATGGAGAAGCTCTATACAATCAGCAAAAAAAAAAAGACCAGGAGTTGACTGTGGCTTGGATCATGAACTCCTTATTGCCAAATTCAGACTGAAATTGAAGAAAGTGGAGAAAACCACTAGACCATTCAGGTATGACCTAAATCAAATCCCTTATGATTATACAGTGAAAGTGAGAAATAGATTTAAGGGACTAGATCTGATAGACAGAGTGCCTGAAGAACTATGGGCAGAGGTTTGTGACGTTGTACAGGAGACAGGATTCAAGACCATCCCCAAGAAAAAGAAAGGCAAACAAAGCAAAATGGCTGTCTGAGGAGGCCTTACAAATAGCTGTGAAAAGATGGGAAGCGAAAAGCAAAAGAGAAAAGGAAAGATATACCCGTCTGAATGCAGAGTTCCAAAGAAAAGCAAGGAGAGATAAGAAAGCCTTCCTCAGCGATCAATGCAAAGAAATAGAGGAAAACAATAGAATGGGAAAGACTAGAGATCTCTTCAAGAAAATCAGAGATACCAAAGGAACATTTCATGCAAAGAAGGGCTCAATAAAGGACAGAAATGGTAGGGACCTAACAGAAGTAGAAGATATTAAGAAGAGGTGGCAAGAAGACACAGAAGAACTGTACAAAAAAGAGCTTCATGACCAAGATAATCACAATTGTGTGATCACTCAGCTAGAGCCAAACATCCTGGAATGTGAAGTCAAGTTACATTTTCTAAGTCAAGCCTTAGAAAGCATCACTATGAACAAAGCTAGTGGAGGTGTTGAAATTCCAGTTGAGCTATTTCAAATCCTCAAAGATGATGCTGTGAAAGTGCTGCACCCAATATGCCAGAAAATTGGGGAAACTCAGCAGTGGCCACAGGACTGGAAAAGGTCAGTTTTCATTCCAATCCCAAAGAAAGGCAATGCCAAAGAATGCTCAAACTACTGCACAATTGCACTCATCTCACACGCTAGTAAAGTGATGCTCAAAATTCTCCAAGCCAGGCTTCAGCAATACGTGAACCGTGAACTTCCAAATGTTCAAGCTGGTTTTAGAAAAGGCAGAGGAATCAGAGATCAAATTGCCAACATCTGCTGGATCATTGAAAAAGCAACAAGAGTTCCCGAAAAGCATCTGTTTCTGCTTTATTGACTATGCTAAAGCCTTTGACTGTGTGGATCACAACGAACTGTGGAAAATTCTGAAACAGATGGGAATACCAGACCACCTGATGTGCCTCTTGATAAACCTATGTGCAGGTCAGGAAGCAACAGTTAAACTGGACATGGAACAACAGACTGGTCCCAAATAGGGAAAGGAGTACGTCAAGGCTGTATATTGTCATCCTGCTTATTTAACGTATATGCAGAGTACATCATGAGAAACCCTGGACTGGAAGAAACACAAGCTGGAATCAAGATTGCCAGGAGAAATATCAATAACCTCAGATATGCAGATGACACCACCCTTATGGTAGAAAGTGAAGAGGATCTAAAAAGCCTCTTGATGAAAGTGAAAGAGGAGAGTGAGAAAGTTGGCTTAAAGCTCAACATTCAGAAAACGAAGATCATGGCATCAGGTCCCATCACTTCATGGGAAATAGATGGGGAAACAGTGGAAACAGTGTCAGACTTTATTTTGGGGGCTCGCAAAGAGTCAGATGCAACTGAGCAACTGAACTGAACTGAACTGAACTGAACTGAAGGTTCTAACTGTTGCTTCTTAACCGACATACAGGTTTCTCAGAAGACAGGTAAGGTGGTCTGGTAAACCCTTTTCTTTAAGAATTTTCCAGTTTGTTGTGATGCATACAGTCAATTGCTTTATTGTAATCAATGAATCAGAAGTAGATATTTTTATAGGTGTTAGTAATTTCCTAGGCTAATGAGTAGCTTAAGTATTCCAGCTATTTGAGGGAAGGGATGGGGATATCTAAGAATTGGGCCACTGCCCACTTTTTTACCTATATGGTCAAACTGAACTGTCATGGCATTGGTTGGTGTGTCATTTAGTTTGCTGATGTGTAAAAATGAGTGTACATTGAGGCTCAAGGTCTAATGGAAGTCAACTCATCAGCCATCTTGGACCTATTTTGTTCTGATCAGTTTGAGTCACGTCCTTGGCCTAGGTCACTCTTTTAAAAGTTGTGCCCTGTCCCTTTCCCTCCTGTCAGAAGGACTGGGAAACTGGGCAGGTTACTAAGATAAAGTCATCACCCTCGTTTGACATTTTGTGAACAACCACTATGTATTGGGCATTGTTTTGAAGGCTGGAGAAAACAGCAATGACAAAATTAAACATAGTCCCTACCCTTACGGAGTCTATAATCTAGCGATGAAGACAGATCATAATTAAATAATCCTAGAAATGATTATTAATAATATGATACATGCTGTGAAGAAAAGGTACAGAGGGATTTAAGGATGCACAATAGTGAGCCCTCACTGAGTCTGGGAAGGCAAAAGCATGGCTGAAGGAGTGGCATTTAGGCTGAGATCTGAAGGATGAGTTGGCTATATGAAAGATATGTGACAGAGAGAAAAGATCTTAATGAGGAAGGGAATCAACACACACGGAATAGTCCTGCAGTCAATAATTATTTATTAAGCACCCACTATATACTGGCATTTGGAATACAAAGATCCCTGCCCGTATGGAGCTTATATTCTTGCAGAATGTGAAAGTGGAGAGCGCATGGGTGAAAATTAGGTGATGCTAATCACCTCGGTGTGACTAAATGTAAACAGGCGAGTTTGGAAATTAGGTTGCAGATTACGAAATCTTTCATCACATGGTGGAGCAGGAGATCACAAGGAGCCTACTTCCCTGGATTCTGTAAAGGCAAGGGCAGCATCTCACTCATCTTTGTAAGTCTAGAGTACAATAGTGCCTGACCGGTGGCAGCTGCTCAGCACATGAATGAATGAATGACTTTAGACAGGCCAATGAACAATGAGAAATACATTTTAGAAAGAGAATCTTTGGTATAAGGCAGATAAATTAGGAGCTTAGGGTTAACGTATATACACTACCATACACAGAAGTCATTCAGTCATGTCTGACTCTTTGCGACCCCATGGACTGTAGCCCACCAGGCACCTTGGTCCATGGGATTTTCCAGGCATGAATACTGGAGTGGGTTGCCATTTCCTTGTCCAATACACTACCATAGTATACCCAATATAGATACACATATATACACAACATAGATAAACAACAAGGACCTACTATATAGCACAGGGAACTATATACAATGTTTTGTAATAATCTACAAAGGAAAAAAATTGAAAAGAATATATATATTCTTTTTCAGATCACTTTGCTGTACACCTGAAGCTAACCCACATTGTAAATTAACTAATTTCAACTTTTAAAAAGAGATTGAAAAAAAAAAGATAATCCTCAGTGTAATATACAAGATGGGATTGAGCCAAAACCAGTTAGAAGGGATTGCAATTAGACAATTGCAAAGATAAAAGATCAGTAGTTGCCATATGGGTTTGCCTGTTTATTTATAAATTGTATCCATCAGTAAGTACCACAACACTGATACTGTATAGTCATTAATAAAACACAAATAAAATAGGAATTTTATTATTTTCTTCCTCTCCTCCAGTGGAGACTGTCCTGGAGACTAGTGCTCTGGATGATGAGGACTGAACACAAATAGAGACAAAGGGATTGGAGAAGGATGTGTTTGAGGACAAGTAGGGGTCTGCTTCCCACACAGCACAAGAGCTGGACAGCAACTAATGAGAAAGATCAGGTGTGGATAGACAGTGGCACTGAATTGTTGCTCCAACAAATTCTATTGTCTGACCCACATGAAGGAATTTGGTCAGACACATCTCTTCCAAGATTAGTTGGTATTTGGCAGGATAACCTGAGAGTGAAGCAAGAAGAGAAAAGGGAAGTTGTCTAAAAGAAATGCGGTTGACAGCAGAGCAAATCCAGGTGCCTGCCTTCTGCTGAGGGTGTTTCCTGTCCTGATCTACTGTAAGTAGAAATCTCACCTGGGGCCTCAAGCCGTGAAATCAGTTTACAGTTTTCCCCTTGAGTCATGAAGCCAAAATAGAGAAGCCTCTAAAGAAGTGAAGTCTCTCAGTCGTGTCCAACTCTTTCCGACCCCATGGACTGTAGCCTACCAAGTTCTTCCGTCCATGGGATTTTTCCAGGCAAGAGCACTGAAGTGGGGTGCCATTTCCTGCTGCAGGGGATCTTCCTGACCCAGGGATTGAACCCCAGTCTCCCTCAGTGTAGGCAGATGCGTTTACCTTCTGAGCCACCAGGGAAGTATGATCAAAATAGAGAAGGGAGATGCAATAGCCAGAAGGCCTACCACATGGATGATTCATCCACTCTATAAATCCCTATAGGCAGAAATGATATTTTCTCTATCTGCCCAGACTCACACTGTCCATCACCTACCCTGGAAATGATGATCACTACCATATATTGAGTGCCCACCATGGGCCAGGCATTGACCTAGAAAATTTACATCGAGTTAATGCTCACAGCAGCCTTGTGAAGGAGACATTTTGCTTTCCCTGTTCTCATGTGTAAACAAGGAAAGCGAGAATTAGGAGCAATGACATTGTACCACCAGTACTTGTCCAAATTGAGATTAGAACTCAAGTATGTCTGAGCACCCCACTCCAGTACTCTTGCCTGGAAAATCCCACGGATGGAGGAGCCTAGTAGGCTGCAGTCCATGGGGTCGCTAAGAGTCGGACACGACTGAGCGACTTCACTTTCTCCTTTCACTTTCATGCATTGGAGAAGGAAATGGCAACCCACTCCAGTGTTCTTGCCTGGAGAATCCCAGGGACGGGGAAGCCTGGTGGGCTGCCATCTCTGGGGTCGCACAGAGTCGGACACGACTGAAGTGACTTAGCATAGCATAGCATAGCATGTCTGACTCTGGGCTTCCTGGGTAGTTCAGCTGGTAGAGAATCTGCCTGCAATGTTGGAGACCTGGGTTCAATCCCTGGGTTGGGAAGATTCCTTGGGGGAGGGCATGCAATCACTCCAGTACTCTTGCCTGGAGAATCCCCATGGACAAAGGAGCCTGGTGGACTCCAGTCCATGCGGTTGCAAAGAGTCAGACATGACTGAGCAACTAAGTACAGCACAGTACAGCATGCCTGACTCCAACTGCATTAGCTTTCCACTATACCTGGGAGCCGTGGGCTCTGGTCCTAACCTCCTTTCTGCGCTCATCAATCCCCATGCCTGCCCTTTCAGGGGCTATTCTCTGCCGCACTAAATTTCCTGCTTCTCCCTTACACACCATCCTTTCCATCATGCTTCTCAACTTGTCTGCCAATGCTATGAGTCCACAAACCACATTTTGAATAACAAGGACCTAGAAACTGACTCCAAAGGCAGAATCTCATTTCCGGGCCCCACATGCCCCTGCCCCAGACCTACTGAATCAGAATCTTTTAACAAGATCCCCAGGGGATTTATACATGCATTATAATTTAAGGAACACTGACCTCAACCCGAAATATCCTTTCCTTTGTTCTGCACCATACGACTCTTTACTCAATATCATTTGAGCATTTACTATGTGCCAAGCACTGTGTTTAGAACTAAAGACACAAAATCAAATTAAATATGAGGCACAAACTTAAGATGATAATGTATTCATGAGAAAGATATATAATAAATAGTATTTTTAAACGTGTGAGTGCTATGAACAAGGTAAGAACAGGATGTAGTGTCTTACATATCCAACTCTAAGCACCATCATAATATCAGATACTAAGAAAAGGCTCAATGATATTTCTGAAGGAAAATAAAGAAGGGAAGGCAAAAGATATGAAAGGAAGGAAGGAAAAATGATAGAGGGAATTGCACTGAACTGTAATTTCCAGTGAATTCTTCGGTGGTCCAGTGGGTAGGACTCGCACTTCCACTGCAGGGGGCATGGGTTCGATCTCTGGTCAGGGAACTAAGATCCCACAAGCCACGCTGTGTGGTCTAAAATACATAAATAAAATAAACTGCAATTTCTAAAATGACAACTCAGACAAGACATACTCATCAATGACTTCCCCATGGGGTAGCTTCATTTGGATGCACGGATATATCCCGATATCAAGATCACTGCAACCTCCAACCCACCAAACTCTCCTTCTGTCAAATTAGCCCAGAAATCTGGATTTATCCTTAATGCTTTTTTCTCCTTTAATCTTATAAAGCTGTTAAAATTGCTATTATTCTATTCATTCATGTATGAGCTATTCAGTGTCCAATGTATGCTCTGAGCAGGAGTTCAGAGGTTGAAAAGATCATATCTAGCTGAAGTGCTTGCAGAAGTTCTCATGAGTCAGGGGGTCAGAGTGTGTGGTCAAACAGAGATCTGAATCTTGGCACAACCACTTGCAAGTTTTGATCCTGGGGCAGGTTCCTACTCTCTTTGCACCACTGTCTGTAAAAGAGGATAATGATATTACCTCACAGACCTAGAGGAGGAATCAATGAGACATACACCATTGCTATTAGTATGATTGTGTGGAGCAGAGATATGAACATTCAGTCAACAACATAACTTACAGAGAAGAGGAAAGAATGGAGCCCTCTTGAGGGATGGGTGAGCCATCTGCTTGGCCTGAAATCCAGGGTATAGTAGAAACAGAGAAAAAAAGGCTAGAAGCACTGCTTGGGGTTCCATCAATGGAGCACTTCAATACCAATTCAAAAGATCTGCGGTGAATTCAAATAATAAGAAAAAATACCCGCAATTTCTAGAATAGGTGGGATTAGGATCAAAATATGCTCTGCCTTGATATGTGGGAGGAAAATGGCAAAAATGGAAAGGGAGGAAGCTTCACCTAGAAACAAGGTCATCAAGAGGAGACTCTGGCTTGCAGGAAGAGAGGTATCAACTCACTGAGATGAAGAAGTTGGCAGTATATCCACACAGAAACATCTAGAGGCAGATGGACAAGCTGGTGTTGAGTTCAGGAAATGTTTGGGCTGGAGGGAGGAACTTGGCAGACATCACTGAATAATAAATAATTTTGAAAATAACAGTTAAAACCAACAACATGGATAAATGCCTTGAGGGAGTTCAGGCTGGGGAGGAGGGCTCCTTAGGAAATATACCCTGGGGGAAGGCAGGAAGCAAGAGGAGTCAGAGAAGCCAAGAGAATTGGGATTTGCAGAATCCTGGAATTAAAAGAAAGGCTTCAAGGGATATCCTTAGTTGTCCAGCAGCTAATACTCTGTATTCCCAATGCAGGGGGCCCAGGTTCAATCCCTTGTCAGGAAACTAGATCCCACATGCTGCATCTAAGATCCGGTGCAGCCAAATAAATAAATATTTTTTTTAAAAAAGCACATGCTGTATGTATTCAAAAAAGAAGAAAAGCATCAAGCCCTGCACATAAGGACTGAGAAAAGGATTTTGTGGCAAAGACAGGCACAAGAGACACTCAACAAGACAGCTCACCAACTAGGGCATCCTTGGTAGTCTCTGCAGCCTATTGTAATGCAAGGCTACTAGAAAAACTTGATGAGTATTGGCCACTTGAAGAAGCTGCTGCACCTTGGGCTGAATGCATTCAGCAAAGCAGCCTGAGTCCATTGCCAGGGTCCACTTCCTGTAAGGCTTCTTAGCCGAGCCTGGAAAGGAAACTGGTTACCGGACTTGAAGTGGCGTTAGGAGGGCTTTACCCCCCAGAAAGAGTCATTTCTTTAATCATATTCTCTAAGATCTTGAGGATTCAGTTAACCCCTTGCTTGCCTTCAGACCATCTGAGTCAAATAGAAATTATCTCCCTTTTAAGAAATTCCAGGGGTAATTCCTCAACAATTTTTGGTGATCTGTTACAGTCTCTGAAAACTCTTACAAAGATCAACTAGAAAATGGGCCTTTGTGACCCAGAGTTTCCAAATAGCTCACTTGACAAATTGAGTAATGAGTCAACTGATAGGAAAAATAAAGTCAGAGATTGACCAGCTTCTGGAAACATGGAGTGTGGGGTCACTGGAGGCTGAGGGAGGGGATTGTAAAGGGGATACAGAGGCCAGCATCCTGGAGAGTGCGCTCTAGGGCTCTCACTTGGGGAACTGAGAGGCTCTGTCATGCACAAGAACATCAGAAGCATGAAGTACAAAGGAGGAATTGTGTGTGCCCTTAGAATAAACTCGAATGAAGTTATTCACAAGGAATGATTGTCTCGGAGGTCCTGTCATTAAAGCTTTTCCATTTCTTGGTGATTAGGACTGATAACCTTTGAGAGGAGATAATAGTGCTCAAGACAAAGGACGTCAATTTGACATCAAGTAGGGATGCTAATGGCACCCCACTCCAGTGCTCTTGCCTGGAAAATCCCATGGATGGAGGAGCCTGGTAGGCTGCAGTCCATGGGATCGCTAAGAGTCGGACACGACTGAGCAACTTCACTTTCACTTTTCACTTTCATGCATTGGAGAAGGAAATGACAACCCACTCCAGTGTTCTTGGCGGGAGAATCCCAGGGATGGGGAGCCTGGTGGGCTGCCATCCATGGGGTCACACAGAGTCAGACACGACTGAAGCGACTTAGCAGCAGCAGCAGGGATGCTAGAGAGAGAGACAAAGAGGGTGGGGGACAAAGAGGTGCCATGAAGAAAAGTAGATTAAAAAAATATATGCTCATTGGGCTTCCCTTGTGGCTCAGTAGTAAAGAATCCACCTGCTAATGCAGAAGGTACAGGTTCAATCTCTGGTCCAGAAAGATCCCACATGCCATGGAGCAACAAAGCTCAGGCACCAAAACTACTGAGCCACAACTACTGAGCCTGCACACACTGGAACCGTGCTCCACAAAAGAAGCCACCACAATAAGAAGCCCACACACCACAACTAGTGAAAAGCCCTCATGCAGCAACGAAGATCCAGCATAGCCAAAAATAAATAAATAAAATTAATTAAAAATATATAAAAATATATGCTTAATGTAAGTAGAGACAGTGCTCATAGTTATGGGAAATAGTATTTTATCAGATTAAAAAAATAAATTTAGTCATTCAAACATTTATTGAGCAGCTCCTAGGTGCCAGGCACTAGGCTGGGCAACAGGGCAGACGACACATCCCCTTGAGAAGTGTACAAGAGCAGCACAGAGGCATCGTCGCACTTCTGAGGACTCTGGTTTGAGCTACGTGCAGTAGCCCATTGCTCTTTGCAGACGGAACGTTAATGAACGAAAATAGTCTCTATTGAGTGATCTGAAACATCCCTGTAGTTTTAGATACTTTGCTGAGACACAAATTTGAACTGTCTGCTAGGAGGCCAGAGTGTACTTGCCAGCCATTTACTAGTGAATGCATCGCACCCCACACCTGGCATTTGTGCCCCAGCACAGCTTACCTCTTCTTTTGTCGTTGGCATCTATGTAGTAATTCTCACACTGTGATTAACTTTTTTCCTTTGTAGAGTCAGAGAAATATGGAGTTAATAAGGTACAGATGTAATGAAGGAAAGAGTTTATTTTAATGGCAAAATTTATTTAAGAAGCTTTAGAAATTACCTTGGCCCCATATTTATAGAACCATTAAGTCTAAAAAAGATCCCTTACATTTTTCAGTTACACTTTACTGCTTTTTACAGTGGAAATTATAAGTCATGGTGATATTCATGATTCTGGAGACTCATGAAGGTCATGGATGAACCCTTTGAGAATGTCAGGGGTCCACGTTTGTGAATAATGAATTATATTTTATTGGCACTCTACTGGATATAAGATGTTCTCATTTTAAGTTGGAAAAATAAGATATATTCTCTTTTATATGATTTTCTTATAATTTGGAGAAGACTACTATTGCCCTTCCCTATTTATGAAGGCTTAGTATGTATTACCAGAAGACAAAGAATAATATTTATCCACAAAATTGCAGCCTGACAAATCAACATAGATAACTAAATTCCCCCAACTGAATGCTTTTCCCTTAGTCTATTTCCTGTAACTTAATAACCACTGAAACTTCAATCTGTCCCTCCCCAGAATACCTCAAACTTAACATGACAACACGCAACCTCAATCTGCTTCCACTTGTCACCTTGTTTTGGCTATTAGGATCGCATGTATTTAACTGCTGAAGCTGGAAAACTTAGAACTGGCCAGACTCTTCTCTTAACATCTAATCAGTTACCAAGTAAATCGATGTTACCTCTTAAATGACTCTCAAAAGCAATCGGGCCTCTCCAGTGCCCTGGCACTGCCCTAGCTCAGACCCAAATCATCTGGCATCACAATATTCTGACACAGTGCCTCTAACCTGTCCTTCCTCTATCCCCCAAGTTGATAGAGAGTAATTTTTCTCAAAATGCAAATCTTGCATTCATTAGTTTCCACTGAAGATAAAAATATGGTTCTATCAATAACTGGTTCCTGGCCAGTGAGTCTGATGCCCATGGGTCTACACATAACACTTTGAGAATTGCATTGACTGTGAGCTGCTTATTTTCCTAATTATGCTGTGTTCTTTCATACCTCTATGCATTTTTGTATTTATCCAATTCTTGTGCTGCCCGGCCTTTTCACTCCTGTACTCTTAGCGAATTTCTACCAGACCTTCTAGATTCAATCCAAATACCACTGCTTCAGGAGAGCCACGTGTGAATCTCTCAGTGGCTCCTCTATCTGGGCCCCTGTGGTCCTGAAAATATGCTATTAAAGCACATGTCACAGTTTACAGCAAGAACGTGGTAACATAGTTATCTTCTCCCGCGATCCACAAGGTCTTGTCTTTGAATCCTAGTATTTAGCACGATGCTTGGCTCCTGCCACGCAGTCAGTGTTTGCTGAATGGAAGGACCAGCGATTTGAGATTGGTAGTTACATGGCAAAATGAGAGAAGCATGTTATCAAACGGCAAAAACTACATTTTTTGTTAACTCTAAACTGAATCAAGGTGCCAGCAAAGTTAAAATAAGGATAGGGTACTTTTAGATCTCAACTGACTTTTAAATTACTCATCACATCTGTCCTTAGCTAAAGACTAACTCTAACCAGCGTCCTGTGCAGCCTAAGTCAGAATATTTCACACCTGGACACTGGATCCAACAAATGCTCAATAATGATGGAAGAAGTACTTAAAAAGAAGGTATTGGCTTTAAAAATACAAATGGAAAAAAAATGCCCAGTAAAACCGTTTGCTTTTTTTTTTTTTTTTTTTTCCTGTTTGGCATTTGAGAGCGCAATAGCAGACACAGGGCACCACGCTGTACACAGTGTCCAACATCTGCGGTGGCAGTCTCCACAGAACAGTTACTGTGATGCTGTTTTTTGTTCACTCATTCATTTGCTCAGAGAAACTGCTGTGCAGCTACTGCGGGCCAGTCACCACAGCACAAGTAAAGGAAAGAACAGGTCCCTGAGATCCAGGATTTCTACAGATGGATTACTACATATGGCCCTGGACTTGTATCATTAAGCAGTTACTATTTAAATCCAGCCCGGTTCCAAAAATGTTCTCAAGTTCTCCTTGTACTTAACAGGTCACAGGTTACCTTGGGGAACCTCAAGAAGGCTGCTAAGCATTCTAATGCAGCCAGTCTGTATCGCAAGGCATAATCCGTCTCGGGACACCGCTACATTCAAAATGCAACGTTTAGGGTACGTTCACTACTGCTCTAATCTCCCAATGGGTAGAGGTTTGCTGAAAGACGGTTTTCTAAGAAGGAAAAGATTTGGATGAAGGCAGATGATGAGTGAAGCTGAGTTCGAGCTTCAACCAAAACTCTTGGCGTGTTAGGGCACGGGAAGAATTCTCTGGATACCCGCACAATGTAGAGTGGTGCAAAGAAAAGCTTCCAGGGCAAACCCAGTCAGGGAAAGATGTAAATTCACTGCATTTAGCACCATACTGGAGCTCAGACTTCGGCCTTCTTCAGGGTAAAATACTAGGGGAGCTCAAACCTAATTCTTAACAAACTACATCATAAATGACGGGCCAATCTCAGATATAGCTGCTCCCCTAACCCTTAGGCTGCCCCAAAGGTTCACTGCCGGGTTCCCACCCGGACTCTGGACAGCGCCCCGCCCTTCTCGGTCCCATCCACCCAACCCAGGAGGGGTCCCCACAACCCCCAAGTCCACTCCTGGAGAACCACCCACTGCAGCCCCGCCCCTCCCGAGACCCACGTGTCGGGCCCCACCCCGGCGCTGGCGGCCCTTTAAACACCCCCACCCTTACACAGTACCCCCCCACCGCGACCCGAACGGCAGCCGGAGAGGGACAAAACTCATGGCGTTCAGCCAGCTTCCTCCGCGGATCTCGTCCCGGACTCCCCTACCGGTGGGGCCTTCCACCCTGGGTCACAGCCCCTGGCGGCCCCGAGCCCGCGGCGGCCCGGCAGAGGAGTGTCGCTGCGGCCCAGCTGCGGGGCGGGGCCGGCGGGAGAGCAGGTCTCCGCCGCTGCCACGGCTGCCTCCGCCTGCTGCTCCGGCCGCCCGCTCGCCCGCCGCTGGGTGCGCTGCACGCGGGGGCCGCCGCGGTGCAGAGGTTCATGCAGCGGCGGCGGCGGCGGCGGCGGCGGCGGCGGTGGCTGCTGCCGCTGCCGCCGCGGAGGCAGACAGACCTGGCGCTGCCGCCGCCGCCGCCCTCCCCCGGCTCCATGCCGCCACCGCTGCCGCCTCCTCCTCTCCGGCGAGGGGCGGGGGGCTCCGGCCCGGGGTGGGCACCACTCCTCGCAGCGCCGCTCCCCTCCCTGCCCTCCGCTAGGGCCCTGGAGCTGGCGGGGGCGCCCGCTGCCTTCTAGGAGCGCACGCTCTCCGCGCGCCCTGCGGGAGAGAGGGGGCGGGCGTGGGCGGGGGCGGGCGGGCGTCGGGGCAGCCGGGACCCCGCAAGGCGGCGAGAGGAGGGGGCTGCCTCGGAGGATGCCCGGCGGCGGCTCCCCGCTCTTAGGCGCGAGCTGAGCCGGACCCAGAACGGGCGGCGCGTCGCCATGCCGGTGTGACGGGCGCCCCCGGCTGCCCGCGCGGTCCCCGGCGCTGCCCCACGCCGCGCCGCGCCGGCGCCGGGCGGCAGGATGGGCTGTATCCAAAGCATTACCTGCAAGGCGCGGATCCGGCGCGAGAACATCGTCGTGTACGATGTGTGCGCCACCATCGACCAGTGCCCCACGCGCATCGAGGAGACCTCGCCCATCGTCCTGCGCTACAAGACCCCCTACTTCAAAGCTTCGGCCCGCGTGGTCATGCCCCCCATCCCCCGCCACGAGACCTGGGTGGTGGGCTGGATCCAGGCGTGCAACCAGATGGAGTTCTTCAACACCTACAGCGACCTGGGCATGTAAGCGACCGGCCGCGCGGAGTAGGAGCAGGCTTCGTGGCAGGGTCTCTCCTCACCCCGACCTCCTCCCCAGCTCCTTCTTACTGCTCTCCCCATCCTTTTTATAAACCTTCCTCCCGCCTCCTTTTCCATCTCCCTCCTCCCTACGCTTTTGTCTCAGTGACAGGGTTGATGTGTGTAGGGAGGCTCCTCACGAAGGCATTTTCTCGTGGTTTGCTTCTGATTCCCTACGAATGCTAGGAGCACGGTGCGGGGCGGAAAGAACGCTCTGAGGAGGCTTCAAGAGACGGAGGTGGGGGTGGCTGGCTAGTGCCCTGGGAGTTTCGGGGCGCCGTCTGTGGTTTGCAGGGCTTCTGGGGAAGAGTTTGGGGGACCTGTAGAGAGTAGTGGAGTGCCGGGGGCGCGTGGGCTGTACCGCACGTGCTTTGGAGAAACCCGAGCCGGTTTGGAGAGGAAGGTCCCAGGCGTCCAGCCTGGACTTGGTCTGCCCTTTTTCCTTCGACTGTTGACTTCGAGCTCTTGTACCCCGAACCGGAAAGCCTGGAGGCGTTTCCATCCGGAACCGCACACCGGACAGCCACCTCTCTGGCTCAGCGCCCTCCGGAAGAGTACTGGAGGTGGTGGGAGTGGGAAGGCTCCGGGCGTGTCCCAGCGGAGCGAGGCTGATGGCCTTGGGCGAGCAGCCTCTGATTGGCATGGTGCAATACGTTTCTTTGCTCAGTGAAAGTATAGGTCTCATGTCGGTCTAGGGTCTTTACTCACTCCAAAACTTTATTCTCCGGCGCTGGGAGGGATTCCCCAGCGCCCACCACCGAATTCTGTCGGAGAGCTGGGAGCTCTCCAACTTCTTTCAGCAGCGCCGCTCGGCGCGCGCCGGGCTCCGCAGCTGCGGTGGAGACCCGGGATCGCGGCGACTCCTCTGCCGCCAGGGGCCGACAGCCTGCCCCGGAACCGCAGGCTCCTGACAGTTGCGTCCAGGACTTTTTTATTAACTAAATTTTCATAACTCTCTGCCAGACTCCTTTCAGAAGTACACAGTTGGCAACTACAATGGCTAAAAGGTTTGGGGCCTGCATTTTGCCTGCTGTTAGTTATAATGTAGGTCTGCTGCTGCTGCTACTGCTGCTAAGTCACTTCAGTCGTGTCCGACTCTGCGTGACCCCATAGACGTCAGCCCACCAGGCTCTCCTGCCCCTGGGATTCTCCAGGCAAGAAAACTGGAGTGGGTTGCCATTTCCTTCTCCAATGCATGAAAGCGAAAAAGTGAAAGTGAAGTCGCTCAGTCGTGTCCGACTCTTAGCGACCCCATGGACTGCAGCCCACCAGGATCCTCCATCCATGAGATTTTCCAGGCAAGAGTACTGGAGTGGGGTGCCATTGCCTTCTCCGACAATGTAGGTCTAAACACCCTAATTAGCTTGCAGCCCGTAGGGAAACCCTCTTCTGAAAAGTCAGCCTCATTTCATTAGTAATCTAAAACTCCAGAGTTCCCAAGGTTCATCTTTTGAATATTGGTATAAGGTGGGAGAGTTTCCATTTTAAAAGGTCAAACTATCTTTTTAACAGCAGTTTGCAGGATTTTTATTGCACTTTGGGAGCATGTAAGTTAACACTAGTCATAGGTGCTAAAAGGAATTTTGACAGGTTGCTTTGTCTCTCTGGGCTCACACTCCCACCCTTTTCCCCACCCCAGAGAGTCTGAACTTTCCTCTCTAACCATAAAAATAGAGTGCTGGAGAAAGCTCCTTCCTAGGGAGGATGTATTTGCTCTGTCTCTGCACCCAGAGTGTTCTTGTCTTTCTGGAAGGCAGCTGGATGTGAGAAATAGGGGAAATCTTATTTGGGGTGAATTCTGGTGGCTCAGATGGTAAAGAATCTGCCTACAATTCAAGAGATCCCAGTTCAGTCTCTGGGTTGGGAAGATCCCCTGGAGAAGGAAATGGCTACCCACTCCAGTATTCTTGCCTGAAGAATCACATGGACAGAGGAGCCTGATGGGCCACAGTCTCAAAGATCGGACCCGACTGAGCAACTAACACACATGCCATTTAAAAACATACAGCCTCTCAAAAGAATTATTATATCTGAACATATGTGTCTCTTAAAGATTTTTTTTTTTTTTTTTTTTTTTTTAAGAAACTCATTATTTCCAGCTAAATCAGAGAATGCCCCAGACAGGGCAAGAGCACCCTCACGTTTGTTCTCTTGGCCTGGCCCTGACGGCAGTGTGCAGCATTGGTTGGGGGCAGTAATTGCAGCCTGGGGTCACTCTGGGAGACACGAGCAGGGACTGAGCCGAAAGTCTTACTTTTCCCAAGACTGCACAGCCAAGAGTCTCTGCTGCCTCACATCTCCTGTAAATTAGTAATCTGAAAGTAAATAAATCATTCTTTCATAAAAGAGAATATATTCTACCTCAGGAGAAGCCAAGGTGAGGTATAAACAGACATGGTAGTTGAACTTCCTTGACTCTATATGAGAAGATGTGTCTGCATGGGAACCCACTTTAGGGTGTGAGTTGGTGCCTGCTCAGAGGGACACATTCTCCCTGACCCTTCCTTGCTGAGTTCTTGCCTTTGGGATTTGGAGGGGAGAAAAAAGTTCTGCCTTTAAACTACCACTTTCAGTATTTTAAGATTCTTGCTTTTCATGTTGTTGTTGGCAGGGGACAAAAATAGTCCCCAAGAAATCATAAAGCATATTATTTTAGATTTGTGTCCAGGGGCCTCCTGTCTTTGTGGCTGCAATAATGGCTGTGTGTGTTTAAGGCCACTTTGGAGCCTGGATTTGATTGAACCAATTTCCACGAAATGTTTCAGCCCTGTAAACTTTGCCAATGTAAACTTTCTAATAGAAACCCATATTGCATGAAAGTTGCTGCAGCCTATTAGTTATTATGTCCATTTTAGCCAGTACCTTGAGTGGAGATAACACCGCAGGCTGAATTTTCCCCGCTGTGTAATGCTCTTGTTACATGAAGCATGGTATGATGAGAGACTGTAGGTTATAAAACTGCCTTTTTCAACATTTAAAAGGGACTATGCCAGAGGAAACCTGCAACTTAAAATGCCAAGAAAACTTTAAAGAAAACACGAGCTTTCATGGTTTAAATTTCTCCACATTTCCAAGAAAGAAAAGGCTTCTACAGGAGCATTTGAAATAGCTGATGGTCAGGATGGCCAGAGCTTAATTTGAGCTTGAACTCAAGTGACTTGAAACTCCCTCTAGTGATTCTATAGGAAGCAGGCTATTAGTGCTTGTGGCCCCCATTTCTTTGTCATTTGGTCCTGGTGAACCTGCTCCTGCAGCCCTGCCAGGACTGCTGCAAGGCTTCATCCTTCAGGGAGGAAGAACCACTGAATTTTCTCAATCAACCCATCAATAAACAAATGTTTCTTTTACCAACTGCCTCTGATGTCCCAGTGCCAGCAAAGAAAACAAAGGAATCAACAGGCAGCTTCAGAGTTCCTCAGTGCAGGAGGTAAGGAGGGGCACGGGCAGAAAAGGCCAGTGCTGCCAAGTAGTAGAGGAGAAATGCCAGAGAAAGTGACCAGGCCAGGTGTTCTACACGTGTAAAGACTCAAGCTGGATGCCAGGGGTGGGTGAGATTCAGCCAGGCAAGGAGGAGGGACTAGTTCGGAAGGGCAAAAACAGGAAATACATGGAGGTAGGCAAATATAAGGGGCACACATAGGCAGTAGAGGAACTTTCAAGGTGAAGAACAGTGGGGGATAAAGTCAGAAAGGGTCTGCTGGGAAGGCCTAGAAGAGTAGATCTGAAAACAGGAAGGTTGAGATCAGATCTTCTTAACCAAAAGGGTATGAGGAAGCGCGTCATACCGTTTCAGTGCCTCTTGGGCATACAGGAGCTTTTCAGTAGAGACTTAAGACCTTTATGATGGAACAGGGTTGTTTTTTTTTTTCTAATTTATTGATATAGTTGACTTACAGTGTTGTGCCAATTTCTGCTGTATAGTGGAGTTACTCAGCCTATATATATATATGTATTTGGGGTGGGGCTCAGCCCATAAAGAATCCACCAGCAATACGGGAGACTGGGTTCAATCCTTGAGTTGGGAAGATGCCCTGGAGCTGGGCATGGCAACCCACCCCTGTATTCTTGTCTAGAGAATCCCATGGACAGAGGAGACTGGCAGGCTACAGCCCATGGGGTCACAAAGAGTCAGACATGACTTGGGTGCCTAAGCACAAGCACATATATGTGTACACACACACACACACACACACACACAGATATACACACACACACACACACACATTTTTTCCTGTTACGGTTTATCACAGGATAGAGCGCGGTTCCTGTACAGCACAGTAGGCCCTTGTTGTTTATCTGTTGTATGTGTGATAGTTTGCATCTGCTAATCTCAGACTCCCAATCCATCCCTCCCCCACCCCATGATGGAAGTTTTGAATGCTAGAGTACAATACCCAAGAATAAGGAGTGGGGTTCACGTGCCAAAGATGCAGGCAAAGCTGAGGTCAGGGGGAGAGCCGGCAGTGGCTGAAGGCCCTTCCCGCTCCCTCCACGCCTAGGTGTGGTATCTTCTAGAGCTGTAAGGGTCAGCTGTGGTCAGCTTAGGGCTTGGAGAGCCTTGGCCTGGGTGCAGCTTGAGGAGGTGGGAGCTCACGCCTCACCTTCAGGAGACAGCTCCTGCCTATCTCCTCCTCCCGCAGAGCCAACATTACTGAGGGTTTGAGTATACCCACCCACCTCTGTTACTGTTTCAGTTTATTCCAAGCTGGTTTCTCTCGGTTCCAAATTTGCGCTTGCTCAGCTCGTCTGGGCTTTCCATATTTCCAGATCCAGCGGACACTTACCTTTTCATCAATATTCCACATGACAGCTTTCCTGTGTCTTGAGTCACTTCCATCATTTAGCTCTCCTGCTGTTTTTCTGGCTGTTCCTCTATCTGACCTCAAAGTGCAGTTCATTGGGACACTTCGCATTCTGTACTGGATGGATAGTTATTTCATCCATCCCAAGGACACCAGATGGCCTCTGGGATAGAATCACCTGCAGTACAGGCATATGTGTCTACACAGTTTCCACTTGGCTGGCTGGAAGAAATCTCAAGCTCAATGTATCCAAACCTGTGCTCTCGATCTCCGTTATAGCTCCCACCCAAAAGCTGCACCTCTGCCATTCTTTCCCGTCTTAGTAACACCTTCAGTCCCTGGGTTGCTTCAGCTGAAAATCTGTTTGTCACTGTAGATATTTCCCCCAACATTCATTCCATTATCAAATCCTGCTGATCCCATCCCACAGATAACTAATCCAGCCACCACTTTCGATGCCCACCTCTTCCAGTGTAGGACGTGTCATCATCCCCTATCACTTGCTCCGACAGAGGATTTCTGACCAAACTTGCCACCTCTGTTCTTGCCCTCCCCCATATGTTCCAGCCTATCCCCCATATGATAGTCAAGTGACATTTTAGAAATGTAAATACTGTTGCTTTGTTGCTTAAACCCTTTAATGGCTTCCCATTACAATCCCAGGATAAAATTTGCAAATCTCTTCCCACTCTGAATTTCTGTTCTTAAGCCCCTTCAACCTTTTTTCATTTCTTCAGAGGAACTAGCTTCATCCTGATTCAGAACTTTTCCACGTGCTGCTCTCTGTCTGAAATGCTCTACACACCTACCCTTTTCTAGCAAATTCCTACTCATTCAGGTCTCAGCCGTTACCTCAGAGAGGCAGCCCTAAGTTCATAGTTTATATTAGGGTTCTCCTGTTTTCTTGAGTAACACACTGCTCTTTGTTATGTAATATGGTAATACTCTACCATATTACTAATGGTAATAGTTGTTACCATTAGTAAGCAAGTGTTTATATGTTTATGTAACTTCTGATTTATCTACAAGACTGTAAGCCCCATTAAAACAGGTATTATATACATTTTATTTCTCTGTGAATAATGCTTGGCCCATAACAGGTGTTAAACATTTGATCAAAATAAAGGAGCCCTTTTTCTAACCTCAAATAGTCTGTGTCCCTTTCAAAAAAATCATGTCTCTCTGGAAAATTAGCCTTTCACGTAAAACCTAGCCCACAAATCTCTTCAACTCCCGACACTCCAGCAGTCGCTTGACACATGAGCAGTTGAACTCCACCGGGCTTCTGTGTCATTTTGAGCTGCATCGTCCCATGAGATTCCCTGCTCCTCAACCCAGGGCGCGTGTCTGCCGCTCCCTGTTTCCCTGCGGCCTTCTGCACACCAGGAGTGGGGTTCAGTAAACACTGAGGCCCGCCTGTCACATCGCCTGCTGCAGAGTGGCATTCAGCGTCTGCCCAAGGAGCTGGGACAGGAAGCCGTGTCGTAGCACAGCTCCGCCTGCATCATCGACTCATGGCCTGAACCCGGGACTTCTAGAGGTGATGGTCCTAGCCAGCACTTAAACACCTGGCCTAGTAGGGCGATTGCCCGCCTTGTTCAGGGCAGCACGTGCAGCATAGCTTTGAGCGTGGCCCTCACTAGTCATAGAGCTGCGTCCTTCAGGCACTTTGCTCTTGCGTCCCAGGAGCCAGATGAGCATGAGGTGCAGTGTCCCACCAGGCCCAGTGCCCCTCAGCAGCTGGCAGTCATGTCTTCAGTCTCCCTGTGGAGGCCAGAACCGACACCCCTCCGCCATTCCCATGATGCCCCCAGTCAGGGGCCTCATTATCAGGAAGTAGTGAAGGCTGGTCCTCACCAGAAACGATGGGGACCCCTGTCCCAGAGCATCAGATGGGAAAGCAGGATCCAATTCCCTTATTAAAGTCCTGAGTGCCCTTGAAAGGGAGGCGGCCTAACCCTTTGCCTCTAATCTTCTCCATCTCGGCAAAAGAGGAGCAGCAGCAGATTAGCTGGTCTTATCAGGAAGCATTAATCTCACTGGAGATAAAGCACAACTCTGGAGTCGGAGGGGGTTGGAGGAATCAGGCAAGGAAACGTGATTCAGAAAAAGAAAGGGAGCAGTACGTGAGAGTTAAAAACAAAATGTGGCTTGTGTAGCATGGGATGCTGAAACACAGCTGCGCTGGGTGGAGAAAGCAGGACAGGTGAGCTGGGAGGTGCGGGACTGCAGGGTGTCAGCAACCTTCCACATGAAGCAGCAGCAGGTACTGTTTGCAGGGTGAGGTCTGCAGATGCTTCATGATCCCTGGCAGGTTAAAGAAGGCTACCAGTTGAGTCAGGAAATGCAGAATCTAGTGTAAGACAAAAGATCCCAAACATCCCCTTCCCTCTGATTTGTGGAGTGCTCTGATCTTGTCTCACCCTCCCTATTATGACCCTGGGAGCTAGATGCTCTGATTATATCTATTGAGAAAACTAAGGCTCAGGCGGTCAGAGGACTTGCCTGAGATCATGCATCTAGTTTGAGCTGAATCTTTGTGAGAGTGTGGAGTATAAGGTCCATCCATTGCTGAGCTCATTCCCTGGGAGCAAGGGGACACCTCCTCACCTCTCAGGGACCCAAGCTGGCTGGGACTGCAGATTTTAGTCCTGTGCTGTCTCCTCCAGGATCTTCCCTTGGGCTCACATGTCAGCCCAGATGGGCAGCCCTGGACCCCAGCAGTCATGCTGACCCCTTAGTTATTGTACTTGTGAACCCGTTCATCCCTCAAACTCTCCACACAATTGCTGTTTGGACAGATGATTAGGAGGAAAAAAAGAGGACCCCCTTCTGGTAGTGGGAAGGACCCCTGGCTCTACCCTCACTCATCGGACATTCCGCTGGCTCCTAGGAATTCTTATACTATTATTGCAAAGTTCACTCAGGCCACTGTGTTAGCTGTGTGGACCCTACTCCCTCAGCAGCTCTGACACAAGCCAGTTGGAACTGTCCACTGTGCCGGTTGAGGGTATACCAGCTATCTTTCCAGCACAGGGATTTGAGGCAAAGACCTTGGATTCGATTCTGAGCCATATGACCTTTGGCAGATTCCTTAACAATCTAGTGTCTAGTTTGCATTCATGTAAATAGACAGCAAAAAGTCCTGCCTGTCTGC
Organism: Tragelaphus eurycerus; assembly: GCA_935064755.1. NCBI lineage: Eukaryota > Metazoa > Chordata > Mammalia > Artiodactyla > Bovidae > Tragelaphus > Tragelaphus eurycerus. The sequence goes on along the minus strand of CAKXYN010000095.1, from coordinate 5,828,475 downwards.
TTGGCTTGGGGTCAGGAATCAAGTGCGATGAAAACTGTGAAAGTGCTCTCCAAACTAGTGTATTGTGCACATGTGTTTGTTTTGTTTTTATAGAGCATGACTGTTATTGGGCTTCCCAGGTGGCTCAACAGTAAAGAATCCACCTGCCAATGCAGGGGATGTGGGGTCAATCCCTGGATTGGAAAGATCTTCTGGAGAAGGAAATGGCAGCCCACTCCAGGATTCTTGCCTGGAGAATTCCATGGATGGAGGCGCCTGGTGGGCTACAGTCCGTGGGTTCGCAAAGAGTCAGACATGACAGAGCGACTAAAGAGCAACATGGCTGTTGTTTCTAGAGGATGACTCTGGATCAGCCTCAAGGAACAGGGAGGTTGTGGCTTCCTCGGGCAGAGAGAAGCACTCACACTCTGGGGAAGGGTCCCTTGTGCATCAGCCACGCTCCCCCAAGTCCCACTCAGAGTCAGAGGGGAGGAGAAAGGCTCACTTTATACTTGAGAGCCAGGGCTGTTTTTCATTCCTACTCAGAGGAAGGGGGTAGCTGCTACGTTTTGTCCCACCCAGAGGTTGCCCTCCCAGATCTGCTCTGAGCTGTGGACTCTGGGCAGCAGCCAGGACCCTGCCGCACCCAGTCCTTGGCGCCATGCCTGCATCTCAGCCAGGTCTTTATCGGGACTGCCTGCCCTGCCCCCAGACCCCCTGATGTCAGGGTCACTTAGGCCCCAGATGAGAAGTCAGGGACTTGGGGCTGGAGTGATACTGTGCTGTCCCTTTTCAGGAAGGTCTGGAGTTTCCAGCCTGGGTGGACAATGAGACCCACACCTGAAATAATTTGTGTCCAAAACTATTTCAAATACATTCTTCTTGATACATCTTTAGTAGATCTTTAACTTATACTTTCATGAATTTGTCTCTTTAGAAGGCAACCTCACGTAATCCTGAAATCGTGAGACCTATGTAGGACAGCCATTTTCCCTATTTTAGATAAGCAAGCTGATTAAATAACTAATGTACTCAAGGTCACTGTGGCAGGCACTGGTAGAATCAGGGCTGCCTCATGCCCTCCTGTGCCAAGTGCATGGTCTCTGCCAACCCTGTACAGGAGGTGGGCATGAGAGAGGTCATCCCCAGGGTTGTGTATATGGAGCACCAGGGTCAGTTGGCACGCAGGCATTTTGGAGAGCATCATTTAGGGTCTCTGAAGATAAGAGTGGGCAGATAGGAACATCCAATGTGTTCCAAAAAGGCAAACAAATTTTCAGGCTGTCCAATCAAGCAAAATAAATAAAGCTGTGTGTCACCTGATGGCACTTCGGTGGGGTTACTGTGACAAGCCTGTCTCAAAAAGCCTCTGGCTGACTGACTCTCTTGAGACCTGACCTTTCCAAGCTGGCGTGTGGGCTATGTCAGGCCAGGGCGCTTAGAGGCTGTCAGAAGTCTGGCTAATGGGAAGCAGTAAATCGGCATCCTCAGTCCGCAAGCTCAGCAGCACCCTGAAGGGACAGGCAGGCCAGGGAGGTCACGGTTTGTGGGCACGAGTGGTGACAGGGACAGCCTTTGGCAAGGCTGGAAACTGCCAGAAACAGGCAAAAGAAATGTTCCTTTGCCCTGGGCATGGGTAAGGGGAGTGAGTCAGGATCCGGCATGTGTCGGGAGGGAAGGCTGAAGGAGAACGAGAAGTGGCTTTCTCCCTCCTCCTCCTCCCAAGCTCCACCAGCCAAGCCTCCATTCCAAAATGGCAAATGACAGCCTTCACACCAAAGCCTGGGCAACTTGCTTCGAGACCAGGCTTCAACTGACTCAAATATCTGAGACTCTTTCAAATTTCCATAAATAAACTTCACCGTTTTTTTTTTTTTTTTTTTTAAGGAAGGATAAGAGATTTGTGCTAAAGAACTAAACCCAAATTCCTGTTGACGATGTCTTTTTGGCCCTTGGAGCCAGAGAGCTTGTCTTCCTGGGACACATGTACACTTTAAGAAATGGGCAGGCTTTAGGCTATTGTCTGTCCCCCCACGAGGCTGTAAACAATATATTCAACTTATTGATGATCACAGCCACCATTTGTTGAAGACTTTGCCAGTGCTAGATGCTTCGTATGCACTGAGAGACGGGTACCATACTATCCCCACATTAGAGATGACAAAACCAAGGCCCAGAGAGAGTGGGTAACTTCCCCAGCATTACCCAATTCACAAGCAACAGAGCTAGGATCAGAACCCAGAATTCCAGCGACTCCTTACGATGCTTCACCGCCGCATTAAGGCCAAATGGTAGAGTGAATGGATGAACACATGGATGAGCAGAGAGCGTTCAGTATAATGCCTTGAGTGCTTGCTTTTGTCCTTGCTGTGGAAATTTGGGGAATAAAGGGTTTAAATCACTTTGGAAGCAGCCAGTCTTGTCGCCTCCCAGCTGGTTTGCTCAGCTGGTCCAGGCATGTTAATGAGATCAGGGTCTTGAGGTCAGACCCAGGGGACCCTCCCAGCACCCAGGTCAGCACTCGCTGCCCTTCCAGCTGCCTCACACAAGACTGCTTCCAGGTACTAGTGATAGCAGACTCTAGGTTACAGGGCAGAGGCACAGCCAGGAAAATGCGAGTCAACAGAGCCACCCTTGACCTGGGGGTGTTAGAGAAATCATATAGCCCAGCTGCTCATGTTACAGCCGCGGACAGTGAGCCCCAGAGAGGCGCACTGACACAGTGACTGAGTGCTGGAGCCGGGAAGAGACCCAGGTCTCTCTGATGCCACAGCCAGTGTTCTTCACCACCAGGCTACACCGGGCCTGTCGGGGAGCAGGTAGCTCACTCCATGAGTCAAGGCTGGGGCACCCCGATCTGTAATGCAGTCATCAGGGGTCAGCGCCACCTATTTTCCTGTCCCCCCATTTGTTGAGGGTCCGAGTCTGTGGGCCGCCCAAGGGAGGCCAGAGCACAGCCCTTCTGCACAGAGAGGAACTCAGATGGGCCCCGGGGAACGGCTACCCAGGTGCCAGGAGCACAGAGACCAGCCTCTTCCCAGTGTCCATAGGCAATGATTAGCAAACCAGAAAGGAGAGGGACTCCCCGGAGATGCCCAGCACAGATGGCAGGAAACGGGAGGACTTGGCAGCCAGGGGAGGAGGCATGCATGGAAAAATTGAAAATTGAGGTTCGGCCTGGATGCCCAACAACCCAGAATCCATTTCTTCCGCCCCTCAATGCTCCCCATCCCCAGCCCAGGTGCCGAGGCCATCCCTGGGCCCCTGGTCCCCTGCCCACAGCCAGCAGGGTAGCTCCAGGGCCCCTGGCAGCCCCAGAAGAAATGAGATCCAAGTGATGTCAGAGATGACAGATTGTGAGGGGGCCAGGGCCCTCCCCTGACAGCAGGGCTCAGCTGGGTGGCCCCTGTGGAGCGGAGCAGATGGGGAGTCTGAAAGGGAGATCCTGGAAGCCTGGAGACTGTTTCTGTTGTGGCTTTTAGTTGGGTTTTCTCCATTTTTTTTTTTCCTTTTATTTTTTGTGAACTCGATACAGTTGGGCATTGGGTTCTGATCCAGTTGTGCTGTGTCTGCTTCCTCTAAAGGAGGTGAGGGCGGGGAGGAGCAGGAGCGAGCAGGCTGGGCTACAGCACAGTTTGCTTTGTCCTTGTTGGGATCTGAGGGATGGGTTAGAGGAAGAGGGAACTGAGTTTGTGCCTCCAAGAAGCCTGTCACCTCTGCCTGTCTGGCTGAATCCAAGATCTTTGCACCACTCCAGGCTGCCTCTCCTGAGGAAGATTCTAGAAATTCAGCATGATGTCAGGGAGTCTGCTTTCTCCACACATGATCCCATTCTAGCCTTGGCCTTCCCTTTCAAAACTTGTACTAGTGTGGTCCCATTCCAGCCTTAACCCTCCCTTTCAAAGCCTGTACTACTGACCTCCCTCTGGCATTCTCTAGAGGCCTCCGTGGAGGAGGAGGCACCTTTAGGTCTCCTGTCTGATCAGCCTCTATTCGGGAAGGCTTTGCCTGCCTTCTTCCCTGTTGAACACTTATGCTGTCTCCGTGTCCCTCTCAGTATCTCCCTGCTTGCCCTCTGACCCTGTTTCTGGTCAGGCGCTCTTTCAAGCTGTTGGGCTTTAGCCAGATGCCTGCTCCCAGGCCCCCTGTCTCCTGGCCCTCCTTGTCAAGCTTACTCTCTCCCTCTGAGGAGGGAACACAAGTGCAGAGGGGCCTGCTGCCAGAGAAGCTCACACACGCCTCTGTCCTCCTGGGACCCTCCAAGCCTGTCCTGGACTTCCACCTTCATCTCATGAGTGAGCATGATCTCTGTAAAGAAAACTGCTTGTGCTTTAAATGGGCAACCAAACTAGTGTTCTGGGGGTCTGATGAGGCAGCTGGAACAGCTAGAACTAGAGCACCAGAGACAGCCTCAGAGCAGGTGGGGGCAGGGATGAGGGGATCAGTGTGACAAGCATTCAGGCCTAGGCAGCACAGTCTGGAGCAGAGAGAAGGGGCATGAAAGGAGGTTCAGAACCTGCTTTACAGCCCTTGGCTTCCCAGCAGCCATCAGAAAGGCCTGGGTGTCCAGAGCAGACCCTCAGCCAGAGAGGACAAGTGGCAGGGATAGATGGAGTCCGGGGGAACCATAGGCAGCCTCGTTCCTGCCCAGCATGCCGAGATAAGCTCTGGATGCTTTGTCTTCCCAGGTGTGAACGTGGGGGGGTCTGGCCCATCCTTGTTTGGACCCCACCCCACCGCACGACCGATGCCACAGAACAACCTCCTGCAGAGGCTTCCCTGCAGAAAAGCTCCCACAGGAAACTTTCTCCACATGGGTAGTCAAGCTGAGAGGCTTCTGAGATGGAAGGGAGGACAGGAGCCGGGAAATCCAAAGTGGTCTCTCTGCAGCCAAGGCAGACATCCTCCTGCCTGAGTCAGTACTGGCTCCTCTCAGATGTCTCTGGAAGAGTTCATCTTTTCAGGACCTAAATCCCACCGCGAACCTAGACCATCTGGCTACTAGTGGGGTTGCTAAATCACTGCTGAAAAGACTTTCAGAAATGGACCTGATGCATAATTAGACAGAGAGTTGGACCCAGAGCAAGGCTGACAGAGAGGGGTCTTGGTGCAGATGTAATGCCAAGGGCCCCTCTCTCCCGCAGAAACCCCTAGGCCTCACTGCCGAATGGAAGGGAGAATTTGTCCACATGAGAAAAAGTTTTCATGTAAACTGTCAACCGTAGGATCTGTGCCCGGTTACCTTTCCACAAGTGGCCAATGGTCTTTCACCAAATAGTGGCATGGATCCCACACTAAGGCTGAGACGTGGGTACAGCCCTCACGGAGGATTGTTTGTGTCCACTTGGAATTGAAGATGATTTCCTCTCCACTCACAGAGGCCATAGTTTCTGCAGTTTGTATCAATGCCTTCAGACTTGGGATTGAGGAGTCACAGGCCAGGTACCCCTACCATCAGACAAACAACCAGTGTTAAGCCAAGAAGAGTGAGGGTGCTTCTGGATCAGAACACAGGCATGTTTGTGTGGTTATTCTGAGAAAGAAATCCCCTACTTGGATGCCAAGAGGTTTTTTTCAAGATTTACCCTCAGCATCTGGTTACTCCTAAAACATCTGGTTGTCAGAATTGGTATCTAGAGTTACATGCCAGTGTCTGCGTCCACGAGAAGGAAAAGCACCTTGGAGTGTTGTCATGTTATCTTGAAAGAACAAAGACATTGAAGGAGTATTCTCCTAGAAATATCTCTGGTTAAGTGGAAGCAGAGTAGCCAGAGAGAAAGAAGTGGGTGGGATGGTCAGGCTGTTTTCACTGGGACAGGTCAAGGGCTAAGTATATATCTACAGTTCAAGAGCACAGACCAGTTTACAAGGTAGCAACGAACTCTTGAGCTGTTACAAGTCTACATACAGTTGTTTCCAGTCTCAAATGTTCATTTTCTTCAGATGCGTCCCTGTTTGTCAACAGTGGGATATTTACATGACCCAGGATAGAACTGAGGTGGGTCTCCCTGGCAGAAATCATTTTTCATAGGAGCTCAAAATTCCAGAACCAGGCCACTCCATTTAACTTCTAAACATTCCCGACGGGCTTCTGTGTATGCTTTAAATGAATGTATTTTCACTATTTCTTATGTCCATAAGCTCAAGCTTGTTATCTGTGTTATGGAAATGTTCTATATTCTTGCCAAGTTTTATCTGCTCAGTCTATCAATGATTGAGAAAGTCTGTTGAATCTCTCTTGCTTGTGTATTCGTGACTCTTCCTGCAGGGCTGTCCACTGTCGTTTTATACGTTTTGAGCCTGAGCTTGTTTACCTGTTTGATTTTCGGTTTCCTCTTCCTTGCTGACTCCTGGGGATTTGTTTTGCAACCTCAACTGTGGATTCAGTAAGAAATTTGTAACGGAGGGTTTTTCAAGATATTTAGTCTACCACAATTATGATTTGCTTACTAGATTCTTCTGTTCCTCAACTATAGACAGAGCTTTTAGTGGCTACTTTTTCCAGTTTGAAGGGATGCTTTTCAAAGCAAGCTGCCTGTCTAGGAAAGGTGCTAAGGTGCTTTGATAAAAAGAGCTGAAGTTTTTTAGCACTGCAATTGGGGCTAAAGAGGGGAGCCAAGGCACTGTGAGGATCTTGGGCCCACAGCTCAGGACAAGAGTGTCCAACAAGACCCCTACTCTGTACTGGGCATGAATGACAAGTGCAAACCACTGCCTCAGTGGACCCAGTGCCTCTGCAGTGTGGTAAGCGACTGCTGAATGATGACTGCATTTGCCAACCATTTGTACACAATTCAGGGCCCCAAGATAGCCTTGGCAGGACAGAATGTTCTGCTAGAGAAGAAGCTGCTTTCCTAAGAAACCTCAAGGCCCCACTCAAGCACAGGCATCCTCAGTGACTCTCTGTAGTGGCAGAGACATGAGTTGGCTCCAAGATTCCCCACTCTCCTTCCCTAGGCCTTCCCCCCAAGGCTCACTTTGCACTGGCATTTGGCTTCTGGCAAATGGTGAGCTTGTTTTACCTCCTTCTGTTCCAGATGGCTCTGAGAAGGACCAACAGGGGAAGGAGGGTGGGAGGGCAGCTGGGAGGCAAAGCTGTCTGCTATTTGGAAGGCATACCCAGGGTCCCCTGAGAAGGCATACATGCCTGGCATACATGGCCCTGGCACTCAGCAGGCTGACTCTCTCCAGAGGTAGGGGCTGGGGGTGGAGATTCCCTGTATTGAGCTATTTAGGGCTGTGGAGATCTCAAGGTGGTTGGGGCCACATAAAGCTCGACTTTGATAACAAATGACAAAGCTAGCATGTCAGCGTTTACAAAAATGCTTTCAAGTATGTTACCTTTGTTGAACTTCATGCTCACTCTTCAAGATGATATTATTGTCCATATAACAAGGGGAAAACGAAGGCTATGCCAGTTGTAAGTGATTTGGCAGGTTAAGTGAGGAAGTGGTAACGCTGCTGCTGCTGCTGCTAAATCGCTTCAGTCGTGTCCGACTCTGTGCGACCCCATAGACGGCAGCCCACCAGGCTCCCCCGTCCCTGGGATTCTCCAGGCAAGAACACTGGAGTGGGTTGCCATTGCCTTCTCCAATGCATGAAAGTGAAAAGTGTAAGGGAAGTCGCTCAGTCGTGCCCGACTCTTAGCGATCCCATGGACTACAGCCTACCAGGCTCCTCCCTCCATGGGATTTTCCAGACAAGAGTACTGGAGTGGGGTGCCAATGCCTTCTCCAGGTAACACTTGCTATCTGATTCCAAATTGACTGTTACCTTTAGGTAGCTGATATTGGAAGAAAAAACAGTGATAGACCTTTGGAAGCTGAAAAGATGTTGAAATTCCCTGCTCTGACTCCTTTAAATTTTTTGCAGGTTAAAAGAAGAGGGGGAAAAAAAAAAAAAAACATAAAAAGAGGTAGAAGGAAATGTCCAAGGTCATACAAAAAGTAAAATGGCAGACCACTTAGCAGTCCTCAAAGGATTGCATTTATTTTAAAACTTTGTGTTTCTGATAGCATTTCAATTCAGTGAATTTCATTTTTTATGAAAGCTTATCATTTCTTTGGGAAATACACTCCGTAATGTAATGATAGTCTACAGGAATGGCCTAGCCTAATAGACAACTATATTGGTAAGAAAGGTCCTGACCACAATTGTCAGCTGGGCCTCCTGACTCCCAAATGGTCGAATGAATTGTCTCCTCCTTCTCATCCATTTAGTACCCATCAGAAATCTGAGCTGTGTAACCCACTTGGCTGTCAGTGTAGGGCCTTTCCTAACCCAGATATCTATTATTGATTCATCACCTGATAAGCACAAGATGAACAGAAGATGTTAGGTGTTTTACACAAATTGTTGTTGTTCAATAACTCAGTCATATCTGACTCTTTGCGACCCCATGGACTGCAGCACGCCAGACTGCCCTGTCCTTCACCATCTTGTGAAGCTTGCTCAAACTCCTGTCCATTGAGTTGGTGATGCCATCCAAGCATCTCATCCCCTGTTGTCCCCTTCTCCTCCTCGCTTCAATCTTTCCCAGCATCAGGGTCTTTTCCAATTAGTCATTTCTTTGCATCACTTGGCCAAAGTATTGGAGCTTCAGCTTCAGCACCAGTCCTTCCAATGAATATTCACGATTTGATTTTCTCTGGGATCTGGTTTGATCTCCTTGCAGTCCATGGGGCTTTCAAGAGTTTTCTCCAACACCGCAGTTCAAAAGCATCAGTTCTTCAGTGCTCAGACTTTTTATGGTCCAACTTTCACATCCGTACATGACTACTGGAAAAACCATAGTTTTGACTATATGAACCCTTGCTGGCAGGGTAACGTCTCTGCTTTTTAATATGCTGCCTAGGTTTGTCATAGCTTTTCTTCCAAGGAGCAAGCATCTTTTAATTTTGTGGCTGCAGTCACCATCTGCGGTGATTTTAGAGTGCAAGAAAATAAAGTCTGTCACTGTTGCCATTGTATCCCCACCTATATACCATGACATGATGGGACCAGATGCCATGATCTTAGTTTTTTGAATGTTGAGTTTTAAGCCAGCTTTTTCACTCTCCTCTTTGATCTTTATCAAGAGGCTCTTTAGTTCTTCTTCACTTTCTGCCATAAGGGTCCTGTCATCTGCATATCTGAGGTTATTGATATTTTCCCGGCAATCTTGATTCCAGCTTATGCTTCATCCAGTGCAACATTTCATGTGATGTACTCTGCATAGAAGTTAAATCAGCAGGGTGACAATATACATCTTGACATCTCCTTTCCCAATTTTGAACCAGTCCGTTGTTCCATGTTCAATTCTAACTGTTGCTTGTTGATCTGTGAAACCTATATAGGTTTCTCAGGAGGCAGGTACACAAATACACCTCATTTGAAGTTCATTTATATTCATTTTATCTCTGTTTCACACATAAAGAAACTGAGGTTTTTGAAAGATCATGTAACTTGCCCAAACTCACAATGCTAAAACCAGAATTTAACGCCAGGTTCAAAGGACTCCAAACATACACTCTGACCACCAATATTAGTATATTATTGCTTCACCTGAAAGAAAAATTCAAACTCCAGGCAGTGGTTGAGAATGCTGGGAACAGCAAATAATCTGAACATCTGATAACAAAACTATTGCAAACACTCTTACCAAACTGCATGCATATGAAAGGTATTTCAAGATTTATCTGTAAACCAAAAAAATCACCCTTAACAGAATAGTATCAGAGATTTCAGTTCTTTTTGTGTTACCAGCTGTCTAGATCCCTTACATCTTACCTTGCATTCATCTGGGGTTTCTGTGTAGGTGGACCACAGCATTGGAGACTCATTGTTGTAGTTACTATTGTTAAAGATAAAGCCATAGGTGAACAGGAAGAGTGTGCCACTGGGGAGAAGAGCATGGGATTCATAACCACTGGTCACTGAAAATGCATTGTCCTTTACTCCTCTCTGACTGGAAGCACTGTAGCATTCAAAAGCATTGACCTTGCAGCCTCTGTACACAGGTTCAAATCCTGCCTCCACCACTTGTGTGTGTGTTAGTTGCTCAGTCATGTCTGACTCTTTGCGACCCCATGGACATCTTCTCTGTCCATGGAATTCTTCAGACAAGAATACTGGAGTGGGTTGCCATTCCCTTCTCCAGGTGGTCTTCCCAACCCAGGATCAAACCTGGGTCTCCCGCATTGCCGGCAGATTCTTTACCATCTGAGCTACTCGGGAGCCCCTCCCTGCCTCCACCACTTACTAGCTGTGTAACTTCAGGCAGCATAACTAACCTCTCTACACCTCTGCTTCTCCATCCATAATGAGAGGTAATAATATTTCCTACATCATAAAGTTATTAGGAAGATTTAATGAATTCACATTTATAAAGTGCTTAGTACGGTGCCTGATGAGTCGTAGGCATTATATGTTTTTGTTGCATTTTAAAAAATAGAATAGAATTCTATTTTTTAAATTACAGAAAACTAACAAAACTGATCACATGGACCACAGCCTGGTCTAACTCAATGAAACTATGAGCCATGGCATGTAGGGCCACCAAAGACAGACAGGTCATGGTGGACAGTTCTGACAAAACGTGGTCCACTGGAGAAGGGAATGGCAAACCACTTCAGTATTCTTGCCTTGAGAACCCATGAACAGTATGAAAAGGCAAAAAGATATGGCACTGAAAGATGAACTCCCCAGGTCAGTAGGTGCTCAATATGCTACTGAAGAAGAATGGAGAAATAGCTCCAGAAAGAATGAAGAGGCTGAGCCAAAGTGAAACCAGTTGTGGATGTGACTGGTGATTGAAGTAATAGCTGAGAAAAGAAGAGAAGCAAAAGGCAAAGGAGAAAAGGAAAGATATATCCGTTTGAATGCAGAGTTCCAAAGAATAGCAAGGAGAGATAAGAAAGCCTTCCTAAGTGATCAGTGCAAAGAAATAGAGGAAAATAGTAGAATGACAAAGACTAGCGATCTCTTCAAGAAAATCAGAGATACCAAGGGAACATTTCATGCAGAAATGGGCACAATAAAGGACAGAAACTGTGTGGACCTAACAGAGGCAGAAGATACTAAGAAGAGGTGGCAAGAACACACAGAAGAACGATAGAAAATCTAAGACCACTCACCTAGAGCCGGACATCCTGGAGTGCACAGTCAAGTGGATCTTAGGAAGCATCATTACAAACAAAGCTAGTCGAGGTGATGGAATTCCATCTTTGTATCCTCAAAGATGATGCTGTGAAAGTGCTGTACTCAGTATGCCAGCAAATCTGGAAAACTCTGCAGTGGCCACAGGCCACAGAAAAAGGTCAGTTTTCATTCCAATCTCAAAGAAAGGCAATGCCAAAAAAATGTTCAAACTACCGCACAATTGTACTCATCTCACATGCTAGCAAAGTAATACTCAAAATTCTCCAAGCCAGGTTTCAACAATACGTGAACCATGAATTTCCAGATGTTCAAGCTGGTTTTCGAAAAGGCAGAGGAACCAGAGATCAAATTGCCAGTATCCACTGGATCATAGAAAAAGCAAGAGAATTCCAGAAAAACATCTACTTCTGCCAAAGCCTTTGACTGTGTGGATCACAATAAACTGTGGAAAATTCTTCAAGAGATGGGAATACCAGACCACCTTACCTGCCTCCTGAGAAATCTGTATGCAGGTCAAAAGGCAACTGTTAGAACCAGACGTGGAACAACAGACTGGTTCCAAATCAGGAAAGGAGTATGTCAAGGCTGTATATCGTCACCCTGCTTATTTAACCGATATGCAGAGCTTATCATTTAAAGTGCTGGACTGGATGAAGCACAAGCTGGAATCAAGATTGCCGGGAGAAATATCAATAACCTCAGATATGCAGATGATACCACCCTTATGGAAGAAAGCAAAGAGGAACTAAAGAGCCTCCTGAGGAAGGTGAAAGGAGAGTGGAAAAACCTGGCTTAAAACTCAACATTCAAAAACCTAAGATCATGGCATCCAGTCCCATCACTTAATGGCAAATAGATGGGGAAACAATGGAAACAGTGACAGACTTTATTTTCTTGGGCTCCAAAATCACTGCAGATGGTGACTGCAGTCATGAAATTAAAAGATGCCTGCTCCTTGGAAGAAAGGTTATGACAAACCTAGGCGGTGTATTAAAAAGCGGAGACATTACTTTGCCAACAAAGGACCATCTAGTCAAAGCTATGATTTTTCCAGTAGTCATGCATGCATGTGAGAGTTGGACCATAAAGAAGGCTGAACATCAAAGAATTGATGTGGTGCTGGAGAAGACTCTTAAGAGTCCCTTGGTAAGGACGGAGATCAATCCAGTCAATCCTAAAGGAAATCAGTCCTGAATATTCATTGAAAGAACTGATGCTGAAGCTGAAGCTCCAATACTTTGGCCAGGTGATGCAAAGAACTGACTCATTGGAAAAGACCCTGATGCTGGGAAAGATTGAAGGCCGGAGGAGAAGGGGATGACAGAGAATGAGATGGTTGGATGGTATCACTGACTCGATGGACATGAGTTTGAGCAAGCTCGGGGAGCTGATGATGGACAGGGAAGCTTAATGTTCTTCAGTCCCTGGGGTCGCAAAGAGTCAGACATGACTGAGCGACTGAACTGAAACTGAACTGAACTGAATGAACAGTGCCTGATGAGTAACAGGCCTTATATGTTTCTGTTACATTTTTTTAATGGGTGAAGAAATTATTAAATGGACAAATATTTATTGAATACCTGGTATGTGGCAGGAACTGTGCTGGGAAATATTTCATACTGTGAAGAAAAGCTTGCCATGGTTGTGTAAGAACCCTTTATCCTGCTGGATCAGCCTGGTGGTACTGTGCAGTGCCTTGGTACTTGGCACTGTGCTGGGTCCAGGAGGCCCACCCAGAGGAGGGAGAACCCTGTAGATGTGTAAAGGCCAGTTGACATCCACCATTAGTTCACCTTTTCATCCAACTTTTTTAGGCAGAATTTCTAGGCATCCAGCTTCCTAGAGCATCCTTGTGGGGTCTAACTTGCTCATCCCTGGACTCTGTTCTCAGGGAAGATCTAGCCTGAGCAGGCAAGCAGCCATGAGAGACTTCCCCAGGCCTCCTGTTTACTGATTTCCATCTGGGTGTTATTTTTCCCAATATCGTACCTGCTTCCCATCTCTGGAACCATAGCATTCCAATAAGAGATACCAGCTGTTACCTTCAACAGCCCCTAGGACTTTGCTGACTATCCTCACGTCACACACAGCCAGTCTTTCCTGTCCTGGGTTTGAACAAATTTCCTTTCCTCGTGTCAGTTGCTGGCTTGCAAAGTTGCACTTTGTTCTTTCCTGACATCTCTGTGGTCATCTCCTCCTAGATATGGTCTCCCTTAAACACCAAGCAGGTGAGATCTAGACCCAGAGCTCAAAGGCCTGGAATTAGATTATGAACTCAGAATTTCTAGGAACCCTGATGGCAAGGGGTGAAACCAGCAAAGAGGGACCATAAGTCATTATCACAAAGTCATAAACTGAGCTTGAGCACGGACTCCTGGGGAAAGCTAAGGAACTAAAGCTTCCACAGAAGGAAGCCCAGGAGCATCCCAGGTCCTGCGAGCCCAAGTGAAATGAATACCAGTGCTCAGGAGGCTCTTTGCCTCTGCTGAGAGGTTGGAGGAAATGTCCCCCAGGACGTGTTCCCTGCTCTCAGTCCACTTTGACATCCTGTTGGCTTTATAATGTGCCACCCCTGGCCCAATAATCAAAAAGGTTAATTCAGAGATATAAAAGGTGGCTCAGACAGGACCTTCAATAAACCCAATGTTTTGTGGTCCCAGATGCCATAAAACCCTAAATGGAGAACTTAGAAATTGGCCATTGAGGTCAAAAGCCTTTTCAACAAAATGGTGGTGGCAGTAACTCTGAGATATTAGTCTGTTGGACTAAAGGCCTAAAGCACACCTCTGAATTGTCCTCAGGGAACATTCTGGCCCTTGCAAGCCATGTTACTACTAACCATCCTTCACCCTGGTAATAAAAGCTTACAAAGTGCTTTTGCTTATAACATTTCTTTTGCTTCTCACAGTAGCTATGAAAGTAAAAGTAGAGAAAGTATCATTTCTCTTCCAAATGAAGAAACAAAGACTCAGAAGTTATGTGACTTGGCCAAGGCCAGAATGTGCAGATGGACTAAAGTATCTTTACCATCCTACTAGCCTTTCAGGTCCTGAATTTGAGAAACAGTTTAATGTGCCACCAACCAAGAAAAAAAGTCAGTCCCCTTTCATTGGAGAACTTGCCTAGATGGGCCCCCTTGGGTGCCACAACTATGTCAGACTGGAGATTGTTTTTGATCATATACAGACCCAAGACCGGACACTCTGCTGAATTTTTCTAAGATAATGCTTTGTGGTGTCTCTCAAACTTGTGAAGCAACTGGAAGGGAATTGGGGGAAACATCTGACTCTTCCTTCCCCTCCTCCACACCGCCCAGAACAGGTGGCTGTCCTGTACCATGCAGGCCCTTCCGCACATTCCCTCTGCCCATTAGGAAGCCCTCTTTTCCTTTTAAAGCACAGGCAAAGTGCTGATGCTATGATGGCACCTGGTGCCAACCAGTAGGATGCCCTGGAGGCAGGATGCCAGATGTGCTCCAGGATGATATTTTTTGCCAAACAGGTTGGGCAGGGGAGTGAGGCAGGTGGGAAATCATGCAAAATGTAAAATCTTGGCTCCGTTCCTTGTCTAGGAGGCACCTCTAACTTGGAGAGACAAATGTGACAGAGGCAACCTTGATGGAACAGATGAGAGTCTTAGGCAAGGATGGCTGTGCCTGCAGTCCTTGGCCTCCTGAGGATGTCAAACAAGGGTTCAGCTCTTTTTTTGTCCTCAGGCACATTCTTCACTTGAACTATAGTGAAGACTATAGGACTCAACCCAACCTGAGGGCATCCTGCCTCCTGTCTTCTTTGACAGAGTTTGAGACCTAGGAAACTGGGAGCAGATGTGTGCCTTTCAAATGATAGTCATGTCTGGCAGGTATTGAGCCCCCACAATACCCACCCCATCTTTGGCTTTTTCAAAGAAACCCCAAAGTTCTCCCTTTCCCAGGCAGGAGGTTGGAAGAGAGAGTTGCTTTTCTTACGGAAAGATAAGTGAATTCCTAAGGAAGCCTCCAGGTGAGGTACCTCTGTAGAGAACATAGACGGGGCTTCCCTGAAAGGTCTGTCCTCCACCCATAGGCTCTGTACCTTTGGTGTGCTTTTTCCCTTTGCAGCAGCAGATCTTGCCCTGAGCGAAGTTAGTTTACACCTTGTTACTGAAGAAAATAGCTGAGGTTTGAGAGATAAACAGCCACCCACTCCCTGTCTGTCAAGAGCCAGTACAGCTGAAGATGAATGGGAGACCTCACTCTGCTCCCGTCTCTGCCCATCCCATTACTCTCTAATTCTTCCTGCTCCATCATGGGCACAGCCAGCCGCCTCTTCCCGGTCCTTGCCTCCCACCTTCCAGAACTGAGCTTATCCTTCAGGAAATATTTAATGTTCGTATGCCTCCCTTGCATAGAAGCAGTTTAAGGGTTCCTGTGATCCTGGATTTAAATCTGTCTCTTTCATTTTCTACAAATTTATTGCCATCTGTTGATTTCATTCCAGTGACACCCACATCACGATCATTCATAAGGAGAATCAGACTCATTCCTAGACCCCTCCCTTACTCACAGCTCTTTCTTCCCATCCAAATGCTGGAGCATGCATGAATTTGTGAAAATATAGTCTCTCTCTCTCTCTCTGTCTCACACACACACACACACACACACACACACACACACACACGCATGCATTTGACAGACTGCAGACTGTCAGGCAATTTTACATGTTGATATTTATTTCCTGAATCATTAGCAATTGAGGCCCACCGATTCCTTTATGCCTTGGGAGCCCTGGTTACTGTGCCCACTAATCTGTGTTCAGGATTTCTTTGGTGCCTTTTGTCAGCTGTTTTGGCTGCCTCATGATTACTTCTTGATAAAATTTCCTTTTTTATTTCTATCAAAGGTCAGTTAGTAGGTAGTGTCTTATCTGTCCCCCAGTCCCTAAGTGCATCTGTCGTTCCCTCATCCCTCCACCGCACCCCTGTGAAGTTCGCAGGGTATGAATAAGGACTAAATGAGAGATATCCATGCCAGCTATTAAGCCCAGGGCCTGACACATTGTTGAGGACTCCATATGTATTATTATTGGTAGTTTAGTACCTGCCAGTCTTGTTTAACACGACTTATTTAACTAATCTTTCTGGGATCTGTCTGTCGTTTTCTCTCTGTCCCCACTTCTTTACTGCCAGCCTCAGCTTCTCATCTGCCTTACTGCCATGGCCTCCTAACTGGCCTCCCATTTCCACACTCTTCACCTCTACCACCCATCCTCAGCATCACGGGCAGAATGAGCATCTCACAGTATAAATCTTATCAGGTCCCCACCTCCTAAGGTTCTGCATGCCCTTCAAGATAAAATTCAAACTCCTTAGCAACTAATGCCAGACCTTCCCCACTTAGAAAATCTGAGGCATCTCTTAACCATCTCATCTGTGATCCCTCCTCCAGGTCCCATGGACACAGTCAGTTGTGCCCAACTCTTTGCAGCCCCATGGACTATAGCCTGCCAAGCTCCTCTGTCCATAGAATTTTTCAGGCAAGGATACTGGAGTGGTTTGCCATTTTCTTCTCCAGGGGATCTTCCTGACCCAGGGATCAAACCCACATCTCTTGTGTCTCCTACATCGGCAACTGAATTCTTTACCACTAGTACCACCAGGAAAGCCCTCCTCAGCCAGAGCCATACCACATTACATGCAGTTCCCAGCCAGGATGTGTCATCTCCCCAGAGAGTCCCCCTGGCACCTTCCCCCAGCCTGGATTCAGTGTCCCTTCCACTGGCCCAGCCTCTTCTGTGTGTTAATAACTAGCACTTACGTGTTTCCAGATACTTCATATATCTTAACACATTTAAACTGGGATCAAGATTGCCGGGACAAATATCAACAACCTCAGATATGCAGATGACACCACACTAATGGCAGAAAGCAAAGAGGAACTAAAGAGCCTCTTGATGAGGGTGAAAAAGGAGTTAAAAAGCTGGCCTCAACATTCAAAAAAAAAAAAAAAACATTCAAAATATTAAGATCATGGCTCCAGTCCCATCACTTTATGGAAAATAGATGGGTAAAAAATGGAAACAGTGAAAGATTTTATTTTCTTGGGCTTCCAGATCACTCCAGATGGTGACTGCAGTCCTGAAATTAAAAGACGCTTGCTCCTTGGAAGGAAAGTTATGACCACCCTAGACAGCATATTAAAAAGCAGAGACATTACTTTGCTGACAAAGGTCAATGTAGTCAAAGTTATGGTTTTTCCAGTAGTCATGTACAGATGTGAGAGTTGGACCA
The DNA here is from genome assembly GCA_935064755.1 of Tragelaphus eurycerus. Taxonomy (NCBI): domain Eukaryota; kingdom Metazoa; phylum Chordata; class Mammalia; order Artiodactyla; family Bovidae; genus Tragelaphus; species Tragelaphus eurycerus. Next base: position 5,811,090 of record CAKXYN010000095.1, on the reverse strand, counting down.
TAAAGAAGGCTGAGCACCAAATAATTGATGCTTTCAAATTTTGGTGCTGGACAATACTCTTGAGAGTCCTTTGCACTGTAAGGAGATCAAACCAGTCAATCCTAAAGAAAATCAACCCTGAATATTCATTGGAAGGACTGATGTTCAAACCAAAGCTCCAGTACTTTGACCACCTGATTTAAAAAGCTGACTCATTGGGAAAGACCCTGATGCTGGGAAAGATTGAGGGCAGGAGAAGAAGGAGACAACAGAGAATGAAATGGTTGGATAGCATCACTGACTCAATGGACATGAATTTGAGCGAACTCCAGGAGATGGTGAAGGATAGGGAAGCCTGGAATACTGCATTTCATGGGGTCACAAAGAGTCAAACATGAGTTAGCAACTGAACAACAATGACAAAACGTTTAATCCTCACAGCGACCCTGTGAACTAGGCACTGTTACTGTGGCCACTCACGGATGAGGAAATTGAGACACAGAGAAATTAACTGATTTGTCCAAGATCTCACAGCTCTTTGGAACTGGGATTTGAACCCAAATGAACTTGGCTCAAGAGTCTATACTTGTAACCACTGGGCTCTGTCACCTCTAGTGCTATCGGCCAAACCACAGTCCTCTCTAGTCCGAGCACCTTGACCTGAGAACCCCTGTGCTGTGCATGTTTGATCCTGGAGCCCATCCCACTGTCTCACCCAGGGTATAAGCACAGTTCCTTTTCAGGCAACCTTTCCACCAAACCATAGTTCTAAGTCTGTGGCACTCAGTAGATTTAAGATTAACCCAGTTTGCCACCAGTTGCCCCTGCATCATTCCATAAAAAAAAGGTCTAGAAGGCCTTCATGTGCTAAAACTTTTGAGTCAGAGACATAGAAGATGCAGCTGCACCCTTGGGAGACTTATAATTTGGTTGAGAGAGAGAACATTATACACAAGCCTAAAGTAATGATATTGATTCCTCAAATCACAAACAAAATCAGTTTCTTTGTTTTATAATCAGTCCTTGTGTAAAAATAGTCTCCCGTTCATCCCCACTAGATCCCGAGTCCCTTGAAAAGAGAGCCAGTGAACTGCAGCTCCACGCCCAATGCTCAGCAAGTGCTTCTCTGTGAACCTAAGGCTTTTGCAGCTGCACTGTGTCCTAGCTTCGGTTATGCAGTCTTCCTGGGCCCGAGTAATAAAGGTCATCTGAGAGATTCCAGGTTGGACGTGCATTTCTCGGCACAAGAGTCCCAAGCGGCAATAGACCCAAGTTGTTCAGGACACTGGAACCTCAATAAGTACAGCCTGACCCCTCCACTCATTACCAGTTGTTTTCCATTGCACAATAGACTCTACAAGGCAGCTGCCTCCATCCATGCAGACATGCCCGAGGGCAGAGCAGGGCTGCCTGCCACTGTGTCAGTCACCCCCGTAGCCAGTATGACCACAGGGAAACTATTCTCAGAATAAGGAAACCCAGGACCTCTCACAGTTGGCACATCTTGCCAGGATTGCAAAAAAACACCACATTTTTGCGAGAGCAGCTCAGTACCTATCAGCCTGCCTCCTCCCCTTCTCTACCTCATCCAGCCCAGAACAGTTTCCCTGTAATAGAGTCAGGGGCACTTGCAGTCTATCCCTGGCTTATACAGCTTCGATGTGGATTAAAAGGCAACGTACGCTGTCAGGGACTGCCTGTAGAAGCACCTTGGACAGCCAGAGGGTTGCCCACTCTTCTATAGTCACTCTTTACCAGGTCCCACGTGCATATCCAAGTCCTGTCACCTTCTAGTAGGAACACACTTTTCTGTAAAATGGGAATAAACATACCTACTTTGCAGAGTGTTTGTGGAGATTCTACAGCTCTTTAACAAATATTCAAGTACCTATTAGGGACACAGCTTCCAGTACATAGTAAACACTCAAATGTAATAGCTTTAAGAAATTCTGTCTTAGACAAAGTAGTTTCAAAACAACATGGAAAAACACACAGTTAGCAATATTCCGACTCTTTTCCTTCAATTGTTTGATGCTCTTAGAATATACAGGGAAATAGGGTGTCTTACTCGGTAACTAGAGTCAAACCCACAGAGATTTCCATGTCTCCAAACCTCTTGTGGTAGGGCACCTGCCCCATCAGTCATCTGTCTGACTATGATGTAACTGTGTGTTGACTTATCTCTTTGTTGCACTAGAGACCATGAGGGCAGAGACTGTCTCTGCACCTTACACGTCGTTGCCCCAGTGGGCACATCGTACAGATTTGTTGGCCCATGGCGGGTGAGCCATTTATGCGCATTTTGCCTGCTCACTGACCCAGCTTTCAGTATCAAGGGAGCATCGCAAACACATAAAGGTGTCCACTTTTTGGACACTTGCTGCTGCTGCTGCTAAGTCGCTTCAGTCGTGTCCGACTCTGTGCGACCCCATAGACGGAAGCTCACCAGGCTCCCCTGTCCCTGGGATTCTCCAGGCAAGAACACTGGAGTGGGTTGCCATTGCCTTAGTGCCCCTCTAATTCGGCTACTTTCACTTACAGAGGCAGCCTGGGCTTTATGTCCGAAGGTCAGATTGTAGTCACAGCTCTGCTATTGGTTGGTCATAAACTCTGAGCAAGTTGCCTGATTTTCCTAACCATCATTGTCTCTTCATCTAGAAAACAGACGTTAGTAGTAAGATCCCAGCCTCATGGGGATATTCTGAGAGTGAATAGGATGATGGGAATAGGAAGATTTTGTAAATTTCAGAGCATTGCCCCTCCTCTCTTGCTATAACCCAGTGGTCAAGACTGATACAAACCATGGTGAAAGAAAAAAATTTTTAAGTCTTCTTTGTAGTTTTCTTATCAAGCATTTTCTTAGAAATGTCCACTGTTTCCTTATATTCAGCAACTTCGCCCATTGTTTGCAGTAAGGGAAACTGAGCCATGTCATATGACTTCACATTGGCAAAAGAGAAAAGGACGGAGGCCTTCCACAGGTCAGTTTCCTCCTCCCACCCTAGAGCAGAGATGAGGGTGCCTCTTTCTCTCCTCTGGCTCAGATTCACTAGTTGACCTAACGATCATTTTCTGAAGGCCCAGTGCTCTGTAATGCTGCTGTCTGACTTCCCAGATTTATAATCAGTCTCTGCTGCTGCTGCTGCTCCTGCTGCTAAGTCGCTTCAGTCATGTCCGACTCTGTGTGACCCCATAGACGGCAGCCCACCAGGCTCTGCCGTCCCTGGGATTCTCCAGGCAAGAACACTGGAGTGGGTTGCCATTTCCTTCTCCAATGCAGGAAGTGAAAAGTGAAAGTGAAGTCGCTCAGTTGTGTCCAAGTCTTCGTGACCCCATGGATTGCAGCCTACCATCTGTGGGATTTTCCAGGCAAGAGTACTGGAGCGGGATTCCACTGCCTTCTCCCATAATCAGTCTCTAGCCCCTAACAATGTCTGGATTCTAATTTGCATATTCACTTTCACTGTCCAATCCAAACCCCCCAGGCCACAGTCTGGCTGAGGCTGGTTCTGTCACCTAATTGTGGTTTCTGCTCTTGCCTCCTCTCTCCAGGATGGAGGCAACTTTTAGGAGTCATATGTTGGCAGTGGATTGTGAGGTGGACGCAAGAATGAATAAGGAATCTGCACATTTGAAGGCTTGGTGGGGAGGGGGATGTGATGGGTAGATAGTAGTTCTGCTCCTGGAATAGAAAGGCTATCTTCTAACTAAGAAGAGTCCAGCCCTGCTGGATGATGTCAGAAACACATGTGCTCTGCAGCTCTCTTTCCTGGACATTTAAAGCAGTGCTCCAAAAAGGTTTGGAGAAATCTCCCTCCACCCTGCCCCATGTCCTGTATGGCCTTCATTACCTCCTGCCTTTGAGGGGCCCCTGATGATGGTGGTAGGGAGGCTGCCACCCTGGCTCTGCATCATAGTAGAGTTCAGCCCCTAACCTTCATCCCCAAAGTAGGACAGCCCAACTTGGACTTGAAGGATAAAGCAACAGCAACAGGCTGTTCAGTTCTTGGGCCGAAAGAGGATTTCTGGGGCAACACAAGCCTGGCTGGTGGTGTCCACAGGAAGAATAGCCCATGAGATTTGCTAGTATGGTTAAGACCAGCCCTGCACCCCCTCTGCCAGCTACACATCTTGTGTATATCAGAGTTCAACCTGAAACCAGTGGCAAACCCAGACCAGGTATGTCTTGCTGGTGCTTATTGGTGCTCAAATGCTCCTTCCTCCTCCAAGAAGCCTACCCTACCTCCTTGATACTGACTTAGTGGCTCCTCTCTCTATATTCCTATTAACTCTGCCCCTGTATCACTGTGGCCATTTTGTCTGCTTGGGTTTCTCCATTAGACTGTGAGTATCAAGTGTATAGAAGTCTAAGTGTCAAGTGTATAGAAGTGCGTCAAGTGTTTTTTCCTCAGCTTTGTAGCCTCAAAGCCCAGCACAGTTCATAGCACACACTGAATTGTCAACAATGCTCATTGAAGAGATAAAAAATCTGACTAAATAGGGAGCCATAGTCGTTAGTTTCCTTTTAGAGACACCTGTTCATGCTACTCACAGGGATAGCATCAAAAAGTTGGGAAATACATTGGGATTTGTTTTACCTGCAAAGATTCTGCACCATAGAGCTTATCAGTTGTGTGTGATGTCGGCCTGCGTGCCTGCATGCCAAATCACTTCAGTCGTGTTTGATTCTTTGCATCCCTATGGACTGTAGCCTGCCAAGCTCCTCTTTCTATGGGATTCTCCAGGCAAGAATACTGGAGTGGTTGCCATGCCCTCCTCCACGGATCTTCCTGACCCAGGGATTGAACCTGGGTCTCCTGCATCTCCTGGACTGGCAGGTGGGTTCTTTACCACTAGTGCCACCTGGGAAGCCCTTATGTTGGCCTACCTGCTACTTAATAAAGATTTGAGCCCAGGCCTCTTCTCCTAGCTGGAGAAGGCAATGGCACCCCACTCCAGTACTCTTGCCTGGAAAACCCCATGGACAGAGGAGCCTGGTAGGCTGCAGTCCATGGGGTCACTAAGAGTTGGACACGACTGAGCGACTTCACTTTCACTTTTCACTTTCATGCATTGGAGAAGGAAATGGCAACCCACTCCAGTGTTCTTGCCTGGAGAATCCCAGGGACAAGGGAGCCTTGTGGGCTGCCGTCTGTGGGGTCACACAGAGTCAGACACTACCTAAGTGACTTAGCAGCAGCAGCTCTTCTCCTAGCATAGTTGCTGTGCCTTTATGGGTCTCCAAGTTTGAGTCTAAAGTGAGAACATGGATTACCTTGGAAAACATCAGTTATCCCCCTTGCTGTCTTGTGATTCTGGAGCATGTTCAGAGAATACCCCAAGATGGTAAAAGGTCTGGATATACTTCAGATAATATTTAAGGGATTGTCAGTATTTAGGCATGGAGGAAGAGGACTCAGGGATATACCAGTTGTTTTGAATTATATGAGGTGCTATAATATATAAGATAAAAAGGATCAGACTCTCTCAAACGGCCCTAAGGGCTAGAAAGAAGACCCATTGTTGTTCAGCAAATAATTATTAAGCATCTTCCATATGCAGGCACTATTCTAAGCAATGTTGTTTAGTCGCTAAGTCATGTCCTACTCTTTTGAATTCCGTGGACTATAGCCACCAAGCTCCAAGCGCCTCTATCTGTGGGATTCCCCAGGCAAGCATACTGGAGTGGGTTGCCATTTCCTGCCCCAGGTGATCTTCCTGACAGGGATTGAACATGCATCCCCCATGCTGCAGGAGGATTCTTTACTGCTGAGCCACCAAGGAAGCCCTATTCTAGGCAGTAGGGATGCAGTAATGAATAAAAGAGACAAAAATCCTTACCTTCGTGGAGTTTACTATCTAGTGAGCAGTGACAACCCAAAAATAAAATAAATGTATTGGGTGGAGTTTCTTGGACTCCCAAAATGGGCTGCCTGGGAGCTAGTGTTTGCTGTGTTCGGGGATTCTTTTATGAGTCACAAAGGACTCATATATCTGTATTCATAGAGCTGGAACTGAGTGTTAGTTCAGTCACTCAGTCGTGTCCAACTCTTTGCGACCCCATGGACTGCAGCACGGGTGAACTAGGTGTTGGGACCAGAATATCTGACATAATGAAAATGCACTGGACTAGTTGTCAACAGTCTTAGCTTCAGATTTCACTTCTGCTAGAGTCCAGCTGTGTGACTTCAAATACATTAATTTTTATGATTTGTTTCCAGTGGCTGGTTAGACTAGAGCTTCTTAATGCCTTTTAGCTCTGCAATGTTATGAACCTAAGGCTAGCTAAGATGAGTGATCTGTCTGTATTCTAACACCTCTAGGCTTAATCATGGCCTCTACTCTGGTGACTTTCATTCTGGGGGGAAAGGTAGATGCTGTGGCTGTTTTTATGAAAGACATGCAAACCCAATACTTCACAAATGTGCATGGCAAGGGCTGGGTGCTTTTTCTTGATATCACTGTGATACTGAGGCTGAAGAAGGAGGACTTCAGAAGCTATGCAAGTCGGTTGAAGAACCAATAAGAGTGAGTCAGAAGGAGGAGGAATTAGCAAGCCGGAGAGATGGAGCCTTTGATGAGCAGAATGAGGTGGGAGCAGAAGTAAGAGACAGAGAGAAAACCCCTCAATGCAAAACCAGAAATCCCAGGTCACTCCCCTGTAAGCTCTAATACTGACCAGTGGGGAGGCTGCCTGCAGTCCAGAATTCCAGCCACACAATTCATGTTCATTGACTAGGTCTAGGACCTGTACTCTGGAAAGTAGGCTAGAAGGATGAGTGGGATATAAGAAGACAAAGCTTCTACCTCCAGTCCCATGCTCTCCTCTGCAACATACTCAGACCGACTGCCTCCCAGGGGACTGAGGACTGCTGCTGCTGCTAAGTCACTTCAGTCGTGTCCGACTCTGTGCAACCCCATAGACGGCAGCCCACCAGGCTCCCCCGATCCTGGGATTCTCCAGGCAAGAACACTGGAGTGGGTTGCCATTTCCTTCTCCAATGCAGGAAAGTGAAAAATGAAAGTGAAGTTGCTCAGTCATGTCCGACTCTTAGCGACCCCATGGACTGCAGCCTACCAGGCTCCTCTGTCCATAGGATTTTCCAGGCAAGAATACTGGAGTGGGGTGCCATTGCCTTCTCTGGGACTGAGGACTGCTTCCCTGTTAACCTTGCTTCTCTCCCATCCTGAGTGTTCCTGAGCTGAGCCCGTTTGTCTATAGAGAGAAAGCCTGCAGAGCACGTGGGGCTCTACAGAGAAAGCCTGCAGGTGTGGAGCAGATGCAGCTGAAGAGAATCTAGGGCTCCAGACTCCTCACTTCCAATAATACTGCTTTGCATTTTTAGGGCTGCTTTCGCCTTTCAGTGTTTTCATGTCTATTGATAGCATTATGGTGCAGTAGCAAGAATGTGGGCCTAGAAGCTTCAAGTTCTGAAATTCTGGCATTTCATTTGGTTTTGAGTAATTCCGAGACTGATAAAACAGAGTTTTATCTCCTCTAATTTGCAAGTGAGGAAACAAGAGTCACAGGGGACTGTATTTGTGTCTGTATTTGTAGAGCTAGAACTAAGTATTGGGGCCAGGATATTATTATGAAATAGTGAAAATGTACTGGAGTTAGTAGTCAAGAGTCCTGGCTTCAGATTTCACCTCCCTTCCATCCATCTGTGTGGCTTTGAATATATTAATTTTCTAATAGACTTTATTATCTATAATACAAATAGGTAGACTACAAAAAGAAAATATGACAATAGGTAACATCTTTGGTTCTGTTTGCCCTTTCCAGACCTGTGGCAGACATGGCTAATCGATCACAGCACACTTCTCCCCTCTGCAGCCCCAGAGTTCTCAGTGCCACGCTCCCAGAGGGTCGGCGGCCACCACTGAGAGTCAGAGTTCACACATAGATGGAAACTGTTTGTCATCCCCCAGCTAATTCGCCAAGTTCTTTTCTAGCCTAACATTCTGGGGCATAGAAACCTGGCCTCCTCCCTTCCAACTCATGCTGTTTCTACTAAGTTGGCCTGGGACATTCCTTTTCTACAGACATTTAGAAGAAGTAATGGAATGAGATGATCTGTGTTCAGGCACTTTCTCTCTCCTTTAGAGCCGTAGTGTTCTTGAGTTTAATCTGAGGCTCAGTAGCACCATGGTAATTATGAGAAGTGAGGGGATGAGGTGAGCAAGCACTTTACTAAACTATAGAAAGCAGTACATGTACAGACACTTAACAGACACTCAGTGAGCACCTGCTGTATGCTAGGCACTAAACTGACACGTGGGGTGGAGCCTTATTTGTACTGGGCCAGGCCAGGACCTAGAGCACCCCACCAGGCAACTAGATCTTCCTGCCCAAGGGCAGAGAACCTAGACTCTCTGGAGCAGACACATTCCCAGCTATGGGCAGGGTGGCCTGGGACCTTAGGCAGGATGTAGATTTGTCCACCCCCTACTTTCCGTGGACTCACTGCTTTTTTCTTTTGACACGTCTTTCTGTTACCCCCTTTACTCACTTATCTGCTCTTTGGCTCTCCTATTTTTGGTTATTACTTAATAAAGTTCTGCTGCCATAAAGAAAGTGAGAAGTAAGGAGTCACAGTTTGGAGTAACACTAGCAGTGAGAGCTGGCAGCACTGGCAGCGGCAATCAGGGCAGAAGGATGAGGCGTCTGGATATGGCTGTCTCGGTACCCACGTCACTGATCTGCTCTGGGGGGCCAGCACTCAGCTACAAGTCTGCTTCCCCAGCCTTACACCCTGTCCCTGAAGGCTCAGGCTTTCCATTACCCAGGCTCTGGGAAGATTAACGTGTCATCTTTAAAGCACTTGGCACTTCTTGGAATAAGCCATGCTGTGAATTCAGACATTGGTATAGATTGAACTCATTAAATCTCTGACACCCTCCATGCATTAGAATTCTTAGAGCCTTGTTCTGTTACATCTCCCGTGTCCTTTGCTAGTTCCCAGCTGGTCTCCTAGACAAGCAAATTACTGGCAGGGTTTGGTTAAGGCACTGTACTTAGCCCATCTTGAAATACTGGTGATTGACAAGTCCCCCTCAAAGGGGCTATTTGAAAAGATTTAGTGTTGAGGCTTGCTATGTTTATACATTCCTTCTGTTCCATCCTACAAATGCAGGAACCCCTGGGGATTTCCTGGGTCTTGGGAGACTAGATCTCTTCTTAATACATCGAAAACCGGCTTTTGGAAAGTGGGTTTGGTCTGTAGTGATTCTAAAATATCTCAGATTATTAACCTTTGCACTATCTCTGTGGAATGCATACAGATTGTAAATCTATTTCGAGGAGAGAGAAGCACATTTGGGCAGCAGCCTCCGCTCTCCCCTGGACAGACGCCATGGTGCTGAGCTAGAAGCACTCTGCGCCTGTGTCGGCTGGGGCTGCTAACCCAGAACCCTGCACCTTAGTGGAAACTGCTCCGTCTGGAATTCTCTCTGGCCCGACTGTCTCTCCATCCCTTTCCTGCGCTGACCACAAAACGAGACTCGGAGGGTGCCATCTAGCTGTTCTTTCTTTGAGTCTTTAAGGAAAATGTCTTCACCCAACATGTCTCATGCTATGGGCTGAATAGAAAACAATGGAAGCTTATTCCTTATTGTTAGTGAAACAGAGGCGGGGGTGGGCAATGCATACTTTTCATTAAATCCTGACCTGGAAGGATTCAGGTGATGAAATCTGAATCTTCATCAAAATGGTGTTTCCTGCTATCCCATCTCCCAGCTTTAGCTATGGGAGTCAGTTAACCATTCCCAACATACCTTTGTTCAGAAAGGAGTTATTTTTGGTTTTGGACTTTGAAAACGAAAGAATGCATTTTCACGATGTCATTGCTATAAGTCTCTAGTTACAGATTATATATCCCTGCCCCTCAGACTCCCTATTTTCATTTTTCTTCTGGGGAAGCCACAAACCATGCCCACACAGGCATGAACAGAAACTTCCTACTGAAGTAGATTCTACCTGGAAGACATCTGGAGAAGATAAAGTCCTGTAGGTGGACTGAACTCTTTCAGGAAACTTGTAGGAATCTCAAAATTGGCCTAATTAACGTTTTTTCATAGTAAATATATGTGTTTTCATTGTAGACTTAATTAGCTGCTTTAAAAATAATTCTTCAGGTGAAAGATGTTAATGGCTTCTCGTCCTGACCTGCTGAGCACAGCTAGAGAGCTTGATAGTTTTAGGCCAATAAAAGGAAGTAGTACTTTACACTGTAGGTAGTAAGTGTGTGAAAATCGTTGCTCCTAGAAACAGTATGGGCTGAAATTATAAATAGATTCCAGGCAGAGATGACAAATACAAATTGGGTTAAGGAGCCCAATAAGTTAGGGAACATTTTCCAAATGCTTAAGTTAACATTAGAGATGAGTCTCCCATATTTTCCCATGACCCTTGGTGACACCAGCATCAGGGGCTCTGGATAAGGTGGAGTGAATGTTGGTCTGACTCACTGAGGTGTTATAAATTCTCATTCTCCATTCCTTTTAAGCCATTTTAACCAATCGAACCTCTTGTTTTTTTCCTTCTTTTTCATTCTTTTCTTTCTTTCTGCTATTGATGATTATGATATTCTGATCGTTTCAACAAGCCACTTTTTCAGAATTCTCTGAAATGGTCTGAAAAACCTACAGGGGATTAGTGGAGAAAACATAAAAATTCTAAATAGGAATAAAGAAAAAAAGCTTACAGGGTACTACAGTCCAACCATAAGACAGGGCCGTTGAGCTCCAGCTCTGCCTCTGCCACTAACTAACCAGGTGTGTGACCCTGGAGTGTCACTGCGTTTGTCCTGTCTGGGTTTCTTCTCAAAGAAAGGGAGTTCAATCAAATGCCCTCTGAGGTCCCATTCGTGGTGAAATTCTCTGAATCTATAAATAAGTATGTTATGCACATTCATTCAAGAAATTCATAGAGTAAAAGAATAGTGGGGTGGAAAGGCTGTTTTGTCTTGTTTTACAATAGGGATAAAGTAGAGAATTTCCCCCTTCTGATAGGAAATGGACATTGTAAGGGCAGTGCAAGGAAGCTGGTGTCAGCACCAGGAAGCTCATAACTTCCTTTTCTTTGAATTTGGTAGATGATGTGAGACAGAGGGCCGGGGGGAACTCATAGTGTGTATTAAGAGTGAGGCAAAATCTGAATTCAGATGTGGCCCAGTCACCAGCAGAGTCCAGTCCCAGCAGAGTCCAGTCTTTCAATGGTAAAATGGAACTTGTGGCATTGTGATGAGGCTGAAATGAGATTAGTGGCATAAAGTGTTCTGTCCAGTTTCTGGTATAGAGTCAGTACTCAGTAAATCATAATGTTTAGAGAAAGGAGAGAGGTGTTCCAAAACAGAGCAGTTATAATGGCAAGCTCCTCGTTAGTAGCCTTCAAGGAAGTAGACGCTGGTGCAACTGAAGGAAGCAGCCTGGGAAAAGTTGCAGCCTGCAGTCCACAGCTGTGCAAAGTCTTCTGCAATTAATTAGGCATGAAATTAGCAGCGGAAAACATTCCTAACCAGTAAAAGTCAGATTCAGTGTTCCACATTATATCCATGTTTTCTTTTCTTTAAGATTGCTCAGCTTTGCATATAATATTGTTCAAAAGTTGTACATGTTTTAATAAGTCTGTGGACATAACAGTTATACACTTGTGGAGTTTGGGGACAGATCTCCACAGAACCAGATGTCTTGTTTGGTTCACATCATCATCCTCTACTGGCAGAGTATGTAAATTGCAGGTTCTTTCAAGAAATTGTGCCTTAGGAAAGATAAACCTAAAGTTATACAAGAACAACAATCATCTTTTCCTGAGATGTAACCTGCTCTTCAAAAAGAAACGAAGAAGGCCTTATTAGGAGTTTCAGGCACTGCATTCAGCTCCTGGATCAAGACATTCAGCTTTGCAAAGCTCAGCCCTTGTTCACCATAAAAAATGCCAAGAGAAGAAGACAGGGGTCCAGACTCTCGCAGAAATACCGTTCTCAAAGATGAGAAGGAAGCCACTTTGTCCTTCTTAGAGTCAGCAATACCCCTTTCTTGCCAAGATCCTGCCAATTTAATAAACAATGCATAGCTTCCCACAGTATTGGAAGCACAGTTGCCCAGCAAATACCCAGTGCTGCTGATGACATTGGACTGGCCCTGGAGATTGTCCCCATATCCCTGAAGAGACACATGGGACAGTGCTGCTACTGCTGCTGCTAAGTCACTTCAGTCGTGTCCGACTCTGCGTGACCCCATAGACGTCAGCCCACCAGACTCTCCTGCCCCTGGGATTCTCCAGGCAAGAAAACTGGAGTGGGTTGCCATTTCCTTCTCCAATGCATGAAAGCGAAAAAGTGAAAGTGAAGTCGCTCAGTCATGTCCGACTCTTAGCGACCCCATGGACTGCAGCCCACCAGGCTCCTCCATCCATGGGATTTTCCAGGCAAGAGTACTGGAGTGGGGTGCCATTGCCTTCTCCGCATGGGACAGTGCACATCCTTAAAAACTGCTTTTCCTGCTTTCATCATGCTTCATCTTTAAGAAGCCAGCAGATATTTTTATGAAATATTGTTTCATCACACTGATAAGCCAGTGTTATAACTCAGGTCACTGTTTATCTAATAATACTTGGGGGCCATTAGCAACAAGCTGGCCTTCCTAGTTCACATAGTTGATGAATTATACTATACTTTATACTTGTTCCTTCACAGCAAACACCTGTAAGTGAGTGGCTTTTTAACTTGGTGCCTTCATCTTAACATGAGAATCTTTGTCTAGTTGGGCAGAATAATTTAGTGAGAAGAACAACTGTTAGGTGGAGAATTGTGCAGTGGAGGGAGGCAGAGGAGAATTGTGCAGTGGAGGGAGGCAGAGGAGATTCTTCCTCTGCTGTGACTTACAGTGGAACAAGGAGAGGGAGATGACTTGGGAAAGCCCTTTGTAATGATGGCTGACATTCAGCAGCCACGTGACCACACTTCCTGTGCCCTGTGTGAACATCTCATTTAATCCTCAGCAGTCACCCTATAAAGGTAAGTAGTAGTAGTAGTATCCCAATTTTACAGATGAGGGAACCACAACGTGAAAATTACATGACTTGCCTAAGGTCACGCTGTTAAGCTGCAGTGTCAGATTTTGAATTCAGGAAGTGGCAGTCAACGTTGGTGTATCATTCTCTTCATACTCTGAGTGTTGGGGGAGAAGAGAACTGGCACCACCCCTCTCAGTAACAAAGTGAGAACAGAAAAACCACTTTTCAATTGTTTACTGAACCATTTAGCCCCCACGTTACACAAAAGTAATAAGATATCACTGAACATACCCACTTTATTACAAGTTTTCATAATCGTAACTAATACATGCTGAATCTTCATAGTCTGTTGCACTTACCATAGAGACATCTGCCAACAAATTTTAAAAACTGGACAAAACCGTACTTAGGCGAGTTTATATGGCCTTCCTGACTTTCAGTCTCAAATTGAAGCAGAAGTCTTTCTCAACTGAAATCAACAGCTTTGATCAGAGTGAAAGCAAGGCATATTCGTCACTGTCACTGCAAAATTTAAGACCTAGGTCTTCTGAGTTGAGCTGAACCTCTCCAGCTATGTGGGGGCAGGGCTTTTTCAAGTCACATCTCCATCCCAGACAGATCATAAGCTTAGACTCTGCAATTGGCACATTGTCACATAACCTTGCTTTTTCTTTCATAAAGCACACAGGATTTTGAAGATATCTAATTGGGAACTTCTTCAAAATCTCTTAGAGATCATCTAGCTTACTCAGAATCCCAGTGATAGGGAACCTCATGCAGTTGTATATGTTGTCTCTGTTCTCTCTCATATTGGGCCCAAATCTGTCAAGTTTTATCCTGTCCATGAATCCCAGTTCTACCCACAAGAGCCTCCAAGATAATTCTTTCTCAGAGATCCACATGGCTGTTGAGGAAGCAGTCATACCCACCAAGCCTCTGCTCTCCCCATCAGTCCTCCTCAGCCCCTTTCCATCCTATTGCTCTCCTATTGATGGTAGGTTTCAGGACATGGGCCCAAATACTAAGAAAAAGTGGTATCTGTGTCTGTCAAGCCCTCCATGCCAGCATGCTGCCTCTCTTGAATCAAGGAATTCAGTAAGCAAGCCTTGGTGTAGGGTTTCCCAGCATGGCATTTTCATCACTGGATATTGACTCTCCTTGGGCCTCTTCTCAGACTTCATACACCACTTGGAGCAAGGAAAACTGACCTTGATGTTATTCAGTCTCCACAAAGCCACTATCTGCTGGAGGGTTCAGTTATCTATTGATGGGAAGGACCGGTGTTTTCCTCTCTCTGACACCCTTCCCAACATGGCACAGTGGAGGGGGGTTGCTCCTTCAACCCCAGAGCAATCTGGCCCTACCTACTGGGATAAGGGTCCACTGCCCTCTGGCATTGCCTTCTACTATCTTGTTCAATTTGGAGGATCTATAGAAGAGCATCCTGGAGCAGGAAAGGGTGGTAGACCAAGTTATCCAACCTGGGCCTACGCATGTGGTTGTTTTGGCATCAACCAGGCTTAATAACAGCATCTTGGTCAGGTCTGGTGCTGCTGAGTTCCTGCCATGGTGTCTGCTCTGCAGATGGATGCATAATCTAAGAGAAAGAACGTAGGGCTGGGAAACAGGGAACCTGGAGTTTAGACAGAGGAAAATTATTGTCACTTAAACTGCTGTGTTATCATGGGGAAGTCATCTGTTTTGTCAGTTCTTCATCTGAATTATGGGGTTAATATGCCTATTTTACATTAATCCAGGGTTTGCCAACAATAGCACTATTGATATTTTGGCCCAAATAATTCTTTGGTGGGGGCCTGAGTGGAGGACTGTCCTGGGAATCGCAGCATGTATAGCAGAAGGCCAGGACTCTGCTCCACAAATGCCAGTATCATTTCCATCTTGAGGCAACCTGAAGTGTCTCTAGACATTGTCAAGTGTACCCAGGTGGGAAAAATGCCCCCTGTTGAGAAGCACTGCATTAACTCATAAGATTACCTGGATACATGAAGTAACAATGTGTGCAAATACAGGACATCATAGTTGACATCAACATTCTTTCTACATTTTGCTATTCCCTGATTTGAATATAATTCTGTAGAAGCAGAAACACCCTCTTCCAATGACACAAGAGAAGACTCTACACATGAACATCACCAGATGGTCAACACCAAAATCAGATTGATTATATTCTTTGCAGCCAAAGATAGAGAAGCTCTATACATGACTGGAGGAGAAGGCGATGGCACCCCACTCCAGTACTCTTGCCTGGAAAATCCCATGGATGGAGGAGCCTGGTGGACTGCAGTCCATGGGGTTGTGAAGAGTCGGACACCACTGAGTGACTTCATTTTCACTTTTTACTTTCTTGCATTGAAGAAGGAAATGGCAACCCACTCCAGTGTTCTTGCCTGGAGAATCCCGGGAACGGGGGACCCTTGTGGGCTGCCGTCTATGGGGTCGCACAGAGTCGGACACGACTGAAGTGACTTAGCAGCAGCAGCAGCAGCAGCATACAGTCAGCAAAAACAAGACCAGGAGCCAACTGTGGCTCAGATCATGAACTCCTTATTGCCAAATTCAAACTAAAATTGAAGAAAGTAGGGAAAACCACTAGACCATTCAGGTATGACCTAAATCAAATCCCTGATGACTATACAGTGGAAGCGAGAAATAGATTTAAGGGACTAGATCTGATAGAGTGCCTGATGAACTATGGACAGAGGTTCATGACATTGTACAGGAGACAGAAATTAAGACAATCCTCAAGCAAAAGAAATGTAAAATAGCAAAATGGCTCTCTGAGGAGGCCTTACAAATAGCTGTGAAAAAAAGAGAAGTGAAAGCAAAGGAGAAAAGGAAAGATATGCCCATCTGAATGCAGAGTTCAAAAGAATAGCAAGGAGAGATAAGAAAGCCTTCCTCAGCGATCAATGCAAAAAAAAAAAAAAAGGAAAACAATAGAATGGGAAAGACTAGAGATCTCTTCAAGAAAATTAGAGATACCACGGGAACATTTCATGCAAAGATGGGCTCAATAAAGGACAGAAATGGTATGGACCTAACAGAAGCAGAAGATATTAAGAAGAGATGGCAAGAATACACAGAAGAACTGTACAAAAAAGATCTTCACGACCCAGATAATTATGATGGTATGATCACTCACACTCACCTAGAGCCAGACATCCTGGAATGTGAAGTCAAGTGGGCCTTCATCACTATGAACAAAGCTAGTTCATCACTATGAACAAAGCTAGTGGAGGTGATGGAATTCCAGTTGAGCTATTTCAAATCCTAAAAGATGATGCTGTGAAAGTGCTGCACTCAATATGCCAGCAAACTGGGAAAACTCAGCAGTGGCCACAGGACTGGAAAAGGTCAGTTTTCATTCCAATCCCAAAGAAAGGCAATGCCAAAGAATGCTCAAACTACCGCACAATTGCACTCATCTCACACGCTAGTAAAGTGATGCTCAAAATTCTCCAAGCCAGGCTTCAGCAATATGGGAACCGTGAACTTCCAGATGATCAAGCTGGTTTTAGAAAAGGCAGAGAAATCAGAGATCAAATTGCCAAGAGTTCCAGAAAAACATCTATTTCTGCTTTATTGACTATGCCAAAGCCTTTGACTGTGTGGATCACAATAAACTGTGGAAAATTCTGAAAGAGATGGGAATACCAGACCACCTGATCTGCCTCTTTGAGAAACCTGTATGCAGGTCAGGAAGCAACAGTTAGAACGGGACATGGAACAACAGACTGGTTCCAAATAGGAAAAGGAGTACGTCAAGGCTGTATATTGTCACCCTGCTTATTTAACTTATACGCACAGTACATCATGAGAAACACTGGGCTGGAAAAAGCACAAGCTGGAATCAAGATTGCCGGGAGAAATATCAATAACCTCAAATATGCAGATGACACCACCCTTATGGCAGAAAGTGAAGAAGAACTAAAGAGCCTCTTGATGAAAGTGAAAGAGGAGAGTGAAAAAGTTGGCTTAAAGCTCAACATTCAGAAAACTAAGATCATAGCATCCAATCCAATCACTTCATGGCAAATAGATGGAGAAACAGTGGCCAACTTTATTTTGGGGAGCACCAAAATCACTGCTAGAGAAGGCAATGGCAACCCACTCCAGTACTCTTGCCTGGAAAATCCCATGGACGGAGGAGCCTAGTAGGCTGCTGTCCATGGGGTGGCTAAGAGTCGGATATGATTGAGCGTCTTCACTTTCACTTTTCACTTTCATGCATTGGAGAAAGAGATGGCAACCCACTCCCGTGTTCTTGCCTGAAGAATCCCAGGGACAGGGGAACCTCGTGGGCTGCCGTCTATGGGGTCACACAGAGTCGGACACGACTGAAGCGACTTAGCAGCAGCAGCAAAATCACTGCAGATGGTGACTGCAGCATGAAATTAGAAGACACTTACTCCTTGGAAGGAAAGTTATGACCAACCTAGATAGCATATTCAAAAGCAGAGACATTACTTTGTCAGCAAAGATGCATGTAGTCAAGGCTATGGTTTTTCCAGTGGTAATGTGTGGATATGAGAGTTGGACTATAAAGAAAGCTGAGCACCGAAGAAGTGATGCTTTTGAACTGTGGTGTTGGAAAAGACTCTTGAGAGTCCCTTGGACTGCAAGGAGATCCAACCAGTCCATTCTAAAGGAGATCAGCCCTGGAATTTCTTTGGAAGGAATGATGCTAAAGCTGAAACTCCAGGACTTTGGCCACCTCATGTGAAGAGCTGACTCATTGGAAAAGACCCTGATGCTGGGAAAGATTGAGGGCAGGAGAAGAAGGGGACAACAGAGGATGAGATGGTTGGATGGCATCACCAATTCAATGGACATGGGTTTGGTTGGACTCTAGGAGTTGGTGATGGACAGGAAGGCCTGGTGTGCTGCAGTTCACGGAGTCGCAAAGAGTCAGACATGACTGGCGACTGAACTGAATTGTAGAAGCAGAAAGTTGTTTAATCACTAAGTCATGTCCAACTCTTCTGCAAACCCATGGACTGTAACCCTCCAGGCTCCTGTGTCCATGGAATTTCCTAGTCAGGAATACTGGAGTGGGTTGCTATTTTCTTCTCTAGAGACTCTTCCTGACCCACGGATCGAATCCATGTTTCCTGCATTGGCAGGCATATTCTTTACCACTGAGCCACCAGGGAAGCCAGAAGCAGAAAGTAGAAATCACATATTCTATACCATATCCCTACATGGTCCCACAAGTAACTTGATAAACCCATTCTTTACTTTATGCAATTCAGGTGTTTCCTTTTTTTTAACATATTTAGTATCAACTGTGTGTTAGGTGAAGAGCCAGAAAGATGAGTGAAAGTGAAAGTGAAGTCGCTCAGTCTGTCCCACTCTTTGTGACCCCATGGACTGTAGCCTCCCAGGCTCCTCTGTCCAAGGGATTTTCCAGGCAAGAATACTGGAGTGGGTTGCCATTTCCTCCTCCTGGAGATCTTCCTGACCCAAGGATTGAACCCACATATCCTGCATTGTAGGCAGACGCTTTACCATCTGATCCACCAGGGAAGTCCTTTTTCCAACATATTTAGTATCAACTGTATGTTAGGTGAAGAGCCTGAAAGATAAGTAGCCATGCCTATTTTCATGGATGATAAATTCTAATGGGAGGAATATTTAAACACAGAAATGACTGGAAATGCAGAGTATACATACCTAAGACCAGAAAGAGGCACTCAGGTAGCAGAGAGAAAATACTCATCTAAGAGGCACTTTTTGGGACAGGCCCTGAGGGTCGAATGGGATTTCAGTAGGAAGCAGTGTGATTAAGTGCAGAGAAGCACATAGGATTAGATGACAGGGTGGCAGGAGATAAGACCCTGCGGCCTCTTCATGAAGGCTCCAAATGCCATGTTTGCACAGTGTCTTTAGCTTAATGGGGGAACCATGGAAATTTTCTGAGCAGTGGGATGGCAGGGTCAGAGCCATATTGAAGGGGTTTGACAGTAGTGTCAGGGATGAATTTGAGTGAGGAAGGCCAAGTACAAGATGCCTGAGGGATCAGACTAGAGTGATAGTGGTTGGAGTGGGGCATGAGGAAGTGGAGAAGAAGGTTCAGGGGGAGAAACAACAGAACTTGTAGGAGGTGAAGGAGGAAGGGAAGGAGGCAGAGAGGACATTGAATCTGATCCCTGAGAAAGAGGTTTCCATTAATAGAACGGGAGGAGATGGAGGAAGAGCCAGGAACCAGGAACTTTGGGCACTGGAGAGGAGCCAGGGAAAAGCATTAAATGCGTGTGTTTCCCAAATCCTTCCACATCCATGCCTGACGCAGTCTAGCACACTTCCTGTGGGAAAAGGCACCCCGAGCGTTTGCTCAAGGCTTTTTTTTTCAGTGGAGGTGGGCTTCTCAAATCCATTTATCATTTTTGAGGGACTACTTGTGTCCCTAACATTCAGTGAAAAGAGGGGAGGAAAAAAACCTCAGCTTAGGGCCTGAGTCCCTGTGCAAAGCACCTTTTATACGCAAAAAGAATCAGAGTTTGGAATTAACTAAGTTAACAGTAGGAGCAGAATTGCATGCAGAGTATATGCCATATGCTGTTTTTTCCTAACATTCTAACAGTACACCGGGACGCTCTAAATCAATATACACGAGTGTGTGCCCACAACAGGGGCTCTGAGCTTGAATTGGTCCAACTGGGTGGGCTTCCTTCCACTGCTCACACACCCAGTCAGGTAAACAGCCTGGACCCTTGAGTTTTGGAGCAGGTATCCCCATGCTTATGTTGCTACAAAAGGCTTCACCTTTCCCAGGGACTCTTCTGTCACGTTCCCATCTTGTCCTGTCAGCGGGTGATAACGGTTTTGGTTTATTTTTTATTTATCCTCACCCACCCCACCCTCACCCTGTGTATTATTTTATTCCAGCACACTCTGCCATTATGATGTTGAGATTCTTAAATGCATCTAAGACGGGACAATCAAAGGGATGGCTCCCAGGACACCCATCCGTCTTCCACTCTACATACACGTTTAGTCATTAATTTTTATCTGCTAATCAGCTAAAGAGATGCTTCATGCATATGTGGGGCTGTCACAGGAAAGATGGCCATGCTGCCTCAGCCACTCTCATTGACAGCCCCATGCTGGGTTCACTCTCAGGGGGAGAGTGGGAGGAGAGGTCCAAGGACCAAGTAGTCTGGTTCTGGTTTATAGAAGTTGGCAGTGGGAGCCAGCTGTGAATCTTCTTCCCTCTGTTCTCCAGCAATGATCAAAAAACCACACCTTACCTGTGGATACCTATTCACAACTGATGAAGCATTTTCATCCACAGTAGCCCAGCCATCTGGCATGATGGAAACTAGCGTAGGTATTAAGTTGCCCCTGCTTTGTAGGGGACTGAGGTGCAGAGAGGTGCGTGGCTTACCCAGGGCCACAGAACTCCTTTGTGCCAGAGCAAGGACCGGAAGCCCAGTCCTCTGTCCAGGCTCTTGGCCCCTGGTGACTTTTGTCAAGTCCATCACCTTAGCTTTCCTTTCTCCTGCAGCAGACTTCCCCTGGCATTGCTGATTAGGGCTGCCATGGAGTGAGGAACAAATAAGGGAGGAAAAAAATAAATGCATAAAATAAGTGACTTGGGGATGAATAAATAATGCGTAAATAAATGAACGAGGAATGAATTAACTAGAGGGATAAATAAAGAAATGAAAGGATATGATGTACAAATAAGCGAAGGCTAGCTCCTGGGAATAGATCTAATTATGGTGTCAAAATGATATTTGTTGGCTGAGCTCTCCTATTTCTCTGTTTACCCATTTCCTTTAGCTCCTGTGTCCTAGGCTTTTGTTTTATACATGTTTCCTGAGGTTCCTACAATAAAGTTTATACTAGTAAGGCCAGCTTCACACGTGGCTTTTATCTCATAGGAAAACGCCTTATCCGATATGATGGCTCTACGTTTTATATTGGTCACTTTGAAGATAATCACAGGTGCATACTCAGTAGTTCTATACAGTTCATCCATTTGCCGCCTGACCGACCAGGACTGCTGCAGGTCAGGTGTGATTGTGGTACCAGCCCGAGGGTTAACCCTAGCAGGCAGTCTGTGCTCTTCGCATCTTGGTGCAACTGTGCAACTGACTTGCCCACACATGTAATGACTGTTCAGACAGATTTGTGAACTAAATTTATCTTTCTCTTTCCATCATTAGGTTTTCCTTTTCCAGTGTCTATTCAAATTGGCAAGACAGTTTTGGTGGCAGTGAGGTCCATTTCCACTAGTAATAGCGACAACCGTTTATTAAGTACCTACTACATGTCTATCACTTTAAACAGAGCTGCAAGTGCATACGGTAGGTCCCCAGCTGATAAGAGAGGAACTGCGGAGACTCACGGCTGGGGACCTCTGGAGATGAGGGTGGAGGACAGTGGACTCACCATGCACAGGGACAGATAAGGGGGACGGTGCCCCACAGTCCCAGGGAAATTCCAGGCTCCCCACTATATTGGAATGATTGCAGCAGCTGCTGTTAAGTCGCTTCAGTCATGTCCGACTCTGTGCGACCTCATAGACGGCAGCCCACCAGGCTCCCCCGTCCCTGGGATTCTCCAGGCAAGAACACTGGAGTGGGTTGCCATTTCCTCCTCCGGTGCATGAAAGTGAAAAGTGAAAGTGAAGTCACTCAGTCGTGTCCAACTCTTAGTGACCCCATGGACTGCAGCCTACCAGGCTCCTCCGTCCATGGGATTTTCCAGGCAAGAGTACTGGAGTGGGGTGCCATTGCAGGAGGCTGTCAGTACATATCCTTTCTCTCCATGTTGTTGCAAATGTCATTATTTCATTCTTCTTTATGGCCGAGTGATAATCCATTGTGTGTAGGTAGCGCATCTTTATCCATTCCTCCATCAATAATAAGGACCTACTATATAAGGACCTACTATATAAGACAGGTTGATGCTTTTGAACTGTGGTGTTGGAGAAGACTCTTGAGAGTTCCTTGGACTGCAAGGAGATCCAACCGGTCCATTCTGAAGGAGATCAGACCTGGGATTTCTTTGGAAGGAATGATGCTCAAGCTGAAACTCCGGTATTTTGGCCACCTCATGCGAAGAGTTGACTCATTGGAGAAGACTCTGATGCTGGGAGGGATTGAGGGCAGGAGGAGAAGGGGACGACAGAGGATGAGATGGCTGGATGGCATCACTGACTCGATGAATGTGAGTCTGGGTGACCTCCGAGAGCTGGTGATGGATAGGGAGGCCTGGCGTGCTGCAGTTCGTGGGGTCGCAAAGAATCGGACACTACTGAGCGACTGATCTGATCTGATCTGATATAAGACAGGAAGAAACACAAGTTGGAATCAAGATTGCTGGGAGAAATATCAATAACCTCAGATATGCAGATGACACCACCCTTATGGCAGAAAGTGAAGAGGAACTCAAAAGCCTCTTGATGAAAGTGAAAGTGGAGAGTGAAAAGGTTGGCTTAAAGCTCAACATTCAGAAAACGAAGATCATGGCATCTGGTCCCATCACTACATGGGAAATAGATGGGGAAACAGTGGAAACAGTGTCAGACTTTATTTTTCTGGGCTCCAAAATCACTGCAGATGGTGACTGCAGCCATGAAATTAAAAGACGCTTACTCCTTGGAAGGAAAGTAATGACCAACCTAGATAGCATATTAAAAAAGCAGAGACATTACTTTACCAACAAAGGTTCACCTAGTCAAGGCTATGGTCTTTCCTGTGGTCATGTATGGATGTGAGAGCTGGACTGTGAAGAAGGCTGAGTGCCGAAGAATTGATGCTTTTGAACTGTGGTGTTGGAGAAGACTCTTGAGAGTCCCTTGGACTGCAAGGAGATCCAACCAGTCCATTCTGAAGGAGATCAGCCCTGGGATTTCTTTGGAAGGAATAATGCTAAAGCTGAAACTCCAGTATTTTGGCCACCTCATGTGAAGAGTTGACTCATTGGAGAAGACTCTGATGCTGGGAGGGATTGGGGGCAGGAGGAGAAGGGGACGACAGAGGATGAGATGGCTGGATGGCATCACTAACTCGATGGATGTGCGTCTGAGTGAACTCCAGGAGTTGGTGATGGACAGGGAGGCCTGGCGTGCTGCAGTTCATGGGGTCTCAAAGAGTCTGACACGACTGAGCGACTGATCTGATCTGATATAAGACAGGGAGCTCTACCCAATATCCTGTAATAACCTATGTGGGAAAAGAATCTGAAAAACAATGGATATATATATATGTATAGTTGAATCACTTTGCTGTGTATCTGAAACTAACACAATATTATAAATCAACTATACTTCAACTAAAAAATTTCAAATATATATCCTGTCTCTGTTTGAGACAGGGTTGAACTTTGAGATTGGATTGTCACTGACTGCAGCTCCAAGAAGCTGGGGGAGGAGATAGAAAAAGAAGATGAACTGTAAGCGTTTTTCAGAGCCCTGATACATACATCATTTCATTTAATCTGCACAGCTATATGAGGCAGGAGTGATTGTTTCTATTTTACAGGTAAGGATACCTGTCAAATGTCATATGACCTGTCACCCAGCAAGAGGGAACACCCAGGCTTCAGCCACAAAATCTTTTGTTCCTTCCACAATACCAGAATTGGACAAGAAGATTTCTAGCGTTCCTTGCAAGTTCAGACACTTCTGAATCTTGGGTCCCACTCAGCCTAACTTGGTTGACATGGGAGGATATCAAGAAGCTTCCTGGTTTGCCATGTGTGGAGAGGGGGGTATAAAGTATTAGGATAAGCACATGGGTTGTGATTGTGGTTAAAGCTGGTTCATTCCTGGCTCTAATACAAATCGTGGCACGTTGGACATAATCTTTCTCTGCCCTGGTTTGCTCATCTGTAAAATGGAGATGATAGCGGTATTCATCTTGCGGCCTACAAAGCCCAACCCCACATGGTCCCTCGTAGCTTCTCATCCTCACCTTTCCCACCTCACTTCTTCCCAGCCTCACTGGCCTCCTCCCCACTCCCTGAACACTCCCGTCACATTCCCACCTTCAAGCCTTCACATTGGCCATTCTCTCTGTCTAGAATGACCTTCCTCTATCCACACAGCCTATTCCTTTACTTTCAACAAATTTTTGCTCAGATATCATCTTCTCAATGAGGACCATCCCCCAACACTCCTGGTCCCTCTTATCTGTGCTTCTGTTTTATCCATAGTATTTTTCCCTAACCAACTACATATTGACCTTGTAGTTTGCTATTTGTTTATTATCTTTATTGCTTTGCTGTCTGTATGCAAGTTAAAGGTCTTTGACTGTTCACTACTGTGTCCCAGGGGCCCAGTACAGAGCCTGGCATATACAGATGCTCAAGTCATAGCATTGAAAGGATTTACACAGATTTGTGAGGACTAGAGAGTGTTTCTTAATCACTTAGCTCAAAGCCTGACCCATAGCAAAGACTCAATAAAAGGCTGCTCTTGTATCTGACCTTCACGTTGATTAATTTGTTGGGTTGAGGTCCCACTGGAGGGAAACTCAGGGTATGTTCCACAGGCTCATCCATTGTCAGCAAGTTCCCTGTTGCCACCCACCTTCCTAGTGGACACAGATAGAGCAGTTTGTGAAGCTCTGTGGCCCAGTAGGGCTGGAGAAGCCAAGTCAGGGAGCATTTGGTAGCTTGTTTGAGGAAAGACGGTAAGTCAGATACCTGCCTGTGTGGCCACCCAGCAGCGTTTGGAAGGTGCAGCTATGCAGAGGAATGCCTCAGCCCTGGGAGAGAATCCCCTCAGCACAGTGCACCCCAGTGCTGGCCTTACCAAGTTATGGGTGGAAAAGAACTGCAGTCGTCAGAGTTCAATGCAGAACCTTCTTTTTTGTGCCACTAGGCAAGTCTCAGAACTGTAGGAGAAGCCAAATTTGCCTAAAGAATACAGAGACAAATTGGAGAAAAAGAAAATGTGGCCCAGTCAACCAGAGATATTCCCCAGAAATGGCCAGGTGGGCAGCAGGGCCCAGCCAGCCTGTGTGGTGTCAGTGCCCGTGCCCCAGCCCCCACCCAGTCCCATGACCACCAGGGCACAGGCGATGTGAGACTGGACTCCTCTGATCCCGTTCCTTCCTCGGCCCTGCAAACCCAGCTCCCAGGGGCCCAAGTAGCCTTTTCTTCTTCCTTCTCCCTCCTTTTGTCTCCCAACAGAGAAGGTTCTGTTGAGTCCTGTCTGGCAGTGTTTTGTGAAGGCCCGCTCAGCCATCACTAAGCATGTGAGGATGGTTGTCACTGTCCCTGAATCGGGACTTCCAGCCCAACACTGCCAACTGAGGCTCTTCAAGCCATTTCTAGAAACAGTCGTTAGAAATACAGACCCAGAGCCACCCTGGGTTTGAACCTGGCTCCCATAGACAGAGGATCCTGGTGGGCTGCAGTCCATAGGATCGCACAGAGTCAGACACAACTGAAGCTACTTAGCACACACTACTACTACTTAGCTCTGTGATCCTGGGGAATGAGGACTAATAGTGCCTATATCATCAGGTTATTATAAGCTACAAATGAATGTCAAGTGCCTAGAACAGTGCCTGGCGTATAGTAAATGTTTGTTTTTCTTGTCATTATTATTGTTTAGTGTTATTCTGTAATAAGTGCTATAAAGATTCACAGGGGTTCTAGGAGTCCAAAAAGAGACTTTAATCTGGGAAAGATTCCTGAAAGAGGTAACAATGACCTGAATCTGGAATGATAAGTAGACATTACCCCAGTTGAGAAGGTGGAAGGTGGTGCAGGGAAGGGGTGTTGATAAACCACAAGTGTGACCCAAGTGTGTTAGGAACTTCATGGAGGCTGCTGTGGCTTCTGTGTTGAGGTTTGAGGCAGGATGCTAAGGGATGAGGCTGAAGCAAGATCAGATCATGGGGGTTTTTATTAGCTCAGCACCTTCTTCTGAATTCTGTTAGCCCAGATCCCACTCTTCTCACTTCCTCTCGGTCCAGGTAGCAGTCACCTTCCCTGTACTACTGGCCACAAGAGTTTTGGAGAGATCAGTGTGTGCCCCAAGCTGGCCAATCGTAATGGTCCCTGGGGAATTTCCGCTGGGGCCCGGGAGGACCAGCCCACAGCCCTTCGTGGCGTATTGCTGGAGGAGTGTGATTCTGGGGAAGTAAAGGCCTCTTTCCCACCATGACATTGTACCCCGTCCTGGCCTCTCAGGTCCTGGGACTGCCCAGGTGCCTGCAGGCCTTCCTTCTGTGCTGTGAACTTTCCCATTGTCCTACCAGCAAACCTGTTTGTAGAGTCTCAGCTTCTTCTAGGGAGTTTCTGACATTTGCAAATGAAAAAGGCCTGACTAATAGACCACGCCAAAGAGCTGGGATTTCATCTGCTGAGAGTGAGGAGCTATTGAAGGGTGTTAAATTGGGGTCGGTTGGGCCTCTCAGAGACATCTCCCTGACAGCACTGTGGAGGATGAATTAGAGAGAAAGATTGCAGATGGGGACACCAGGTACAGGCTGTCATCCTCAACTAGGAGAGAAGTGGCGAGGGCCTGACCTGAGAGAATTGAAGTAGGAATGGGGATGACAGGCGGATCCTAGAAACAGAGGCAGGTGCCTGAGGAGGCCCAGAGCGGGAGGGATCAGGAGCTGACTGGCCATCAGCCACGTCCCTGCCCATGAAGCCCAGGGCCTGAGGCCTCTCGACCAGCTGCAGGTGGCTTGGCTTGGAAGGTCAAGGCCAGGTGGTGGCAGAGACGGGGAGAAATGCTGTTCTCCCCCTGCAGCAAAGCCTTTCTGCTCGACACATTGTCACCTGGCCATGGAGGATCTGCCCCCACCCCCGCCCTCCCCAGTGCTCTGTAATCTGTCACTGCCAAGGGGTTTCTTTTCAATGTGTTTGTCCATTTTCTCATCTTTCTTAGAGTGATTCCTCATCAAAAGTAGGCCCTGCTCTCTGCTGCCTTTGTGCCTTCTTCCTGGGACTCCCAGCCTGACCATGTTGCCCCCACACGGAAGAGGCCTCCTGGAGCTGGGAAGAGCCCGCCCCACAGGAGCCTAAAGGCGGCAAGAGAGAGGCTTGCCAGGGGGAGGAGTGGAAGGGGAGATGGCTTACGAGTGGGGGAGAGCATGTTTTAAAAGTACATTCTGTGGGAGGAACTTAAATGTCCATCAACAGACAAGTGAATACAGAAAAGGTGGTGTATATATATATATATTAGTGGAATACTGTTTAGCCAATAAGATTGAAGTTTTTTCACTTACAGCAACATGGATAGACTTGGAGGACATTAGGCTATGTGAAAGAAGTTGGACAGAGAAAGACAAATACTGTATTATGATGTCACTTATATGTGGAACCAAAAAAGTACAACTAACTAGTGACCATAATAAGAAAGTAGAAGGCTCACAGAAATAGAGAACAAACTAGTGGTTTCCCATAGAGAGAGGGTATGGAGTAGGGAAAGAAAGAAAAACATGGTTACTGTGAGATTATATAGGAGAAGGCAATGGCACCCCACTCCAGTACTGTTGCCCGGAAAATCCCATGGATGAAGGAACCTGGTAGGCTGCAGTCCATGGGGTCGCTAAGAGTCAGACTCGACTGAGCAACTTCACTTTCACTTTTCACTTTCATGCATTGGAGAAGGAAATGGCAACCCACTCCAGTGTTCTTGACTGGAGAATCCCAGTGACGGAGAAGCCTGGTAGGCTGCAGTCCATGGGGTCACATAGAGTCAGACACGACTGAAGCGACTTAGCAGCAGCAGTGAGATTATATAAAACCATGTATGTGAAAGCTTATAAAATCATAAAGCACTATCGCATTTGAAGAACCTTTCATTCAAGTTTTTAAAATTTTAAAATTAAGAAAAATTTAAGAAAAAATTCATTATATATACAAGAGACTTTACAAATATCATTTGATTTAATTCTCACAATACCTTGGAAGATACTTTCTACTCCGTTTTACAGGTGAGAAAGCCAAGGTTCAGAAAAATCAAATAAAATGAACACCATCATGCAGCTGCTAAGGGAAAAAAATGAAGTTTTGAGCCCATCTCCTTGGTCATTCTCACCTTTAGACAGTTTCTTGGGTTTTTTTTCTTACCATTTTAGAGTGAGTTGCTGTCATCTAAGTTCAGCAACTATAATTATCTAAGATGTGAGTTGGTTGACATAGCATTAGATAATAAACTTTACAAACATAATGTCAAACTGATGGTGTTTTTCTTCACTTTAATTATCTGATTTAAGTAGAGATGGGTTGCACTTTTTAAAGAACCAAGTTGAGGTACAGAAGTTTTCTTTTTTTGGTTTGTACTTTCCCCCAGTTTCAGAGCAGGTATCATCGCTGGCTTCTAGAAACCTCGTTCATCTGGGGTGTTTTCCACCTCTCACATTTTAGGCAGATCTGTGTCCTGAGCAGAGCAACTGTTTTCTGGTTATCAGCTACGCCATCAAACCGCACATGCCCTCAAACCATGCTTACTGCTTCCTTAGGGAAGATTCAATTTCTTATCTCAGCTGAAGTCAAGAAAAATCCATCTTCTAAGTTACCTCCAACTCTTCAAAATGATCCTTCAGCAAGTCTACCACACAGACCTGGGAATTAATCTGTGATTCATCAAAGGCATCAGAGATGCAGGGATGTGATGAAAAGTCATTCCAAACATTCAGGCATATGGGCAACAAGTATACTGTAGATGCTCCATAGTGCCTGATTGGAAGTTATCTTGAGGGCCATGCATCCCTCTGGGAGGGAGCAGCCTGGGCATGTCTTCTTGGCCCTTCAGAACTCCATAAATTGTGGGGTGCAGGACTCTCTAAGGCATGGGGTCTAAGGACAAGGGTCTAAGAATGGTAAGAGCCTTATGTGCCCTGAAGGTGGGCTTTAACATGTGAGGAGGGACATGGAGTGATGGATAAGAGTGAAGACCTATAGCCAGACAGCTCACTCCATCAAATATAACCCTGGGCAAGTAGCTTGTCAGTTCTGTGTCTCAGGTTCCTCATCTGAGAAATGGCGATAATGGTACCTAGCTCATGGAGATGTGAGAATTACCTAAGTTAAGCCCCATAGAGTGCTTAGGACAACTATTATTACATGACACTCAGTGGGTGTCAGAAGATCATTATCACTCTTAGACCCTCATCCTTAGACCCCATGACTTAGAGAGCCCTGCACCCCACAATGTATCATGTTCTAAAGGGCCAAGAAGACACATCCAGACTCCTCTTTCTAGACCATAAGCTTCAGGTACCACGACTTCAGAATCTCCATGAAACAGCCTCATATCTGCTTCTAGAACTCCTGTAGACCTTTTCCCCATGTCTGCCTCTTGGGGGTGGACTCCACTGCCTTTGGAAACCCCAGAGGCCCCATGTAACTGAAGATGATGGTGTGGATGGAGCCTGGACCTGTGGACTTTGGTGTCCCCACCTGGGTGTGATCAGCTCTCTGTGGACCGATGGGTCTGCACCTGTGTGTCTGTGGCCCCTCATGTCTCTTGGGGATGTGGGTGTGCTCCTCATGGACTGCAGTGTCCACATCCCTGTGACTGCTGTGTCCCGCCACCATGGTCCTGCAGAACTCGGTGGTGTCTGATCATTCTAAATTTGGATCCAGTCGTCCAGACATGAAGCTTTAGAGCTGTCAAGGTCAGAGAAGAGCACATATTTTGTTTAGCAATTTGTAAGATTGACCTATAACTTTAAAATACTTAGTCATACAGTATGTGGGCTTTTCTTAAAAAAAAGAAATCTTGTCCCAGACCCTGAAAATTTTAGGGAGTTGAGGGAATGCGCTGCTGATATTGGTTGTGAAGGGGGAAATGGAGAGTGATTGTCGAGCTCACCTGGAAGTGACCGATTTGCTTTCTCACTTCCTCTGCTAACTGGCCAAGTGGAGAGAAGGTAGAGGTGCTGGAAACTTAGGAGTAACAAACAAAACAAACAGTGTGTGCAGCTGCAGCAGGGTTCCTTGAGGCAGGCCGAGCCCTCCTATCTCAAACATCTATCTGTTTGCACCAGTTCTCGGTGGGGATCCCACTCTCCCTTCTCTTGGAAGCAGCTTTCGGCTCCTCCTGTTTTCTCCACCCACCTCACTCCAGATCCAGCCGGAATCTTGTGTTTCTGTTATCTTCGGCATCCCTGCAGAGGCCTTCGGGGACCCCTCTTCAGGAGCCCTAGGGTCTGACGTCCCACAATTGTCTGTACATCTGGTGCTTTCACCAGCCAAGATAATTCACATAATTCATGCCAACATAAACAATTGTATTTCCACATAGATTGGGTTTGTTCTTCCCTGTCTCACTCTCTGCATTCCCTCTCCAAATGACCTTCGGAAGTTCCAGAAGCTCTGGTTTCAACATGACATAGAGCAACTCAGTGCCTTGGTTCCTCAACCCAGGTTCTTGCAGCTGCTGAGCACCCCACTAAGTATGTGAGGCACAGTCAGCCAGCACGTACGGTGTAAAAAAGTCTCCAGATGTGAGAGGTGGCACAGAGTGATTGGAAGCACCCACACACAGCCATGAGTTCAAAGCCCAGCGCCAACGCTTCATTTCCGTGCATCTTTGGACCAGTTACTTAACTTCTCTGAGCTGCAAGTGCTGCATGTATAAAATGAGGATAACAAAGCTGACCTTAGGGCTGTGCAAGGATTTAAAGGATGGCACATGTAAAACCCCTAGCATAGGACCTGGCACAAATAGATTCTCAATAAATGTGAAGACAGTGACCTTATTTATTTTTGATTCCCAGCACCCCATCGAATGGCTGACATAGTACATGTGGGTTCTCTTCTTTACGCTGTTAGGAGCTGACTCTGCTGAGAGGAGCAAACTGATACAAGTAACAGCAGATCTACCGGCTGAACCCCGAGCACAGCTGCCTCTGTTGATCCATCTTCTCTCTCAATCATTAACTTTCCTCTCTTGGCTAGAAAATGTCACCCTTGAAATTTGAGCTTGAGTTGGAATTGGGCAGGAGTACTGTGGGCCCAGGGAACCACACACATGTCAAATGCATCGCCTTGGCAAGGCTTGCGGGGTCTCCTGCGGCCACTTACAAACCTCATCATTTATTCTCTTGACCACTTATGTCAGGGCTGCTGATGCGCTTTAATCTCCTGCATGAATATTCTTTCTTATCAAAGAGAGATGTGTAATAGAAGTGGAAATGCAGAAAATGTAAAAATTTATAAATGGCAAGGAGGAGGAAAATAGCCCTCTTAGGGAGGCAAAGTAAGGGTTGGCTTTCAGCTTATACTGTCCAGGACAAATGTAGATTGTTCTACTGGTCTGGTTGATCCTCATCACTCCGGGAAATCTCCCACAGGGAAAGTGGAGGCCTGACTTGGGCCTCAGATTGCCTGTTTGTTCCTTTAAATATGATTGTGGGTACATAGGGCTTGGGGTTTTCCCCCCTCCTTTTGCACTGTCTCCTTTGGAATCTGTTATTTCAAAAGAAAGTAAATATCAGGTACTCATATGTTTTGCTGTTTGTAGCAGATGCCACCAAAGAAATTGAAGGCAACTGAGTGTGTTAAAATCATTTCAACCCATCAGTGCTGCTTGAAGTAATTTCCCTGGAAACCTGTGAAAAGGGTTTTCAGGCTGAACTCAAGACAGTTGTAAATGTGTCCTTTGTTGAATAACAGAAGGTGAATGTTAATGCTGAGAGGGACTCAGATGAGTGCTTGTCTTAGAAGCTCTCAGAATCTCGCACTGCCTCCCAAGGCCTCAGCCTTCCTGGAGGAGCAGTTTGGAGCCAGCTCTGTCGGGTCAGAACTTGCAAACGTGAGACCCATCACGTGGTCAGCAGGTGGGCGGAGTGACCATGGGCCAGTCAGTCCACCTCCACCCTGGGGCCCTGGGTCTGTGAAATATGAACATGGCAGGACGTGAAGAGGTGCTTGTACAGAGAACAGCCCGGGTTGGGAAATATGGACTGAGGCAGAGAAACACAAGCTTGAGTGTCAAATGCCATGATTCTTAAACCAATTCGGTCACCAACTAACTCAGCCTAAGGGAAGTCGTTGAGCAATGTCAGTCTCATTTTTCTCTTTTTTAGGTTTTGCCTGCGCTGGGTCTTGGTTGCTGTGCACAGGCTTTCTCTAGTTGCAGCGAGCAGGGGTGCTCTCTAGTTCTGATGTGCGTTCTTCTCACTGCACTGGCTTCTCTTGTTGCAGAGCACAGGCTCTAGGGCATGTGGGCTTCAGTACTTGTGCTGCATGGGCTTAATTGCCCTATGACATGTGGAATCTTCCTGCACCAGGGATCGAACTGGTGTCTCCTGCATTGCAAGGCAGATTCTTAACCACTGGCCCAGGGAGACCCAGCGTCCATTCTCTTACCTATAATATGGGGGACTAGATTAGACTGAGGACTGTACACCACCAGGCTCCTCTCTCCATGAAATTCTCTAGGCAAGAATACTGGGGTGGGTAGCCATTCCCTTCTCCAGAGGATAGAACCCTAGTCCCCTGCACTGTAGGCAGATTCTTTACTGTCTGGGCCATCAGGGAACTCACAGATTAGATTGAAGGGTGGCAAACCTTTTCTCTAAAAGGCCAGAAAATAAGCATTTTAGGCTTCACAGTCCATTTGGTCACTGTTGCAACTACTCAACTTTGCCATTATAACATGAAAACAGTCAAAGAAAATATGTAAGTGAATGAGCATGACTGTTCTAATAAACCTTTATTTGTAAAAACAGCCAGCGGGCCATAGTTGGCCATAGATGACCAACAAGGTCCTGGTTTTTTTAATTTACAAGTTTTTAATTGACAGCTTTATTGAAGTATAACTGATATACAAAAAAACTGCACATATTTAATATTTAATTTGAGGAGTTTGGACATATGCATCCACTCATGAAGCCATCACCTCAGTCAAAGTAATAAACATTACCAGTAAGGTTCTTCCTAATAATAAAGTTACAGGTTTTATCTTGTGAAAGCACAAACCCATTAGAATGTGAAATTGTTCGTGATTTTTTTTTTGCTATGTGGCTAGCTAAGTTACACATTAGATGACTATCTTGGTATGCACTTTTAAAAATCTCATAGAATGGTGGACTCATAACTTAAAGGGTCTTACGGACCACCACCTGCTTCATCCTGGAAGCCCCTCATGAGTTCCTGATTCATGCATACCAGTACTTTGCACTGAACTTCTCATCTCAGGAGATAGCCCAGCCCATCCAGGCCCTTCCTGATGTCAGTAAGTTCTCAGCAAAGGCAGACTCTGCTTCCCTGTGACCTACCCCATTGGTCCCACTTGTGCACTCTTCTTGCTTCTACCTTTTCTTTCTGCCCTCAACCCCCACAGATGAGTAGCATTTCCTCTTTTGAGTCCAAGAGGTTTGCCTTAAAGGACCATTTCAATGCTGCCTCCTTCCTTCCAGTAGAAAGCTAGCCCACTGTCCCTGACTCCTCACACCTTCCCAGCTGCCACATGTCAGGCTGGCTCACCCAGATCCAGACTTCTGGGGGAAGCACTCCTGCTCCAGTAGGTCTGCATGTTAATTTTCCATCCCAGCTGCACTCCCAACTCTACTTCTCAGACTGTATTTGGTTCAGTCCCTATGCCCTTCCCAGATATCCAAAAGCTCTTCCTGGATAGCCCCCGGGCCCCAGTTATCCAGGAACATTTAGAATACATGACAACTCTTTAGATATTTAAAGTCCACTCTTTTTTAGACCAAGCAGACTCCCTAGTATCTTTCAATTCAGTTCAGTTCAGTTCAATTCAGTTGCTCAGTCGTGTCCGACTCTTTGCAACCCCATGAATCGCAGCACACCAGGCCTCCCTGTCCATCACCACGTCCTGGAGTTCACTCAGACTCACATCTGTCGAGTCAGTGATGCCATCCAGCCATCTCATCCTCTGTCGTTCCATTCTCCTCCTGCCCCCAATCCCTCCCAGCATCAGGGTCTTTTCTAATGAGTCAACTCTTTGCATGAGGTGGCCAAAGTACTGGAGTTTCAGCTTCAGCATTAGTCCTTCCAATGAACACACAGGACTGATCTCCTTTAGGATGGACTGGTTGGATCTCCTTGCAGTCCAAGGGACTCTCAAGAGTCTTCTCCAACACCACAGTTCAGAAGCATCAATTTTTCGGTGCTCAGCCTTCTTCACAGTCCAACTCTCACATCCATACATGACCACTGGAAAAACCATAGCCTTGACTAGACTAACCTTTGTTGGTGAAGTAATGTCTCTGCTTTTCAATATGCTATCTAGGTTGTTCATAACTTTCCTTCCAAGGAGTAAGCGTCTTTTAATTTCATAGCTGCAGTCACCATCTGCAGTGATTTTGGAGCCCCCAAAAATAAAGTCTTCCACTGTTTCCCCATCTATTTCCCACGAAGTGATGGGACCAGATGCCATGATCTTAGTTTTCTGAATGTTGAGCTTTAAGCCAACTTTTTCACTCTCCACTTTCACCACCAAGAGGCTCTTTAGTTCCTCTTCACTTTCTGCCATAAGGGTGGTGTCATCTGCATATCTGAGGTTATTGATATTTCTCCCGGCAATCTTGATTCCAGCTTGTGCTTCTTCCAGCTAGTGTCTTTAGCCTACCTATAAACCCACAGTTCAGCCATTCCTTCTTTGAAAAAAAATTGTTAACTGCCTTTTCAACAGAAATCTATGCTAATGAAAGCATATATCCATTGAAAATAAGTGCCATTAAAACTGGGAATGAAGCAGCAGCCCTAGGAACTTCGACTCTCCGGTGGGAGTAAATGGACACTTAAGTTATTAGCCTGTCAGAGAAGGAGAAGCTTGTGCTGATGAGGAAACACAGCTCCAGGAGTACTGAGGTGGCAATGGCTGCACGTCTAAATGAGCAAAGAAAACCTTGTTATTTGGGGGTCTGTT
Organism: Tragelaphus eurycerus; assembly: GCA_935064755.1. NCBI lineage: Eukaryota > Metazoa > Chordata > Mammalia > Artiodactyla > Bovidae > Tragelaphus > Tragelaphus eurycerus. The sequence continues at coordinate 5,776,246 of CAKXYN010000095.1, read as the reverse complement.
ATTTTGCTGTTGTGTTTACTGAGCATTAACAGTTAACTACATGTTCCACACAATATCATATCAGGCAGGAATCCTCTCCTGGGACTGGTGTCTTTCCCTAAACTGGAGGGAGATGCAGAAAGAGACCATGGAAAGACAAAAGTCAAGGTAAAATCAAGGGACATGGTGACTTCTCAGACAGGACAAGATGGCAGGGTGGTGTCATTGAAAACTAAGAGTCCTGAGACCTTGGAGTCATTCGGTCTCATCCCCTCATTTCACAGTCACTGAAGCCCAGTCATAGAACCAGTACTTAAACCCAGCCAGTATTCCCCTATGAATCAAGAATGGGTGTTTCAGTTGAGAAGGGTGAGGTTTCCATAGGACAACTCTGATTGAAGAAAATACCCTGAAACATGAGGTGCATAAAGCCCATGATAATTGAGAGGAAATTCTCTTCTTCCTAAAGGGACCTTGGAAAAAGAGCTTTTCAATCATGGAATAATATTTGTGAAAAGCACTTCCTTCTGAGTTCGTTGGGGATTGTTTGGTGTTAAACTATGACCTTGCCAATCTGCTGATGAAAATTTACTCCCAAGATGTACCTTCTTTATAAAAAGAGCAGGCTCTGCTCTTTCCCTGGCTGAGTGCCTCTTACTGCAGAGAACTGCCTCTCTGGACAGAACCAAGTCTGGTGTGTGTTAATCGCTCAGTTGTGTCCTACTCTTTGCGATCACATGGACTGTAGCCCACCAGGGCCCTCTGTTAATGCGTTTTCCCAGACAAGCATACTGGAGTGGGTAGCCATTTCCAGCCCCACTGGTGTGCACAGTATGTGAGGAGTCTATAGGATGCAACCAGGCCTCTGGTTGAGAAGCTTGGCTTAGATCTTCACAGACTGAGTCACCAGCTCTGGTTAAGCTCCAGAGGAGGGAGAGAGGCCAGGAGCCTGTGCACTCACACACAGGGTCGAAACCCATGCAATGAGAGAATAGCAGTGCTTTACATCTGTTTGGGGCTTTACAGTTTTCAAAGCATTTTGACATCTATGACCCTGTTTTGTTGTTGTTGTTCAATCGTTTAGTCGTGACCAACTCTTTGTAACCCCACAGACGTCAGCACCCCAGGCTTCCCTGTCCTTCTCTATCTCCTGAAGTCTGCTCAAATTCATGTCCATTGAGTCGGTGATGCTCTCCAACCATCTTATCCTCTGCCACTTTTTTCTTTAAAGAACAGGTATTATTATTCCCATTCTATGCACAAGAAAGTAGAGGCTCAGAGAGGAATTGGACTGAAATAACAAATGAGCAAAACTGGATCTAGAACACAGAACACTGGATTCCTGCAGGCTTTAGTGACATCTCTGGAAGGTCTTTCCTGAGCCCTTGGCCCCTCCAAGTGCCCCCTCGGCAATGACAATGGGGTCCTGGACTCCCTCTCTTTGTCTGTCACCCTTCCCTAGACCATAAGCTGCATGAAAGTGGGGGCCACAACTGTTCACTGGAGTATCGCCAGGTCCTAGGACATGCCTGCCCCAGAGAAGATGCTCAGTAGATCCCAAATCAAATGCACTCAGGTGCCCCAGAGTCCATTCAAACTGGCTTCCAGGGCCCATAACATCTGCCTCACCCTTGGATCCACAGCCTCCACGACCTAACCTCTACCCACCTTCCGCAAGATGACCTCAAATGCATGAGGTACTTCCACTGTGGGACCTTTGCCTTGGAGCCCTCCCTTTGCCTTTGCATATACAAGCAGCTGTCTTTCTCACTTCATTCTGTTGTTGGCTTAAAATGACAATGGGACCACATTCCCAAAGAGGCCTTCCTTGCACTTCTGTCTTAAAAAGCAGCCCCATTCCTCATTACCTCTATCCTGTTTGTTTATTTATTATCTATTTCTCCTACCACTTAAGCTCCCTGAGGGCAGGAGCTTTGTTTTGTTTGCTACTGTGACCCCAGAACTTAGAGAACAGCAGACATCTTTCAAATGAATGAACAAGCCATGCTGTTTCATGTTAAGGCACCAAAATTTGCTTTCTTGTTACATCTGGAGAGCACAGTAGTACCACGTGCCCCTCCTCATCCCTCATTTGCATCCTCCACCCTTCCACCCACCGCCCCCCTACCACAAATTGGAGACTCTCCATCTCCATGCTAGCAATTAGAGAATGCTGAGGGTAACCTCCTGTACAAGGCCAGACTGTCTTCCTAGGGCTTCCCTGGTAAAGAATCTGCCTGCAATGCAAGAGATTCCTGGGTCAGGAAGATCCACTGAAGAAGGGATAAGCTACCCACTTCAGTATTCTTGGGCTTCCCTGGTGGCTCAACTGGTAAAGAATCCACCTGAAATGTGGGGGACTTGGGTTCAACCCCTAGGTTGGGAAGATACTCTGGAGAAAGGAACGGCTACCCACTCCAGTATTCTGGCCTGGAGAATTCCAAGGGCTGTAAGGTCTATGGCATCATAAAGAGTCAGACACAACTGAGCGACTTTCACTTAGACTGTCTCCCTGGGAGTCAGGAGCCCTGAAGTGACATTGCTAAGACATTGGCCACCGCAGTTACAGTTTTTGAGTTTTGGTGGGGGGGACCCACAAAGAACCTAAGCTGCATTGTTGCCTCTTTTAAAATAAGGAATCCACGTTGTTATACTCTCCTGAGCTGGCGACACACCCTTCTCTTCTGTGTCCTCTGAGGTGACTAGCACAGGGCTGGGGAAAGGTGCGGGGCTGGGAGGCGGGGGCGGGGGTGCACTAAAGGCCACTGCCACACCCCCACTCTATTATAATGCGGGATGGACCTCATTTTTTTCAAGTCCTGCTGGAAATCTCCTGCCTGGAAACCTTCCCAGATGTCCAATTTTCTTGCTTGAAGTGCATTTCTTTTCTCCTTGAAAATTAGTACAGGAGAATTTGTCTCCATTATAAACCTCGTCCTGGTGACAAGAATGTTCAGTATTCACACAGAACTTCCTAAACACTTGGTGTGTGTAGAGCACTGCAGGGGTCTGGGCTCCTAGGGATGCGGTGCCAAGGATGTGGGCAAGGGGCAGGTCACTCAAATGAATTTCCGTGAACTCTGGTCTAACTCAGGGACATGTAAACTGGCCCAGGATTCCTCTGTGTCAAGACTAGGAAGAACTCTCTAAGACTGAGGTCAGGAAATTGGGGTGCAGATCTACATCCCAGAGGAGCCACGTGCCCCATTCCTTTTTAAACTTCTGTTCTCCCCTCAGGGGCCAAAATTGCAGGGGGCTCAGGCTATTCCCATCTGGAGACTCAGAGGAAAGCAGAATTGGCCTTTTCTTTGGGAACAATGGGCTTCCCTGGTGGCTCAGATGGTAAAGATTCTTACTGCAGACAATAACTCAGACCTCAGGAATATCTCCATTATTTGAATAAGTCCATCACTGCTACTGCTGCTAAGTCGCTTCAGTCGTGTCCGACTCTGTGCGACCCCATAGACAGAAGCTCACCAGGCTCCCCTGTCCCTGGGATTCTCCAGGCAAGAACACTGGAGTGGGTTGCCATTTCCTTCTCCAATGCATGAAAGTGAAAAGTGAAAGTGAAGTCGCTCAGTCGTGTCTGACTCTTAGCGACCCCATGGACTGGAGCCTACCAGGCTCCTCCGTCCATGGGATTTTCCAGGCAAAAGTACTGGGGTGGGGTGTCATTGCCTTCCCCACACCTAAATAAATGGCAGCCCTGTTCTGGCTACAAAGAACAACTGGCCATAGACCCTGCCTCCAGGATGTTTCCACTCTGAAGGAGACGGACGTGTAGGTACATCGGGACACAGTGGGAGATGAGGTCAGAACATGGAGAGCTTTGGGAGCCTCATTAAGGAGCCTGTTCTTCATGCTGTAGCTGACAGGGAGCCACTGAAGTGTTCTGAAAAGAGGAGTGCTTTGCTTAGTTTTTCATTTTCAAAAGGACTCTCAAAGGGGATTCTTAGGAAGATGGCTGACTTGGACTCGTCTTGGAGGTCCCCAGCCTCCCTTGACCATGAGCACCACCTCCCTTGCCTCCACCAGCTGGACCAGGTGCATCTGCCAGGCTCTCATGCTGCCCTTGGGTTTCTCCCTGTGACAGCGCTCATCCTCACGTAGGGCTGCCTGTTCTCCTGTCGTGTCCCTCACTAGAACAGCAGGCACAAGCTTATGTGTCTTGTTCTATCCCAGTGTCCAGCACAGAGCCTGGGACGCTACTGGTACTCACTAACTGTACACATATTTTTTTGAACAAATGTCAGATGGAATGATTACAGTAGCACAAGAGAGACAAAATCAGGGTCTGGGTGAACTAGAGCCGTGACGGCAGGAGGATGGAAGGAAGGAGAGGACTTGCAAGATGGTAGGCAGCCCTGGAATGGTCAGTGCTCCTGGCAACCTGCAGAGCAGTGGGAGGATGCAGCAGCTCTCTGCCTCCTGTCCCTGTCCTGCTTTTCCCTTTTGTAAAGCAGGGTTTTCATACCTCCTCCCACAGATGTTATGGAGATGAAAAGAGTGTGTAACATGGCAGCTGACTTCCAGCCAGTGTGATTTGTGATGCTGGGTTTCCTGTGTTCTCTGTGTCATGGTCTCTGGACCCATAGGAGCTGAGCAAAAGAGAGGCACAGTTTGTAGTCGGTAAAAGTTCATTTTTCTACCTGTTACTCCTCCCTCTGTGTTCAAGAGCAGCCACTGTCCTAGCAAGACCACATCAACCAAACAGACATCTCTGTCTCTCATGGGCCACTGGATTCTCTGGCCTCAACAGTCAGTCTTTTCTAAAAGATGACAGATCTACACCAAAATCAATTAAGAAAAGTCCCAGCCACTTTGTGAGTGATGAATAAATGAATAAATGGCCTTTGGCCTGAGCTCTGTTATTTACTTTGATTCAGGGTACCCTCTCTGAACTTCAGTGTCCCAACCTCTAAATGGGCATTAGACTGTGTTTTGCAGTGTGTTTCAAGGACTCAGTTAGATAACACATGTGTGAGCACCTAAAAAATTCTAATGCGCATTAGAAATGCCTTTTTATATCATATATCATATTCCCCATTGGTCCCCAAAATAGAGTGAGCGCAGAGTGGGCCTTTTGCCTGAATATTAAGAGCATAAACAAAGTCACTTTGATTTACTTACTGCCCTGCATCTTGTTACATAAAGAGTCTGCATGCCAACAAGCATCCTCAGGGTGGTGAATCTTGGGGCGGTAGGGGGTGTTACAGGTTACGATGGTCTGCCTCCTTTTGGCCCGTGTTTGACCTTTGGATTATACATTTGGACCCTGACACTGCTCTTGCCAGAGGTGGCATCTTCCCCCAGCTTCCCCATCTCCCATGGCAGAGCTGAGGTTTCACAGCGGCTCTCATCTGCGTGCAGGCCCCACTCCCTACTGCCCACCCCCGGCAGCCTCTCTGTACCAGGAAACACCAGCTCATTTCTGTGCTGGGCTGTTCACGGAAACGCACTTGAGTGTGGGTGCACCAGGCTGTTCAAGGAAACACACTCTAGTATGAAAGCACAGAGGCCAGCTAGAACAACACAGCAGGGCCAGAGCCTTTCAGAAGCAAGGACAGCAGGCCTGCCTGCTGGAGGAAATAAATGGGATTCTTGGATTCCTGATGTCACATCAACAACCCAGGGCTTCAGCCTCATTTGTTTTGTCAGATTCCTCTTTTAAAATGCAAGTACGCTTTAAAATGCAAAACTCCTAATGGTCATTCACACCCTGATTAAAATGAGTCTTGTTATATATTTAACTGCTAACATTTACAAAGCTCTCCTTGTGTTCTCTCACCACACATTTCATGTATCCTCACAACTGTGATGGACCGATTAGCTCTGCTTCACAGCTGAGGAAACCAAAACTGGAGTGGTAAAGTCATCTGAACATATAGGTACAAATAAGAGAGATGGAATTTCAAATCCAGCTTCCCTCTTCCCCCTCCCCAAACCCTACACGTCTCTTGTCTCCAAGGAAACCTGTTGGGTGGTAGGACCCTGATGGGGAAGGGCTGTGAGTCCAGAGCCTGCAGAATGGAGATCCTGTCTGAGGACCGCAAAGCGGTCTGGAGGCTCATCATCAGAGTCAGCTTGCTCATCTGCTGCCCACCCACCCACACCCACCCCCACACCTGGACCAGGACAGGGCATGCAGGGTCTGTGGGCCAGTGACTATCTTCAGGCTCAATAGCCTGATTAATAATAGTAAGTTTCTGTAGTCTTATTTTTTAATTAGGAAGCATATTTGTTTTTAATCTCTCATGTCTCTAATTTAGCCATGTACATTTAACAATGTACTTTGAGTGGAGTTCCCAAGAATGCAGTCTAATGGTTTCATGTCTCAGCTCTGGTGCATATTAGTGACTTTGGTTAAATTACATAACCTCTCTGGGCTTCACTTTGCACATCTATAAAATAAGGGTAACCTAGTCTGTGCTTTTTAGTATTGTTGCAAAGATGAAATGAGGTGACTGTATAGAATTCTTAGCATGGAGTCTGGCATGTAGGAAGTATTCCCAGAATTGTAGATGGTCCAGGGCCTTGTTGTCAAATCCTCGTCCTTCTTTATTTGAGGACAGGAGCTCAAACAATGCCTGCCTCTTGGAGTGACGGAGCACCTACAGTATTTTAGCTGCTCCTTGAATGGTGAGCCATCTGCAGAGGAGTGGGACTTTAGTGTGTGCTCTGCTCTTCAGGGAAATCTACGAATTGACACCTCCTTCAGGATCTTTCCTCAGGTACATCATTGAGGCATTGCCATGAGCGCTGAGAGCCAGGAGCTTGGTCTGATAACACTTAAAGGAGGATTATGAGGGAAACTATCCTTTTGGGTTCCAGAGGTTTCTGTCCAAGGTAATTCAGATTGTTGACCTAAGCAAGAACTCTGGTTAGTGCTTAACAGACATAGAATTTGTGGTTACCAAGTTGGAGGGATGCGGGAGAGGAAATGGATTGGGAGTTTGGATTAGCAGATGCAAACTTGTATATAGGGTGGATAAATAACAAGGTCCTACTGTACAGCACAGGGAACTATATTCAGTATCTTGTAATAAACCATAATGGAAAACACAAAAATAAACTGGGTGAAGTGAGGTGAAGATTGGGCTTCAGTGGTGAGGTGGCTCGGTGGTAACAGAATCCACCTGCTGATGCAGGAGACACAGGTTCGATCCCTAGGTCAAGAAGATCCCCTGGAAGAGGAAATGACAACCCACTCTAGTGTTCTTGATTGGAGAATCCCATGGACAAAGGAGCCTGGCGGGTCCCAGGCCATAGCCACAAAGAGTCGGACGTGAGCACACACAAATGAGGTGAAGAACAAAGGAGAAGAAATAGGCTGGACTCCATAGAACCCTGCTTTGGGCTTGGGCCTGTATTTTTCCCTGATCTTTCTGTTTTGTGTCTTTCCAAGGACTGGGGCTGTATGATTGTAATAGAAATGTGATAAATAAGAAAGTTAATCTCTAGTAAGTCTATTCTGGAGAAGGAATGACTAAGCTGAAAGAGGATTGTAGACAGAGCCAGTGGGGAGATATACCCCAAGAACTTAGACAGAAGCAGCAACGCCAGAGACCTGGCTGCTTCTGGAAACAAGATTACAGAATATAACCAGGGAAGTTCATAGCGCTGAGTAATGATTCCTGATGTTAATCAAGTCTCTGAGAACCTGGATCATGCAACTTACTGAATTCAATTTATATTCTCTTAGGCAAAATCACTATGACCTGGATAGAAATTTAGCCAGAGAGCATTAAAAACTGGAAAGCCACCGGTAATGAATTAGCCTCTGGGAAACCAGGAGCCCTACTTTCTGGCTGGTTATGTTTTAAATATTGTAGGGAATTAGATAATTGACCATTTCCCAAATACTTACTATGTATTAAGAACTGTACTTCGAACAACCTGCATTCACTGGATCTCCTCCAAAAGCCCTTTGCGGGAGGCATCCTGGCTTAGTAAGCACTTGACAATTTTCTGTTATAAAGACATATTCTGGGACCTTGTGGTTTGACTCTTCTACTTTGGGTGGCCAAAAAGAAATGGCCATTCCCAGTTCTTTGTAACTACAGGAAGAGACTGATTACATTTCCAGAACAAACTGTAGGTCCATCAGAGACTGTACATGAAGCACAGTCAGTGTGTCCTTGTTGGATGACAGCTATTCTAGCCTCTGTTACAAGTTGTCCTGGATTTGTCTGAGACTTCTAGTTTTCTGTCTGCATTGATGAGATCATCATATCAGGCATCTTGACTTGACAATCGAGCTCTGAATGCAGAGGCCCATTTACTGGGCTGCAGAGTACAAACATAACACCCAGTATAATCTTATCCTTCCTATTTCTGCCCGTAAGTGCTGGAGAGAGTACCTACTTTTAACAAACCTCCTAATATGGAAGGAGCAGATGCGCTGAAAGGTGCATTCTTTGGACTGATTTCAGCCGCTTAAATCCCACGGTTGCTTGAGCCAGGGGACATATGAAAGAGAAGGGTCAGATCCAGACCAGCATTTTCAAGGTGGTCAGGAGACCCTTATCGACAGTGGTCCCATCAGTTGTCTTCACGAAGAGGCTTAATTCTTTGCACTCTCCAGCTGTGGTCATCAAAGACAGCTCATCCTGGTCACTGGGTTTCGCACAGCTATGGTGTCCTTCTTCATACTTGCTCAGCAGGGACCTTTCAGGTTTCTTGGTCATTCCTGTTGACACTTGTAGGGCACAGGACCTCTCAAAGCTTGATGGTATAGTGCCAGCCCAAGCTCACAACTGTAATTTTTTAATTCTCAGTATTGTAAGCAAAGAAGCTGGAGGCTCAGAGCTGATACCTGTCCCGGGCCATGCCATCCCATACCTTCTGCCTTGCTCCTCACAAGTCCAGGAGTGCTCAGCTTCCTGGAGCTCTGCCCAACAAGATAGCAGAAGCTGAATCTTTCATAGTTGAGGACCACAGGCTCTGCTTTCCCAAAGCAGAGGAGTCCCCAACTTTGTGGAATCTGAAGTGCCTGATGCCCACCTAGCCAGCAGCCAGTGTGCACAGGATGGACCCAGAGCATCAGTGACCAGCAGGCAAGAAAGGATCAGGGAAGGTCACTGTTCCCTGGGATTTGGGTAGCCGCTCATGGGAGGAAAAGCCAGCCATTGCTCACCGCTTACCTTGGCCTCAGCCACAGGAAGAAAAGATAATGAATAACATCCAAAACAGCAGAAGTAAGACAGCAGTTACAGTCTCTTACTGCCTGACTCTTCAAAGGTGCCCAGCTGTGCCGAGGAAGGATGTGAAGTCAGGATTTCATGATACCCAGGGTCAGGGCCAGAGAAAAATCCTGCTCTTTTCCTTTTGAAGACAGCTCTTCATTGTCTCTTGATCCTAGGACTCCAGCCTGGTTTCCCTGGCGACTGGACTGGCTTCCAGAGGCAGAGGTCAGGGTGCAGTAAGATGCAGAAAGACCTGCCGTGATGGGTGTTCAGGACAGGAAGGCCAACTGGGTGGAAAGAGGATGAGAAGACTGAAGCAGGCCTCTCTGATAACTTCAGGGCAGCCAGAGATATTCTTCTCCTTAGTCCTCATCTTGGATGATGAAACTGAACCAGCTAAGCAGCCAAGTAACCTGCCCTGGGTCACATGGGAAGGACACTGTAGAACCAGGAATTAGATCTATCATGGAGTGACGTATTCCTTGTTTCCAAAGAAAATGCTGCCACTGAGCAGCCATCAGGAAGCTGAGTGCTTAAAGTTGCTTCTCTTGGAGAAGAAACAGGTGTACAGTGAGGGGCATGGGGGGCTGTTAGGGCTGGCCAGTGGGATGAACTTCTGGCCCACAAGTGGGAGGAGACCTACCTCACTGCCCCTGCCGGACCTGCCAGTCCACCTGATGGCCAGTGGCCAGTCCTTCCGAGCAGGCTTTCCTGGGTAGCAAGCAACAGGGACCCAAAGGAAAGCTGGAGGTCCAAACTTGTGTTCTTCCCACCAGTCAGAACAAGTCAGGATGAAAACTTGCTGAGAGCAGCAGAGAGTCTCCTGGGATGACTGGCAATTTGAGTTTCTTAGAGACAGACACTGCTGGTACCAGACGTCATTTTAAGCTAAAAGCCTATGGTTATGTTGCATAGCTGATCTTCTTTATTTACTCTAACCCGTAATCCAGAAGCCGCTTTAGATTGAATGTGGGCCGTTAAGCATTCCTGTGAGAACCGCAGCTCAGTATTTTTAGGTGTTGCCATTGCCAGCTGGGGAATTACCTTTCTGTCTGCAGCTTGTGCATTTAGGATTTGATCATCTCTGTGCTTCTTCTAACCATCACCAGTCCTCAGGAGTCAGCGCCTTGCTCCTCTCTGCTGGTGGAGTGTCTCCACCCACAAGGGTTCCCGATTCCCTCCCCTGCTCCAGCCCCAGAGGCCTCTCTGGAGAGGGTCTGTGCCTCACTAACTGTATCTATCACTTGGGCAATGCGCTGCCTGTTTCCCCTCACCTCTGTCTTGGCTGGGGTGATGAGAGGGATGACTAGGGGTTGCCCAGGGTCCCCGGGGGCTCAAGAGTTGTGGGGCAGAGACAGGGAGTGAGGATTCTCTGCCAGAGCCTTGCCCAGCAGTCTGTGCTGGAGACTCCAGCTCTACCTCTCCTACTGAAAATGCTCGTGGTGGCCTTCCTTCCCATGAAGTCCTTACCTCCCATCGTCTGAGAGCCCCTGACAGCCCCTGCTGCCCCATCAGGAAGCTGTAAGTGCACCCATGCCCCTGATGTGCCTGAGCCTCGGGCCAGCATGGGGCCAGCCTCTGTGTGTGTTCTGACCCCTCCCTCTCCACGAGCTCTCCTGCCTGCCTGGCCTGGCTCCGGGCCCACTGGCCACTTGGATTGCCGCCTCTACCTGCCTCTCTGGCTTTTATTAAACTGTCCAGATACCTCCCCATTACCCTGGTCTCACCTCTGCACTCCTCCACCCAAGTCCCTCCAGGCCTGGCCTGCCACCACAGAGGGGCTGAGACAGAGGGAGAAGCCTGTGCACTGAGCTTGCCAAAGGAAAGGAAACTGCCACCACAGGGCCTGGCAAGCCCTTGGAGAATGGGAAAACACAGCCACCTGAGGCCCGGTCGCCCGAGCCCCAAGGTGTGTGGCAGCCTTGCTCCTGCAGGGTCCCAACGCAGGTGCAGATGGACAGAGGTCTCCTGCCTCATGAGGAGGGCAAGCATCTTACCTACCAGCTTGGCCACCTCTGACTCACCAGCGCTTTCAGCTTGCGTTCTTATATATTGAATGGCTCTAACAATACCCACTGTGCAGAAGCATGGTTCTCAGTACTAAGGGAAGAAACGTCTATAAAATGTTCTTCACCCTCTGGCATGTCACAGGTGCATAAACCACAGTAATGAGTACACTCGTATTGCTGTCACTGCAACAGAAGCCTTGCCTTGTCCCTCCCCTTCAGGTGGCCCCAACCATCCTCCTCTCCTCTCAGGGCTCCTCCCAGAATATGTGACCATTTCAATTCATAGCAGCATCCATACGGGGCCAGAATGTTCACTTCAGAAGAATTAAGTCACGTTCTGTCCCCGTATCTACAGGACACTCCTGCCCCGTCAGCCTTCTAGCTAAAGTGCAGACGGTTTGAAGCAGAGGGAAGTCTTCGCTGACAGAACACAACAGCAGGAATCCGCAGACTCATTGCAGCCCCAGTGCAGCCTGGCCAAGGGCAGCGAGTGCTGGGTCCACTTTGACTGGAAAATGCCTACCACAGCTTTCTCGTGGAGAACAGATGTCAGCATGGCGCACACCTCCGGGAGAGAGGCAGGCAGGCTGATCCCACAGGGAACACAGGACATTTCCTGCCTCTGTAGGCGGGTGGTGGCCTTCCACTTCCATCCCCTCCTCCTGGCCTCACACTCCATCAGGACCACATCGACTTTCATTCCCACCACCCCTGTTTGCTCTTCATTTGCCACCGTGTTTCTCTAGTGTGTGGGCACTTCCCACCCCCTCCCCCCAAATGGCTTCTGCTGTGCGGCTGCATTCAGCGTTTGCTGTTTGAGATCAGCCCTGCGTCCCGACCTCCTGCTTCCCCTCCCTCTGCCGGCCCTCTCGCTCCGTAGAACGTGGATTCCAGAACACACACACATACACACAGATTCACACTCCTCATGTGTCCCCCTTTCCTGCTCCCCACATCCACATCTGCCTCTCCCCTGTGCAGACATTGTTCCCAAGATACACAGTCTCTTCCTTGCAGCCCTATTCTATCATCCGAGCCAATCAGGAGGCACCAAATCTTTCCTAAAAATCAATGCCTGCCTTACTTCCAGTGCCCAGTCTACATCTGCTCATCCTCTCCCTTTCTTTAAAAAATAAATAAATATATAATAAAGCGCTCTTTTCACATGACCCGGTTGCCTGCCATTGCCAGGGCCCTGAAAAGCTTCTGCTGATCAGGAATCTTTTATTCTGCAAAGAATTGCTCTGACACACTTTTCTCTCGTGAGTTTGTCCTCTGTTCATGTGGCACAGGTTTTTAGAGGCTGTACGTGTGGGAAGGGCCAGGAAGATATTTGATAGCAAAGAGGGCTTTTAAAAGGGTTCTCTGAGCTCTGGGTCCCATAGGACCTGGCAGGGAGTGACTTATCAACCTTTTCCCTTCTGCTTTTGGCTCAGGGGAAAAGGAAATAAAAAGCAACAGATGCCCCTCCCCCCACTACACGATTTTTAAAAAAAAAAAATCATTGTGTTGAAGTATAGTGGATCTTCCCAACGCAGGGATAGAACCCTGGTCTCCCTCATTGCAGGTGGGTTCTTTACCAGTTGAGCCACCAGAGAAGGCTTTAGTTGTTTTACAATGTTGTGTTAATTTCTACTGTATAGCAAAGTGATTCAGTCATACATATATATACATTGCTTCCCTGGTGGCTCAGATGGTAAAGAATCTACCGGCAGTGCAGGAGATCCTGTTCAATCCCTGAGTCAGGAAGATCCCCTGGAGAAGGGAATGGCAACCCATTCCAATATCCTTGCCTGGAGAATTCCATGAACAGAGGACCCCACAGTCTGTGGGGTCGCAAAGAGTCGGACATGACTTAGCGAATAACACACATAAATTCTTTTTCATATTATTTTTCATTACAGTTTATATTATAGGATATTGAATATAGTTCCCTGTGCTATACAATAGGACCTTTTTTATGCATTCTATAAGTACCAGTTTGTATCGGCTAATAGCAAACTTCCAATCCATATCTTCCCCAACTCTCTCCCCCTTAACAAACGCAGGTCTCTGTAGGACCCCTTTTTTTTCTTGGTAAGAGTAGTAGGAAGGGCAGGGACTTAGAATAGCTGCTTGAAAATTAGAATGCATGATCAGCTGTGTATTCGCCCTGCTGTTCACAACCACCATTCATGACTAGACTTGAGACATGACTTGGCCATGTCTTCCCACCACCCCTTTCTGCCCAGTACTTTTTCTGGGTCATTTCTCACAAACTGACATGCCCACTTTAAGGAACTAGGTATACAGATTTAGAGAAACTTATAAAACCAGAAAACTAATGGGTGATTATTTATATTACATAAAGATTTTTCTGTTCCTCAGTGCTTCCCGGAGAGGCTCATTTAAGGAGCAGCTGCCCAGTGTATCTGTCTCTTTACATATCCTTAACTGCTGCTGAAGTTCCAAGTGGATCTAAGGCTTGGGGCTCAGACAGGTGGAGGTTTAATTCTAGCCTGGCCACTTAGTGGCAAGTTAGAAGACCTCAAGATCCTACATGCTCATCTGTAGAGTGGACATTGTTGAGAGGATTAAACAGTTTCCTTATCACTTCACTCATCAAAAATGTGGTTTAGAATGGTATGTCTGAGAGACTCCTTTACTGTTTCACACAAAAAGAACCCCACTGCTGCTGCTGCTGCTTCGCTTCAGTCGTGTCCGACTCTGTGCGACCCCAGAGACAGCAGTCCACCAGGATCCCCCGTCCCTGGGATTCTCCAGGCAAGAACACTGGAGTGGGTTGCCATTTCCTTCTCCAATGCACGAAAGTGAAAAGTGAAAGTGAAGTCACTCAGTCATGCCTTAGCGACCCCATGGACTGCAGCCTACCAGCCTTTTCCATCCATGGGATTTTCCAGCCAAGAGTACTGGAGTGGGGTGCCATTGCCTTCTCCACAGATGTGAGCAAATTTAAGAGACTATGTTTGGGATGGTTGGACGTAAGATAAAAACTTCAAAATTCACTTTGGGGAGCCCATGCCCGTGGCTCCCAAGTGTCAGGACTGGAGTTCTGGGTGGCCAAGGCTGGCTTGTAACCAAGAGTCATGAAGTAAATGAGAAGCCAGGTCTGCATCCTGATTGACAAGAGCAGGCTAAGGAAGCCTGGAGCGTGAAGGCAGAGAATAGGTAGAGAACCAGAATGGAATCCAAGGTGAAAGGTCTGCAGAAGAGAAGAAGACAAGCAGGGCTAACTGGAGGCAGGAGGGGCTTGGGACCACTGACCACCTGGAGGAGTCCCTTTAAACAAAGCCCCCAGAGAGAGTAGGGTCAGGACCATTAGGCAGGTTTGGGGGGCAGGCCGGCCCAGAACCCCAGCTGGGGAGCAGGGCATGGCCCCACCATCTAAGAGATGGTTTCCTGTGACTTTTTACCTCCTTCCTCAATGCCTGTCTCTTTGGGCACAGATAATTAGCACCGATGGTAGCTCATTAGCTAATTATTTCTGGTTCATGTTTACCGAATGCGTTACAGACAACTTGGACACGTCTTTCTGAGAGTCAAGTACTGGAAAATTCTTCAGAAAAAATAGATGCTTGATACATAAGGCTCCCATCCCTCTGTCTTCCAGAAAAATGATAGCTCAACTGTGTCAACGACAGTGTTTCTGCATTCTCCTCCATCTTGTCTCGGTGACGGCTGTGGGGAGTGCCGTGGGAAACACACAGAATGTATATGTGGGCTCAAGACCTGTTTCCATCACTGACTGACTATTGAACCTTGAGAAAAATTAGTTAGCTTTTCTGAGCTTCGGTTTCCCTGTCTATGAAATGGAGGACATGCTGTCTATTTCGTAAGATTATCATGAGGATTAAACAAGATCCTTTATAAGAGGAGTATGTTTTGGGACCTCCCTGATGATCCACTGGTTAAGACCCTGTACTTCCAATGTCGGGAATGCAGGTTCAATCCCTTGTCAGGGAACTGTGCTGTGCTTAGTCACTCAGTCGTGTCCAACTCTTTGAGACCCCATGGACCATAGCCCGCCAGGCTCCTCTGTCCATGGGGATTCTCCAGGCAAGAATACTAGAGTGGGTTGCCATGCCCTCCTCCGGGGGATCTTCCCAACCCAGCAATCGAACCCAGGTCTCCCGCATTGCAGGTGGATTCATTACCTCTGAGCCACTAGGGAAGCCCAGGAATACTGGAATGGGTAGCCTATGCCTTCTCCAAGGGATTCTTCCCGACCCAGGAACCAAACCAGGGTCATGGAACTAAGATCCCACAAACTACATGATGTGGCCAAGAAAAAGGTAAGTATGTTGTGAAAAGTAGAATGCTAAGCCAGTATTTGTTGGGCTTCCCAGGTGGCGCTAGTGGTAAAGAACCCACCTGCCAATGCAGGAGACATAAGAGCTGTGGGTTTTAATCCCTGGGTGTGGAAGATCATCTGTAGGAGGGCATGGCAACCCACTCCAGTATTCCTGCCTGGAGCATCCCATGGACAGTAGCCTTCCAGCCTCCTCCGTCCATGGAATCACACAGAGTCAGACACGACTGCAGCGACTTAGGACAGCACAAGACAATATTTGGCTGTAGTTTTCTCATTCAGTCACCAAACATTGTGGAGCATTTCCATGGCAGCAGGAAGTAACAGGGCCACAAGGAATCGTTCTGGAGACCCTACCTCCCTGTACCAACCTTCTCAGACAGCCCTGGGGCAATTGTCAAGGCCACTACCTCCCCTCCAGCCTCATCCTCCCTTGTTTTTAGCCCAGTGTCTGTTCAGGTGATACAGAACTTACTTCTACCTTTTCTGCCCACCCCACGCATCAAGGCCCTTGCTCACACTGCTTCCTCTTCTGCCACCCATTCTTTCTCCTGATTCTGCTCAAGAGGCAGCTGGCCTGCATTCAAATCCTGCATTACCCTAAGACTAGTTTCTTCACCTCCCCAAACCTCAGTTTTTCCCATTTAAAATGAAGACAAGGCTGGGACTTCCCTGTTGGTCCAGAGGCTAAGACTTCACACTACCAATGTAGGGGTCCCAGGTTTGATTCCTGGTCAGGGAACTAGACCCCACATGCTATAACTGCTATAACATGCAGTTGGGATGAGCCAACTAATATACAGAGCAACCAAACAAATACATAAATGTAAGTATTTAAAAAATAAGTAAAATGGGGACAAGGCTGCTGTTGCTGCTGCTGCTGCTAAGTCACTTCAGTCATGTCTGGCTCTGTGTGACCCCATAAATGGCAGCCCACCAGGCTCCTCTGTCCCTGGGATTCTCCAGGCCAGAACACTGGAGTGGGTTGCCATTTCCTTCTCCCAGGGGACAAGGCTAGTTCCAGCCTTACTGGGTGACTATGAAGATTAATCAGATAATACATGTGAAGGGCCATTAACAGTGCTCACACAGAGCAGGTGCGGCATCAGCGTCGGCCGTCGTTATTGCCACCACCATCCTCTCTCTAGAAAAAGCACTCCTTCTCCCATGATGATGTGTCTCTGTCCCCAAATGGACCACATTGTGTTGAAGTGGTCTGCCTCTAAGTCCTCCCCAAATAATGCTGACATTGTCTGAGGACAGAGACCCTGTCTTATGAGTCTTCATGTTCTCTGTGCCCAGACAGAGCCAGGCGCATGGTACAGGTTCAAGAAATCATGGAACTGACTTCAAATATCCCTGTGGTGGTTTTTCTTTTTTCTTTAATACCATCTTTTATTATACAGGTAATTCATACATAAGCATATAAGGCAGAAAACAAAATCACCCTCAGCACCACTCTCAGAAATAACATGACATTTCAGTGTATGTTGTAGATGACTTCTGTCCTATCTAATGGCATCTGAGCTTTGGGTCTGGAATGAAGACTCTATAGTTGGGTGGGACTTTAGCGTAACTTCTTTCCACGATTTATCTAATTAGGTGTGCAAGCAGGATGCTGCTGAAAGGAATTTGGCAAACCTCCCTGCCTCCATATCCATTTGATAATGATTGTTTTTTTAACTGAAATATAATTTGACCTACCACACTGTGTTAATTCCTGGTGTACAACATAGTGATTCAATATCTCTATACATTACAAAATGACCACCACAATGTCTACTTACCATCTGTCACCATGGGGTGGTTTTTCTTTACTATCAATTTTGACTGGAACAACATTCCTTTCAGTGGAGCTAGTCATAGCCGTGGAAGGATGGACTTAACCTATGATCTTGTATGGCTCTGACTCCATTGTCATCATCAAAGTGGTCAGCTTTTGGTGCCTGCTTCTCCTGATGACCTTTACCTTTTCAGCCTGTCTTCCTGTTGCGTGAGGGTCAGTTTCAGCAGCTCTGGAATGTGGTGTGTCTGTCTAGGGGCAGGGCTTGTGAACAAGCAGATGGTTATCATGGTCCTGGCTAGGAAAATGAAGATTTACCCCCACAGCTGCATGCTCAAGAGCCCTGAAAAGTGATACACACAGGACAGGGCTTCCTGTTTCCCAGTATTCATGTTGACATCTTTCAATCCACATGAGGATGTTGGATCAGAAAGTGGACACTGAGAAGAATTGTAAGCCTGGACAGGACAGGGCGAGTGTTGTTTAACTGCCCTTGGTATGAACCTTTGTATTACAGAAGAGCTGCTTCTGCAAGAGGCTATTACCAGCTTCCTATCTGGCCTTCCCTACCTCCTCTGCTGTTCAGCTTTATCATTGCCACCAAGAGGACGAAGAGCCCCAGTGTGGCCCAGGGACAGTGAAAGCTAAGACTCACAGAGTGCACGCAGCGTTTTTGGCCACACAGCTAGACCATGAGGGAAAGCTGCTACTTAACCCCCACTGCAGTTATGTTCACAGAACCCCTGCCTCCCATAGAGAGCTCCCTCCTACTGAGTCCAAGGGATACACTTGAAATCCCAACTCCCACAGATACCTGGAGGGAGGGCTGCCCCATCCCACAGGGTCATGACAACACAGGAGCTCGCTCCTACTTCTGGTATGTTCCCCAGCTCCCAGGGCCTCTGGATGCCCCAACTGCACAAGACCCAATCCAGAGGCAGCACATACCCCTTCTGGGAGCATCAAAACAGACCATCCTTCAAGACTGCTCCTATGAAATCTTAAATTCAAATACTCACTCTCAGGTCTTCCACTGGACTCATCTTCCATCTCGTGGAGCCCTCTGCTTTCTCCCTGCCTCCTCACCTCTCAGGCGCATTATCATCATCACTCATTTTGCAGTACTCTCCATCCTCTTGCCTCCTGTGCAGACATTCACCCTTCCACAAATTCACAAAACAGCACCATGAGCCAGACTCTGGCAGGTGCTGAGTCTGTAACAGTCATCAGAGTCTATGTGTCCAGTCAAACATGAAGAGACAGAGATGAAGCCACAAATGCATTCACACATGTGTAATTGCAAACAATGATATGTTCTATGAATCTGGGCTCAATAAGAGACCTAGTTTTGTTCAGTGATCACGTGCAGACCAGAGAAGATCCCAGAGGAAGTAATACTTGCACTGACAGCTAAGATTATTCAGTTATCCACATTGACAGTGGGAAAAGTGCTTTCTCAACAGCGTGTGCCAAGGCCCTGAGTCAGGAAAGAGAGGGCACATTTCAGAACTATAACGGAAGCTGGTGGGGGTGGAGAGCTGGGAGCCTAGGGAGTATAGTGTGAGGCGAAGCTGGGGAGAGAGTCAGAGACCAGAGTAGGTAAGGCCATGTGGAGCAAGTTAGGGCTCTGCGTTTTATTCTACCTGTGATAGGAAGCCTTTGAAGTGTCATAACTGGGGAGGCCACCAGCCCAGCAAAACCCAAACCCCAGATTAATCCAGCATCTGCTTCCTGTGCCCGTACATCTGGGAAGAAGTCACACAGCCCTCTGGAAGTCAAGTGGGCTAGACTAATCAAGAAGCCCTTCACAGAGATTCAGAGGGTGGAAATGACTTGGCTGTAGCTGAAAGTTACTCGGTGAAGCCTAGAAGTTGTAATGGACATAAAACCTAGCATTTCACTTACTTCTCATGTAACTCACATGGTGGATCCACAAGAGGGCATTATTATCTCCATTCTACAGCTCAGACAGCTGAGGCCTAGGAGAATGTGACTCATTAGAGTCAAGCCGCTGACAGCTGGGAATGTGGACCTGGAGCTTCTGCCTCCCAGTGTTTTTTCTGCCCCACCCAGCAGGGTCTGCAGAAGAAAGAAAATTCCCTTGGAAAGAGAGTGAAGTGGAACATGGTGGGGCTACAGCCCATGCAGGTGTGATGCTGGTGTTCTTTCTGAATCCACGGTAGCTCCCACATGGCTTTGATGGGCTCTCAAATAAAGGAAAAGCCATAAAGCTCCTGCTTTCAACTCACCCTTTAAAAAGCATGAGGTTTCAGAGGCCTCTGTTGAAAGCTAGCTCCCCTCCTGGCTCTCAGGCTGACACCAGAATCATCAGAGCAGAGATGATCCATCCAAGGGAAAGAGCCAGTCCCATGAGTGTTTGATGGAGGTGATCAACGGCTTGAAGGGAACCGGCTCAAAGTGTGTAAGCCTGGACTTCACATTGGGCAAGGCTGACTCCTGAGCCGCCTTCCGCAGGATGCAGAAGGAAACAGTGGCAGATGCAGGTGCTCCCTGAATCAGCTGCATCTCCATACCCTAATAATGAACTATCTGAACAGGAAATTAGGAAACAATCCCATTTACAGTAGCATCAAGAATAAAGCAGCAAGAACAAGTGCCCTCTGCCATGCCTGACACCCCAAAAATGCTCTCTGGTTGAGCAGCACTCCTCACCTTCCTCCTTCCTCTGTGCATCCCGGTCACCATATCCACTGGGAGCCAGACTACAGCCAGCTTTGGTTCCCTCCCCAATATTGCCTTGGACACAGAAGGACTTCAAAAAGTACATGTTAAAACAATTAAACAATCAACGAGCAAAGCACGGTCAATAAATACAGCTGTCCCTCTGTATTCACAGGATATTGGTTCCAGGACCCCCGGAGTATACCAGAATCTGGGAATGCCCAAGTCCATTATATAAAATGGCATAGTATTTGCATATACCCTACACACATTCTCCCATATACTTTATTTTATTTTATTTTTTTGTGACCACACTCCATGGTATGTGGAATCTTAGTTCCCCGACTAGGGATCGAACCTGTGCCCCCTACATTGGAAGCATGGAGTCTTAAGCACTGGACTACCAGAGAAGTCTTCCCATATACTTTAAATCACCTCTAGTTTACTTATACCTAGGTATAATACATAACACAATATAAATGTGTAAATAGCTGTAAATACAACGTAGAAGTGAAGTGAAGTCGCTCAGTCGTGTCCGACCCTTTGCGACCCCATGGACTGTAGCCCACCAGGCTCCTCTGTCCATGGAATTTTCCAGGCAAGAATACTGGAGTGGGTTGCCATTTCCTTCTCCAAGTGCTATGTAAATATTTGGCAGGAGGAGATGGGGACAACTGAGGATGAGATGGTAGGATGGCATCACCGACTCAATGGATATGAGTTTGAGCAAGCTCCAGGAGATGGTTAAGGACAGGGAAGCCTAGCATGCTGCAGTCCATGGGTTTGCAAAGAGTCGGACATGACTGATAAACAACAACAATGGCAAATTTAAGTTTGCTTCTTTGAACTTTCTGAAACATTCCAATATTTTCAATCCACTGTTGGTTGAATGTGTGGATGCAGAAACTTTGGATGCCAAGGGCCTGTTGTAGTGTAACTTTTTAAAATTGGAAACACTATACAGCCATGTAGGAGGCACACCATGCTCTTTCCCATGTTAGGGGAAAGAGCACGGCATTGAGGCATCGCTCTTGGGCTAAATCTCAGCTCTGCAGTTACTAGCCAGGAGAATGTAGATAGGTTACCAACCTTCTGTCAATTTGAGTTGCTGCATTTCCAAGTCAGGGCTTTGCCTTCTTCACAAGGACAGTTATGAAGCTTGGATGAGTTGACAAAGGACCTAGCATGCTGCCTAAAGCATAGGAGGTGCTCAAGAAAAAGTATTTTTCTCTGTCTCTGAAGAGCCAAGTGCCTGAATATGGGCCATGGGGAGAACTGCTTGGGTGTGAATCCTAGCCCCATGGTTACCAGTCACGTGATCCTGGGCACCTCTTAATCTTTCTGCATCTGTTTCCCCTTTGCAGAATAGGATGGCAATAATATTGGGTTGGCCAGAAAGTTTGTTTGGGTTTTTCTGTCACATTTAACAGAAAAGCCCAAACAAACTTTTTGGTCAGCCCAACAGAAAGCACCTGGTAGTGATTCAGATGAAATGAGGACAAGCGTGTGAAGCACGTACCTCCACTGGAGCCAGAGGGACATCCACCGGGACACGCCACACTGGGGACACACGAGATGCCCCGCATGGAGCCCAGAGGGGCAGCCCACCCGGACATGCTTCACCGGGAAACACCGAGATGCCCCGCACGGAGCCCAGAGGGGCATCCCACCCGGACATGCCGCACCGGGAAACACCGAGATGCCCCGCATGGAGCCCTCTGTGCCCGTGCATGTGTGGATCTCAACTCCCTGCACACGGGTGCTCCTTCCATGTGCTAAGCAGGCACCTGTCTAATGAGTCCTCTTCATGGCTCTGTCACCAGAACACACACGGAGCTGCCAGCATCCTCATGGTCTGCCCCCAGCTTAGCTGGTGCCAGTAACTCCCCACATCTGCTGCCCTGCTCAGCCTGTGGTGAAATGTGGCCTGGGATGAACACACAGTGGAAAGCTAATGAAAACAGTCAACTGTGATTTTCAAAGCCTGTGCGGCTACACGCCTCCACCTCCATCCTCAGCCTGGTCCGTTCTGCGTCTCTGTGTCTGCCTCTCTCCTCGGCTGAGCCTGGTGAACCTGACCCTTCCCTCTGCCTCCTTTGCCAGTGAAAGTGAAAGGAAGTCACACAGTCATGTCCAACTCTTTGTGATCCCATGGATTGCAGCGTGCCAGACTCCTCTGTCCATGGAATTCTCCAGGCAAGAGTACTGGAGTGGGTTGCCATTGCCTTCTCCAGGGGATCTTCCCGACCCAGGGATTGAACCTAGGTCTCCTGCATTGCAGGCAGATTCTTTACCAATTCAGCTACTAATAATACCTTGGCCATTATTTGGCAGAATATAGGAGCTCCCTGAAGAAGCAGTGGAAGGATTTGGCAGCTGGGAGAAGGGGAACAGACATATCCATATTCTGCCAATGTGGCTCACAGCTGCACCTGGCCCAGTACTGGGGAGAGAGGACTGGTCTCAGCAGCCAGCGGCAGCAGCCAGGAGTCTTGTCCTTCTGCCATCATGCCTCCCCTGGGGACCTGCAGTGTCACCTGTACAGAGAACCAGTGTTTGGAGGCTACTCAAGCAATCAAGTTAGGGAATGGTCATCATTACCTTTGGTTCCAGGCGAAAGATGGGCACAGGTGCTAGAGAGTTAGGTTCACACCAGCTCGGCCACCTATTTGCTTTGTGACTTTGCCAAGTGATTTAACCTCAGTTCCCTTAAGTGGGAAGAAAAAAGGTAGAGGGAGTAGCAGTGCCTCCTTTGAAGCTGATGTGTCAGGCATTTAGTAGATTTGCTTGGCGCACAGTAAGCCTCCAGCTCTTATGAGTAATAGCGGCATTAATAATAGCTGACTTCTGAGAGTCTCCCCTCTGTCTGCCTTGATCTTCTCAACCTTGTCAGCGTGGCTGTTTTGCTCAATCTGATTCTCCTGGTCT
Source organism: Tragelaphus eurycerus (assembly GCA_935064755.1). Taxonomy (NCBI): domain Eukaryota; kingdom Metazoa; phylum Chordata; class Mammalia; order Artiodactyla; family Bovidae; genus Tragelaphus; species Tragelaphus eurycerus. Next base: position 5,753,371 of record CAKXYN010000095.1, on the reverse strand, counting down.
TGTTCTTGCTCCAGTTAATGTATTTTTAACTTTGACTTTGTTTCCCAGCTTCCAGACTTTAACCTCCTCTAGACCACTGAGGCCAAGGAGCCCACCCCCCAAAATCCTGAATTGGCCCCCCCACCCCTGGTACCCAAATCCTTGGGCCACTCTTGAGCCCCAGCCTTGGCTCAGTGGCACAGACCAGAGTCTGTTAGCCTCTCTACCTGCCTCCCTAACTCTAGTCCCCCAAAGCATCCAGAGCTCAGTGGGATGTTCCTCGGGGCCGGCTGATGGGGTGGGCAAGAGTGGAAGAGGGCAACATTTCCTCTTCCCCAGGCTGGGATCAATGAGCCTTGAGCAGCTCTGGTCCAAGGAGCTAGGTTTAAATAATTTGACAAGCAGACATGTCCAGATCATGGTCATTTCTCACTTGGTCCCTGAGACCTCTGTAACCAGAAGCAGGAGAAAGGTAAGGATGCTCCCTGACACCAGAGGGTGGACAGCGCCCTGCAAGCCTGCAAAGAGACTTGTGCCCGGGAGTCCTGCTCTGGTTCATTCATTCACTCAGTGGTAAATATCTAGGGACTTCCTGTTCATCTCTGGGAAGATTCGACAATTGTGTCATTACCCATACCTCCTTGATCTTGAAGAATTTTTCTCCTTAATAGTCCTCAAATTAGATGGAAATCTAGAAATCACAATAACTGCTGCCCAGGCCAACAGATAGGAAGACTTCTGAGTTCTGGCCTCAGCCCCCATCCATGTTAGGTACAGATGACAGACCGGGGTGGCAGAGTGTCTGTCTCCTCCTCCGGGCTGCCCAGGGCTCCCAGCCAACCTTCTTCTTATTGCCTTCATCATACATATGTGCCACCATCAGATTCAGCCCCCAGAAAACTAGCCACATCTGTATAAATAACAGTTAAAGCTGCATATATCCTGGGGTAAAAGAGTCAATGAGACTGCAGAGCACGCAGGGTCAGATGGTGTCAGCTCACTGAGATGGAGTCAATGGGAGGACCTCAATGTGTCCACCCCTAGGATCAACAGAAGAGTCCATGCTAGGAATCCTACTTGAATAACAAAAAAAGAAAGAAGCAAACCACACCTCCACCCAGTCAGGAATAAGAAACAAGAGGAAAAATGCAAAGAAAGAAAGAGATTGGATATTCACACTGTGAAAGGCCTTTTGTCATCACAAAGCTCTCGGATTCTAGGCTCCTTTGGGAACTGTAGGGGAGGCCTGGCTTGGGGCTGGGATCCAGGCCATGCGAAGGCAGGTATAGTGTCTCCTTCCACCACCAAGGCGCAGGTTAGAAGCCTGACAACTGGCAAGTCAGAGATACCCATCAGGGCTCAAGAACTGCAGTGGCTCCCCAGCTGCAGCCTGTGCAGGAACCTCAATCAGGATGTCAGACCCTGGAGTGGAGTGTGAATGAAGGGAAGCCACTGTAAGTCCCCAGTGTTCTTGGACCTCAGGGAGAACAATTTGTGTGGGATCTTGTGTTCTGGAACAGTGCTCTTCCCTGTCCTTGGGAAGTACCTACAACATTTCTGTTCTGAAACCAGAGCTTGTTCCTCTGTGGCCCTGCAAACCCCACTGGCCATCAGCACAAGGACTGAGGTCTTTGGTCAAAGAGCATAGGAGCTGAACATGGCCTTATTCATGAGGCTGTTTGTTTCATTCTCTCAGTTTTATAGATGAAGAAATTGAGGATGAAAGGGCTGGTGTTGGAGAAGGAGCCCCATAAGTCATCCCAGAAGAGCATGAGAGGGTAGTCTCTCACCAGCCTGCTACTGCTGCTAAGTCATTTCAGTCATATCCGACTCTGTGTGACCCCATAGACAACAGCCCACCAGGCTCCCTCGTCTCTGGGATTTTCCAGGCAAGAACACTGGGGTTGCCATTTTCTTCTCCAATGCATGAAAGTGAAAAGTGAAAGTGAAGTCACTCAGTCGTATCCGACTCTTAGCGACTCCAGAGACTGCAGCCTTCCATGCTCCTCCATCCATGGGATTTTCCAGGCAAGAGTACTGGAGTGGGGTGCCATTGCCAAATTGAAAACTCTTCTCCCATGAAACTGTATGCAAAATTTGACAGCGTTGGTGTCCTTGGTCCTCTGTGTTAACCACAAAGTCTGACTCAATGTTGAGGATAAAATTCAATTCAGTTCAGTTGCTCAGTCATGCCCAACACTTTGCAACCCCATGGACTGCAGCACATCAGGCTTTCCTGTCCATCACCAGCTCCTGGAGCTGTCTCAAACTCATGTGCATCGAGTTGGTGATGCCATCCAACCATCCCAACCTCTGTTGTCCTCTTCTCATCCTCTGTTGTCCCCTTCTCCTCCTGCCTTCAATCCTTTACAGCATCAGGGTCTTTTCCAATGAGTCAGTTCTTCTCATCAAGTGGCCAAAGTATTGGAGCTTCAGCATCAGCATCAGTCCTTCCAATGAATATTCAGGGTTGATTTCCTTTAGGATTGACTGGTTTGATCTCCTTGCTGTCAAAGGGACTCTCAAAAGTCTTTTTAAACACCACAGTTCAAAAGCGTCAATTCTTCAGCACTCAGCTTTACTTGATAGCTCAGTTGGTAAAGAATCCACCTGCAACGCAGGAGACCCCAGTTTGATTCCTGTGTTGGGAAGATCCTCTGGAGAAGGGATAGGCTACCCACTCCAGTATTCTTGGGCTTCCCTTGTGGCTCAGCTGGTAAAGCATCTTCCTGCAGTGCAGGAGACCTGGGTTTGATCCCTGGGTTGGGAAGATCCCCTGAAGAAGGGAAAGGCTACCCACTGCAGTATTCTGGCCTGGAGAATTCCAAGGGAGTTGCAAAGAGTCGGACATGACTGAGCGAATTTCACAGCTTTCCTTATGGTCCAACTCTCACATCCATTCATGACTACTGGAAGAACCATAGCTGGGATGGAGGGGGTATACTCAGGTACTCACATCACCTGCATAAAAGGAGGAAATACCTCTTACCCTTTGAGGATGCTTGGGTCCCAGCCAGTCAACATTCTCCCTAAAGGAGCTGTGTCTATAATAACAGTTCCCATTCATGAAGCACCTACTCTGTGCCAGGCACTAAAGAGATTGCTTTGCAAAGCTTTCTCATTTATTTCTAAAAGCAACCTGTAAGATAGATTTTGTTATTATTCCCATCCTTGTTGGAAACTGAAAACCCGAGAAGCCTAGCTGTTTGCCCAAGGCTGTAGGTGTTTGCCCAAGGCTGTGTGGTGCATCAGGAAGCACTGTCCAGAGCTACACACAGGTCAGTGTCAGCCGCACCTGCTGCCTCCCCATGTCACCTCCAGTCTCCACTCACCTGCCCAGCTCAATTCATCTTACATTATGTTGCCACTCCTCTTCCTCTTTATTCTTCCCAAATGCATCATGCTCATGATATGCAATCCTATGAAGCATCTCATCACTTTTGATTGCAGAATAGATAACACATTAATTATTTTTTATATAAGCCCAGTGACCCAGTGTTAGTCACTCAGTCATGCCCAACTCTTTGTGACCCATGGACTGCAGCCTGCCAAACTCCTCTGTCCATGGGATTTTCCAGGCAAGGATACTAGAGTGGGTTGCCATTTCCTTCTCCAGGGGATCTTGCCGACCCAGGGATCAAACCCAGGTCTCCTGCACTGCAGGCAGATTCTTTACCAACTGAGCTACCAGGGAAGCTCCCTTTTATATGAGAAGACATACAAAATAAAAGGGAATACTCCTAATCTTATCATCATACTTTTAACATTTTGATGGTCTCCACCCAACAATATCTTTTTTAAATTTTAACTAAGATTCTACCTGTAGTAGCAGAATTCCAAAATAAGAAGGAAAAAAAACACATGCCCACTTTCCCTCTTCTTCTGTCCACTATCTGTCTGCTTCAAGGGATCCCATGCCAGAATTTTGCACCCCCACCACCCATCTCCTATGGCCTCTCCCACTGCCTGGGGAGCCGGGCCCACGGGCAGTGCTGACTGTCAGAAGAAGGGCACTCATCACCAAGCCAGAAGCCTCAGGCCACTTGTCCCAGTGCATCTTCATCCAATCCCTTTGCATTCCCTTGGCTAACATATCAGGCCTGTCTTCCTGGTCTCTTGAAGAGCCGTCCTCATCTCATCCCGTCTGCTGCAGATGCAGCGCACGGAAGTTCACAGGCTGTCGGGCAGCCCCTCTCAGGAGGTGAATTGTAACTGCAAATGGAGGATGAAAAGGAGTCAAGCATTGAAAGAACTGGGAGAAGGGAGCTTTGAGCAAAGAGAACAGCAAGTCCCAAGGTCCAGAGGTGGAAAGGTGTCTTGTTACAGGGTGAAGATGGCCAGTGCTGGTGGAGTGTAAGGAGCCAGGGGAGGCAGTGGAGATGAGGCTGGAGAACTGACAGGGGCCAAATAATGCATTGTGGATGTTAAGTGCAAGAGAAACCATCGTAGGAGTTTTCAGAGAAGTGAGGCATGACCTGACTTACATTTCTTAAAAACCACGTTTGTGACTTGTGGGGGTAGGGCAAGCTTAGATCTGGGGCCCAGCAAGGAGGTCATTGCAGCATCCCAGTGAGAGCAGAAATGATGAGGAGCAGGATGGAGGCCACACACATAGAGAGAAAAGGTGAATTCTAGTCTCCAACTCATCAGGAGGTATGGTCTGTCACCTCAGCTCTTTGAGGGTAGATATAGACCCTCATGTGCCAGGTCTGTCCCTGGTCAGGGACATAGCTCCTCATTCCCACCCCACAGGCATACATGAGGATCCTCCATGGATAAAGCTACCCCGGCCTGTAGCTCGCTCTCGCACTGTGGGGGAAGGACTTTGCTCCAAGAAACTCAGAACTGGAGTCAGAGACAAACCATCCCCAGACATGACCCAGAAAACTGGCCACTGATCAAAGACGTCAGGGCTATCAAGTAAGACAGCCCAGCAGAGGCCTCTGAGACAGGGGCTTGGAGATGGTAACTGACCTCCAAGTGGTGAAGGATAAGTACATACTAAAAGGTGTCTCCAGTGGTAGAGAAACCCAGTCTAAACAGAACATGAGGGTGACTGACCAAAGAAGCCTTTCACTTAAACATGGAGTCTTGCCCAACACTGATGACTCTAAAAACACTGGAAACTGTCCTTTCTGCTGTGGGGGAAAAAATGCCTCCCTGTGTGCCAGAAAGAAAAGGATGTGGTCAGGAAGGAAGGGGGTGGAGGGGGAGGTGGGAGGGGTGGTATTTACAGGCTTCTCAAGAGTCTGACATAAACAGAGCAGAATGAGGAAAAACCTAATTTTAAAACTTACTCTGTAATCATGGTGCAGACCATCTGAGAATCAGGACATGTTCCAGCAGCCGGGCTGGGACCGGTGCCTGAGTGAGCCAGGGCCATGGACTTCATAACTCCCCTGGGTGACACAGGGTGTTGGCTTCACCCCCACATCAGCCCTCTCCCAGTGGTGAGCCCTGATCCCACCGGCTCTTTCCAAAGGGGCGTATCTCCATCCTCTCCCTCTCCACCTCCCCACCTGCCTTTGACTGCTGCTTCCAGAGCCTCTTCTGCAGTGGGTTGTAGGGAGGAAAGATGCTGGGTGCTGCATCTGCTAGAAGTGATGCAGAGCAGGAGGTTTCCTGGGACATGGGCACAGGGCCCTTAACACAGTCGGGAGAAGAGAAGCTGAATTCTCAGAAAACCTGATGTGCTCTTTATGGTAACTCCATAGGTTCAAACCATGACATAAAGAAACAAGGTAGGGGCCTCTTTTCCACCGTCTAAATGCAGTAAAGTTTACACAGCAGTCAGACTTCCTTTAAGAGCAGGTTTGTGATGGTGGTTAGGCCACAGACTCTCAGAACAGGGCCTGTGACATGACCAGGACTGAGACTCAGCAGCGGAACTTGTCCTCTGCAGCAGGTTTGTGATGGTGGTTAGGCCACAGACTCTCAGAACAGGGCCTGTGAGATGACCAGGACTGAGACTCAGCGGCGGAACTTGTCCTCTGCCATGCCTACGCTAACACTTAATCGTTGGGCAGAACCAGAGCCCAAGGAAGAACCTGGGTAGCCTGAGAGGGTGCATTTAGGGAGAGGGGAGTCAGTTTAGTAATTGTTCCAAAAATGTTTTACTATTTTAACAAGGGGTATGCTGATAGCAGTGTGTACCAGCCATTATCAGCCATGACTTTTATTTTTCAGAGCCTTTGGAGCACTCATTTAATACTAGAGTCAGTGTACAGAATTTAGAATAAGATCTTGTGTTTGCAACTCAATTCTGCTCAGCACTAGCTATATGACCTTGAGCAGGTTTCTTATTATTATAATGGAAACTGGAATGATGTCCACCTCATGCAATCGATGTAAGAGGTAGATGCAACGGTATTTCCAAGAGTTAAGACTAAGTGGATGTGAATAAAACTCACATACCCAGAGAAAATTCAGAATTGGAACTGTTCATGGTTCCATGAAGAAGGAAATGGCACCCCACTCCAGTACTCTTGCCTGGAGAATCCCATGGATGGAGGAGCCTGGTGGGCTACAGCCCACGGGATCGCAAAGAGTCAGACATGACTGAGCGACTTCACTTCACTTTATGGTTCCAGAGTTGTGGACAGAGATCTCCCACCTCTCGTTGTTGTTGTTCAGTCACTCGGTCTTGTCCGACTCCTTGCAACCCCATGGACTGCAGCACACCAGGCTTCCCTGTCCATCTCCTGGAGTTTGCTCAAACTCATGTCCACTGATTCAATGATGCCATCCAACCATCTCGTCCTCTGTCATCCCTTTCTCTTCCTGCCTTCAATCTTTCCCAGCATTACGATCTTTTCCAGTGAGTCCCACTTCTTGCCCAACCCTAATATTTTCATGGTCCAAGAGAAGCATGAAGGCCCACATACCATATTTTTTAATATTAATTTTAAGTCAAACTAACAATGCTAAATGTAAAAGTCATACTAACAAAATGCTAACTTCTATCCTCTGAAAATGAAGATCATGGCATCTGGTCCCATCACTACATGGGAAATAGATGGGGAAACAGTGGAAACAGTGTCAGACTTTGTTTTTCTGGGCTCCAAAATCACTGCAGATGGTGACTGCAGCCATGAAATTAAAAGACGCTTACTCCTTGGAAGGAAAGTTATGACCAACCTAGATAGCATATTCAAAAGCAGAGACATTACTTTGCCTACAAAGGTTCGCCTAGTCAAGGCTATGGTCTTTCCTGTGGTCATGTATGGATGTGAGAGCTGGACTGTGAAGAAGGCTGAGCGCCGAAGAATTGATGCTTTTGAACTGTGGTGTTGGAGAAGACTCTTGAGAGTCCCTTGGACTGCAAGAAGATCCAACCAGTCCATTCTGAAGGAGATCAATCCTGGAATTTCTTTAGAAGGAATGATGCTAAAGCTGAAACTCCAGTATTTTGGCCACCTCATGCGAAGAGCTGACTCATTGGAGAAGACTCTGATGCTGGGAGGGATTGAGGGCAGGAGGAGAAGGGGACGACAGAGGATGAGATGGCTGGATGGCATCACTGGCTCGATGGATGCGAGTCTGGGTGACCTCCGGGAGTTGGTGATGGACAGGGAGGCCTGGCGTGCTGCAGTTCATGGGGTCGCAAATTCATGGGGTCGCAAAGAGTCGGACACGACTGAGCGACTGATCTGATCTGATCTGATCTGATCCTCTGACCTTAACAGATGTATCTTTTTAACAACCTGGAGAGCCAGGTTCAGCTTTAGAATTTTTAAGCTCCCAAAGTTCTGTGCCAGATATAGCCACATAGGTGAACCTGACCCTCAGGACCTAGTTCCAAGGCTCTTCTTTCCCCTTGCTCTGTATCATACCCGACCCTCAAGACCTAGTTCCATGGCTCTTCTTTCCCCTTGCTCTGTATCATGCCTGACCCTCAGGACCTAGTTCCATGGCTCTTCTTTCCCCTTGCTCTGTATCATGCCTCACCCTCAGGACCTAGTTCCATGGCTCTTTCTTCCCCTTGCTCTGTATCATACCCGGCCCTCAGGACCTAGTTCCATGGCTCTTCCTTCCCATGGCTCTGTATCACATCAAGATATGGATCATTATACAGAGGCATGTGGACATTTAGTGTATATATGTCCAAACTCCATGAGTACAAACACCTTGGGTCCAGGGGTACACACACAAGTGGAGTGGACTACCCTTAGGAAAACAGACCAGGAAAAATGCCTATATATATCCTGAAGGCAAGTTTGGGGCCATCTGAGCTGAATCTCAGATACCCAGAGGAGTATCTTGAAGGAGGGGCCCTGGTTATAGGTGGGCATGCCCTCTTGGCCCTACAGACCCTGCCCACTGTGTAAGGGCATGGCCAGGAGATACTAGAGTGGGTCTCTTTAAAGTGTAGGGCCAGGTGGAGGCTCGTCTTACCTAGGCTTGCTGGGTAGAACCACCCAGGATCTCAGAGCCTTCCCTGGCAGCTATACAGGCTTGAAACCATCCGTCCTCTCGTGTGTGGTTCTCTGATTCTCATTCCAGTCTCCATCAGAGGATGTTAGTATCAACCGTGCCCTGCACACCTGCCCACTCCCTGCCTTCAAGAATGCTGTTGCCCCTGCCCGCATTCGCTTGGTGACCACAGGGCTTCCATGAGAGCAAAGCAAGGCTCCTTCAGAGAGGTTGCTCTGGCCTTCATGGACAGGCCTGGGAAAACTGCCTGGGTCTGGGTGGAGGCCTGTACTTAGACCCAGGGACTGGTTATTTGAATGAAATGCTTCACATAAGCTTGTTTGATTGAGATTTGCCTCTTTATTCTAGAAACGGGATTCAGAAAGCATGAAGGTTGCAGTAATCGATGTTTTCATTATCAGCTCCATTGGCGAGTCCATTAGCTGTGAGCTTTGGGTCAATGGCTGATTGTCTAAAACAAAAACACTGTGTTTATCACAGTGAAGAGAAGGGTTGTTGGAGAAGGAGGGGGATGAGATGATAAGGATTAATATTGACCTAGTGTGTTACAGTTTACAAAGCAGTTGTTCACACATCATGTCACTTCATCTGATCCTTGGAATAGCCCTGAGATTAAGGAGATGGGCTTATTTTTCTTCCCATTTTACACATGAGCCGCCTGAGGCTGACTTGCTAAGGTCAGCCAGCAGCCACCTTGGGACTGACATCCAAGACTCCCGAGGGCAGTCTTGGTGCTTCCTCCATCCATCATTCCAAAGACTTCAAGGAAGGAAAGGTGAGATATAAAACTCAAAGGAGCTGTTCCCACAAGTGTGGTGCAGTAGAAAAGGCAGAATTTGAGGTCAAGGAGATTCAGCTTTAAATCCTGGCACCACCCCTTCCCATCTATATGATTTTGTGTTGTTCTCTTTTCCTTATCCATGCTCAGTTGCTAAGTCATGACAAGCACTTTTGTGACCACATGGACTGTAACCCACCGGGCTCCTCTGTCCATGGGATGTTCCAGGCAAGACTACTGGACTGGGTTGCCATTTCCTCCCCCTTTCCTCATAGAAGGACACCACATAATCGTCTCTGCCTCTTACAGTTGGTGCCAAGTGCTTGCACATGCAAGGGTCCTATGACTGTTTGTTTCCTTTCTCTCTGACCCTGTCCCATCTCTGTTCCTTGTGCTGTGCCCAGTCACTTCAGTTGTGTCTGACTTTTTGCAACCCTATGGACTGTAGCCCACCAGGTTCCTCTGTCCAGGGGATTCTCCAGGCAAGAATACTGGAGTGGGTTGCCATTCCCCTCTCCAAGGCATAAGTAAGTTATAGAATGTGCTGTTGTTCTTCAGTCACTAATCATGTCCGGTTTGAAATCCCATGGACTGCACCATGCCAGGCTTCCCTGTCCTTCCCTATCTCCTGGAGTTTGCTCAAACTCATGTCCATTGATTCAATGACACCATCCAGCCATCTCATCCTCTTTTGCCCCCTTCTTCCCTTGCTTTCAATCTTTCCCAGCATCAGGGTCTTTTCCAGTGAGTCAGCTCTTCACATCAGGTAGCCCAAGTATTGGAGCTTCACCTTCAGCATCAGTACTTCCAGTGAATACTCAGGGTTGATTCAAGTCCAAGGGATTCTTAAGAGTCTTCTCCAGCACTACCCTTTGAGAGCATCAATTCCTCAGCATTCAGTCTTCTTTATGTTCTAACTCTCACATCCATACATGACTACTGGAAAAACCATAGCTTTGATTACATGGACCTTTGTCAGAAAAGTGATGTCTCTGCTTTTTAATACACTGTCTAGGTTTGTCATAGCTTTTCTTCCAAGGTGAAAGCATCTTTTAATTTCATGGTTGCAGTCACCATCCATAGTGATTTTGGAGCTCAAGAAAATAAAATCTGTCACTGTCCATCTTTTCCCCAACTACTTGCCATGAAGCAATGGAACTGGATGCCATGATCTTAGTTTTTTTAATGTTGAGTTTTAAACCAGACTTTTTGCTCTCTTCTTTTACCTTCATGAGGAGTCTCTTTAGTTCCTCTTTGCTTTCTGCCATTAGGGCAGTGTCATCTACATATGTGAAGTTATTGGTTATCTTGAATCCAGCTTCTGATTCATCTAGACTGGCATTTTGCATGATGTACCCTGTGTATAAGTTAAATAAACATACAAGTTAAATATATGTACTCTGCATATGTCTAATATACTATATTAGACAGTGCTGTAGAGAAAATGAAGCAAAGATGGGGGATGGGGAGGGCTGGGGCAGGAAGTTTTGATTTTAAATATGGCGATCAGGAAAGATTGCACTGAGATTCAGGCAATCAGGAAAGATTGCCCGGAATGATGGGGCCAAAGGGGCAAGCCTGCCAGATAATTAAAATCCAGGACCTGTAAAGACCTGGAGATATCCATGGAAGTGCAGAAGAAAGCTTCCTGGAGGAGATGGTGAATGCAATGATTCTGAAATATCAGGTAGTTACACACAGTAAGACTTTAGGAGAGGAAGGAGCAGTGCAGGCAGAGGGCACAGCATGAGCAAAGGGGCAGAGGTGAGAAACCGCGTGGTTTATGGGGACAGGAAGGCCAGACCACAGAGGGTCACAAACGTCCTATGAAGGAACTTGAACTTCTCCTGTAGGTGATGCCAGTGATGTCCATGTAAAGGAGACTATGAAGGGTTTTAGGCAGAGAAAAGACATAATCATATCTGCATATTTGAACATCAGTGCAGCCTGGAAGATGAATTTAAGAGGGATCAGAGTTGGATGCAGAGACCAGTTGTGGACCATTATAGGAGACCAGGTAAGAGATGCTGAGGGCTTGGATTAAACAAGGGCAGTGAGAGTTTGAGGAGAAAGGGAGATAAAGTCAAGCATCACTTATGGGAAAAAAATTCACAATATGCAGTAACACAGTAGCTGTGGCAGTCTAGGACAGGGCAGAGGAAGAGCCAGAAATGATCACACTTCTGGCCTGGAAGATGGGATGAGCAGCAGACCAATGCCTGCAGCAGAGACAGGGTGAAAGGACCAAGTTTATGGTGAAGGTCGCTCAGTCATGTCCAACTCTTTGTGACCCCCGTCGACTTTACTGTCCATGGAATTCTCCAGGCTGGAATACTGGAGTGGGTAGCCATTTCCTTCTCCAGGGGATCTCCCACATTGCAGGTGGATTCTTTACCAGCTGAGCCACAAGGGAAGCCCAAGAATACTGGAATGGGTAGCCTAGCCCTTCTCCAGCAGATCTTCCCATGAACAGGGGTCTCCTGCATTGCAGGCAGATATTTTGCCAACTGAGCTATCAGGGAAGCCCAAGTTTATGGTGGACGTGGTAGGTTTAGTTTGGATCATGTGGAATTTGAAGTGATTCTGGCATCTCATTCAAAGTAGTTGTAATAGTTATAGAATGATTCCAGTGGTGCTATTCTTGGAACTTATCAGGGATCTCTTTGAAAACTGTTACAAAAGCTGCATTAACCAGTTATGCATTTTATAGGCATAACTCTTTTTGTAAAAATCCACTACCTTGGAATGCACATTAATAGCTATTTTTCATAAAAGAACTAAAGATGATATGATACTTTTCAAAAAGAAACCTACTCCCAATCACTAGGCTTAAGTCATAATGAGTTTTGGCTGCTTCCAAAATCAAACTCTTCCTTAACTATTGTAGTCCTGGGGCACCTGGGGCTGTGAAAGAGACCATACCTCAGACCTGAGGGATTTCCAGTAGAGCAGTGGGCAAAGTCACAGCAATGGGTGGAATGAACAAGTGTGTAGCCTCCCAAGGTCACCACATTCACTGGCTACACTTTCCAGATGCCTTTGTTTTGATGTGATGATTGTTGTTCAGCTGCTAAGTCATGTCTCTTTGCGACCCCATGGACTGCAGCACTCCGGACTTCCCTGTCTTTCACTATCTCCTGGAATTTGCTCAAGTTCATGTCCATTGTGATGATTAAGAAGCCTGTTTCATGTCTCTGTTCCAGAGAATCTTCCAAGACAAGGGTATCTTCCTTCTGTTTCAAGACAGGCACAAGAGTGCAACTTTATTTTATTATCTCTGTTTTCAGAAAATCTGGGACCAAACTAAGCTTTGGGCCCAAGTCTCTGCTCACATAATTTTGTGTAGGAAAATAGAGGCAAAGTATGAACTGTAAATACTTAATAGAAAAAAAAAATTAAATGACAAGATATTCAGCCCAGAAAAGGACAGCATTATAACAAGCCAAATTCCCTAAGCAACATACCACAGCCAGCCCAGTGTTTAGGACAGGAGAGCAAGTACAGTTGTACACTATTGAGAATACTTGTCCTCCAGTCCCACAGAGGAAACCGCAGGCCAGCGGAGCCCGGTCACTGTAACCAGTGAAGAAGCAGGTTGGAGCAACACAGAAAATGAGTGTCTTGTGACTGAATAATTGTAGCAATCCTTTTACTTGGGACACAAATCTGCCTCCAGTGTGGTTTTTTCATCAACCCAGCAAGCAGTTCGGTTCTCACTTGACCTGACCCTTGTATCATTATATCCCACTCAAACAACACTTATTCCCTTTTGTACAGTAAGAAGCAGCTATAGAATTACCTGGCAGCTACTTCTTGGTCCGGCTACAACTAGCACAGGTAACAAAATGGTAACAAAATCTCCAACTTTCTGCATCAAGTCAATTTCTCTTACTTAGTTTCTGCTAACCATTATACACTGCAGTTATTGCCAGCAGTTATTAAGGGCATTGAGGCAAGATAAAAGGTTCTTGAAGCTGTGGGCTAACCTCTTTTCCAGGCAATCCAGCCTTCCCTTCCCTTCAGGCTGGGTCTGACTAGCATAGGGAATGCTGGGGCGGGGGGCAGTGGCAGCAGGAGGCAGAAGTTAGTGTCCTTGTATGAAGGATTCTGAGACAGTTCAGTGTTAACCTGGCAACGTAGCGCCCTTTCAGGCCATTGGTATAAAGTCCTGCAGGATCTCTGTCACTTCGTAAGAAGAAGAACATTATATCGAACAAGACTACCTCTTTGCTGATGAGTGGCACAGTCTCCTTTCTTTCCTTAATTATTAAATTCTTACACAGTATTACTGAGTTATTCTTGGTCCCAGGAAAAGATATATGGAGGTTGCATAGCCAGACTCTGCTGACTAAATATCTGCCCCCAGTAGGGTCCAGTCCAGCTTCCCATGGCTGCTCTGGGAGCTGCTAGATCATTGGACAGCCTGAATCCCCTCCCCTCTGGCTTCTTCCAGCATCATGTAAGGACACTTCAGAAGGCATTGTTGCTTAGTGGTCAAAAGCATAGACTTTGGAGTCAGACAACTCCCAGCTCCATGCCTTACAACATGTAGAACTCTTGACATGTGACTTAATATTTTTGTGTCCATCCTCTCAAGTATAAATGGAAATAAAAATATATTTATCGTGTCGGATATTTTGAGCATTAACTGAGATAACATAAAGAACTCAGCATAGTGGTTGGAATAGAGTAAGCTCTAAATAAGTATCAGCTATGATGATGATGAAGAATATTCCATAGCATTGGGGGAGAAACATGGGCTAAGAATATGGGCATATCGTCTCCTCCTTCCTTCTGTTCAAAGTTAGAAGCAGCCAGGAGGAGGAACAACGTGCCCAGAATGGCGTGTTTGCTAAACTAAGCAATTAAACTTCCAGGCTGGACTTAAAGGTGATGGGAGAACAGCACAGCAAAGTACGTATGCCAGTCTGTGGCACAACTTGCACATTGAGGTGGTTTCCCAAAGGTGACCCTTATCTCCTGTTACAAGTTTTTGTGTGCAGGTTTTCTAAATACTGGATTGGCCAATGACTAGAATGTAAACATTTTTCTTTGTTGAGTAGAAATTCTACTATTGTGATTTCATATGAAATCAGTATAACCTTTAACTCTCTTTGCCCTTCTTTCCATCTGCAACTTCCTTACAAGTATGTCAGATTTCAACCACCATCTTTTCTTAACAAACAAACCTTACATAAGCTCACACTTCCTGAGAAAGTATTTTTATTCAGTTGAATACCTCTAGATGGTTCATTGCAATTATACTACTGCAGAGAGTTGATGCCTTTGTGGATCTCACAAATGCTTCTTTGAGATTTTTGCTCTCTGTTGAACTACTTATGGCTTAATTTAATTTGTACTGGTGTTGCATTTTATTTTTGTTTTGTTTTGATTTGTTCTCCTTTAATCCTGAAGCAGCACAGCATAGACATTTTTTTTGCCTGAATTCCCCCTCTAAACTTCCCATTTTGCCCAAGTTGACTGTTAGTAAGTGGTGGGCACCTCTCCAGCTTTTAAAAAATTCATTCAGCCTCTTCTTTTCTTGTGCATCTCTTCTGCTTTGCCAGGTCAAGCTGGGAACTGCCTGACTTGAGGGAAGGGAGAGTAAAAGCCATCAGTGACTCAGATGGGGTGAGCTACCCTTGGTACGGGAACACCACAGAAACTGTGACCTTGGTTGGCCCCACCAACAAGATATCCAGGTTCTCCGTCAGCATGAATGACAATTTCTACCCCAGTGTGACATGGGCGGTGCCAGTGAGTGACAGCAATGTACCGCTGCTCACACGGATCAAGAGGGACCAAAGTTTCACTACCTGGCTGGTGGCCATGAACACAACCACAAAAGAGAAGATCATTCTGCAGACCATCAAGTGGAGGATGAGGGTGGACATTGAGGTGGACCCTCTTCAACTTTTGGGGCAACGGGCCCGGCTGGTGGGCAGGACTCAGCAGGAGCAGCCCCGGATCCTGAGCCGGATGGAACCCATACCCCCCAACGCACTAGTGAAGCCCAATGCCAACGATGCCCAGGTCCTCATGTGGAGGCCCAAGCGGGGGCCACCTCTAGTTGTGATCCCTCCTAAGTAGAAGCAGACTGGCCTGACTGTGTGTGGAGCATATGCCACTGAGACACGCAGTGAGGTTGCCAGGGGTGGCAGGAGCCAAACTGAGTTTCTGAGCCAAAGCAGACCTCGTGGTTTGCCAGCCTTTGCAGCCACTTGTGAAGAGTAGAGCTGCTCCTTGGCTGGTAGAACCATAATCCTTAGGAAAAATCCCTTCCTTTTAGGAATAAAGAAAATCGCTGCTCTGAAAGACTTGCTGTGATTACCATGCAAGTAGCCATATTTTGGAGCTGACCAGGATGATTCTTTTATCTGAACTATTGACCATTTCTTTCCTGTGAGAGGCAGGGGATGGAAACAAAATTAAACAGTGCCTGTGGCAAATGCTGCTTCCCAACCAATTAGAAGTGAGAGTGAAAACATCCACATCAGGTGTTTGTAAGACATATGTCCCATTGTCTAACTGGAGGGTGCTGGGGAATGGGGCGGAATGAAAGTGAATGGGCAATGGAAAGAGGAGGGGATAATTTTGTTACCGCAAAGTAATACCTGTGCATGTATTAGTTAATCATCAGATCATCAACACACTCACTGAAATGAAAGAAAGGCTAAGAAAACAAAATATGTTGGTTCCGTTCAAAGGGAGAGCCTCTTAGGAACTGTCCAGGGTGCTGACGGTGGTTCTAATTGATGATGGTGACAGAATTTCCATCTACCCACATCTTTCCAAAAACTGTTTATTCAAAGTATCCTCAATCACAGTATTTGGATAGATAGTTTCTGAATTCTGCCATAGCTGTGATATTTGGGGCCTTCACCATGTTTTTACTGATAAGTTTTTACTGAAACCCAAATTGTGATTTTGTTGACAGCTGCTGCTTCTCTTCCCATTACCAGCTCTAAATTTACAAAAAGATCATTGTTTATAAGGCATGAACCCATGTAGAGTTTTGAGACCATTTCAACAAGTAAGAATAGTGTTTTGCTGTTACACATTCACACATGCAAACACACATGCCAGCATGATCGCTAGCAGACCTGCTAGCTGTATCTGCATGTGTGCTTATAGCCTTTATGCATACACAGTACATATGCTGTGTATCTGTATATGTTTATTTTAGCTCAGTTTCACAGAAGCACAGTTTCACAGAAGTTTAACTGCTTGAGCATTTGTGAGAACGTGCTTCATAATGCTTAACTTCAGACTCTTAATGAAAATCTGAGCTACTCACAGCAACCAAACCTGTATTGGTGAGATCCAACCAATAAGGATGAGAGGCCATATTTCCTCTAGTCGGGACAATATAAGTTTTTAAAGGTATCCAATCTTTGCCATAAGGATCAACACAAAAAGAACTTTTAAATCGTTACAAAATAGCTTTTCCTTTTATTCTTGATAGTGCTAATTTTGATAGATAGATAGATCCCTCGTTCAAAACCCTCCATGCAAAATAATTCTAAAACTCCCACAATACCATTGTGGATTTTATGAATGGATATTGCCAGCCTAATTTCAGAGATGAGAGAGTTAAGGTTCATGCAATTATTATAATCCCATGGTTGGCTCCACTGATCTACCTTTTATCTGAGTTTGAAGATGGAGAATAAAAAGCAGGAAGACTTGTTTATTACTTTCATTAAAAATGGAGTTTAGTCTCATTTACTTCAGGTTACTTCAAGTCGCAGGAGTAGGTGCTTATTTCCATGAGAAGTTTAACAGATCCACTCCAAATTTTAACCTCACACCCTAACCACCAACTCCTCTCTTATAGATTCGTTATTGATGGTAAGCTGAACTATTTATAACACCACATTAATGACGCATCAGTGACTCACAGAAGACCTGGAGACATTCCATTTAGAAACAGTTCAACTGTTACATTTGGATTTTCCTGTCCTTACCTATCTCTCCTTATTTTATGGGAGAGGTGGTCTCAGAGAGCTCCATGGTTTAAATACAAAGCTGCTTAATTTTCCATGTTGACATCAGAAATAGTAATCTCTCCCTGTGATTGAATTAGATGTAACCCTTATGGAATTCTGGAGTGTCGATACTGATCCTGAAATCTAATCCTCATGGCCATACTTTAAGAAAACCTGACACTTAAAAATCTAAAATTGTAACAAACAGAAGGTTAAAGAGGAAAGGTTTTTTTTACATTACAAAATGCTACGCAAGATTTCTGCCCATGAGAATATGATATGACTTACACAATTATGTTTACACATAGCATAACTTTTTCAAGGGCATATCTGTATTTATAAATGCTACATACTTAGTTAGACATTTTTCCCACTGAAAACTCACATTTTCTAGAGTTTTAAAAGAAATTACCCTGGGCAAGTTTTCTGGAAAATTAGGTAATAACAAAAATGAGAGAAATAGATAGGAAGGTACTTATAAAAATTAAAGGTACTGTGCAAATATACATTATGATTATTATCAGTGATAGTTTAGTTGGGTGTCTCAGTTCTGAAGTCAGCCTGGCAGAATGTTCTATTGCTCTGCAACCTATTATTTTGAAGTTAGAGTTGCTTTACAAGGAAATAGTGTCTTTTTTGTCATCCATAGATCATTACCTTTCAGCTTAGTCAGATTTGGCAAAGGAAAGGCTCTCCAACAAGAGTGAATTCACCTTGAAATCTCTGTTTGGGTCACCTCCATCCTCCCATCAGGCCTTTCTTTCCCTGACAGTCCCTGTGTCTGACACCAGATGCCGTCAGTTTGAAGGGGCTCATGTGGTGCCTCGATTAGGTTTTAGTTGGGTAGTCTTAGTACTATATTTGGATTCTAAAGACACATACATACCACAATAGTCTCTTAGTGGCACAAGAGTTCTTAATTCCTGTGTGGAAAAGAACATTTTATTAAGTCATAAATTCCTCATAGATTCCTTTGAGATTTTTTTTTTTTCCATAACCTCAAGGAAATTGAGATCTCATCTATTCAGGGTCACATCATTCTCAGGGTCATAATCAGCAGCAGAGCCAAGAGAAGACCTGGGTTCCCATATGTCGTATCACAGCATGGTCACACTTACCTGAGACCCGTAGTTCTCCTCTTGGCTCCAGGCAAAACACTGTCACAGTCCTTGAGCCATTCACCCTCTTAGCACTAGAGACAATCAAATCCATCCTTTAAAGAAGAGTTATGTCCAAGAAATGAATGTTCCTGATTCTCTTTTATCTATACCAACTGTTTTGAACTCTTAGTCTGGGTCTTTGCAGCATCTTACATTCCTAGCTTGTTGCTTTGGTCCACAGCACCCAAGAAGGTTGGAAGCTAGTTCTTTCTCTGTCTTCCTTTCCATGGGCCCTTTTGCAGTTCCCTCTTTTCTGAAGCTAGGAATATCTCACAGGTCAAAATCATGTTCTCAGCAGTCATTCTGAGCAGTAAAATAAAAGAACTATGATTTATGGAGTAGTTTACAAAAGGCTTCCACATGCATTTTTTCATCCCCAGACAGTCTTAGGAGTGTAACAATAAATTAAGATCCACCGAGGTTAAGTGGATAGGCACACAAATAGAAAATGTGGAGAGTTGGGATTCAAACTGAGCCACTTGGCTCCACATCTCTCACCACGACGCTACACTGTGGCACCTCCTGTTTGTTCCCTGCCTGGAAAGCACAGAAGAGAAGGAGGAGAAAACAGGTCACTTTCACCTACACAGTCATGTAGTCCTTACCCGTCAACTAAGTGGGCATATTAAACTAAGAGAAGTAACACTGTTTTCTTATGCAGAAAACTGTGCAATCCACAAGGAGATTTGCCCAGAAATAAATTCTTGCCAGGGCTGCAGTGTGGGTGAGCTGGCTGTCACTCACCAGCTTTTAGCACAGTACTGGTAATCAGTAGAGTAGGAAATCTACTCTCCTGGTCTCAGAATCCCTGAAACACCAAGAGCACAAAAGGGGGAGGAAAGCAAGCATCCCACAGCTGAGGTCCCAGCTGAGCAAGGCCCTGCCACCCGCCACCCCTCAATGCAGCAGGAGCAGCCCATGGGGCGGAGGCACTGGAAACAATGGCTTTCCAAGCTCCAATTGGCACATTGACTATTCTTGTTAGAACTGAGGGCACAATTAAACATTGCCAGAGCCAGCTCCCAACTGAGCTGCAAAAAAAGATGTAAACACACACACACACACACACACACACAGAGAGACCTGCTACACTCACACATGCTTCAAGCTGAAAAGAAAATTAATCAAAACCCCAATGAATGCCTGAACTCTATAATTAAGCCTAAATGATCCTTACATAGAAAGGGAGTGGAATGAGCTAGCTCAGTGCCCAGAGATATTTTTACCCCAGAGTCTTATTGCCATTAATTTCTTTTGAAATCTTGAGTACATCTGGTTCCAGTTTCTTAGTTAGGACATCTGCCTATGGAAGGCCTTCAGAAGAGTTGTCAGCTCAGTGACTAGAGGACAGCCAAGGTTGTTTGGCCATTTTTAAACACTCATAAGAATGCCTCTGGAGAGATGGAGTCCTGCTGCTTACCTTGGTTAGCCATGCTCCCTCCCATGATGGATCCCATTACTAATTAACCTCAGTCCTTCTAACAATTCCTTTGAGGTCTACAGGACTTTACAGCTTACAAAGGGTGCTTTCTTCCCTTTACATAGAGTATAAAGCATCTCTATTCAAGATAGAAATTCTTAGTATTGGTCTAATCCTTATATTCTTATTAACAACAATAATTCGCATTTGATTAGTTTGTTGCAGTTTGCATAGCACAGACACAAATACTTTTTGATTTGATTCTCAACAATCTTGTAAGGTCTAATTTATATCCCCATTTTACAGATGAAAGACTTGAAGGTCAAGTAGCCTGTCCAAGGTCACACTACTACCAATGGTGCTCTTAAGATCTGAATTTCAGTCTTCTGGCTCCTCACCTTTCCTCCACTCTCATGGAGCATTTTCTCCACTGCTGTTCCTCAGGCAGAGTGACTCATTTGCAGGGGAAGTGTGTGTACAGCCGCCCTAATTGATCTCTGGGTGCACTTTGACCAGGCAGAGGAAGCTCTCCTGAGGAATCTGGGTTCAGCAGTCTTAGACTCTGTGTTTTCAGTAACTTCTCCCTTTTTCCATGTTGGAAAGGAGGCCTACTTGGGTGCTCTGAGGTCAGAGGCCAGAGCCCAGGGCCTCTGAATGACCTGAATCTTCTAAACCCAGCTGATGAACTAGACCGTCAACAAATCATGTCATTCATCTCAGCCTGTTTCCTCATTTGCTAACTGAGCCACTAACATAGCCCAGCCAACATGGTAGTCAGGAAGACACAGTGATGTGATGTCTGGAAACACTCCAAAATGTCTGAAGTGCTGCCTGATGTAAGGTCTTGTCGTGTCAGTAGAAGCCTGGGGCCCAGGAAGAGCTGCAGGGCCTCAAGCCCCATCAGATTGGAAGCCTAAGACCATCTCAGGGAAGCCCACTGTCCCTGCCAGAGGAGGCCTGGCTTTGTTGGGAATGGTGGGGATCTAGAGTTCATCCTGCCCCCAGATACCTTGTTGGTGAGGCCTGGACCCTGGCAATCAAGGAAAGAAAGCAGATCTCTACGTAGCCCTGTAGAAAGCAGCTCTGGGAAGAATTTATAGCTGGAACTCCAAGAGATCTTTCAGAAAGGAAAAGAGGCTGATCAGATCTGGGCCAGACTTGAAATCCCAAAATGATTTGCCTATTTAAACCTCCTGCAGAAGCCAGCCAAGGACAGCTACATTCTTCCTATCATGGGCTCAGGCAAAAAATACAGAGGGAGAAATTATATTCTTATTATATGTATACATATCTTTATGTGGGTCTCCACTAGCTGTCTGTCTCTACACAGTTCCCATCTCTACAAGATACACCAGATCTTGGCTGGGACTCCAAGTTTGTAATGTTAACAGATTTGGTCACATGGGTGCACATAAAAGGAGGAAATACTTCTTCCTACACTACTCCCCACCCCCTAGCTGTCTCACCACACTGTAAATATAATTGGCTATGGCCCCTCTCTCTGCCTGCCCTGCCTGCTAAGGCCCTATTCCACATAACCCTTCCCACCCCCCGCCCCGGACCAGCCACAGAGCTTGCTTCCCAAGGCCCCCTGCTCCCACATCCCAATCTGTGCCTCATTCCCAGGTTGGCCGCACCACAGAATTTCTGGGAAGAAAGGCAATTTTGCTCAGCTGGAGAGTGATCCCAAAGAGAACCTACTGTCTTTTCTCACCAAAACAAACATGAAGTCAGGCCTTTGGGCAGCAGGTCACACGGCCATGCAAAGGAGGCTCTTCTCTGCCTCCGGCTCCTATCTGTCTTTCACTAACCCAGAAAATGTGGCCTGACCCTTAAAAAGCTGAATACTGGGTCAGAGATGCCCAAGAGAAGGGAAAATAGACATTCAACTTATAGGAGAAGGGAGAAGGCCAAGACGCAGCCTAGCTGCCTGCAGACCTCCCTGGGGATGGTGAGGGGCTCTGATAGTGCACATGGAGCATCTGAATAGAGAGATGGCTAAGTGTGGGGGCTGGGCTCAGACTGGCTGAGATCCCACATCACAGGGAGTAAGGAGGAGACAGGAGAGAGGATGGAATGCTTTTGCTTCAGGCCAGACATAAACCAACCAAGGTACCTGCCCTGGAAAATCTAAGAAGGCACTCACTCCTGTTTGCAAACACTGATTCTGCATCTGCTGAGAGGGAGGCCCCTTCAGTGTGTGCCGTGGGCACCCGGATGGCCTCACCCCAGGCCCAGCCCTGTTTCATGCCTTCTATGCATTGTTCTCTTCACAAGAAGAGCAGATATGGGAAGGTATTGTGAGGTCCTTCTGGAGACTCACTCCTAAAACAAGTATTTATAAGATGTGTTCACTCTTGTAGGCTGAGCAGAGTCTGCAGGTAGACAATACTCACAGGAAACTTCAGGAGCTACTCATTTTCCCTTTGGAGTCACACATCTCAGCAAACCCAGGGACCTTGGCAAGAGGTCCCTTTGTCTGTCTGGCCCAAGAGATCAGTGAGGATGGTTAAGGTGACAAGGCAGCACTCTGTCAAGCTCTTTGAGCTCCTCCAAGGAAAGGCATTGGGGAAAACCTCCAGCTGCATCAGTGCATACATGGCTCTGGTGATGAGAGGAGCAGCTGGTCATCTCTCCATCTGCTCTCATCCCCTCACCACCCACTTCAAACCAATTAGAATATTCCACACAGACATGATCCAATGAAATATTAATTGGAAAAATAACAGGAAAGATAATACATGCACTTCAGGCTGAGAACTATTTCATTAAACTGGGCTTTGAAAGCAAGACAGCCAATTAGATTTTTTCCCACTTCATTCCCTCATATACCAGAAACTATAGAAAGCTATTATTACTAATTAATTAGGAAAGAAAAAAGGACTCTGTGTGTGCATATCCAATGAACAGGGACCAAGGCACTATCCCACCTACCTCTCCATGCACAGAGCTTATGCATACACACAGTGTACGTACATGCACACACACACACACACACACACACACACACATCAGGGACTAAAGACTATCTCACTTGAAGAAACAACAAGAAAATATCACCTCTGAAAAGCCATTCACAATAGCAAAGAAAAATGCTATCTTTGGGCTTGTTTATCAGAAAGAAAATGGGCCATTTCTTATGAGAGAATAAGCAACTCTAAACTCAGTTGGATTCAAAACTTTCTGCAGCCAGAACAATCTTGTCTTTTCCTCTTCAGTTGAGAAAGAATCATTTCCAAAGCCTATTTCAAGTGCTCAGGAGGTCTTGTGGATGCGGAAACCTGAGAACCCCTAAGGCCTGATATTAAATTGACTTTATTAGGCAAGACTTCTCATGCAGATCACCTGCACTTTTCCATCTGTAAAATGGGAAGAAAACCTGTCCTCAGTGCCACAGTCACTCCCTTAAAGTTTTTAGGTTTGTGGGAGCACATTGGCAGAGAACTCTAAGCTTCTTGTGCCTTGCCTTGGGGAAAATTGATAGATGAAACTCAAATATGTAGTTGAAAAAAAATTTTGTGCAAAAATTATGCTAATCTAAAGGCATCCTTATTGTATAACTAATATAACAGGAATATGATAATAAATATAAGAGTCATATAAAGTGGTCATCACGATGATGTGACTTTTGCACACAAGTACCTCTCCACTGTGGTCCATGAGCAGTAGACAGATTGTGAGGTTGTCTCCAAGCCTCTGCACACCTGTATCGACTCAGTACCCCACTCTTCCCCATCACGCACCGTATGTGTCACTCTGTGGCATGTGTGACATCAAAGGCTGGCAGAGCCCAGCACAATCAGTCTCTCACTGCAGGAAGGGGAACTGGCATTCACTGATGCTAGAGCATGGCAGTTATTCCAGAGCACAAGATGAATGGAGGGACAGTTTCTAGAATGGCTTCCAGGCTATTATGTCCCTATTTGTATATATAATGGGGTTGTCGGCAAACTTCAAACAGTTGGAACAAGTTTATTTCACCATCTCTGTAAGAATTTGAGATTTTTTTTTCTTTCTGAAACTGACACCATGCCTAAAATCTGAATGTAACAGTGTTCATTTGAAATCATAAAAACTCATTGTGCCATTATAGTAGTACATTGCTATAACCAACCCCGCCTATCAACAATCCAATGATACAAAGCATAAACAAATGATCAGGAAAGCAAGAGGAGGATGTCCAATGCTTGGATTTATCTCAAAGCAACTCCTTTCATGCATTCAAAAATACCCTTTTTATTTTAAAAATTCAGTTCACTTCTTCTTTAGGACCACAACTTACCATATATGCAAGTACTCCCCAAAAATAGTCTTTAAAAAAAAAAAAAAGAAAAATTGATCAACAACTTTAAGTTGAATAATACAGATTCACATTCAAAATGTTTTAGCAGAGCTCGAATATATGCCCATGCACAGGTATACTGGGAGGGCCATCGATAGAGTTCTGGTGAATCAGCAGTTTTTACAAATTACCTTGTGCTTTTGGATGCTGAGAACCAAAGCCATGGAGGGTCTGGAATTCCCACCCATTTCTGTAGACCCTTTTGTGCCTTGCTAATGGGTTACACTTATAGACAATCTAGAATCTAATATTGTTTTTGCTTAAAAACCACATAAATACTATAGACTGTCTTGACAGAGCAATGCGTATGTAAATAAGTACTCATAATTTTGCATAAAAATCTCAGGGTCATTGTCCCCTTGCAATGTATTTACGAAGCCCAGATTATAAACATCTGCTTTTAAGGAATAACATTCTTTGGCCACTGTCTTAATGCCCATTTTATCTACATGTCTCCATGTCCACATACAGGTCACCTAGTAGAACAAGGCACGCCCAGGAGCAGAACCATATGGCAGAGACTAAAGAGGAGGAAGTGAGCAATGGCTGCTGGCTCCAGAAGCTGAAGCCCTGGATAGCTGACTTCCCATTAAAATGGGCGCCATCCTACCTGTCTCCTCGCCGTCCTCCCATTCCCTCATCCCATGACCTGTCCCCCCTCCCACCCCACCACATACCATGCAGCACTCTCCACAGGCTGGCTGGTTGGCTCCTGGGGAGCTGTGTTGAAGTGGGAGTTGTGCCTGCTGTATCTTTTTGTGTGGAAAGATTGGGTCCATCCAGATCTCAAGTCCATTCCCACACCTCTAAGTCCTTCATCCCAAGGACTTCAGATACTTAAAATGTTCCAGCATTGGTTCCCAAGCCCTAACTTCCCTCCCTATACTTTTGGGTGAAAAACAGAAGGAATATATATCTCCTCTCTTTCTCCATCTTCCACATGGGTAGCCAATGTTAATACTCTCTCTAGATTTCTCTGATCCTTGCAGAGCTGGAGCCAAAGCAGTCCTACTTCCTCCACACAACTGGTCTGGTTACCTTCAGGTGACCAAGAGCAAAGTGTATGTCACCAGGATCAATGGGGTGAGGAGAGAACCACTCTAACAGAGCAAAAACTGTGTGCATTTTTTTGTTTATTGCCTTGCTTACTGGTTTGTTTATTTACTTATGAAACATGTGTTTATTATATAACAGAAAAGTCTACTCCCATCTCGCCCCAGAATTTGTCTTCTTGGCCCCACACAGCACAGTGAATTAGTCCTCTTTGAAGTGACAGGAAACAGGAGGGGAATATCTCTCCCTGTGCCCAGACACCTTCATCTCAGACAGATTTTAAACCAGAAGTGGGTTAGAGACCTAGTGAGGCTGTAAAGCCAAACAAGCTAGTGGAGGCTTGACTGTCCAAATAGAAGCTCTCAGAACCGTCCTCCACTGTCCCCCCTCATATCAACCCATCTCCTCCCCTTCTTCATGTGATGGTGGGGACTGAGCAGTCAGCTCCAGCCTGGCCCTCTCAGAACTACACTTCTCGATTGCTCTGGTGCTGTCTTCTCAACTAACACCACATGTACATTTGAGACACTGAGGAGCTTACAGAAAACCCATGTCTGATCCCCGCCCCAACTCATTCCAGCAGAATCTTTGAGGGTGGGGCCTGGGACGGGTGTTTTTAGAAAGTCACGCAGATGATCCTAATGTGAGACTAGGATTGAGAAGCACTTCTAGTGTCTTCTCACCTTTGCCCCTCCCCCCACCCACATTCTTCATTCCTGATTTCCCAAGTTTTCTTCTGTGCCAAGAATAGGAAAAGGCCATTGAGGAATGACGATTTCGCATCCCACTCCTCCAGCCCTGAACTTTCGCCATTTCTGACTCTTCCCTATTAGGTCAGTCAACCAGAGCAAACCCCTGGAGAGCTAGCAGATCCTGCCCCCTGTACCCAAAAGTGGTTCCTGCACGCAGCCTGGGGGCTGATCTCAGACCTGCCCTTTGCCAGATTCTCTCTCCACTTGCCTCTCCCCCAGGCTCCCCAAGTCCACATGAATGTGTCCAAACCCCAGGCCAGATGGAAAGGCCCACGCCCAGTGTTTATAACCCAAGCCTTGGCCATTTCTGCAGAGCTACCTGAACTGAACGGAAATCTGCTGATAACAAAGAAAGGAGCCATGTTGCCCCAAGCCAGTCCTTTCCCCAAGAACTGCTGCTGCTGCTGCTAAGTCACTTCAGTCATGTCCGACTCTGTGCGACCCCATAGACAGCAGCCCACCAGGCTCCCCTGTCCCTGGGATTCTCCAGGCAAGAACACTGGAGTGGGTTGCCATTGCCTTCCCCAAGAACTGGACCCATCCAAATCCCAGATGGCTTACAAGATCTCTTACTGCGGAGTATGAGGAAAGGTGTGTGTGTACACATGTGCACAGACTGTATACACACCATAGGGACGCACAGAGATGTACTCTGTTCTTCACAGGCCCAAATGAATTCTGTTGGATTGGCCAAAAAGCTCATTTGGGTTTTTCCATAATATGTTACAGAAAAACCTGAATGAACTTTTTTGACCAACCCAATATATTGGACATATACCTAGAATGTTGTAATATTTATAAAATGTTACCACACACACACACTAAGGAAACCTGTGATGTGAGAGGAGTTGTTTTTGCTACCCCATCCCTCCAAGGGTTACTCTCTTGCCCCTGAGTAACCTCCTGGAGCAACTATTAATACACACACCTGAGGATGTCACACACCCTCAGCTGCCCAATCTGTCCCCCTCCTGCATCCCACATCACCAAGCCTTCTTCCCCCAACAGTCAGAATGTGCCCACCCCTCCATCCCACCTCTCAGGGTCCTATCTGGATAGGAGACAGACAGTTCAGTCAGTGGGTGCTAAAGAGTTGAATATTACCCTCTCCGGTGACACTTATGTTTTAATAGGGGCTATAGATTTTGCCTTAATCTGAAAGTGAGGCTCTCGTGGTGGGAATTTCAGGCACAGTGGTAGGCCAGTAAGGGATATTATTTTTTATCAGAAGGGGGCTTTTTAGAGCCCCTAAATCATACCTGTGTCTAAAATCAAACCCTCTTTAGTGCATGAGCACAAGCAGGCACACTTACTGTGCACACCTTTTCCATAATTTTGAGACACCTCCCTTATATCAGCCCCATCTTTAAAAAAGGAACCAGCTAAATTAATTGAAACCTCACTGGGAAATGTAGCCTATATTTCACTGGCCGCCAGCCATCTGGCCCACCCTGCCCTGTCCCATTTCCTTTCTGCTCCTCTTTTCTGCTCCCACTGTGTCAGTTCATCAATTTGTACATCTTCTCCGTGCTCTTCTGACCCACCTCACCACATGTATTTCCTTCCTTTCCTGTTTCCCAATTGGAATTGTGCTGTTTTCCGTGTCGTCAGGACAAAGAGCAGGTTCAAAGCATGAGCATGTGTGTATCACTTTGAAGAAAGAGAACCCAGGTATTCTGCTACAGTTTGGAGAAAAACCCAATGAAGGAAGAGAATGAAAGCTGGCTCTGCAGAGTGCCTTAAAAATGACTTTAATTAGGAAATTCTGAATTGTCAGTCTTTGGACGTTACACAAACTCAAACAGATGTTGCATTTCACTTCTCTGGGATTAAAAAATGTTAAATACAGTATGTATTCAACAACAACGTATCTCTTCTCTTTAATTTGGTCCTTAAAGATGCAGTGCTGGGTTTTCCAAAAAGCCCAGAGAAGGCTCCAGGAATAAGCAACCCTGGGACATACAGAGGCAGATGCAGGAGCCCTGCTCAGCGAGGAGATCTGGCAGACTAAGCCAGAGTGCTGCAATCATCATTGGTCCAGAAGGCAAGTCTCAGATGAAAAAGAAGCTGGATGACACTGAGTAAGGAACAGAAAGTGGTCCTCATCCTTCTCCCTGATGATATTCTATCCTAATCTGTGACTCAGTGCTGTGAAATTAGGGGAAGGAGAACATTCTAGGAACACAGAGGGCAGCCTTGCTCTTCCATCCTCTCTCCACCTTCACTTCCCTGGAGCACTCTTTGATCAGTTTCTGCTTTGGTTTTGCTAAATGATTTTCCTCTAGCTTAACACTTGCTACTCAAGTTCTGACTACACCAAGATATTTGGAAGAGTCTGGGCTCCTGAAAGCAGTTAAACCTTCTGGGATATTGCCTTATCTCCATCAGAGTTGCATTTTCAGATGATCAGATGGCAGCTAGGCAAGAGTGGGAGGTGTAGTGGGGATGGACCTCTTGGATTCTGAAACCCAATGGAGATAAGAGGAATTGATGACCCAGCCCATTAGAATCCCAGCCCCACCCCACCTCTCCCTACTACCTAACCCTGAACCTGCTTTTTTGCTTTGGAAGTCAGTGTCTGGCTGGTAAGAGCTTGGAGTCATCCAAGTAACAGCTCTTCTCTCTACTGCAACTTTTATTTAAATCTGTCGTGGCTATTTTAAATGTGAGTTGTGACCATTCTGTGGGATCAGCAGTATTAAGAGAGCTAAGAGTCACTAGTTCATATTCTCTCTCTCTCTCATCTCTCTTTAATTCTCTCTCTCTCTCTCTCTCTGTCTCTCTCTCACACACACATACACATATACCACCACCACCACTCAAAAGAGGGAGAGCAGGAAAGGAAGCCCATATATAAAAATAGTGGTAAATAGTGGTTTCCATTCCTGGAAAAAATATTTCTCTATCATATATGTCACGAGGCGAGGGGAATACATTTTTAAGCACATGTATTTTTAATCAAAGACACACACACACACCCCCACCCCGAAACCTTAACAAGTCAGCCAAGCCACACATCCTCAATTCCATGGGAAGCAGCTTTGTAGACACATTTTAGGAAAGAATTTCTGCATCTTCTCCACTAGAAAGCATATTCTGAGGTACAGTCTCTGAGAAAGGGCAATTTGCACTTTTTTTCTATATCATTCGTTTTAAGAAATAAACAATGCACTGGCAAAGGCTGAACACACCAAGTATGAATGTATGTATATATAAGGGTCTTTCCCACCATCCAAAAGCAGAGCATCCAATGAAACCTTTCATTAATCAAAATGGCATAAAGCAAAGAAGTAATTACCTTAGGACACATCTTGCTAACGGATGCATCAAATAAATTTAGATAAAGCACAGATGCTCACAGACACAATTCAAAGCCAGGGAGGCTTGATGCTGAGAGCATAGTTCCTAGGGATGGAGCTTGGCAGGGTCACTTTCACTGCTCTAGGTGACCTTCCAGAATCAGTCCTACCTTATGCCAAAGATTCCCTCGTTACAAATTTCTATGCCTCTGCTTTATGCCCAAGTCAAAGAGCTGAGCCCTTTCTTTCCTGGGTCAGCAGTCTCATAACTCATCCTGCTCCAAGCTGGGGCGGGGTTGGGGGGATGGGGGGTGGGGGGGAACCTTGGAGATCCCAGATTCTAGGCTATAGAGGAAGAGTTGGCTCTCAGTCCTTGTAAATGCCCAGGTTCTCTTTGCAAGTTGATGTGTTTCTTCCATGCCCCCTCCCTGAAAGCCTGCTCTTGCATAAGTGAAAGAGATCACTGGATTGATCCCCAGAGAAAAAAGATTTTTTTATTTCAATAAATACTTATTAATGACCAATATGTGCCAGATGCTCTGTTCTAGATGCTGAACATTCCTCAGTGAACCAAACAGATGAAAATCTGTCCCTCCTGGTACTTCATTCTAGCGGGAAGAAAGACAGACAATAGATACAATAAATAAGGACATTGTACAGTAGTTAGATGGAAGGGTGGAAAAAGAATATATAACAGGGATCAAAATTTCTAGAAGATCTGCTTTCAGGTGATTTTCTGTGTAGGCTACATACCAAGAAACAGTGTCAAAAGCACTTACTAATAACAACAACAAATAATTATGGCCTCTCCAGACACCCCATTTAATCTCTGCATTAACAGGCATCCTTTTCCATGTAAAGCTTGAGATCTACAGTTTATACATTCCAAAGCAGTCTTAGGTTTATTGTCTCCTATCTTAACCCATGAGGACTTAATTTATTGCAGCTGAGAGAGTTTAAGTGACCTTCCCAAGGACACGTAGCTACTAAGTGTCACAGTGAGAATTCCAATAATTCTCTCTTGACTCCACTGTGTGATTTTCTCAATGCATTTGTAAAGAGCACAAGATATGAAGCCAGAAAACCCAAAACGGAGACCCAGCATTGTCTTACTTGGTGTATGAAGCCTTGAAAAGTTCCCTGCAAACATAAGATAAGACTGGATTTTAAATTGCATTATAAATCATAAGGCACAGTACAAATATGACGCCTTGGGGCAACTCTGAAGGCTGCCTCAACACTCCACACACCTACTATCTGTGTGATTCATTAAGTAAATAAATATAATTAAAAGGAGTTATTTTTATAGCATGCTGCACACAACTCCCAAAGCAGTTCTTACTAAAGTTGGACAAATTAAAACAGTAAATATTTTCTGTTTGTAAACTAATTATCTGATTCAAAGAGACTCAAAGCAAGCCTGCTTTGAAGGTGTTCTGTAAATGCACATGCATAATCACACTAAATGTATTGAAGAAGCACTGGTACATGGGCCTTGTTAGGAGCTCCTGAGCATCGATGCAGACAGAGACATTCCTGTGATACATCCCAGGGTACAGTTGTGGCTGTCAGCAACTAGTTGTGTTTCTTATTCTCTTCTAGGACTCTTCATCGTTTTTGTTATCTTTGTTATCTCAGCAATTGGAGAATCCCCACCAGTAAATTAAAAAAAAAAAAAAAGGTGTCACATTGACATGAAAGGCAGCTTGTACTGAGCCTAGTCTGGTACTGTTTCCTAGTCTAAGTGAAGAAATAAGTCTGAATTTTGTTTCTGTGAAAGCTTAGAAGATACAAACTATAGGAGGAGAAGTGTTATGGACTGAATGTTTGTACACCCCTCAAATTCATATGTTGAAGCCTTAATCCTCAAAGTGATAGTATTTGGACATGGAGTCTTTGGGAGGTAATTAGGTTTTAAAGAGGTTGTCCTGAACCCAGGAATCAAACCAGTGTCTCTTGCATTGTGGGCAAACTCTTTACCCTCTGAGCCACTAGGGAAGCCTGTGTGGGAGGAGCCTCAATAATGGGTTTGGTGCCTTTAATGAAAAGATCCCAGGCGCATCCCCTGCCCCATGTGAAGAAACCAAGAAGAGGGCCCTCACTAAAATGCAATCATGCTAGTACCCTGATCTTGGGCTTCCAGCTTCCAGAATTGTGAAAAACAAATCTTCATTGTTATCTAAGCGATCAGTTTATGGTGTTCTTGTTACAGCAGCCCAAAATAGAGGCATACTCTATTTTCTGAAATGGTTCTTAAATCTAACAGTCCAATCCCTATGCTTCTATAAAGGGACATACATACTTGCTTTCAGGGAAAAAATTTAAAAGTTCTCCAGTTTATAGAACTGCCAAATGTTGTCTGCTCCCTTCTCCCCATGGTCAGGATAGGAGACTTGAGTAACCAGGAAAGACTAATCTCTTCATCCACCCTGCCAGCTTGGAGGATGCATGAAAACTGTTCTCTCCCTACTTCTGCCGCTCCTACCATAAAGATTCCAAGAGAAGTTGGGCGGGGGAGGGGCGGTCCTAAGTTGGTGGAGGAATAGGATGGGGAGACCACTTTTTCCCCCCACAAATTCATCAAAAGATCATTTGAATGCTAAGCAAATACCACAGAACAACTTCTGAATGCTGGCAGAAGACACCAGGCACCCAGAAAGGCAGCCCATTGTCTTTGAAAGGAAGTAGAACGAAATATAAGAGATAAAAAGAGAGACAAAAGAGGTAGGGATGGATACCCGTCCTGGGAAGGGAGTCTTAAAAGAAGAGAAGTTTCCAAACACCAGGAAACCCTCTCACCGGTGGGTTTGTGGGGGAGTTTTGGAATCTCAGAGGGCAACATAACCAGGAGGAAAAAAATAAATAAATAAAACCCACAGATTACGTCAGAGAAGGTGATGGCACCCCACTCCAGTACTCTTGCCTGGAAAATCCCATGGACGGAGGAGCCTGGTAGGCTGCAGTCCATGGGGTCGTGAAGAGTTGGACACGACTGAGCGACTTCACTTTCAATTTTCACCTTCATGCATTGGAGAAGGAAATGGCAACCCACTCCAGTGTTCTTACCTGGAAAATCCCAGGGACGGGAGAGCCTGGTGAGCTGCCACCTCTGGGGTCACACAGAGTCGGACACGACTGAAGTGACTTAGCAGCAGCAGATTACACGCCTAACAACAACTCCCAGTGGAGAAGTAGCCCAGATGCTCGCATCTACCACCAGCAAGCAGGGGCTGAACAGGGAGGCACGGGCTGCATTGCTTAGAGTAGGAACCAGGCCTGAATGCCCTGAAGGCAATCTAAGGGAGCCAACGTGAGATAGCAACCCAGACTGTGGGATAGCCATAGAGGAGGAAAAAAAAAGAGGAGAGAGAGAGAGAGAACTTTCCCACAAAAAACTCTAACCTAAGGTACTGCTGGGCCCACTCACAGAACAAAGGACTGAGCAAATACCAGAGAGCTAGCCAGCTGCAGACCGGCCCATCCCGCACTGGAGGCAGGAAGGCAGATGGGCGCCAGCCAAAGCCAGAAAGCAAGGGGCAAACTCGGCCCCAGAGACGGCATCCTCTACCAAACTGCGAGCAGGCTTCCAGTTCCTGACCAAGTCTTCCTGGGATCCTGGACAGTTGACATCCGCCAGGAGGGTCGCAGCCAGAGATCAGCTCTCCAGAGGAAACACATGGCACACCTGAGAAGGCGCTCCCACTGCACACCCGGAAACGGAGCGGCTGGGACCTGGAGGGTGATAAGATGCCCCGCCTACCTGAGGAGAGTGTGCTTGCCAATCACCCGGTCGCCTGAGCTGCTCAGACCTGGGAAGGGCACAAACCGCAGGCCCAACCAAGTCTGTGCATTTGTGGAGTACCCAAGAACCTGAACCTGAGCGGCATAGATCTGGGAAATGCAGGCAACCCAGGGCCCGACTCAGACAGTTCCCCAGCAGAGCAACCTGGAGCCTGAGCAGTGTACACTAGGGAAGCACACACACCATGAGCAGGGGCAAAGCCAGTGTGCACTCCCCACACACGCCAGTGATACTTGTTTGCAGTGTTCCTCCCTCCCCGCAGTACAATTGAACAAGTGAGCCTAAATAAATGACCACCTTCGCCCCCTTGTGTCAGGGCGGACATTAGATACTGAAGAGACTTGCAAACACAGGAAGCCAAAATAAACAAAGAAGAGGGAACGGCTCTGGAAGTGGCAGGTGCAACAGATTAAAACCCTGTAGTTAGCACTGGCTACATTGGAAGGGACCTATAGACCTTGAGAAGAAGTATAAGATGGAACAAGGAACTATCTGAAACTGAACTGACCACACACTGCCCTCAAGAGCTACAGAGAAATTCCTAGATATATTTCACTATTATCATTTTTTAATTTTTAAGTTCTTTATTACTTCTTTAATTTTCATTTCAAAAACCTATTACCATGGAGGTGGGGAGGACCCTATTTTTCAAGCAAATTTCATATTTTTTAATAACTTTTGCAATTTTGTTTTGTTTTTTTAATATTGTATTTTTGAGAGTCTAACCTCTACTGTAGATTTTTAATCTTTTCTTTTTAGTATTTGTTATCAGTTCTGTACCTTTAAGAATCCAATCTTCAGTACCCATTTTTACTTAGGAGTGTGATTACTGGCTTGATTGCTCTCTCCCCTTTTGACTCTCCTTTTTCTCCCCCAGATCACCTCTATCTCCTCCCTCTCCCCTTGTCTTCTCTGCTTAACTCTGTGAATCTCTTTGGATGTTTTGGGCTGTGGAGAAGACTTAGGGAACTGATCACAGGCTAGACTGGTCTCTCTCCTTTTGACTCCCCCTCCTCTCCTCCTGGTCACCTCTATCTCCTTCCTCCCCTTTTCTCTTCTCTGTGTAACTCCATGAACCTCTCTGAGTGTTCCAGACCGTGGAGAGCAAATAGGGAATTGATTACTGGCTAGATTGCTCTCTCCCCTTTTGATTCCCCCTCTTCTCCTCCTGGTCACCTCTATCTCCCTCCTCCCTCTTCTCTTCTTCATGTAACTCTGTGAACCTCTCTGGGTGTCCACTGGGTGTGGAGAATCTTTTGATCATTAACCTAGATGTTTTATCATTGGTGCTGTATGGATGGAGAAGTCTTGAGGCTACTAAAAGAATAAGACTGAAAGCCAGAGGCAGGAAGCCTAAATTCAAAACTTGAGAACACCAGAAAACTGACTCCAGGGACCATTAATCGAAAAAGCTCATCCAAAAGCCTCCATCAGATCAGATCAGATCAGTCGCTCAGTCGTGTCTGACTCATTGTGACCCCATGAACTGCAGCACGCCAGGCCTCCCTGTCCATCACCAACTCCCGGAGGTCACTCAGACTCACATCCATCGAGTCAGTGATGCCATCCAGCCATCTCATCCTCTGTCGTCCCCTTCTCCTCCTGCCCCCAATCCCTCCCAGCATCAGAGTCTTCTCCAATGAGTCAACTCTTCTCATGAGGTGGCCAAAATACTGGAGTTTCAGCTTTAGCATCATTCCTTCCAAAGAAATCCCAGGGCTCATCTCCTTCAGAATGGACTGGTTGGATCTCCTTGCAGTCCAAGGGACTCTCAAGAGTCTTCTCCAACACCACAGTTCAAATGCATCAATTCTTTGGCGCTCAGCCTTCTTCACAGTTCAGCTCTCACATCCATACATGACCACAGGAAAGACCATAGCCTTGACTAGACAGACCTTTGTTGGCAAAGTGATGTCTCTGCTTTTGAATATGCTATCTAGGTTGGTCATAACTTTCCTTCCAAGGAGTAAGCGTCTTTTAATTTCATGGCTGCAGTCACCATCTGCAGTGATTCTGAAGCCCAGAAAAATAAAGTCTGACACTGTTTCCACTGTTTCTCCATCTATTTCCCATGTAGTGATGGGACCAGATGCCATGATCTTTGTTTTCTGAATGTTGAGCTTTAAGCCAACCTTTTCACTCTCCACTTTCACTTTCATCAAGAGGCTTTTGAGTTCCTCTTCACTTTCTGCCATAAGGGTGGTGTCATCTGCATATCTGAGGTTATTGATATTTCTCCCAGCAATCTTGATTCCAACTTGTGTTTCTTCCAGTCCAGCATTTCTCATGATGTACTCTGCATATAAGTTAAATAAACTTATATTTATTTATATATAAAAAATAAAAACTTTTAACTTTTATTTATATATAAAAAAGCCTCCATACCTACACTTAAACCAAGCTCCACTCAAGAGCCAATAAGTTTCAGAGCAAGACATACCAAGCTAATTCTCCAACAAAGCAGGAACATAACCCTAAGCATTAAAACACAGGTGGCCAAAAGTCACATCAAACCCATAGACACCTCAAAATCCACTACTGGACACTTCATTGCACTCCAAAAAGAAGAGATCCAGCTCCACCCACCAGAACACCAATGAAATCTTCCCTAACCAGGAAACCTTGACAAGCCACTTGTCCAACCCCACCCACAGGGAGGAACCTCCACAATAAAGAGGAACCACAAACTTCCAGCATAAAGAAAGGCACCTGAAACACAGCAATCTAGACAAGATGAAAAAGAAGAGAAATATTCAGCAAGTAAAGGAACATGATAAAAGTCCACCAAACCAAACCAAAGAGGAGGAGATAGGGAGTCTAACTGAAAAACAATTCAGAATAATGATAGTAAAAATGATCCAAAATTCTGAAAACAAAATGGAGTTACAGATAAATAGTCTGGAGACAAGGATTGAGGATATGCAAAAAAAGTTTAACAAGGACCTAGAAGAAATAAAAAAGAGTCAATCAATGATGAATAATTCAATAAATGAGATTAAAAGCACTCTGGAGGAAACCAACAGTAGAATAACTGAGATAAAAGATAGGAAAGTGAGGTAGAAGATAGAATGGTGGAAATAAATGAAGCACAGAGGGAAAAAGAAAAAAGAATTAAAAGAAATGAGGACAACCTCAGATACTTCTGGGACAATGTTAAATGCCCCAATATTTGAATCATAGGAGTCCCAGAAGAAGAAAACAAAAAGAAAAGCCATGAGAAAATACTTGAGGAGATAATAGTTGAAAGCTTCCCTAAAATGGGGAAGGAAATAATCACCCAAGTCCAAGAAACCCAGAGAGTCCCCAGCAGGATAAACCCAAGGTGAAACACCCAAAGACACATATTAATTAAATTAATGAGGATAAAATATTTTAACAAAGACCAAATATTAAAAGCAGCAAGGGAAAAACAACAAATAACCCACAAGGGGATCCCCATAAGGATAACATCTGATCTTTCAATAGAAACTCTTCAAGCCTGAAGGGAATGGCAGGACATACTTAAACTGATGAAAGAGAAAAACTTACAACCCAGATCATTGTGTCCAGCCAGGATCTCATTCAAATATGAAGGAGAAATCAAAAGCTTTACAGACAAGCAAAAGCTCAGAGAATTCCAGACCACCAAACCAGCTCTTCAACAAATGCTGAAGAATCTTCTCTAGACAGAAAAGACAGAAAAGATTTATAAACTCAAACCCAAAACAACAAAGTAAATGGCAACGGGATCATACTTATCAATAATTACCTTAAATGTAAATGGGTTGAGTGTCCCAACCAAAAGACAAAGACTGGCTGAATGGATATAGAAACAAGACCCTTATATATGCTGTCTACAAGAGACCCACCTCAAAACAAGGGACACATACAGACTGAAAGTGAAGGGCTGGAAAAAGATATCCATGCAAATAGAGACCAAAAGAAAGCAGGAGTAGCAATACTCATATCAGATAAAGTAGACTTTAAAACAAAGGCTGTGAAAAGAGACAAAGAAGGACACTACATAATGATCAAAGGATAAATCCAAGAAGATATAACAATTATAAATATATGTGCACCCAACATAGGAGCACCACAATATGTAACCCAAATGCTAACAAATATGAAAGGGGAAATTAACAATAACACAATAATAGTGGGAGATTTTAATACCCCACTCACACCTATGGATAGATGAACTAAACAGAAAATTAGCAAAGAAACACAAACTAAATGATACAATGGACCAGTTAGACCTAATTGATATCTATAGGGCAATTCACCCTAAAACAATGATTTTCACCTTTTTCTCAAGTGCACATGGAACCTTCTCCAGGATAGATCACATCCTGGTCTGTAAATATAGCCTTGGTAAATTTTAAAAAATTGAAATCCTCTCAAGCATCTTTTCTGATCACAATGCAGTAAGATTAGATGTCAACTGCTGGAAAAAACACTATTAAAAATACAAACATATGAAGGCTAACAACACACTTCTGAATAACCAACAAATCACAGAAGAAATCAAAATATGCATAGAAATGAATGAAAATGAAAATACAAGAATGCAAAACCTGTGGGATTCAGTAAAAACAGTGCTTGGAGAATAGTATGGAGATTCCTCAAAAAACTGGGAATAGAACTGCCTTATGATCCAGCAATCCCATTGCTGGGCATACACACTGAGAAAACCAGAACTGAAAGAGACACGTGTACCCCAATGTTCATAGCAACACTGTTTACAATAGCCAGGACTTGGAAGCAACCTAGATGTCCACCTGCAGATGAATGGATAAGCAAGCTGTGGTACATATACACAATGGAGTATTACTCAGCCATTAAAAAGAATACATTTGAATCAGTTCTAAGGAGGTGGATGAAATTGGAGCCTATTATACAGAGTGAAGTAAGCCAGAAAGAAAAACACAAATACAGCATACTAACGCATATATATGGAATTTAGAAAGATGGTAACAATAACCCTGTTTACAAGACAGCAAAAGAGACACTGATGTATAGAACAGACTTTTGGACTCTGGGTCCGGGAGAGGGCGGGATGATTTGGGAGAATAGCATTGAAATATGTATAATATCATATATGAAACGAGTCGCCAGTCCAGGTACGATGCCCGATAACAAATGCCTGGGGCTGGTGCACTGGGAGGACCCAGAGGGATGGTATGGGGAGGGAGGAGGGAGGAGGGTTCAGGATGGGGAGCACGTGTATACTGGTGGCAGATCCATCTCGATGTATGGTAAATGCAATACAATATTGTAAAGTTAAGCAAAATAAAATTTAATTTAAAAATAAAAAATAAAAACAGTGCTAAGGGGAAGGTTCATACCAGTACAAGCCTACGTCATGAAACAGGTGAGAAATCAAATAAATAATCTAACTCTACACCTAAAACAACTAGAAAAGGAAGAAATGAAGAATCCCAGGGTTAGTAGAAGGAAAGAAATAACAAAAATTAGGGCAGAAATAAATGTAAAAGAAATAAAAGAGACCATAGCAAAAATCAACAAAGCTAAAGCTGGTTCGTTGAAAAGATAAATAAAATTGACAAACCATTAGCCAGACTCATCAAGAAACAAAAAAAAAAGAAGAATCAAATCAACAAAACTAGAAATGAAAATGGAGAGGTCACAACAGACAACACAGAAATACAAAGGATCATAAGAGACTACTATCAGCAACTATATGCCAATAAAATGGACAACTTGGAAGAAATGGACAAATTCTTAGAAAAGTATAACTTTCTAAAATTGAACCAGGAAGAAATAGAAAATCTTAACAGACCCATCACAAGCACGGAAATTGAAATTGTAATCAGAAATCTTCCAATAAACAAAAGCCCAGGACCAGACGGCTTCACAGCTGAATTCTACCAAAAATTGAAAGAAGAGCTAACACCTATCCTACTCAAACGCTTCCAGAAAATTGCAGAGGAAGGTAAACTCCCAAACTCGTTCTATGAGGTCACCATCACTCTAATACAAAAACCAGACAAAGATGCCACCAAAAAAAAGAAAACTGCAGGCAAATACCACTGATGAACATAGATGCAAAAATCCTTAACAAAATTCTAGCAAACAGAATCCAACAACATATTAAAAAGATCATACATCATGACCAAGTGGGCTTTTTCCCAGGGATGCAAGGATTCTTCAATATTCACAAATCAATCAATGTGATACACCACATTAACAAACTAAAAGATAAAAACCACATGATTTTCTCAATAGATGGAGAGAAAGCCTTTGACAAATTCAACATCCATTTATGATTTTTAAAAAACCCTCCAGAAAGCAGGCATGAAAGGAATATACCTCAACATAATAAAAGTCATATATGATAAACCCACAGCAAACATTATCCTCAATGGTGAAAAATTGAAAGCATTTTCCCTAAAGTCAGGAACAAGACAAGGATGCCCACTCTCACCACTGTTATTCAACAGCATTTTGGAAGTTTTGGCCACAGCATTAAGAGCAGAAAAAGAAATAAAAGGAATCCAGATTGAAAAAGAAGAAGTAAAACTCTCACTGTTTGCAGATGACGTGATCCTCTACATAGAAAACCCTAAAGACTCCACCAGAAAATTACTAGAGCTAATCAAGGAATATAAAATTATCACACATAAATCCCTTGCATTCATATACACTAATAATGAGAAAACAGAAAGCGAAATTAAGGGGAAAATTCCATTCACCATTGCAATAAAAAGAATAAAATACTTAGGAATATATCTACCTAAAGAAACAAAAGACCTATATATAGAAAACTATAAAACACTGATGAAAGAAATCAAAGATGACACAAATAGATGGAGAAACATACTGTGTTCATGGATTGGAAGAAGCAATATAGTGAAAATGAGTATACTACCCAAAGCAATCTATAGATTCAATGCAATCCCTATCAAGCTACCAATGGCATTTTTCACAGAACTAGAACAAATGATTTCACAATTTGTATGCTACTGCTACTGCTGCTAAGTCACTTCAGTCATGTCTGACTCTGTGCAACCCCAGAGATGGCAGCCTACCAGACTCCTCTGTCCCTGGGATTCTCCAGGCAAGAACACTGGAGTGGGTTGCCATTTCCTTCTCCAACACATGAGAGTGAAAAGTGAAAGTGAAGTTGCTCAGTTGTGTCCAACTCTTCATGATCCCATGGACTGCAGCCCACCAGGCTCCTCCGTCCATGGGATTTTCCAGGCAAGAGTACTGGAGTTGGGTGCCATTGTATGGAAATACAAAACACCTCCAATAGCCAAAGCAATCTTGAGAAAGAACAAATGGAACTGGAGGGATCAACCTGCCTGATTTCAGGCTATATTACAAAGGTACAGTCATCAAGACAGTATGGTACTGGCACAAAGACAGAAATATAGATCGATGGAACAAAATAGAAAGCCCAGAGATAAATCCACACACCTATGGACACCTTATCTTTGACAAAGGAGGCAAGAATATACAATGGAGAAAAGACAGTCTCTTTAACAAGTGGTGCTGGGAAAACTGGTCAACCACTTGTAAAAGAATGAAACCAGAACACTTTCTAACACCATACACATAAATAAACTCAAAATGGATTAAAGATCTAAATGTAAGACCAGAAACTATAATCCTCCTAGAGGAAAACATAGGCAAAACACTCTCTGACATAAATCACAGCAGGATCCTCTATGACCCACCTCCCAGAGTAATGGAAATAAAAGGAAAAATAAACAAACAGGACCTATTTTGCACAACAAAGGAAACTATAAGCAAGGTGAAAAGACAGCCAAATGGGAGAAAATAATAGCAAATGAAGCAACTGACAAAGAATTAATCTCAAAAATATACAAGCAATGCCTGTAGCTCAATTCCAAAAAAATAAGCGACCCAATCAAAAAACGGGCCAAAGAACTAAACAGATGTTTCTCCGAAGAAGGCATACAAATGGCTAACAAACACATGAAAAATTGTTCAACATCACTCATTATCAGAGAAATGCAAATCAAAACCACAATGAGGTACCATCTCACGCTAGTCAGAATGACTGTTATCAAAAAGTCTACAAACAATAAATGCTGGAGAGGGTGCAGAGAAAAAGGAACCCTCCTACACTGTTGGTGGGAATGCAAACTAGTACAACTACTATGGAGAACAGTGTGGAGATTCCTTAAAAATTTGGAAATAGAACTGCCATCAGATCAGATCAGATCAGATCAGTCGCTCAGTCGTGTCCAGCTCTTTGAGACCCCATGAATTTCAGCACGCCAGGCCTCCCTGTCCATCACCAACTCCCAGAGTTCACTCAGACTCACGTCCATCGAGTCAGTGATGCCATCCAGCCATCTCATCCTCTGTCGTCCCCTTCTCTTCCTGCCCTCAATCCCTCCCAGCATCAGAGTCTTCTCCAATGAGTCAACTCTTCACATGAGGTGGCCAAAGTACTGGAATTTCAGCTTTAGCATCATTCCTTCCAAAGAAATCCCAGGGCTCATCTCCTTCAGAATGGACTGGTTGGATCTCCTTGCAGTCCAAGGGACTCTCAAGAGTCTTCTCCAACACCACAGTTCAAAGGCATCAATTCTTCAGTGCTCAGCCTTCTTCACAGTCCAACTCTCACATCCATACATGACCACAGGAAAAACCATAGCCTTGACTGCTACTGCTGCTGCTGCTAAGTCGCTTCAGTCGTGTCCGACTCTGTGTGACCCCATAGATGAAAGCTCACCAGGCTCCCCTGTCCCTGGGAT
This sequence comes from Tragelaphus eurycerus, assembly GCA_935064755.1. NCBI lineage: Eukaryota > Metazoa > Chordata > Mammalia > Artiodactyla > Bovidae > Tragelaphus > Tragelaphus eurycerus. Next base: position 5,711,636 of record CAKXYN010000095.1, on the reverse strand, counting down.
TCTCCAGGCAAGAACACTGGAGTGGGTTGCCATTTCCTTCTCCAATGCATGAATGTGAAAAGTGAAAGTGAAGTCGCTCAGTCGTGTCCGACTCTTAGCGACCCCATGGACTGGAGCCTACCAGGCTCCTCCATCCATGGGATTTTCCAGGCAAAAGTACTGGGGTGGGGTGCCATTGCCTTCCCCGTCTAGCCTTGACTAGACGAACCTTTGTTGGCAAAGTGCCATACGACCCAGTAATCCCACTGCTGGGCATACACACTGAGGAAACCAGAATTGAAAGAGACACATGTACACCAAAGTTCATCGCAGCACTGTTTACAATAGCCAGGACATGGAAACAACCTAGATGTCCATCAGCAGACTAACGGATAAGAAAGCTGTGGTACATATACACAATGGAATATTACTCAGCTATTAAAAAGAATGCATTTGAATGAGTTCTAATGAAGTGGATGAAACTGGAGCCTATGATACAGAGCAAAGTAAGTCAGAAAGAAAAGCATCAATACAGTGTATTAACACATATATATGGAATTTGGAAAGATGGTAATGATGACCCTATATGCGAGACAGCAAAAGAGACACAGATGTAAAGAAGAGACTGTTGGACTCTGTGGGAGAAGGTGAGGGTGGGATGATTTGAGAAAATAACATTGAAACATGTATATTATCATATGTGAAATAGATCACCAGTCCAGGTTCAATGCATGAGACAGGGTGCTCAGCGCTGGTGCACTGGGATGACCCTGAGGGACAGGATGAGGAGGGAAGTGGGTGGGAGGGTCAAGATGGGGAACACATGTACACCCATGGCTGATTCATGTGAATGTATGGCAAAAACCACCACAATATTAAGTAATTATCCTCCAATTAAAATTAAAAATAAATAACTAAATAACAGTGGGGCGGGGGGAGATTCCTAGAGAAGTTGGATAAAATCACCTGAAAGACAAAAATATCTTGGTGAGCCCAGGTCTAAAATGAAGGAAGTAGGCAAATCTCATTTTCATGGGAAAGAACAGAAAATGAACCAAGATAGACCATAAAAGAACTTCAGGAATAAATTAAAAGGATGTAAGAAATGCTAAAATCATGATGATGATAGTTTTCAAACCAAAAGTTTGTTTCACAAATGAGACAAAGACACAAAATAATTTAAATCAAATCTATCTGCAAAATTCTGGAAACTTTGCCTCAGCCCCACAGCCCAATCCGTGGTGTGGCAACTGTTTACTCTAGTGGGATTATCGACACTGAAGATGATGGGGATCAATTATTTTCCTATCACTGAGGAAAGAAAAAGAGAAATGGGCTCTAACTGAAGCATGTTAAGATTCTGAGCAAGTAAAAAGTGATATCTGGTGGAGAATTTTTCTTCTCTTCCTAACATCCCTCTCCCATCCCAAACAGAGGCGTCCATACAGCATCAGCAAATGCAGCAGACTGGAGGATTTGTTCTGGGCAAGTCTGAGTTGACTCTGGCTCTTCCTTCCAAATGCCACAGTGGTAAACAGATGGCTTGAAGAACGCCCCAAATGCCAGCTCTCTAAAAGAACCTGCTTCCAGTGGGAGAACCACCTCCCCAGGGGAAAGCCAAGCACTCTGGGGTGCCCATGACCAGGCTGTATTTGAGGTTGTCAAGAGGCCTCAGGTCTTCTGACTCTCTTGAGTGTTTGCTGCTGCTAAGTCACTTCAGTCGTGTCCGACTCTGTGCGACCCCATAAACGGCAGCCCACCAGGCTCCCCTGTTCCTGGGATTCTCTAGGCAAGAACACTGGAGTGGGTTGCCATTTCCTTCTCCAATGCATGAAAGTGAAAAGTGAAAGTGAAGTCACTCAGTCGTGTCCAACCCTCAGCGACCCCATGGACTGCAGCCTTCCAGGCCCCTCACCCATGGGATTCTCCAGGCAAGAGTACTGGAGGGGGGTGCCATTGCCTTCTCCGCTCTTGAGTGTTGAGTGGTGTTCAAATGTCTCCTCAGTATCAAATAAGGAGTGACCTCAGGGCTGCCTTCCATTTGTAGTTATCATTTATTCTGAGAGAGAAGTGAACTAGCTCCTAGAGGGTTAAGGTCTCACATACCCCCTGACTTACAGTTTCCTCTCATTCCCAGATTCAGAGATTTCTAAGCACATTCCACTGTATAAAATCTCGAAGTTGATAAAACTTTGTCCCACACAGTACTTCAATTTATCCTACCAGTAATCCTGTAGGGTGATAATTGTGCAGTCTCAGTTGTGTCTGACTTTTTGTGACCCCATGGACTGCAACATACCAGGCTTCCCTGCCCTTCACTATCTCCCAGAGCTTGCTCCAACTCATGTCCATGGAGCCAGTGATGCCATCCAATATCTCATCTTTTGTTTTCCCGTTCTTCATTATACTAGCCTGGGCTTACATAGGAAGAAAACAGAGATTCAGAGAGACTGAAGTAAACATTGCCCTGAAACTTTCATTGAAGTGTCCCGTCTCTATTCTATGCAGTGCATTTTGCATGGCTCCAGCTTGGAAGTTTAGAACTGAAGAAATAAGCCCACCTATCATGCAGTCAGATCATTTTAGCAGTGAGTACCTGAGGTTCGAGAAGTCATTGTTTTTTTCACTTAGCCACAGGACTTGCCCAAAGTGCAGAAAAGAGGTACTTGGATTCCCAACACACATCTAGCAAAGGTCTAGCCCCAAGTTCAGGAATGGAGAGACTGCCAACCAGGAAAAGGTCCCTCACTCTCAACTCTGGCTTCTCCCTCCCTAGTCAGGTGGGACAGGCAGAGAAAGCCACAACTTATCTCCTGTGGATTTGTGCTCTTCCAGAAAGTTTCTGATGTATCTCTTCCACCTGAGGTCAATCCTCTGGGAACCATCTACCTCCATAACAAGAACAAGCTGCAGAACTAGAATTCTCCCTCTGAACTCCAGGGCAGGGTTAGGATTAGCTGGGGGCCCTCTTGGGCATAACAGCAAGACACTTATTTCACAAGTAGCATCAGTTCTGTGCCTAAAGCTGCAGAAGCAATGGGAAGAGAAAATCCGCTGCCTTCGGATGAGAACTCAAAATACCACTGACACCCACAGGCCAGCCCATCTACCAACACGCATGCCTGCTCGGTCTGGCACTGGGTCCCAACTCCATTCAAGCTCCTTCTAGCTGAAGGCTCCTGAGGACCAGGGTTCCCTCTGCTGTGGGAAGAGTGAGGGGGGCTGAGGCAGCTCTGTCTGGGGTTGCTGCTAAGACCCCACAAAGGCTGAGGACAACCTCCCATTCCAGCCCTGAAGAAGACCCCCTGACTCAGGAAGGGTGATTCTCAGGGAACTCTGGCTGACCCAGCTCTGGAAGGGAATGACGGGATTTCTCCCCAGTGTCTCCCCTCATGATTCACTCCTCTTTCACCTTCCTGTCTCATAGCCCCTCCCTCCCCCTAAAGACAGGGGAGGGGTACTGGGCAGTCTCAAGTTGATGAAACAAAGACCAGCATCACTGCACTGATGGTATGTGTATGGCTAGTCTAGGGAACTGAGTGACTCAGTGATCACACAGCCTGGGATCCCAAGGACAGGGAGGCCACCGCAGGAGTAGCAGGAAACACAGCAACAAAGTTAATCAGGGACCCTGGCTCTGTACTGCCTGCTTCCCCCCAGTGAAAGATCTCCCTGCTGGTGAGTTCAGGTAGGCATAAACCAGAGCCTATACAAGGGCATTCTAATATCTCTGTTTCAGACCTTTGTTGCCAAGCTACACTAAGAAAACACTGCCTGTGATGGGAGAGGCAGGGGATAAACAAACATCTGAGCAGCATCTACTGTGCAGGGGGTGGGAAGAGGAGCCCTACTGCCTTCCTAATCCTAAGCTCTCAAGGATGAGGAGGAGATCTCGAGGATGCTGTGACCAGGTCTGCCTAAAGGGCATGAGGCCTCTCTGAAACAGGGCTGTGGGGCCCCAGAGCCAGGGAAACAGGGGCTTGGAAATGGCACAGAGGAACCAAGCAGCAATTTCTCTTGTAACCCACAGCCACCACCCAGTGCCTTTCAGCAGATGTGCAAGATAGGCCCAGCTACCTCCCTTCAGCCTCATTGTTCAGCCCTCAGAAACAACCACGTCTTTACTGTTTATTCGACACACACATAGGCCATGCCTATACACTCTAGCACCCATTCTAGGAGTGAGGGACCCAGGAGTGAGCGAGGCAGGCAAAGCTCTGCCTTCAGGAGTTTACAATATAACTGGGGAGTGATAGATGACACAGACAGTTTGTAAGCAAAATATAATTTATGTGAATAAGTGCTCTGGAGGAAAATAAAGCAAGAGAGGAAGGGTAGATTAATGAGGGGTTGAAGATATGATGGTCAGTGAGGTTTCACTGAAAAGGAGCACTTGAGAAGACTTCGAATTGACATGTATACACTGCTGCTGCTGCTGCTGCTAAGTCGCTTCCGTCGTGTCCGACTCTGTGCGACCCCATAGACGGCAGCCCACCAGGCTCCCCTGTCCCTGGGATTCTTCAGGCAAGAACACTGGAGTGGGTTGCCATTTCCTTCTCCAATGCGTGAAAGTGAAAAGTGAAAGTGAAGTCGCTCAGTCGTGTCCGACTCTCAGCGACCCCATGGACTGCAGCCCACCAGGCTCCTCCATCCATGGGATTTTCCAGGCAAGAGTACTGGAGTGGGGTGCCATTGCCTTCTCCTCATGTATACACTACCATATGTAAAATATATAGCTAGTGGGAACCTGCAGTATAACACAGGGAGCTCAACTCAGTGCTCTGCAGTAACCTAGAAGGGTGGGAAGAGGGCTGGGAGGGAGACCCCAGAAGGAAGACCTATACTTATACATGTAGCTGATTTACTTTGTTGTGAAGATGGCTGAGCACCGAAGAATTGATGCTTTCGAACTGTATTGTTGGAGAAGACTCTTGAGAGTGCCTTGGACTGCAAGGAGATCCAACCAGTCCATTCTGAAGCAGATCATCCCTGGGATTTCTTTGGGCTAAAGCTGAAACTCCAGTACTTTGGCCACCTCATGCAAAAAGTTGACTCATTGGAGAAGACACTGATGCTGGGAGGGATTGGAGGCAAGAGGAGAAGGGGACAACAGAGGATGAGATGGCTGGATGGCATCACTGACTCGATGGATGTGAGTCTGAGTGAACTCCGGGAGTTGGTGAGGGACAGGGAGGCCTGGCGTGCTGCGATTCATGGGGTCGCAAAGAGTTGGACACGACTGAGTGACTGTCTGATCTGACAGCAGAAATGAATGCAACATTGTAAACCAACTATACTCCAGTAAAAATAGACTGTGAAGATACAGGTGGGAAAAACCAGAAACAGAGCACAGATACTGAAACCAGATAAAGCTGGACACACAGAGAGACCTTTACTTCCTAGCAGAGCAAATGTGAGCAAGTCACTCAGTCTCTAACACCTCTAGTTCTTAAAAGGTGAAGAATGATATACCTACTTCATGGGCCGACTGTGAGGATTAAGTGAGATAACGCAAAAATGCTAGATCAGCCCGTCATGTGGTAGGCAGTTAATATATGGCAACTACATTTTTTTTTTTTTTAATGTGAGTGAGTCATGCAGATACCCAGGGAAGGAACTTACTAGAAAGAGGAAACAAACAGTGCCAAGGCCCTGAGGCTGGAGTAAGGTGGACATGGATGAGATTGAGGAACAGCAGGAGCCCAGCGGGGTGAGAGTGGAATGAGTCTTGTCTTTAAGACCCAGCATGCCAGGAGCTCATTCAAGAGCCCTCCCGAGTCTGAACTGACACTGCCCACTGGTCTTCATTAGAGGTGAGGATGTTCTGGCTGGGTGGTCAAGTTCCCCATGAAGATTCTTCAGTGGTTCCTAGATTTATAACAGCTGGTGGAGATGATTTCAGAACTCTGAATAGAGAAAGGAAACGAGGAAAGAAAATAAGAAGAAATAAATATAGGACACTTTGGGTGGTGGCAAGACCATGGATGTCTGGACAGAACTTTGTGAACATGTCATGCTGATTTCTTGGTGCCCCTGCACAAACTGTTCCATCTACAGATGCCCCTTGCTCCCTGCCCCACTCGTGCTGCAGGGTCCAGTCATTACAACCTGCCCACACACACCTTTAAACTCACATCAGCTGTTCTGCAGTTTGTTTATTGAGAGTTTCTTTAGGTCAAGAGCAATATCATATTCCCAGGACCTCAAAATAGATATTCATTTAGTAAATGAGTATGAAATTCTAGGATCACAGAGCTTTCTTGAGAACCTAATTCTCAGGGCAGTTATTTCAGCCAGTGGAGGGAGAATATATATGCATGCATGCTAAGTCACTTCAGTCATGTCCAACTCTGTGTGACCCTCATGGATTGCAGCCCACCAGGCTCCTCTGACCATGGGATACTCCAGGCAAGAATACTGGAATGTGTTGCCATGCCCTCCTCCAGGGGATCTTCCCCACCCAGGGATCGAACCCAGGTCTGCTTGGCAGGATTCTTTATCACTGAGCCACCAAGGAAGCCCAGGGAGCATCTGCTGCTGCTGCTGCTGCTGCTGCTGCTAAGTCGCTTCAGTCGTGTCCAACTCTGTGCGACCCCATAGACGGCAGCTCACCAGGCTCCCCCATCCTTGGGATTCTCCAGGCAAGAACACTGGAGTGGGCTGCCATTTCCTTCTCCTCAGGGAGCATCTATATTGGAGCAAAAACAGTTCTTTTTTTGAGTTATTCTCCTCTTCCACTGCATCTGTGGGAAGATACAGTAGGTCCTTGAAACAGGTCATCTGTCCCGTTCTCTGTAGGCCTGAGACTTAACATCCTTGGTGTGGGGCAGGGCCTCCCGGAGCTGGAGTCAACTGAGCACAGCCCTATTTTTATGAAGACTTGGAAAGGTGAGGGATGTGAGGGGGGCAGGGGACAGTTGAGAATCCCATCATTGGTACTAAGTGCCTATACAGAAAACCCAAGCAGGAACTCACATCAGTGCCATTTTTAGGAGCCCAGAGGGATAAGGAAAACTTCATTGGCTTCAGTTGTTTATCTTTTGCCATGAGTGTGAGATTTCAGCCATGGTATTTGCTGCTTCATGAGTCTGGGGTTTTTTGTTTATTTGTTTTTTAGTCCCTAAGTCATGTCAGACTCTTTTGTGACCCCATGGATTGTAGCCCACCAGAATCCTCTGTTTTTGGGATTTCCCAGGCAAGAATACTAGAGTGGGTTGCCATTTCCTTCTCCAGGGGGTCTTCCTAATGCAGGGATCAAACCTGCATCTCCTTCATTCGCAGGCAGATTCTTTACCATTAAGCCACCTTGGAGTCCAGGGCTTACTCTCAAATGCCCCTGTTAGAAAAGGCTGCTTTGCAGGAGCCAGTTACCAGTGGAGGTTACATTTTAGTATGAAGAGGCACAAGCTGAGGTGCAACCACAGCCCCACACCACCCTGAATGCCACGGAAACCCACTCCCAAGTGGCATTTGTCCTTCACATCTCGTGAACTCACAGCACTGTCCCTCCCTCCACCTCTTAGCCATCACACAGAAGCACACCAGTAGCCATTCAAGGTACAAGCGAGGCGGATGTATTTGTCTGGGGCAACAGGGTGTGAGAAAACAAATCCTTTGTAGAACAAATGTGGAGAATGCTTATTTAGTTGTTAGACATTTCAAATCATGTTTTTGGTAAAAACTGGCTCCAGGGCAAGAGAAGCTGCATAAAATATCTTGGAAGCTGAGATGATGAAAGCACAAGAGTGAAATACAGGAGGGTCTGAAACACAGCCCTTCAGACAGGAGGAAAACAAAAGATCTTATTATCTCTCAGGAGAAGGGTCTTAGAAAGTAAGAGCAGGGTAAGGAGAATTAATTCTTACAGAACACCCTTTTGCCATATTTGATTTGTTTCTATGTATGTGTAACAGCTTTTCAGAGGTTGCTAAGTCACCATATTTAATGTACATAGCCTTTCCCACATCTTACAGCGATAGTTTTACCATTCCTACATATTTCCTTTCTAAGAAGCATTGAAAACTACATTTACTGTGATTACTAAGTGCCAACTGCTTAAACACCCTCATTTCACCTTCACAGCAACCCTGCAAGGTCACAGGATGACCACTTCACAGGTTTTCCATTGAAGAAGCTGAGGCTCACCAGCACTGAGTAACTCTCCCCAGACCACTTGGTCCAGAAGTGGCAACATTATCCTAAAATCCAAGTCATCTGGCTGCAGAGTCCCTGTCAGTCCGCCTTCTTGTGTCCTGTGTGAATCCTGAACAAAGTGGTCTGGATGAGATCTGGGGAAACGTTCCAGAGAAAAGATATTCTGTTTAATACATACTAAGAGGCAGATGAGGAAATGGAGTCAATCTGCTCCCTCCTCTGGCTTGCACACATTTTCTGTTTTCTGACTTACCTTTTCTGGGGTGTTTGATTTCCCTGAGTCTCAGCATACCCAACCTTGTGTTGTCTCCCAGACTGTGTGGACAACAATTAGCTCTTCTTATCTCTGTGAGTTCCTTAGTGTCTTCAAATTAAACCTCTTGACAGCTTCTCTCCCCACCCCACCCCACCCCTCTCTCTCTCACACACACACACACACACTTCTGCATCCACTTTCAAATTTGTCAAACCTTATAGCTCTTATAGCAGAATATCAGCTCTACACTAACTTAGACTTATTTCCAGAGAATGGAATGAACTCTTGATCCAAGTAAGGGTAGATGTAGAATGAAAGAGCTGGATGAACAGTGAAGATCTTTGTACCCAAGGCTGTATTCTCGTGGTGGAAGACTTAATGACAGATGCATGGTTTCTCAGGAGCCTCAGGGAACCCCACTTCCAGCACCCTTGATGCTACATGCTGAATGTTTGTGTCTTCCCCAAATCCATATGTTGAAATTCTGATTCCCACTGGTATTAAAGGAGGGTAGCTTTGGGGTGATTAGGTTATAAGACTCTCATGAAGGGGATCAGTGCTCTTAGAGACTCCAGAGAGCTCCTTTGTCCCTTCCACCCTGTGAGGACACAGGAAGAAGATGGTCATTTACAAACCAGGAATTGGCCCTCACTGGACACCAAATCTGTTGACACCTTGGTCTTGGACTTTCCAGTCTTCAGAATGAGAGAAACAAATACTGCTGTTTATAAATGTTCATCTGTGGTAATTTATTATAGCAGCCCCAACAGACCAATACATTGCTTGAAAAATACCTATCACCACCCCCAGTGGGCAACATCATGAGTTCTTTTTACAGGAGGCTTTGATGCTATTAAATGCACTTGCTTCTGAAGGCAGCCTGAAGTGGTGGTGAGAAAGCCCATCCCCATCATGGCTGCTGTATGTGACTATGGACTATATGCTCCACGACTCATGCAATGTCACTTACACATCATAATAGTGGTGTGCCAAAGAAACGATGCTTTTGACCTGTGGTGCTCAAGAAGACTCTTGAGAATCTCTTGGACAGCAAGGAGATCAAACCAGTCCATCCTAAAGGAAATCAACCCTAAATACTCATTGGAAGGACTGATGCTAAAGCTGAAGTTCCAATACTTTGGCCATCTGATATGAAGAACTGACTCATTGAAAAAGACCTTAATGCTGAGAAAGATTGAAGGGAGAAGGAGAAGAGGACAACAGAGGATGAAATTGTTGGATGGTATCACCTATTCAATGGACATAAGTTTGAGCAAACTCCAGGAGATGATCAGAGACAGGGAAGCCCAGTGCACTGCAGTCCATGGGGTCACAAAGAGTCAGACACAACTTGGCAACTGAAAAACAACAGAGGTGTGTGTGTGTGTGTGTGTGTGTGTGTGTTGGTGATAACTTTTCAGCAGATGGCGGTCAAAGGTCTAGTCTTGGTGCTGCTTGTTCCCAACAGGACAGAACCCATGTGATGCAACTACTTTGCTGCCCTCACGCCCTGGAGGGGGTGCAAGCATCACGAACGGTGTCTTCTGGGGTCTCTTCTTTCCACCAGGGCTCGTGCTCATGCTCCTTGGTGGTTTTAAGCTACCTCCACCACCTCCTTCTGCATCTTGACGAGGACCTGCGTCCCTCTCTCCCGTAGGGAACCTTGCTTAGGACTCTAGCCCAGGAGTTGATGGGCAGTCAGAGGGTGGGGAAAAGGGGTTGGAATGGGTAGTCAAGGGTCAAGGGAGCTCTACCTGTTGACCACTGTAGTCTCTAGCTATTGAGACGCTATTGCTCCCTAGACTGAATGCCTTCAGCTGCTTTGCCACGGCCGCTAGTGCTCCTGGGCCCCTCTCATCCCCCGAGACTTGGCAGGGTCCTCTTTGGAAGCACAGCAATGACTGGAGCTACCAACATTGCTGGGCTGGGCTTCTGAAGGGCTCTGCCTCCACCATTGTAGGTGCCTCAAATGCTCACTTTGCTTTCTCAGTTCTTACGGCTATCTTTCTCAACAACCTGGGGACCTGATCCAACACCTGAGCCAAAATACATCTGTAGGGTCCCCATACTCCTACCCTGAAACTATCTCACCCTCCAACAATCCCTAGCAGTCCCAGCACATTGACTCCCTGTCTTTCCAGGGTCATCCTCTGTGAAGCCAGGGTCACTTCTTGGCCACAACTAGGACATTCAGTGTCTGGAAGCTTCATTCTTAGTGTTCTTTCTTATCCATGGAGCTTTCTTTCTTGTAAGTTTTATTTTACTTTTTAATTTTAAAAGCCATGTAACTCCCCTCCCCTACTCTCCCCCACAATTTTTCCTATGCCTGTATAGACAGCAATATACCCCTGGCAGCTTTTGGGGACTCTGCCTAAAATAAGGTACCTGACAGGTGCCCAGACCTACCAACTCCCTAGGTTGATACAAAGCCAAGCACCCCCCGCACCCCCACATCTCCTTTGGTGGGGCTTCTGCTTTGTCTCACACACACAGCCCCTGGGCAGATGGAACCTCTGTTCCAATGGGACACAGCCTCAGAGCCTTGGTCAGTACAGGTGTTGGGAGATTATTATTTACAGCTTCTTAATGTCTGCTTTCCATACCCAGCTTCTCAGGAAGCAATAAAATGGGAGACATATTTGCACCTGCCCCAAAGATTCACCTTGCTGCAACAATGGTTTCTGGTAATTTACGTCCCATGCTCCCAGTAGGGCCAGGCAGAGGTTCCCACAATCCTGTAATTATGCTTCTTGTTCTGAAGGGGTCTGAGGCAGCCCTGTCGGACTGTCTAAAATAGGGCAGTGTATTTATATGTAAGCAAGCCAGACAGCCAGCGAGGCCAAGTCCACCAACCTGAGAGGGTCGAGGGCTCAATCACAGGAATTAATCCAGGAGCCAGCAGCACTCAGGACAGGCAAGCCATCAATAAAACATCAAAGGCCGGTGCCATTAGAGGAGGCAAAGCAGGATATTTTATTCATGACTGTATTTTGAAGGGGCTTACTCATGACTCACAAATTATTCATGAGCTTCTTTCTATTTTTAAATGCAAATATACAAGGGTGTTTAAAGGGGCAGAAGTGCTACGCCCTACCTTTGATACCCCTCTGGGCTATTTGGGGGAAAGAATATCCTACTCCAGGCACAGAGCCTCTTTCTTTTCAGAGTTCTGTCCCACTGCACGGTCATCATTTTTCTCTCCCAAGGGCCTCTCTTGGCCAATCAGAAGGCAGGCCAAGCACCTGCCTCCCAGACCCACCTTTCTGCCACTTGTACCAACAGCTCCTAGCCAATCAGAACCAAAGGCCAGCTCTTCCATAGGTGCTTCAGGGGTCATCTCCTGTGGTGTTGACGAACTGGAGGCAGGATCTGGAGATGAATTCTGAATCTCCCAGGGTGTTTGTTAAAGGTGCAGTTCCCTGGGCCTCTCTGACTTTCCAAATCAGTATTTCTCTGATGAAGTCTAGGGATCATCATTTTAAGTAAGTTACCCCAGATGGGGAAACAGTGGCAGACTGTTTCTTTGGGCTCCAAAATCACTGCAGATGGTGACTGAAGCCAAGAAATTAAAAGACACTTACTCCTTAGAAGGAAAGTTATGACCAAGCTAGACTTCATATTAAAAAGCAGAGACATTATTTTGCCAACAAAGGTCAGTCTAGCTGAACCTCCATTACTTTGGCCACCTGATGGGAAGAACTGACTCATTTGAAAAGACCCTGATTCTGGGAAAGATTGAAGGTGGAAGGAGAAGGGGACGACAGAGGATGAGATGGTTGGATGGCATCACCAATTCAATGGACATGAACTTGAGGAAACTCTGGGAGTTGGTGATGGACAGGGAGACCTGGCATGCTGCAGTCCATGGAGTCACAAAGAGTTGGACACGACTGAGCGGCTGAACTGAACTGAACTGAAGTGTTTCTTACACAGAGGGCATTTTAAGAAGCACTGAGCTAGTCCACAGGTTGTCCAACCTTAGCATCTATCAGAGTCACCTAGATGACTTGTTAAGACACAGATAACTGAGTCCCAGTCCTGGAGCTCCTGATACAGTAGATCTAAGGTGGGGTCTCAGAATTTGACTTTTCAACAAAGTCCCAGGTGATACTGATGCTGCTGGCCTGGGGCCCACACCTGGAGAACCACTGACCTCCTGAAGACTCCTGAGGCCACTCATCTGGGTAAAAGAAGAGTCTTACCTAGAAGGTCCCCAGACCCCAGAACTGTAGGCCACTGCCTCCCATCACATCCCAAAAGCCTTTCTCACTTTTGATTGTGCTCCCAGAGCCTTCTTGCTAGCCAGAAAGTGGCCAGAGCAGAGATAATTTAAATATGATAGCTTTAAGAAGAAATTTGCAGTCTTTCCCTTCAATTCTTCAAGCCAAATTTCACCATACAGATTGCAGAGGCATTTGCTATAAAGAGTACCCTGCCTGCATTTCTTGATCCAATAAATGCCAATTAAGCATTTACAACGTATGCACAATGATGGGACAATATAGAGTTGCTATCCTCAAAGAAGACAGTATGCAGGGGCTCACAGAACATAGCACACAGGTTCACATACAAACGTAATTTAATGTAGTGTGGTTATGGGGCAATGGTGATATTTAGGGGAACAGCGAGAGGGGCACATAATCCAACCTGAGTCAGGAGGCGGGGCAACACTGGAGCTGAGTCTGGAAGGTTGTAAGGAGTCAGCCTGTCAAGAGGAGTGAGGAGAAGGAAAGACCAGCTTATGCTAAGGAACAAAGATGAAAAATAGCATTGGTCCAAGCTCAAGGCATGTAGGCTTCTATGGGTCGTCAGTCTGAGTGACAGCATCTTTAACATTTTAGAGTAATTCATTCAGTACTTGGAGAAGATGCAGTGTAGAATAAGAAGGTGGAAGAAGCTAGAAGTGGGGAGCTTCCTCAGCTCTCGTGTGATGAGCCAGAAAGAAGATAATGGAGTCATGAGCCTGACACTGCATGAATGTGACCTTGACCATCAGCCTTCATCACTGCTCCAACTTGAGAGAGTAAGAACTGGGGCTGGTAGATAGGTGGCTGGCAAAGTTTCTGAAGACAGCCAGCAGCTGGCCTTGGGGAAGCCAGGATCCTGACTGGCCTTCAAGAGGGTCCTGCAGACTCACTCACACAAATGGTTTCTTCCACCCCCTGCTTCCAATGTCCAGATTAAATCCACCCTTCAGATCCAGCTTCACCATAGCCTTTCCCAAGAAGACTTCCCTGCTCTCCCATTTAAAAATAAATTTCTTCTCCTGTCCTCTGAGCTCTGGGAGTGTTTGAACTGTGCTCCCCTCATAGCATATAAGGCGTCCTTGTGTACTTGCTGTTTCCTCAACTAGACTGATGTTCTTTAGGGCAGATGCCATGGCTTATTGACTCTTGAATCAGACATATAGCACCTGGCATGATGTCTAGCACATAGTCATCTCTCAAAAGATGTTGAAGACATGAAGGAATGAGTTGAATAAATAATTGAATGAAATCATTTCCCAGGATGGCCTAATTCCCAGGAAGTAGCCTAGCCACCATGCAGCTGGAATGGAGATTCAGGAGGAGCTAACTGGTGATCACTGGGTAATCCTCACAGACAACCAACCCGGGTAAGGGATGGGGCCCTTACAGAGCCTCCCATAGGCCAGAGCCATCCAGCCAGGGCACCCAGCACCCAACCAACAGACAAGGATGCAGAGCCCCAGATCCAACAGAAGCTGATAGAACACTCTGGGCCTGCTCTGCAGATAATTAGCTGTGTGCACTGGGGACTGCATGCAGTTTGGGAAAATAATTATAGCAGGTCAAGGACTCAGCCAAAGCAAAACCAAAATGAAATCATATGGACTGCTGAGGTTAGGAACAACAACAAAAAAAGATTCTCTGGTCTTTGAAATCCCATCAAAGTAATTAGGAAAGGAAGGTGGAGCTGAGAAGGAGGATGAGAGAAGTAGAGAAAAGTCAGATTCCTGCCCCTGACTTTCAGAAAACTGTGGGCCCAGCCTGCCAGACAGCCTTCTAGCTCTGCCTTATCAGGCAGCTGAGGGTGACAGGTGTGGGAGAGGCCAGGAGGCTTAGCCTGTGTGTATCACTTTTCTTTCTTCAGGTACACATAAAAGCTTGCTTACCCCTGTCTCTCTCCTCCTTGAGGCAGATCTGAAGGGAAGGTTTCAAAAGAAAAAATTAAAATCACAATGCCTTGCTCTGGAGTTGCTGGGAACAGGGAACCACTCCAATTATTCACTCACAAAATCAAGGAGTCATGTGTTAAGCAGTGACCATGTGCCCAGGTCTGTGCCAGGCTTAGGCTGTGGGTAAAAGCAGTCAGATTCCTCCCAGGCATCAACAGCTTATCCCTGGGCTGGGAGAGAAAACCAAGGTTCATGAAAACATTTGAGAAACCACAGGGTAAGCTACAAGTCACTGTCAAGAAGCAGCATGCCAAGGCAAATTGGCAGAGCATCCATCCCAGTGCAAGTGGTAAGCTGGTGCACTGTGCAGAAAGAATATAGAAGCAAAAGACTCACTGAAGACAGATCTGATTTATATTATCACCATTGCCATAATTAAACAATATCTGTGATAGAATATTCCTCCTCACAGGCAAAGATGGCTCCTACCCGTATGCCACTAGTCTTAAGATAAAGATTCCCAAGAAAGGGGAGGTTAACGTAGGTTAGAGTAGCTTGGAAAGACTTCTCAGGTGAACAAAATCTGAGATTCTGTGGGAAGAATGTAAATAACAAGGGATATGTATAAGGATTCCAGTCAAGATCCCACAACTCTGTCTGTTGCATTGAGCAGCATTCCCCAACCCCACAAAGACTTCCTATTGGTTGTAGATCAATGAGCTGGTGGAGGAGGAGCCTCTGATTGAGGCTTGGTGCCCTGGAGCTCCCTGCTGGAATTTAATGGAGAAGGAAGGAGCTTGTCTCTTGCAAGCAGGCCCTGTGGTGTGCCTGAGGCACATGAGATGGTGCAGGCAACATTCTTGGAAGAGAAGTAGGATGTACTAAACAGCTTCGATTGGGGTCCCAGGGCACCGAAATGAAAAAAGAAATAGAAATGGAATTTTCAGAAATAGAATATGGAATAGACAGCAGAGTTTATTTCCTGGATTTCACAAAGCAAGTAACAAAAATTGAGCTCTCGAGAGAATCAGCCCTCTAAGCTCCAGAGTGAGGCCTCTGTTCTGGGGACAGGCTCAGAAGCAGTGTTATTTCTCAGCAGGGGGAGCTGAGAGGCGGCTCCAAGAATCTGAAGGGCTGTCAGGAAGGAGAGGGATGAGTTTATGTGTATAGCTTCAGGGGCAGAATTCAGCTCAGTGGGTAGAAATTATAGGGAGGCAGATTTCAACCCAACATTAGCCTGATGTTTTCTTGCCATTAAAGATGTCTCCTGCTAGGGTACACAGTTGGAGAGGTGGCTGGCTCCCAGTCACTGCACGTGATCAAAAAGTGGCTGGACAACTCACTGAGGGATTATAGGAAGCCTTGGAGTTTGGTTCTAAACGTGATTTCACCCTTCCTACCGTCTTGTTGGGGCTTCTCCTTTGCTCTTGGATGTGGGGTATCATTTTTTGGTGGAATCAAACATTCTCCTGTTGATGTTTGTTCAGTAGCAAGTTACAATTTTGGAGTTCTCATAGGAGAAGATGAGCACACATCCTTCTACTCTGCCATCTTCCAGATGTTCAAGCTGGATTTAGAAAAGGCAGAGGAACCAGAGATCAAATTGCCAACGTCCATTGGATCATCGAAAAAGCAAGAGAGTTCCAGAAAAACATCTACTTCTGCTTCATTGACTACTCCAAAGCTTTTGACTATGTGGATCACAATAAACTGTGGAAAATTCTTAAAGAGATGGGACCACCTTACCTTCCTCCAGAGAAATCTGTATGCAGGTCAAGAAGAAACAGTTAGAACAAGGAACAACATAATGGTTCCAAATTGGGAAAGGAGTACATAATGGCTGCATATTGTCACCATGCTTATTTAACTTATATGCAGAGTACATCATGCAAAATGCCAGGCTAGATGAAGCACAAGCTGGAATCAAGATTGCCAGAAGAAATATCAATAACCTCAGATATGCAGATGACACCACTCTTATTGCAAAAAGCGAAGAGGAATTAAAGAGCCCTTTGATGAAAGTGAAAGAAGAGAGTGAAAAAGCTGGCTTAAATCTCAAGATTCAAAAAAATGAAAATCATGGCATCTGGTCCCACCACTTTATAGCAGATAGATGGGGAAACAGTGACAGACTTTATTTTCTTGGGCTCCAAAATCACTGCAGATGGTGACTGCAGCCATGAAATTAAAAGATGCTTGCTCCTTGGAAGAAAAGCCATGACCAACCTAGACAGCATATTAAAAAGCAGAGACGTTATTTAGCCGACAAAGTTTCGTATAGTCAAAGCTGTGGCTTTTCCAGAGTCATATATGGATGTGAGAGTTGAACTATAAAGAAAGCTGAGCACCAAAAAATTGATGCTTTTGAACTGTGGTGTTGGAGAAAACTCTTGAGAACCCCTTGGACTGGAAGGAAATCAAGCTAGTCAATCCTAAAGGAAATCAACCCTGAATATTCATTGGAAGGACTGATGCTGAAGCTGAAATTCCAATACTTTGGCCACCTGATGCAAAGAATTGACTCATTGGAAAAGACCCTGATGCTGGGAAAAATTGAAGACAGGAGAAGGGAATGACAGAGGATGATATGGTTGTATGGCATCACCGACTCAATGGACATGAGTTTGAGCAAGCTCCAAGAGTTGGTGATGGGACAGGGAAGCCTGGCCTGCTGCAGTCCATGGGGTCATAAAGAGTCAGTCACGACTGAGCAGCTGAACTGAACTGAATGAACTGAACAGGATGCCTTGGGGAATATTCCAGCAAGTGTGATGGGTCTTGAGGACCACTGGAAGGGGCCTCTTTAAGTTTGAGATTCTGTGATTTTGAGTCCCTTCTTTGGCAAAGCTCTTGGACTTAAATTGTGCTACCCAATATCCAGACTCACCCAAACCACCATGGAATAACAATGACCATCTCCAGGGATACACCCTCCCTGTTAGCCTAGTGGAGCCCAACAAACCATCACTAGAGGGAGACAGGAAAACCACAAAGTCTTCTGTTTATGAAAAGTCAGGGTCAGTTAAGAGAGCACTGGCCTAAGACCCAGGAGACTTAGGTTCTGCTCTGAAACCTCATTAACTAGCTATGGAGTCTTGGGCAAATCACTTCTGGGACCTTGCTCTCCTTATCTATTAAACAAAAGTTTTTCAAAGAGGCCCTCAGGCTCTCCCCAGCTCAAATCAAACCTCTTATCCTCTTCACACTGAGAAAATGAAAGCAACCAGCTAAGAATCATCTCCACCTTCTTACCCACCTTCCTCTAAAGCAGGGGTCCCCACCCTCCTGGATCTAATATCTGATGATCTGAGGAGGAGCTGATGTAATAATAATAGAAATAAAGTGCACATAAAATGTAATGCATTTGAATCATCCCCAGACTATCTCCCCCACCACCTTGCCCTCAGTCCATGGAAAAACTGCTTCCACAAAACCAGCCCCTATGCCAAAATCATTGGGGATTGTTGATTTAAAGCCTCACCCCCTGCCTCCTCCTTTGGTCAAATGGGAAAGTATCTTCACGCTCTCTAATGTCAACTTTTCTGCTTGTGCTCTGAACCCTCCATCCACAGCAGCACTTTGGTACTGAAATTATCTCTCACTGTCCTGCATTAACAACTTAACCCTCCTCCCTACTAGATTATTCCCATCAGCACACACACAGGCCAAAATAGCTACAAAGTACATCCTCTGGACCTTGTTCAGACCACAGTTTAAAGAAATATACCCCATATA
This sequence comes from Tragelaphus eurycerus, assembly GCA_935064755.1. Classification (NCBI taxonomy): domain Eukaryota; kingdom Metazoa; phylum Chordata; class Mammalia; order Artiodactyla; family Bovidae; genus Tragelaphus; species Tragelaphus eurycerus. Next base: position 5,693,376 of record CAKXYN010000095.1, on the reverse strand, counting down.
AGCATCTGTGGCACAATCAGGGAAAAGTGAACTCCTGCTAAATGCTTGCTAATATTAAAAATTTTTTTCTTAATTTTTAAGTGTGATAGTGGTATTGTAATTATGATTTTTTAAAAAGTGCTTTCCTTTAAAATAATCCAGAGGGCAGGAGGAGCGGGTGGAGTTATGAATGAAATAATACTGGATATGCACAGATAACTATTGACATTGAAAGGACATGAGGGTATGTCATACTATTTTCTCCACATTTATATATGTCTGAAATTTTCCAGAATAAAAATTATAAATGATAAACAAAGGACAAGGCACTCAGCAGATTTCACACCACATCATGCTGGAGTCTTGCCAGGGTTCCAGATATCTGTCAGGGAGGTGAGATAGGTGAGCTTTGTGACCAAAAGGACTCATCCCCCAAAAGGCCAGGCCAGCAGGCAGAGAAACAGAGGTGGTGAGTCCCAGGCCTAGTCCCAGGTCTAGAGCCCTGAGACTGCAGGATCCCCAGACCCCCAACAGGAGGAGCAGTCAGGTCTGGTGATGAAATGTCCAACCAGGAGGCCTCAGTTAGCCTGCCCAGCTCTCAATCCACCTGATGGCCTAGGATAGTCCCATTTATGCAGTGATTCATTTGTACTTATAATGCTCTTCACGTGCTTTATCTCACTTCATCTTCACCATCCCTTTGAGATTGTTCTCATTAGCCTCTATTTTGTTGGTGAGGAAACACAGACTCAGAGTGGAAAAAAGACTTGCCCAGGGTTATTCAGCTGGCAAGAGGCAAAAATAGGTCTTGAGCACAAGTCTCTATAATCCCTGGCTCCTCACTGCTAATTCTTTGGGGATGGAAACTTTTTTTTAACATGTTTAATCTTTGAATCCCACACGCAAGAATCAATCTGAGAGCATCATAGAGAGAGAGATCAGCCGCTCAGTCGTGTCCGACTCTTTGCGACCCCATGAACCACAGCACGCCAGGCCTCCCTGTCCATCACCAGCTCGCGGAGATCACCCAGACTCATACCCATCGAGTCAGTGATGCCATCCAGCCATCTCATGCTCTGTCGTCCCCTTCTCCTCCTGCCCTCAATCCCTCCCAGCATCAGAGTCTTCTCCAATGAGTCAACTCTTCGCATGAGGTGGCCAAAATACTGGAGTTTCAGCTTTAGCATCATTCCTTCTAAAGAAATTCCAGGATTGATCTCCTTCAGAATGGACTGGTTGGATCTTCTTGCAGTCCAAGGGACTCTCAAGAGTCTTCTCCCACACCACAGTTCAAAAGCATCAATTCTTCGGCGCTCAGCCTTCTTCACAGTCCAGCTCTCACATCCATACATGACCACAGGAAAGACCATAGCCTTGACTAGGCGAACCTTTGTTGGTAAAGTAATGTCTCTGCTTTTGAATATGCTGTCTAGGTTGGTCATAACTTTCCTTCCAAGGAGTAAGCGTCTTTTAATTTCATGACTGCAGTCACCATCTGCAGTGATTTTGGAGCCCAGAAAAACAAAGTCTGACACTGTTTCCACTGTTTCCCCATCTATTTCCCATGTAGTGATGGGACCAGATGCCATGATCTTCGTTTTCTGAATGTTGAGCTTTAAGCCAACCTTTTCACTCTCCACTTTCACTTTCATCAAGAGGCTTTTTAGCCCCTCTTCACTTTCTGCCATAAGAGTCGTGTCATCTGCATATCTGAGGTTATTGATATTTCTCCCAGCAATCTTGATTCCAACTTGTGTTTCTTCCAGTCCAGCATTTCTCATGATGTACTCTGCATATAAGTTAAATAAACATGGTGACAATATGCAGCCTTGACGTACTCCTTTTCCTATTTGGAACCAGTCTGTTGTTCCATGACCAGTTCTAACTGTTGCTTCCTGACCTGCATACAGATTTCTCAAGAGGCAGATCAGGTGGTCTGGTATTCCCATCTCTTTCAGAATTTTCCATAGTTTATTGTGATCCACACAGTCAAAGGCTTTGGCATAGTCAATAAAGCAGAAATAGATGTTTTTCTGGAGCTCTCTTGCTTTTTCGATGATCCAGCGGATGTTGGCAATTTGATCTCTGGTTCCTCTGCCTTTTCTAAAACCAGCTTGAACATCAGGAAGTTCACGGTTCACATATTGCTGAAGCCTGGCTTGGAGAATTTTGAGCATTACTTTACTAGCGTGTGAGATGAGAGAGCATCATAAGAGTTCAGTAAATATTTTCTGAAAGAATGAATGGGTATGAGCTGTGCCCCGTGTTTGTTGTAGATGCCTCTTCCCTCAGACAAGTGTTTACACAGCCTTATGTTACAGATATAAATGAGCATGTTTGCTCTCTCCCTAAGTGGACCATAAATTCCCCAGTGTTAGAAGGGGCCTTCTTCGTTCCTGTGGTCCCTACCAGACATGGGCCAAGAGGCAGTCTGGGTAAATGGTTAGGAAAAGGACAAAGATTCTTCAGCATGAAAGTAGTGGTTATCTCCAAGAGTAAATTTTTTATTTTCTCTCTCAGTGGAAGATTACAGTTTTGTTTCACAGAATGAGAGCCATAATTTATTATTCACATACTGATATCTTAAACTGTTGACATATATCCCTTTTGTGACTTTCATAAATTATTTCCTGTCTATCACTGAAAAGTCAAATTGGGATGTTGGCAACCACAACCCCCTCTCCATCTCTCCACTGGCTACACGCACCTCAGGGTAGACAAGAATGATTCTCCACGGAATAGCATTAGAATTCTCAGAGCCCGTCAATGGGTTGGCAGAAGCTAAATGGATATCCAGTTTCACTGAGAATTCCAAGTGCCATGATTCTGGCAAATGGCAAGGGCTGGCACTCTTGGGCACATTCTGAACAGAATTGATGGGTTACCAGGAAGTAGGGAGGGAGGGCTGGGGAAATGCAAGGTTTAATTTCTTTCCCTGGCACCTCGCCAGCTGGATATAGCAGCAGTAGCTAATATATTTCAAACAGTAAGTTTCATGCTACGCTGGTGATGTAAAAGCCGGGTTTTTGTCAAACCCTGGGAAGCTAAAATGGTGAATTGTGAGTGAAAGCCTAGGACTGGCACGGTCCGGGTGGGCATGTCCACGGGCCCTGACCCCAGCAGCTCCAGCTGGGAGCAGCTCTTCGCCAGCCCTGGCCCAAGGTCCTCCTGCCTGGAGGGAAGTGTCAGAGTGTCTGCCAGGATCAGCATGTCTCCGAAACCACCAGGCATTTTGAGTCAGCCCTGAAAACTCCTAGGGAGTTTGGAAACAAAAAACAGAAGGGCTCAGACGCAAACAGGCACAGAGCAATCAAGGTTTTTAATAAGCAATGACCTCTCTGTGCACCTCTGACCCACTCCTGGCACATCTCTGGCGTCCTTCCAGGATGTGGGTGGCCCCACCAGGACTTGTCAGATTTGATGGAGACGATGACCAAGCAGGCTGGGCTGACATCTAAGCAAATCAATCTAAGGCACTTCTCTTCCCCCCCAACTAAGACCTAGGGGAAATGTGCCCATAAACTCCTTAATACCACTGAAGAAGGAACCTAAGATAAGATGGAGTCAAGGTCAATGGAGAATCCCTCAGATTAGCATCTAAGCCTGCCCTTGTGGAAACTATGCCAGGTTCCTGGGGAGAAAAGGGCAGTGATTCAAAGTGATGCAAATGAAGTTTTCCAGCACTGGAGGCACTGAGAGGTCTGATGACATTGACAGAAAGATGCTGTGTTCCTACCTCCCACCTCCCTTGTAATGAGGAGAACAGTGGCAAGAAAGGCCATTCAGTGAACAGAAGCCAGAGCCATTGCTATCGGCCTTCATTCAATCCAATCCCAACCTCGGTGCTACTCATCACCAACCCTAACTGAACTGCCATGGGCCCAGGATCCACTGCAATCCATATTAAAGGGCCTTTCTGGGTTTTAGTTCTGGATCTCTTTGCTCCAGCAAAGAAGAAGACATCACTGCATGTGGGAAACATGTGATGTGGGGCATCCCCTGGTATGTAGAAGTTGCCCTGGTCCCTTATTAATGCATAGGTCTAGAGCTACCACCATTTGCCAGGAAGTGCCCCTCAAATGAATTTCATCAAACAGATGTTGAAATGCACCCTGTGCTCAGTCTCAGTATGATGTCATTATGGTATGAAAGTTCCAGCTTCAAAGTAACAAAAGCAACCTTTGGGAGACCACATGGCTTCACACATATGGCTCTATTCCAGGGTCCCTGCCTCTGGGCTCCCAGGGTATCAGAACTAGACCTGAATGCAAAACACTCTGGGCCTGCATTTTCTTGAGGAGAGAATTCATTGCTTTCAGCAGATTTTCCAAATGCAATTTGTGTGTAAAAGTTGAAAATCACTGACATGCAAGCAGAAACTGGTTGGTTTACAAACAAGCCCAAGGGTCTCGCAGCCCTGCCCAAGTACAGACTGATGCTATGACCTTACATATGGAAGATAAACAAATCAGAAGTTCCCTAGATTTTTACTGCTTTTATAATTTAAGGAAACTACTAAACCTAATCTTCTCACAAGAAATTCCCAGGGTTTGTTTATTGGCCAGTTTATTACAAAGCCTGGTGACTTCACATTTAAATTGCAAATAGCTCTTTTGTGTGGACATTTGATTTGGTCTTCAAAAGTCCGTGGTATTTTTCCACACTTTTTGGTGGAATTGGTGGCTCCCATCCAGAAATCAATTGGTATACTTGAAATATAATAGATAACAGATAAGTATAATAGTATAAATAGGTAAGTAACTAATTTGGTTAAGTGAAAAAAAATTAATAAGTGAATTTGAAGATAGATTTCTTACTGCACTGTAACAACACACATTCAGATGTCTCCAATTATAATGCTTAAGAGCTTTGCTTGTTTAAGATTAAATACTCATTGTTGTTTTGTGGCTAAGTCATGTCCAATTCTTTTGTGATCCATGGACTGTACCTGCCGGGCTCCTCTGTCCGTGGAATTTTCCAGGCAAGAATACTGGAGTGGATTGCCATTTCCTTCTCCAGGGGTTCTTTCCAACCCAGGGATCGAACCTGTGTCTCCGGCTTGGCAGGAGGATTCTTCACCACTGGGCCACCTGGGAAGCCCATATTCATCATTTATTCATTCATTCCACAAATATTTGTTAAATAACTCACTTAATTCCTGACCAAAAATTCCATGATAATAGGAAGCCTAGAACTATGTCATATTCAACTTTGCTTCTCCCACATTATCTGGTATATATGAAAGCTCAATAAGTATTTGTTTGGTAAACATAGGAATTCTACTTATCTTCCCCCTTCCCCCCAAGGAAATGCCAAACACATTTAAGCTAAGAATCTGATTTATGTACCCAGTTCTGAAATAACAGTAAATCATCAACAGATAGGATGCGTTGGTGGCCCTTTGGATAGTCATAGCACAGACTTGCAAATGTGTAGCAACCCATTCATATGTTACTCCAACACATATCTATTAAGCATCCATCACTATGTACACACCAAGGATACACAGGTAAGCCTGATCTCTGCCAGATGATACATAATTTCAGGAATCTTAATTGATTGTGGGAGAGATTAAGGGGAGATTAAGAGGCATGACTGAGGGAAGAAGTGAGGAAAGCCAGGCCAAGTTCCTGCAAACATTCTCAAACGTGTGATGTGTAACTGAGATTTAAAAAAACTGAAAGGGACTGAGGGCCAGGCAAAGAGGCAGAGCTGGAGGTGTCACAGGACTCACCCAGGAAAACTCTAGCTCTGGCTGAAAAATCTTCCATCCTCAGCTCTTCAATGAAGACACCTAGAGTCAAATATCACCTCCACCCTTGGGTCTATTGAAGGCCTAAGAGTAGTTTGAAACGAAGAGATAAAACACCCTGCTCTGATTTCACCTCTACCTGCCTCTCCTTTTCTTTCTCAACAATAAGATCCATGGTGAACGATGAGAATGGGCTTGATAGGGGGAATTTTCTTTGAAGAGGTAAAAGCATGTGTGAGGCCTGAAGGTAAGAGATAACTGGTCCATTAGAGGAACTGAAAGAAACTCAAAAAGGGGAGTGGGTGATGCGGCTAGAGAGGCAGGCAGGGGAAAAGTCTGCACAGCCCTGTGGTCCATGCAAGGAATTTGTCCCAAATCCCAAGAACAAAGGAGTTGGGCTTGAGAGGGATGTGACTTCATTCATATTTGTACTTTTAAAATATCTTCCTCACTGCAGAGATTCCATCAGGAAGCACTTGTCCAGCTGAGTAATGATGGTGACCCAGGCTGGGTCGTGGCAAATGTTAAGAAGTAGATGAATTCAGGAAATGTTTAGGAGCTAGAATCCAAAGAGTCTAATGATTCTTAGAGCACTGACTGAGCTCTTGCTATATAAGAGGCATAAAGCATCTTATTTAATTCTAACATACTCCGTGGATTGTCTCCATCGTTAGCTCCATTTCTAAAGAAGAAATGGAGACATCAAGTGGAGAAAATTGCAAAAGACTGCCCACCTTGTCAATGGCTGGTCTGAGATGCGGCCTACACACAAGCTCCCATCCTCTTACCCTTCCCTCTTAATCCTCATGCCCTCCCATTCCGGTGTCTGGCTGGAGCAAAAGTGAGAAATGGTGGTGCTAATGTCAAAGCTCAGGTTCTCTGTACACTATTGCCAAATTGAATCTCAGAGACAGAGATTTGGGTGAAGTAGAAAATGATAGTTTTATTACTATACTCCTAGGCAAAGGTGACCACATTGGGCTAATGTTCTTGAAACCGTATGTCCTTCCTTGGAGAACATAATGAAAAGTTTTGTAGTAATTGTTCAAAGAGACCAACTCGTGGACTTTATTCTGATGGGTTGGTGTTGAGGTAAGTAGGAGTCAGCATTATCAACCTTCAGGTCCAACTGGTCTGGGGTCTATTGCTATGAGCAGCAGACCAACATTAACTTCTCCCACCTGGAGGGTTGGGGGGGGGGGGGGTGGTATCAGCATCTGTAAGTAGCTCAAAGATATTATTGTATGTATTTGTTGATGGGGAATAGGACCTTATCCCAAGGCTGCTCTTGACTGTTTGTTTCTCCCTGGTCTCACAACTAGTTAACAACTGCATGAATCTGCCCATTTGAACTCAGAAAAGGTATGGAGGCTGAATGAAGGCTGTTTCCTATAATCTAAGAAATGGGGGACACAGAACAGCTTTGTGCCTAGGAGGCTCACAGGGCCCTTGTGTGCATCAGTGACATTTATGGAGGTGGAAAACATAAAAGGATTCACGAATTTGGGTGGAAATAAAGTTACGTGTTCAGTTTTCAGTGTGCTTGTGAGATCTTCAAATGCAAACGAGCAGTAAGTAGGCTGGACTCAGGACACAGGTTCGGTGGTAGGTAAGGTAAACACATAGATGAGACTCATCAGCACGTCAGAGACGATTACGCTTCATAGGCTTCCTCCCTGAGAATGATGTTGAGTGTGGGAGCAAACTCAACACCTTCAAAGTGCAGAGCGAATGAGAAAATGCCAGTGGTAACGAGCCTGATTTGGTCAGGGACCAAATGGAATGTGTCCTAGTAAGCTCAGCCATCTCTGTTCCTGCTGCCCATTAGCACTCAAAAGGTGTGTTGTCAGGCCCCAGGCACTACGGAAGCTCAGCCTTCCAGCCGTTGGCGCCTGCTTTGCAACAATGCCACAGGAGCTGCTTTAATGCTGATTAACTCCTCCTTTTATTAAGTTTTTTTTTTTTTTTTACAAATTTAGTCATTTTAATTGGAGACTAATTACTTTACAATAATGTAGTGGTTTTGCCATACATTAGTCACATTACCACACTGCCTGCCAAACACTAACAGACAGGTAATGTACTGTGTCATTAGCACATCCCTGTCTATTTAAAAACCTCCAGAGAAACAAGCAGATGAGCCTTGGAGTTAGCTCAGTGGTGGTATTATTGCTTGGCTAATTATAAACAGCATTCTCTGAACTCTAGAAAACATGAAGTGGGGCACAGCCCCTATCTGCCCTGAGGAGCCAGGAGTAGCTGCTGAAACATACCAACTCAACACTCAACACACGGGGAGTTAAAATGGGATAAGACAGCTTGGCACAGCTGTTCATCCAGAAATAGGGCACAAGTGTGTCAGTCCAGCCCCCAGGAACCCTCCCCTGGTGTTTGACCCTTTGTCTCCTCCTCCCGAGAATCAAGGCTGGCCTAGTGTGGCCAGAAGAATACAGCAGAAGTGCACGATTCTCAAGGCTCCAGTCTTTCCTGATAATGAATAACACTGCAGGTTCCACTTTGGTCTCTTGAGTAGCTCACTCAGACCGTGGTCATGCTCACCACATTGTGAAGACATACAAGCAGCCCTGTGGAGAGGCCCATGTGGTGTGGGAATTCAGACCACCTGCCACCCACCCCAGTACTTTTGCCTGGAAAATTCCATGGACAGAGGAGCCTGGTAGGCTCCAGTCCATGGGGTCGCTAAGAGTCAGACACGACTGAGCGACTTCACTTTCATTTTTCACTTTCATGCATTGGAGAAGGAAATGGCAACCCACTCCAGTGTTCTTGCCTAGAGAATCCCAGGGACGGGGGAGCCTGGTGGGCTGCCATCTATGGGGTCGCACAGAGTCGGACACGACTGAAGTGACTTAACAGCAGCAGCAGCAGCCAACAGCCAGTCAGCACCAACTTGCCAGTCATGTAAGTGAGACATTTGATGTTCCAGCTTCAGTCAAGCCTTCAGATGATGTGGCCACACCTGACATCTAACTGAAACTTTATTAAAAAAACCACCAAGCTAGAGGCACCCAACCAAGCTAGTTTCAAATTCCTGACCAACAATAATTGCTCAGTTGAGTTCAGTCGCTCAGTCGTGTCCAACTCTTTGCGACCCCATGAATTGCAGCACACCAGGCCTCCCTGTCCATCATCAACTCCCGGAGTTCACCCAGACTCACGTCCATCGAGTCAGTGATGCCATCCAGCCATCTCATCCTCTGTTGTCCCCTTCTCCTCCTGCCCCTAAGCCCTCCCAGCATCAGAGTCTTTTCCAATGAGTCAACTCATGAGGTAGCCAAAGTACTGGAGTTTCAGCTTTGGCATCATTCCTTCCAAAGAAATCCCAGGGCTGATCTCCTTCAGAATGGACTGGTTGGATCTCCTTGCAGTCCAAGGGACTCTCAAGAGTCTTATCCAACACCACAGTTCAAAAGCATCAATTCTTCGGTGCTCAGCCTTCTTCATAGTCCAACTCTCACATCCATACATGACCACAGGAAAAAACCATAGCCTTGACTAGACGGACCTTTGTTGGCAAAGTAATGTCTCTGCTTTTCAATATGCTATCTAGGTTGGTCATAAGATAATAAATAAATATTATTGTCTCAAGTCACTGAGTTTTTATGTGATTTGTTACATTGGCTAACTCAGTTATTAGAACTGGGTTCAGGGTAGGGAAAGAATATCAACTGAACCCCCACTCTGTCTCAGGAACTCATTCATATACATGATCTCATTTAACCCTCACAGCATCCCAATGAGATAGATATCAGCTTTGTTTTATAGATGAAAAATAACAAGGCACAAAGCATATAAGACTGCAAAACTTATCCATGCCCAGTACCATAGCTGGAAAATGCAGAACCAGGGTTTGAATCCTGACTTGCCTACCTTCAAAGCTTCAGTTGTTTTTATCACCATGTTCTTCTGTCCTTGAAAACAAGCAGCCTCAGACTCTGGCTCTAGCTCTGCCACTGAATAGCTCCGTGATTTGGAGAAATTTTTCATTCTCCTTAGGCTCATTTTCTCTCCTATAAAGTGGGAGAATCAGTCTTTAGCCTCTGAGGTCTCAGCACTAATATTCTTTGACCCTCTGGTCCCATCTCACTACATCTACCTTCCTTCTAGGACAGGTTGTTCTCAAAGACTTCCCTCTGGCTCTTCCCCATCTCCTTGAAGAGTTGGCTTCAATTGTAGCAAAAGGGTCTTAGGTTAGACTTAAGAAATCTTTGGGAGTTCTAAGAAACTCAAGTTACCAAGAAAACACAAGAAATTTGCTTCCCTGAGACTTTTCAAAACAATGTAAATAACAGTCTGTCTAGGAACTCTTAAACTACCTGAACAAATTAGAAAGAAATGAAGCTAAGTTTAAGAGAAACCAGGTTATGAGCTTTTAGTCATTTCTATCTTGCACATACTATCTTCAGGAGAACTGTGGAATGAACAAATAAATAGTGATCCTTTTCCCTTGTGTCAGTGGAAATGAGCTGGTGTGACATGAGCAAGTTATTTAGCCATTCTGAGCCTCAATTTCCTTATCTGTAGATAGTAACTGATTCAAAAGGATTGTAATAATTATAAAACACAATGATGCATATTAAGCCCTTAGCAGAATCTCTGGAAGATAGAGTGCTGTTGGTTGTTGCTGAGTCGCTCAGTCATGTCCATCTCTTTGTGACCCCATGGATTGCAGCATTCCAGGCTTCCTTGTCCTTCACCACCTCCTGGAGCATGCTTAAACTCATGTCAATTGAGTCAGTGATGCCATCTGACCATCTCATCCTCTGTCATCCACTTCTCCTCCTGCCTTCAATCTTTCCCAGCACCAGGGTCTTTTCTAATGAGTCAGCTCTTTGCATCAAGTGGCCAAAGTATTGGAGTTTCAGTTTCAGCATCAGTCCTTCCAATGAATATTCAAAATTGATTTCATTTAGGATTGACTGGTTTGATTTCCTTGCAGTCCAAGGGATTCTCAAGAGAAAGTGGAATAGAACTAGAGGAATCAACCTTCCTGACTTCAGACTATACTACAGAGCTACAGTCATCAAGACAGTATGGTACTGGCTCAAAGACAGAAATATAGGTCAATGGGACAAAATAGAAAGCTCAGAGATAAATCCATACACATTATCTTTGACAAAGGAGGCAAAAATATACAATGGAGAAAAGAAAATCTCTAACAAGTGAGGCTGGGAAAACTGGTCAACCACCTATAAAAGAATGAAGCTAGAACTCTTTCTAACACGATACACAAAATTAAACTCAAAATGGATTAAAGATCTAAATGTAAGATCAGAAAGTATAAAACTCTTAGAGGAAAACACAAGCAGAACCCTCTTTAGCATAAACCACCACAAGATCTTCTATGACCCACCTCCCAGAGTAATGGAAATAAAAACAAAAATAAGCAAATGGGACCTAATTAAACTTAAAAGCTTTTGCACAACGAAGGAAACTATAAGCAAGATGAAAAGGCAACCTTCAGAATGGGAGAAAATAATAGCAAATGAAACAACTGACAAAAAATTAATCTCCAAAATATACAAGCAGCTAAAGCAGCTCAATATCATAAAAATGAACAATCCAATCACAAAGTGGGCCAAAGAACTAAACAGACATTTATTCAAAGCAGACATACAGATGGATAATAAACACATGAAAAGATGCTCAGCATCACTCATTATTCAATAAATGCAAATCAAAACATGAGGTATCATCTCACACTGGTCAGAATGCTGCTGCTGCTGCTGCATCGCTTTAGTCGTGTCCGACTCTGTGCGAATGGCCACCATCAAAAAGTCTACAAACAATAAATGCTGGAGAGCATGTGGAGAAAAGGGAGCTCTCTTATACTTTTGGTGGGAATGCAAACTGGTACAGCCACTCTGGAGAACAGTGTGGAGACTCCTTAAAAAACTGGAAATAGAACTGCCATATGACCTAGCAATCCCACTGCTGGGCATACACATCAAGGAAACCAGAATTGAAAGAGACCCCCCAGTGTTCATCACAGCACTGTTTACAATAGCTAGGACATGGAAGCAACCTAGATGTCCATCAGCAGATGAATGGATAAGGAAGTTGTGGTACATGTACACAGTGGAATATTACTAAGCTACAAAAAAGAATGCATTTGAGTCAGTTCTAATGTGGTGGATGAAACTGGAGCCCATTATACAGAGTGAAGTTAGTCAGAAAGAGAAACACCAATACAGTACATTAAAAGATGGTAACAATGATCCTATATGCAGAGCAGCAAAAGACACACAGATGTAAAGAACAGACTTTTGGACTCTGTGGGAGAAGGTGAGGGTGGGATGGATTGAGAGAATAGCATTGAAACATGTATATTAACATATGTAAAATAGATGACCAGTGCAAGTTTGATGCATGAAGCAGTGCCCTCAAAGCCAGTGCCCAGGGACAACTCTGAGGGATGGGGTGGGCAGGAAGTTGGGAGGGGTGTTCATGAAGGGGAGACGCATGTACATCCATCACTGATTCATGTCAATGTATGGCAAAAAACACCACAATATTGTAAAGTAACTATCCTCCAATAAAAATAAATTAATTATTTAAAAAGAGAGAGAGAGAGACTCTCAAGAATCTTCTCCAACACCACAGCAAAAAGGCAACAATTTTTCAGCACTCAGCCTTCTTTATAGTCCAACTCTCACATCCATGCATGACTACTGCAAAAACCATGGCTTTGACTATACGGACTTTTGTGGACAAAATCTCTGCCTTTTAATATTCTGTCTAGGTTTGTCATAGCTTTTCTTCCACGCAGCAAGTGTCTTTTGATTTAGTGGCCACAGTCACCGTCTGCAGTAATTTTAGAGCTGAAGAAAATAAAGTCTGTCACTGCTTCCATTGTTTCCCCATCTATTAGCCATGAAGTGATGGGACCGATTGCCACGATCTTAGTTTTTCGAATGTTGAGTTGTAAGCCAGATTTTTCACTCTCCTCTTTGACCTTCATCAAGAGGCTCTTTAGTTCCCCTTCACTTTCTGCCATAAGGGTGGTGTCATCTGCATATCTGAGGTTATTGATAATTCTCCCAGCAATCTTGATTTAAGCTTATGCTTCATCTAGCCCAGCATTTCACATGATGTACTCTGCATAGAAGTTAAATAAGCAGGGTGAAAATGCACAGCCTTGACATGTTCCTTTCCTAATTTAGAACCAGTCCATTGTTCCATGTCTAGTTCTAACTATTGCTTCTTGACCTGCATAAAGATTTCTCAGGAGGCAGGTGAAGCAATCCAATATGCCCATCTCTTAAAGAATTTTCCACAGTTTCTGTGATCCACACAGCCAAAGGCTTTGGCATAGTCAATAAAGCAGAAACAGATGTTTCTCTTGAATTTTGTTGCTTTTTCTATCATCCAACTGATAGTGGCAATTTGATCTCTGATTCTTCTGCCTTTTCTAAAACCAGCTTGAACATCTGAAGTGCATGATTCACATACTATTGAAGCCTGGCTTGGAGAATTTTGAACATTACTTTGTTAGCATGTAAAATGAGTGCATTGTGCAGTTTAAACATCCTTAAGCATTGCTCTTTGGGATTAGAATGAAAGCTGATCTTTTCCAGTCCTGTGGTCACTGCTGAGTTTTCCAAATTTGCTGGCATATTGAGTGCAGCACTTTAACAGCATCATCTTTCAGGACTTGAAATAGCTCAACAAGAATTTCATCACCTCGTCCACACCATTTCTGTCCTTTATTGTGCCCATCTTTGCATGAAATGTTCCCTTGGTATCTCTAATTTTCTTTTTTAAATTTTATTTAACTTTACAATATTGTATTGGTTTTGCCATAATTTTCTTGAGGAGATATCCAGTCTTTCCCATTCTATTTTTTTCCACTATTCCTTTGCATTGGTCACTTAGGAAGGCTTTCTTATTTCTCCTTGCTATTCTTTGGAATTCTGCATTCAGATGGGTATATCTTTCCTATTCTCCTTTGCCTTTCACTTCTCTTATTTTCTCAGTAAGTCCTCTTCAGACAATCATTTTGCCTTTCTTTTTCTTGAGGATGGTCTTGATCACTGCCTCCTATACAATGTCATGAACCTCTGTCCATACATCTTCAGGCACTCTATCAGATCTAATCCCTTGAATCTACTTCTCACTTCCACTGTATAATCGTAAGGGATTTGATTTAGGTCATACTGAATGGTCTAGTGGTTTTCCCTGCTGCTGCTGCTAAGTCACTTCAATCGTGTCCAACTCTGTGCGACCCCATAGACAGCAGACCAACAGGCTCCCTCATCCCTGGGATTCTCCAGGCAAGAACACTGGAGTGGGTTGCCATTTCCTTCTCCAATACACGAAAGTGAAAAGTGAAAGGGAAGTCACTTAGTCATGTCCAACTCTTAGCAACCCCATGGACTGCAGCCTTCCAGGCTCCTCTGTCCGTGGGATTTTCCGGGCAAGAGTAGTGGAGTGGGGTGCCATTGCCTTCTCCAAGTGGTTTTCCCTACTTTCTTCAATTTAAGTCTGAATTTTGAAATAAGGAGTTCATGATCTGAGCCATAGTCAGCTGCTGCCAGTCTGGTTTTTGCTGACCGTATAGAGCTTCTCCATCTTCAGCTGCAAAGAATATAATCAATCTTATTTTGGTATTGACCATCTGGTGATGTCCATGTGCAGAGTTATCTCTTGTGTTGTTGGAAGAGTGTGTTTGCTTTAACCAGTATTCTCTTGGCAAAACTCTGTTAGCCTTTTCCCTGCTTCCTTTTGTATTCCAAGGCCAAATTTGCCTGTTACTCAAGTTAACACTTGACTTACTAATTTTCCATTTCAGTCCCCTATGATGAAAAGAGCATTCTTTTTTTGGTGTTAGTTCTAGAAGGTCTTGTAGGTCTTCATAGAATCATTCAACTTCAGCTTCTTTGGCATTAGTGGCTTGGGCATAGACTTTGATTACTGTGATACTGGATAGATTGTGCTCAATAGCATGTATACAATGCAATATTACTCAGCTTGGTTGTATCCGATTCTTTGCAACCCCATGGACTGTAGCCCACCAGGTTCTCCTGTCCATAGAATTCTCCAGGCAAGAATACTGGAGCGGGTAGCCATTCCTGATCCAGGGATCGAACCTGTGTCTTCTGCATTGCAGGCAGATTCTTTATCATTGATCCACCAGGGAAGGCCCATTAAAAGAATGAAATAACCCACTTGCAGCAACATGGATGGATCTGGATACTATCATATCAATATTAAGTGAAGTTAGACAGAGAGAAACAAATATCATGTGAAATCACTTATTTGTGAAATCTAAAAAAGATGATACAAATGAACTTATTTACAAAACAGAAACAGACCCACAGACTTAGAGAATGAATTTATTTTTACCAGTGAGAAGGAATAGATAGGTAGTTTGGGACTGACATGTATACACTGCTATATTTTAAATAGATAACCAACAGGGAGCTACTGCATAGCACAGGAACTCTGCTCAATATTCTATAATAGCCTACATGGGGAAAGAATTTGAAAAAGAAAAGATATATGTTTATGTATAACTCAATCACTTTGCTGTACATCTGAAACTAACACAACTTTATTAATCAAGTATACTCCAGTATAAAATAAATATTTTTTTAAAAAGAATGACTATATTAATTCAACAGAGATGAAGAATACTCTGCTATTGACATTTGGAATGTGAGTTCTTTCTGTTCCTATGAACCTTTGAAAAGCACTGGCATGTGTGGAAGGGGAGTGAATTTTGGAAGAAGAAGGCCAGATCTAGACATAACAATGCCTCTCACCTCTCAAGATGCTTAATCTTTGCTTTGGCAGCCCCTCTCCACTGGAGCTCTCTAGCTGCAACCCTCACTTTTGCCATGCTTCACCCCGAGACTCCACCAATGCACTTAAGTGACGCCCACTCCTATCAAGGAAAAGGTAGTGGCTCCACTTCTCTCTATTTCCATCTTCTCCTGGATCTCGGTTTGGTGATTCTGCCCTATCCAGTTTGTTCTCCAGTATTTTCAGATGACTTCTTCCCTTCCTTCCCCTTCCTTCCCTTCCTTCTTTCCTTTCTTATTTCCTTCCTTCCTTCTTTCCATTCTCTCTGCCTTTATGTACTCAAGTCAGGCCTCCTGAAAAGGAAGCAGACACAGGACACAGGGGGCTCCCAGTTGACTGGGAGTGACATTAATACAGAAGAGTCACAGATGTCAGTCTGTAAATTAAATTTGTGTATGAGGTGTCTCTGGTGTAAACCAATCATTGTAATCCAGTGTAATAATAAGGGTTAAAATACAATAAGTAGAAGCAGAGATGAGGGGATGGTAATCCCACCTGAGGACATTAAGGAAAGTTTTGAGTGAAAAGTTTTGGTGCATAAAGAAATATTTTCCAGCTACTGGGAAAACTGTGCCATGTAAAGCCCCTAATTTTTCATGACTATTCTATAACTGAAGCACTCCTAAACCCCACAGAAGCCTTTGTAGATATCATTTAAGTTTAGGTAACATTGGTTGAGCTACGAGTTGTCAGGCACTAGGCTTGACACAACTGATAATTCCATATGCATAACAGAAGGACTAGTGACAAGACATAGCTTTTGTTGTGTTGAATTATTCTTTATAGAGAAATATTGGTCCCTGGACCAGAATGTTCCAGGCACCAAAAACAATCTACAAGGAAAGGCTGATAGTTTTGCTATGCAGAACATTGCAAAGTCCTGCTGCTCACATGATGGGACTTTTTCGTTTTCTTTCAGAATATTCTCATCTGTCTTTCCAGGCTTCTCATCCTTCTTATGAGCAAAAAGAGAGAGAATAAATCTCTTATTTTAAAACTGATTTCACTTAAGTGGTTTAAGATGGATTTTTAAAAATAGAGGATCTGATGGGTATCTAATTGGGGGACAAACATCTTACATCTCTCCCCTGGTCAGTGGGGCTAATTCTGTTGGCCCAGCTTCAAGGTCACAATTAGACTCAGATCCTGAGGAGGAAGAGCAAGGCTCAAGTCCCAGCTCTGCAAGTCATCTGTATGATTGATGGCCTCCTCACACCTACACATTGTCTAGTAGGGAGTAGATGCTCAGTGATTGTTGAATCGAGCACCTCTAAATTTTCTCTACACCTGAAAAATGGGCATAAAAGCTGTTGTGCATGCTTGCTCAGTCACTTCAGTGTGTCTGACCCTTTGCGACTCTGTAGACTGCTATTGTGAGGACAAATTAAACAAGACAGAGCAGGTGACAAAGCTTTGTAAATGGCAAAGAGAAAAATATATCTCAAAGTGACTTGAATCCATATATAGTCAGGTCAACTTTGAATTAGCTTCCTTATCTCCAAATTGGATATGAGATTTCTGGCTTAAAGCGAGCCTGCTTGTTGTGGTTGCTTTTTGGTTTGTTTTTATTAACTTTGGTGAGGTTCCTGGTATTTTTTGTTGGGGGAATATTGAAGGCAAAAGCATACTCTTTAGAGCCAAATGAAATGAATAGAAAACAAATCATCTCCACTGACAATCTTAGTGAGGACTAATGAAAAACAAGGGTCACCTTTGATCCAAAGATTATATTTTCTCCCTCGACCTAACCTGATTGTATTATTGAATGTTCTGGAGCCCTCCTCAGTTATTTAACTACCATAACCCTTTACTTATGAGCTTCAAGATGTAATTATAGTCTCCTCCCCCTAATGAAATGAGAGCCTTTAACTGAGTTAGCCCATCAACAGCCCCTGATGAAGCCTGACAGATCCCTTTTTGGACTACATACTCTTGATAAAATTAATGTCAAGGCCCTTTCCTCTCTCCAGGCTCACTTTCCTGTGCTGAGTGAGTGATAACAAAGCATTTATGACATCTTTAGGTTCAGAATGGAATTAGTAACACTTATGGGTCTGCCTCATAGAGGCTCATACTAGATCTGAAATCTTGGAAAATTCTTTGCATGGGCTGAGCTTCAGGATCAGTCTTCTGAGAAGGCAGGTATAAATGATCTGATCTGGAGACAGGCAGGGGGCAGGAGGCTGAGTGGTACCTTCCTCGAGTTCCCCTGGGAGATGTATGTACGTGGCTGCTACGTTATATAGCTGGTAAAGCTGAAAGTCCCTTTTATGAATGGAAAGTCCTGAAGTGGCCACCAATCAGGAGCCAGATTCCTAACAGGGCTGGTAAGGTGAATAGATTTCCCAACCTTGTGCTTGAGATTATTTGCTAATTTCAGAGGATTTTAAAGCCTCCAGGCTGTAGTGAGATAAAGTTTGATGGAGATGGCCTCATAAAACCTGCCTACCTTTGTTTGGAAGCTCGAGAAGCTGTGAGGGTGAAACACAGGTGGACCAGCCCTCATAGTGACTATGGCTCAGCTTCCAACCATCTCAGCCCCTGAAACTGGATGAAGATAACCCCTGACTGACCAGCACCCCAGGGGCCTCAGAGAAGCAAACAAAAAACCTCACTGGAGGCAGAGAACAAAAACGAAATTAGATAAAGGCATTATCAGACGAATGAACCTGAAAGTTTGCCACAAGCAGACCTCCACTACAGGAACCCTAAACATGAGTGTTTTAGGTAGAAGAAAAATTATCCCATGTGGAATGATATAGCTGTAGGAAAAAATGACGAGAACAGAAAAGAGAAAATGCATGTGTGATACTGGCTATGTAAACCAATAAAAATGTGTCTTATGGAGTATAAGATATATATGTTGAAATATGCAACAACCATGGCAGATGTCAGAAGGGGATACAAGAATTTACTAATACCCAAGGTCTTTGGATTTTTCAAGAAAAGTTCAAAAATACCAATTAACTGTACTATGATGAGTCAGGATGCATATTACAATCTCTCAGGTAACCAATACAGAGAAGGCCATGGCACCCCACTCCAGTACTCTTGCCTGGAAAATCCCATGGATGGAGGAGCCTGGTAGGCTGCAGTCCATGGGGTCGCTAGGAGTCGGATACGACTGAGTGACTTCACTTTCATTTTTCACTTTCATGTATTGGAGAAGGAAATGGCAACCCTCTCCAGTGTTCTTGTCTGGAGAATCCCAGGGACGGGGGAGCCTGGTGGGCTGCCGTCTATGGGGTCGCACAGAGTCGGACATGACTGAAGCGACTTAGCAGCAGCAGCAGCAGCAGGTAACCACTAAAAGGACAATAAGAGTGTATAACTTTCCAGCTAATAAAAGGGAGATGAATTTTAAAATTCAATCTAAAACAAGAGAAAAGGGGTGCAGGGAAAGGAAGTTTAAGCAGGTGAGATGAGGAAAAGCAGAGAGTAAGATGAGAGATTTAAACCTAAACACACCAATGATTACATTAAGCATAAGTAGACTCAGTGCTCTGATTAAAAGGCATGATTATCAGCTTGAGTATAAAAACAAAACAGAGTCATGTGCTCTTTACAGGAGACACACATACAAGAAAAGGAAATGGAGAGGTTGGCAGGAAAATGAAAAAGAAAGATAGGCCATATAAATGCTAGCTCGAAGAAAGCTGGTGAGCTCTGTCTACTACAGACTTTATGTCTAAAAGGCATTACTAGAGATTAAGAGAAAAATTCATTATGATAAAGTTTAATTCACTGAAAAGATATGTCATATTTGTGATCTCTGAAGAAGATTTAACTTCGGGACCAGGGACCAGGCATGATCAACCAAGAGCTTTTGTGTAGCAGAGTTTCATTAAAGTATAAAAGGGACAGAGTAAGCTTCTGACACACACATCAGAAGGGGGATGGAGAGTGCCCCCTTGCTAGTCTAGGCAAGGGAGCTGCATACTTTTTTAATTGATTATTACAATAAATCAAAAGAATGTCTCAAAGTTGCAAAGATCTTACTAGACCCACTCCCACAATTTACTTTTTAAGATGACAAGATTCTGTTCAGATCAGTTCAGTTGCTCAGTCGTGTCCAACCTTTTGAGACCCACGGGCTGCAGTAGGCCAGGCTTCCCAGTCCATCACCAACTCTGAAGCTTACCCAAACTCATGTCCATTGAGTCAGTGATGCCATCCAACCATCTCATCTTCTGTCGTCCCCTTCTTGTGCCTTCAGTCATTCCTAGCATTAGGGTCTTTTCCAATGAGTGAGTTCTTCCCATCAGGTAGCCAAATTATTGGAGTTTGAGCTTCAGCATCAGTCCTTCCAATAAATATTCTGGAATGATTTCCTTTAGGATTGAATATTCTAAATTTCCTTTAGGATAGAGTCTTCTCCAACACTACAGTTCAAAAGCATCAGTTCTTCAGCACTCAGCTTTCTTTATGGTCCAACTCTCACATCCATACATGACCACAGGAAAAACCATAACATTGACTAGATGGACCTTTGCTGACAAAGAAATGTCTCTGCTTTTTAATATGCTGTCTAGGGTGGTCATAGCTTTTCTTCCACGTAGCAAGCATCTTTTAATTTCATGGCTGCAGTCACCATCTGCAGTGATTTTGGAGCCAAAGAAAATAAAGTCTGTCCCTGTTTCCATTGTTTCCCCATCTATTTGCCATGAAGTGATGCCATGATCTTGATTTTATGAATGCTGAGTTTTAAGCCAACTTTTTCACTTTCCTCTTTCACTTTTATCAAAAGGGACTCTTCGGTTCTTCACTTTCTGCCATAAAGGTGGTGTCATCTGCATATCTGAGGTTATTGATATTTTTCCCGGCAATCTTGATTCAAGCTTGTGCTTCATCCAGTCCAGCATCTCTCATTATGTACTCTGCATATAAGTTAAATAAGCAGGGTGACAATGTACTCCTTTCCTGATTTGGGACCAGTCTGTTGTTCCATGTCCAGTTCTAACTGTTGCTTCTTGACCTGCATACAGTTTTCTCAGGAGACAGGTCAGATGGTCTGGTATTCCTATCTCTTTCAGAATTTTCCACAGTCTGTTGTGATCCACATAATCAAAGGCTTTGACATAGTCATTAAAGCAGATGATTTTATGGGACTCTCTCACTTTTTCAATGATCTAACAGATGTTGGCAATTTGATCTCTGGTACCTCTGCCTTTTCTAAATACAGTTTGAACATATGGAAGTTTATGGTTCATGTACTGTTGAAGCCTGGCTTGGAGAATTTTGAGCATTACTTTGCTAACGTAATTAGCAATTGTTTAAGGCAATGGCACCCCACCCCAGTACTTTTGCCTGGAAAATCCCATGGACGGAGGAGCCTGGTAGGCTCTAGTCCATGGGGTCGCTAAAAGTCAGACACGACTGAGCGACTTCACTTTCATTTTTCACTTTGATGCATTGGAGAAGGAAATGGCAACCCACTCCAGTGTTCTTGCCTGGAGAATCCCAGGGACAGGGGAGCCTGGTGAGCTTCCGTCTATGGGGTCACACAGAGTCGGACACGACTGAAGCGACTTAGCAGCAGTAGTTTGAGCATTCTTTGGTATTGTCTTTCTTTAGGATTGGAATGAAAACTGACCTTTTCCAGTCCTGTGGCCACTGCTGGCTTTTTCAGATTTGCTGGCATACTGAGTACAGCACTAATAGCATCATCTTTTAGGATTTGAAACAGCTCAACTGGAATTCCATCACCTCCACTAGCTTTGTAGTGATGCTTCCTAAGTCCCACTTGTCTTCACATTCCAGGATGTCTGGCTCTAGGTGAGTGATCACACCATCATGGTTATCTGGGTCATGAAAATCTTTATTGTATAGTTGTGTGTATTCTTGCCACCTCTTCTTAATATCTTCTGCTTCTATTAGGTCCATACCATTTCTGTCTTTTATTGAGCCCATCTTTGCATGAAATGTTCCCTTGGTATCTCTAATTTTCTTGAAGAGCTCTCTAGTCTTTCCCATTCTATTGTTTTCCTCTATTTCTTTGCACTGATCACTGGGGAAGGCTTTCTTATCTCTCCTTGCTGTTCTTTGGAACTTTGCATTCAAATGGGTATATCTTTCCTTTTCTCCTTTGCATTTCACTTCTCTTCTCTTCACAGCTATTTGTAAGGCCTCCTCAGACAGCCATTTTGCCTTTTTGCCTTTCTTTGTCTTGAGGATGATCTTAATTCCTGTCTCCTGTACAATGTCATGAACCTTCGTCCATAGCTCTTCAGGCACTCTGTCTATCAGATCTAATCCCTTGAATATCTTTGTCACTTCCAGTGTATAATCGTAAGAGATTTAATTTAGGTCATACCTGAATGGTCTAGTGGTTTCCCCTTCTTTCTTCAATTTAGGTCTGAATTTGGCAATAAGGAGTTCATGATCTGAGCCACAGTCAGCTTCTCGTCTTGTTTTTGCTGACTGTATAGAGTTTTTCCATTTTTGGCTTCAAAGAATATAATCAGTCTGATTTCAGTGTTGACCATCTGGTGATGTCCATATGTAGAGTCTTCTCTTGTGGAAGAGAACAAGTCTCTTCCAACAACTCTTCTTGTTGGAAAAGTGTGTTTACTATGACCAGTATTCTCTTGGCAGAACTCTATTAGCTTTTGCTGTGCTTCATTTTGTACTCCAAGGCCAAATTTGCCTGTTACTCCAGGTATTTCTTGACTTCCTACTTTTCCTACTCCCATAATATATATTATAAGATAACAGGATTAGTCAGAAAGTTTTCAAGGAGAAACTGTCCTCAAGCAGAATACATTGTTATAGAATCCTTAGTATAGAGTTTAAACTGAGTTGTTTTGTTGTGTAATCATCAGCTCCAGGCTTAAAGGAAACAAATAAACAAACAAAAGCATTTTATGTGACTACCCCAGTGGTAATGTATGGATGTGAGAGCTGGACTGTGAAGAAGGCTGAGTGTAAAGAATTGATGCTTTTGAACTGTGGTGTTGGAGAAGACTCTTGTGAGTCCCTTGGACTGCAAGGAGATCCAACCAGTCCATTCTAAAGGAGATCAGCCCTGTGTGTTCTTTGGAAGGAATGATGCTAAAGCTGAAACTCCAGTACTTTGGCCACCTCATGCAAAGAGTTGACTCATTGGAAAAGACTCTGATGCTGGAAGGCATTGGGGGCAGGAGGAGAAGGGGATGACAGAGGATGAGATGGCTGGATGGCATCACCGACTCTATGGATGTGAGTTTGAATGAACTCAGGGAGATGGTGATGGACAGGGAAGCCTGGTATGCTGCGATTCATGGGGTCACAAAGAATTGGACATGACTGAGTGACTGAACTGAACTGAAGACTAAGGAATGTAGAAAAAAATTGTCCTTTTCTCCTCCTTGAGAACTCCAGACCCCTCTCTCCTCCTTAGGGACTCCGGACTTCTTATCAACTTACCTAGAAATGGACTCCCTCAGATATACCACCTTAAAATTTTACATATTTAATAATTTAGTCTCAAAATAAATGAAGCAAAAACCTGAATTACTAAGTGAGTAAACAAATCTATAAAAACAACAGGGAGATTTAAATATACCTCACTCAGAAATTGAGAGAACAGGCAGACAAAAATCAGTAAGGATGTAGAAAATCTGAACAATGTGTGTAACAAGCCTGACATAATTGACATATTTAGAACACTGCACCCAGCAACCAAAAATTCTACATTCTTTTCAAGCACCCTCAGAATACTTTAGCCATATGTTAAGCAAGTCTCAACATAGTTCAAAGAATAGAAATCAAACTATCTTTAACCACAATGCAATTAAGACAGGTATCAATAACAAAAAGATAACTAGAAATCTCTGTATGTTCAGAAATTAAGAACCTCACTATCTAAATAACTAATGATGAGATAATGATGAAAATTAGAATATAGTTTAAGTAACATTAAAAAACATTACATACTGAAACTTGGATTTAACTAAATTATTAATATATCAGAAAAGGAGCTGAAAATCAATAAATTCTTAATCATGTTATACAAACTTTTCTTCTCAAAAAGCCTCCCTCTTCCTAATCTCCTGAGCCAGACTTCACACCTGCTAAATAAATAAGTTTTCCCCAGGGCTGAACCCATCATTTCCTGAATCCCATTTCTTTTTCTTTCTTAGTGGGCTTCCCAGGTGGTACTATTGGTAAACAATCTGCCTCCAATGCAGGAGAAGTAAGAGATGTGGGTTTGATCCTTGGATTGGGAAGATCTCCTGGAGAAAGGCATGACAACCCACTCCAGTATTCTTACCTACAGAAATCCCATGGACAGAGAAGCCTGGTGGGCTATAGTCCATAACACTTTTCTTTCTTAGATTATGCCTTTATTTAGATGGTAGTGCATTCTCAAATAACTTTCTGAGAAAACATGATGGGAGATAATATTCCCCAGTTCTTAAAAGTATAAAAATAATTCTATCCTCATATTTGACTTGTCCAGGTATAGGACTTCAGGATAAAATTCTTTTCCTCTCAGAACATTTCCTGAAGACATTTCTTGATGAATTACCAAAGTACAATGTTACTGATGAGAAAGTTGATACTAGTTTTTTTATACCTTTTTTTCTTTCTTTCTTTCTCCGCATCATGTAGCACGTGGAATCTTAGTTCCCTGGCCAGGGATCGAACCCATGGCCCCTGCATCGGAAGTGCAGAGTCTTAACTACTGGACCACCAGGGAAGTTCCCAGGATGTTTCTTATTTCCTTGTACACATTCTGTTTTTGCTTGTTTTCTCTTCAGAAGCTTTTAGAAGCATCCGAGTGACCTCCGGGAGTTGGTGATGGACAGGGAGGCCTGGCGTGCTGCAGTTCATGGGGTCGCAAAGAGTCAGACATGACTGAGCGACTGATTTGATCTGATCTGAGTTTTGAGTTTCACATTCATACATCAAGACTCGGGTCAATTTGCACTGATTGTGTTGAAATACAATAGGCTCTTTCAATGCGGAGACTCTGCTCTTAGACTCTAGGAATTTGCTTCTATTATTTCTTGGGCAATTTTCTCTCCCCAATTTTATCTGTTTCCTTTTGTAAGACTCATTATTAGTCAGATGTTGAACTTCCTATATTGATCTGCCATGTAGATCATTTAATTTCTTTAAAGATAATTGCCATTTTTGTTCCTGTTTTTTGTTTGTTTGTTTGTTTACCTGAGTTGAGGGAATATGTAGGTGACTTGATTGTATTCGGTGTGGGGAGTGAGGAAGAGGTTGACAGTTCTACTGGCAATTTCAATTACTTCCTCTCTTTACAGACCCACATACTACCACCCCTCCAGTTTTACGTCATGTCCTTGTTCCAGTGCCTGTTTTGCTTCTAAGTTTTCTTCTTCTTTGCTGTCTCTCCTTTTCTCTACCTCACCAGTATCACTCTTCACCTATTTTCCATCTTTCAGAAAGTGTTGAAAATTTTCATTCTCTTCATTGAATAGAGATTATAATTTTTTTGAAAGTTTACAATTATCTTAAGGGGTTTTGGGAGAGAAGTGGTAAATCTATGTACTCCAGCTCCTGTCTTTACTTAGAAGCTCAATTTTTGTTTCCTTACCTGTCTACCCACTGTAAGGCAGTAAACCAAGGGCCACCTTACGTTTTTTCATCTCTAGTTTTAGTCCCTGATACAAACATCCTAATCATCATTGTTTAAACAATTGTTGAATTGAATAGAATTACCTTCTGCATATTATGCATGTTCAGTCACCCTAGGACAATTGCTAAGTCCTTAAGTAACCTATAAAGATAGGCCTACAATAACCTCTGTCCAAACTAAAGTTAGGATAAAATTTCTGACAAACTCCAGTGCCTTGAATGAGGACCACATAGGTAAATGTTTTAAATCTGGATGATCCTTCAGAAATCTGGGGCTCAGGGTTAACTACTATGCTGTTAAATCTCCAGAGCCTACTTACAAGAAACCCTTTTAGTGTTGGTTTTTTTTTTCTTGATGATGAATGGAGTTAGAAGAAATGTCACCTATCGCAATCCTGAGGCTATTAGGGATTTTTTTAAGTTGAAAGCAATAACGTCTCTTCAGAGTGAATAACTGCTGAGTATTGTTCCAGATGTTGCCACTCTTTTTCTGAGTTGATAAAGCCTCGGGATTTTGATCAATGAATTAGGAGGTTTTCCCTTTTATCAGATTTAGAACCTGCCTGGTGGCTGATGAAAGAGTTTAATTCACAGAGGATTGATTTTCTAGTTATTTACCAGGAAGCAGTCATTCGACTCCCAGAAAGAATGATAGCTCATTTTTCTTCGTTTGTCTGAGCTGGCCAGTAACCTGGGAGAATCGGAGCAGCCCAGATTGAAAGCTTAGACTGGCAGTGTGTACTTAACTTGAAAAGACTTAGAGAAAGTACATCTTTGAATGTTCTGAGACACGAAAAGCCCAGTGAAAGTATTACAAATAAAGTCATGTGGGTCAGAATCTGTATCTCTGGCTGTGTCTCTTGGTACAGATGTTCCACAGCAGAGTGAAAAAAACAAGGGTTTTTGAGTCACACAGGCTCATCTGACTCTTCTACTTTCCAATCTGAGATTTGGGGAAGCTTCTTGACCTCTCTGAGCTTTACCTTCCTTACTTATGAGACTATTGGAGAAAACTAAATGAAAATGTGAATGTTAAAGCACTTATCCAGTGGCCAGTACATAGCAGTTGCTCAAGAAATGCTCATTCTCCTTTTCCCTTTGTGTCTTGGGTAAGAGTCAAAGAGCATCCCTGTGAAGCTGTTCTCCTTGACTGAGGACCTGCTCGTGGTTTGCCCCTCTGCTCAGGTGATGGAAACCGATAACTCCTTAAGCAGATTCAACACTGCTTCTCCATCTTAAGGCACCCTCCCACTTCTTTTGCTCATGTTTCCCTCCCTGTTTTATCCTTTCTTCTTTCCCTCTTTCCCTCTCCTTCCCCACCAAGTCCCACATCATGTAATAAGAAAGGACATGGAAGACAGTGTAGAGTCAAGAGTAGGAAGTAAAAAGGGAAGAAAGAGAAGAGAATGATAACACTGCTCTGCCTTTGTCCCAACATGTTTTTTTTTTTTTTTTTTCCCAACATGTTTTTTTTTTCCCCCTTCAGCCCTGAGGACTCTCATCTATGCCTTTTTTACAATTGTCATTCTAGGTTGGTGTTTTGTGATTCTTTATCTCCATCTCAGTTATCTCCTCTCTAACACTGCATATCCAACAGCCATTCAGTGCCTCCACTTCTGTGTCCACATGCTCTTCAACAGCAATATTTTTAAACTTAACTCATCATTCTCCCACATGCCTGGTTTGCCCACAACCCACTTATCCTCCAGGACAATCTGTTTAGGTAGTAGCACTGGTGTCCATTCAACTCTCCAACAAGAAGCCTTGAGATGTCCTCTCTATCAATTACTGCATGCATCAATCGTTAAACTTACCAAAGTTCACCTCCGCTAGGATTGAATACTATATACTGCTGAACAAACATCAACAGGAGAATGTTGGATCCCACCAAAAAAGAGATACCCCATGTCCAAGGGCAAAGGAGAAAGCCCAGCAAGACAGCAGGAGGGTCTAAATCACATTAGAATCAAACCCCCTACCTCAGACCCAGCGATGCACAGAGGTCTCAAACAAAACCTTGTGTGCACCAGGAGACCCCACAGAGACTGAGCCAGACCTTCCTTTGAGTGTTTGAGTGTCTCCTGTGGAGATGTAGGTCAGGAGTGGCCACTGCAGGGGCAGAGGCTCTGGGTGCTGCAGAGATGAGTGTGACATAAGCCCTCTTGGAGGAGGTCGCCATTAACCCCACCATAGAGCCACCAGAACTTACACAGGACTGGGGAAACACTCTTGGAGGGCACAAACAAAACCTTGTGTGCACCACGACCCAGGAGAAAGGAGCAGTGACTCCACAAAAGACTGACTCAGTCTTGCCTGTGAATGTCCAGGAGTCTCTGGTGGAGGCATGGGTTGGCGGTGGCCTGCTGCAGGGTCAGGGTCTCTGAGGGTGGCAGTGCATGCATGGGACCTTTTGAAGGAGGTCACCATTATCTTCATTACCTCCACCATAATTTGGTTTCAGGTCAACAACAGAGACGGAACACAGCTACACTCATCAACAGAAAATTGGGTTAAAGATTTACTGAGCATGGCCCCACCCATCAAAACAAGACCCAGTTTTCCTCTCAGTCAGTCTCTCTCATCAGGAAGCTTCCATAAGCCTCTTATCCTTATCCCTCAGAGGTCAGACAGAATGAAAATCACAATCACAGAAAACTAATCAAAATAATCAGATGGACCACAGTCTTGTCTAACTCAATGAAATTATGAGCCATGCCATGTAGAGTCACCCAAGATGGATGGGTCATGGTAGAGAGTTCTGTCAAAATGTGGTCCACTGGAGAAGGGAAGGCAAACAACTTCAGTATTCTTGTCTTGAAAACCCCATGAACAGTATGAAATGGCAAAAAGATATGACACTGAAAGATGAACTACCCAGATCAGTAGGTGCTCAATATACTACGGGAGAAGAGCAGAAAAATAACTCCAGAAAGAAGGAAGAGACAGAGCCAAAGTGAAAACAATGCCCAGTTGTGGATGTGAGTGGTGTTGGAAGTTAAGTCCAATGCTGTAAAGAACAATATGCATAGGAAACTGGAATGTTCAAGGTCCATGAATCAAGGTAAATTATAAGTGGTCAAACAGGAAATGGCAAGAGTGAACACCGACATTTTAGGAATCAGTGAACTAAAATTGGCTGGAATGGGCAAATTTAACTCAGATGATCATTATATATACTACTGGGGGCAAGAATCCCTTGCAAGAAATGGAGTAGCCATCATAGTCAACAAAAGAATCTGAAATGCAGTACTTGGGTGCAATCTCAAACACAACAGAATGATATCTATTCATTTCCAAAGCAAGCCATTCAATATCACAGTAATCTAAGTCTATGTCCCAACCAGTAATGCTGAAGAAGCTGAAGTTGAACAGTTCTAGGAAGACCTACAAGACCTTCTACAATTAACACCCAAAAAAGATATCTTTTTCATCATAGGAGATGGAAATGCAAAAGTAGGAAGTCAAGAGATAGCTGGAGTAACAGGTAAATTGGGCCTTGGAGCACAGAATGAAACAGAGCAAAGGCTAATAGACATTTGCCAAGAGAACGCACTAGTCATGGCAAACAACCTCTTCCAACAACACAAGAAAAGACTCTACACATGGACATCACCAGATGGTCAATACAGAAATCAGATTGATTATATTCTTTGCAGCCAAAGATGGAGAAGCTCTATATAGTCAGCAAAAACAAGACTGAGAGCTGACTGTGGCTCAGATCATGAACTCCTTATTGCCAAATTCAGACTTAAATTGGAGAAAGTAGGGGAAACCACTAGACCATTCAGGTACGACCTAAATCAAATCCCTTACGATTGTACAGTGGAGATGACAAAGAGATTCACGGGATTAGATCTGATAGACAGAGTTTCTGATGAACTATGGATGGAGGTTCGTGACATTGTACAGGAGACAGGGATCAAGACCATCCCCAAGAAAAAGAAATGCAAAAGAGATGAGCACTGAAGAACTGGTGGTTTTGAACTGTGGGGTTGGAGAAGACTTTTGAGAGTCCCTTGGACTGCAAGGAGATCCAAACAGTCAATCCTAAAGGAAATCAGTCCTGAATATTCATTGGAAGGACTGATGCTGAAGCTGAAGCTCCAACACTTTGGCCACTTGATGCAAAGAACTGATTCTTTGGAAAACACCCTGATTCTGGGAATTATTGAAGGCAGGAGAAGGGGACAACAGAGAATGAAATAGTTGGATGGCATCACCGACACGATGTACATGAGTCTGAGTAGGCTCTGGGAGCTGGTGATATATAGGGAGGCCTGGCATGCGGTCCATGCGGTTGCAAAGAGTCAGACACGACTGAGCAACTGAACTGAACTGACCTCCCCTAGGCTTTTATTATTCACATATTCTCTCCTGTATTGCCTCTTCAAGTCTCATTTTCCCCATGATTTCTGTCTTTTTGTAGTTTTGATGTGTGCACTAAGATATTTCTTTCACTTTAACATCTAGGCATTAATACTGTTGAAAACAGTGATCATCCCCTCCTTAATTTTTAAATTTAAAAATCATAGGTATTGTTTGGTTTTATTAATTTATTTTTTGGTTCCAGAAGATCTTTTTTGTTTGTTTTTATAAGATTGTATGGCTGTCCTTAAGTAATTGTATTGTTTTTCAAGTAAGATCAAATATCTCCTCTAGTAGTTTTATTCCAAAGGAGTCACTTCTCTGAGCATTCTGCTTAGTATTGCTCTCTGGGGCTATGGAAAACCCCCTGGGTTCATTGGATTTTTCTATGTGAGTGCTTGGCTAAACTATCAAGCATGGCAATGAACTCAGAAGCACTGGAAAGCAGCAGTTTCTGACCCAGATAATGGGTTGTTTCTCCCTTGCTGAAACCACTAGTTGATTATCTCCACAATTCATCTCCTAGGCAACAAAGACCACAGCTCTCAGTGATGGGGAGCCCAGCCCATGTTGCAGTTCTACCTCAGCTCCTTGAGAGTATGTAGGCCACCAGGCGCTCCTAGGACCACATGGGGCTGGCACTGACCTTCTATGGCAATAGGTCTCTATGGTTTAATCTACCTATAATAACTTTACTTTCTGCCACATGTCTTGTTCCTCAGCTCCAGGCTTCTTTCTTGCCCAGAATGCTGAACACTCTTCCCAGAATACTGTACCTCTAGTTGGTTGCTGGATTCAAACAAGGGCAGAAAGAGGTAGGACACTTGCTCTTGCCACCATCTTTCTAGGATTCCCTCTGCCTCTCTCCCAGCCATGGTCATGTACCTGAGCCAAGCACTGTCATCTCTTGCCCGATCTAATTGCCTCCTACATGTTTCCACTCATGCCTTCCTACAGTCCACACTGCCTACACCTCATTAACTCTTTATCAAAGAGAAACAGAAAATTTTTCTTAAACAGAAAAATCTGTTCATCTTAATTCTCATACTTAAAGTCTTTTAACAACTTCCCAGATCTTCTGCGAAAGAGACCAACATCTCTGACATAACCTACCAGCTTCTGCTTCTCAGAAACCCATCTAGTTATAAAGTGGCCTCTTTCCTAGAAGTATCAACAATGGCCCCAGAATCAGAGTACCTGGTTCTAGTCTTATTTCCAATATTAGCCAAAGGAGTGTCATTGACCAAACGACTTCATCTCTCTGGATTTCTGCTTCCTCATCTAAAAAATGGTGATAAACTCTACCCTGCCTACTTCACAGGGTTTACTACTACTACTATTACTACTAAGTCACTTCAGTTGTGTCCAACTCTGTGCGATCCCATAGACGGCAGCCCACCAGGCTCCGCCATCCCTGGGATTCTCCAGGCAAGAACACTGGAGTGGGTTGCCATTTCTTTCTCCAATGCATGAAAGTGAAAAGTGAGAATGAAGTCGCTCAGTCGTGTCCGACTCTTTACGACCCAATGGACTGCAGCCCACCAGGCTCCTCCATCCATGGGATTTTCCAGGCAAGAGAACTGGAGTAGGGTGCCATTGCCTTCTCCATTACAGGGTTTAGTGAGCCTCTAATACCCGTCTAGTCAAGGCTATGGTTTTTCCTGTGGTCATGTATGGATGTGAGAGTTGGACTGTGAAGAAGGCTGAGCTCCGAAGAATTGATGCTTTTGAACAGTGGTGTTGGAGAAGACCCTTGAGAGTCTCTTGGACTGCAAGGAGATCCAACCAGTCCATTCTAAAGGAGATCAGCCATGGGATTTCTTTGGAAGAAATTATGCTAAAGCTGAAACTCCAGTACTTTGGGCACCTCATGCGAAGAGTTGACTCATTGGACAAGACTCTGATGCTGGGAGGGATTGGGGCAGGAGGAGAAGGGGATGACAGAGGATGAGATGGCTGGATGGCATCACTGACTCGATGGACGTGAGTCTGAGTGAACTCCGAGAGTTGGTGATGGACAGGGAGGCCTGGTGTGCTGCAATTCTTGGGGTCGCAAAGAGTCGGACACGACTGAGCGACTGAACTGAACTGAATAAGAAAATATCTGTCAGTGTATGTTCTGTAAACAGAAAAGTCATAAAAATTGAGCTTTCCAAATAATTGGTGTGATTTGAGGGAAGCTATAATCTTAAAACACAACCTCTACCAGCTTATCACTAATGCCTGTAACTTCCGCAGTGAGAGGAGCTCCCTGGGACTGGGGCAGTATGATTCCAGTAAGCCACTGTTAAAAGGCACATGAGGGATTTCCCTGGAAGCCCAGCAATTAAGACTCCACACGTCCACTGCAGGGGATGCAGGTTCCATCCCTGGTGAGGGAATTAGGATCCCTCACGCTGCGTGGCCAAAAAAAAAAAAAAAAAGAAATAGAAAAGAAAATTTCTTAAATGGAATAAAAATGAAAATATAACAAAATAACTAGTTATTTTTTAAAAGGTTCATGATACAGGAGAAGGAAGGGAAAAGGAGAAAGCATGGAGTCATTAGAATTCACTGTTATGGAGGAGTCTCAAGAAATTATTACTCAGATTGGTTAATTCTCTGAGGATAAGAAATGGGAGAGGTAAGGTTTAATGAGTGAGGGAAGTGGGGGGAAGGTTCCAGGTGATAACCACAGAGAGAGCCCCTGGTATGCACAGTACTGGTATTCCCTGACCAGTGCCATAGCAGCAGAAAGGCCAGCTTTCTTCATCCTTGAGCAGTGCTTGTCTTTCTCTTAATTTTGTTTTCAGAAGTATTTCTTCCTTTCAGACAATTATCTTCCTCTCCATCAGGCAAAATATTTCATATATGAAGGACAAAATTGAGGGAAAAACCATTCCAATCCCTGGTTTCCCTTCAACCAAGAATGTTACATATTTTATACTTCTTTTTCATTTAATATAAGATACCATCAATTATAAGATACTGTAATTTTATGTAATATTCAGTTCAGTTCAGGCGCTCAGTCATGTCTGACTCTTTGAGACCCCATGAATTGCAGCACACCAGGCCTCCCTGTCCATCACCAACTCCAGGAGTTCACTCAGACTCACGTCCATCGAGTCAGTGATGCCATCCAGCAATCTCATCCTCTGTCATCCCCTTCTCCTCCTGCCCCCAATCCCTCCCAGCATCAGAGTCTTGTCCAATGACAGCTCTTCGCATGGGGTGGCCAAAGTACTGGAGTTTCAGCTTTAGCATCATTCCTTCCAAAGGAATCCCAGGGCTGATCTCCTTCAGAATGGACTGGTTAGATCTTGCAGTCCAAGGGACTCTCAGGAGTCTTCTCTAACACCACAGTTCAAAAGCATCAATTCTTCGGTGCTCAGCCTTCTTCACAGTCCAGCTCTCACATCCATACATGACCACAGGAAAAACCATAGCCTTAACTAGATGGACCTTTGTTGGCAAAGTGATGTCTCTGCTTTTCAATATGCTGTGTAATATTAAAAAAGAAAAATTGCTTCCAGTTTAAACTATGACATGATATTGATTACTAAGACTTATCCCAGTTTCAGAGATGATAAATGTGAAAAAAAATGTACATCTTAAAATCCATGTAATATAACACCTATATATTGATGGGGTCACTATATCTGGTCTTCTGCCACTGTTTGACATAATACTGTCCATCTGGATGGGCGATTACAATATGAAATTTTACATACACTCAGAAAATCATTAATTGCTACCAAGGACTTTTTGATAGAGGAGATACCCCACGTCCAAGGTCAGGGGTGACAACAAGAGGAGCTATCCTGAATCCAAGGTAAGGAGTAGTGGCTGCACTTTGCTGGAGCAGCCGTGAAGAGATACCCCCATGTCCAAGGTAAAAGAAACCCAAGTAAGACAGTAGGCACTGAGAGAGGGCATCAGAGGGCAGATAGACTGGAACCACAATCACAGGCAACTAGCCAACCGATCACACGGACCACAACCTTGTCTAACTCAATGAAACTAAGCCACATCATGTGGGGCCATCCAAGATGGCGGGTCATGGTGGAGAGGTCTGACAGAATGTGGTCAGCTGGAGAAGGGAATAGCAAACCACATCACTATTCCAGCCTTGAGAACCCCATGCTTCTGCTGCTGCTGCTGCTAAGTTTCCTCAGCCATGTCCGACTCTGTGCGACCCCATAGACAGCAGCCCACCAGGCTTCCCTGTCCCTGGGATTCTCAAGACAAGAACACTGGAGTGGGTTGCCATTTCCTTTTCCAATGCATGAAAGTGAAAAATGAAAGTGAAGTCACTCAGTCGTATCCGACTCTTAGAGACCTTATGGACTGAAGCCTACCAGGCTCCTCCATCCATGGGATTTTCCAGGGAAGAGTATTGGAGTGGGGTGCCATTGCCATCTCCGAGAATCCCATGAACAGTATGAAAAGTCGAAAAGATAGGTTACTGACAGATGAACTCCCCAGTTCGGTAGGTACCCAATATGCTACTGGAGATCAGTAGAGAAATAACTCCAGAAAGAATGAAGGGATGGAGCCAAAGCAAAAAGAATACCCAGCTGTGAATGTGACTGGTGATAGAAGCAAGGTTCGATACTGTAAAAAGCAATATTGCATAGGAACCTGGAATGTTAGGGCCATGCTGCTGCTGCTGCTGCTGTTAAGTCACTTCAGTCATGTCTGACTGTGCGACCCCGTAGATGGCAGCCCACCAGGCTCCCCCGTCCCTGGCCATGGCAAATTAGAAGTAGTCAAACAGGAGATGGCAAGAGTGAACGTCAACATTCTAGGAATCAGCGAACTAAGATGAACTGGAATGGCTGAATTTAACACAGATGACCATTATATCTACTACTGTGGGCAGGAATCCCTTAGAAGAAATGCAGTAGCCATCAGAGTCAACAAAAGAGTCCAAAATGCAGTACTTGGATGCAACCTCAAAAACGACAGAATGATCTCTGTTCATTTCCAAGGCAAATCACTCAATATCAGGGTAATCCAAGTCTAGGCCCCAATCAGTAACACTAAAGAAGCTGAAGTGGAACGGTTCTACGAAGACATACAAGACCTTCTAGAACACCCAAAAAAGGTGTCCTTTTCACTATAGCAGACTGGAATGCAAAAGTAGGAAGTCAAGAAACACCAGGAGTAACAGGCAAATTTGGCCTTGGAGTACAGAATGAAGCAGGGCAAAGGCTAATAGAATTCTGCCAACAGAATGCACTAGTCATAGCAAACACCCTCTTCCAACAACACAAGATAAGACTCTACACATGACATCACCAGAAGGTCAACACCAAAATCAGATTGGTATTATTCTTTGCAGTCAAAGATGGAGAAGCTCTATACAGTCAGCAAAAACAAGACCAGGAGCTGACTGTGGCTCAGATCATGAACTCCTTATTGCCAAATTCAGACTGAAATTGGAGAAAGTGGGGAAAACCACTAGACCATTCAGGTATGACCTAAATCAAATCCCTTATGACTCTACAGTGGAAGTGAGAAATAGATTTAAGGGACTAGATCTGATAGACAGAATGCCTGATGAACTATGGACAGAGGTTCATGACGTTGTACAGGAGACAGGAATTAAGACAATCCTGAAGCAAAAGAAATGCAAAATAGCAAAATGGCTGTCTGAGGAGCCCTTACAAATAGCTGTGAAAAGAAGAGAAGTGAAAGCAAAGGAGAAAAGGAAAGATATACTCATTTGAATGCAGAGTTCCAAAGAATAGCAAGAAGAGATAAGAAAGCCTTCCTCAGCGTTCAATGCAAAGAAATAGAGGAAAACACTGGGATGGGAAAGAAGAGAGATCTCTTCAGGAAAATTACAGATATCAAGGGAACATTTCATGCAAAGATGGGCTCAATGAAGGACAGAAATGGTATGGACCTAACAGAAGCAGAAGATATTAAGAAGAGGTGGCAAGAATACACAGAAGAACTGTACAAAAAAGATATTCACGACCCAGATAATCACGATGGTGTGATCACTCACCTAGAGCCAGACATCCTGCAATGTGAAGTCAAGTGCGCCTTAGGAAGCATCACTACAAACAAAACTAGTGGAGGTGATGGAATTCCAGTGGAGCTATTCCAAATCCTGAAAGATGATGCTGTGCAAGTGCTGCACTCAATATGCCAGCCAATTTGGAAAACTCAGTAGTGGCCACAGGACTGGAAAAGGTCAGTTTTCATCCCAATCCCAAAGAAAGGCAATGCAAAGAATGCTCAAACTACCGCACAATTGCACTCATCTCACACGCTAGTAAAGTGATGCTCAAAATTCTCCAAGCCAGGCTTCAGCAATACGTGAACTGTAAACTTCACCATGTTCAAGCTTGTTTTAGAAAAGGCAGAGGAACCAGAGATCAAATTGCCAACATCCTCTGATCACTGAAAAAGCAAGAGAGTTCCAGAAAAACATCTATTTCTGCTTTATTGAATATGTCAAAGCCTTTGACTGTGTAGATCACAATAAACTGTGGAAAATTCTTCAAGAGATGGGAATATCAGACCACTTGACCTGCCTCTTGAGAAATCTGTATGCAGGTCAGGAAGCAACAGTTAGAAATGGGCATGGGGACTTCCGGTTAAGATGGCGGAGGATTAGGACGGGGAATACGCTTTCTCCTCCACAAATTCATCAAAGAGACATCTGGGCGCCGAGTAAATTCCACAAACAGCTTCGGAGTGCTGGCGGAAGACGTCGGACACCCAGAAAAGCAACTCACTGCCTTCTAAAGGAGGTAGGAAAGAATATAGAAGCCAGAGAGAAACAAAGAGGGAGGGGCGGACCTCTGTCCGGGGAAGGGAGTCTTAAAAAGAGAAGTTTCCAAACACCAGGAAACACTCTCCCTGCGGAAACTGCACCAAACCTGGGAAACACGGAGACTATCATAACAGGGAGGAGAACAGTTGAGCAATTAGAACCCACAGACTGCGGGCCCTGCGGTAACTTCCGCAGCGGAGAAGCACCACTGCAAACGCCCGCATCTGCCATTGGGGAGCCGGGGCTGGGCAGGGAGACGCCTTGGCCGTTCCCACGCGGCACGCTCCCCTGCCGGCGCTCCCCAGAGGGACGCTCCCCCGCGGGACTCTCCCCCACTGGACGCTCCCCCGCCGGCCACTCCCGCGCAGGCGTGCCCCCCGCCCGCTGTGCCGGCGGCTCCCACGACGGCCACCCCATCCCCTCCCCCCACCCGCCCGCCCGCCATTCCCGTCGCCGGCCCCTCCCCCTCTGCGGGCCTCAGCGCAGACTTCGTTCGCCTGATTGTCTGGAGTGCTGCCTAACTGGAGTAGTTTGGGCCGGCAATCCAGATTGTGCAGCGCCGACCACACGAGTGGCTGGCCTTGGCCCAGAACACCGCCGAACCGTGCACAGAACAAAGGACTATACAGACCAACTACAGAGAAAGGGGCCTATAGATCTTGAGAAATTTAAGCCAGAACAAGGATCTAGCCGAAAATGAACTGAACCCACAACAATAATAGAGAAACTCTTATATATATTGTTACTATTTTTACCATCATTATTTCCTTTTTTTTTTTCTTTTCTTTTTTTAATATATATATATTTTTTAAATTTTTATTATTTTTTAATTGGAAAAAGGAAAACAAAAATTTTTTTCCTTTTAATTTTTTTTTTGTTTTAATTTTTTTGTTGTTGTTGTTTGTTTTGTTTTGTTTCTTTTATTTTTATTTTTTTTTATCCTCTAGTACTTCTTTAATCTCCACGTTTAGATATAACTTTTGCGACCCTGTTTTTTTTGTTGTTGTTGTTCTTTTTTCCTTTTTGTCCTTTGCTTTTTTCCTATCCTTTTTTCTTTTCTTTACTGATTACTGACTAGATCTGTCTCTCTCCTTCACACTCCCTCCTTTTATCCTCCTGACCACCTCTGTCTCCTTCCTCCCTTTTTCCTTCTCTGTATAATTCCGTGAACATCTCTGAGCGGTCCAGTTGTGGAATGCATTATAGAAGAAGAAGTTTTTGAGACTACTGTAAAAATAAGACCAATAACTGGAACCAGGAGGCTTAAGTCCATACCCTGATCCCACGAATCATTAATTGACAGGAGCTCACTAAAAGCCTCCATACCTACTCTGAAACCAAGCATCACACAAAGACCAGCAAGTTCCACAACAAGACATACCAAGCAAATTCTCCAGAAAAACAAGAACACAGCCTGAGCTCCAATACACAGGCTACACAAAGCGACCCCAAAATCATAGACATCTCATAATTCACTACTAGACACTCCACTGCACCCCAGAGAAAAGAAATCCAGCTCCACCCACCAGAACACCGATACAAGCTTCCATAAACAAGAAACCTCGACAAGCCACCGGTACAAACCCACATATAGTGCAGAAACGCCACAATAAAGAGAACTCCACAGACTACCAGAATACAGTAAAGACGCCCCAAACTTAGCAATTTAAACAAGATGAAAAGACAGAAGAATTCCCAGCAGGTAAAGGAACAGGATAATTGCCCACCAAACCAAACAAAAGAGGAAGAAATAGCGAACCTACCTGATAAAGAATTCCAAATAATGATAGTGAAATTAATCCAAAATCTGGAAAGCAAAATGGAATCATGGATAAATAGCCTGGAGAAAAGCATTGAGAAGATGCAAGAAAGATTTAACAAGGACCTAGAAGAAATAAAAAAGAGTCAATATATAATGAATAATGCAATAAATGAGATCCAAAACACTCTGGAGGCAACAAATAGTAGAATAACAGAGGCAGAAGATAGAATTAGCGAATTAGAAGATAGAATGGCAGAATTAAAGGAATCAGAGGAGAAAAAAGAAAAACGAATTAAAAGGAATGAGGACAATCTCAGAGACCTCCAGGACAATATTAAACGTTACAATATTCAAATCATAGGAGTCCCAGAAGAAGAAGACAAAAAGAAAGACCATGAGAAGATACTAGAGGAGATAATAGTTGAAAACTTCCCTAAAATGGGGAAGGAAATAATCACTCAAATCCAAGAAACCCAAAGAGTCCCAAATAGGATAAACCCAAGACGAAACACCCCAAGACACATATTAATCAAATTAACAAAGATCAAACACAAAGAACAAATATTAAAAGCAGCAAGGGAAAAACAACAAATAACACACAAGGGAATTCCCATAAGGATAACAGCTGATCTTTCAATAGAAACTCTCCAAGCCAGGAGGGAATGGCAAGACATACTTAAAGTGATGAAAGAAAAGAACCTACAGCCCAGATTATTGTACCCAGCAAGGATCTCATTCAAATATGAAGGAGAAATCAAAACCTTTACAGACAAGCAAAAGCTGAGAGAATTCAGCACCACCAAACCAGCTCTCCAACAAATACTAAAGGACATTCTCTAGACAGGAAATACAAAAAGGATATATAAATTCAAACCCAAAACAACAAAGTAAATGGCAACGGGATCATATTTATCATTAATTACCTTAAATGTAAATGGGTTGAATGCCCCAACCAAAAGACAGAGACTGGCTGAATGGATACAAAAACAAGACCCCTCCATATGCTGTCTACAAGAAACCCACCTCAAAACAGGGGACACATACAGACTGAAAGTCAAGGGCTGGAAAAAGATTTTCCACGCAAATAGAGACCAAAAGAAAGCAGGAGTAGCAATACTCATATCAGATAAAATAGACTTTAAAACAAAGGATGTGAAAAGAGACAAAGAAGGTCACTACCTAATGATCAAAGGATCAATCCAAGAAGAAGATATAACAATTATAAATATATATGCACCCAACTTAGGAGCACCACAATATATAAGACAAATACTAACAAGTATGAAAGGAGAAATCAACAATAACACAATAATAGTGGGAGACTTTAATACCCCACTCACACCAATGCATAGATCAACTAAACAGAAAATTAACAAGGAAACACAAACTTTAAACGATACAATAGACCAGTTAGAACTAATTGATATCTATAGGACATTTCATCCCAAAACAATGAATTTCACCTTTTTCTCAAGTGCACACGGAACCTTCTCCAGGATAGACCACATCCTGGGCCATAAATCTAGCCTTGGTAAGTTCAGAAAAATTGAAATCATTCCAAGCATTTTTTCTGACCACAATGCAGTAAGAGTAAATCTCAATAACAGGAGAAAATCTATTAAAAAGACCAACATATGGAGGCTGAACAACACACTCCTGAATAACCAACAAATCACAGAAGAAATCAAAAAAGAAATCAAATTCTGCATAGAAACGAATGAAAATGAAAACACTACAACCCAAAACCTGTGGGACACTGTAAAAGCAGTCCTAAGGGGCAAGTTCATAGCAATACAGGCATACCTCAAGAAACAAGAAAAAAACCAAATAAATAACCTAACTCTACACCTAAAGCAACTGGAAAAGGAAGAAATGAAGCACCCCAAGGTTAGTAGAAGGAAAGAAATCCTAAAAATTAGGGCAGAAATAAATGCAAAAGAAACAAAAGAAACCATAGCAAAAATCAACAAAGCCAAAAGCTGGTTCTTTGAAAGGGTAAATAAAATTGACAAACCACTAGCCAGACTCATCAAGAAACAAAGGGAGAAGAATCAAATCAATAAAATTAGAAATGAAAATGGAGAGATCACAACAGACAGCACAGAAATACAAAGGATCATAAGAGACTACTATCAGCAATTATATGGCAATAAAATGGACAATGTGGAAGAAATGGACAAATTCTTAGAAAAGTACAACTTCCCAAAACTGGATCAGGAAGAAATAGAAACTCTTAACAGACCCATCACAAGCACGGAAATTGAAACTGTAATCAGAAATCTTCCAGCAAACAAAAGCCCAGGTCCAGACGGCTTCACAGCTGAATTCTACCAAAAATTTAGAGAAGAGCTAACACCTATCCTACTCAAACTGTTCCAGAAAATTGCAGAGGAAGGCAAACTTCCAAACTCATTCTATGAGGCCACCATCACCCTAATACCAAAACCTGACAAAGATCCCACAAAAAAAGAAAACTACAGGCCAATATCACTGATGAACATAGATGCAAAAATCCTTAACAAAATTCTAGCAATCAGAATCCAACAACACATTAAAAAGATCATACACCATGACCAAGTGGGCTTTATCCCAGGAATGCAAGGATTCTTCAATATCCGCAAATCAATCAACGTAATACACCACATTAACAAACTGAAGAATAAAAACCATATGATTATCTCAATAGATGCAGAGAAAGCCTTTGACAAAGTTCAACATCCATTTATGATAAAAACTCTCCAGAAAGCAGGAATAGAAGGAACATACCTCAACATAATAAAAGCTATATATGACAAGCCCACAGCAAACATTATCCTCAATGGTGAAAAATTGAAAGCATTTCCTCTAAAGTCAGGAACAAGACAAGGATGCCCACTTTCACCATTACTATTCAACATAGTTTTGGAAGTTTTGGCCACAGCAATCAGAGCAGAAAAAGAAATAAAAGGAATCCAAATTGGAAAAGAAGAAGTAAAACTCTCACTATTTGCAGATGACATGATCCTCTACGTAGAAAACCCTAAAGATTCCACCAGAAAATTACTAGAACTGATCAATGAATATGGTAAAGTTGCAGGATATAAAATTAACACACAGAAATCCCTTGCATTCCTGTACACTAATAACGAGAAAATAGAAAGAGAAATTAAGGAAACAATTCCATTCACCATTGCAATGAAAACAATAAAATACTTAGGAATATATCTTCCTAAAGAATCTAAAGACCTATATTTAGAAAACTATAAAACACTGGTGAAAGAAATCAAAGAGGACACTAATAGATGGAGAAATATACCATGTTCATGGATTGGTAGAATCAATATAGTGAAAATGAGTATACTACCCAAAGCAATTTATAGATTCAATGCAATCCCCATCAAGCTACCAACGGTATTCTTCACAGAGCTAGAACAAATAATTTCTCAATTTGTATGGAAATACAAAAAACCTCGAATAGCCAAAGCTATCTTGAGAAAGAAGAACGGAACTGGAG
Organism: Tragelaphus eurycerus; assembly: GCA_935064755.1. Taxonomy (NCBI): domain Eukaryota; kingdom Metazoa; phylum Chordata; class Mammalia; order Artiodactyla; family Bovidae; genus Tragelaphus; species Tragelaphus eurycerus. Next base: position 5,651,843 of record CAKXYN010000095.1, on the reverse strand, counting down.
GAATTAACCTGCCTGACTTCAGGCTCTACTACAAAGCCACAGTCATCAAGACAGTATGGTACTGGCACAAGGACAGAAATATAGATCAATGGAACAAAATAGAAAGCCCAGAGATAAATCCACGCACATATGGTCACCTTATCTTTGACAAAGGAGGCAAGAATATACAATGGATTAAAGACAATCTCTTTAACAAGTGGTGCTGGGAAAACTGGTCAAACACTTGTAAAAGAATGAAACTAGAACACTTTCTAACACCATACACAAAAATAAACTCAAAATGGATTAAAGAGCTAAATGTAAGACCAGAAACCATAAAACTCCTAGAGGAAAACATAGGCAAAACACTCTCTGACTTACATCACAGCAGGATCCTCCATGACCCACCTCCCAGAATATTGGAAATAAAATCAAAAATGAACAAATGGGACCTAATCAAACTTAAAAAGCTTCTGCACAACAAAGGAAATTATAAGCAAGGTGAAAAGACAGCCTTCAGAATGGGAGAAAATAATAGCAAATGAAGCAACTGACAAACAACTAATCTCAAAAATATACAAGCAACTTCTACAGCTCAATTCCAGAAAAATAAATGACCCAATCAAAAAATGGGCCAAAGAACTCAATAGACATTTCTCCAAAGAAGACATACAGATGGCTAACAAACACATGAAAAGATGCTCAACATCACTCATTATCAGAAAAATGCAAATCAAAACCACTATGAGATACCATTTCACGCCAATCAGAATGGCTGCTATCCAAAAGTCTACAAGCAATAAATGCTGGAGAGGGTGCGGAGAGAAGGGAACCCTCTTGCACTGTTGGTGGGAATGCAAACTAGTACAGCCACTATGGAGAACAGTATGGAGATTCCTCAAAAAACTGCGAATAGAACTGCCTTATGATCCAGCAATCCCACTGCTGGGCATATACACTGAGAAAACCAGAATTGAAAGAGACACGTGTACCCCAATGTTCATAGCAGCACTGTTTGCAATAGCCAGAACGTGGAAGCAACCTAGATGTCCATCCACAGATGAATGGATAAGCAAGCTGTGGTACATATACACAATGGAGTATTACTCAGCCATTAAAAAGAATACATTTGAATCAGTTCTAAGGAGGTGGATGGAACTGGAGCCTATTATACAGAGTGAAGTAAGCCAGAAACAAAAACACAAATACAGTATACTAACGCATATATATGGAATTTAGAAAGATGGTAAAAATAACCCTATTTACGAGACAGCAAAAGAGACACTGATGTATAGACCAGACTTTTGGACTCTGGGACCGGGAGAGGGTGGGATGATTGGGGAGAATAGCATTGAAATATGTATAATATTATATCTGAAATGTATTAATTGTTCAAACTAAACACTATCGTGTTACAATTTAAAAAAAATAATAAAATAAAAGTAACAAATTTGCTGTGTAAAAAAAAAAAAAAAAAAAAAAAAAATGGGCATGGAACAACTGACTGGTTCCAAATAGGAAAACGAGTATGTCAAGGCTGTATATTGTCACCCTGCTTATTTAACTTATATGCACAGTACATCATGAGAAACGCTGGACTGGATGAAGCACAAGCTGGAATCAAGATGGCTGGGAGAAATATCAGTAACCTCAGATATGCAGATGACACCACCCTTATGGCAGAAAGTGAAGAATAACTAAAGAGCCTCTTGATGAAAGTGAAAGAGGAGAGTGAGAAAGTTGGCTTAAAGCTCAACATTCAGAAAACAAAGATCATGGCATCTGGTCCCATCACTTCATGGCAAATAGATGGGGAAACAGTGGAAACAGTGTCAGACTTTATTTTAGGGGGCTCCAAAATCACTGCAGATGGAAACTTCAGCCATGAAATTAAAAGACGCTTACTCCTTGGAAGGAAAGTTATGACCAACCTAGACAGCATATTAAAAAGCAGAGATATCACTTTGTCAACAAAGGCTAGTCAATGCTATGGTTTTTCCAGTAGTCATGTGTGGATGTGAGAGTTAGACTATAAAGAAAACTGAGTGCCGAAGAATTGATGCTTTTGAACTGTGGTGTTGGAGAAGACTCTTGAGAGTCCCTTGGACTGCAAGGAGATCCAACCAGTCCATCCTAAAGGAGATCAGCCCTGGGTGTTCATTGGAAGGACTGATGCTGAGGCTAAAACTTCAATACTTTGGCCACCTGATGCAAAGAGCTGACTCATTGGAAAAGACCCTGATGCTGGGAAAGATTGAGGGCAGGAGGAGAAGGGGACGGCAGAGGATGAGATGGTTCGATGGCATCACCAACTCGATGGACATGGGTTTGGGGGGACTCCAGGAGTTGATGATGGACAGGGAGGCCTGGCGTGTTGCAGTTCTTTGGGGTTGCAAAGAGTCAGACACGACTGAGTGACTGAACAGAACTGAACTGATGGTGATGGTAAACAACGTTCAGTTTTTCATGGAGTATGGTGTGGGAAATTTTATATACATAGTAGATAAAGAGTTGGGCATGACTGAGTGACTAAGCACAGCAACACAACAGATACAAAGGATTTTTTTTTTTTTTGAGGTTTAGTTCATTTATAACATTATGTTAGTTTCAGATGTACAGCATAGTGTTTCAAATTTTTTATAGATTAATTTCTTTTATAGTTATTATAAAATATTGGCTATATTTCCTAATATATATCATTGTAGCTAATTTATTTTTCACATATTAATAGTAGTTTACACCTTTTAATCTCTGATCCCTGTCTTGCCCCTTCTCCCTTCCCTCTTCCCTTTCTGCTGCTGGTAACCACTAGTTTGTTTTCTTTACCCTGTGGGTGTATTTTCTATACCCTGTCAGTGGCATTTTTCTTCTTATATTCACTAATTTGCTTTATTTTTAGGTTCCCCACAGAAGTGATAACATACAGTATCTGTCTTTCTTTGTCTGACTTATTTCATTAAGCATAATACCCTCTACTTCCATCAAAAGATTTTTTAAAGGATACACATGGTTTTATCCCCAAAGAAACAGATTTAGTTCTTACCACTAGTTTTCAAACAGGCTCAGAGCTCAACTGTAGGCCCAAAGGGCCCTCCCAGGGACCCTGAGAACAACAGGCATCCTCAGGCCCCATATGAAGTCTTACAGAGAACCTACCTCATTCCCCAGACCTCAGAGACCTCCTCACCAATCACAATTAAGGACAAACTCCATCATTCCAAGGAACACCAATACCATAGGACATTCAGTTCACATCAGATCAGATCAGATCAGTCGCTCAGTCGTGTCCGACTCTTTGCAACCCCATGAACTGCAGCACGCCAGGCCTCCCTGTCCATCACCAACTCCCGAAGCTCACTCAGACTCACATCCATCGAGTCAGTGATGCCATCCAGCCATCTCATCCTCTGTCGTCCCCTTCTCCTCCTGCCCCCAATCCCTCCCAGCATCAGAGTCTTCTCCAATGAGTCAACTCTTCGCATGAGGTGCCCAAAGTACTGGAGTTTCAGCTTTAGCATCATTCCTTCCAAAGAAATCCCAGGGCTGATCTCCTTCAGAATGGACTGGTTGGATCTCCTTGCAGTCCAAGGGACTCTCAAGAGTCTTCTCCCACACCACAGTTCAAAAGCATCAATTCTTCGGCGCTCAGCCTTCTTCACAGTCCAGCTCTCACATCCATACATGACCACAGGAAAGACCATAGCCTTGACTAGACTAACCTTTGTTGGCAAAGTAATGTCTCTGCTTTTGAATATGCTATTTAGGTTGGTCATAACTTTCCTTCCAAGGAGTAAGCGTCTTTTAATTTCATGGCTGCAGTCACCATCTGCAGTGATTTTGGAGCCCAGAAAAACAAAGTCTGACACTGTTTCCACTGTTTCTCCATCTATTTCCCATGTAGTGATGGGACCAGATGCCATGATCTTCGTTTTCTGTATGTTGAGCTTTAAGCCAACCTTTTCACTCTCCACTTTCACTTTCATCAAGAGGCTTTTGAGTTCCTCTTCACTTTCTGCCATAAGGGTGGTATCATCTGCATCTGAGGTTATTGATATTTCTCCCAGCAATCTTGATTCCAAATTGTGTTTCTTCCAGTCCAGCATTTCTCATGATGTACTCTGCATATAAGTTAAATAAACATGGTGACAATATACAGCCTTGACGTACTCCTTTTCCTATTTGGAACCAGACTGTTGTTCCATGACCAGTTCTAACTGTTGCTTCCTGACCTGCATACAGATTTCTCAAGAGGCAGATCAGGTGGTCTGGTATTCCCATCTCTTTCAGAATTTTCCACAGTTTATTGTGATCTACACAACCTAGATAGCATATTCAAAAGCAGAGACATTACTTTGCCAACAAAGGTTCACCTAGTCAAGGCTATGGTCTTTCCTGTGGTCATGTATGGATGTGAGAGCTGGACTGTGAAGAAGGCTGAACGCGGAAGAATTGATGCTTTTGAACTGTGGTGTTGGAGAAGACTCTTGAGAGTCCCTTGGACTGCAAGAAGATCCAACCAGTCCATTCTGAAGGAGATCAATCCTGGAATTTCTTTAGAAGGAATGATGCTAAAGCTGAAACTCCAGTATTTTGGCCACCTCATGCGAAGAGTTGACTCATTGGAGAAGACTCTGATGCTGGGAGGGATTGAGGGCAGGAGGAGAAGGGGACGACAGAGGATGAGATGGCTGGATGGCATCACTGACTCGATGGATGTGAGTCTGAGTGACATCCGGGAGCTGGTGATGGACAGGGAGGCCTGGCGTGCTGCGGTTCATGGGGTCGCAAAGAGTCGGACACGACTGAGCGACTGATCTGATCTGATCTGACACAGTCAAAGGCTTTGGCATAGTCAATAAAGCAGAAATCGATGTTTTTCTGGAACTCTCTTGCTTTTTCCATGATCCAGCAGATGTTGGCAATTTGATCTCTGGTTCCTCTGCCTTTTCTAAAACCAGCTTGAACATCAGGAAGTTCACGGTTCACATATTGCTGAAGCCTGGCTTGGAGAATTTTGAGCATCACTTTACTAGCGTGTGAGATGAGTGCAATTGTGCAGTAGTTTGAGCATTCTTTGGCATTGCCTTTCTTTGGGATTGGGATGAAAACTGACCTTTTCCAATCTTGTGGCCACTACTGAGTTTTCCAAATTTGCTGGCATGCAGTTCACATAGTCTTCATTAAATAATGCCTATAAGCCCAGCACCAAGTAATATTATTAGAGATAAAAAGGAAGTTGACCACCCAGACCCTGCCCTACTCTTCCTGGAAATCCCAAAATAGATAGTAGGTTCTTAGCACATGGTGAAGTCAGGGTATTCCCTGGAAAAATCCAACAAGACCCCCATAGTCTATATGGTGTGAGGGCATGCATCATTACTTTGGTGAGTTCACCCAGAGTCTGAGTTCTGGCCCTGGAAAGTTTCATCTCTCTAGAGAAGAGATTTATCTCTCAGAATCAGACTCATTAAACAGGACTGATATATAAAATCAGAATTTAAGTTAATTCACTTAACAAGAAGAATCGTAGCTGCTCCATGGACTTGAATACTTCAGTTCCCAGCTCTATATGAGACACCAGTCCACAGATGGAGTTATTGGGTGATCCTGGAAGCAAGATAAAATGGGGGTAGTACAGGACCAAATGTGTAGGGGCAGCAGGTTAAAGTTGCCCTGAGGGACCTACCTCCACAGCAGGTTTTCACCCATTTGATTGGAAATGCAATGAACTCACTGCCTGCAGCCATTTCTTATATCTCCACATTAGACACAGCTTTGCTTAATGGGATCAAAATAAGCAAAATCCTATGGCTAAGGCACCTGTCTCTACTCCCTGGATGAACACTGTTCCAAGATTTGCCTTTTATTTTTATTCTGAGGCTAACTAGCCCCTTCTTTCTTTAGATATAATAATTATTTCCACCAGGTCTTATTCTGACCTGAGAGCCATTCTGTCTCCCTAAGTTAAATTCATTTTACTACTCATTCAATAAGAACTAACTGAGAAACTACTGTATGCCAGTATTCCAGGCACTATGGTAGGCACTGGGACAGAAGTGTGAGCAAGTGTGATAAGTGTCACAACAGAGGAAGTCCAGATAGACAAGGAACACATGGGAGAGATTCTGGAATAGACTCTGGGATGAAACGTTGTCCCAGAAAGCTGACTGGAGAGTTACCTAGAGAAGGTTGAAGGACCTACAAGGAAGAGAGAAGCACAGGAAGAGAAGCTAGCCTACAATTCAATTGCAGCTGATGCTTCAGTTGATCCTCCAGGGAACTCTGAAATTGAGCTAGCCCTTCAGAAAGCTCCTAAATAGCTCTCCTTTCTCCAACTTTATGTCCTGTACCCTTGACTCAGGACCTCAGGATTCAGTCCCAAGTGTAGCCTTCCAGCTCCCGCTGGTACATGTTAGCCAGATTCTGTGGCTGCTTCAGCAGATGGTCCCTCTTCTCCTTAGTGGGCCGAGCTTATCTTCAATCATGTGGGGATTTAGCCCATGTGATTGATCTAATTGCCAGGAGACAGAGGTAGACTCTGAGAGAAATAAGCATCATCTTGTAAGACACATGCCTCAATGGAAGCCTCCACACAATCTTCAGAACCTGCCTCCAATGGGGAGTAGGCCCTGTCTATGGATATCCAATAGCTCTCAGAAAATTTGTAAGTTCAAGGTTCTCAACTGCACCTACTCAGATATCCTAGTCTCAAGTCTTAGGGTCCCATTTCTTCTCTGTTAGAACCCTGACTTGAGCAAAGAAGACTTGGTCGGGTGAAATTCAACTTTCTCTGCAGGTCTGCTCATCCTAAAATTGAGTCCTGAGCCTGATTCTCCACACTTTCTGGCCCTACTGCAGAGATTCAGTTCAGCTCAGTTCAGTTGCTCAGTCATGTCCGACTCTTTGCGACCCCATGAACCACAGCATGCCAGGCCTCCCTGTCCATCAGCAACTCCCAGAGTCCACCCAAACCCATGTCCATTGAGTTGGTGATGCCATCCAGACATCTCATCCACTGTGGTCCCCTTCTCCTTCTGCCTTCAATCTTTCCCAGCATCAGGGTCTTTTCCAATGAGTCAGCTCTTCACATCAGGTGGCCAAAGTACTGGAGTTTCAGCTTCAACATGAGTCCTTCCAATGAACACCCAGGACTGATCTGCTTTAGGATGGACTGGTTGGATCTCCTTGCAGTCCAAGGGACTCTCAAGAGTCTTCTCCAACACCACAGTTCAAAAGCATCAATTCTTTGGTGCTCAGCTTTCTTTATAGTCCAACTCTCACATCCATACACAACCACTATAAAAATCATGCTGTTGCTAAGTCACTTCAGTCGTGTCCGACTCTGTGCAACCCCATAGATGGCAGCCCACCAGGCCCCGCTGTCCCTGGGATTCTCCAGGCAGGAGTACTGGAGTGGGGTGCCATTGCCTTCTCCATAGCATTGACTAAATGGACCTTTGTTGGCAAAGTAATGTCTCTACTTTTTAATATGCGCTCTAGGTTGGTCATAACTTTCCTTCCAAGGAGTAAGCATCTTTTAATTTCATGGCTGCAGTCACCATCTGCAGTGATTCTGAAGCCCAGAAAAATAAAGTCTCTCACTGTTTCTATTGTTTCCCCATCTATTTCCCATGAAGTGATGGGACCAGATGCCATGATCTTCATTTTCTGAATGTTGAGCTTTAAGCCAACTTTTTCATTCTCCTCTTTCACTTTCATCAAGAGGCTCTTTAGTTCCTCACTTTCTGCCATAAGGGTGGTGTCATCTGCATATCTGAGGTTACTGATATTTCTCCCGGCAATCTTGATTCCAGCTTGTGCTTCATCCAGCGTAGCATTTCTCATGATGTACAGTGCATATAAGTTAAATAAGCAGGGTGACAATGTACAGCCTTGATGTACTCGTTTTCCTATTTGGAGCCAGTCTGTTGTTCCATGTCCATTTCTAACTGTTGCCTCTTGACCTGCATACAGATTTCTCAAGAGGCAGGTCAGGTGATCTGGTATTCCCATCTCTTGAAGAGTTTTCCACAGTTTATTGTGATCCACACAGTCAAAGGCTTTGGCATAGTCAATAAAGCAGAAATAGATGTTTTTCTGGAACTCCCTTGCATTTTCCATGATCCAGAGGAGGCTGGCAATTTGATCTCTGGTTCCTCTGCTTTTTCTAAAACCAGCTTGAACATCTGGAAGTTCACAGCAGAGATTAGGACTTCCTAATGCTACCAAGAAGGCTTTGGATTTCATATTTTGTCTAGAATTGATCATTAAATTCTACTCTGCTCTATGCCTATCATCATCTCTCAGTGACATTTGATGACAGTCAGTAACTGCCACCAATTCCATGATCCTCTTAGGTACATTTTCCTCACACCTCTCCAGTGCCTAAGCTATAGTAAGTCCCCTACGTATGAACCTTGAGGTTGCAAACTTTCAACGATGTGCACGTGTTTTCACATGTCCAATCGCAAAAGTTAGTTCAGGTGTCTGGATACCTTGTCACATGCGTGTGTCCTCTACAAGTGGTTGTGCTTTGTGTACTTTACAGTACAGTACCATATACAGTACAGTAATACAGTATCTTTACTTCAACCTCAGGATGTCCTGAAGCAACCATGAAAGCAGCAGTTTATAGCTGATTGTGTTAGTTGGGTCCCTAGGCTGACTTTGTTGGATGCAGGAACAAATTGGACATATGAACATACTCTTCTCGTTCACATGTAGGGTACCTACTGTGCTACACAAGCCAGTGCATCCCCTTCCACTAGTTCCTAGCCCAGTCCTAACAACTAACCTGCTACAAACACCAGGGGCTATCCTGACTCCATCTACTACCAGTGTTGAGGTTCTCATTGCCAGATGACTGGTGAATGAGACCTCTAAGTTCCCATTTTAGCATCTCCTTCCCAGGACCACTCCTGACACCGTCTTAGCTGGGATTTCTGGGAGATAGACAGTTGTACAGAAAGTTGACTGGAGGGTCCTCTCAGAAGACATCCCTGTGAGAAAGTGAGGAAGACAGGATTGGAGAAGCTGGCCTGCAAAGAAGCGGCAACCAAGGCTCCAGACAATTTTATGAGGAACTCTGGTGCTGAGATGGCCTTGTGAAGTGGACCCAAACTGAGGCAACAGAGCTAAGCCTTGATATCTCTGAAATCAGCTAGTCTTTGGCTGTGACTGCACCCCCTGTGGAGGGGCATGACTTTGGGGAGGCAGTACCCCATGGCCCATAACAAACTTCAGTGAGAGCTGTAGCAGCTGCTGGCATTGCCAACAAATAAGGATGCATATGCTAACCAGGAAAAGAGGGTCTGGAGCCCCAGTGTCCACCACAAGGAGATATGGGACCCAATCAAGAGAAGGGGTGAAAAAGTCAAAAGGGAAGGGAGTAGTAGAAGGAAGAGGGAAAGTGCCTCAGGCAGAGGGAGGAGCATGAGCCAGACAGGGACAGAGAATGAAACGACGTTTGATGGGGCTGGAGCACCGGTGGAGTGCTGGGCAGAGGGTGCCAGATGAGGCTGGAGAGGGAGACAGCAGACTCCTTTGTCACATGGAGGAGGGCAGCAGGCATGGTGTGCACAGTGCATGACGCACTCATTCCAGTGTTTAATCTTTCAGCGAGGACTCCTGCTTCTCTCATTTCTAAGGTTTTGTGGAAGTGAGTCACTATTACCCCGTGTTCACCCAAGAGTCCCTTTGAGGAATTAAGGCTTATGGACAAAAAATAAGAAGAGTTTAACACCTAGCAATCTAGATGAAATGCCTGGGATGAGTGGAATGCCCTGGGAACATGCCATGTAACACACTCCCTCTGCTCTATGCTATTTTCTGTGGGAGAGGCTGCAATTCTTTCCCTGACTTAGTACATCCAGTTATAGCTGATGCCAGAAAGCAGAGGAGAGAATTTACCCTAGCTTCCCAGAAACCACATGGGGCAGAAATTAGCATGCTCCATGAAGCAAGTATGACATGTGAGGCTGCCAATCAACAGATTAGGTTATGTGGAAGAAGAAGCTGGAGATGAAGATGGGTGGGTATCAGTTCAAGGGTGTGCTCTGTGTGGTGCTTTGGGAAAATCCCTGTACCTCCCAGGGCTCTAGAGAGCAGGGCTAGGTTCAGCCTTCGCAGTTCAGCAGTCCTTTGAGTCTATATTTCTTAATAAATACCTTGTAATATACTTAATAAAGCAAGACATCACTCTTTGATGACCAAATCCATCCTGAGTCCACCTTTCTTTTGGGCAGGGTTTTTGGTACTTAGAGGAAAAAGCAGGTAGCCTATGGGAGCTGGTGAGAATTTCTTCCCCTCTACACACAGTAATCAATGAATCAAAAAGGCATGTAACCCTCCAGCCTAAGATTTCCTCCTGAATGGTAGGTTTACTGACTTTTCACTGGAGCATCCCACCCCACACAAGGAGAGTTCAACCATCCTTGGCTTCAACTCTTATCTAGCAATTAGCAGGCACACTGCCCTTTCTAATTCCTAATCTAATCTTCCCTGGTGCTTTCTCCATGCTCTCCTCACTTCATCCTTGCCTTGCAGCGCATGTTACTTGATTCACAAAATTACTGCATTCCCAGCCCAGGCAAACACGGTTTAGGGCTTTATCTAAGCAGTGGGTAGAAAGACAAATACTACATTACAGAGTTAACTTTGTAAAGCAAAGACCAATCTATTATTTATAACCATGAAGAACTCTATTAATTCCCTGTCCTCAAATAGAGCAAATCTATGCCTTAAACAAGTTGGTTCTCTTAACAGTTGTTAGTTTAAGATTGGCTTACTGCACTAGGCACCAATGCATATTAGTGGATTACACATATTACTTATTTAACCAATGTATTTCATTAGTGGGTTCACCTAACTACGTATGAAAGCATAGCGTATCTACTTAGCAGGTGTGCACTTGCATCAAGTATTCATTTTCAATAGTAAATACGCTTTATAAGAAGCCAACAGCCTCCCACAGTGACCACGTAATTCTGGACCATCAGCAGTGGCAGCAGCTGGCAGTGTCTTTTGGTCAAGCCTCCCAAGGGGCTCCCAAATGGAGGATACTCCCTAAGGTGTTAGTAGGCATCATTTCACCTGTCAACAAGCACCTGATGGGCATCTGCTCTGTGCCCCAGACTGTGCACAGGGGAGAGATGCAGTGGGAGGCACTGGGAGACAGTGGAACCTTCCTGGAAGCTCCAAGTCTAGCTCCAGTCCCACTGTTGTCTCTCATGAGCTATATAAGCTTTGGCAAAACATTTCATCTCTGTAAGCTTTAATTTCCTCCCTTAAAGAATGAAGCTACTTGCAGCACTGTCATGAGGCTCAGTGACCATAGTGAAGCGAAGGTGCTGGAAATCATCCTCAGAGAGGAGTCTTTCTGGCTACTGCTGCTGTTGTTGTTGTTAGGCATAAAACAATTTCTGCTCTTTTGATTTTCTATTCTCAATTCCAAATTTTCCCATGAAAGAACTGAGACTGTTTATTCATCTCTGATCAGTGCCTGGCACATCTCTGACCCTCCATAATTATTGGGTAAGTGAGTCTCTTCCTTATGAGTTATCATTTGTTTCATCTCTAATTATTAAATAAGTTTTCAGTAAAATAATTATAATTAATACAAATGGTAACTGGTAACAGATAGATCATCATTTGACACAATTAAAGACAAACAAGATATTACAATGCACATGCCTGCATTCATTCAATAAATACCCACCAAAGTCCCTGTTAAGTTCTCAGCCCTGTTCTAGGAGCTGGGGCAAAAATGAGAACAAGACACACACGGTTCCTATCCTAATAGCAGGGCCCTTATAAAAGGGGAAGACGAACAAGAAATAAATATGCAAATATCAAGATAATTGCAGGACTTCCTGGTGTCCAGTGGCTGAGTCCACCTGCCAATACACCTGGTCCAGGAAGAGCCCACATGCGTCGGAGCAGCTAAGCCCATGCACCACAAACCCATACTCTAGAACTCACATGCTGCAACTACGATGCCTATGTACTGCAGCTACTGAAGCCTCTGTGCCTAGAGACCGTGTTCCACAATAAGAGAAACCACCGCAATGAGAAACCTGCGCGCTGTGATGAAGAGTAGTCCCCATTCACTGCAACTTGAGACCTGCACACAGCAGTGAAGACTGAGTACAGCCAAAATTTAAATAAATAAATAAATTTTAAAATTAAAAAAATATACTTGCAAAGAGTTGTAATGGAGGGAAGGCATGGCTACATTAGAGTGACTTCTCAGAGGGAATGATATTGGGACTGGACTGGAATTTTAAAGGGGAGCATGGCCCCTGAAGTTCTGATATCAATTTTCTAGGCAGAAGGAGCAAGTGCCTTAAATGGGGGTGGGTTGTTACATGGATGCTTGGGGCTGGTGCACTGGGACAACCCAGAGGGATGGTACAGGGAGGGAGGAGGGAGGAGGGTTCAGGATAGAAAAACGTGTCTACCTGTGGTGGATTCATGTTGATATATGGCAAACCCAATACAATATTGTAAAGTTAAAAAATAAAATTAATTTAAAAAAAAAAAGATATAAACAACAACCCAGTGTAGAAGTAGAAGAAACAAAGAATGGTATGCAAGGAGAATCTGTAGCATGTTGAGCTATAGCCAGCACTTGGGATATTAATGTAAAAGGAGGGGAAGTGAGCAGAAGTTTATAAGTAGAGAAGAGATGAACCACTTTACATTTTCAGAATTTCTGTCTGGTTATCATGCAGAGAAAGATTTGTAGGAGAAAAGAGGCTATTTCCATAAGCCAGAGTTTCAGTTTAGATTCCCCAGAAGCAAACCCTAAGACAAGAGCTCAAATGCAATTCATTTATTTAGGAGATGAAGGAACTCCTTGGTAGAAGTGTGGGGAAGGAATACAAAGAAAAAGCAAGCAGCAAAGGATATATTATTAAGCCAGTTGCCATAGTGAGTGACTGGAGCTTAATGCTGCAGAGAAACCTGGGGAAATGCTTCAATACACATCGAAGAATAGTCCTACCTCAAAGGTGAGAGAGTCGGGGTATTTATGTGTCAACTCCCAAACTGAGGTTGCTGTTGCTGCTGCTGCTGCTAAGTTGTTTCAGTCATGTCCAACTCTGTGAGACCCTATAGACGGAAGCCTACCAGGCTCACCTGTCCCTGGGATTCTCCAAGCAAGAACACTGGAGTGGGTTGCCATTTCCTTCTCCAGAGGTTGCTATTAGGAGATACCAATTGTTACCTCCACAGCCCTTCCTGTCCGTAGCAGGTGTGCAGAGTGACCATTCAAGATTGGAAAGGGGCAGGTTTGCTCAATGACATGCAAAATCCAAGGGAGATGAGTGGGCACCAACATCACCTGCTAGCATGAAGTTAGATATAATGTCTTGAAATAAGAGGTAGTGGTGGAGAAGGGGATGAACTTGAAGCCAAACTGGCAATGCTTGCCCGATAAGTTTGGGGAGTGATGGAAAGAGAAAATCAAGGATAGTTCCTGCCCTGGGACCTAAGTAACTGGGTGGATAGTGTGACCATCTTATGAAATGGAAATGTTTGGAGAAGACATCAGCTTCAAGGGAAAAGAATCAAGAGATTTGTTTTGACATGCCTGTTAGACCTCAGAAAGGAACTGCCAAGTAGACTGCTGCTGCTGCTAAGTCGCTTCAGTCGTGTCTGACTCTGTGCAACCCCATAGATGGAAGCTCACCAGGCTCCCCCGTCCCTGGGATTCTCCAGACAAGAACACTGGAGTGGGTTGCCATTTCCTTCTCCAATGCAGGAAAGTGGAAAGTGAAAGTGAAGTCGCTCAGTCATGTCCGACTCTTAGTGACCCCACGGACTGGAGCCTACCAGGCTCCTCCGTCCATGGGATTTTCCAGGCAAAAGTACTGGGGTGGGGTGCCATTTTGTATGCAAAAGTTGAGCTCATGGAAAATGGCCCTGCACTCAGTCTCCCACCCTGACTCTGACCAGAATAGCATGGTTTTGGCTCAAATGGTAAAGAATCAGCCTGCAGGAGACCCGGGTTTGATCCCTGGGTCGGGAAGATCCCCTAGAGAAAGGAATGGCAATCCACTCCAGTATTTTTGCCTGGAGAATCCCATGGACAGAGGAGCTTGGCGGGCTACAGTCCATGGATTCACAAAGAATTGGACACGACTGAGCAACTAACACTTTCACTTTCATGTTTTTTGTTGTTGTTTTTGTTTTGTTTTAATTTTATTTTATTTAACTTTACAATATTGTATTGGTTTTGCCAGATATCAATTTTCTAAGTTGGTTTCCTTGAAGAATTTCATTTGAATTCATGATTCTGGCACTAAGAAGTATTTGCCAAACACCTACTAGTGCCAATAGGTTGACTGCAGAAACTTGAGATCCAGTACTTCCTGAACAGCTATTATGTGACTAGCCTTGTACTAGACTACGTCACATGCATTATCACATGTAAGCCTCCAGTAACTGAAGATAAGATTTTATTATTGCCCTTTTACAGCTAGGAAATCTGACTCAGAGAGGTGAGGTGACTTATCCAATGTCGCACAGCTAAGAGAGAGAGGAGAGGAATCAGGCTCCCATGCTCCAGCTCCACACTCATTCTCCAGCACCGTGTTACCTGGCTCAGTAATGAAGAGCAGATGCTGCCATCCAGCTTGGGTCCCTGAGTTTGGCTGCTGAAGGATTTTGGCATGGCTTCTTAGTCATTTGTTAGAGACCCCACCCAGAAGAAACCAGAAAGGAAGGACCCAATGGCCATTTCCCAGGGAGTGTCTGAAGAACAGCCTCCACCAAGGAAAGATCCCATGATCACCAACTTGAAGAAAGACTGTCCTCTTAAAGGGTCTGGGTGCATGCTGGAATGTCAACAAAGCTAATAACACAATAGTTTACCAAAACAAAACCTGCTTTTGGTTTTTTGTTTGTTTCCTTGCTTTAATTTGTTTTTTTGGCCATGCCACGCAGCTTGCAGGATCTTAGTTCCCTGAGGGTTTGATCCCTGGTTGGGGAACTAATGTGGAGTCCTAACCACTGGACTGCAGGGAATTCCCCCTGCTTTTGTTTAATCTAACATTTCCCAAATCTGCTCTGCCCTTGGACCCTAATCTCAGCCCTATTACCATCCCCAGAGGGAGTGTTCTGAGGGACATGTTTGAAAATCCCACACTTGGCTAAGCCAGCACACCTTGGATTTCATCTTGTCTTGGTCATCTCAACCGCTCAGATGGCGCCATGACTTTGAACATCTTGCTTAACTCTGAAATTCAGTGTCCCCCCTTCTGATGATAGCATTCCCAACTCTTCCATTCAACAAATGCTTGCTGAGCTTGTGCCAGGCCCAGTGCTGGGAGTGGCAGGTCCACAGTGAATGCGTCGGCTCCTGACAGCTTGGTTCCTGGTGCAAGTCACAGAGGAGCCACCTATTGTGGCTACATGATCTCCAGAGCCTTGTCTTCTGTGAGAACCCACATGAAGCTTTTATCGGAGTAGACAAGATAAACGATCATTTATCCACAATGAACCTTAAGCCAGCTGAGAAGTAGCCCTGCCAGCAGGACTAGCTACATACCCCATAGGACCAGTGCGAAGGGCCCCTTCCTCTAAAAGCATGGGGATTGCACTAGAACAAAGTAAGACATAAAGCTTTGTTCTTCAAAAACAGTGTTACTTGCAAACTACCACAGGTATGATGATGATATATGAGTCACACATAAACTTATAAATTGCAAAAATACAGTATTTTGATATCATTTTAAAGAACAAAATAAGCAATAATATGTTATTAATGTGATATCTTGATTGACTATGAGATTCTTCTGTCTGGCTTTTCTAAATATTCATTTATTAGGTCCAAAATTTATACTTTTAGCAACTTCATTTTCAGTTGATGTAATTGAAAGCATCTCTCTTGGCAAATGCAAGATCACAAATAATTTTTGGTAATTTTTTATCTTGAAAAGGATCTTTCTGCTGATGCAGCTATTACTGGAATTGTTAAGAGTATTTTATAGGTTGTGACAACATTGGGATAAATTTCTGATAAGTTATTTCAAAATATAAATTTTAGTGTGTCTACAGCTGATGATTCTTGCAAAACAATTTTTCTAAAAAGATTTAACTCTTCACACAATTCACTTTTGTGTAAGTCTGAATTTAATTTTAAATATAAATTCATCCAATGACATCTTAATATTTCCTCTGATATTTCCTGTAACTTGTGGAGGATGTACAAGAAACCGAAAGTGACATCATGATTTACGTATCACTCAAAACATCTGTGTATGTTATATGGTTGTATCTTCACTTACAAAGCAAAATTAATTTTTAAATAGTTTTCATGAATAATTGGCTTATCCAAAGCATCATTTGAAAGTAGTGTTCTTTTCTATTGAATGAGATGACCTTAAATTTGATTTCTCTTTCTAATCATGCTTGCTTTGCCATGTTGCAGCAGTTTTCAAACCCAGAGATTCTGAACTTTTTGAAGGGGGAGACTGGAACAAATTAGGAAGTTGGGATTAACATAGACACACCACTATATATATATACAATATATAGCCAACAAGGACCTGCTGGGAACTATATTCAATATTTGCAATTATAAGAGAAAAGAATCTGAAAAAGAATGTGTTTGTGTATAACTGAATCACTGTGCTGTACACTTGAAACTACCAAGATATTGTAAGTTAACTGTACTTCAATATAAACATTTTTTAAAACACTGAAAAATAAGATACTAGGAAATGATTAGGTGGATCATTGGCTAGCCTCTCTTCCTCTAAGCTTCTAATACAGCCAGCTAATCAATATCCAAGTGAGCACCACCTACTTGCAGTGTGACTTCAAGAATGCTGAGTACATGGGGATGAATTGGGAGACTGGGTTTGACAAACATACACTACCATGTATAAAATAGATAACTAACGAGAGCAAATTGTATAGCACAGGGAACTCTATGCAATGCTCTGTGGTGACCTAAATGGGAAGGAGTCCAAGGAAGAGAGGCTATATGTAGACATGTAACTGATTCACTTGGATGTACCGTAGAAACTAACACAGCATTTTAAGCAATTATACTCCAGTCCAAAAAAGAATGCACAGTATAGTAAATACAGGCATCAATATTGTAGTATAATCAAAGTTGTTAAGAGACTTAGTCCAATCATTAAAAAGCAATGATGATTATGTGACATGATGGAGTTGCTAATTCTCTGTACAAAGGCAATCATATTATAGTATGTAAGTATATCAAACCAACACATTGTACACCTTAAATTTACAGTATTATATGTCAAATATATTTCAATAAAAAAGCATTTGTAGTTCTTTAATAATAAACAGACTGAAGAATTATAACTCTAATGTATACTTTATAGCAAAGTCCATGTGCATACTCACTGACAGTTTGTAATAATTTTCTGACAAAAGTTGCTCGCTTTTCCTGTAGTTCCTCTCCTATTGCTCAGGCTGGAGTTAATACTTGTGCAGCTGCCATAAAGACAGTCTCTAGGGTGGACAGGCAAGTCTCGACCCCAGACCCTAGACTAGCCAATGGGGTTCCACCTCTCTCCCATGGCCATATCACTACCTCTGCTGCTTCTGTCACCATCATCACTGCCAATCCAGCCCCAGAGCTGTGCCCTGCAGCACCCTGAACACCCCAAGCATGCACACAGACTGTCAGGTCAACTCCTCAGCATGCACGTTACCTGCTATGTTTAGAAGTCTGGCCTATACTTACACACATGTTGCCTAGAATACTTCCTCTGCTTGCATACATGCTCCATTGGGCTTTCTTACAAAACACACATTCAAAGATAAGATTATTAAGAATTTCAAGACACTGACAGCAGAGGATATACCAAGATCCCTGCTTCCTCTGAGAGTAGAGTCTTGCACATGTCTCACACCCGTAAAGCCAGCCCTGCCTGAGAGGCATCAACATTTACACTATTCTACAGGTTTTTCAGAAACCCTATGACATCCTTCAGCATCATGTTTGCAGCCCTAACATGTGTCAGCCTTAAAGGACTGCAAAGATACAAATAGCCTGGCCCTGGACTCTTCCGTCAGATCTTTCCCTATGTCATACCAAGGTATTTATACTGTTGGATTCTTTGAGTTCCAACCCTAGTCTGTCTTCTTTAACTTTTCAATTCATCCCATCTTTATTTTTGAAATCCTCCACTGATAGATCCATCTAATCCAAAGATTTAATCTCTCCTATAGGTTTTGCTCATTTGGCTTTGCTGGATTCCAGCTTGATTTTTCCAATGGCAATAATACTACATTTAAAAATAAACTGAAGGAATTATAATTGTGATAAGAATTAGCCTATAAGCAGTGACTAATGGAGGTGACTGTGGATTAAGTGACTAAGCAGTCAGTGGGCTAAGTAGCTATTATAAGATAAATCTCAGCTAGAATCAAAAGAACAGCACCCTACCTCCTTGGCCCTTTTCCCACAGCTCTCTTTTTCTCTTGAAATGTTGAAGTCTAAATAAGAAGAGCCATCATCTTTCTTCTCTCTGAGTCAGGCCTCTGGAAGGTCCTATGAAAGGAGGAGAATTAACATTCTTAAGTACCACTGTATACCAAGCATGATGCTAGGCACTTTATAAAATCTTATTTATTCTTCATTGTTGTTCGTGTTCACTTGCTCGGTCATATCCAACTCTTTATGACCCCATGGACTGCAGCACATCAGGTTCCCCTGTCCTTCACCATCTCCCAGAGCTTGCTCAAACCCATGTCCAACAAGTCACTGATGCCATACAACCATCTCATCCTCTGTCATCCCTTTCTCCCCCTTTCAATCTTTCCTAGCATCAGGGCCTTTCCTAATGAGTCAGCTCTTTGCATCAGGTGGTCAAAGCATTGGAGCTTCAGCTTCAGCATCCGTTCTTCCAATGAATATTCAGGGTTGATTTCCTTTAGGATGGACTGGTTGGATCTCCTTGCAGTCCAAGGGACTCTCAAGAGTCTTCTCCAACACCACAGTTCAAAAGCATCAATTCTTCATACTCAGCTTTCTTTATGGTCCAACTCTCACATCCATACATGACTGCTGGAAAAACCATAGCTTTAACTAGATGGACCTTTGTTGGCAAAGTAATGTCTCTGCTTTTTAATACGCTGTCTAGTTTCATCACAGCTTTTCTTCCAAGGAGCAACTGTCTTTTAATTTCATGGCTGCAGCCACCATTGGCAGTGATTTTTGGAGCCCAAGAATATAAAGTCTGTCACTGCTTCCACTGTTTCCCTATCTACTTGCCATGAAGTGATGAGACTGGATGCCATGATCTTGGTTTTTTGAATGTTATGTTTTAAGCCAGCTCCTTCACTTTCCTCTTTCACCTTCATCAAGAGGCTCTTTAGTTCCTCTTCACTTTCTGCCATAAGGGTGGTGTCATCTGCATATCTGAGGTTATTGATATTTCTCCCGGTAATCTTGATTCCAGCTTATACTGCATCTAGCCCAGCATTTAACATGATGTACTCTGAATAGAAGTTAAATAAGCAGGATGACAATATACAGCCTTGATGTACTATTTTCTTGATTTGGAACCAGTCAAGTTTTATCTGTTGCTTCTTGATTTACACACGGATTTCTCAGGAAGCAGGTCAGGTGGTCTGGTATTCCCATCCCTTTCAGAATTTTCCATAGTTTGTTGTGGTCCACACGGTCAAAGGCTTTGGTGTAGTCAATAAAGCAGAAGTAAATGTTTTTCTGGAACACTTTCGCTTTTTTGATGATTCAACTGATACTAGCAATTTGATCTCTGGCTCCTCTGCCTTTTCTAAATCCAGTTTGAACATCTGGAATTCTCAGTTCACGTACTGTTGAAGCCTGGCTTGGAGAATTTTGAGCATTACTTTACTAGTGTGTAAGATGAGTACAATTGTGTGGTAGTTTGAACATTCTTTGGCATTCACTTTCTTTGCGATTGGAATGAAAACTGACCTTTTCCAGTCCTGTGGCCACTGCTGAGTTTTCCAAACTTGCTGGCATATTGAGTGCAGCACTTTTACAGCATCATCTTTTAGGATTTGAAATAGCTCAACTGGAATGCCATCATCTCCACTAGCTTTGTTTGTAGTGATGCTTCCTAAGGCCCACTTGACTTTACATTCCAGGATGTCTGGCTCTAGGTGAGTAATCACACCATCATGGTTGTCTGGGTCATGAAGATCTTTTTTGTATAGTTCTTCTGTGTATTCTTGCCACCTCTTCTTAATATCTTCTGCTTCTGTTAGGTCCATAATGTTTCTGTCCTTCATTGTGCCCATCTTTGCATGAAATTTTCCAATTGTGTCTCTAATTTTCTTGAAGAGCTCTCTAGTCTTTCCCATTCCATTGTTTTCCTCTATTTCTTTGCACTGATCACTGAGGAAGGCTTTCTTATCACTTACTATTCTCTAGAACTCTGCATTAAGATGGTATATCCTTTTCTTCTTTGCCTTTCACTTCTATTCTTTCTCAGCTATTTGTAAGGCCTCTAACAACCATTTTACCTTTCTGCATTTCTTTTTTAGGGGATGGTTTTGATCATTGTCTCCTGTACAATGTTACAAACCTCTGTCCATAATTCTTCAGGCACTCTGTCTATCAGAGCTAATCCCTTGAATCTATTTGTCATGTCCACTGTATAATTGTAAGGGATTTGATTTAGGTCATACCTGAATGGCTTATTGACTTTCTATACTTTCTTCAATTTAAGTCTGAATTTGGCAATAAGGAGTTCATGATCTGAGTCACGGTCAACCCTTGGTCTTGTTTTTGCTGACTGTATAGGGTTTCTCCATCTTTGACTGCAATGAATATAATCAAACTGATTTTGGTATTGACCATCTGGTGATGTCCAAGTGAGGAGTTGTCTCTTGTATTATTGGAAGCGAGTGTTTACTATGCCCAGTGTGTTCTGTATGAGGGTGTCTGGCCTAAACCAAATGATAGGCTGAGGCAAAGTTGCCAAATCTCATTCTGCTAACCAAGAAAATGAAAATATTCAATAAAGGGTACAGTGGTCCAGGAGAGTCTCTACAAGCTGAAGCTCCAATATTTTGACCACATGATGCAAAGAGCTGACTCATTGAATTAGAAAAGATCCTGATGCTGGGAAAGAATGAGGGCAAGAAGAGAAGGGGGCAGCAGAGATTGAGATGGTTAGATAGTATCACTGATTCAATAGCCATAAGTTTGAGCAAACTTCGGGAGATAGTGAAGGACAAGAAAGCCTGGCATGCTGCAGTCCATGGGGTCGCAAAGAGCCATACAGGACTTAGCAGCTGAACAACAACAAAAATGAAGTAGGCTCCCCAGGACCTTATCAACAGAACCTAAATTCCAACTGGACCTGGTACATAAAGATTCCAACATTACGTGATTATGATGCTGGTGTAAAAGTTTGGTTTTGTTAACTCCCCTGGGCCCACCACACACACACACACACACACACACACACACACACACACACACACACACACCCCCATTCGGCTGAAGTATCTGACAACATAATTCTCTACATTGATCTTAGTAAAGAGCTTCATTCAACCAAGCTAACTCAGCTAGCACAGAATCCCTGGCACTGAATTAAGAAAAAAAAATGAGTCTAAATACCCAGTTTGTAAACTGAGTAGGCCAATTGTGTTTCTCTGGATGCCAGCAAAACTTGTCAGCCTGACTTTTGCAAATTTTTTTCAAACAACTGTCTAGGCTGTGGACTGAAATTATTTTGAAACAAAATGCTACTTTGAAACAAAACTGAGCAGTGATTCCTTTGCCACCTTTTTATCACTCTCTGGAGTCGGACACGACTGAAGCGACTTAGCAGCAGTAGCAGCAGCAGAAACAATGCGGAGAAGGCAATGGCACCCCACTCCAGTACTCTTGCCTGGAAAATCCCAAGGACAGAGGAGCCTGGTAGGCTGCAGTCCATGGACTCACAAAGAGTCGGACATGACTGAGCGACTTCACTTTCACTTTTCACTCTCATGCACTGGAGAAGGAAATGGCAACCCACTCCAGTGTTCTTGCCTGGAGAATCCCAGGGACGGGGCAGCCTGGTAGGCTGCCGTCTATGGGGTCCCACAGAGTCGGACACGACTGCAGCGACTTAGCAGCAGCAGCAGCAGAAACAATGACTACCTCTGATAGGCAGAGGCCCTTGAGGCAAGTAGGAACTAGGAACAAATAGGTTTCACCAAGAATGAAAAGTAATTCAGTTAATATTTCAAGAAAAGTATCCATTCCATATTTACTGCCAAGCCACTTCAGTAGTGTCCGACTCTGTGCGACCCCATAGATGGCAGCCCACCAGGCTCCCCCGTCCCTGGGATTCTTCAGGCAAGAACACTGGAGTGGGTTGCCATTTCCTTCTCCAGTGCATGAAAGTGAAAAGTGAAAGTGAAGTTGCTCAGTCGTATCCGACTCCTAGCAACCCCATGGACTGCAGCCTACCAGGCTTCTCCGTCCATGGGATTTGCCAGGCAAGAGTACTGGAGTGGGGTGCCATTGTCTTCTCCCTTCCATATTTACAGAGGACCTTGAATGTGAAGGATGTTGTGGGTGAAGGAGGCAGACAAGTAAATGGAGGTAATAGTGAGATTGGTACAGTATCAAATGATGACATCTACTGGGGGAACACTTCTCCAGGTAAAGTGGACACTCTCACCTAAGCCATTCTTTTTGTCTCTGTTGAGATAAAAACCTCTGCTCTTCTCCCCAGGAAATTCGGCCTCATATGTGCTGCTGACGGCTGAGTGGGTGTCTGCCTAGTTGGCTCTCACACTAAGCTGAGTCCCAAATTAGTCTTCATCAGTAATAAATGCGATATTTTAGTTCTCCTCAGTGGCGCTAGTTGTAAAGAACCCATATGCCAATGCAGGAGATGTAAGAGATTCGATCCCTGGATCAGGAAGATCCCCTGGAGGAGAGGGTGGCAACCCACTCCAATACTGTTGCTTGGAGAATCCCATGGACAAAAGAGCCTGCCAGGCTACGGTCCATCAGGTCATAAAGAGTCAGACACGACAAAGCTACTTAACATGCGCAGTTCTTGTCTGCTTAACTTTTTAATCTTTACCTCCATTTCTTCAGAATTCAGGTAAGAAGAAAGGCACTAATCATGGTGCTTTCTCAGAGACCCCAGCTCCATCAGACCCTTTACCAACATATTTTGTGAATGGTCATTCAATCTACTTCCCCCTAGAGGCATCGTTCAGTCCACTCATCATTCAAACCTCTTTGCACACCTTGCCTGTCTCATCCACCAACATAGTCCCCCATTACAAAAAGAGATCATGTGGGTACCTCAACTCATATTGCCTTGTTTTAAATAAACTCATGCCAGTTCCAAAGGGACATCATTTCTTCTGCTAAATCTACTTTTACTCCATGATATCTGGGACTTAGCCAGGTAACAAGGTCAAGCTGTGGGAGCTTAACTTTTTCCCTTTATAGAAGCGGATATCGGGGAAGGCAATGGCACCCCACCCCAGTACTCTCGCCTGGAAAATCCCATGGACGGAGGAGCCTGGTAGGCTCCAGTCCATGGGGTCGCTGAGAGTCGGAGACGACTGAGTGACTTCACTTTCACTTTTCACTTTCATGCATTGGAGAAGGAAATGGCAACCCACTCCAGTATTCTTG
Organism: Tragelaphus eurycerus; assembly: GCA_935064755.1. NCBI lineage: Eukaryota > Metazoa > Chordata > Mammalia > Artiodactyla > Bovidae > Tragelaphus > Tragelaphus eurycerus. Next base: position 5,628,232 of record CAKXYN010000095.1, on the reverse strand, counting down.
CCTGGAGAATCCCAAGGACAGAGGAGCCTGGTGGGCTGCCGTCTATGGGATCGCACAAAGTCGGACACGACTGAAGCGACTTAGCAGCAGCAGCAGAAGCGGATATCGTGTGGTTCTTTCATTCTCCCTGATCCTTCAGAGTTCAGGACAGCATCTCTGTGGCCACATCTGCAAATTCTCCCAGCTCCCTTGGAAGTAATTCATCTGAATTTGAACACCTTTAGAGCTGCTTTGTACTGTCTCTTCACTCATCTTAGATTTCAATTCCCTCTTAATCATGATTGTTCTACCCTTTCCAGTTTCAAGGTCATTCTGCTTGATAGCGAAGACAGAGGCAAATGAGGGCTGTTTTCTCTGTCATCTTTTAACATTATCCCATCTACCCCAAGCCATGGGACTATCATTCAGCCCTTACTTCAGCATTTTACTTCAAAGGTAACTTCTTTTTCTTTCTTCTTCTTTTTTTTTTTTGGTGGGGGGGTGCCAAGAAAAAATTTTTAAGCTGCATCTCATCCTGGGCTTTAACAATTCCAACACTATTTTTGTACATCTGTGCCTCTCTTGTGCTTTCCTGGTTATTTGGAGATACTTCCATCTTTTATGCAAGGTTTTTAAATATCTGAGCCCCTCTGGGATCCTCCCTGTGCAGTTACTTACTGTCCCTGCCTCCACCCAACACTTACACCCTGGGTTCTTTGCGCTGATACACTCTTAGACATTTCTGCCATAGTGCTCTGTGTTAAAATCTTGGCATTTCTTTATGCATTCTCTATGTCCTGCACATTACTGGATCCGTATACAGTCTTCAGTGTTGTTTTTGCTGCAGTCTGCTCTTCCTGCCTGTTTAGAATAGCTGCACAGTTTCACTACTCTTCTCTACATGTCAGGACCCTCTTGTCCACAGCTATAACAACTGATACTCAGGCATTTTTCTCCTTTTTCCCTGAATTCTGGTTTAAAACCACCTCAGCCAGGTGAACAATTTTCTTGCTAAACATATTCTTCCCCACCTCCCCTCAGGCATTCTCAGATGCAGAGTAAGTGGTGAGCAGCTAGGATGCTTAGAGCAAGAGCAGTGGGTCAACTGTTCAAGTGCAAAGTCTATTTGCAAAGTCCCTTCACCTCTCTGATGGAGAAGGCAATGGCATCCCACTCCAGTACTTTGCCTGGAAAATCCCATGGATGGAGGAGCCTGGTAGGCTGCAGTCCATGAGGTCGCTAAGAGTCGGACACAACTGAGTGACTTCACTTTCACTTTTCACTTTCATTCATTGGAGAAGGAAATGGCAACCCACTCCAGTGTTCTTGCCTGGAGAATCCCAGGGACGGAGGAGCCTGGTGGCTGCCATCTGTGGGGTCACACAGAGTCGGACACGACTGAAGTGACTTAGCAGCAGCAGCAGTTCACCTCTCTGAAGACACGAGCTTTATTGTCTGTAATGTGTATGACTACCTACCTCCTACATCCTGTCATCTTGTGACAATTAAATCAGAAGAAATCTATAGCAGTCTCTACAAATGCTCCCACGAGTCCATCTGTCTTTTCTCTGTCATCTGCACTGAGCAGCAGGCCTGTCAGTCCAGTTTCCTTCTACTTCGTGTGTTTCTAAAGCCACACCCTTCTCTCCCACTCCTCACGCAGCTGAACTCCCATTCAAACCTCAGGTTCTAGGTCTGCTCTGTTCTTATCATACTGAGGAAGACGGAGACAGTCAGGAATATGGGGTTGCCCCAGGGCCCAGATTTTTCCTGTGCATCCCAGCTTCTGATGTCTGCTGCTCTTTCAGGAAGCCCTAGGGACCCTCCTCATGGGGAAAAAAAGAGGAAGATGGTTTGCCTTGTCCTTTGAACATCATTTCTCTAGAAAGAGATGTGCAGCTATTCAGAGAGGGAATGCCTGGCGTGATGCCAAAAGTTTCTGGAAATATTCTCCACTCATATCCTAAACAAAACTATAAAGATACAGAAAGATAGGCATCCTAAAGGCAAAAATGACACCCGCACAAAATGTCTTAGAAGGATGCCCTCCTGGGTCAGCAGTGGCCTGCCACAGGGGCAGGGGCTCTGGGTGCAGCAGCCCTGGGTGTTAGTGCCTTTTCTTTACAGTTTTCTCTCTCTCACCTTTAATTCCTTGTTGCTATACTATTTGAATTTTACACTATGTTTAAGGGCAAACACAGGTGTTTCAGGATGTTATGATGCCTGATTGTGAGGCTGTGGAGGGAGAAGAGTCCGTTCCTTCCCCATGCAGTGGTGGCCAGGATGTGGATGGGCAGCTCATGCACTCTCCTGTGATAACTGAGTTAAGATTTCTGCAAAACCCACTTACAGAATTCTCAGCTATTGCACTAAGGACCCTGCATATTGTCTCCGTTAGTCCTCAACAACTTCATGAGGTTAGCATTGTCACTTCAGTTTTACCGATGAAGAAGCCAAGATTTGTGAAGTTAAGTAACTTGCCATGCAGTGTGTAGCAAAGCAAAGGTTTGAACACAGATCTATGTCTGTAATCAATTATTTTAGCCACTTCTCTATGCTATGTGAACTTCTTACCCCTACACATGCACTCATACACACGCTCATATACACAGAGGTATTTGCACAGGGACAGCACATACAAATGAGTATGTGCAAATATGTGCATGCATACACATATATACACACACATGCCCATACACACAAACACACATTTTCCATTCACTTCAAAGTGATGTTTGAGACTGCTAACAGATGATCAGAGTTCAAACATTCAGATCCTCTTTCACAGTTGGCAAGAAAGGAGCCCCCTTTACATCTGTTTTGCTGCTGCTGCTAAGTCACGTCAGTCATGTCCGACTCTGTGCGACCCCATAGACGGTGGCCCACCAGGCTCCTGTCCCTTGGATTCTCCAGGCAGACATACTGGAGTGGGTTGCCATTTCCTTCTCCAGTGCAGGAAAGTGAAAAGTGAAAGTGAAGTTGCTCAGTTGTGTCTGACTCTTCAGGACCCCATGGACTGTAGCCTACCAGGCTCCTCCATCCATGGGATTTCCCAGGCAAGAGTACTGGAGTGGGTTGCCATTGCCTTCTCCACATGTTTTACATCTCTATAAAACTGATTTACATCTCTGAAGACTGTGGTGGAGATAGTTAACTTTGCCTAACCAAAGGGCTATCTTTCAGGACAGGGCTAGTTGCCAGCCCAGAGAACACTGTCTGATTTGTTCTTGAGCCTCACTGTTGAGGAGGGTCTTCAGATTGAAGTCCTGTCTCAGTGTGGTCCCCTCTTGAGGCTTTTCACACTTGCTCAGCAGTCGCCCACTCACTGTGTGCCTGATTAGAAGTTGCCTCTTCTGAGTCAGGATATGTATCATTTATAAACTAAATAGTAATGTATCAGTGGATCACTAAGAACTTTGTTTTGCCAGATCCCCAGGTTGGGAAATGTATTGTGGGTCCTAGAACTTCTTAGCAGTGCAAGAATTTATTTGGCGTAATTATTCTGCAGTTTGTGGGTCACGTGCTCGGTGGCTCTATGGTGGGGTTAATGATGACCTCCTCCAAGAGGGCTTATGGTACACCCATGTCTGCTGCACCCAGAGCCCCTGCCCCTGTGGCAGGCCACTGGTGACCTGGACTCCACAGGAGACACTCAAAAATTCAAACAGGAGACATTCAAACACTCAAAGCAATAGAAGAAAAGAATAGAATGGGAAAGACTAGAGAGCTCTTCAAAAAAATTAAAGATACCAAGGGAACATTTCATGCAAAGATGGGCTCGATAAAGGACAGAAATGGTATGAACCTAAAAGAAGCAGAAGATATTAAGAAGAGGTTTGGCAAGAATACACAGAAGAACTATACAAAAAAGATCTTCATGACCCAGACAACCATGATGGTGTGATCACTGGACTAGAGCTAGACATTCTGGAATGTGAAGTCAAGTGGGCCTTAGGAAGCATCACTACAAACAAAGCTAGTGGAGGTGATGGCATTCCAGTTGAGCTATTTCAAATCCTAAAAGATGATGCTGTGAAAGTGCTGCACTCAATGTGCCAGCAAATTTGGAAAACTTAGCAGTGGCCACAGGACTGGAAAAGGTCAGTTTTCATTCCAGTCCCAAAGAAAGGCAATGCCAAAGAATGTTCATACTACTGCACAATTATACTGATCTCACACTCTAGCAAAGTAATGCTCAAAATTCTCCAAGCCAGGCTTCAACAGTATGTGAACCATGAACTTCACGATATTCAAACTGGATTTAGAAAAGGCAGAGGAGCCAGAGATCAAATTGCCAGTATCAGATAGATCATAGAAAAAGCAAGAGAATTCCAGAAAAATATCATCAAAGACTTTGATTGTGTGGATCACAACACCTGTGGAAAATTCTTAAAGAGATGGGAATACCAGAACACCTTACTGGCCTCCTGAGAAATCTGTATGCAGGTGAAAAAGCAACAGTTAGAAATGGACATGAAACAACAGACTGGTTCCAAACTGGGAAAGGAGTACTTCAAGGTTGTATACTGTCACCCTGCTTATTTAACTTATCTGCAGATTATATCATGTGAAATGCCAGGCTGGATGAAGAACAAGCTGGAATCAAGATGGCCAGAAAAAATATCAGTAACCTCAGATATACCAATGGCACTACCCTTAAGGCAGAAAGTAAAGAACTAAAGAGCCTCTTGATGAAAGTGAAAGAGGACAGTGATAAATTTGGCTTAAAACTTGGTATTTACAAAACTAAGATCATGACATCTAGTCCCATCACTTCGAGGCAAATAGATGGGGAAACAATGGAAACAATGAGAGACTTTATTTTGGAGAGGCTCCAAAATCACTGCAGATGGTGACTGCAGTCATGAAATTAAAAGACGCATGGTCCTTAGAAGAAAAGCTATGACCAACCTAGACAGCATATTAAAAAGCAGAGACATTATTTTGTCAACAAAGGTCCATCTGGTGAAAGCTATGGTTTTTCCAATAGTCATGTATGGATTTGAGAGCTGAACCATAAAGAAAACTGAGCCCAGAATTGATGCTTTTGAACTGTGGTGTTGGAGAAGACTCTTGAGAGTCTCTTGGACTGCAAGGGACTGCAGATCCAACAAGTCCATCCTAAAGGAAATCAGTCCTGAATATTCACTGGAAGGACTGATGTTGAACCTGAAACTCCAATACTTTGATCACCTGATGGGAAAAACTGACTTATTGGAAAAGACCCTGATGCTGGGAAAGATTTAAGGCAGGAAGAGAAGGGGATGACAGAGGATGAGATGGTTGGATGGCATCACCGACTCAATGGACATGAGTTTGAGCGAGCTTTGGGAGTTGGTGATGGGCCTAGCATACTGCAGTCCATGGGGTCACAAAGAGTCAGACATGACTGAGTCACTGAACTGAACTGAGGAAATTTCTATGACTCTGCTTTTCTAAAACTGAAACTTTGTCTAACAGAAGAAGTAAAGCTACCACCTGAGCACCCAGGTACTTCTGTGTCCTTCTCCAGTAGTCAGCTGGAAGAGCATCTGCCCACATTACAAGCTCCTACTCTGAGAAGTAGACCTGTGTCCCTGTTCCCAGCACCATGGTCTTTGCAGGTCTCTGGAAGCGCTTCTTTATTTTCTAACTCTCTTTAGTCTTAGGTTAAACTGCATACTCCCTTTTATAATAAGCCCTGGATGTCTGTCCTACACAGTCTGTAACAGCTGGCACAACGTCGCTGTGGACGAGGACTGAGCCTTGTGTTGCTTCAGTATCAGGGCAGGCAGACTATCAAAGTGGTCAAGGACAAGGTCTCTGGAGTCATAAAGGCTCAAGGGTTCAAGGCCCAATACTACTTCTTTTAGCTGAATGACCTTACATATGTTATTTAAGATCTCTGAGCTTCAGCTTCCTCCTCAGTAAATCGGGCATCAGTTCAGTTCAGTTCAGACGCTCAGTCGTGTCCAACTCTTTGTGACCCCATGAATCACAGCACGCCAGGCCTCCCTGTCCATCACCAACTCCCGGAGTTCACCCAGACTCACGTCCATTGAGTCGGTGATGCCATTCAGCCATCTCATCCTCTGTCATCCCCTTCTCCTCCTGCCCCCAATCCCTCCCAGCATCAGAGTCTTTTCCAATAAGTCAACTCTTCGCATGAGGTGGCCAAAGTACTGGAGTTTCAGCTTTAGCATCATTCCTTCCAAAGAAATCCCAGGGCTGATCTCCTGCAGAATGGACTGGTTGGATCTCCTTGCAGTCCAAGGGACTCTCAAGAGTCTTCTCCAACACCACAGTTCAAAGGCATCAATTCTTCAGCGCTCAGCCTTCTTCACAGTCCAACTCTCACATCCATACATGACCACAGGAAAAACCATAGCCTTGACTAGACGGACATTTGTTGGCAAAGTAATGTCTCTGCTTTTCAATATTCTATCTAGGTTGGTCATAACTTTCCTTCCAAGGAGTAAGCGTCTTTTAATTTCATGGCTGCAGTCACCATCTGCAGTGATTTTGGAGCCCAGAAATATAAAGTCTGACACTATTTCCACTGTTTCCCCATCTATTTCCCATGAAGTGATGGGACCGGAAGCCTTTGACTGTGTGGATCACAATAAACTTTGGAAAATTCTGAAAGAGTTGGGAATACCAGACCACCTGACCTGCCTCTTGAGAAACCTGTATGCAGGTCAGGAAGCAACAGTTAGAACTGGACATGGAACAACAGACTAGTTCCAAATTGGAAAAGGTGTACATCAAGGCTGTACATTGTCACCCTGCTTATTTAACTTATATGCAGAGTACATCATGAAAAACTCTGGACTGGAAGAAACACAAATTGGAATCAAGATTGCTGGGAGCAATATCAATAACCTCAGATATGCAGATGACACCACCCTTATGGCAGAAGTGAAGAGGAACTAAAAAGCCTCTTGAAGAAAGTGAAAGTGGAGAGTGAAAAAGTTGGCTTAAAGCTCAACATTCAGAAAATGAAAATCATGGCATACCAATTCCTATTCCATAAATTTGCTATAAAGATTAAATGAGAATATACATATCAAGTGCTTAGAGTCTGGCATGAGTATACACACACTCACACAAACACTCAATAAATTGGTAGTTACTATTATTCCTCACAGTGCCTTGCTGGGAGAGAGCATAATAGATGTGTAATACATTATATGCTTCTTTGATCCTTTATTGTCTCACTAGTTACTGATGCTTCTTAGTATAAGGACAGACAGAGAAACCCTAAGACGATCAACTCCCCAAAGCAGAAATTATCAGTTCAAAAAGTTGAATAACAGGATGCCCCAAAGGCATACAGATGAGATGAATGACTAGTCTTAGCGTATTTCGGTCTTTCCCATCGCTGGAGGGCCGGAGGTCCTGGCTGGGCTGGTGTGTCCCCAGCACAGTGATCCTTAGACTTGAGGGTAAAAGAGGTGCCATTAGTTTGCTCGGTTGAAAGGAAGGCTCCGTGAAATCCAACACACTGCTCTCTGCCTGCCACAGACCACGTCAGGGCCCATGTTTTGTTATTTCCCTCCAATTTATGAGACAAACCTTGGTCTTCAAATCAGTAAGCATGAAGAATGGCTCTACAGGGGAATATGTTGTTTGAATCCAGCTGTTGAAATGTGGTGGTTTGTGAGTAATTAGCTCATTTGCTCCAGAGGATAAACTGAAAGTATCCAGATTCAAGCCTAGGTTTCCACCAGCCGTCATGAAGTTCGAACTTCTTCCTCCAAGTCTTAGAGAATTGCATTCGTCTGCTTAAGCTGCTATAGCAAAATATCACAGATGGGGTGGCTTAAACAACAGACACCTACTTGTCACAAGCAGGGGCACTCATCATCTCTGCATCTTTAGAGTCCTTCTTCCCTTTTCTTGAGGAACAGCACATGTTCACAACTGAATAGGTCTATGGCCCAGTCCTATAGGGTTGAAGAAGTCTGACAATTCTTTATTTCATCTCGTATTTTTTCTGTTCTCTGTCATTCAAACTGTCAGTGTCTTCACTGACATATTTGCATCTCTGTCCTTAGCTTCTGTTAAAATGCTGGATTAAGCCCGTGAGTCACATACATGATCTCTTCATCAAATGGTTGTTCAGTCCCTCTAATAGTGCTCTCTTTGCAAGCTCCCTCACATGTTGCAATATGGATGGGCAGATTTCCCAAATCTTCAAGTTCTGCCTCCTTTTTGCTGAACAATCTCTTCTTCAATCTGTCTTTTTCCTTTTACATTTTACTATAAGCATTCAGGAGAAATAAAGCTACTCCTTCAAAGTTTTGCTTAAAAATCTCCTCAAATAAACATCCAATTTCATCACTTGGAAATTCTACAAACACCACAGACACTAGCAAATAGTTCAGCCAAGTTCTTTGCCACTTTATAACGAGGATCGCCTTTCCTCCAGTTTCCCGTAACATGCTCCTCATTTCCACCTGAGACCTCACCAGAATCACTTTTAACATTTCTAGCACGTGCCTCAAATCTTGTCCGGCCTCTACTCATCACCCAGTTACAAAGCTGCTTCCACATGTTTAGGTATTTGTTACATCTGTACCCCTCTTTCTGGTAGCAAAATCTATACTAATGTGCTCAGGCTGCCTTAACAAAATGCCACCAACTAGGTAGCTTAAACAGCAAACATTTATTTCTTACAATTCTTGGGGAAGTTCAAGATCAAGGTATTGGCAAGTTTAGTTGCTGGTGAGGACCTTCTTCCTTACTTGCAGCCACCACTCTCTCACTATGGCAAAGAAAGAAATCTCTCTTCTTCCTCCTCCTCCTCCTTCCTCTCCCCCTTCCTCTTCTTCCACTAATTCCCTCTTGATGGCCCTACTCTCATGACCTTCTCTGACACTATTCACTTTCCTAGACCCTATTCCCAAATACCATTACACTGAGGGTTGGGCCTTCATGCAAAAAACTTGGGGTGGGGAGGATACAATTCAATTCACAGCAATGATTTAACATCTACATTTTTACTTAAGCCTTGTCTGGTCCTAGGAGCCCCTTCGCCTATATTGTGTGACATCTGTGAATATTTTTAAGAAAAGGCGGGCATAGCTGCACCTTCCATTTTCCCTCACCCCTTTTCCTTTAACTCTTAAATAATTGGTCAAATAAGAACTGTTAGAATTTATTGAGAATTTACCATGTGCCAGGCACTGTTCTAAATAACTTATTATTAAACCTCATAACAAATCTATGAGTTAGACATCTCTTCACAAACTTGTGCAATATAGAATGTGTGCATGCTTGCTAAGTTGCTTCAGTTACATGTCCAACTCTTTGCAACCCCGTGATCCGTAGCCTGCCAGGCTCCCCTGTCCTTGGGATTCTCCAGGCAAGAATACAGGTGTGGGTTGCCTTGCCCTCCTCCAAGGAATCATCCTGACCCAGGGATTGAACCTGCATCTCCTGTGGCTCCTGCATTGCACGTGAAATCTTTGCCGCTGAACCACTGGGGAAGCCTGCAATATAGGATAGGTATTACAATAATCGTATTTAAAAGATGAGCAAGTGGAGACACAGAAAGTTGAGTAATGTGTTCAGAATTGAAAGACCCAGAATTTAAACAGAAGCTGTCTACCTGGAGAGCCCACATCTTAATCGTTACACCACAGGTCTCTGAATGTATTAGATGCTGCCACCCCTCTTTGTGTGTCTCCTCTGTCTGAAATTCCCTTCCTGCCCCATCCCATCATTTGGTGTGCTGCTACTCACCCTTCAAGTTCATGAAGTTTTCCCCTGACCCCACTGGGAGAATTAGATATGGGCTTTCCTCTCTGTGCCCACAGCACATGGCATATAACATGGGCTGTTTTTCCAGCACTCCCGTGACAGTTGTTCATGTATCTTTCCCCTCCAGTCAAGATGAAACAGAGGACCCCCAGCACAGGTCTATGTAGTTCACATCTTTGTAACCCCAAAACCATGCACATGGGTCTTAGTATATTGTTGTCATTCAAAATATTATTGTTAAAGTTAAAACTAAAAAGCATAACTAGGTAATAAACTGTTTGAATTCAGCAAACTCAGGAAACTCCTTGAATTCTAACCCTCAAAATGAAATAGCTGACATCTAATTTTTCTGCTACAAATTTGTCAAGGATAAAACAGGACTCTGGCTATTATCAACTCCTGGAAAATGTTTCCTCTTCTCTTTTAATACCATTTTTCCTCAGCTGTTGCCTGAACAATCCCAATGGTCCCCTTCTACCCCTTTCCCTGTCTTTCCCATTCCAAATCACTAGCTTAGGCTCTACCAGAATGATCTACGTAAACAGATCCAATGATGTCACTTCCTACAATCCTTTCAATGTTCCCACCTCCCTCTCTCCTTACACACACCCAACGCTGACCAGCATACTTGTTGTGGGTTGTTAGTTCAACCCCACTCACCCAGCTTCAATGATGCACTTTTAAATTCTTAAATGCCATCACATTTCAACATCAGCATTCAGGGTTGAGGGAAGATGCTGAAATAATCTTGCAGGCTTAAGGTGGAGAAATTTTAAACTCATTGGTTTTCCGTGCTGACTAAGTTCTATTTGACTAGAGGGAAACAAATCAATCGCATCACTTTTCACTTAATTAGCCTGAAGCTGCTGGCCTGGGCATTCTTCCTGCCGAGCCAGCACAGCCTGTCTGCTTCATTCCCCTTCTGATAATCAGCAGAGGGCCCCTCCACAGTGTACTCCTAGTCCTACGGCCACATCCCATGGGCCCCTGCAGCCACTCACTCACGTCTACATTATGAAGCTTCTGCCTCATAGAGTAGGTGTCCATGTTCTCACCAGGCTCTGAGGCTGAAGGGGCAGAGACAATTCTCACTTATTATTTATCTCCAGGACCTGGCATACAGTTGATACTCAGTTCTCAATAAATGATGTCACATCCCAGAGTAAAATCCCAAAACCATGCTTAAGAATTAGATGTAATCTTTTCATCCCATTCTAGTAATTGGACAAGAATCTTGCTGGCTCACAGCATGGGGCACCTGTCGCCTCCTTGTCTCTTAGGTCTCTATGTATCCAGCTACAAGCAATTCAAGCCACACCCTGGCATCTGGATGCCAGGTCTGCCAGGGAAGTCCCTGTAGTGCTTCTGTGTAGTGATGGACATGATGGACATGTCCACTTGACATGATGGACATGATGGACATGATCACTACATATCATCCCCAGTTCACGTTGATAAACTCCTTCTTGGATTGTTTAAAAAAATAATAACCAGTCCAGTTGGCGCTAGTGGTGAAGAAATCACCTGCCAATTGAGGAGACGTAAGAGACATGAGTTCAATCCCTGGATTGGGAAGAGAAGGGAATGGCAACCCGCTCCAGTATTCTTGCCTGGAGAATCTCATAGAAAGAGGATCCTGGCTGGCTGTGGTCCATGGGGTCACACAGAGTTGGACATGACTGAAACAACTTAGCAAGCCCAGCACAAGACCTTGTGCTGGGCTTGCTAAGTTAGAGGCATTCAGAAGTCAAAGGGTTATTATGAAATAGAGAACTTGAGTGCACTTTTTGTGGGTCAGTGGTCTTTGGAAGGTCCTAAGAAGAATACCCACATCCCTTCCTTGATCCTGGTCTTCTCATTAAACAGTGGCTGCCAACAGTGACTCCATTTGTGCTAATAATCTAAGATCAATCCCTCCTTTTGTGTGATGAATTCTATTTCCTCTCACTTATGGAAGAACAGGACTTTAACAACTTCTCTTACTCTCTCCTGTTTTCTCTCTTTACTGGATCATGTCCATCACTACACAGAAGCACTACAGGGACTTCCCTGGCAGACCAGTGGTTAAGACTCTGTACTTCCTCTGCAGGAAGCATAGGTTTGATCCTTGGTCAGGGAACTAAGATCCCACATGTCTGTGTGTCATGCAGCATGGCCCCCCCCCCCAAAAAAAAAAAAAGAAAGAAAGAAAGAAAAGGAAAGGGGGGAAAGGCACTATATAAGAAAATATTTTAAAAGAGAAAGGATTTAAAAAGTAAGAAACAAAATTCATTATGTACTAATGATATGAATTCTCCACAAAAAAACCCAGAGAAGGGAGAATAATATGAGAGATTAGCAAGGTTTCTAACTTTTTAAATAAAAGGTATTCCTGGTGATGCACATGGTGAAGTATCTGCCTGCAATGCAGGAGACTTGGGTTTGATCCCTGGGTTGGGAAGATCCCCTTGAGAAGAGAATGGCAACCCACTCCAGTATTCTTGCCTGGAGAATTTCATGGACAGAGCAGTCTGGCAGGCTACAGTACATGGGGTCACAAAGAGTCAGACAGGATTGAGCACTGAGCAACTAACACATACACATCCCTATATTAAAAATAATCACTCTAAGAATAATTGTGAAAATTTGTATGATATTAGGAGTAAGCATGAACAAGATATTTTGGGTATAATTATGAAGCCTAATTTAATGGCATAAAAGATGATTAAAATAAGTTGAGTGATACACCAAATTAATGGGTAGAAAGATTCAACAGCTTAAAGATGACAAATTCTCTCCAATCTGAATTTAAATGGTCAATGAAGTCCTAATCAAAATATTTTCAAAGTTTTTAACAAAACTTGATAAGCAAATGCACATATTTATATGGAGGAATGAAGGATTGAGTGAGAAAGCAGAGACATTACTTTACCAACAAAGGTCCATATAGTCGAAGCTATGGTTTTTCCAGTAGTCATGTATGGATGTGAGAGTTGGATCATAAAGAAGATTGAACGCCAAAGAATTGATACTTTTGATCTGTGATGTTGGAGAAGACTCCTGAGTCTTCTCAAGAGTCAGTAAGGACAGCAAGGATATCAAACCAGTCTATCCTAAAGGAAATCGGTCCTGAATATTCATTGGAAGGACTGATGCTAAAGCTGAAGCTCCAATAATTTGGCCACCTGATGTGAAGAGCCAACCCATTAGAAAAGATCCTGTTGCTGGGGAAGATTGAAAGCAGGACGAGAAGGGGTCAACAGTTTGAATGGCATCATCAACTCAATGGACATGAGTTTGAGGAAGTTCCGGGAAATGGTGAAGGACAAGGAAGACTGGCTTGCTGCAGTCCATGAGGTCGCAAGGAGTCTGATGTGACTGAGCGACTGAACAGCAACAACAAAGGATAGAGGATATCCAGGAGAGTTTCAAAGAAGGAAAATAGGGAGAGAACTCACCTAATCAGTGGATTTGTCTTTACACAATAAAAACTAAAGTCATACAGCAGGCATGGAGGTTGCTTACCCAACACCCATTCTCCCTTATTTCTCCCCAACAAAATCTCAGTTCTGTCTGGGATAGCAACGTGAACAGTCACCTTCTCAGATTCTCTTGAGCTATTGTATCCATGTGACTTGGGTGTAATAAACATGATAGGTTTACTGATTGGAAAAGCTACTGTTTAAAAGATAAAAAGCCTACTTGGGGATATATGCCTTTTCCCTTTGCCTTTATTCTTTCTTCTTCCATAGAATAAAAGTGCTGAATGTGAAAATGCAGCAACTATCTTGTGACCAGGAGGAAGAAAGATACACGATAAGATCAGTGGACTGGAAAGAGGAATTCTGGAGGTTTTTTCCTCTTCCCTTTTCTTCCCTCTGCTTTTTGCTTCCTTTCCTACTTCTCTGTTGTATTCTCCTTCTTGCTTATAGTTTTTATTTCCCTTTCACACTTTTCTCTTTCTCTCTCTGCACCACGCAGCTTATAGGATTTTAATTCTCTGACCACGGATCAAAACTGCAGCCACAGCAGTGCAAATGTGGAGTCCTAACAATTGGACAGTCGGCCTGGAATTTCCTCACACTTCTCTTTTCTTCCTTCCCACTTTGCTTCTTTTCTCCTACTGCCATTTTTGAAAATCTTGTTTTGCTTCCCTTTCTTACTTCCACATTTTGCTCCCTTTACTTTGTTGTCATTTTTTCCTCCCCTTTTAAAACTTCCTCTTTTTTTTTTGCTTTGCTTTATCTGCTTCCCTTGTGTTGTTTCCTATTTCCTGATTCCCTTTCTCCTCTGCCCTTTCTTTGCTGTCTTTTCTTGCTTCCCCTTTCTACTTCTCTTTTTGCTTCCCTTCTCTCAGTTCCCTTTTCTCTGTTCCTTTCTTACTCCTAAAGCTTCTCTTTTCTTCCCTCCCTTTTCTCATTTCCTTTTCTTGCCTCATTTATTGATTCCTTTTTCTCATTTCCCCTAATCACTTTTTCCTTTCATCATCTTGCTTGCCCCCTTTTTTATCTCCCAATCTTGTGTCCCTATCCTTGCTCCATTTGCATGCTTCCCATTTATTAATTCCCAAATTTTCATCCCTTTACTTGCACAAGATTTTTTACCTTTTTGTTCTTCAGTCAGTTGTGTCGGACTCTTTGCAACCCCATGGACTACAGCACACCAGGCTTCCCTGTCCTTCACCATCTCCTGGAGCTTGCTCAAACTTATGTCCATTGAGTCAGTGATGCCATCCAACCATCTCACCCTCTGTCGTCCCCTTCTCCTCCTGCCTTCAGTCTTTCCCAGCATCAGGGTCTTTTCCAGTGAGTCAACTCTTCACATCAGGTGGCCAAAGTATTGGAGCTTCAGCTTCAGCATCAGTCCTTTCCAATGAATATTCAGGATTGATTTCCTTTAGGATTAACTGGTTTGATCTTCTTGCAGTCCAAGGGACTCTCAAGAGTTTTCTCCAACACCACAGTTAGAAAGCATCAGTTCAGCACTCAGCCTTCTTTTTAACTTTACTGAGATATAATTGATATATAACATTGTTTAAGTACAAAACAACGTGTCAATTTGGTATCCTTGCATATGAAAATTGATGATCACCATAGGCAAAGCTAACACCTCCATGTCATCGTATAATTACCATTTCTTTTTTGTGGTAAAAATATTTTAAAATCTGATCTCTCAATAACTTTGAAGTATATTATACAGTATTATTAACTATACTGTATATAATAGTATATATATATATGTAGAGCTTCTCCATCTTTGGCTGCAAAGAATATAATCAATCTGATTTCGGTGTTGACCATCTGGTGATGTCCATGTATAGAGTCTTCTCTTGTGTTGTTGGAAGAGGGTGTTTGTTATGACCAGTGCATTTTATGGCAAAACTCTATTACTCTTTGCCCTGCTTCATTCCATATTCCAAAGCCAAATTTGCCTGTTACTCCAGGTGTTTCTTGACTTCCTACTTTTGCATTCCAGTCCCCTATAACGAAAAAGACATCTTTTTTGGGTGTTAGTTCCAAAAGGTCTTGTAGGTCTTCATAGAACTGTTGAACTTCAGCTTCTTCAGTATTACTTGTTGGGACATAGGCTTGGATTACCATGATATTGAATGGTTTGCCTTGGAATGAACAAAGATCATTCTGTCGTTTTTGAGATTGCATCCAAGTACTGCATTTCAGACTTTTTTGTTGACCATGATGGCTACTCCATTTCTTCTAAGGGATTCCTGCCCACAGTAGAAGATATAATGGTCATCTGAGTTAAATTCACCCATTGCAGTTCATCTTAGTTCGCTGATTCCTAGAATATTGACTTTCATTCTTGCCATCTCTTGTTTGACCACTTCCAATTTGCCTTGATTCATGGACCTGACATTCCAGGTTCCTATGCAATATTGCTCTTTACAGCATCGGACCTTGCTTCTATCACCAGTCACATCCACAGCTGGGTATTCTTTTTGCTTTGGCTCCATCCTTTCATTCTTTCTGGAGTTATTTCTCCACTGATCTCCAGTAGCATATTGGGCACCTACTGACCTGGGGAGTTCCTCTTTCAGTATCCTATGATTTTGCCTTTTCATACTGTTCATGGGGTTCTCAAGGCACGAATACTGAAGTGGTTTGCCATTCCCTTCTCCAGTGGACCACATTCTGTCAGATCTCTCCACCACGACCCGCCCATCTTGGGCTGCCCCATGGGCATGGCTTAGTTTCATTGAGTTAGACAAGGCTGTGGTCCTAGTGTGATTAGATTGACTAGTTTTCTGTGAGTATGGTTTCAGTGTGTCTGCCCTCTGATGCCCTCTTGCAACACCTACAGTCTTACTTGGATTTCTCTTACCTTGGGCATGGGGTATCTCTTCAAGGCTACTCCAGCAAAGCGCAGCCCGTGCTCCTTACCTTGGTCGTGGGGTATCTCCTCACCACCGCCCTTCCTGACTTTCAACGTGGGATAGCTCCTCTAGGCCCTCCTGCACCCGCACAGCCACGGCTCCTTGAACGTGGGGTTGGTCCTCCCGGCCACCGCCCCTGGCCTCGGGCTTAGGGGCATGGGGTAGCTCCTCCCGGCTGCCGCCCCTGACCTTGGACGCGGGGTAGCTCCTCTCCGCCGTTCCTGCACCGTCACAGCCTGGCACTCTTAGCTGCTGCCCCTGACCTCGAACATGGGGTAACTCCTCTTGGCCACTGCCCTTCCGGCATGGGGTCCTCCCGGGCTCTGCCCCTGACCTCGGACTTGGGGTAACTCCTCACGCCCTTGCTTCACGCCAGTCGCAGCCGCCTGCGCTTAACACGCTGGTCGCAGCAGCCGCCTGCACTTAGCGTGCTGGTCACAGCAGCCGCCTGCACTTAGCGTGCCGGTGGATCCACTGGATCATGGAAAAAGCAAGAGAGGTCCAGAAAAACATCTATTTCTGCTTTATTGAATATGCCAAGCCTTTATGTGGATCACAATAAACTGTGGAAAATTCTGAAACAGACGGGAATACCAGACCACCTGATCTGCCTCTTGAGAAATTTGTATGCAGGTCAGGAAGCAACAGTTAGAACTGGACATGGAACAACAGACTGGTACCAAATAGGAAAAGGAGTTCGTTAAGGCTGTATATTGTCACCCTGCTTATTTAACTTATATGCAGAGTACATTATGAAAAACGCTGGACTGGAAGAAACACAAGTTGGAATCAAGATTGCTGGGAGAAATATCAATAACCTCAGATATGCAGATGACACCACCCTTATGGCAGAAAGTGAAGAGGAACTCAAAAGCCTCTTGATGAAAGTGAAAGTGGAGAGTGAAAAAGTTGGCTTAAAGCTCAACATTCAGAAAATGAAGATCATGGCATCTGGTCCCATCACTTCATGGGAAATAGATGGGGAAACAGTGGAAACAGTGTCAAACTTGATTTTGGGGGGCTCCAAAATCACTGCAGATGGAGACTTCAGCCATGAAATTAAAAGATGCTTACTCCTTGGAAGGAAAATTATGACCAACCTAGATAGCATATTCAAAAGCAGAGACATTACTTTGCCAACAAAGGTTAGTCTAGTCAAGGCTATGGTCTTTCCTGTGGTCATGTATGGATGTGAGAGTTGGACTGTAAAGAAGGCTGAGTGCCAAAGAATTGATGCTTCTGAACTGTGGTGTTGGAGAAGACTCTTGAGAGTCCCTTGGACTGCAAGGAGATCCAACCAGTCCATTCTGAAGGGGATCAGCCCTGGGATTTCTTTGGAAGGAATGATGCTAAAGCTGAAACTCCAGTACTTTGGCCACCTCATGTGAAGAGTTGACTCATTGGAAAAGACTCTGATGCTGGGAGGGATTCGGGGCAGGAGGGGAAGGGGACGACAGAGGATGAGATGGCTGGATGGCATCACTGACTCGATGGACGTGAGTCTGGGTGAACTCCGGGAGTTGGTGATGGACAGGGAAGCCTGGTGTGCTACAATTCATGGGATCGCAAAGAGTCAGACATGACTGAGAGACTGAATTGAACTGATATACATGTAAATATAATCACCATGTTGTATATTAGATAGTCTGAACTTACTCAAGTAATAACTGGAAGTTAGATTCCATTCACCAATATCTCTTAATTTCCCTCACCCTTCAACCCCTGGTAACCACCATTCTACTCTCTGTTTCTATGAGTGCAGCTTTTTTGTAGTCTTGACTATTTGCCTTTTTCAATCTGACCTATTTTTTATTGGAGTATAAATGTTTTATAATGTTGTGCTAGTCTGTGCTATACAATGAAGTGAATCAGCTCTATGTGTCCACATATCCTCTCCCTCATGGACCTCCCTCTCACTCCACCCTCTGTGCCACTTATCCAGGTTATCACAGAGCACCAAGCCGACTTCCCTGTGCTACACAGCAGATTCCCAATATCTGTTTTACAGATGGTAGTGTATATATGTCAATGCTGATCCACTTTGTCCCGCCCTCCCCTTTCCAACTGTGTCCACACGTCCATTCTCTATTCAATTTAGCTCAATGCTCATGGCCCATTCCTGTTGCCACAAATGGCAAGATTTCCTTCTTTCTCATAGCTGAATGATGTCAATGTTTGTATATATATACACCACATCTTCTTTATCCATTCACCCATAGATGGACACTTATGTAGTTTCCATATCTTGCCTACTATGAATAATGTTGCAATAATGGGAATGCAGATATCTCTTTAATATATACCTAAAAGTGGGATTACTGGAATGTATGGTAGTTCTATTTTTCAGTTTTTTAGGAATCTCCATATTGTTTTCCATCTCAGCGGTGTCAGTTTACACTCCCACCAACAGTGCACCAGTGTTCCCTTTTCTCCAATTCCTCGCCAACACTTGTTATCACTTGTCTCAATGATGATAGCCATTCCAACAAGTGTGAGAATATGGTTTTGATTTGCATTTTGCTGATGATTAGTGACACTGAACATCATTTTTGAACCTGTAAGCCACTGTATGACTTCTTTGGAAAAGTTTGTTTTGTTCCTTGACCCCTTTTTTAATGAAATCGTTCAGGTTTATGTTATTGACTATATTTTGGGTAAGGCATATCTCATTTTATTGTGCTTCAAAGATATTGCCTTTTTTACAAGTTGAAGGTTTGTAGCCACCTATGTTATCAGATAATGGTTACCATTTTTAGTAATAATTTTTTATTAAGGTAAGTTTATTTTACATGTTGCACACTTAAAGGAATAAGGAATACTGTAAACGTAACTTTTATACACACTGAGCAACCAAAAAATTCATGTGACTCACTTTATCATAGTACTTGTTTCTTTGCAGTGGTCTGGAACTGAACCCAAAATATCTCGAAAGTATATGCCTGTAGTGATATGTGATATACTTATCAGATATGTGATACGCAGGCATTTTCTCCCATTCCATAGGTTGCCTTTTCATTTTGCTAATTCTTTCTTTTGCTGAGCAGAATCTTTTTAGTTTAATGTAGTCCCACTTATTAATTTTTGCTTTTGTTGCTTGTGCTTTTGATGTCATATCCTAAGAATCATTGCCAAGACCAATATCAAGGAACTTTTTCCCTACATTTTCTTCCAGGAGTTTTATGGTTGCTTGTTTTCTTTTCAAGTTGTTAATCTATTTAGAGTTAATTTTTGTAAGTGGTATAAGATAGGGGTCTAATTTCATTCTTCATTTCCCCAGCATTATTTATTGTAGAGACTATGCTTTCCCCATTGAGTATTCTTGGCTTCCTTGTCAAATATTAGTTGATCATTTATTTCTTGTGTCATATTTCCTTGAATTTTTATGTTCCTTGGAGGTTTCTGTTGCTGACTTCACATTAATAGCAGTCACTTCCTTTATGAAGAAATATCTTTTGGGATCCCTGCTAGAGATTCTGAGACTTTCTCGGGCCTTCTATGCATATGTCTGCTCTATTCTCCTTGCTCATTTTTGTGGCAGAGTTCTCACACTTGTATTAAGACTGCTTTTAACACTACAGTGCACCAGGTCCAGTGTTGGCAGCCTCTCTTTGCTTTTCCCAAAAGTGACACTACAGTTCAAGGTTGTAATCTCTCCCTAGACTGCAAATTCAGGCCTATTTTCTGCATGTGTTCATTTGCTGTCTTCTTAAGTTTACCCTTACTGACGCCTTTGGGAGTGCACACAGGAAGCCTGTTGCAGAGATGGGTGGTGGGTAGAGGTGAAGCATATTGGGTTCTGGAGTTACCCATGGGCCAGCAGGGAGGTACCCACAGGCTAGTTGGGTTAAGTTTTCCCAGTGGCTTGTAGGTACATGAAAAATTTACAGATAGAGTTTTAAAGAAAAACTTTAAAGAAAATATGACTTACAGTAGAACAGTATATGTATGACATATTTATGATGTTGGGGTAAGAAAACATTTCTTAAACAACATACAAAATGATGGATGGCAAAAGCAAAACAATCTATGAATTTAAAACATAATTTTAAATATCTATACAAAAATTTACCCATCAAGAAAAGATTAAGAGGAAGAGAAATAAATGAAAGCATAAGCTAGATAAGGTGATGCGGGAGGGTAAACTGAGATTGGAAGGACCATGTAAAGAGCATGAGGGAGACTGTTATAAGCAAAGGAAGACTCTGTCCAAAGCCCCAGAGTTAGGAAGAGCTTGGTAGTTAGGAAATAAAAATGGCAAGGGTGACTGGAGGTAGAGACAAAGAAGAAGAAATAAAGTTGAAGATACAAACAAGGGAAAATCCCAAGGGACTTGTAAGCCACAGAGTGTGACTGACTTGTGCAAAAAGAGGCTGTTGAATGGCTATGAGCAAGGGGACCTATAAGTTCTATGAGCTGTTCATTCATTAGATCAGATCAGATCAGTCACTCAGTCGTGTCCGACTCTTTGCGATCCCATGAATGGCAGAATGCCAGGCCTCCCTGTCCATCACCAACTCCTGGAGTTCACTCAGACTCACATTCATCGAGTCAGTGATGCCATCCAGCCATCTTATCCTCTGTCGTCCCCTTCTCCTCTTGCCCCCAATCCCTCCCAGCATCAGAGTCTTCTCCAATGAGTCAACTCTTCGCATGAGGTGGCCAAAATACTGGAGTTTCAGCTTTAGCATCATTCCTTCCAAAGAAATCCCAGGGCTGATCTCCTTCAGAATGGACCGGTTGGATCTCCTTGCAGTCCAAGGGACTCTCAAGAGTCTTCTCCAACACCACAGTTCAAAAGCATCAATTCTTCGGCACTCAGCCTTCTTCGCAGTCCAACTCTCACATCCATACATGACCACAGAAAAAACCATAGCCTTGACTAGACTAACCTTTGTTGGCAAAGTAATGTCTCTGCTTTTGAATATGCTATCTAGGTTGGTCATAACTTTCCTTCCAAGGAGTAAGCGTCTTTTAATTTCATGGCTGCAGTCGCCATCTGCAGTGATTTTGGAGCCCAGAAAAATAGTCTGACACTTGTTTCCACTGTTTCCCCATCTATTTCCCATGAAGTGATGGGACCAGATGCCATGATCTTTGTTTTCTGAATGTTGAGCTTTAAGCCAACTTTTTCACTATCCACTTTCACCTTCATCAAGAAGCTTTTTAGTTCGTCTTCACTTTCGTCCATAAGTGTGGTGTCATTTGCATATCTGAGGTTATTAATATTTCTCCCGGCACTCTTGATTCCAACTTGTGTTTCTTCCAGTCCAGCATTTCTCATGATGTACCCTGCGTATAAGTTAAATGAGCAGAGTGACAATATACAGCCTTGACGAACTCCTTTTCCTATTTGGAACCAGTCTGTTGTTCCATGTCCAGTTCTAACTGTTGCTTCCTGACCTGCATACAAATTTCTCAAGAGGCAGATCAGGTGATCTGGTATTCCCGTCTCTTTCAGAATTTTCCACAGTTTATTGTGATCCACACAGTCAAAGGCTTTGGCATAGTCAATAAAGCAGAAATAGATGTTTTTCTGGAACTCTCTTGCTTTTTCCATGATCCAGCGGATATTGGCAATTTGATCTCTGGTTCCTCTGCCTTTTCTAAAACCAGCTTGAACATCAGGAAGTTCACGGTTCACATATTGCTGAAGCCTGGCTTGGAGAATTTTGAGCATTACTTTACTAGCGTGTGAGATGAGTGAATTGTACAGTAGTTTGAGCATTCTTTGGCATTGCCTTTCTTTGGGATTGGAATGAAAACTGCCCTTTTCCAGTCCTGTGGCCACTGCTGAGTTTTCCCAATTTGCTGGCATATTGAGTGCAGCACTTTCACAGCATCATCTTTCAGGATTTGGAATAGCTCAACTGGAATTCCATCACCTCCACTAGCTTTGTTTGTAGTGATGCTTTCTAAGGCCCACTTGACTTCACATTCCAGGATGTCTGGCTCTAGGTCATAGCCCAGTGCAAATAATGACTGAAGAAGAATGACTGACAAGAAGCTCTGAAGACCTATCTGCATTATGAAACCAAAAGGTCCCTTGGATTGCAAGGAGATCAAACCAGTCAATCTTAAAGGTAATCAACCCTGAATATTCATAGGAAGGACTGATACTGAAGCTGAATCTCCAATACTTTGGCTACTTGATTTGAAGAGCCCACTCAATGGAAAAGACCCTGATGTTCAAAAGACTAAGGGCAGGAGGAGAAGAGAGAGACAGAGGATGAGATGTTCAGGTAGCATCACCAATTCAATGGACATGAGTTTGAGCAAACTCCAGGAGACAGTGAAGGACAAGGAACCCTGGAATACTGCAGTCCATGGGGGTCACAAAGAATCAGACACAACTTAGCGACTGAACAACAACAACAAATTCTCTAAGCCATTGAAGATCTCACAGAAGGAAAAAAAAGTGAATTCAAAAATGATGCCATGTCCCAGATATATACATACAAATGTGATCTTGATTTGGAATGGCTGAAAACTAAATCACTGAGGTGGAAGGCCAGGGCTGAAGCAGTGAGGATCAGAGTGGGAGAACTAAGGTGGGTGACAAGGAACTGGACTGGACTGTTGACCCAAAAAGGAAAGCTTTACTGACTTAAATAAAGATTATTCAGAGTATTTTGATATTTGGAGAAATAACTAGGTCAGAAAGCTGAACTGAGAACCCTGGATCTAAGTCAGAGCTCTTTAGATGTGCTTTAATTTTCCTGGTTCAGGGCAAATACTGCTCACTGGCTTATAAAAATAAAATAAATCATCTTTGAGGGAAGCTTCCCCATGTTGGGCCTCAGAAACTCCTACAAACTGAGGTAGAGCAACTGAGCTCTCATTTTTCAAAGTATTTACATGAGAAGTCACTATGAATGAAAACTAAGCTGAAACAAGAGTCAGTAGATTTAGATGTCCAGGAACCCCTAAGGATGTGAGAATGCATTTTTAAAATAGCTATGTATAAATTTATAAATAGTTACGTGAAAATTATGTTTAAAGAAATAAAAGATGCAATTACAAAGATAAGAACTCAAGAAACTACTAAGAAAGAAGAAACAAGTTTGGAGGAAAAACAAATGGGACCATTAAAAAATGAAAAATAGGTGCTTCTCTGGTGATCCAGTGGTTAAGAATCTGCCTGGCAATGCAAGAAACATCAGTTTGTTCCTTGGTCTAGGAATATCCCATGCCTCAGGACAACTAAGCCCTGATAAGTGCCACAACTAATGAGCCCTCACTCTGGAGCCCACAGGCCACAACTTGGTGAGGCCACACACCACAGCTACTGAAGCCATTTACCCTAGAGTCTGTGCTCCCCAAAAAGAGAAGCCACTGCCATGAGAAGCCTGCACACTACAAAGAGAGAAACCCTGCTCATGCTCACTGCAACTAGAGAAAGCCCACACACAGCAGTGAAGACCCAACACAGTCAAAAGTAAGTAAATATTTTTGTTTTAATGAAAAAAATATAAAATTAAAATCTCAATGGACAGGCTATCTGGCAGTTAAGAATCAAATTAAGAGAGAATTAGTGATTGGAAGATATCCAAAGAATTGTCAGAAGATGGAAAAGAGAAATCAAGAAGAAAATACAAAAGAAGGGTTTAGAGACATTGAGAATAGAATGAGAAAGTCTAACATGTGTAATTGAAATCCCAAGAGGGGAGAAAAGGCATAAGGTAGGAGAGGCAATATGTAATTTGATAGAACTAATAAAAAGTATAGGTTCAAAAATGGAGGAAGTAAAATCATCCCAGATATGACACATAAAAGAAAATCCATACCTAGTATAATAGTGAAACTGTATAACACAAAAGACAAAGACCCGATATGGAAAACAGCCTGATAACAATCACAAAGGTGCAGCCATTAGAAGGACAGCTGACTTCTCCCTGTAAACCATCAAACTTAGAAACAGTGAAGTTACAACTTAAGTATGTTGAGAGAAAATAACTAACAATTCAGAGGATGTACCCAGAAAATTTATATTTAAAATAGTAAAAGAATAACATTTACAGACAAATAAAAACTGAGAGTTAGCTACCAAGAAACTTCTCTAAATGTCATCAGTCAGATCAGATCAGTCACTCAGTCATGTGACTCTTTGAGACCCCATGGACTGTAGCATGCCAGGCTTCCCTGTCCATCACCAACTCCCAGAGCCTACTCAAACTTACGTCCATCACATCAGTGATGCCATCCAACCATCTCACACTCTGTCATCCCCTTCTTCTGCCTTTAACCTTTCCCAACATAAGGGTCTTTTCAAGAGTCAGCTCTTTGCATCAGGTGGCCAAGGTATTGGAGTTTCAGCTTCAGCACCAGTCCTTCCAATGAATATTCGAGACTGATTTCCTTTAGGATTGACTGTTTGGATCTTGTTGCAGTCCAAGGGACTCTCAAGAGTCTTCTCCAACACCACAGTTTAAAAATATCAATTCTTCAGTGCTTAGTGTTCTTTATAGCCCAACTTTCACATCCACACATGACTACTGGAAAAACCATAGTTTTGACTAGACAGACCTTTGTTGATAAAGTACTGTCTCTGCTTTTTAATATGCTATCTAGATTGGTCATAACTTTCCTTCCAAGGAGCAAGAGTCTTTTAATTTCATGGCTGCAGTCACCAGCTGCAGTGATTTTGAAGCCCCCCAAAATAAAGTCTCTCACTGTTTCCATTGTTTCCCCATCTTTTTGCCATGAAGTGATGGGACCAGTGGCCATGATCTTAGTTTTCTGAATGTTCAGTTTTAAGCCAACTTTTTCACTCTCCTCTTTCACTTTCATCAAGAGGCTCTTTAGTTCTTCTTCATTTTCTGCCATAAGAGTGGTGTTATCTGCATATCTGAGGTTATTGATATTTCTCCCAGCCAACTTGATTTCAGATTGTGCTTCATCCAGCCCAGCATTTTGCATGATGTGCTCTGCATATAAGCTAAATAAGCAGGGTGATAATATACAACCTTGACATATTCCTTTCCCAATTGGAACCAGTCTGTTGTTTCATGTCCAGTTCTAACTGTTGCTTCCTGACCTGCATACAGATTTCTTAGGTGGCAGGTAAGATGGTCTGGTATTCCATTGTCTTGAAGAATTTTCCACAGTTTGTTGTGATCCACACAGTCAAAGGCTGTGGCGTAGTCAATAAAGCAAAAGTAGATGTTTTTCTGGAACTCTCTTGCTTTTTTGATGATCCAGCAGATGTTGGCAATTTGATTTCTGGTTCCTCTGCCTTTTCTAAATCCAGCTTGAACATCTGGAAGTTCTCAGTTCACATACTGTTGAAGCCTGGCTTGGAGAACTTTGAGCATTTCTTTGCCAGCATGTAAGACTGGTATAATTGTGCAGTAGTTTGAACATTCTTTGGCATTGCCTTTCTTTAGGACTGGAATGAAAACTGACCTTTTCCAGTCTTGTGGCCACTGTTGAGTTTTCCATGCTCAACATATGCCAATATTCAATGGCATATTGAGTGCAGCATTTAACAGCACCATCTTTTAGGATTTGAAATAGCTCAACTGGAATTCCATCATCTCCACTAGCTTTGTTCATAGTGATGCTTCCTAAGGCCCACTTGACTTCACATTCCAGGATGTGTGTGTCTAGTCCAGTGATCAAACCATCATGGTTATCTGGATCATGAAGATCTTTTTTGTATAGTTCTTCTATGTATTCTTGCCACCTCTTCTTAATATCTTATGCTTCTGTTAGGTCCATACTGTTTCTGGCCTTTATTGTGCTCATCTTTGCATGAAATATTCCCAGTATCTCTAATTAAAGGTCATATTATACTTTAAAAAGAAAAGATCCAGAAAGATGACCTGAAATGCAAAAAAAAAAAAAAAAAAAAACTGAGAGCAAAGGAAACCAGAAATATATAGATAAATTCAAATACTGTCTAAATATAATAATGATAATAATTTTATTTGTGGAATTAAAAACTTAGGACTAAAAAATGAACAATGACAATATATAAATTGATGGGCAAAGATTGGAAATAAAATGTTATAAAATCCCTTGAACCTAGAGCCTATTATACAGAGTGAAGTAAGTCAGAAAAATGAAAAACAAATATCATATATTAACACATATATATGGAATCCAGAAAGATGGTACTGATGAACCCATTTGCAGGGCTACAATGGAGACACAGATGTAGAAGACAGACTTGTGGACAAAGGGTAAGGAAGGAGCTGCTACTGCTGCTAAGTCGCTTCAGTCGTGTCCGACTCTGTGAGACCCCATAGACAGAAGCTCACCAGGCTCCCCCATCCCTGGGATTCTCCAGGCAAGAACACTGGAGTGGGTTGCCATTTCCTTCTCCAATGCGTGAAAGTGAAAAGAGAAAGTGAAGTGGCTCAGTCATGTCCGACTATTAGCGACCCCATGGACTGCAGCCTACCAGGCTCCTCCGCCCATGGGATTTTCCAGGCAAGAGTACTGGAGTGGGGTGCCATTGGAGGGTGGGACAAATGGAGAAAGTAGCATGGAAACATACACACTGCTATATATAAAATAGATGGCAAGTAGGAATTTCCTATATGACTTTGGTAATTCGAACTGGGGCTTTATGGCACCCTGGAGAAGTGGGATGGGGTGGATGAGATGAGATGAGATGCAGAGAACAGTGGAAAGGTTGGGTTTTGATGGGAAAAGAGATGCATCCTATATGGCTAAGATGAGGGAAGGTGGGAGGGAAGTTCAAGAGAGAGGGGACATATGTATTCCTATAGTTGACTCAGGTAGATGTATGGCAGAAGCTGAAACACTATTGTAAAGCATTATCCTTCAGTTAAAAATAAATAAATTTAAACGTTATAATAATTGTAAAAAGTTATAAAATCCTTAAAGTATTTGGAACACGGGGTCAAGATATCATTTAGTTTCCTTAATAATTGAAGAATGGCAAGACTCGAATAGGGAGACTCCTTAAGAAGTGGATGCATCAATCCAATATCAAAATAATGGTTTCCTAGTCTAAGACATGGAGAAGGCAATGGCAACCCACTCCAGTACTCTTGCCTGGAAAATCCCATGGACGGAGGAGCCTGGTAGACTGCAGTCCATTGGGGTCGCTAGGAGTCGGACATAACTGAGCGACTTCACTTTGACTTTTCACTTTCATGCATTGGAGAAGGAAATGACAACCCACTCCAGTGTTCTTGCCTGGAGAATCCCAGGGATGGGGGAGCCTGGTGGGCTGCCGTCTCTGGGTTCTCACCGAGTCGGACACGACTGAAGCGATTTAGCAGCAGCAGCAGACTAAAACATGACAGTAAAAATAAAAAGAAACAGAAAATCTCAAGATTTATTTTAGAGAGAGAAGGAATGGGAGGAGCTAAGGAACTTCTCGGTCTTGGTTTGAAGCACTGGATAGATGGTGGTGCTAAATGAGGTGGAAATGCCTGGGTCACTAGGGCAGGTGAAATAGAAAATGTCATGTCCCATTTGCCCCTGTAAATTTCAGGAAAAGGGCAATTCTATAGTTTTAGGTAGAATTCTGACCTGGGGAGATCAATGTGGTCATCATTAGCATAGAGATATGTTTTTAAATTAATGAAATTGGATAAATTTACTTAGAGGAAAGAATATAAAGAAAGATTGAATGTCCTAAGGCAAGTCTTAAGGTCTGTTGGCCTTTAGAGGTCAGGTAGAGTAGAAAGAACCATCAAATAGAGCTGCAGGGAACAAGTAAGAGAAAGAGAGAGTGGTGTTACCAGATCCATGAGGGCAGAGGATTTCAAGAGTGATTTCTATGTGCTGAGACATCAACTGTGATGGGAACATAAGCCATGACTTTGATAAGAGTTAATTTAAAGAAAATGTGGTGCACTGGAGAAGGAAATGGCAGATCACTTCAGTATTCCTGCCTTGAGAACCCCATGAACAGTGTGAAAAGGCAAAAAGATAGAACACTGAAAGATGAACTCCCCAGGTCAGTAGGTGCCCAATATGCTACTAGAAATCAGTGGAGAAATAACTCCAGAAAGAATGAAGAGACGGACCCAAAGCAAAAACAACACCCATTTGTGGATGTGACTGTTGATAGAAGCAAGGTCTGATGCTGTAAAGAGCAATATTGCATAGGAACCTGGAATGTCAGGTCCATGAATCAAGGCAAATTGGAAGTGATCAATAGGAGATGGCAAGAGTGAACGTCAATACTTTAGAAATCAGTGAACTAACATGGACTGGAATGGGTGAATTTAACTCAGATGACCGTTATGTATACTACTGTGGGCAGGAATCCCTTAGAAGAAATGAAGTAGCTATCATAGTCAACAAAAGAGTCCAAAATGCAGTACTTGGATGCAGTCTCAAAAACAACAGAATGATCTCTGTTTGTTTCCAAGGCAAAACATTCACTATCACAGTAATCCAAGTGTATGCCCCAACCAGTAATGCTGAAAAAGCTGAAGTTGAATTGTTCTATGAAGAACTACAAGATCCTCTAGAATTAACACCCAAAAAGGATGATGTTTTCATTATAGGAGACTGGAATGCAAAAATAGGAAGTCAAGAAACACCCGGAGTACAGAATGAAGCAGGGCAAAGGCTAATAGAGTTCTGCCAAGAGAAAGCACTGGTCATAGCAAACACCCTCTTCCAACAACATTAGATAAGACTCTACACATGGACATCACCATCATCACATGGTCAACACCAAAATCAGATTGATTATATTCTTTCCAACCAAAGATGGAGAAGCTCTATACAGTCAGCAAAAAAACAAGACCGGGAGCTGACGGTGGCTCAGATCATGAACTCCTTATTGCCAAATTCAGACTTAAATTGAAGAAAGTAAGGAAAACCACTAGACCATTCAAGTATGACCTAAATCAAATCCCTTACGATTATACAGTGGAAGTGACAAAGAGACTCAAGGAATTAGATCTGACAGAGTGCCTGATGAACTATGAACCGAGGTTCATGACATTGTACAGAGAACAGGGAGCAAGACGATCCCAAAGAAAAAGAAATGCAAAAAAAGCAAAATGGCTGTCTGAGGAGGCCTTACAAATAGCTGTGAAAAAAGAGAAGCAAAAGAGAAAAGGAAAGATATACCCATTTGAATGCAGAGTTCCAAAGAATAGCAAGGAGAGATAAGAAAGCCTTCCTCAGTGATCAGTCCAAAGAAATGCTGCTGCTGCTAAGTCACTTCAGTCGTGTCCAACTCTGTGTAACCCCATAGATGGCAGCCACTAGGCTCCCCCGTCTCTGGGATTCTCCAGGCAAGAACACTGGAATGGGTTGCCATTTCCTTCTCCAATGCTTGAAAGTGAAAAGTGAAAGTGAAGTTGCTCAGTCGTGTCCGACTCTTAGTGGGGTGCCATTGCCGTCTCCGAGTCCAAAGAAATAGAGGAAAACAATAGAATGGGAAAAACTAGAGAGCTCTTCAAGAAAATTAGAGATACAAAGGGAACATGTCATGCCAAATGGGCTCAATAAAGGACAGAAATGATATGGACCTAACAGAAGCAGAAGATATTAAGAAGAGGTGGCAAGAATACACAGAAGAACTGTACAGTAAAGATCTTTATGACCCAGATAATTGTGATGGTATGATCACTCACCTAGAGCCAGACATCCTGGAATGTGACATCAAGTGGGCCTTAGGAAGCATCACTATGAACAAAGCTAGTGGAGGCGATGGAATTCCAGTTGAGCTGTTTCAAATGCTAAAAGATGATGCTATTAAAGTGCTGCACTCAATATGTCAGCAAATTTAGAATATTTGGCCACTCAGCAGTGGCCATAGGACTAGAAAAGGTCAATTTTCATTCCAGTATTGGCAATGCCAAAGAATGCTCAAACTATCTCACAAATGCACTCATCTCACATTATAGCAAAGTAATGCTCAAAATTCTCCAAGCCAGGCTTTAACAATACGTGAACCATGAACTTCCAGATGTTCCAGCTCGTTTTAGAAAAGGCAGAGGAACCAGAGATCAAATTGCCTACATCCACTGGATCATTGAAAAAGCAAGAGATTTCCAGAAAAAACATCTATTTCTGCTTTATTGACTATGCCAAAGCCTTTGACTGTGTGGATAACAATAAATTGTGGAAAATTCTGAAAGAGATGCTAATACCAGACCACCTTACTGGCCTCCTGAGAAATTTGTATGCAGGTCAGGAAGCAACAGTTAGAATTGGACATGGAACAACAGACTGGTTCCAAATAGGAAAAGGAGTATGTCAAGGCTGTATATTGTCACCCTGCTTATTTAACTTATATGCAGAGTACATCATGAGAAACGCTGGACTGGAGGAAACACAAGCTGGAATCAAGATTGCTGGGAGAAATATCAATTATCTCAGAAATGCAGATGACACTACCCTTATGGCAGAAAGTGAAGAGGCATTAAAGAGCCTCTTGATCAAAGTGAAAGAGGAGAGTGAAAAAGTTGACTTAAAGATCAACATTCAGAAAACAAAGACCATGGCATCCGGTCCCATCACTTCATGGCAAATAGATGGAGAAACAGTGAGAGACTTTATTTTTCTGGGCTCCAGAATCACTGCAGATGGTGACTGCAGCCATGAAATTAAAAGACAGTTACTCCTTGGAAGAAAAGTTATGACCAACCTAGACAGCATATTCAAAAGCAGAGACATTAATTTGCCAACAAAGGTTCATCTAGTCAAGGCTATGGTTTTTCCAGTAGTCATGTATGGATGTGAGAGTTGGACTGTGAAGAAAGCTGAGTGCCAAAGAATTGATGCTTTTGAACTGTGGTGTTGGAGAAGACTCTTGAGAGTCCCTTGGACTGCACGGAGATCCAATCAGTCCTTCCTAAAGGAGATCAGTCCTGGGTGTTCATTGGAAGGACTGATGTTGAAATTGAAACTCTAATACTTTGGCCACCTTATGTGAAGAGCTGACTCACTGAAAATACGCTGATGCTGGGAAAGATTGAGGGCAGGAGGAGAAGGGGACAACAGAGGATGAGATGGTTGGATGGCATCACCGACTCAATGGCCATGAGTTTGAGTAAACTCTGGGAGTTGGTGATGGACAGGGAGACCTGGTGTGCTGCAGTTCATGGGGTCTCAAGGAGTCAGACATGACTGAGAAACTGAACTAAACTAAATTTAAAGAAGTGTGGTGAATGGTGGAATTGAGTGGGGGAGACAGAAGCAGAGGAGTATGTATGAAGTGAAGAAGAGAGATGGAATAGTATCTACATAGAAAAGTGAGGTCAGCGAAAGAGTTATGCTTTGGTGTTTGTTTGTTTGTTTTAAGTGTGTTCCTGTATAGTTTAGGAATGCTTCAACAGAGAGTGG
This sequence comes from Tragelaphus eurycerus, assembly GCA_935064755.1. Classification (NCBI taxonomy): domain Eukaryota; kingdom Metazoa; phylum Chordata; class Mammalia; order Artiodactyla; family Bovidae; genus Tragelaphus; species Tragelaphus eurycerus. The sequence continues at coordinate 5,596,851 of CAKXYN010000095.1, read as the reverse complement.
GATTTGCTGATGCTGGAGAGAAACATCACCAAAGAGATGTCATCTTTGAGAGAACGAGATGAGATGCAGAGAATAGCAGAAAGTTTGGCTTTTAATGGGAAAATAGATGCATCCTATATGGCTAAGATGAGGAAACAAAATGTATTTATGCTTTTAGGTCTAGATGTAGGAAGACGAAGGGGTTCTATTTCCTCAGTATAGCCTGAGGCAACATGGATCACCTGGGGGTGAGGAAGAAGGAGCTACAAGCCCTTGAGGGGAAGTATATGAAACAGTATTCCCTTCCTCTACATCACTGTGTGTACACGCTTAGTCGTGTTCGACTCTCATATATTTCCTTTGTTGAGCTATAGCAGTCTTTAAGAATCTTGTTTATTTTCCCATTTACTCATTTACTATCTGTCTCCTCTACTAAAATGGAAGCTCCAAAAGGAGCAGTAACCAGGTCTGCCGTGCCTAAATAATCCATTGCTTAGCAGGGTGCCCAGCACATAGTACATCCTGAAAAAAATATTAGCTGGAACTAGAATGAATAAACATATTAGCATATTCAGTGCTCAGTAATTATTAGAGAATTAAAAACACCTAAGTGGAGGCTGTACAGAGACCGTTGCTGAATCACCTACAGCAACACCTCCACTCCCAGCCTATTCCCAGCCCCACCACCAGCTCCACCTGGGTTTCAGGGCCAGTAAACACCCTTTTGCAATCCACCCGCTCTCAGTACCTAACACAGGGCCCACACACAGCCTGACACCTGGCACTCAACAATTCCTGCCTCCTACTCTCTCTGGCTGGAACCTGAAAAGTGGCAGGGCCTTGAGGAAAATTCTGACAATCTCCAACATCACCAAAAAATTATTTTTTTGCTCTTTCTATTATAAGCAGATGGAATTTAAGATGATCGTGACTGTCTATTGTTCTTAAGTAAATTATACCAGGATCAAGAGGTACTTCAGAAGAGGAAGAAAATGTAGCAATGACATTTTAAGCCTCTTTATTTAGAAATTGGACTGGCTTGATCTTTATGCTCCCATCAGCATCCCAGAGGAGGTAAGAGAGCTATAATTTGATGTCATGACAGGTCAGTGATTTCTGCTTCAGGGATGGTAATAAAAGGGGTCATGACACCCCTTCCCACTCTTACCATTCCCACCAGCACCAGTCTCAGGTCCTGACAATGCTCATAAGGCTTGACTGTGAGCTGTGAGCAATCCCTCTGGATTTGCTTCCCAAATTCACACATCTGAAAAGTCCACTTTGGAAAAGAAATAAAAGAGCAGCAAGAAACTTCTAACAATCTCTTGGATTCCTGAAAATTCTATCTTATTATTGTTTTAAAAAATGAAAATTAAAATGTTAGTTCCTCTCCTGCTGCTAAGTCACTTCAGTCATGTCCAACTCTGTGTGATCCCATAGACAGCAGCCCACCAGGCTCTCCCATCCCTGGGATTCTCCAGTCAAGAACACCGAAGTGGGTGGCCATTTCCTTCTCCAATGCGTGAAAGTGAAAAGTGAAAGTGAAGTCACTTAGTCATGTCCGACTCTTAGCAACACCATGGACTGCAGCCTACCAGGTTCCTCCACCCATGGGACTCTCCAGGCAAGAGTACTGGAGTGGGGTGCCACTGCTTTCTCCGTTGTGTCCAACTCTTTGTAACCCCATGTACTGTATCCCGTCATGCTCCTCCGTCCATGAAATTCTCCAGACAAGAATAGTGGAGTTGGGGGACTTCCCTGGTGGTCCAACGGCTAAGACTCTGTGCTCCCAATGCAGGGGCCTTGGGTTCGATCCCTGACCAGGGAACTAGATCCCACATGCTTCAACAAAGACCTGGTGCAGTCAAATAAATAAATAATTTAAAAAAAAAAAAAAAAAGAAGAACACTGGAGTGAGCAGCCATTCCCTTCTCCAAGGGATCTTCCTGATCCACAGATCAAACCCAAGTCTCTTGCATTGCAGGTAGATTCTTTACCATCAAAGCCATCAGGGAAGCCCCATTGTCTTTAAAGAACTAAATAATTAGACTTAACCTTGGGAAGGGAAGCATTTTATTTTTGTCTGATTTGCAAACAGTACACAAGACCACAGATATGTTCACACACACACACACACACCCTCAGATCCCTGCAAGGTTAGGAGCAAGCCTAGGAGTTAGCCTTGACTAGTATACTTTCTCCATCAACAGGAATGAAAGAAGATTCTTGTATATCTGGCATGCAAAAGACACTGAGTGCCACACACCATGTTGAGTCCATTCTCCTCATCACTCTCCCCTTGAGCATGCAGTAGACACTCCATACTTCCCACCAACCTGCTTATACTTCACGTCTCACTTCTTCCATGAAGTCCTCTCCAAATTTTCCAACACTTCTCTGAGCTTCTACATTACTTATCCTAGTCATGGAGTATATATTGCCTCTTTTCCCCCTTCCTCTTTTCTTTTAAATTGAAACATAGTTAATTTACAATGTTGTGTTAGTTTCAAGTATACAGCAAAGTGATTCAGTTACAGATTTTTATATCTACCCTGGGCTGGAAGAAGCACAAGCTGGAGTCAAGATTGCCAGGAGAAATATCAATAACCTCAGATATGCAGATGACACCACCCTTAAGGCAGAAAGTGAAGAGGAACTAAAAAGCCTCTTGATGAAAATGAAAGAGGAGAGTGAAAAAGTTGGCTTAAAGCTCAACATTCAGAAAATGAAGATCATGGCATCTGGTCCCATCACCTCATGGGAAATAGATGGGGAAACAATGGAAACAGTGTCAGACTTTATTTTGGGGGCTTCAAAATCACTGCAGATGGTGACTGCAGCCATGAAATTAAAAGACGCTTACTCCTTGGAAGAAAATTTATGACCAATCTAGATAGCATATTCAAAAGCAGAGACATTACTTTGCCAACAAAGGTCTGTTTAGTCAAGGCTATGGTTTTTCCAGTGGTCATGTATGGATGTGAGAGTTGGACTGTGAAAAAGGCTGAGTGCCAAAGAATTGATGCTTTTGAGCTGTGGTGTTGGAGAAGACTCCTGAGAGTCCCTTGAACTGCAAGGAGATCCAACCAGTTCATTCCAAAGGAGATCAGCATGGGTGATCCTTGGAAGGAATGATGCTAGAGCTGAAACTCCAGTACTTTGGCCACCTCATGTGAAGACTTGACTCATTGGAAAAGACTCTGATGCTGGGAGGGATTGGGGGCAGGAGGAGAAGGGGATGACAGAGGGTGAGATGGCTGGATGGCATCACCAACTCGATGGATGTGAGTTTGAGTGAACCCCAGGAGATGGTGATGGACAGGGAGACCTGGCGTGCTGCAATTCATGGGGCTGCAAAGAGTCAGACACGGCTGAGCAACTGAACTGAACTGAACACGAACAGGGTAAATTTTACATAGTGTATTCCCCCAGTGCCACCAGGGTACTGGACACAACTATAGATGCTCAGTAAGAAGTCAATGCATATTTTCTCACTAGTCATATGATCAAATGGGTATATGCCATGCTATGCTATGCTAAGTCGCTTCAGTCATGTCTGACTCTGTGCGACCCCATAGACGGAAGCTCACCAGGCTCCCCTGTCCCTGGGATTCTCCAGGCAAGAATACTGGAGTGGATACAGATGGATAATCACACAATAGCATAATAATAACAACAACAAGAGATACTGTATTTGAGCATTAATATGGATCAGGTATCAGGCTAAGAAGTTTCTATGTATCATCTAATTTAAATTTATCAACAACTCTATGAAGTGTATTCTATTTTTATCCCCACCTTACATATTGAGAAAGGGCTTCCCTGGTGGCTCAGATGGTAAAGAATCTGCCTGCAACACAGGAGACCCAGGTTCAATCCCTGGGTCAGGAAAAGGAGGAGAAAAGGGCAACCCACTTCAGTATTCTTGCCTGGAGAATCCCATGGAGCAAGGAGCCTGGCAGGCTGCAGTCCACGGAGTTTCAAAGAGTTGGGACTGAGCAACTAACACTTTACCCTTAACCAAAGCTTCTCTGTGGCCAAGCTGAGCCATTTGAATGCTATCCAGGCTGCCAAGGAGCAGACAGTAACACAGACGGTGACACAGGCAGTCCAATCAGGACAAATGCCTCAACTGAAACCAAATTACCTTCCACATGAGCCAGAGAGGGGATGTATACCCACCCCTGTCTCCATCTGGCCTTGCGTGGCAGCCTCTGCCTGCCCTGGGTCGGGAAGGAAGGGAAGCAGCTAATCGCATCAGGGCCTCTAATCCAGTCACAATCTAATCAAGCTTGGGGCTGTCAGCAGCAATGCAGTTTTCAAAAGACACTTTGCTCTTCTGAGTTGTCACTGCCAGGGCTGCCCACATCAATCTCTCTGGAGCCAGAAGCTCCCGTACTCGTGTGCCCGTTAGACCTGGGACTAGCAAAAATGCCAGCATTCCAAACACACCACACCAGATCAGAGCTGTCCCCAGATGTTTCATCCAGAGGAATTGGGTGTAAATCCCTCAGGGGAGAACCTGACAAGAGGTGCAAACAGCTCTCTTCTGCTTCCAGGAAATACATATTTTGCTTTCTTTCTGATTATTAACATGAATGTTCATGCACTCTGGGATCGACAAAATGTTTCCCAATAAAAAGGCAGAAACAACACTGAGGAGAGTGTCTTTCTTTAAAATTAACTGGGACAATACAGTAACTGGCCTCCCCAGGCTTCATTCTCCCCTCTCTCCATTCCATCCTTCAAAAAATAAACTCATATGTCCCCTCCCTCTTGAACCTTTATCCCATTTATGGTTGATATATGTTGATGCTTAGCAGAAACTGACAAAATTCTGTAGGGCAATTATCCTTCAATTTAAAAATACGTAAATAAATTCATTTGGGGACTTCCTTGGTGGTCCAGGGGTTAAGAATCCACCTTACAGTGCAGAGGATGCGGGTTTCATTCCTGGTCAAGGAACTAAGATCCCACATGCCTCAGGGCAACAAAGTCCTCGAGCCCCAGCTACTAAAGCCCATTCTGCTGCTGCTAAGTGGCTAAAGTCGTGTCTGACTCTGTGCAACCCACCAGGCTCCACCGTCCCTGGGATTCTCCAGGCAAGAACACTGGAGTGGGTTGCCATTTCCTTCTCCAATGCATGAAAGTGAAAAGTGAAAGTGAAGTCGCTCAGTCATGTCCGACTCTTAGTGACCCCATGGACCACAGCCTACCAGGCTCCTTCATCCATGGGATTGTCCAGGCAAGAGTACTGGAGTGGGGTGCCATTTCCTTCTCCACTAAAGCCCATATGCTTTGTCAAATACTGATTCCTCATGACACAACCAGAGAGTCTGTACATTGAAAGGAAAAGATCCTGCATACCACAACTAAGACCCAACACAGCCAAATAAATAATAAAATAAATAAGTAAAGTTTTTAAGAAAAATAAATAAAATCACTTGTCTAACAAATCTGCTTGAGCATCCAATCTGTGGACCATCGAGGAACAAGATGATTAAGAAAGACCTGGTCCCTGGAAAATAAATATGGAGTCACTGAAGGGGTCACATCACTCTCCTGCACAAAAACCCACCCCACATTCTCCCTAACTGCAGCAGTCAAGTGTTCTTTTCACCAGTATCCCTGCTCTCTTCCTTCCAGATCCAGAGTGGCATTGCCCCTCCCTCCTCTCCCCCTCATGACCACATAATTTATCTTGATCAACAAAATATGTGTGAAAGTGACACATTACTTTTGGATGGAAGCCTTTAAGTGAAAGCAAATTTCCATGTCTGCTCCCTCCTACTGTAGCAAATTATAACATTCTACATGGTAGAAACTCAATCAGTATGAGCCTGGATCGAGGAGGACAAGGAAGCAGTTTCCCTGCTAATCTGAGATGATCTTGTAGCATGAGTTAAAGCTAAGCTTTGTTCATTTAAGCCTCTGAGATTTCAGTCTGTTCCTGCAGCATAATAGCTCTTTCAAACTCCTTAGTCTGGCATCCACGGCCTTCCCATTGATCAGAGTACCTACACTTCTAGACTTTTGTTTCATAATACTTATATGAATCCACACTCTTAGCCTACTTACTGTCTTCCTCACATATCCAGCACCATCTGACAAGCAGACCTTTTCTCAAGCTAGTCCTCTTGCCTGAAATGCCATCCTACTATCTACAATTAGCCTGATAAAGTCCAGTTTAGTTACTTCCTTTCCCAAGAGGTCTTCTTTGATGACATAAGTTATAAACAAGTCATCCCATGAATTCCAATAGCCCTTTACATATTCCTTTCATGGGTATTTCCCTTGCAGGATTTTCTAGAATATTTGTTTATTTATTGTCTGTGTCCCTGCTGAATTGACTGTGAACTCTTTGAGAACAGGGATTCAGGTCTCATTGGTCTTTGTGACCCTCACTTTGAATGCCCTACACATCCTAGTCAATGACCATCATTTGCACAGGCTGGAACACTCCCTACACCAGTTGTCATGATTCATTTGGTCTTATTGTATATGAAAAATATAATGAGCTCTCATAGTCACACTATAACTCTAAGCCACTACTAAATTCAACCTTCCAGTATTTATCACTTAGAGCCAGACATCCTGGAATGTGAAGTCAAGTGGGCCTTAGGAAGGAAGCATCACTACAAACAAAGCTAGTGGAGGTGATGGAATTACAGCTCAGCTATTTCAAAACTTCAAAGATGATGCTGTTAAGATGCTGTACTCAATATGCCAGAAAATTTGGAAAACTCAGCAGTAGCCACAGGACTGGAAAAGTTCAGTTTTCATTCCAACCCCAAAGAAGGACAATGCCAAAGAATGTTCAAACTACCGCACAATTACACTCATCTCACACGCTAGAAAAGTAATGCTCAAAATTCTCCAAGGCAGGTTTCAACAGTACATGAACCATGAAATTCCAGATGATCAAGCTGGATTCAGAAAATGCAGAGGAACCAGGAATCAAATTGCTGGTATCTGTTGGATCACAGAAAAAGCAAGAGAGTTTCAGAAAAACATTTGCTTAATTGATTATACCAAAGCCTTTGACTATGTAGATTATAATAAACTGCAGAAAATTCTTCAAGAAATGGGAATACCAGACCACTTGACCTGCCTCTTGAGAAACCTGTATGCAGATCAGGAAGCAACAGGTAGAACTGGACATGGAACAACAGACTGGTTCCAAGTTGGGAAAGGCCGTATATTGTCACCCTGCTTATTTAACTTTTATGGAGAGTACATCATGAGAAATGCTGGGCTGGATGAAACACAGTCTGGAATCAAGATTGCTGGGAGAAATATCAATAACCTCAGATAAGCAGATAACACCACCCTTATGGCAGAAAGTGAAGAAGAACTAAAGATCCTCTTGATGAAAGTGAAAGAAGAGAGTGAAAAAGTTGGCTTAAAACTCAACATTCAGAAAACTAAAATCATGGCATCCAGTCCCATTACTTCATGGCAAATAGATGGTAAAACAATGGAAACAGTGAGAGACTTTATTTTTTTGGTCTGCAAAATCACTGTGGATGGTGATTGCAGCCATGAAATTAAAAGACAGTTACTCCTTGGAAGAAAAGCTATGACCATCCTAGACAGCATATTAAAAAGCAAAGACATTACTTTGCCGACAAAGTTCCATCTAATCAAAGCTATGGTTTTTCCAGTAGTCATGTATGGATGTAAGAGTTGGACTATAAAGAAAGCTGAAGAATTGATGTTTTGAACTGCAGTGTTGGAGAAGACTCTTGAGAGTTCCTTGGACTGCAAGGAGATCAAACCAGTCAATCCTAAAGGAAATCAATCCTGAATATTTATTGAAAGGACTGATGCTGAAGCTGAAACTCCAATACTTCGGCCACCTGATGCGAAGAACTCACTCATTGGAAAAAACCCTGATGCTGGGAAAGATTGAAGGCAGGAGGAGAAGGGGACGACAGAGGAAGAGATGGTTGGATGGTATCACCGACTCAATGGACATGAGTTTGAGCAAGCTCCAGGAGTTTGTGATGGACGGGGAAGCCTGGCGTGCTGAAGTCCATGGGGTCTCAAAGAGTCTGACATGACTGAGCAACTGAACTGAACCGAGTATTTGTCTCAAATTTCTATCTTCTGTCTCATGTTCTTAACCCTCTTCATTTTCGGTTTGCCTCTATCCTCGACAATAGTTGCTGCTTTCTTTCAGAGGCCATTGTTCACCAAGATACTGAGCTGTTATCCCACGAGTGATGGCTTCTAAGGGGTTGAGGTACAGGCCCTGAGCAGTTCTCCAGCTAACTAGCTCCCTCTGCCCGCAGCTTCCCAGTGCAACACAGACTCAGCCTCCACAACATTGTTGTTTGCTACACACCACGCACCTCCAGGTTGCTTGAGAATACTAACACTACTATCAATCCTACCACTCATAGCTTGTAGGTTTCTTATGAGAGTTGAAGACAAGCCTAGAGCCTGGACAATGCCTAGTATACAACAGGCACTCAGTAAGTGACAACAATTGTGTTACAAGATAGCCTCAATGAGGTCATACATAGGCATTCACAGGTGCCCTAACACAGCAGCCATGGTGAGACATAAGGGATGGCCAGTAAGGCCTCTTCTTCTCACAATGCCCCACCAGCCTTGGTTGGCATTCTCTCTGTCTCTCACACACAATCTCCTCCATTCCTTGTATTATATCTGAAATTCTAACACCAGAATTTCTATCATTTATGTTTGAAAATATTATATCTGTCCAAAAAAGACTCTGAGGAAAACTAAAATAACTTTATATGACAATGTAAGCCTTCCCCATCTAACATCTTACAGATGATTCCATACTGCTACTGCTGCTGCTAAGTCACTTCAGTCGTGTCCGACTCTGTGTGACCCCAAAGATGGCAGCCCACCAGGCTCCCCCGTCCCTGGGATTCTCCAGGCAAGAACACTGGAGTGGGTTGCCATTTCCTTCTCCAATGCATGAAAGTGAAAAGTGAAAGTGAAGTCGCTCAGTCCTGTGATGATTCCATAACCAGTGGTCAATCCAGGGAACAGGCCATAGGATCAGACACAGTCTCCCATTGTTGGAGAAATGGGGAGAAAGAGGCCCAGAAATATAGAAAGAAAATCATTTTTCTTCAGAGCTAAAAGGATCTTTGAAGTCATTTAGGCCAACCGGTTCATCGTATATATGAGGACACTGAGTTCTAAGGTTGTAGAATGACTTGCTCATAGTCTCAGACCCTTAACAAGAATACTGGTTTCCCATCCCAGACCTCCTGACCCCCCGTTTGCTCTTCTTTCTACACCATGCATCTCCTGGAGACCAAAGATGGAAGTACCATTTTGCTGGGCCCCACCCTTCACCACCATCCTTACCTGCTTTTCACTCCTGCCCTGGGTGTCCTCCTTCTGCAGAAGTTCACCCACCCACATAGCAATCCCCTTTCCTATACTCCCACCATTGACAGAAAATTCCAGTGATTTTTTTTTTAAGTTGATGGGGAGGGGAGGAAAGAACCAAAAAAAATAAGAAAAAAATCCCACACATATAAAGCCCTAACAGGCCCCCAGGGAAACATACAGCTGCTCTAGCTTTCTCATTTGGGCTGTTAGCAGTGACTCCAGAAATTCAGCTGCTAACAGCAGCAATGAAAGTCTTGGCTGCTCAGCCTCCCACATCTGCTCCCAAGCTCCAGAAGGGGGATAGGAGCCCTGCCTGGGAGGCCTCTGAGCAGATGCAGCTCTGTTCCCTGAAGATGACTTCACTGGGATAATTATGACTGATGAGGGGGGTAGGGGAAGCCTCCTTGCTGATGATAATTAGCCAGGATAAATAAACTGAGCCCTGCTCAGAGGTCTGGGAGAACATGAAATATTAATATTAATGGGTCGTGGGGAATTCCCAGCTGTCTAGTGGTTAGGACTCTGCACTTCCACTGCAGAGGGTACAGGTTCGATCCCTAGTCAGAACTAATAAGATCCCACATGCTGTGTTACCACAGCAATAAATATATAAATTTTAAAAAAAAAATTTATTTTATGTTTATGGCTATAGGTCACAAATCACCTACTGGCTGTAGGCACTTTACAAAACTTCTTTTGGTAAATCTTCCCTACAAGCCTCCAAGTGTAGGTCTTATGATCTCCATTTTACATGAAAAAAAAAAGTCTAAAGTTCAGGAAATACTAAAGCAATCTGCCCAAGATCACACAAGCAATAGGTAGCAGCTTCAAGGGTCAAACATGAGTCTAACCGGCAGGCGATGCTGTATTTTTTTTTCTGAGGTGCCACACACATATACATGATGCCACTGGTGATCCAACAGTGAGGGTCCTTTATCGGATATGAATCCAGCTTCTGCCCTGTGACAGACACTAAAATAGCCCTGAGCATCCAGAGACATTTAAATAAGACACCATCCCTCACCTAGAGGCTCACAGTCAAGAGAAAAAACAAAAAGAGACATCAACAGTAATTACACCACCAAGTGGGAAATGCCTTTGCAGAGCTGGGTAGTCACTTGCATAATTTTTTTGGTTTCTTTTCCAGTGTCCTCTGAAATATAACGGGCCATACCATCATGGATAAATAAGAAAACACTTTGAGATAAAGGGAGAAAGATGTAATAAATGGAGGAAAGAAAGAAGAAACAAAGGAATTATATATCTCTGTGTTAGAATTGTTGTTGTTTAATAGCTAAGTTGTGTCTAATTCTTTTCAACCTCGCAGACTGTAGCCTGCCAGGCTCCTCTGTCCATGGGACTTCCCAGGCAAGAATAGTGGAGTGGATTGCCATTTCCCTTTCCAGAGGATCTTCCAATCTGGGGATTGAACCTGCATCTCTTGCATAGGCAGGCAGATTCTTTATCAATGAGTCACCAGGGAAGCCCAAGGAAGCCACAAACTAAGCTAAGAAAATAAAATAGGGCACTTGTCACAGTCATACAGGTCCTGACCATGTTGGCGACTGATGATTAATGCCTTGTTCCATGGCTAGAATCATCTATACAGGATAAGAGATCACTCAGGTCAGACATCCACCTCACTTATTTGACAAGAGACTCTCACCTCATATCTTCCTGCCATTGGTCTTAAAAGGTTATCAGGACTCCCCATTGGAATCATCTTTCCCCTGAAAAATAAGACTGGAAGGAAAGCAATTGCATCCTCATACCAGCTAGTTCCTACAATGATCTAAAGAGGTTGGGTGATTGTCTGCAGGATGGGATAAAAGGCTTCCTACACTGAGTAAATCAGAGAATTAAATAGTCTATAAGGCCCCATTCCATTCCAAGGTCTTCTGCTATGTAAGGTCATCCCAGACAAAGAAAAGGATGAGAAGAAATCCAATTAAGGCTTTGAGGTTATTGGAAGATGACAAAGCACCAAAAAGGAGAAGGTAAAGAATGTCCTAGGCCATTTTCATTTAGTGAGAACAGTTATTCACCAGGCAACAGTTCTTAGGATCAGCAGTCAGTACAGACCAGAAATCGCCACCTTCAAGACACATACATCTTAGAGGGAGGAAACAGACAATAGGCACATAAACAAAGAAATGTAGTAATGTAACTTCAGGCACCAGTAAATTCTAAGAAAATAATAGGATAATGGGAAGTAGAGGTATTGTGAAGCTGCCTAACTAGAAAGCTCCAGTAAAGGCTTTCTGAGAAGGTGACATTCAAGTTGGATTATGACTAAGAAAGAGGTAGCTGATGAAAAAGAGAAAGCTTTAAAAAGATCTGGGGGAAGAACATTGCTCAGTGATAAGAGTAAGGTTGATATGATCAAAACCAATGCTGCTGGATCTAGGGAACAAGGGGAAACATGGAGACAGAACTAGGTGGGGGTTAGATAATATTCACAAAAGGTCTTACAGGTCATGATAGAGGGTTTTATTTTATTCCCATTACAATAACAAGTCATTGAAGATATTTAAGAAGCAGAGTGACATGACCCAATTCATGCTTCAGAAAGATCATTCTGTCTGCAATATGGAGTTTGGAGGGAAAGGGAGGCAGAAGACCAAGTTAGAATATTATAAGTGGGGGAATTCCCTGGTGGTCCAGTGGCTAAGACTCCACACAACGAGTGCAAGGGGCCTGGGTTCAATCCCTGTTCAGGGAGCTAGATCCTACAGACAACTAAAAGATCCTTAATGCCATGACTAAGACCTGAAACCTCCAAATACATAAATACTTTTTAAAAACCAACCTTATAAAAATATTATGAGTGGGACTCTGTACATTAAAAAAAGAACCATCTCCAATGCTAGAGCAAAGTTTATCCCATAAATATAAGGATTGCTAAGTCCCTTCAGTCGTGTCCGACTCTGTGCAACCCCATAGACAGCAGCCCACCAGGCTCCCCCATCCTTGGGATTCTCCAGTCAAGAAAACTGGAGTGGGTTGCCATTTCCTTCTCCAATAATATAAGGATAGTCCAATGCTAAGAAATCTATGAATATTGAATATACTATATAAAAAATTATATGTAACAAAGCATATGATTATTTCAATAAGTGTGAAAAGAACATTTAATGAAATTTGAATGTATTCCAAATAAACAACATCTTAAGATGTGAAACTAGATGGGTTGTTTCTTGATATAATAAAGAGATACTGTTTTTGATTGACATCAAATTTGGGTATAAAGTACTAGAGGCCTAAGACAAAGATGCCCACCATTTCTATTATGATTTATTATATTGTTTATGAAGTTCTAGGCAGCTCAGCTGGTAAAGAATCTGCCTTCAATGTGGGAGGCCTGTGTTCAATCCCTGGGTGGGGAAGATTCCCTAGAGAAGGAAATAGCTACCCACTCTAGTGTTCTGGCCTGGAAAATTCCATTGACGAAGGAGCCTAGCAGGCTATAGTCCATGGGGTTGCAAAGAGTTGGGCATGACTGAGCGACTTTCACTTTCAGACTTCGATAAGACACGAAACATAAGAAGAAGCATGCACTTGGAGAGCAGTAAATTATCATTATTGATAGAGAGTATGATTTATTTTCCTGCTAAGAATGTAACGCTTGGCATGAGCCTACTGTGTGCCAGGTGCTTTTGATATTTAATCTCATCAAATTCCAAACACACGAGGAGTGACATTTTTCTTCTCATCTGATAGATGAGGACAGTAACCTTCCCAGCTATTAAGCTGAGATTTGAACATAAGTTTGTGATTACAAAGTCTATGTTCTTACACCATGTTGCCAAAACAGAAGATAAAGTGAGCCGCTACCAGCACTTCCTCTTTCCAGAGACTCCAGAGCTCTGGAGATTTCAGCCTCCCCTGGGGATCAAAGTAGGAGCTAAAGCTCTACAACATCTCAGAAGTCCCAGTGGCAGAGGAAGGCAATATAGCCGGCAGCTGCTTCCTTCCCTGCATCCCATGGGCCATTCCCACTGGAAAGAGGCCCCAGAGCCTCAGCTGCTCAGCACAAATAATACTGAAGAATTCTGCATTCAGCCCTTCCAGGGAATATTTAAATTTTAAAAGAAGAAGGTGAAAACACCCAGGTGAATTGCTTGAATTGTATGAATAGGATTTTAACCATTGGAAAGGTAGGTCTTTGTAGTTTCTCCTGCCTGCTCCAAGCTACTGCTACAGTTATTTTCTCTTATGCTAGAAGAAGCTAGCACCCTGGACTCCACATCTGGAAGTGTGCTGACCTTCTGTCCAGAAGTCATGTGTTGCTGCTTAAGGTGACTCAAAGAAAGAGGCCAGGCTTTTGAGGTCTGACTGCACATCCTGACTGGTCTCTTTGGATACAAAGGACTCAACCTCACATTGAGGGATGTCAAAACTTGTCCCAAACCAAGGAAATCTGCCTAAAGCTCCAAGTTCCTGCCAGGATCATGAACTTTCTCTTCCCATTCCAGATGGTATTGGAAAAAAGTATATCTCTTACCATTTTCAAATGAAATCCTCAATTGAAAGAAGTGATGCCTGTGGACACGCCAAGATAGACTGAACTGCTATCTTTACATTTTCCTCATTATTTTTGAGATGCAAGTGTCATGGGCAAAAGGCAGTTGAGCAGCTGCCTCACATCTGCCTGAGCCCACAGTTGGCAAGCCCAAACTCACCTCTTCTCAGTTGCCAGGCACTTTGAGGCTTTTCATTTGCCATTGGATGTTTTCTTTCATTCCACCCTGAACAACACAGAAGCCACCTGCAAGTGACTGCTGCAACCTGGCCCTTCTCCTGTCTCAGCCCTCCAAGGATGGAGCAGGTGTAAAGCCTGGATACGGTAGAAAGGAGTGGAGTGGATGGAGAGGCCATAAGGAGGGGAGGAAAAGGAGGAAGAAGGGCCAAGAGAGTGTCAACAGAAGACTGAATCCACAGGGTGGCAGCACGTGGCATCAGCTCTGTCTCAGAAACATGAATCCTAGGGGAAGTTTCTCTGTCATGGCCTGAAGCACCTGTCATGGTACCATGAGCGCCTAGCTATTCCCAATTGTCTCAAGTCACATTCAAATCAGGCAGTTGAGCACTGATGAATGTAGTACGTTCCTGCCTTGGAACCTCAGGAAATCTGCCCGTAAGGAGGCCTCCCATTTCCTCCTGGAAAGACATGGCCAGCAGCACCTAACTGTATTCTTCATCTCAGGACCCTGGACAGCTCCCTGCAGGCTCTGCAGACCCGGCAGCCACGACAGTCCATTCCTTTCAGAGATTTCTAACAAAACTCACGGTTTGCCTCTCTTGAATTCTAGTCACATAAAAAAATAGACAGACTTTAAAAAATAAATTTGCGACCACCTAATCCACAGGCATTCTGCAGAACACCAAGTCTATTTGAACGTGGCTCCCACGTCCCCCTCAAGTTGCCCTGTTTATCATTTGTGACAAGATGTTTATTAGCAGCAGAGCAGTAAACAAAACAGGGCTATAAAATACTGTAAATCACAACTCCACACAGGGACTCCAGCCCTGGGACAACGCCTCTCCCCCAACTTCATGGCTCTGGAAAACACTGCAGGTCTCCATCTGCACTGGAGTCATTTATCCTCAGTGCAAAGATGCTCAGATGTACCACAGTAAGGCATTCAGGGCTTTTCCTAGGTAGATTCACTTTGTTTATTGGAGAAGGAAATGGTAACCTACTCCAATATTCTTGCCTGGAAAATCCCATGGACAGAGGAGCCTGGTGGGCTATAGTTCATAGGGTCACAAGAGCTAGACTTGATTTAGTGACTAAACCACCACCACTTTGTAGAGTCCCTACTGTGTGTCAGACACTACATTCGGTGTCAAGACCTGAAAATCACCCTAGCCTTCAAGAAGCTCACGATCTATAAGCGAGAGACAGGGAACCAATACAGCAGTTGCATCCTTTGCTCCCTGAGGGACTCAGTCCCCCACTTCTTTCTGTGTTTCATGTTTCTGCGCACTTCTTCCTACAACGACCATGCCCTTTAAGTTCATATTTATTACACAGGACCCAGTTTGTATGGGTTCTGAGACGAGGCTGGCAATGGATGGCTCAGCATTAGTGATGATCCTACAGATCCTTTTAGGCCACAGAGAGGAGGGTTTGGCCATGGTTAGAGAATTATTCAGTTAACTTCATTACTCATGGCAGAGGCCACCTTACTGTAGTGCTTTACCTACATGGCCGACTGCACCTGCTGCTACAGCTGCTTCCAGCCTCCTATGTGGCTCAAAGCAGTGTCACAGTGTACCTCACATCTCACAAGCCATACCTCCTCCCACCCCTGACACAGAAACCACCGAGCCCCACTAAGCCCCTCCCTATACATATACCCTGACTGGCCCACAAAACTTCTGTTGTAGGCAGGCAGGGAAGGAGGATGTAACACTAGCCTATATCACCATCTCTGTCATGGAATCTGGCTTCCCCAGCAGCTCCCCACAGGAGCCAGGTAATACAACCTAGGGATACAAAGGAGTTAAAAAGAACTTGAAGCTGTCACAGTTGGAGGATAAGAAGAAGATAGAGGATCGATTCTTCTCCTTTTACTCCTACCAACAGACTATTACGAGACTTATTATTTCTGTACAACCCCTCCAGAAACCTCCTGTCTTTTGGATCAATAGTTATGCTTGTTGGGAAACTCTTTAGCCAGTTTGGTAATGCACCTCCTTGCATTTGCTTCCCCTTCCTCTCTGTCTCACTTTCCTTTATCCGTCACTGTCACCTCCTGCACCCCTATAGAGCATGAACTCATAAGTTTTTTTCAGACTCTGTTTCCTAGGAATCTCAGGCCAAGACACTTCTCAACCAACCTAGAAGCTAAAACTACCAACATAAATATGGCCTAGAGGCTGACTTCAAAAAGCTTTAAGTCTATTCCATGGCATCAACACATTCATAGTTTTAATATGATTTGGTATCATAATAAAATGCATATTGGGAGCAAAAAGGAGGATGTAAGTTCTAGTTGGGAGTGCTGAGATAAGTCTTGAAGAATGTATAACAAACGGTTTTGTAAGAGAAGATGATACAGGACGAGGAAATGACATCTGAAAAGTCTTGGAGGGAGAGTTCCCTGACAGTGCAGTGGTTAGGACTCTGCACTTTCACTACCAAAGGTGTAGCTTCAATCCTTGGTTGGTGAACTAAGGTTTCCCAAGCTGTGCTGTCAGGCCAAGAAAAAGAAAAAAAGGGCTTGGATGGACTTGTTTCTGTTGTCGTTGGTGTTTAGTCGCTAAGTCATCTCTGACTCCTTTGCAATTCCATGGATTGTAGCCCACTAGTCTCCTCTGTCCATGGGATTTCCCAACCAAGAATACTAGGGTGGGTGGCCATTTTCTTCTCTAGGAGATAAACTTTTCTAAAATCTCCTGCCAAATATTTCTTCAAGTGTTCCCCATTCAGGAATCCATTGCTTAAATGCTCAAAGATAGATGAATGGGCAGAGAAGATATGGTATATAACATATATGATGAAATATTACTGAGCCATAAAAAAATGGAACGATGCTATTTGCAGCAACACAAATAGACCTACAGAATAACAGAGGAAGTAAGCATATCAAATTAAGAGAAGGAAATGGCCACCCACTCCAGTACTCTTGTCTGGAGAAATCTATGGACAGAAGAGCCTGGCTGGCTACAGCCTACAGGATCACAAAGAGTTGGAAATAACTGAGCGACTAACACTGACTGAAGTAAGTCAGACAGAGAAAGATAAATATTATATGATACCATTTGTATGTGGAATCTTTAAAAATGATACATGTGAACCTATTTGCAAAACAGAAATAGACTCACAGACATAGAAAACAAACTTATAGGTACCAAAGGGGAAAATGGGCTGTATAAATTAGGAGTTTGAGATTAACAGACACACATTACTATACATAAAATAAACAAAGACCTACTGTATAGCATGAGGAACTATATTCAGTATCTTGTAATAACCTATAATGGAATTCAGTTCTTAGGCATTTGTGACTCTGCCTTAGCTTTCACTTCCTGCTTTCATGGACCCTAATAGTCAACCACAGGTGAAAGCATAGGCTCTTCTCAGGTCTTTTCTGAGCAAGTGTCCAGCTGTGAGCATGTGTGTAGCCTTCTAGACCCCCCAGTATGGAGCTCTCCTTTATTCCATATATCCTTCTCTAGGACTCTTCCTTTTAGGATTTCCTGTCTGTCTCTACTTGCCCAGATTGTTCTCCCTGGCCACAGCTGGCTACGGCTCATATATTCACCTTACATGCTTTCATCAAACACCACTCAGAGGAAGCCACTTCAACCCTGAAAAAGTCCCAAGGAAGAAGAAACAAAGGCAAGTCCTTGAGTCTGTTATTCAGGGAACAGACAGGTCAAGACACACAGCACAATTCTTTGTAAGTAAGCTCCACATTGCTCCTTCTGGTACCAGAAAGCTTCTCTAGAAATGCAGATTGCTGTACTCATGGCTGCTGCCCAGGCGAGAAATGGGGATTGTAAGGGGGTAACTTAAAAACAACTCTGAAAAGTGAAAGTGTTAGTCTCTCAGTTGTGTCCAACTCTTTGTGACCTCATGGACTATAGCCTGCCAGGCTCCTTAGTCCATGGAATTCTTCAGGAAAGAATACTGGAGTGGGTAGCCATTCCCTTCTCCAGGAAAAACAACACTCTCTCTCCAAAATTCCAGAAGAAACTTTCTCCATTAAGTATTGCCCTGGTTATTGTGAGTTTCTTAGTAGATTCCAGAGTTCTGAAAAAGTTTATTTTACAGCTTTGCCAAGTTAATCATTTCTTTAGTGGAGGTTCCACACTCTGTCATTATTGGTGATGTGTTCATTCTGTATATGTCTCGATGTTTTTATAATAAAATGGTTTTGTAAAAGCTCCAGGTAACTCTGATAAATTATAACTACTTCCCCTCATCCAAGTTTTCAAAAATCATTAGGTTAAATGAAATCTGTCTTTCTCTCTTCTGATTTGAGCAACTTTGACTCACTGCCCCCTTGTGGTCCTTTAGGGTTAATGAAGGACATCCTCCATCAGGTCCCTGATGTCTCAGATACCATACCTCATACTATTTTCTGCATCCACCAGGGCACCCTGTGTTGGTTCCTCTCCAGCCCCTGGAGAATCCAGAAGTGATGAGGCATCACATAGCAAACAGAACCAGGCTTGCTGGACAGGTGTCAGTTTTCCTAATTGCGAGCAAACTGTGTTCAGTCTTTGTCCACACATCATTTTCCTCTTGTGATAAGAAGCAAACAGAAAGGATAATGAGGAAATTGCACCCAGATAAGCACATTTGCAATCCCAAGAACAATACATTGCTAAACAAGGTTTGGGTTTTGTTGTTATTCTGTCTTGCTTTTAATCACTGTGGATGCTGCTTCTTCCACTCCCCAGAATCTCCACCAGAACCTTGGCAAATAGGCACCAAAAGGATTCAGCTTTTCTCCTCTTGAACATATTTCAAGGCAAGTTTTTCTAACAGCCACATATACTTCTAAGCAGCTGAGTACTTTTGAGTGTTTTCTCTGACTTTCTCTCTCTCTCTTTTTTTTAATCATCTATTTTAGAGTATGTTTCTGTCCACCTAGAGGGAACTTTGAGTAACAAACACATCTCCATGTGATTGTTTTTCCTAAACCAGATGCATGTAGCACCTGGCAGCTGAGTGATTTGAGGAAAACAGCTTCTTGTCACACCTCTCTGCACTCCATCAGCCCAGGGAATCATTGGAGATTTCAGAAATGGTGGCATGGAGCTTGGCAATTCTTACTTTTCACAGAAAGATTGGGAATGTGAGATTCTTTGATTCTTCATTCTCTTTTTTACAGCTTCTTGCCTCAGAAGTACAAGATGGTTGTACATGCCTTCTCCTTTATTAATATCCTCTTAATGTGAGACCACGTTGGTCTTTGCCCAAAAGAAACCAGTGTCTCCTCATTGCCAGCTAATTAAGTCCAATATCCTTTCAAGTCTCAGACAACCTGAGCCTGACCCCTTTTCCTAATCCTATTTCACACTGTCTAGGGTGCTAATATCCAGGAGAAAATCAAACATCGTTCATTTTTCAGTTGCCCCGCATGATCCCCTTTGTACAATTGTGTGCACGTTATTCCTTCCACCTCAAGGACCCTCTCACCCCATTGTCCCTGCTGAACAGCAGCCAGCCTCCTGAAGACAGTACAAAATCCAATTCAGAGTTCACTTCATCTTCTCCAAAATGAGTGACTCATTTCCTGTATTTCACATTCTCCTTAGTATATCAGTTATTGGTCTGCTATGTCTGTCTCTTCCTCTGTGTTAAGAGTATCTACTAGGTAGGGAAGATTGTAGAACCACTTTTGTTACTGAAAATACATGGTAGACACTTAACAATGAATGAATGCTAAATGAAAGGAAAAAGAAATAGCATGCCAGTCATTTCTCTTGGGCATCAGGCAGCTCCCAAGTAAAATTAAGCCAATATTTATCTCCTTAGTGCCATGGAGCCACTGAGTTGAGTTGCCCAATCTAAGTCCTAACCAGCCAGTGGAGAGCTCGTGGAATTGACTGATGGGATGCCTAAGGGATTAGAAAAACTCCACTCTAGATGCCCTGCCTCTTCTCTCTTTAATTATCTTCAATGTCTCCTGAACAAATTGCTCCTAATAAGTAACTTCATCTTCTGCAGAGAAAGCGCCAGAGTCTAACTTACAATGTCTGAAAAACAGCTCCATCCCCTTCTACCTCCAACAGAGATAAGAGAACAGTTAACAATCTGAGAATGGAGTCTCAATATTATGTGGGTTTAACATGCAAAAAACCCCACTCCAGTACTCTTGCCTGGAAAATCCCATGGATGGAGGAGCCTGGTAGGCTGCAGTCCATAGGGTCGCTGAGGGTCGGACATGACTGAGCGACTTCACTTTCACTTTTCACTTTCATGCGTTGGAGCAGGAAATGGCAACCCACTCCAGTGTTCTTGCCTGGAGATTCCCAGGGACGCGGGAGCCTGGTGGGCTGCCATGTCGGGGGTCGCACAGAATCGGACACGACTGAAGCGACTTAGCAGCAGCAGCAGCAGCAACATGCAAAAAAGAAGTCTGCAAGAGCTCAAAGGAATCTTTTTAACTGTCTGGACCAATGTGCTCCCTTTACACACAAGGAAAATGATGACAAAGGAGTGGGGGATGGAGTACTTCCCCAAGGACATGTAGGTTCCTTAAGGGTAGAAATGGAACTGGAACTCTTGAGTTCTAGTTCCCAGGACTATCCTTACCATTAACTGTGCTAGTGTTTTCCCAAATCGACCTGAACACACAAACCACTTTTTTGTTAAAAAGAAAAATCATGAAAATTTTGTTAACCTCTATGTTATGAATGATACAGAAAATGCAGACCAGAAGGTTTCATTCTTAGGGGATTGGAAAAGGAGAGGGGCTTTAGACAGAGGAAGGAAATCACAATCTGGTGGTAGAATTGCAAAGTGGGGTGGAGAGGATTTCAATTTTAGAAATGTTGACAGCTGTAACATTTTATGATCTAATTGTTAAAAAATAGACTAGGGCACGCCACACCAGTGGCTTGGAATTAAGCCCTACTGACGTTTGGAGGACAGGAAATGACCGTGATTACTATACGATTAGTAAAAGTTTTCTTGGAAGAACTTCCCAGGTGGTGCGGTGGTAAAGAATCTGCCTCCAATGTGAGAGACCCAGGTTCCATCTGCAGGCCAGGAAGATCCCCTGGATAAGAGAATGGCAACCCATTCCAGTATTCTTGCAGGGAGAATTCCACGGACAGAGGGAGGAGCCTGGCAGGTTATAGTCTGTGGGGTCGCAAAGAGTTGGACACGACTGAGCAACTAACACTCTCTTGGAAGAAGTAATGTTTGAGCCAGAACTTGAAGAGAGAGCAGGCTTACCTGGTGCTGCAGAGACATAAGGAGCTAGAGTGGGGGGAGGAGGAGCAAGGTACAGGGACATTTGAGACAAGCCATTATCAATTAAGGGATCGAGGAGATGAGAAAATACAATTAAGTAAATGATGTCTCTCTCCCCTGATTTCTTCAGCTTCCCTTTACTTGGTGCTCCATATTCACCCCTGCATGCTCACTTTTCCCAGGGCCTGCTCGTGACAGCACCCCACTTGGATCTGTCCTGCCCTAGACATCTCCCACATTCTTAACCTTCTCAACCCCTCTCCCCAACTCCCAGCATAAATCATACTCACTTCATTTCTGACCACCTCTTGGCCTTTCCAAATGACAAGCTAATAAAATGATTACCAAAGGGTCAATGATAAAGAATAACTCAATATATTATTCTAATAATAACCATTATTATTGTTATGGTGCTGAAAGCTCATGTCCTCTGTACATGGGGGCAGGATAAGACAAGAGATATAGAGTTTGGGGTGAAGTAGAAAAGGATAGCTTTATTACTTTGCCAGGCAAAGGGGAACACACGACACACTCCTGCCTCGAAATACTATGTGTCTTAATTTGGAAATGGTGATGATAAGCTTTATAGTAATGGTTGGAAGAGGGCAAGGTAAGCTCATGGACATCCTACTTGTTAGGTAGTTAGAATAGAAAAAGGAGTCCAAAATGACAGCAGTTAAAAGACAAAGAAAAGGAAAAAGCCCACGAAAAGGGAACAAAGGAAAATATCCATGGACTAGAGTGGGAACCTCAGATGAAACAAATATGCCCCTTTCCTGATCGATGATGGGTGCTAGCCCTAATATGCATAGGGCAGCCGGGGGATTGGGGGATAGGAGATAAAAAGAATAAAAAGCGGGAGACAAGATGGGTTGAGACCACTCCTTCAAGGTTGGCCCAACCCCCACCCCTACCCAGGACTTGAGGGTGCACCATCTTTGTTTACCAAATTAAATTCTGAGCTACAACCAAGCCCAAGCCTGTCATTTGAAATCTTTGTTGCAGCAAGACTGAAATGAGAAAATCACACACTTTCCCAACATACTGATCAGTCAGTGGTGAGGTAAGTAGGAGTCAGCATCACCAACCTTCAGGTTCCAAACAGTCTGGGGTCTACACACTGTGGGCAACATACCATCATTGCCCTTCTCCCACCTGTCCGATGCAGGGGGTTTCAGTACCTGCAAAACAGCTCAAAGATATTACTATATATGTCCCTTGACCAGGAACCAGGACTTTGCCCCAAGGCTGCACTGCTGTTTCTCTTGACTGTTGTTTCTTCCCTGGTTTACTCTCCCTTCACTAATTGGCAACTGCTGGAAACTGCCCACTGGAACTCAGAGAAGGTCATGGAGGCTGAGTGAAGACTATTTCCTATAATCTGAGAAATGGGGGACACAGACAGGATTTGAGTTCAGGAGCCCTACAGAGCCTTGCTTAGTATCAGTTAAAAATTACTGAAGGCTCACTATGTGCCAGGGCCCATGCCCAACAAATGACACATAGCATCTCATTTAGTACTCACAGTTTAGTACTTACGATAGATAGTATTATTGTTGGCCTTTAACAGAAGAGCAAATGGGCCTGGTAGGCCAAATAAGACACTCCCGCCATTGTGTCCACATCCTAATCACCAGAACTTTCCCATGACAAAAAGTACTTTATGTTACAGATCTTGAGATAGATTATTTTAGATAGCCACAAAGGTCCTTTTAAGAGGGAGGAAGAAGCCCCAGAGTCAGACAAGATATGACAGTGGAAATAGAGGAAAGTAAAGAGCACCTTGAAGATGGAGGCAGGGATCATGAGCCAGGGAACAAGGGAGTCTCTGCAACCCAGACAAGGCAAGGAGTCCATTCCCTGCTAGAGTCTTCAGGGCTTCCCTGGTGGCTCAGACAGTAAAGAATCTGCCTGCATGCAGGAGACCCAGATTTGATCCCTGGATCCGGAAGATCCCCTGGAGAAGGGAATAGCTACCCACTCCAGTATTCTTGCCTGGAGAATTCCATGGACCGAGGAGCCTGGCGGGCTATATATGGGATCGCACAGAGTCGGATGCAGCGAGCCACTAACACTTTCACTTTCTTTCACTAGAGCCTTCAGAAGGAATGAAAGCCTGTCAACACCTTGATCTAGCCCATAAGGCCCATTTCAGATGTCTGGCCTCCAGCCTGTAAGATAATATATTTATGTCATTTTGAGCTGTAAATTTGTAGTAGTTTGCAAGGGCAGCAATAGAAAACGAATGCACTATATTTACACAATATTTGCATTTAAACCAAGGCCTTTACCATCTTAATTCAGTGGAGTTTCTTCAAAGGAAGTTGTGTAAAATCTGGCAGGCCACCAGGGGAGAGGTATCTAAGTTGTGTGCGTGTCAGTCTTTCTTGTGGGGTATGAGGAGGAAAGTGTTATAAGGAGCAGCTGTTGGAATATTTGGAAAATCGTCAAAATGGCAACAATCTATTCTACTGGAGAGAATTCCCTGGGTGGTAAATGTCACATCCAGGATGAGATTCTGGTCCAGGGCCTAAAGAGACCTGGCCAGAATGGACCACACGGGGTCCTTGCTCCCTGTGGGGCTTTCACATCCCTCTCACTGCCTTTGTGTTGGCATCACTGGCTGCCAGCTCTGTTCACCAGGAGGCTGCTGTCAACCTGACTAATTAGGAAAGAGCAATGATCAGAAATGGAACCGTAAAAGGAAAACTGCTGAGCGGTTGGCTGCAGTGGTTGGCTGCTCACTAGAGAAAGGCTCTGTCTATCACCCTCCGTTAATAAAAGAAAGGTGGGACTTTGCATCAGATCTCAGCTCTAATACTGCCTGGCTGGCTTTTATTGGCCAAAGGAGACTTTGGGCAGGAGCTGCTGGAACAGTTCAGAAGCACTTTATTATATAAGATTTACTTTGCACTCACCAAGGCAAGAGAAAATTGGCTGGTGGTGACCTGTAGTGTGGGGAGGGGGCATCCCGAGCATTTTGTTTACAGGAAAATAGGCTCAGTTATTGAGGAAAAGAAGTAAAACCTACCCTGTGATGTGAAGTGAGGTCAATGACAATTTTCTTTTGTGGTCTTCCCCCTAAATCTCATATCCCAGTCTAATCGTGAGATAATTATCAGAGAAACCCAATTAAAGGACAGTTTGCAGAATATCTAAGCAGTTTTCCTCAAACTGCTACATACACTGTCAGTTACAGAGAGTGTGAAAGGAACTCACTACTGAGGGCCCCTCATAAAAGCATGGCCTTAGGAACCAGGTTTAAAAAAACGCTTACTCCTTGGAAGGAACGTTATGACCAACCTAGATAGCATATTCAAAAGCAGAGACATTACTTTGCCAACAAAGGTCCGTCTAGTCAAGGCTATGATTTTTCCTGTGGTCATGTACGGATATGAGAGTTGGACTGTGAAGAAGGCTGAGCACCGAAGAATTGATGCTTTTGAACTGTGGTGTTGGAGAAGATTCTTGCGAGTCCCTTGGACTACAAGGAGATCCAACCAGTCCATTCTGAAGGAGATCAGCCCTGGGATTTCTTTGGAAGGAATGATGCTGAAGCTGAAACTCCAGTACTTTGGCGACCTCATGAGAAGAGTTGACTCATTGGAAAAGAGTCTGATGCTGGGAGGGATTGGGGGCAAGAGGAGAAGGGGATGACAGAGGATGAGATGGCTCGATGACATCACTGACTCAATGGACGTGAGTCTGGGTGAACTCTGGGAGTTGGTGATGGACAGGGAGGCCTGGCATGCTGAAATTCATGGGGTCACAAAGAGTCAGACACTACTGAGTGACTGATCTGATCTGATCTGATCTGAGGAACTGGGTAGGCAGTAGTCCCGACTTCAGAAATCACTGCAGTTAGTGAACACCTAGACTTGCACATTCAGGGGCCAGGAGGCAGGAGACACGACCTTAGGCAGGTTGCTGCCTCTGGAAGGCCATCTCCCCACTAGTCAAATGAGGCAGTTGGTTTAGATCAGTGCTTGTCCATCTCTAAATGCAGAGGCATCAGCTGAGGACCTTGTTTAAATACAGAATCCGATTCAGTAGATCTGGTGTGAGGCCCAGAGTCTTTGTCAACCACAAATGCTTAGATGAGGCCAATGCTCCTGGAACATGGACCACATTTTGAGAAGCAGAAGTCTGGAACCACAGTTTTCAAGTAGAGCTAATTTTGCTCCATGGGAATATTCAGTTATGTTTGGAGATATATTTGTGTCTCACAATTGGAAGGTGAGTACTACTGGCATCTAGTGGGGAAAGATCAGGGATGCTGCTAAACATCCTACAAGGCACAAGACAGCCCCCACAGCAAGGAATTTTCCAGCCCCAAAATGTCAACTGGGC
Source organism: Tragelaphus eurycerus (assembly GCA_935064755.1). Taxonomy (NCBI): domain Eukaryota; kingdom Metazoa; phylum Chordata; class Mammalia; order Artiodactyla; family Bovidae; genus Tragelaphus; species Tragelaphus eurycerus. The sequence goes on along the minus strand of CAKXYN010000095.1, from coordinate 5,571,203 downwards.
TTCCCTCATAGCTCAGGTGGTAAAGAATATGCCTACAATTCAGGACACCCAGGTTTTATTTCTGGGTCGGGAAGATACCCTGGAGAAGGAAATGGCAACCCTCTCGAGTATTCTTGCCTGGAAAATCCCATGGACGTAGCCTGCCAAGTTCTTCTGTCCATGGAGGTCACAAGAGCTGGACACGACTTAGCAACTAAACCACAAAATGTCAATAGTGCTGAGAAACCCTGGTCTGTCGGTGTGGTCCAGGTCATTCTTAGTGTGGGTAAGAATCACCTGGGTGATTTATTAAAACACAGATTGTGGGCCTCTTCTCCAGAGCTTCTGATTAAGTCTGGAGTGTGACCAGAGACTCTGCATCCAGAACATGTTCCCTGGTAATGCTGATGCTGCTGGTCCCAGGATGCACTTGGAAAACTACTTGTCTTGATGAAGGCTAAGCTTCTTGTAGCTCAGGCATGATGTGCTTCTCCCACTCCCACATCCATACATGACCACTGGAAAAACCACAGCCTGGACTATATGGACCTTTGTTGGCAAAGTAATGTCTCTGCTTTTGAATATGCTATCCAGGTTGGTCATAACTTCTTCCAAGGAGTAAGCGTCTTTTAATTTCATGGCTGCAGTCACCATCTGCAGTGATTTTGGAGCCCAAAAAAAATAAAGTCTGACACTGTTTCCAAGGATCAGATCAGATCAGATCAGGTCAGTCGCTCAGTCGTGTCCGACTCTTTGCGACCCCATGAATTGCAGCACGCCAGGCCTCCATGTCCATCACCAACTCCCGGAGTTCACTCAGACTCACATCCATCGAGTCAGTGATGCCATCCAGCCGTCTCATCCTCTGTCGTCCCCTTCTCCTCCTGCCCCCAATCCCTCCCAGCATCACAGTCTTTTCCAATGAGTCACCTCTTCGCTTGAGGTGGCCAAAGTACTGGAGTTTCAGCTTCAGCATCATTCCTTCCAAAGAAATCCCAGGGCTGATCTCCTTCAGAATGGACTGGTTGGATCTCCTTGCAGTCCAAGGGACTCTCAAGAGTCTTCTCCAACACCACAGTTCAAAAGCAACGATTCTTCGGCACTCAGCCTTCTTCACAGTCCAACTCTCACATCCATACATGACCACTGGAAAAACCATAGCCTTGACTAGATGAACCTTTGTTGGCAAAGTAATGTCTCTGCTTTTGAATATGCTATCTAGCTTGGTCATAACTTTCCTTTCAAGGAGTAAGCGTCTTTTAATTTCATGGCTGCAGTCACCATCTGCAGTGATTTTGGAGCCCAGAAAAATAAAGTCTGACACTGTTTCCACTGTTTCCCCATCTATTTTCCATGAAGTGATGGGACCAGATGCCATGATCTTCGTTTTCTGAATGTTGAGCTTTAAGAAATTTATATGCAGGTCAGGAAGCAACAGTTAGAACTGGACATGGAACAACAGACTGGTTCCAAATAGGAAAAGTAGTCCATCAAGGCTGTATATTGTCACCCTGTTTATTTAACTTACATGCAGAGTACATTATGAAAAACGCTGGACTAGAAGAAACACAAGCTGGAATCAAGATTGCCAGGAGAAATATCAATAACCTCAGATATGCAGATGACACCACCCTTATGGCAGAAAGTGAAGAGGAACTAAAAAGCCTCTTGATGAAAGTGAAAGTGGAGAGTGAAAAAGTTGGCTTAAAGCTCAACATTCAGAAAATGAAGTTTCCAAGGAGAGTCCTTGTTAAAAGCAAAGTACTGGGAGGACAACCTTCTCCCAATCATACTGTCCCATTTTTCCTTGCTCACAAGTGACCCATTAAATGCCAGAACCATGGGATTCAGCTAATAGGCAATGAAAGTTGGCTGTCCATCAAGGATTACATCTTCGCAGGCCCATGAGATAGCACACAATGTCACCAAGCCACCCCAACCCCTCTACTCTCCTCCCATAAAACAACACAGAAAAAAAAAAACAACTATCCCGTTTAATCAGGAGGATCTAGCAATAAATATGTGGGCTCTCACTACCTTGCTTGTCCACTTCTCTTTGTGACCTTGGGCAAGTCAGTTTTCCTGAGCCTTTGTTTGCAATTGGTAGATGAGACTGACACAGCACTCCACAAGGCCATGGTGAGGACTCATGCAGGAGGCAACGGCTGCTGACTCCCTGCTACATGCCAGCACCATTGTAAGCATCAGGGCTAGAGCTGTGAACAAAGCAGACAAAAACCACTGCCCTGCAGGGGTAAGTCCTCAACACTTTTTGTTGAATTTACCCAAGGAAAATGAATGGGGCTGCCTCTCCCTATGACTTCACTTCTCTTTCATTACCAATATAGAGACGCTCAGAGACTTTAAAGTAACATGAAATGAAAGGTTATAATTAAAGAGTAGGCAGAGGCAATTCTTGAAGAAGGAACTGGCAACCCACTCCAGTATTCTTGCCTGGAGAATCCAATGGACAGAGGAGCTTGGTGAGCCACAGTCCATGCGGTCGCACAGAGTCAGACACAACTGAGTGATTTAGCAGCAGCAGCACCCTCTCCCTAGGAAATCTGTCAAACACAGCCTTCAATCCACTCACAAAGAAAAACTCCAGCAGACAAGGCAATTGGAGCAGAGAAAATGGACCCCAGTGAGGCCTCCTAACCAGGATGATTTATCTCTAGTTCAATATGGTACAGGGCTGTGGCTCCTGGAGCTTTAAATATGAAGGCTTTCACTATGACTATTTCATTATCCCAAGCAGTGTGCTGCAGGAGGCAAAGTAGCTTAGTGTGACTGGGTGAGAGGTGGGACCGGCTGGGTTCGGGAACAGAGAGCTCCTGGAGGCAGGACCATGACTCGCAGGACAGACCCCACCATGAGCTGCGCACTGAGGGCTCAGCGGCACCTGGGGGGCTGCCAGACCTGCCCCAGGACAGCCGAGAGCCTGGGGAACTTCTGGGTGAAGACTTCTAGAAGACGGCCAAGAACTTCTGCCTGGTCAACACAGCTGATCAATCCAGAGCCTCTGCAGGCCCAACATCCGGTTCAGTTCCATAAGGCTAGCAGCCCTAAGCCAACCCCAGCCCTTAGCTTCCCTCTGGCCTTCCCTGGTAGCTCAGCTGGTAAGGACTCCATCTCCAATGCAGGAGACCCTGGTTAGATTCCTGGGTTGGGAAGATCCCCTGGAGAAGGGATAGGCTACCCACTCCAGTATTCTTGAGCTTCCCTGGTGGCTCAGACGGTAAGGAATCTGCCTGCAGCGAGGGAGACCCAGGTTTGATCCCAGGATTGGGAAGATTCCCTGGGGAAAGGAACACCTACCCACTCCAGTACTTTTGCCTGGAGAATTCTATGGACAGAGGAGCCTGGCAGGCTACAGTCCATGGGGCTGCGAAGAGTCAGACACAACTTTTCTCTTTCACTCTCACTGCCTTCCCTCATGACTCACCTTTCAGAGCCTCCCTGGGCTGCTGCCCCGTTACCTCCTACCTCCCTATTGATCTGGGCCTTCCGCGGTTGTCAATACTTACCCAGCCTGTGTCCCTGCTCCCTGCTGTTCATGGCTATGGGCAATGGCACCCCACTCCAGTACTCTTGCCTGGAAAATCCCATGGATGGAGGAGCCTGGTAAGCTGCAGTCCATGGGGTCGCTAAGAGTCGGACACGACTGAGCAACTTCACTTTGACTTTTCACTTCCATGCATTGGAGAAGGAAATGGCAACCCACTCCAGTGTTCTTGCCTGGAGAATCCCAGGGATGGCAGAGCCTGGTGGGCTGCCGTCTATGGGGTCGCACAGAGTCAAACATGACTGAAGCGACTTAACAGCAGCAGCAGATGTGTTCAACTCTCCCAGGGCCAGTGTGAGTGAATGCATCTTAACCAAACTGCAACACTGATTCACTAAATACAAATTTAAGTACTTTCTACAAGTCTTCTGGAGGCTATTTCTTAACCCAAGGGAATAATGGATGTGGAAATTTATGACTATGGAAAAGTATAGGGGGATTAAAGATAAGATAGGGGCATTTACTTATACTTGAGATGGGCTGTAGAAGTCACAATAACCCTAAAATAGATAGCAGTGAGGCAAATTTCTACAAATGAAGAATCTGTGGATAAAAGAGCTTAAAGGACTTTCTCTCAAGGGTCACATTGTGACCAAAAGACCCACCAGGATTTTCCGAGTCTAAATTTGCAAGCCCATCACCTCTCATGAGACGAAGGAGAACTAGGGTTAATAAACCATGGGGTGGGGTAGCCTGGAGAGACGAGGATTCCCCTAACATTTGCACTGAATCCACACCCGCACTTTCCTTTTTTTCTGATAAGGGGTTGGTTCATTTTTTGTTTTTATTGAAATATAGTTTATTGACAATGCTCTCTGTTAGTTTCAGGTATACAGTAAAGGGATACATATACTCTTTTTTTTTTAAACATTCCCTCCCATTATAAGTTATTACCAGATAGTGAGTATCATTCCCTGTGCTATGTAGCAGGCCCTTGTTGTTTATGTATCTTATATATAGTAGTGTGTATATTTTAATCTCAAACTCCTAATTTATCTCACTACCCCTCCTTTGGTAACCCTAAGTTTGTTTTCTATGTCTATGAGTCTATTTCTGTTTTGTAAACAAGCTTTTTTAAAATTGTACATGATAAAGGGATAGCACAAGTGTGTAAGTGACACATGGTATTTGTCCACTCCCTCACTTTCACTCCTTCCCTGAGTAGAAGTAGGCTCCCCTCTCCAGTACTCTTAAGCTTCCCTGGTGGCTCAGAGGGTAAAGCATCTGCCTGCAGCAAAGGAGACCCGGATTCGATCCCTGGGTTGGGAAGATCCTCTGGAGAAGGAAATGGCAACCCACTCCAGTATTCTTGCCTGGAGAATTCCACGGACAGAGAAGCCTGGTGGGCTACAGTCCACAGGGTCGCAAAGAGTTGGAAACTAATTCACTTTCACTTTCACTCTGAGCCCAGCAAAGCCCTAGACTGAAGGGTGGAGCTGAAGCCATCAAGGAAGAAGCCAGGTCGTAGGGAATCCCCTGACCCAATGGTGGATGAAAATATTTTAGGTGTTCCCTGGACCCAGGCAGCCACCTCATCTGAGAGCTCAGAGGTCCACAGCAGCTGGTTCTGACTCAGGACCCCTGGTCTCAACAGGGCCGCTTCTCCAGGCTTCGCCCTGGGCTTCACTGAAGCTCAGATGGCCAGTTGAGCAAGCTTCAGCCTCATAGCTGGTGGTGGCTTACAGCACCGGCCCTTCTGACAAATGGCATTTCCAGCCCTTCCGACACTGGCATTTTCGCAGCCTTCTTCACATTGCCACACTGGAGCAAGGAAGGGATATTTGAGAGAGAAGCAGGGCCTTTCCTAGACCCAAGAAGTGTTTGATTCCCCAAGTGCTGTTTTCCTGTTTTTTCCATAAGCCTTCCCATGAATGCTGCTTCTCAGTTCTTTCCTTGTTGGGAAGGGCTTGCTGGCCTTCTCGGCCCCCTGCCTGCCTTTTTGCAGCAAGTCAGCTTAGCCTCAGCTGGGGCTCCTAATTAGGCAAGGGTTCCAGCTAATGGGCTCCCTTGGCTCTTCTGCAGCCCAGGGTGGAGTCTGGGAGGGGGCGGGTGTGCCTAATGCCCTTTCTGCTGCCTCCTCCTGACTCAGGGCCACCCTCCTCCACCCCAGTACCCCCTCCCAGCTCCTCAACCCTGCCTTGGATTTCTCTGTTTCAGACCCAGTGCCTCTGATGACTACACTCCTGCTAGCTTCAGAACAGATATTAATACATTAATTTTGTCCTCTACATCCCTGCCCCTGGCACATGGGATCATCATATCACGCCTGCCCAAGCACATGGTGAGAGGGAAGGGGCCTCGCGCATAGAGCTAGGTGACCCAGGTGTGATCCCAGCTCTGCGTGGGATCTTGTCAACTGTATGGCCTTACTCGGGACACGTCATCTCTGAGCCTCTGTTTACTCACCTGAGGAAGGGGAAGGAAACTGAGACCTGCCTGACTCCCACAGCTCTTGTGGAAGTCAAATAAAGTCATATACTTAAAGGGACCAATAAATAATATTCCCATCCCCCCTTTTTGAGCTTACTACTAGTTAAGAAAAAATACAAAAATGAAGCAGTAAATTTTTGAAGTCAGTTTACGGTACTTGCCTGGCCGTCCAGTGATTAACACGCCATGCTTCCACTGCAGAGGGTGCAAGTTTGATCCTTGGTCAGGGAACTAAGATCCCACATGTCTCACAGTGCAGCAAAAAAAAAAAAAACCCTTATTTTTAATTGGAGGATAATTGCTTTACAATGCTGTGTTAGTTTCCACCATGAATCAGTCATAGATATACATACGTCCCCTCCCTCTTGAATCTCCCTCTCACTCCCCACCCCATTCCACGCCTCTAAGTTGTCAGCACTGGGTTTGAGCTCTCTGCATCATATAGCTAATTCTCGCTGGCTATCTATTTCACATACAGTAATGCTTGTGATTCAGCGTTGCTCTCTCAGTTCATCCCGCCCTCTGCTTCCCCCGCTGTGTCCACAAGCCTGTTTGTTCCCCATGTCTGCGTCTTCACTGCTGCCCTGCAAACACGTTCATCAGTTCCATCTTTGTAGATTCCATATATATCTGTTAATAAACAATATTTTGTTTTTCTCTTTCTGACTCGCTTCACTCTGTATAACAAGCTCTAGGTTCATCCACCTCACTACAGCTGACTCCAGTTCACTCCTTTAGTGGCTGAGTAATATTCCATTGTATATATGTACCACAATGTCTTTATCCATTCATCTGTCGTTGGATGTCTAGGTTGCTTCCATGTCCCGGCTATTGTAAATAGTGCTGTTATTAACTCTGTACATGTATCAAAGTTCACGGGGTATCTTTTTTCTGTTGTTCCTTCCCTTTTCTGTGTTGGGCCTTTGTTGTGGCATGTGAGACCTTCACTGTGTCATGGGAGATCCTTCACTGCAACATGCACAAGGCTTGTGTGAGCAAAGGCTTGGTTGCAGGTGAGATCTTGGTTTCCTGACCAGAGATCCAACCCGTGTCCCTTGCATTACAAGGCAAACTCCTAACCACTGTACCACCAGAGAAGTCCCCATGCATCTTTTTAAATTATGGTTTTCTCAGAGTAAATGCCCAGTAGTGGGCTTGCTGGGTCATATGGTAGTTTTATTCCTAGTTTTTTAAGGAATGTCCTTACTGTTCTCCATAGTGGCTGTATCAATTTACATTCACATCAACAGTGCAAGAGGGTTCCCTTTTCTCCACATTCTCTCTAGCATTTATTGTTTGTAAATTTTTTGATGATGACATTCTGAGTGGTAGGAGGTGATACCTCATTGTAGTTTTGATTTGCATTTCTCTGGGTGAAGCACAAGCTGGAATCAAGATGGCGGGAAGAAATATCAATAACCTCAGATATGCAGATGACACCACCCTTATGGCAGAAAGCAAAGAAGAACTAAAGAGCCTCTTGATGAAAGTGAAAGGAGAGTGAAAAAGTTGGCTTAAAACTCAACACTCAGAAAACTAATATCATGGCATCTGGTCCCATCGCATCATGGCAAATAGATGGGGAAACAGTGGAAACAGGGACAGACTTTATTTGGGGGGTCCAAAATCACTGCATATGGTGACTGCAGCCATGAAATTAAAAGATGCTTGCTCCTTGGAAGAAAAGCTATGACCAATCTAGACAGCATATTAAATAGCAGAGATACTACATTGCCAACAAAGGTCCATCTAGTCAAAGCTATGGTTTTTCCAGTAGTCATGTATGGATGTGAGAGTTGGACTATGAAGAAAGCTGAGTACCAAAGAATTGATGCTTTTGAACTGTGGTGTTGGAGAAGACCCTTGAGAGTCCCTTGGACAGTGAGGAGATCCAACCAGTCCATCCTAAAGGAATTCAGTCCTGAATATTCATTGGAAGGACTGATGCTGAAGCTGAAACCCCAATACTTTGGCCACCTGATGCGAAGAACTGACTCATTGAAAAGACCCTGAGGCTGGGAAATATTGAAGTCAGGAGGAGAAGGGGACAACAGAAGATGAGATGGTTGGATGGCATCATCAACTCGATGGACATGAGTTTGAGTAAACTCCAGGAGTTGGTGATGAACAGGGAGACCTGGTGTGCTGCAGTCCATGGGGTTGCAAAGAGTCAGACATGACTGAGCAACTGAACTGACTGAATAATAAGCATGTTGAGCATATTTTCATGTGTTGGCTATCTGTATGTCTTCTTTGGAGAAATCTCTGTTTAGGTTCTCTGCACATTTTTTGCTTGGTTGTTTGTTTTTCTGGTATTGAGCTTTTTGAGCTGCTTGTATATTTTGGAGATTAATCCTTTGTTAGTTGCTTTATTTGCAATTTTCTCCCATTCTAAGGGCTGTCTTTTCATCTGGTTTATAGTTTCCTTTGGTTTCTTTAAGTTTAATTAGGTCCCACTTGTTTATTTTTGGTTTTATTTTCACTACTCTAGGAAATGGGTCAAAGAGGATCTTGCTATAATTTATGTTAAAAAGCATATTGCCTTTGTTTTCCTCTAAGAGTTTTATGGTATCTGGCCTTACATTTAGGTCTTTGGTCCACTTTGAGTTTATCTTAATGTATAGTGTTAGGAAATGTTCTAATTTCATTCTTTTACATGTAGCTGTCTAATTTTCCCAGCACCACTTATTGAAGAGACTATCTTTTCACCATTGTATATTCCTGACTCCTTTATCAAAGGTAAGGTGCCCATAGGTGTATGGGTTTATCTCTTGGCTTTCAGTATTGTTCCATTGATCTATATTTCTGTTTTGTGTCAGTACCATAGTGTCTTGATGACTGTAGCTTTGTAATATAGTCTGAAATCAGAAAGATTGATTCCTCCAGCTCTTTTTCTTTCTCAACTTTGCTTTGGCTATTTGGGGTCTTTGTGTTTCCATACAAATTGTAAAATTTTTTTGTTCTTGTTTGCTGAAAAATGTCATTGGTACTTTGATAGGGATTGCATTGTATCTTAGATTGCTTTTGGCAGTATAGTCATTTACACAGTATTGATTCTTCTAATCCAAGAATATGGTATATCTCTCCACCTGTGTGTCATCTTTGATTTCTTTCATCAGTGTCTTATAGTTTTATGCATATAAGTCTTTTGTCTCCTTTGGTAGGTTTCTTCCTAGGTATTTTATTCTTTTTATTGTAATAGTGAACAAGATGTTTTCCTTAATTTCTCTTTCTGACTTTTTATTGTTAGTGTATAGAAATGCAAGGATTTCTGTGTGTTAATTTTTAAATTTTAAGTTTTTTTTAAATAAAATAAAACAAAATCAGTTCAATTGGTAGAGAACCTGGATTGAATTTGTGATCAATGAAGCTAACGAATCCCTCCTGCATTCATGCATGGCTCTGGGCCAAGGGATGTACCATTTTTAATTTCCAAGAATCACCTGGGAGACCCGAGGAAGGTGTGATTCTTATCTGTTACAGAAGAGGAGCTGAGGCCCAAAGAGGTTAGGAATCCTGCCTAAGCGCATACCACAAGCAAGTTGCACTGCTGGGTTCTGAACCCAAGTTAGTTGATTGCAAAGCCCAGGTTCTTACTACCAGCTCACAGGGGAGACGCTTTCCTGCCACTGGAAGCAGAGGCACTGGATAGTGGTCTTGATCAATGGGTAATGTGTCCAGTTTGCAGGGCAATTTCTCATGCACTATCTCATTTTATTCATTCAACTATTCAACAAATATGTGTTGAGCAGGCCTGTTTGCTGGACAATCGGCTGAGGGTATGGCAAGAAGCAACCCAAAGTCCCTGCCCACAAAAAGCATACATTCTAGTGAAGAGACAGACCCCAAAGAATTATTCATAGAAGGAAAGACAGGTAGGTGGATCTAGGCCTAGCTGTAGATAATCTCAATGAAAACATGAAATCAGGATTAAAGGATAGACAGAGTCTAGGATGGCAACTCTGAGTGTCATGTGCAATAGAGACTCAATGGAAGTGAGAGAAAGTGAGCATCAGAGGAAGGGCGTTCCAGGCAGAAGGAACGGCCAATGCAAATTTCTCGAGAAGGCAGTAGTACAGTGATCAAGGACTAGTAATAGGACACTGTGACTGCAAAAGAGCAAGAAGGAGGGTGGAGGAGGTGAGGTCTTACAGCCGGGGAGGTGGAGAAGGGAACATGTAGCCTTACCAGCCACAAGAAACACTCTGGATGTTTTTTCTTAAATGTGTTGGAATCTGGGGGATTATGGAGGGATTATGGGCCAAGTGAGTGGCTTGATTTGATTTACATTCTTAAAACACAGCTGCAGCTGTTATGGTGAGAACAGGTTCTAAAGGGTAAGAAGTAAGAATGGAAGCAGAATCATAGTCCACTTATAAAGCTAGAATATTTCATCTGACAGATGAGAATGGAGATGGGAAGTGTTTGGATTCTAAATCTATTGCAAAGGTGGAATCAACAGGACTGGGCTTCTCACAACCCACTTGTGAAGGCAACAAGGTGGGTTTTATCTGCAGAAGCAGAAAAGGAACCCAAAGCCTAGAGCAGGGAGGGGAGGAGGAGTGTGCACATGGGAGGTGACCAGCTCATGAGAGCTGAGCCAGCTCTGGAAGCAGCTCCCTGGCCCCACCAGGGACCTCTGCATCAGAGGCATCAGAGCAACCAGAATGTCCCTCTAGAAGCCCAGTAACCAGCCTCAGGACTGTCCTTGGTTCCTCATACCTCCCCCATTAAGCTGGTAGGCCAGATGCACCATCTAAAGCTTGCAGCGTATTTTACAAATGACATTTCCTCAGCAGTGAAAACACTGCATGCCACGTTAATGCAAGATAACAGAGCAAAGGCCCAAGGCTGGGGGAGGTGCTTCGGTGCCCTCACAGTCAGGGAGCCACACTGTGTGTCACAGCAACAGGTTGGTGATGCTTCATTTCAACTCGTGTTTCTGAGCATTTGCTTGCCAAGTGTTGGCTGGGGGACACTCTTGTGGTAGCAAGAGAGGCTGGGAGACACAGGAGAAAGAGCAAAGGATGACTCCAGGAGTAAGGCAAAAGGCCAAGAAAAGGCCGTCAGTGAGTGCCCTGAACAGGACTAAGGGGATAACAATGTGTGGGCAGAGGCACACAGGTGTGCAGAGGCACGGGCCCCAAGAGTCCTGCACAAGGGGGGTCTGTGGAGCCTGAACAATGGGGATTGCAGCAGAAACAACTAGTTCTTCCTGAGCAATGTTCCAGGCAAGCCCTGCACAAAGAGCTTAAAGGTCTCTTGGTCCTCCCTACAGTAGGAAGCAGCCCCATTGTAAGGGGCGAGGAAATAGGCTCAGAGAGTTTAAGTGACTTGACCAACCAAGATTATTTACTCAAAAGTAAAACTTAAAGTTTAAAAAAAAAAAATTAATTGAAGTATAACACACATACAGAAAAGATTACAAATCCTAAGTGTTACAAAACGGAAACAGACTCACAGACTTTGAAAACAAATTTATGGTTTTACCAAAGGGGAAAATGGGAGGGGGGAATAAATTAGGAGTTTGGGATTAACATACATACACTGCTGCTGCTGCTAAGTCGCTTCAGTCGTGTCCGACTCTGTGCGACCCCACAGACGGAAGCTCACCAGCCTCCCCCCGTCCCTATATTTAAAATAAATAACCAAAATGGGCATACTATAAAGGACAGGGAACTCTACTTGATATTCTGTAATAAGCTAGATGGGAAAAAGAATTTGAAAAAGAATAGATATTTGTATATGTATAACTGAATCACTTTGCTATACACCTAAACAAACACATTGTAAATCAACTATGCTCCAATATAAAATTAAAAATTAAATAAAAATTTTTTAAAAACTTATTGAAGAATAACACAATTTGAAAAGATTACAAATCCTAAGTATGTAAGTAGATAAATCATCATAAAGATACTACACCCAAGTTACCACCAGTCAGGTCAAGAAACCAAATCTCACCTTCTGAAGTCCCTCTCCAGCCCCTTCCCCAAACTTTCCTTTCCGTTCTTCCCAAAGGTAAGCACTCTGCTGAGCTCTGACTCCATAGATTCGTTTTCAGAGTTGAGATTTACATTCAGGTTTGTGGGAATTCTGAGGCCAGGGTTTTTAGTGGCTGCAGGCATACACAGATGGACTTTCCCCGGTCTGGCTGGGTCTGTACACCATCACCAGGACTGTTTTACTCAGCCACATCCCATCCTGTGCCTTTCTCCTTGCAGGGTCCCTGGTGGACCAGAGGACAGGGGACAGCTCTAAAGCGGACTGTGGAAACAGGTGTGGGAGCTGCCTGCCTCCAGCCCAGAGTCCCTCCCTGGGCTCGGCGATAGGATCTGCAACTAGACAGCCCCATATCCCATCTTCAGAAACACGTGATCTAATAAGTGTGCTCTTTAGGAAAGTCCAAACCAACAGCCCTGAGTGGTGTCCTTGAATAGATTTAACCATATTCTCAAAGCCAAGAGTTTTATTTTGAGAAACATGAAGAAAACTATACAGTCACTGCAAAATAGAAAGATTCCAGTCTGTCAACAGGACATTATGACACACTCTCCGTTCCCTCATCGAGCCCCCTAGTCTATGTTCTGGTACAAAAACAAAAAAGAAGCATAAACTTTGCTGAGACAGTGATCAGCTTGGGTTCTTCTGAAACCCTGAGTAACACAGCTCTGACTCATGCCCTGCCCCTTCACCCCCAGTTATATTTCGGCCAAGTCCTTAATGCAGAATTCTGTGGTCCACTCACTGCTGACAAATATTACTTTTTGTGTGCCCTTTCACTCAGGACCAGATCAACCCCTGACTCTCTCAGGGAGAGAGGCAACACCCATCAAGGCCGTGCTCCCCTTCCCTGACCATCCTGGCTGGAGTAGTGCTGGATGGAATCAGGCTAGTGAAGGACTATTTCTCCCTGTGAAGCCATGGTGAGCTCCGGGAGGAGCCACCTGAAGGGAGACAGGCAAGACACAGAGCTGAGTAAAGTAAAAGAACTGCAGATGGCATTGGAAAGGGCGGTGAGAAAGAACTTTAATGTGCAGTTGTAATGGATACTGTCCCAAACGGGGGTGTCGTTGGGAGCACGAGGCCCAGGTCAGGGGGCCGAGGTAACTGTTTCCTGATCGGGCGAGCAGGGGCCTCCGAGGGGCTGGGTGAGTGGAGAGCAGCGGAGCACTTGTCAGGCTATGCAGTAGGGGAGAGAAAAGGGAGTTCCTGCCAAACGCTGGCAAGAACCCAGCCTTGGGGACGCAGGACACAGAGGAGGCAGCAGAGCGTAAGGCACAGAATTGAAGCTCTGCAGTCAGGAAAACACAGGTTCCAGCTCCAGCACCTCTGTGCATGGCCAACTTAGCATAATTTACTTAGCCTCTCCTAACCCTCAGTTCCCTTATGGAAAGTGGGGTAATCTGATCCACGTCGTAGAAGTCAAGTGAGATTGAAAACAAAATGATGTATTCAGGTGACAGACATGTGGTAGAGGCTAGGTATGTGGTTGATGAATGAAAAGATTAGGAGAAATGTCAATTTCGCCCCGGTGGAATTGTGAAGCCTAGCACATTGGAGAATGGAAGGAGATGGTGTGACTGTAGAATGCCATGGCCAACACACACACTCACTCACACCTAAATGTATGCACGGAAATCTCATTTTAACTAAAGTTCTAAAAACACTGGTTGTGATCAAATGGATTCACACGTTGTTTTTAAAATAGACTCTGGTGGCAAAAACAAAAAAAAAAAAACAAAAAACACCTGAGAATCCCCAAAGGGGATGGGGCAGAAAAATAACTATGGTGACGTCTGTTCCTTGATGGGACAGGAAGGTAACTATGGTGACATGTCTCCAGGCTGTCCCCTTCCCTTAGACCACGGGAAGATACCTGGTATCTCCCATCAGCTGGAGGACTTGATCCCCTACCCTCTACAGTGAGTGGGATAGGAAAACCATCACTAGCCTTTATCACTGCTGCTGCTGCTGCTAAGTCACTTCAGTCGTGTCCGACTCTGTGCGACCCCATAGACAGCAGCCTACCAGGCTCCCCCGTCCCTGGGATTCTCCAGGCTCAAGAACACTGGAGTGGGTTTCCATTTCCTTCTTCAATGCATGCAAGTGAAAAGTGAAAGTGAAGCCGCTCAGTTGTGTCTGACCCTCAGCGACACTGTGGACTGCAGCCTTCCAGGTTCCTCCGTCCATGGGATTTTCCAGGCAAGAGTACTGGAGTGGGGTGCCATTGCCTTCTGCCTTGAAAAGGGACAGTGGCTTTTCCTCTTCAGAGCTTGTTTCAGGGGATAGGATGGCGTCACAGTCCACCCACACAGCCCTACCCCACCCTCGATGTCATTTTCTTCAAGACCCCTGCCTGGGGAAGGAAAAGGGACCCTCTCCCCAGGCTGAGGCAGACCCCTCCCACAGCACCTGAAATAGGAACTCCTGCCGCAGAAGACCCCCTTTCTTGGACCAGGTTGCACCAGGCCCAGGAATCATTAGAGGCTTAGCCCAGCACTTCAACGACACTGCTATCTCCTTAGCTCTGAATCAGCTGGTACACATTAACCAGTGGTGGGCCTCCTCTTCCAGAAGAGTTTACATTCTAATCCATCCAACCAATGCCCAAGTGGGCCTAACTTTTCCTGAAAGAATTTTAGAGAACGTTACATGAACAATGATTTTAATGCCTAAGTGGTAGGCTGCCGTCTATGGAGTTGCACAGAGTTGGACAGGACTGAATCGACTTAGCAGCAGCAGCAAGTCTATGGCACTTATGAATTTTCAAAGCATTTTAACATTTATTACTTCACTTAAGTGTGACGCAACTCTGGGAGATGGTAAAGACCAGGACTGTTGTTTGGTTGCTAAGTCATGACAACTGTTTGCAACCTCATGGATTATAGCACACGGGCTTCCTCATCGTTTCCTGTCTCCCAGAGTTTGCTCAGATTCATGTCTATTGAGTCAGTGATGCCATCCAATCATCTCATTCTCTGTTGGACTGGAATTACGCTCCCTAAACGAGACTGAGGCTTAGAGAACAGTTAATCCAGGGTCACATAACTAGTCAACTGCAAAGCAAGGCCTAGGAAGAAAACCTGATGGGAACAAGATATATGACATGAAACAACTGTGTGAAGACATTGGGTGAAAGTGGGAGGGAGTGACCCCCTACCAGAGGCCTCCGTCTCATAAACTGACCAGCCTGAGTCCTGAAGGGAAAAGATCAGTGGTTCCTCCTTCTTGAGATTCCTTAGGTGTAACTTGAATCAATCAACTCTGTGTCTATACATGAGTGACTACTGGCCATTTATGAGGTCCCTAAAAGCCGAAAAGGTTTGGCAAAGTATCTGGCAAGTGACAGGCGTTCAATGTTTTTGAATTAGCTGTCTTTTAGTTGGTCTGAAAATGAAAGCAGGACTTGTGTGTTGTGGCTCATTCTCGCCATCTAGTGGCCAATTCTAAGAGCAATAGAACAGAGGGACCCGAGTTCCCCATGCCAATCTGCAAGATGAAACCAGTCAATCCTAAAGGAAATCAACCCTGAATATACATTTGGACTTCCCCAGGCTCAAGCAGTAAAGAACCTGCCTGCAATGCAGGAGACACAGATTCGATCTCTGTGTCAGGAAGATCCCCTGGAGGACTAAATGGCAACCTACTCCAGTATTTTTGCCTGGAGAATCCCATGGACAGAGAAGCCTGGAGGCTACAGTCTGTAGGGTCACAAAGAGTTGGACACAACTGAGCAACTAATCGGAGAAGGCAATGGCACCCCACACCAGTACTCTTGCCTGGAAAATCCCATGGATGGAGGAGCCTGGTGGGCTGCAGCCCATGGGGTCGCTAAGAGTCGGACACGACTGAGCGACTTCACTTTCACTTTTCACTTTCATGCATTGGAGAAGGAAATGGCAACCCACTCCAGTTTTCTTGCCTGGAGAATCCCAGGGGCAGGAGAACCTGGTGGGCTGACGTCTATGGGGTCACGCAGAGTCGGACACGACTAAAGTGACTTAGCAGCAGCAGCAGAGCAACTAATAGTTCAAAAATTCAGGGCCAGAGCTGGCATGAGATGCACACATGTTTTTAAAGTGTCATGGAAATCTGAGTTTTTCCTGGCCTGAAGCGTGGGCTGTAGCCTAGGTGTGGCTGTGCTGCTGCCAGATTGGCTTGTTGTTCAGATGCTAAGTCCTGTCCAGCTCTTTGTGACCCCATGGACTGTCTCCTGGAATTTGCTGTCTTTCACTGTCTCTTGGAGTTTGCTCAAATTCATGTCCATTGGGTTGGTGTTGCAATCTAACCATCTCATCCTCTGCCACCCCCTTCTCCTTTTGCCTTCAATCTTTCCCAGCATCAGTGTCTTTTCCAATGAGCTGGCTCTTCATATCAGGTGGCCAAAGTATTGGAGCTTCAGCGCAGTATCAGTTCTTCCAATGGAAACACACCTGGGTGCTCAGTCAAGTGTGACTCTTGTGCGGCTCTACGGGCTATAACCCACCAGGCTCCTCTGTCTATGGGATTTTCCAAGCAAGAGTACTAGAGTAGGTTGCCATTTCCTCCTACAAGGCATCTTCCCAAGCCAGAGATCAAACCCATGTCTCCTGTGTTGCAGGCAGAGTCTTTAAAAATATGTGTGTATCTCTTGGCAGCACTGGCCCTAGCTCCAAAACAAAAGTCAAATAAATAGCCAACTACTGAGAATCAATCATGTGGACAAGTGTTGATTCCATGCAGGAGCAAATGAAGATACGAGAAAGGCACATTTCCAGCTCTTGGGATTTAGGAGCTTACACTTTATTCCACACCCTAGACATCCCAGCACGCTCACATGCTGAGAACAATGGAAGTTTTACAATTCCAAGTAAAATTCAGTCCTGTAGGCAAAGCAAAATTTTTTCTGGAGAAAAAACATTTGAAAAGATCAATAGGATACTTTCATATTCAGAAAAATAGAAAACTCTCTTGTTATAAAACACTAGAAATTCTAGATAAAATACAAATATATATATATAACTTAATGCATAGTTGAATACATAAGAAAATTACAATTTTTTACAGTGGCCACGAATAGAAACTGAAAATATAAGGACAAGACACTGAAGAAAATCAATAAACAGATTTGTAATAAAGTGAAATAGTTTTCTAAAAGCTAAAAATATGGTCAGCAAGGGAATTCTCTGGTGGTCCAGTGCTTAGAACGCTGTGCTTCCACTGCAGGGGCACAGGTTCTATGCCCGGTCGGGGAACTAAGATCCTGCATGCTGCACGGAGGCGGCTCAAATAAATAAATAAAAATACGGTCAACGAAGTTAAACACTTAGTGGGTAGGTTTTAGACAGCAGAATAGATCTGAGACCCTTTGCAAAATTGTAGTTAAAAAGAAGAAAAATAGAAGGGGAGCAAGAGACTCCACAGTCTCTGGGATTCTCCAGGCAAGAACACTGGAGTGGGTTGCCATTTCCTTCTCCCGTGCATGCAAGTGAAAAGTGAAAGTGAAATCGCCCAGTCATGTCCAACTCCTAGCAACCCTATGGACTGTAGCCCACCAGGCTCCTCCGTCCATGGGAGTTTCCAGGCAAGAGTACTTAGAGTGGGGTGCCAGGGCCTTCTCCTGAGGGGCACGTTAGGAAAGATAATAGCTATGAAGTTTCCAGAAAGTATGACACACAGATCTTGCCAATCAGGGACCAAACATCACAGACGAAGAGAAGCTATTCATTAAAAAAAAAAAATAGCAGAAAAATATGCTCAAAATGTTGAGAAGAAATATACGGCTAAATTATCTTTCAAAAGTGAAAGTAAAATAGAGATTTTCCAACAAAAAGCATAACACTAATACCCTTTGTGAAAGTATTGCTAAAGGGTGTACTTTAGGGAAACAATTTAATCTGGAACTAAGAAGAATACTGCAAAATGAAATAGTGAACAGAGGCCTTCATAAAACTCAGTGAATATAAAACAAGCACTGACAGCATAAACAAGTAATGATTTTTAATAAAATAAATGATGATTTAGGGGAATATAAAAGCAAGGCGGACATAATGGAAAAGATCTGAGAAAGAATACATACATACATATATATCTACGGGCTCCCCTAGTGGTTCAGAGGCAAAGAATCCACCTGCAGTGCAGGAGATGAAAGATGGATCCCTGCGTGGGGAAATCCTCTGGAGAAGGAAATAGCCACCCACTCCAGTATTCTTGCCTGGGAAATCGCATGGACAGAGGAGTCTGGTGGGCTACATACAGTCCATGGGGTTTCAAGAGTCAGACATGAATTAGTGGCTAAACTATTACCACTAATTATATATAAATATACATATGTTTTGAATCACTTTACCCTACATTTGAAACATTGTAAATTTGCTGCACTTCCATAAAATAGTTAAATATTAAAAATAAACATTAAAAATTTTTTTTATTAAAAAGTAAGGTGAAGGGCTTCCCTGATGGCTCAGTGGTAAAGAATCCCGCCTGCCAATGCAAGAGACACCAGTTCAATCCCTGCTCCACAGGCTGTGGGGCAACGAAGCCTGTGAGCCACGACTATTGAGCCTGGGCTCTAGAGCCCAGGACCTGCAACGACTGAAGCCCTTGTACCCTGGAGCCCGTGCCCCACAAGAGAACCCACCACAGAGAGAAGCCCAAGCACCACAAGAGAGCAGCCCCTGCTTGCTGCAACTAGAAAAAAGCCCTTGAAGCAACGAAGACCCAGCACAGACAAAAATAAAATAAAATAATAAATAAATAAAAACTTTTTTAAAGCAAGATAGAAATAAAACTCTTAGCAATACTAACATGTAAGTTGGACTGTGCAGAGTTATTCATAAAACTTTCTAAAGCTCTTATATTGTTTGATAGAAGATGAGAGATTTTTTCCATTTTAAAAGATAATCACCCTGCTTATGAGATAGCAAAAGAGACACTGATGTATAGAACAGACTTTTGGACTCTGGGACCGGGAGAGGGTGGGATGCTTGGGGAGAATAGCATTGAAATATGTATAATATCATATCTGAAACGAGTCAGCCCAGGTACGATGCCCTATAACAGACGCCTGGGACTGGAGCACTGGGATGACCTGGAGGGATGGTGTGGGAAGGGGGGAGGGAGGAGGGTTCAGGATGGGGAACACGTGTATTCTGGTGGCGGATCCATCTCGATGTATAGTAAAAGTAATACAATATTGTAAAGTTAAGCAAAATAAAAAAAAATAATAATAAAAAAAAAAGCAGAAAAAAAAATAAAAGATAATCACCAAAGTAAGAAAAATATAATTTCCAAACCTGTAGAGATGCTGAAAGAGAATACAGAAATTTTAAGAACCTTTCATTAAATAGGGTAGATGGAATCAGTTTTATTTCTGTTCCCTTCTGAAAATACTCTAAAAATAGTATTAACATTAATAAGTGAGTTTAGCAAGGTTGCAAGATAAAAGACCAGTATGAAAAAATCAATTGTATTTCTATATGCTAGCAACAAAGAGTAGGAAATCAGAATTTAAAAAATATTTCGGGGACTTCCCTGGTGGTCCAGTGGCTAAGACTCCATGCTATCAAACCAAGGAGCCCAGGTTAAATCCCCTGATCAAGGAAATAGATCCCACATGCTGCAGCTAAGACCCAGTGCAACCAAATAAATTTTAAAAAATACTATGTACAAAAGCACCAAAAATTATGAAATACATAGGAAAAAATCTGATAAAAATGTATAAAATCTGTAAACTGAAAACTACAAAGTATTGCTAAGAGAAATCAAAGAAGACCAAAATAAGTAGAGATATATACCTTGCTCATAGATCATGATGACATATTTAAGATCATTTAAAAATCAAAATGGAATAACTGTGGTTCAGGCATTCAAAATGGAGCCAGGTGGCCACGGTGGATGTGGTTTCGGTCATGTTCTTGCACCACTGAGAACTTAAATTTCCTGAACTGTATCCAACTCAAGAACCACCAGTCCTTTTCAAAACAGTATCTACTATCAACTTTCAAATGCAACCTTGTAACTGTGTGATGGTTCTAGATCCTAATAATTTCTTGTTTAACAGGTACCCTTACTTCTTACCAGTGGCCGATCCTAATTCTTAACAAGCAATTTATATAACTTTGCAGTTTTTGCCTATATTTGCCTCCCCCGTTTTGTAGTTCATAGAACACAATTCAAGTGCTTCTTGAATTTGCATCTCCCAGGCTATAAAGTCCTCAGCTTGACTCAAATAAAACTTTTTTCTATTCCTATTATAGATTGTTTATTGATTACTTGTTGACAGTAGAAAGATACAATGTTGTTAAGATATCAGTTCTCCCCCAATTAATCTAAGTCTTCAATGCCATCCCAAATAAAGTTCCAGCAGGACTTTTTGTAGAAATTGACAAGTTGGCTCTAAAATTCACATAGAAATGCAAAGGACTAGAATAACCAAATCAATTTTGAAAAAGAAGAACAAAATTGAATGGCTTATACAACCTCATTTTAACACATTATAAAGCTATAGTAATCAAGACAATGTAGTACTGCCATCAAATAGATAAATAGATCAGTGGAGCAGAGTCCAGAAACAGAACCACAAACATAAACAACTGATTTTTTTGCAAAAATGCAGACAATTCAATGAAGCATTGTCCCCTCAACAATGCTGCTGTTGAAAACTAGATGCCACGCGTAAAATAATGAACTTCCATCTCTACCTCACACCATACACAAATATGAACTCAAAATGGATCACAGACCTAAATGTAAAACCTAAAATTGTAAAACTTGAAGACAACCCAGGAGGAAATGTGACATTTGATTATGAGAAAATTTCTTAGATGTGATACCAAAAGCAATTTTGACTAAATATTTGATAATCAGACCATCAGATTTTTCAACATTTGGCACATGGAATCACACTGTCATAGGAAAACAGAAAGACGAGTCAAAGAATGGGAGAAAATACAACTGACCCACAAATAACATGGGGGTTGGGGCACCAACCCTCCACATAGTTGAAAATCCATGTATTACCTTACAGTCAGCTTTCCATATACAGTGTTGTGCATCTGTGGACTCAACCAACTTGGGAATCTTGTAATACCTTAGTATGTATTTATGGGGGAAAATCCATGGATAAGTGGACCAGCACAGTTCAAATCCATGTTGTTCAAGGGTCAACTCTACCCGCAAAGAACATATTTGAAAAGGATGTGTATTCAAAATATTCAATTTATTTAATTCTAGAAAATACACAGTAAGTAGTCTATAATGAGAAAGCCTAGGAGGAAACGCTCCCCTGATAGCTTAGTTGGTAAAGAATACGCCTGCAATGCAGCAGACCCTGCTTCGATTCCTGGGTTGGGAAGATCCCCTGGAGAAGGGATAGGCTACCCACTCCAGTATTCTTGGGCTTCCCCTGTGGCTCAGCTGGTAAAGAATCCACCTGCAATGCAGGAGACTGGGTTTGATCCCTGGGTTGGGAAGATCCCCTGGAAAAGGGAATGGCTACCCACTTCCAGTATGCTGGCCTGGAGAATTCCATGGACTACTGCCCATGTGGTCGCAAGGAGTCGGGTACGACTGAGTGATTTTTCACTTTCACCTTCAGGGAATATATTGGATATATATGGATATATTTACTATCTCAAATGTGATGATGGTTTCACAAGAATATACATATGTCAAAATCTATCTAATTGTAAACTTTATGTGCAGTTTATTGTATGTCAATTACACCTTCGTAAAGCTCTGTTTAAAAAATTTTTTTTTAAATTAACAGCTGTCATTTATCTAGAGCTCGGCATGCTTGGTTGTTTTTCTGGTTGTATTATGTTTGCATGTTTCTATTTTATTCAGAGTAGGAACAACTCAGCTAAAAGATCACATTTCTCAATCTCCATAGGAGGTAGATATAGACATAGATTAAGTTCTGGTCAATGAGATGTTGGCAGTATATTCTACCATGGTGCACTTCTGAACAGTCTTTCTTAACAAGAATAAGCTGTGCCTTACTTCCCTGGTGGCTCAGACGGTAAAGCGTCTGTCTACAATGCGGGAGACTCCGGTTCGATCCCTGGAGAAGGAAATGACAATCCACTCCAGGACTATTGCCTGGAAAATCCCATGGACAGAGGAGGCAGGTAGGCTACAGTCCATGGGGTCGCAAAGAGTCGGACACGACTGAGCGACTTCACTTTCACTTTCTTTCTTGTCCTCTCTGTGGAAGGCAGACTTGCTGACTAGTCCAGCAGACTTCTTGGAACACAAAATGATCTTCATGAGAACAATAGACTACCTTGATTAAAATTAATTATTTGGGGCATTTTTAGTTTGTTTTGTTGTTATATTCAACTGAACCTAATCCTGATAGAGTCTCTTTCAATGATGCTTAGTATAGTGGAGCTACTTCGCAGACTTTGGAAAGGTTAGATCTTGTGACAGGTTGACACTTTAACCAGAGGTAAAGAAACAGACTTTGTCTTCATGCTTCCTGCAGGCTCACAGATGCTGCCCCAGAGGCATACTCTCCAAGTGGCTGACATGGCTTTCGCTCCATGAATCCACTCTGCTATTTTCATCCACTCTCACCTCCTTTCTGGCTGTGTACAACAGCGTATTTTCCTCACCTGCAATTGGTCTGAGTCCAGCTTGATCATTTCTTAATACTACTTTAGCTCAGTTGCACTTTCCACTGAAAACAAATAACACATTTTATGTTGCACAGCTTTTATTGCTCTAATTCGTGTTATAGCTATTATTTCACATGTTATAGCTATACTTTCACATGATCTACTAAGCCATTATGTTGAGGAGGGCAGAGAGGCCTGGCAGGAGAAGCAATATGACTTGCCAGCATCCCAAGGAAAGAGTGGACAGAACCTCAGACCAGACGAGGTTCCCTGACTCTGTACACATCCTCCTCTTCACACAGAGCTCTCCCCCTTCATTTGCTTATTCCTCCTTATTTCCAAATTTTGAAAAATTTGTCAGACCCTTGTTCTGTCGCAGAACTATGCCACGTGAAGCACTGGGGATACTGAGTAGCCAGACATGCTCTTGGCTCTCAACGAGCTCCCTAAGCAGGAGAAAACTTTTTACACATGCAGACAGTATCAAGGATAAGCATGATGGAGCCGTGATTTATGACAATTCATTGGTGTCCACATAGTGACTAGGCTGCCGTGTTAAGACAATTCTCTGGTATCTTCCCTTGTCTGTTTTTAGTAAAGAACCAGAAGATTCTGGGATTTTCCCCTTTTTTCCTTTCATTCTCAGTCCTTTCCACCTTCCATTTCATAATCATCTCCTTTGAACCTCCATGGGATAAATGGATTTTTTTCATGTGTTCCCCAGCTATTCACTATTATCTCAAAGATTTTGCCTTTCCATACCCCTTACTGACAGCTTTCTTTTTATTTCCCATTCATTTCTGAATTGGTCATTTCATCCTCATCCACTGCTTAACCAGCATATGTTCTTCCTGCTGTGAGGTGACCCCTCCACCATTTCTTGTCATCACCAAATTCCCCTTCACTCCCCCATGATTTTCTCTCTTTAGCTGTTTTTCTGGCCTTCTTCACTAGGCTTTTGGAGAGGGCACTGGCAACTCTCGGGCCTCTCTTTAAGAACTCAAGGCCTTTGGAACTCAGGGCTGGAAAAAAATGTAACCTTTCCTGAATGGCAACTTGATGGCAGACTCCCCACTAGCCCAGGGCCTAACACAGCCTGGCTCTCTAGCTAACTAACCAGGACCTTGGGCAGGTTGCTTCCTCTCTGGGCCCCAGGACCCATTTTGGTAAAGGAAGATTTTATAGGAGCCCCTACCTGGCACAGACACAATGTAATTCTAACTATACTGACCTGTGCTGTCCAATAGGCAGCCACTAGCAAGGCCACTGAGGCCTTGACAAGTGTCCAGTCCAAATTAAAATGTGTCCCAAGTGTGCAACAGACACTGGATAACAGATGACATGAAAAAAATTACATAGATTACACATTGAAATAATAGTAATTTGGATATACTAGGTTAATACAATACGTTAAAATCAATTTCACTTTCTTCTTACTGTTTTAAATGTGGTTCCAAACACATTTGCAATTACATTGGGGTTGCTCATTGTGTGTCCACTGGCCAGCACCCAGAGAACGGTCACACAGAAGCCCAGCACCATGGCTGGGGCCTGACTCACCCAAGACACGTAGTAAAAGGTACCTTAGTCACCAGGTAACCTGGAAGATACGGATCTAGACCAGGGTTTCCTCATCTGAGGATTAAGGACAGAAGCCTTGGGCAGAATCCAGGTGGTCTATTAACTTTATTTGTATTTATTCGGCTGTGCCAGGTCTTACTTTCGGAATGCTGCTGCTGCTGCTGCTAAGTCGCTTCAGTCGTGTCCGACTCTGTGCGACCCCAGAGATGGCAGCTCACCAGGCTCCCCTGTCCCTGGGACTCTCCAGGCAAGAACACTGGAGTGGGTTGCCATTTCATTCTCCAATGCATGAGAGTAAAAAGTGAAAGTGAAGCACTCGGTCGTGTCTGACTGTTAGCGACCCCAGGGACTGCAGCCTACAGGCTCCTCCATCCACGGGATTTTCTAGGCAAGAGTATTGGAGTGGGGTGCCATTGCCTTCTCCATTTGTAGAATGAGGGACCTTTAGTTGCGGCAAATGAACTCAGTTGCAGCATACGGGATCTAATTCTCTGGCCAGGAATCTAGTTCCCTGCATTCATTGAAAGCACAGAGTCTTAACCACTGGACCACGAGGGAAGTTCCCTAAACTTTAAAATTGACATCTTTATTTTCACTAGTCTCTACCTGAAATTTTACCATTTCCTTCCACTATGAGTGTAGGCAACAAGCCACTGGAATATTAGCCGTACTTGTTTCTCAGCAGTAAAAATCAGTTATTTTCCTAACGCTTTACAATTGTTGTGGAATTTCAAAATACCGTTTAATTTCATCACTACAACACCATTGTGGTAGTTATAAGACCTTCCACTGGATCTTATTATCGGGTGTGTTAATAAAGAAGCACATTTAATACTGTACCATAGATTTTCTTTTATATTTTGGTAAATATGTCTCGGTATAATTTATTTTCTTAAATGTGTTTTGGATGCTATTTCATATGCATAAAAACATTATTACTCTGAGAAGTGGTCCTTAGACTGCTAGAGGGGTCCATGGCGCACACACACACTAAAATCCCAGTCAAGGAAGACAAGCCATTTTCATTGGCAGGGGTACCGGCAGGCCTGGAGTGTAAGGGGAACCCCCACCCTGAAGGGGCTGCCAGGACAACCTAGGCTGCCCTCTGGAGACGTCTGGCGCCCTCAGTATCTGCCCAATGGACGCTTCAGTTACAGAACAAGAGAGTATAGCATCGGATCCCTCTGGTTTGGTGCAAGGACGTTTTGATATTCGCCGTTTTAAGGTCCTAAAGAGCAGACCATCGAGTATTTGAATCCATTTTAGATCACTAAATGGTTGTACAACAGATATCCTTCCTACTCCATCCCTAATCTGTCTACGATCTCAGAGCCTCACACTGGGGTCAGGGTGAACAAGACGCCCAGGAATGGGAGGGTTTACTTAGCATGATCATTGTCACCCTGCCCACTTAATTTAAATGCAGAGCACATCATGAGAAACGCTGGTCTGGACAAAGCACAAGCTGGAATCAAGACTGCCGAGAGAAATATCAATATTGATAACCTCAGATACGCAGGTGACACCACACTTTTGGCAGAAAGCAAAAAACTAAAAAACTAAACTCTTGGTGAAAGTGAAAGAGAGTGAAACAGTTGGCTTAAAACTCAACACTCAGAAAACTAATATCATGGCATCTGGTCCCATCACTTCATGGGAAATAGATGGGGAAACAGTGGAAACAGTGTCAGACTTTATTTTGGGGGGCTCCAAAATCACTGCAGATGGTGACTGCAACCATGAAATTAAAAGACACTTGCTCCTTGGAAGAAAAGCTATGACCAACCTAGACAGCATATTACAAAGCAGAGACATTACTTTACCAACAAAGGTCCATGGAGTCAAAGGTCCATTCAGTCACTCAGTGACTGAACTGTTACTTAGCATGCAAGCAGGCATAGCCTGAGAAGTTCTTAGTCCCCGGGCTGAGGTGGGCTAAAGCTCTGAACCCTTTTGGGTTGGTCTGTGTATGACAATAATCCTGTTTTGGTTTTGCTAAAACCCAAGTAAGACAGTAGGTCTTGAAAGAGGGCATCAGAGGGCAAATACACTAAAACCATTCTCACAGATAACTAGTCAGTCTAATCACACAAGGACCACACCCTTGTCTAACTCAATGAGATTAAGCCATGCCCTAGAGGCAACCTGGGATGGGGGGTCATGGTGGAGAGATATGACAGGGTGTGGTCCGCTGGAGAAGGGAATGGCAAACCACTTCAGTATTCTTGCCTTGAGAACCCCATGAACAGTATGAAAAGACAAATTGATAGGATACTGAAAGACAAACTCCCCAGGTCAGTAGGGGCCCAATATGCTACTGGAGATCAGTGGAGAAATAACTCCAGAAAGAATGAAAGGATGGAGCCAAAACAAAAAGAATACCCAGCTGTGGATGTGTCTGGTGATAGAAGCAAAGTCCGATGCTGCAAAGAGCAATATTGCATAGGAACCTGGAATGTCAGGTCCATGAATCAAGGCAAATTGGAAGTGGTCAAACAAGAGATGGCAAGAGTGAATGTCGACATTCTAGGAATTAGCGAACTAAAATGGACTGGAATGGGTGAATTTAACTCGGATGACCATTATATCTACTACTGTGGGCAGGAATCCCTCAGAAGAAATGGAGTGGCCATCATGGTCAACAAAAGAGTCCGAAATGCAGTACTTGGATGCAATCTCAAAAACGATAGAATGATCTCTGTTCGTTTCCAAGGCAAACCATTCAATGTCACAGTAATCCAAGTCTATGCCCCAACCAGTAACGCCGAAGAAGCTGAAGTTGAAAGGTTCTATGAAGACCTACAAGACCTTTTAGAACTAACACCCAAAAAAGATGTCCTTTTCATTATAGGGGACTGGAATGCAAAAGTAGGAAGTCAAGAAACACCTGGAGTAACAGGCAAATTTGGCCTTGGAATACGGAATGAAGCAGGGCAAAGACTAATAGAGTTTTGCCAAGAAAATGCACTGGTCATAGCAAATACCCTCTTCCAACAACACAAGAGAAGACTCTATACATGGACATCACCAGATGGTCAACACCGAAATCAGATCGATTATATTCTTTGCAGCCAAAGATGGAGAAGCTCTATACAATCAGCAAAAACAAGACCAGGAGCTGACTGTGGCTCAGACCATGAACTCCTTATTGCCAAATTCAGACTGAAATTGAAGAAAGTAGAGAAAACTACTAGACCATTCAGGTATGACCTAAATCAAATCCCTTATGATTATACAGTGGAAGTGAGAAATAGATTTAAGGGCCTAGATCTGATAGATAGAGTGCCTGATGAACTATGGAATGAGGTTCGTGACATTGTACAGGAGACAGGGATCAAGACCATCCCCATGGAAAAGAAATGCAAAAAAGCAAAATGGCTGTCTGGGGAGGCCTTACAAATAGCTGTGAAAAGAAGAGAAGCGAAAAGCAAAGGAGAAAAGGAAAAATATAGACATCTGAATGCAGAGTTCCAAAGAATAGCAAGAAGAGATAAGAAAGCCTTCTTCAGTGATCAATGCAAAGAAATAGAGGAAAACAACAGAATGGGAAAGACTAGGGATCTCTTCAAGAAAATCAGAGATACCAAAGGAACATTTCATGCAAAGATGGGCACAATAAAGGACAGAGATGGTGTGGATCTAACAGAAGCAGAAGATATCAAGAAGAGGTGGCAAGAATACACAGAAGAACTGTACAAAAAAGAGCTTCAAGACCCAGATAATCATGATGATGTGATCACTGACCTAGAGCCAGACATCTTGGAATGTGAAGTCAAATGGGCCTTAGAAAGCATCACTACAAACAAAGCTAGTGGAGGTGATGGAATTCCAGTGGAGCTATTCCAAATCCTGAATGATGATGCTGTGAAAGTGCTACACTCAATATGCCAGCAAATTTGGAAAACTCAGCAGTGGCCACAAGATTGGAAAAGGTCAGTTTTCATCCCAGTCCCAAAGAAAGGCAATGCCAAGGAGTGCTCAAACTACCGCACAATTGCACTCATCTCACACGCTAGTAAAGTAATGCTCAAAATTCTCCAAGCCAGGCTTCAGCAATATGTGAACCGTGAACTTCCTGACGTTCAAGCTGGTTTTAGAAAAGGCAGAGGAACCAGAGATCAAATTGCCAACATCCGCTGGATCATGGAAAAAGCAAGAGAGTTCCAGAAAAACATCTATTTCTGCTTTATTGACTATGCCAAAGCCTTTGACTGTGTGGATCACAATAAACTATGGAAAATTCTGAAAGAGATGGGAATACCAGACCACCTGATCTGCCTCTTAAGAAATCTGTATGCAGGTCAGGAAGCAACAGTTAGAACTGGTCATGGAACAACAGACTGGTTCCAAATAGGAAAAGGAGTACGTCAAGGCTGTATATTGTCACCATGTTTATTTAACTTATATGCAGAGTACATCATGAGAAATGCTGGACTGGAAGAAACACAAGTTGGAATCAAGATTGCCGGGAGAAATATCAATAACCTCAGATATGCAGATGACACCACCCTTATGGCAGAAAGTGAAGAGGGGCTAAAAAGCCTCTTGATGAAAGTGAAAGTGGAGAGTGAAAAGGTTGGCTTAAAGCTCAACATTCAGAAAACGAAGATCATGGCATCTGGTCCCATCACTGCATGGGAAATAGATGGGGAAACAGTGGAAACAGTGTCAGACTTTGTTTTTCTGGGCTCCAAAATCACTGCAGATGGTGACTGCAGCCATGAAATTAAAAGACGCTTACTCCTTGGAAGGAAAGTTATGACCAACCTAGATAGCATATTCAAAAGCAGAGACATTACTTTACCAACAAAGGTTCGCCTAGTCAAGGCTATGGTCTTTCCTGTGGTCATGTATGGATGTGAGAGCTGGACTGTGAAGAAGGCTGAGCGCCGAAGAATTGATGCTTTTGAACTGTGGTGTTGGAGAAGACTCTTGAGAGTCCCTTGGACTGCAAGAAGATCCAACCAGTCCATTCTGAAGGAGATCAATCCTGGAATTTCTTTAGAAGGAATGATGCTAAAGCTGAAACTCCAGTATTTTGGCCACCTCATGCGAAGAGTTGACTCATTGGAGAGACTCTGATGCTGGGAGGAGGAGTGAGGGCAGGAGGAGAAGGGGACGACGGAGGATGAGATGGCTGGATGGCATCACTGTCTCGATGGATGCGAGGTGAGGGGGGGGGGGGGGGGGGGGGGGGGGGGGGGGGGGGGGGGGAGGGGGGGGGGGGGGGGGGGGGGCGGGGCGGGGGGAGTGATCGGATGTGAAGAAGAAACACAAAATATATAAAAAAAAACACAAAAAAAAATTTTTCTTTTTTTTTGGGGGGGTGGAAAAAAAAGAAGGGAAAGAAAAAAAACCAGGGGAAGAAAGGGAATTTTTGGGGGGGGGGGGGAAAGGGGGGGGGGAAAAAAAAAAAATTTTTTTAAAAAAAAAAACCGGTGTTAAAAAAAACCCCCTTTTTAAAAAAAAAAGAAAAAACTTTAAAAAAGGACATCACCAGGTGGTTAAACACAAAAAAAATATTTTTTTTTTTTTTGCCCCCAAAGGTGGAGAAGCTCTATACAATCAAAAAAAACAAGACCAGGGGCTGACTGTGGCTCGGACCATGAACTCCTTATTGCCAAATTCAGACTGAAATTGAAGAAAGTAGGGAAAACTACTAGACCATTCAGGTATGACCTAAATCAAATCCGTTATGATTATGCAGTGGAAGTGAGAAATAGATTTAAGGGCCTAGATCTGATAGATAGAGTGCCTGATGAACTATGGAATGAAGTTCGTGACATTGTACAGGAGACAGGGATCAAGACCATCCCCATGGAAAAGAAATGCAAAAAAGCAAAATGGCTGTCTGGGGAGGCCTTACAAATAGCTGTGAAAAGAAGAGAAGCGAAAAGCAAAGGAGAAAAGGAAAGATATAAACATCTGAATGCAGAGTTCCAAAGACTAGCAAGAAGAGATAAGAAAGCCTTCTTCAGTGATCAATGCAAAGAAATAGAGGAAAACAACAGAATGGGAAAGACTAGGGATCTCTTCAAGAAAATCAGAGATACCAAAGGAACATTTCATGCAAAGATGGGCACGATAAAGGACAGAGATGGTGTGGATCTAACAGAAGTAGAAGATACTAAGAAGAGGTGGCAAGAATACACAGAAGAACTGTACAAAAAAGAGCTTCAAGACCTAGATAATCATGATGATGTGATCACTGACCTAGAGCCAGACATCTTGGAATGTGAAGTCAAATGGGCCTTAGAAAGCATCACTACGAACAAAGCTAGTGGAGGTGATGGAATTCCAGTGGAGCTATTCCAAGTCCTGAATGATGATGCTGTGAAAGTGCTACACTCAATATGCCAGCAAATTGGGAAAACTCAGCAGTGGCCACAAGATTGGAAAAGGTCAGTTTTCACCCCAGTCCCAAAGAAAGGCAATGCCAAAGAATGCTCAAACTACCGAACAATTGCACTCATCTCACACGCTAGTAAAGTAATGCTCAAAATTCTCCAAGCCAGGCTTCAGCAATATGTGAACCGTGAACTTTCCTGATGTTCAAGCTGGTTTTAGAAAAGGCAGAGGAACCAGAGATCAAATTGCCAACATCTGCTGGATCATGGAAAAAGCAAGAGAGTTCCAGAAAAACATCTATTTCTGCTTTATTGACTATGCCAAAGCCTTTGACTGTGTGGATCACAATAAACTATGGAAAATTCTGAAAGAGATGGGAATACCAGACCACCTGATCTGCCTCTTAAGAAATCTGTATGCAGGTCAGGAAGCAACAGTTAGAACTGGTCATGGAACAACAGACTGGTTCCAAATAGGAAAAGGAGTACGTCAAGGCTGCATATTGTCACCATGTTTATTTAACTTATATGCAGAGTACATCATGAGAAATGCTGGACTGGAAGAAACACAAGTTGGAATCAAGATTGCCAGGAGAAATATCAATAACCTCAGATATGCAGATGACACGACTCTTATGGCAGAAAGTGAAGAGGGGCTAAAAAGCCTCTTGATGAAAGTGAAAGTGGAGAGTGAAAAGGTTGACTTAAAGCTCAACATTCAGAAAACGAAGATCATGGCATCTGGTCCCATCACTGCATTGGAAATAGATGGGGAAACAGTGGAAACAGTGTCAGACTTTGTTTTTCTGGGCTCCAAAATCACTGCAGTTGGTGACTGCAGCCATGAAATTAAAAGACGCTTGCTCCTTGGAGGGAAAGTTATGACCAACTTAGATAGCATATTCAAAAGCAGAGACATTACTTTACCAACAAAGGTTCGCCTAGTCAAGGCTATGGTCTTTCCTGTGGTCATGTATGGATGTGAGAGCTGGACTGTGAAGAAGGCTGAGCGCCGGAGAATTGATGCTTTTGAACTGTGGTGTTGGAGAAGACTCTAGAGAGTCCCTTGGACTGCAAGAAGATCCAACCAGTCCATTCTGAAGGAGATCAATCCTGGAATTTCTTTAGAAGGAATGATGCTAAAGCTGAAACTCCAGTATTTTGGCCACCTCATGCGAAGAGTTGACTCATTGGAGAAGACTCTGATGCTGGGAGGGATTGAGGGCAGGAGGAGAAGGGGACGACAGAGGATGAGATGGCTGGATGGCATCACTGACTCGATGGATGTGAGTCTGAGTGACCTCCGGGAGCTGGTGATGGACAGGGAGGCCTGGCGTGCTGCGGTTCATGGGGTCGCAAAGAGTCAGACACGACTGAGCGACTGATCCGAAACCCTCCTCTGGCAGATGACCCTCCTCTCCCTCAGATATGCAGATAACACCAGCCTTATGGCAGAAAGTGAAGAGGAACTAAAAAGCCTCTTGATGAAAGTGGAAGTAGAGAGTGAAAAAGTTGGCTTAAAGCTCAACATTCAGAAAATGAAGATCATGGCATCTTGTCCCATCACTTCATGGGAAATAGATGGGGAAACAGTGGAAACAGTGTCAGACTTTATTTTTCTGGGCTCCAAAATCACTGCAGATGGTGACTGCAGCCATGAAATTAAAAGACGCTTACTCCTTGGAAGGAAAGTTATGACCAACCTAGAGAGCATATTCAAAAGCGGAGACATTACTTTGCCAACAAAGGTTCGTCTAGTCAAGGCTATGGTTTTTCCTGTGGTCATGTATGGATGTGAGAGTTGGTCTGTGAAGAAGGCTGAGTGTAAAGAATTGATGCTTTTGAACTGTGGTGTTGGAGAAGACTCCTGAGAGTCCCTTGGACTGCAAGGAGACCCAACCAGTCCATTCTGAAGGAGATCAGCCCTGAAATTTCCTTGGAAGGAATGATGCTGAAGCTGAAACTCCAGTACTTTGGCCACCTCATGTGAAGAGTTGACTCATTGGAAAAGACTCTGATGCTGGGAGGGATTGGGGGCAAGAGGAGAAGGGGACGACAGAGGATGTATGGCTGGATGGCATCACTGACTCAATGGATGTGAGTCTGGGTAGACTCCGGGAGTTGGTGATGGACAGGGAGGCCTGGCGTGCTGAGATTCATGGGGTTGCAAAGAGTCGGACACAACTGAGTGACTGAACTGAACTGAACTGAACCTCTGGCAACTAGCCTGAGGGCAGGGCTCTGACAAAAGCTACAGAGAAATATGGTTGCGGGATTCTTCCCCATCAGCCAACTTCTCCCAGGTACCCTCAGCTACTAAGAAAAGGCCTTCGAGGAACTCAGTTGCACCCATGGAGCTCAACTGCTGCTGCTGCTAAGTCACTTCAGTCGTGTCCGACTCTGTGCGACCCCATAAACAGCAGCCCACCAGGCTTCCCCGTCCCTGGGATTCTCCAGGCAAGAACACTGGAGTGGGTTGCCGTTTCCTTCTCCAATGCACGAAAGTGAAAAGTGAAAGTGGAGTCGCTTCAGTGGTGTCCGACTCTTAGCAACCCCATGGACTGCAGCCCACCAGACTCCTCCATCCATGGGATTTTCCAGGCACGAGTACTGGAGTGGGGTGCCGTTGCCTTCTCCAGGAGCTCAACTACTAAGTGTATAAAGACAGTTGCCCCTCTCAGGACACCATATGCCCAGGCAGTCCTGCTTCTGTGTACCAGCTCTCATTCAACACAGAGCAAAGCAGGGGCCCTTATCCCTACAGCATAGCTTGCCCAGGACCACACAGCCATTACGTAAAGCAGCCAACATTTAAAGTAAATCTGTCAACTCCAGAGTGATTTCCCCCAACAGGCTACCTGAAACCAAACAACACTGAAATCAATGGGCAGAAGGTGGAAGCCCTTTTACAGAACTCAGCTGATCTCCAACTAACCAATGCAATTTTTAAAAGAGGCTTGATTTTGTCTCTTCCTTCTCCTGTTCTCCAAGCCAGGCCCTGTTTCCTGTAGCTGCCAAAAAGAATCAGTCCAGTAGCAGCACCTCAACTTCTGCTACCAACACTTGCCCTGGAGAAGTCCTAAAAGGAAGAGAGGCTTTTGCTTCCAATCCCAAGTCAAATCCACTGCAGACCTACAGCCCAGTAGTGGGATCTGGAGCCAGGCGTTTTGCCTATGGGCCCAAGGTCCTCATCTGTGGAATGAAGGGACTGGACTTAAGTGGATGTGAAAGTTGGACTATAAAGAAAGCTGAGCGCCGAAGAATTGATGATGCATTTGAACTGTGGTGTTGGAGAAGACTCTTGAGAGTCCCTTGAGCTGCAAGGAGATCCAACCAGTCCATCCTAAAAATCAGTCCTGGGTGTTCATTGGGAGGACTGATGTTGAAGCTGAAACTCCAATACTTTGGCCACCTGATGCAAAGAGCTGACTCATTGGAAAAGACTCTGATGCTGGGAAAGATTGAAGGCAGGAGGAGAAGGGGATGACAGAGAATGAGAAGGTTGGATGGCATCACCGACCCAGTGGACATGAGTTTGGGTGGCCTCCGGGAGTTGGTGATGGATAGGGAGGCCTGGCGTGCTGCAGTCCACGGGGTCCCAAAGAGTCAGACACGACTGAGCGACTGAAATGAACTGAACTGAATTGAGTGATGATGGCCAACTTTGGGAAACACCACAGTAGATTGTAGCAATAGAGAAACTAAGAAGTAGGAGCTGATGTTCCTGTCTCCCTAGTGAAGACTTAATTTAATAAAGATCTTCCAGGAAAAAAAAAAAAAAAAAGTCTAGACTTCTAGGCCCTGACAGCTCTCATAAACAGCATTAGTCCAACAACCTAAGGCCATCTCCTGTTGAGAAATGAGTTTGACCACTAGATGGCAGACATAAGCCAGACAGCGTCATTCTACAGCTTGACCCACTTCCTAGCTTCCTCTGTAAAACTGGAGCAGGACCACATTGCTTACATTCTTTGCAGGACTCAAGACTGGTAAAGTCCCAGGAGTTATCATCAAAGTCAGGAATTTCAGGACCTGAAAAGAGTCCATGGTGCACAGGGCACGCACTGATAAAGAGGAATCTGAAAACATCCTCAACTCTAGCGCCCTTGGTAGGAGCCTCCTGGGCCTGTCAGATAAAAACCCCATGTGACACGTGAGCCTGTAAGGAGAGGTCAGGCTGGCTTTCCCTGGCCCCGGGCGGTCAGAACTCAACTGTGGTGAACCCAAGGCCACGTCATCCTCACTCAGCAACACCGTGGACACCTCATTGTAAAAGGGCGTGCCAAGCATAGATCGCTCTGTGTGAAAAATGAGTTTATGTGATGCACAGTTTCACAGTCTCCCGTCCATTCATTCGAGGAGCCATGTCTGGATAAACCTTTGCTGTTGTTTAGTTGCTAAGTCTTGTCTGACTCTTTGTGACCCCATGGACTGTAGCCCTCCAGGCTCCTCCGTCCATGGGATTTCCCAGGCAGGAATACTGGAGTGAGTTACCATTTTCTTCTCCAGGGGATCTTCCCAGCCCTTCGATCAAACCCCGTGTCTCCTGCATTAACAGGTGAATTCTTTACCATTGGGCCACCAGGGAAGTCCCGGATAAATCTTTAGTCCTGGCTCAAATTGATTCCACTGGCTAATTTGTTGTTTCAGTTCACGGTTTATTGCGAAGATAAACCGTGGAAAGTTAACTTCATATTGGGTTTTAGCAAATGTGTCTAAACTGTTTTAAACTGCCCTCAGCATCAGATGATGACAGAAATCGATCCCTGTGGTCCCCTCCTCTCAAAGCTACTGTCCCACATCCTAGGTCTCCTTCCCCACCTCTCATCTGTAGATCTTTTATGCAGGTCCTAACTGGTTTCTTTCAATCTCAGTCGAGGTGGTCTGACTCGAGCAGCACTTACTCATCAAACTAGTGAGTCCAGGCTGTGGAGCAGTAGGTGGCTCAAAGGACATTGTGACAGATGGGTGGGGAGGGAAAGCGAATGGCTCAAGAGCTTCGCTGGCCTGCACCACTGCCCCTCCAGTTACAAGGAAGCAGAACTGAGTTCTGAGAAATGAGCGAAGTCCCAAGCAAAGCATCCAGCTCCAGACACGGTACACAGATTGGGGAGATGTGAGAGCAATGCGCAGAGAAAACTGGATCACAGCTAAAGTGATTGTAAAACCATGGCTCACAAGGTTTTCATCTGCCTGCAGATAATCACCAAGCTTGATAACACACACCTATGTGTTATTTAAAAACATACCAGCCTTCTGAGATGGATTCCTCTGAAA
Organism: Tragelaphus eurycerus; assembly: GCA_935064755.1. Lineage (NCBI taxonomy): Eukaryota > Metazoa > Chordata > Mammalia > Artiodactyla > Bovidae > Tragelaphus > Tragelaphus eurycerus. Next base: position 5,535,423 of record CAKXYN010000095.1, on the reverse strand, counting down.
TTCAAGTTCTTTTGGACCCAAACTCCTTGGTGGGTTTGCCTCTGTCCTTGAGACAAGTGGCTGGAAATAGCAGGATTGCTCGGCACACAGATGAGGGTCATGTGGTGCCTGGGGACAGGGGGGAAGGGACACGGAGAAGGTGGGGAGCGAGGCGGGACTGGGGTGCTACAAAGAGGGCAAAAGCCAATTATTTTAAGATCTCTGGTGGTGGGTGGCCTAGATCTTTTAATAATGAGGTCGATGGTTATCTGCATTGATTGTATGACTATAAACTAAATAGATAGTCACTTAAGGTAATCACACACATGGATGTATGTGTATTCAGCTTGAAGTTGTTCATTGTTATAACGCCAAGTTTCCTCCAGCCAATAGGGGTTTAGAATGTTTTGTTTTGGCTTCTATTATTAAAGTCGAGGAAGGGATGGCAAAGGGAGGGGTGGGAGGGAAGACACTGCACAAACTGGATGACCTCAGAGGAAGCAGAGCCAGCTAGAGCCAGAGAACAGAAGCCTCCCAGGGACACTGGCCTGGCTTTCAGGGATGGAGCAGAAGTGCACGCATGGAGGCCTGCGGTGCAGCAGAGGATGGGGAAGCTTAGCGACAACAGGCTGGTGCCCATATCGAGCCAGCGAAGGCCTAGAGCGCTACCCTCCCGTCGCCCACTGGCCTCGGTCACTGTTCCTCCGGCACAAGCACCACAAAGAAGGCAAGAGTGGGTTCTTTTCTGTTCAGTCTTTATTTACAGCAAAGTACAGAGTATGTGGTCATTTAAGTGCTAACAAGTAAGTGCAGGGCAGTAGAAGGAAAAGGGGAAAGTGCAAGCATCTGAAAGACCAAAAAAAAAAAAAAAGGCCTACGACTCTATTTACCTACTCACCCTGTGCCTGAGGCAGGACCAGCCAGGCACTCACCACCTCTAAGGGTGGCCGGACACGGCCTTGAAGCCAGCCTGCTGTCTGAGGAGGGCTGCAGAAGGCGCAGAGACCAAGCTCAAGAGGAGAACTCAGCTCCAGACTCGCCCCAACGGTTTCCCGAGCATCCTTGTCTCGCTCTCATCTGCTGGGACACTGAGACTCTGCCCCTCTATCTTCAGGTCAGGGGAAAGGGCAGGAGTGGCAGAAGAGCCCTTTCCCGAAGCCCAGCCCTGAGACCCGGAACCACCCTTGCCTGCCTCGCTCACGTGGTCATTGACAGGCAGCTGGGAGACTCCAGGGTAGAGGAGAACATTTCCCTGCAAGAGGCTACTATTTCCTCCCAATGGCTCTGGGCCCTGGGGCAGGTCAAGGTTGCTGAATCAGGAACGCTGCACAACAGCAGCAAAGAAGGTGATGCACCAACCAGCTGGGCTCTGGCCCCTCCTGCACACAAACTTGACCTCGCAGCCTCACAAGAGGCTGGCATCCCACCCTGGGCACCATGACGAGCATCCAAGCCAGCCCAGAGAGGCAGCAAGCCAAAGTCCTTGACCGTCCAGCAGCCAAGACCACAGTGGGTTGTTGCGGTTTACAGGCTCTGAAGGGTGAACTGGAGACTTCTGCGGTACCCTCCATGGCCTGTTCTTCATAGACCATCGCCTCTCAAGGGCCCACCCTATCCACTCCAAAACCAATGATGCCTGAGGTAACAACACTGCATCTTCCTCACACACACTCCCAGCTCTCTGCTCCTGTTGGTCCCAGGGTAGCAGAAGTTCCATTAGCGTGAAGGCGTGTGGGACCAAGACTTCCCACGACACAGCGCCTGTTGCCTAAGCACATGGTCCTTGGACAACACCTGCAGAGAGGGAGAAGCAGGCACCACCGGGCATCTCTGAAGCCAAGAGACTCCCACGCGTACACTACCAACACTGCCCTCCTCTGCTCATCCGTGTTGCCTCCCCAGACAGCGAACAGTAACCATTTCTGGCCTAATAATTCTATCTGATGCTCCAGCAAAAACAGATCCAGTGGGCTTCCCTGGTGGCTCAGAGGGTAAAGTGTCTGCCTGCAATGCAGGAGACCCAGGTTCGATCCCTGGGTTGGGAAGATCCCCTGAAGAAGGAAATGGTAACCCACTCCAGTATTCCTGCCTGGAGAATCCCATGGACAGAGGGGCCTGGTGGGCTACAGTCCACGGGGTCGCAAAGAGTTGGACACAACTGAGCGACTTCACTTTCTTTCTTTCTAGTGGCTCTTAAAATACCAATTCCAGGATTTGCTGCATGGAAAGATCAGGTTCAGATAGATACCCAGTTGGCTAAATGCCGGGGTCCCCACAGGGCAGAGCCTCCTATCCCCTCCTTGCCCCAGACTTTCTGTGTCACAGAACCAGAGGAGTCATTAGCATGGCCAGCGAGCCCCCAGCTAAGAGGCCAAGATATCAAGAGATGAGGCTTCCCTGGTCGCTCACACAGTACAGAATCTGCCTGCAGTGCAGAAGACCCAGGTTCAAAGCCTGGGTCTGGAAAATCCCCTGCAAAAGGGAATGGCTACTCACTCCACTAGTCCCACCTGGAGAACTCCACGGACAGAGGAGCCTGGTGGGCTACCGTCCGCTGGATGGCAAAGAGTCAGACACGACTGAGGGACTAACACTCTGACTTTACCAAGAGGCAGGGCAGCCCAAGAACTGTTTCCCACCAAGGACAGGGCGACTCGGAGACCCTGGAGGCTTGGTCCCAACACCACGAGTGGATGAAAAAGCAGCTACGTAAGTCAAGGCTCAGAGATGAGAAGACTCCATCTTCCAAGGCAGTAGGATAGACAGCCAAGGCACTGAATGGTTTGGCACCTGGGAGCTTCAAGTAAAGTTGAGCGTGCTACCCACCCAGGGGCCAAGGCTCCCCGAGACACTGGGGAGACAGACAGGCCCAACAAAGCAGGAGGCCCTTGGGTCCTCAGGATCCTAACCCAGGCGTGCCATCCACCCTTCACCTCAGAACTACACAAGGCATGACTGGAAAGATAATCAATACTGGTTTGGAAATGCGCACTTCAGAAATCAGCCAACCCACTGGGCACTGGCCTTCAGAACAGGCACCTTGGGGGCCTTCCCTTGCTCCAACTCAGCAGTTGCTACTCTCGGGGGCTCCTTCCAGAGCCTGTAGTCCAGTCTCCTGAAGGTCTCAGGGATGGCAAAGCCCTGTTGCGGATTAGGTTTGACTTTTAGACACAGCCCAACAGAGTCAGAGTCAAATGGAGTCCAGAAAAGGGGAAGCAGACCGGGTGAGGCTGAGCCCACAGGAACAATTCAATGTGACTGGAGTTAATGGTGTTGGATTTATCAGAATGGCTCCAAGGGGCTACAAAAGCAATGGAAAGAGAAGGGATGCCCAAAATGTTTCAGGCTGTGGCAGCCACAAGGGAGTAACTAAGGGCGTAGCCTATCGAGCACTGAGATGGTCCACGCCGAGATTAAAAGGTTCTGGCTCTTCTGCAGTTAAAAGATGAGGCTTTAGAACACTATACTCAGCTCCTCCATCTCACTAGGTCCCCTGCTTCCTCTAGCCCTCCCCACCAAGAATCTTCAGGCATCTGTACTGCTTCCAAAGAAGCAAGTTTCCACCAAGAGGGAGCCTCAGAGAAAGCTAGAATTCTCCACCCCAAATGTCTTCAGCCTAAGACTCCAACTTGCAATTTAAAAACGCTACTCTTCCTCCCCACCCCTGTGCCCAGCTGCCAGGTGACGTGGCTGCATGGTAAATAAGTAAATCGGTGTGGCCGTGATACTGCCCCTGTTGTCTTCACCTCGCTGCAGATCCCTCAGGGTGGGGAACACACGCTACAGCTCCCTATAGAGCAGAGCTCTCTGGCTGCCCTGGGAGGGCCTGGCTGCCAGAAGAGGTCCTCAACCAAAGCCCAGGCTGCTAGGGTCCACTGTGCACCCCACAATCTGGGGGAAAGCCTGAGGGCTATCATTGGTGACCTCCCCGGAAGACGTCAGCATCTCAGATGCTACGACAGGCACAGTCCCTCTTTCCCCACTCTGTCAGCAAGCAACCCCATTGCATCCCCACCAGGAAAGGAGAGAGAAGCCGCTCTGGTTTTCAGAAGCGGGTGAGGAAGGAAGGAAACAGCGAGCCGCCTGAGCAGCCAGAGGTGGGGTCGGGGCAAGAAGAAAACACAGAAGACTCGTTCCCCTCCGTGGGCTTCTTCCCTGAGTTTGATTTTTTAATTGAGGTCTTGCCTAATTTCAACTCAGAAAAAAAAGAGAGAGAGAGAGAGAAGAAAAAATAAAAGAGGATCTCTTATCCACATTATCCTAAAGCTCCAGCTCCAAGAAGGTAGCATCTGGCAGGGGAGGCGATCAAAGGTTCCAAACTCCACTTCCAATGAGTCGCACAGACGTGGAGAGCCACGAGCCCCGAGCCTCCCTTCCAAGGCCACCTGAGCCTGCCCCACCGGGCACACGCTGGGTACCAGGCCTCCGGTGAAACCCCAGGTCCAGCCCCCAACACACTCAAGGACAGGCCCTCCTGCAGAATACTTACGGCAAACAGCTGTACAGTATTTGTACATTTACACAAAAATAGATCCTTTTATATATATATATATGTATTTATAACTGGTTACACGTTGGACTCATAATTAGGCATCACCAGTAGTAGTTGGCACAGTTTGTCATTTAAGCTCAGGGTCAACTTCTGTCTCATTTCGTCGCTCCAAAGTACCAAAAAAAAAAAAAAAAAAGGCATTTCATCTCCATGGTGTTTTCTTAAATACAGCAATGTCATAGGAAACCACATGTATAGATGCACAGTGCCTCCTGCCCCCTCCTCCGGCCCTGTGGAGACGGGGTCAGTGCGGCCGGCTGCTGGACTCCGAGGCCTGCCTCTTGCGTGAAGGAGTGTAGCCGTTGAGATAGCCATTGGTCTGTCGTTTGGAGAGCCCCCCGTTCAGGATGTCCTGGATGTGCTGCACGATGAGGTTGATGGCCACTGTGGAGCAGAGAAGGGCAGAGTGTCAGGGGCACACTGGGCTGGGGCAGGGCTGCGGGGCTGTTTGGGTGGAGGGCACACAGGAACCGGAGATGCAAAACTGCTCCAGGAAGCCGGCTCCGCTGCTTGTGGGCAGTCACCCGAACTCCCCAGACCTCTACGGGGGCTAACATGACCCCGCGGCAGAGTTCTCAGAGTAGGACAACCCGGGACACAGTAAGACCTGAATGTGAGGCTTTTTATCAGGAGGCGATCAGAGGCAAGAACTGGATGGAAGCAATCAACCCAAATTCTGCAGACATGAGGACTAGCCTTCGTTCTGACACCATTCCACCAGGGAACCTACCAGCTCCCGACCCCAAAGACAGGGAACCCCACAGAAGGCCCTCTCCTCCAAAGGTAAGACTGGACTCTCCTTCCTTAGCCTCAGAAACAAATCATATGCTTCAAGCACATGATCAATGTTAACATCACCAAAAACAAGACAAACATCAAGTGCTTTCTGGGGTGATGCCCCAAGCACATGGCTCCCCCAGGGCATTCCCCATGCTGTATGAGCTGAAGCCAATCCTGAGGACACAAAGGCAAACCCAAGCTGAGGGCTGTTCTACAAAAACAACGGGCCTGTACTCCTCAAAAATGTAGTGTCACAAAAAACAAAGAAAGGCTGAGGAAGGTTAAAGGACTCAATATTAAGTGTCCTGGATGTGACGAGTGCACTGTGGCTCGAATGAAGTGAAATTTTCATTGCTGAGACTAACTCCCAAATGGCTCAGCAAAAAAATTAACTTTTTAAACAGAGGAAAACTGAAATAAATTATAAAGAGAATAGGAAGACAGGGTCTTCTCCCAATTCAACTCTGCCCCATTACTCCTAAATCCAGAGATATTCCTACTTTCTAGACAAGGCAAAGCTAAAGCATAAATACACAGTGGTAAAAATCCTTTCCACCCCAAGAAAAGCTACCTTGAGCTTTCTAAATGAAATTAAGAAGGAACTGTGCTTTTACTAAAAAATGGCCTTAGATACAAGGTGCCCATGGATCACTAGGAACAGCAGCAGAAGGTACCCACAGCCCTCCCATCACTGCCAGAGGAGCAAGAATAAGCTCACGTCTGTCCCCGTTGATGTACATGCATAAACACGGTGGCCTGTCCTTGACACCGGGTGTGGAGGTATGAATCCCTTCTGGCTATAGCAGCAGCCAGAGCCTAAGCCACACCTACAGAGCCTTGTTTGGTTACCACATCCTATCCAAAGTATAACGGACGACGGGAGCAGTCGTGCCCCATGCATGGCACCCCACGGGCACTCACCGAGATTATCTGCACCTCTAGGAATGATCACGTCAGCGTACTTCTTTGTCTGTGGAGAAAGATATTTATAACACATTAGATGGATTGCAATGCATTAAAGAGAGAAGCTGGGCCAAGCCCTTCCCTGAGGGAATGTGAAGAAAGGGCCAGCCTTCTCCTACTAATCCTAGACGGCAATAATCTGTTATTTCCAATGTAATATATTTTATCCACTTTATCTAATTTATAATAGATCAACTTTTTCCTGAGTTCTCATTAACATTTAACATTTTTTCAGCTTACAATCTGCACAATGAACATGGTCTTGGAAACTAAATATATAACTGCCTCTTCACCACTGTGAAAAGCCTCAATTCATAAAACCCAAACTTAGGAAGAAGCAGTTCACCGTGGACTTCAACAGTTTGTCTAGTCGGAAGAAGTTAAGTCCCACTGATGACCATTTTCACCGGCTCTGTTATGACACAGCCTTAAGAAAAAATAAAGCGCACAGTTTTTGGGGTTTTTGGTTTACTAAGACTTTGTGAACCATTTTACAAACTACTGTGTCCTGGTGAGGCTGTGTACACAATGCCTCAGGCCGTGGGTCTTCACCCTGCGCCGTGTCCACACTACAGCTGTGGAAGGCCAGAGGCCCAGAGTGAACGAGGCAGACGATGTATCAGGCCCAAGCTCACACAGAGTGAGCTGCTGTTTCCTGAGCTGAGTGGCTGCACAGTGGGAACTAGTAGAAACAACCTAGAAAATACTTAAAATTCTGAGTTCCGCTACAACAAAGTTAAACAGCAGAAAAGTTGGCAGTAAACTCTAATCTATGTCCAAAAAGAATACTTTGCATTCTTATTATTAAGCTAGAAAGAGCCAGAGAGGTCCTCAGATGGATGGGTAGAACTTCAGAGCGCCACAGCCATCTCTGCCCTCTCCCCAGAAACCTAATCCTGTGACCCAGGCCTCTCCAGGGAATGAGCAGGGCATCAGGGTTACTCAGGCTGACTCACACAGCCTGCCTGGTTCCGGATCTGAAACACAAGTCAAGTCGGTTTTGAAGCAAAACCTACTAACATACTTGAAGAAACAAAGACAGCTTGGGATCATATTTTTCCAGTACAGAAGAAAGAAGTTAATTATTGACATTAAGAGAAGTAGAGAAATCCCCACCCTACACTATTTCCCAATAGCCCCACATGAGCCAGTCTCCCTAAAGGTATCACAGAAGATCAGACGAAGACCCAGCCTCTCTCACACTCTCTCAGGGCTGAACTCTAAATTCTCAAGGAGTGAGAACATGGTTTAGTCAACTTCAAAAAGACGTATGAGGAGGTATGAGTCTCCTGAGCTAAAACTCTTTCCAAAGCTAGGCTCTCTCCTATGCCTTCCTCTTTCATACCCCACCACTCCACCTCTTGCCCCTGACAGCCTTCCCCAAACGTTTGCCTGACTTTCCTCAGGAAACTGGGGTGCCTTCTAGGCTGAGGGCTGATTCACTAAAAGCTGAACACTGCCCAGTCCCTACTCTTACTTCTCTGAAAGTATTCTCACTAGAGAGTTCCCAGCTCATGGGGAGGCCTGACGAGCCTGGGCTAGGGTAGAAGTACAGGAAGCCTGCTCCTCCATGGTACACCTTCCAAAGGGGAACTTACATAGGGACCAATGACAAGCTCAAAATAGGGCTCAAAGGTGGTGGCAGAAGAGATTCAGAAGGGAAGACTCTGCAGCTGAGGTCTCACGCATCAACATGCCAACCATCACAAATCTTCTAAAGACCCAAGTGGTCAAATCTATCCTTGGATACTATGCATCCTTAATAAAATGCCTCCCCATGAGCTCACCAAGTGAGAAGTGTACAGCTTGCAGGAATATGGGACAGCAGGATCCTGAAGGGCCACCCTGAAAAAGAGTGGCAAAGCCCCGTGGTAGGGGACGAAGCACCAGAGCCTGTTCTTTCTTAGGACTCGACAGAGGAGCAGTCAGAGGAGTGAGTGAGATCCTGGCCAGGGAGCTCAACTGACAGACCATTATTTGTTTCATTACGTTTTAAAGACTAAATTCAATGAAAAACAAGAACACAACTCACTGGCAAGCAGAATTCCTCAAAGGCAGGCTTGACGAATGTAATGTACTGAGATAAAATCTGCTCGAGGTCCCTGCCTCTTTCGCTGATGTCCCTTAATACTAGAAGAGAAGGAAAAACAAGAATCAAGAAAATGGTGAATGAGTTAACACATGTCTGCCCTTCGCGAGGCTGATCAGGATCATACAAGCTCCACGAGGACTCTGGATGATTCACATGCCGGATTCCTGAGAGATTGGATCAAGGGCCAGTCAGCAGCAGCTTTGGGGAAAAACAAGTTGCATTTTCAAGTCTTGCTACAGTCAAATTCAGCTATGACAAAACGCTCTCTGAAGTAAAAGTTTTCCGGGAAAGGCCATTAGTCTCATTTCAAGCAACACTTGCCCCAAATAAAACTTCATTGTGAACCCCCCCAAGAAGGTAGGACAAACTCATAACAGGAAGGAGACTGGGCCGAGAGAAGTGGTGGGGCTTCCTGGCAAAAGGGGCAGGTTGCCAGGAGACGTCTCCTTTGCCCATCCTCATCCGGTTACCCTCGCACGCACTCACCTGTGTTCAGGCTGGCAACCCTCTGTGGATGAGCCACCTCTGTCTGCCTGGCTCCCGTCCACACTGGGGCCCCTCCACTGGGTGCAAGTAGGGCAGAGGGCCCAGCTGTGGTCAGCCACACTTGCCCACCTCAAACACAGAGGAGACCACTAAGCAAAAGATGAGAAAACTATGGTGTCAGAAACATGGGCCAGAGCTGTGAAGCAGCCCAGAGGGACCCAAACTTATCATCTTCCACGTTCTTCCTCCTTGAGGGTGGGGGCTGCTTTTAACAGAGTCTTTTGTCAAAGCACAGAAAAGGGTCCAGAATCCTGGTTCTGCCTCCCCTGGGCTGGAGTTTCTCCCAAACTCAGCAAGTGAGTTTGATTCCCATATCAAAAGCAACCCCTCCCTACAAATGTTTTCAATTATGGCTATTAAAATCTTTCCCCCCACCCCAGAAGGGTATCAGTTTATCTACAATCATTTGCAGTGGACCCTTGGCTCCTCTCAATCACTTGTCAAGTAATCGTTTCAGCATGGGATGAGACTCACTGTAAACAAACACGGGGTACACGTGTGAGTGCATTGCTAGAAAGTCGTGTCTGTAAATAATTCTGTGGACATGCATGCACTCACACAGGAACACACGCACGTGGGGATGGGAGGGGCGGGAAACAGAGCTTCTGTGGTTACAGTCCAGGCTGGCGTGAAGTCTGTAAGATCAGAAGGCTAGAAAACGGTCAGGAAGACCCCATTCCAGAAACTCAGGTATACCCTGCTACCACCACTGACTTCCAGCTCTGCAATTCACAAGGGTCTTCCCCCCATGAGCCCTGCTAATAAAATGGTTGGTTGGTCCCTAACTTGTCAGGATTCACCTCACAAACCCAGCTGCCTGCATGCCCAGCCCAGCCAGGAAATGGTCTTCTCGGGCATTTGGACATGGGGCCCTATTCCAGCTGCTGCCTCTGCTCTGCCAGGGACACTCAGCGGCCAAGCAGGAGCGCCAACAGCTGCCACGTGGATCAGCCCCATGGGCCTCCAGAGTGTGGGCCTGTGGGCCAAGGGGCTGAGCTCGCCAAAACACACAGCCCATGTGGCCTCCAGCTCTTCACATGTCTCCAGATAAAGCTCAAAGGAAAAAGGAAGTCAGAGCAAAAGGGCATCAGAGCTGGGGCGGGGGGCAGCAAACACATGCCTGCACTTCAGCAGCTTTGACTCAAAACCAAACAGGAGCCTGATGTTGGATTTGTTTTGAAAGACATGCATTTCCCACAATTGCTGACAGCCTCAGCACCGTGGAAATCTGCATCCTCCCCCGAGGACACACACGCACGAACTCTCCCCTTTCACAGTGTTCTGCCGCTGCCCTCAGCCCACATCTGCAGCTCTCCTGTGCCTTGCGGACCTAGAGCATCACCTGTCATGTCACGGGAGTGAGGAGCAGGAGGGGAGAGAGCGGGTGGAACAGGTGAATCACACCTGCCTCTGCTCTGGAGCCCAAAGCTGCTTCTGGCCCCATCATCTAGAGTGATGGGGGCAAAACTGACCCTATTTGAATCCTGACCCCATTAACTACTACCTTTGTAGCCTCAGACAAAAAGCTCATTTTCCTTTAGTGTAAAGCAGAGACCACAATAGCAGCTTGTCTCACAAAGCTGCTACTTAGGAAGACTGGAGATGTGCATAAGATTCTTTAGCACCATGACTGGCACGTGGTGTGCATTCAGTAAGCCTAAGAGGCATGATCATGACGCAGACAGGACCTGAGGAAGCTCCAGGAGAGGGATGGCTCCCTGATAAAGCAGACCATCAGGAGGACACGAGCTGGGAATTCAGCGAATCAGGCTGGACCCAGGGGTGTGGGGATGCAGTCCCAGGGAGCAGCTGGGAAGGAGGGGGTGTGGCTTCAGTGGGGAGGGGAGGGCAAACAGGCAGACGGGAGGAGACGTCCCGCAGCTTCCACGCTGGAACAGGGCCAGAGCGCCGTCCAGACACGCGAACATGCAAAACAGAAGGCTTCGCCCACCTCTGCTCCCAAGAGCCTCCCATCCAATTACCACCTTAGACAGACGGCACCGCTCCTTGAGCCCAGGACAACTTGGGACCAGCTAGTTCATTACTCTAAAGTGCCCTCCTCCTCAGAGTCAGGAAACGTAACCAAGCCAACCACTGAATCAGAACAAGGTCTTGGCACAAACCGGAAACTCCAGAGACTCAAAACCGTCTCTGACCCCGGCACACTTGCTGCGCCGGGACAGGTCATCTCAGAGCTCCGTGCAGGGTAAAGGGCAGGAAACTCCAGGCCTGCTCTTCCCTGCCTGGCTTCCGCTCAGCCCTCCCAAATCAGCCTGTGCTGCTTCTGGTCAGCCAGAGCCAAGAACCAAATGCAGAAGGACCAGAATAAACACAGTTCCTCCACGGTTGTCAATTCCCTTTAAAGATCAGTTGAGGAGATGTGTTATTCTAGTAAAAGAACCAACTGCCTGTGTCAAGGCTCGGTGAAGCCCTAATTCTGTGCAAGCTGGAGAGAGGGCCGTGGCAGGCGGGCCTGAGGCCAGCGGTCCTAGGGCCCCACTGCAGGCCCTCTCTGATCCTGGTCCAAGGGTAGGTTACACTCACACAGAGGGGAGGCACGGCAGGCTTTGCTGGGAGGAGACCAATCCTCTAGACACCAAAGGGCCCCCTGGAAAGGAAGGAAGTCCTTCCAAAGGCTGTGAGACTCCCTCCCTTCCACATGAGGGTCAACCTGGAGTGTGCCCGGGAGGATGTGACCCACAGACAGTTAAGACCATGGCACTCACTCAAGTCCCCAGGAATGTTCTGCTCCACAGCTCCTGACTAACTCTCCTTCCCTCTCCCTTACCCCCACCCCGCCCCAGCCCACAAAGCATGCTCTCCAGTCCTACAGAGACAGACAGTGAGTTTGTAGAAACAGCATTTGGGAAGTCCCACTAGACCAGCAGAAGGGTAACTCAGCAGTGGGTGCCGTGACAGGACGGCAGATCTGAAAGAAGACAGTGAGCTGCCGCAGGGCCACCAGGGGAGGCAAGGGGTGCAGAACTGGCCCCGCGAAACCCCAGAACAGGCTCTCCTCCATTTCACGGAAGGATCCTAGGGTAAGATCTACCTAATCTATCCCAGAATTATCCATCCAAATCAGGCGTGTCACACCACAAAATGTGGTTCCAATTTCCACATTTTTTGTACTTGCTTCTCTCTCAGGCATCACTCCATCCCCTGGGACGTTAGTACCACCTGCTGGACTAATGATGTCAGCCCAGGCGTTACCAGCTCCCGAGGACACGTCTACTGGGGTTCTGACAAGTCCTGACAGAACACTAGGGAAAACAGAACATCAGCGACCATCTCAAATGAAGCAGGTTTCTGATCTGCCACATTGACATTTACCCACTAAAGCTGCCACCAGGCATTGCCTCTCACACTATAAGTATCCTAGGAGTACTAAGCAGTCATTACAGGATCCACCAGTAGGAAAGTAAGGTGCAAACTGGTTAAAACACAACCTGCTCCAAGTCACACATTGACTAAACAGTGAAAAGTGAAAGAAACTGCAAGTGGTAGTCGCTCAGTTGCATCCAACTCCTTGCGACCCCACGGACTGTAGCCTGCCAGGCTCTTCTGTCCACAGGATTCTCCAGGCAAGAATACTGAAGTGGGTTGCCATTCCCTTCTTCAGGGTAACTAAATGGTGAAACCAGGATTAAAATAAAGTCCAGTTCATCTGCCTCCCATTTTTCCCCCAGTGATGCCTCCCAAATCTGGCAAGCTAACATGGATATCCAAGCAGATGAGCTGGGAGTAGAGCAGCCTAGGCAGGACCTGGATTCATGGATGAAGTTACAAACCAGACCCTGGGATCAGACGCATAAGAGATTCTCAGGCTCTAGTCTCAATTATCTGTCAAAAAAGACCATGTACTCCTTACCTGGTCTGTGTCATTACCCTAAAAAACAGGACTGTTTCCTTCATATTACCTATTAAAAAAAAATTGCCTAGGAGGTCACAAGAGCCACCAAAGTCACAAAGCTAGGGTGAGGCTCTGCTGGGACTAGAATTCTCTTCATTCCATCGGATTACCCCTTCCCCCATGCCACCTGGGAGGAGAAGTACAGCTTCCCTGACTTACAGAGTATGAATCCTATTACTTCTCAGGAGGGCAAATCCCAGGGACTCATTTCTCTAGTTTCTGCCCTTTCCATTTACAGTTCTTAAGATAAGCACACTAAATTGAATAAACAACAAATTTGTTTCATGAACTGGAAAGGGGAAAACTTCACACACTTTGAGGTTGGAAGGCTTTGGGTTGGGGCTTACGAAATCTGAATCTGCCAGTGACTTGCTCTGTGAGTAAGGGCTAAACCTGGAGTACCCTGTGCTGCTCCTCCTCCACATGATGGAGACTCAAACCCTAGTCACCCTTCATCCCTCTCCTCAGTCACTTCCACCCCACTGCCTAGGCTGTGTCCTGTCGGCTCCAACTCTGCTGGGTTCCCCATCTCTCCTCAATGGTTCATGCCCCAAGATGCCACCCACAGACTTCAGCCCTCCCTGTCATCCAGATCAGAAAACAGTGCTAACCAGCCACAGTGTCTATTTTTGCAGCGAGTACCTTCTTGGGTTGCCTACACCATCAGCCCACCATATCCACGTCCAGACCCTGCTTCCCCCACAAGCCCTCTGGAGCTCTCTGCTCTGCGCCCCAGGGCTGAGTCCACAGGCTCCACCTCCCCCACGAGGCCTCCGGAGCTCTCTGCTCTGCGTCCCAGGGTGAGTCCACAGCCTCGCTTCCCCCATGAGGCCTCCTGATTTCTCTGCTCTGGGCCCCAGGGCTGAGTCCACAGGCTCCACCTCCCTAAGGAGGCCTCCCAAGCTCTCTGCTCTGTGCCCCAGGGTGAGTCCACAGGCTCCGCCTCCCTGCCAACAAGCACTTTAGTGTCTTCCCCACACGCTCCAGGTGTTCAAAGGGAACAACCAACTGTGCTCTTGAGCTGGCTGGACAGAGTGACCAAAGCTTCACAGAACTTTCTGGGCAGATGGGACCAACTGCCCAGAGCTGCCAGCAGAGGACGTTCCTGCCCCAAGATGTGCTACCGTGAGTCCTCATCTTGACTGGTGAGTCCCCATCTTGACTGGGACACCTATGGGGAAGTCACAGGGAGCTAAGCACTTAGCCAAACTTCTCCCCAGCAAAACCAGAAAGTAAACTTCTTATTTCATGTCTGTGACCTCACAAACCTTTAACAAAACTGTGAGTGAAACTAATCCCTTCTCAAAGGTCACTTGGGCAGCAGGATGTCCCTGAGGCAAGGCGGACTGACCACCGATGAGCCGTTGGCGGCTTCTGGGACGCACCTCTGCGGGAGAGCCGAGTGTCCGCATCTGTGTCCACAAAAAGCTTCATCTGGAACAGGTCTCGCACTTCCTGGGAGTAGAAGGCCAGGATCCCTTCGAAGAGCACCACGTCTGCGGGGTAGACAGTAACCGTCTCCTCCTTCCTGCAAACCAGAGGACAGAAGACGGGCTGGGTCAGGTGGGACAGCCGGGGAGGTAGAGTCTGGAGTTCCATCCCCTGGACTGAAAGGGGGATGAAAGGGTTTAAACATAGCCTCACAGAGCGCTGGGACCACTATGGAGACCTAAGAATGAGCGCCAGTGCGGCTGGGCCAAGGCCTCCTGTAACCAGCGCTTTGGAGCTTTCACCGTAAAGCAGAAACAGCGGTCCTACCTCCCTCTCCTTGGAATAAAAAAAACCTGCTGCTAAAAGAAGAATAAAAAGACAGACAAAAGGAGATGTGAGGTCTTTCCCTCCCACCCACTGCCCCCCGGAGGCATCCCTAGGAATGCTCTGAGTCCCGGCATGTATGGAGCCTCACACTCTGAACTTTCAAAAACAGAAACTCAGTTTTATCCCAAGAAGCCCATCCCGTCCCCCTATGCTGAGGCAGCTGGGAGGAAGACAGAAAGGGCAGAGGGAAAGGTGGGGATAAGAAAGCTTTAGATAAGAGACTGGGAAGGGGAAGTGTCTCTGTGGAAGGAGGAAATAGCCCCAGACCTGCCTGGTTTGGCTCTCTTCCTCATCAGCAAAGCAGAGACACATATAGTCATCCATCTACCCGCGGGGTTGGGAAGCCCAGGGCAGAGATATACTAATGTAAACATGACTTTTCAAAAGCCGGGCCAGTGAAAACAAGTGGAGGGGCCTGATGGGGCCCAGCTCTGCCCTGCCTCCACTCTCACTGCACTGCTTTATCTTTTGCTTCTGTCCTAAAACCACACTGCACCTCATTTCAAAATTCACTGGAAGGAAAGTAAGGATACCACCGAAGGTTTACCACTGACCCTGACTGGCAGAGCAGCAAACATTTGTGAGGAAAACCAAATATTTATTTCAAAAGCTCCTTAAGATGATAGGTTTTATTTGTGCAAATATAGGGAAGTCAGTAGCAGTTGCCCGCTAAGGAGGAACTTCCTTCCCATAAACACGCTTTGATTCTTTGCTGGCTCAGTCCTTTGGGCTCGGGTCTAAATTTTGAGGGAGCACTGCTGGAGCAGCTACCAAGGTAGCAGAACATGGAGCATAAAAGACGGCCAAAAAGGGCCAAGTTAGAGTAGTTAGGAGACTCTAGAACAGTGGTGTAACTCTTGATGCACAAAGAATCATCTGGGGAGCTTTTTAAAAATATTTATTCTTGGACCCTACTCCCCTGGGGCTCTAATTTCATTAGTCTAGGGTGGAGCCAGGGCATCAGTACTTTTTAAAAGCTCCCCAGGTATGTATTTCTTTTTTTTAAGTCATGAAACTTTATTTACTTAACAGCAGAGGTTTGCAGTATATTGAGCAGATAAAAATACCAAGAGAAACTGCATCCACATTCATACTGGAGAGACTTCTAACTTCTTTATTTTAGAAACTGACAGATAAAGAAGGAAATGGAAAGTCTGAATAACACAGTTAACAAAAATATGTGGTTTGAGCATACACACGACTTTGTACAACACTTCGAAATACAACTGCAGCAGGCACAAAAATTAACTGTCAGGCCACAATGGAATATTAATCAATTCCAAAAAGTAGAACTCACTTGTACTTTTGTTTTTTATCTATCCTGTTTGAGATTGTAGGGCATGAAATCTATGGATTTGATTTCATTAGTTCTAGGAAAAAATTAAGCTGGTATCTCTTCAGATATTGCCTTTATTCTCTTCACGTTCCTTCTGATTAAATATTTTTCAGATCTGAACTATCTTCCACGTCTCTTAATTTTTTTTTTTCTTTTTCTTTCTTCATCCATTAAGGCATTTGTGCATTAATGGAGGATTTCTTCAGATCAATCCTCTATTGTCTGAATTGAGGTTTTTTTTTTCCACTTTGCTGCTAATACATCTACCGAGTTTGAAAATTTTGCCATTGTGTTTCCCATTTCTAGAAGTAATTTCTTTTCTCACACTTATACATTATTTTTTTTAAATTTACATTTGCTTCTCCCAATTTTATTAAGATATAAAGCACTGTATAAGTTTAAGGTATACACATAATGATTTGACTTACATTATGAAATGATAACCATAATGGGGTTAGTGAACATCCATCATCTCATATCAAACAAGTATTGAAGAAATAGCAAAAAAATTGTGATGAGAACTCTTAGGATTTACTCTTAACGACTTTCACACAGAACGTACAGCAGTGTTACCTATATTGTGTTGTACGTTACATCTCTAGTTCATGTGCCTTTTGATTATCTTCATCTAATTCTCCCTCCTTCACAAACCCTCTCTCCCATTCCCTAACCCCCTATGGTGGTAGCAATAATCTGATCTCTTTTTCTATTAGTCAGTTTGTCTTTCTGCAGTATAATCAAGCTACAATACTATGTCAGTTGCTGGTACACAACACAGTGATTTGATGTTTCTATACATTTCAAAATCATAACCATGGTAAGTCTAGTTATCACTTGTCACCACACAAAGATATTGTTACTGAGTAAATTCCCCACACCGTACACTTCATACCTGTGATTCATTTATTTGGTAGCTGAAAGTCTGTACCTCTTAACCTCCCTGTTTCTTTTTCCCTACTCCCTTCACTTCTGGCAACTACCAAGTTTGTTCTCTGTACCTATGACTCTTGTCTCTGTTTTCTTGTTTGTTCATGTGTTTTGTTTTTAGAGTCTACATAATACATAAAATCATACAGTATTTGTCTTTGGCTGATTGATCTCACTTGGCATAATACCCTCTAGGTCCACCAATGTTGTCACAAATGGCAAGATTTCAGTCTTTATTTTTTTAAAAAAAAAAAGAAACTTCCCCAGCTATGTCTGCAGCCAGGGTAGAGACATATCAGTCTCTGGGATAATGTCAGGTACTGGAAAACAGTGCCCACTGTGGTTCAGGATAAGGAACCCAACTGGGCAGAATTCAGAAGCAAGATGGATAGAAAAAGAGATCAACAAGTGAGTGAAATAATGAGTAGTCTCTAGGCAGCTGGCCTAGGCCAAGAAGAGGGCGGAAAGGCTCTGCTGGGAAACAAAGAATATGTGTTTTCCTGGGATTTCTAGGGTTCCATCTGGAAAACACACAGACTGTGCTTACACAGACTGACACTGTCTGGCAGTGCTGACCAGCTTGCCTAACTTAAAAGACTGTTGACTGTTTGAATTCAGTCATGCCTCTTCAATCCTGGGACAGTAAAGAGAACAGAACTGCCTGTCCCATGGGTGGTGCCCCCGGAAGCTGGAATCAATCCCTTCCCTAGTCTACATGAAGGTCTAGGTGGGAGAAAATTTTGAAGCAGTTTAGAGCTAAAAGCAACATTTATTGAGCAACTACTGGCCCACGATGTGCCGGAAGCCACGTATGGCACAATGTCCTGTTTAGGAGTTTGGAGATGGGCTGTGAGGTTCCTATAAGAAACCTGGAGTATTAGAGCATTTGGGATAACCTAGCACAACCTTCTCACTTGAGAATTATTCCTTACAGTAAAGAAGGGGAAGATCAGAGAAAGGTATTTACAGAGAATAGGTGACTTCTCAGTTTTCGCCCAACATTCGTTTGTAGTCACCGCAAAAAACCCAAGGCTGGAACGGGGATCAGTTAACCCTGAGTGGCTAGGTCCCTCACAAGTGGCCCTTGAGAACTGGGGGACTGTTGGAGTCTTAGATGGTCACAAAGCCTCACAGAAGAGTTGGACTCTGGGCCACTAAAGAACAGGATTTTAAAATAAAAGATATGAGAGCAGAATTAGGAGAAAAAAGTAAAACATGTCTGGGCTTTTTTGTTACTATGTGAACTTGATGGCGCTCATGCCAAGAAGATACTCATCTTCACCTCCGCACCTGACTGAATTTGGTCAGGCCCTGGCTCCTCCCAACTCCCCTCACTCCATCCACTCCCTTCCATCGGGCCCTTGTCGGTGTCTCACCTGGGCCACTCCAAGGGCTTCATAAACAGCACTGTGCATCCTCTTTTCCTGCCACAAGAATGACCTCTCCATTCTTACATAATAGCCAACTTTGGCTCCCTACCGCCAACACGTTTGTGCCCTGGCTCTGAGGTCTGTGACCTTCCTGATCTGAGGCCTATCTACCTCCCAGCCTCCTCCACCTCCTACCACTCTCCCCACATACCGACCCCCTTCCCTCCATATCTAACCCATTGCAATCTCCCACCAAGCTTGCCCCCGAAATGCCTCCCTACCCATCACCTTGGAGATCCCTTTCCCAATAACTTCTTATGCTTTTCAATGCACAGCTTAAGTATCACTTCCTATACACGTGCCTGCTCTAACTACTCCAGCCTCCTTCTTCCTTTACATCCCTTCTCGGGCCTGTGCTTCAGCTGTCAGGCTGCAGGTTAATTCTGTAGCAGTGCCCTGCCCTAGACCTGAAAAGGAGGTGGGCTTGACTGTCTCTTGTCAATCTGATGTCACCACCAATCTCTGCTAAGGCTGCTGCTGCTGCTAAGTCGCTTTAGTCGTGTCCGACTCTGGGCAACCCCATAGACGGCAGCCCACCAGGCTCCTCCATCCCTGGGATTCTCCAGGCAAGAATGCTGGAGTGGGTAGAAACTACAATTTCCAGAATCTCTTTCCCTAAATGGTCCCAGCTACTTTGCCAAAGGAAAATTTAGAAGATGAAAGTGAAACAAAATCTAAAATTTTTAGGAGATCATAACAGCTAGACAAGGAAACTGTGGACACTCCACATAGAGGTTGTGGGGACTTCCCTGGGGGTCCAGTGGCTAAGACTCCACACTCTGGATGCCCCCTAGAATCCTTGGTCAGGGAACTAGATCCCACATACTGTGACTAAGACCTGGTACAGCCAAGAAAAAAAGCCTGTGGGCCCAGATGCAGCAGATTCATGGACTTGCCATGAACACAGTTTCTTTTCCAGTGGCTAACTATGCCAAAGCCTTTGACTGTGTGGATCACAATAAATTGTGGAAAATTCTGAAAGAGATGGGAATACCAGACCACCTGACCTGCCTCTTGAGAAATCTGTATGCAGGTCAGGAAGCAACAGTTAGAACTGGACATGGAACAACAGACTGGTTCCAAATAGGAAAAGGAGTACGTCAAGGCTGTATATTGTCACCCTGCTTATTTAACTTATATGCAGAGTACATCATGAGAAATGCTGGACTGGAAGAAACATAAGCTGGAATCAAGATTGCCGGGAGAAATATCAATAACCTCAGATATGCAGATGACCCCACCCTTATGGCAGAAAGTGAAGAGGAACTCAAAAGCCTCTTGATGAAAGTGAAAGTGAAGAGTGAAAAAGTTGGCTTAAAGCTCAACATTCAGAAAACAAAGATCATGGCATCCAGTCCCATCACTTCATGGGAAATAGATGGGGAAACAGTGGAAACAGTGTCAGACTTTCTTTTTCTGGGCTCCAAAATCACTACAGATGGTGACTGCAGCCATGAAATTAAAAGACGCTTACTCCTTGGAAGGAAAGTTATGACCAACCTAGAGAGCATATTCAAAAGCAGAGACATTACTTTGCCAACAAAGGTTCGTCTAGTCAAGGCTATGGTTTTTCCTGTGGTCATGTATGGATGTGAGAGTTGGACTGTGAAGAAGGCTGAGCGCCGAAGAATTGATGCTCTTGAACTGTGGCTTTGGAGAAGACTCTTGAGAGTCCCTTGGACTGCAAGGAGATCCAACCAGTCCATTCTAAAGGAGATGAGCCCTGGGATTTCTTTGGAAGGAATGATGCTGAAGCTGAAACTCCAGTACTTTGGCTACCTCATGTGAAGAGTTGACTCACTGGAAAAGACTCTGGTGCTGGGAGGGATTGGGGCAAGAGGAGAAGGGGACAACAGAGGATGAGATGGCTGGATGGCATCACTGACTCAATAGACGTGAGTCTGGGTGAACTCTGGGAGTTTGTGATGGACGGGGAGGTCTGGCGTGCTGTGATTCATGGGTCACAAAGAGTCAGACACGAATGAGCGACTGAACTGAACTGAGTCTGCCATCAGTGGGAACTGACTTCTCTGATTCTCCACCTGCAGCCTCCCAGATCTTCGCTCTCCCAGCCCCTCATTATTTATGTTGGTTCCAATTTCTATCCAAATATCGCTTTATTCCTTCACAGCCTGTAGAGGCAGATACAGGAGGGGTTTCTTGTTCTTTGAATGTCAGTAGAACTGGGTTCATAATAGGAAGTGCTTCCATAGATACCAGAGAGGCCAGCAAGGATTTCATTCAAATATGAAGGAGAAATCAAAAGCTTCACAGATAGCAAAAATTGAGAGAATTCTGCACCACTAAACCATTTCTCCAACAAAAATTAAAGGACATTCTCCAGATAGGAATCACTAAAAGGGTGTATAAATTCGAAGGTTACACATAATGACTTAAAGAAACAATCCAAAAAGAAGTTATAACAATTATAAATATATATGCACCCAACATTGGATCACTGATATATCTAAGACAAACACTAATTAGTATGATAGAAGAAATATACATCAACACAATAATCGTGGGAGACTTTAATACCCCACTCATACTTATACAATCTGGCTGTAATAGACAAAGTAAAGAGGAAAACATATTCACTTATGAGCCTCAAAAAATTCAACTCACTCAGGTTAGTTTAAAAAAAAAATTTTTTTTAAATAGACTTATTTGTTCATTCTGTAAATGTTTATTGACTATTTTATGGGTCTGGTACCACTTTGGGTATTGGGGAGGAAGAAGTGACAAATGTGATCCTGTCCTAAATAATATATTGTTAGACCTACCAATACAAAATACCAAGATGTGCCATAGATGAGGACACCCAAACTGGACTTTTAGTTTCCTGAGCTTTTCATTTTCAGATCAAACTTCCTAATATAAGATGAATTTAATATGATTTT
This sequence comes from Tragelaphus eurycerus, assembly GCA_935064755.1. NCBI lineage: Eukaryota > Metazoa > Chordata > Mammalia > Artiodactyla > Bovidae > Tragelaphus > Tragelaphus eurycerus. The sequence goes on along the minus strand of CAKXYN010000095.1, from coordinate 5,514,187 downwards.
TTAAATGTTCTTTGTGATTAAAAACAGAAAGCCATTAGTTAAGAAATTACATATACTGCTCCCCACCATCACTCCCCTTTTTCCTTCCCATTTCCCTCCCACCCTCATTGATCCTCTCCTTTGTCCATTTTCCCCTGCAAAAAAAAAAAAAAAAAAAGATACCAGAGAGGTGTGAAGGTGAGAACCAAAGCAGCTGGACTTTCCATCACAATGTGCTATCTCTTTTCTCCTCCTCCAACCAAACCTCTGCCAAACCCTCAAGTTCTGAGAAAGTTCCAGAGAGCAGCACAGAAGGTGTGAGCTAAACTGCATTAAAAGCTGAGATGTGTCCTAAAGGAACACACAGGGAGATAAAGATTGGGCTTTTAAATGGCGAAGCAGACATAGAGAAGAGACTTACGGACATGGGGAGAGGGGAGGAGAGGGTGAGATGTATGAAGACAGTAGCAGGGAAACTTACATTACCATATGTAAAACAGATAGCCAACAGGAATTTGCTGTATGTCTCAGGGAACTCAAACAGGGGCTCTGTATGAACCTAGAGGGGTGGGATGAGGAGGGAGATTCAAGAGGGAGGGGACCTATGGCTGATTCGTGTTGATTCACACTGATGACAGAAAACAACAATTCTGTAAAACAATTATCCTTTGATTAAAAAATAATTAAACAAGATCAGGTTTTTAATCATAGAAATATTTGGTAGTAACAGTTGCACAAGATCAAATTTTCTATTTAAGGGAAAAAAAAAAAATCAACTCAAGAGAGAACAAGATAAAGGAACTAGGAAAGAAAATGGAAAGTGGGGAGAAACTTTCAAACACAGCCCAGAGCTGAAAGCAACACTTACTGAGCCATCACTAAGCCCAGCTGCACGTTTGGGAGTGTCAGATGTGCCTGGGAGGCCCCAAAGTGAGCAGGGAGCCCTGGGCAGCTCTAGGCCAGCAGGAGGGAAGTCCTCCAGAAGCCCCTTTTCACCGCTCAGAGGGGAGGAGGCTGTGATGGAAGTCAACGCACTCCTCTATTGATCAGGAGCATTACTGCTGTTGCTCAGACACTCAGTCGTGTCCAACTCTTGGCGGCCCCACAGACTGCAGCACGCCAGGCTTCCCTGTCCTCCACTATGTCCCAGAGTGTGCTCAAACCCATGTCCATTGAGTCAGTGAGGCCATCCAACCATCTTATCCTGTCTCCCCGCCTCTCCTCCTGCCCTCAGTCTTTCCCAGCATCAGACAGAGTCTTTTCCAATGAGTCAGCCCTTTGGATCATATGGCCAAATTATCGGAGTTTCAGCTTCAAACAGAAGCATGGAAACTGACAAATGGAAAGACAAATCTGACCTGAGAAGCTCCCTAGAGGGTCCGGTCCTGGTGACTTCAGGACTCTCACAGCTCTCCACAGAGCCCAATCCTAAGTGAACCAGAGAGCAGAAATAACAGCTTCCTTGTTCTTCCTCCACCCTGCCCCCTCTCTTTTTATTCTAGGAACAGCATCTCGGGCATGTGGATAAGGATGAATGTGCAATCCCTCACCTGAGCTCAAATTCACAGATCCATCCTTCAGGGTAACAAAATGGGATGATCATGAACGGACTGTTCCAGGAAGCACCTGGACGAATTCCCGACCTGTGTATCTGCGGACACCCTGACGTCACTGCCCCAGCACAGACAGGCTGCAGTGGGCACCAGGCGGCGGGAGGGGACAGGAGACTGGCACTTCTGAGGAGCAGCAGGCAGCAATCCCCAGCTCAGAACAGCTCACTTACCGGGAATGGGAAACAAAGTCGTATACGGGAATCTGGACAGTTTTCCCTTCCGTGATTTCTTTGAGTGTCTTGAAGATGAGTTCATTGTCAAAGGCATCTGAAGGAAATCAAACTGTTAAGATGTTTGCTAACTGTAAAATGATTTCTCCTATAATGATGAACAGGCATCCCTTTAAGCCTGTGTTCTACCCATATATGCATTACATCCTAGATAAGCATCCCCTCTCCCCAAAAAAGTCTAATTTCAACCCAAAGCAGGATGCAAACTCTCTACATTTCAAACCAAAATGTGTGAGTTCTGAGAACTGGAAGTGGGTTCTTTTCTTTTGCCTTAATGCCCCATCCCTAGCTTGTATCTCTCGCCTCTCTCTAAACCCAGCGTACGAAAGATAACCTCACGACTAGGTGAGGGCAGCAGGCGCTACGGCAGCTTTGACTCAACTGAAAGAACCCTAAACCAGCTTAAGAGGCAGTGTGCTGCCCTGGGACTGTCAGGGCAAAAATCACTGGACCCTCAGTCTCCCTTTCTGCCTTTGGGTGAGTTTAATGCACAAGCCGTGTACACCCACGTACCAGGTGGTACCAAGAGGCGGGGCCACAGGCTGTGTAGACCAGAGGAGGCAGGAGAACCAGCTGTTCTGGCCTGTGTCTGTCCCACCTTGAGTCATGGGTTTCTCCAAGAGTCACCCTTGTTTAGATACAGACTCAATCAGTATTTAAGGAGGCAAGCATTGCAGAAGCCACTGCAGAAGCCACACAAGCCTATGAGCCCACAGCAAGCCTGCAAGGTACCTAAGAGTCCTCCATTCAATGGCTAGGAAACAGACTCAGGTTAAGCCACTTCTTCCATCAACACCTCCACAGGCCCTTTCGATGCCCAGCTCACCTGGGTGATCAAAGTTGAACTGGCCCTTCAGGGCTTTGGCCTTCTGCTCTGAAGTGAGGGCACGGTAGAAGCTGTCCTGGCTCAGGATGACCACCTGCTTCTGGCGATAGTCCACCTCGTTCTGCCCCAGAAGCTGCACGATCTTAGCACAGACGGAAGACTGCAAGGAGAGAGGAGAACAGCACAAACCACAGGATGAGGCCCAGTCACTGAGCTGACTGTGTGTGCCCTGAGCAAGGGCCTTTGGAAGAAAGAATGCAAAGGCTACCACCATGGATGATGGAGTAGGGGAAGGGAGGATATGTCTGCTGAGAAGGAATTCAGGGGGCCCAGAAGTCTCTTCCTCCCCCATTCCTTAAGACAAATTACTATGCTGAAGTATCCACGGTGATGACGTGGGGACGAGGGCAGTAATCTGTTTCATAAAGCCTTCCCCAAAGGCGCAAAGAAAAGGTGATGCTATTTTATCTTTTACTTCCACCCTAGTACAGATACACAAAAAAGGCAGCAGAAAGTAGGGAAAAGGCACCGTGATGATGTGCTGATGAGGCAAAGGGCTGCTGGGTCATGAAATGACTGAACATTTACAAGACAAATCACCCCTTGCTGCTGCTGCTAAGTCACTTCAGTCGTGCCCGACTCTGTGTGACCCCATAGACGGCAGCCACCAGGCTCCCCCGTCTCTCGGATTCTCCAGGCAAGAACACTGGAGTGGGTTGCCATTTCCTTCTCCAATGCATGAAAGTGAAAAGTGAAAGTGAAGTCACTCAGTCGTGTCCGACTCTTAGCGACCCCATGGACTGCAGCCCACCAAGCTCCTACATCCATGGGATTTCCAGGCAAAGTACTGGAGTGGGGTGCCATTGCCTTCTCCATCTCACCCCTTACACATCTCTTTATATCAAAGGAATCTCAGCTGGTTGGCAGTGAGGCCAAGGCCTTGGCTTCCATCCTACTTCAGTCTTTTGCTCTGGTCTACAGCCACAGATGTCATAGTCCGCACAGTACACCAGGCAACCTTCTCACAGATGTTTGCCCCCACTTATGGAGCTGGAGACATAAACATCACCAATACTGGAAACGGTAGGGCATCCTAATTAACAGTAGGGACACCAGCTCCCAATGAACTTGAACCTACATACCTGTAATACACGTATCTGACTTCCTTTCTCTCCAATGAACGTATATGCTTTGTAAAAGGAAAAGTATAAAAACAACTGCATTCAAAAGAATGAGATAGTCGGGACTTCCCTGGCAGTCCAGTGGTTAAGATTTTGCCTTCCAACACAGGGAGTGTGGGTTTGATCCCTGGTCAGGGAGCTAAGATTCTATGTGCCTTGTGGCCGGGAAAACAAACAAACAAAAAAACCATAAAACAGGAGCAATATTGTAAAATATTCAATAAAGAATTTTAGGGCTTCCTTGGCGGTCCAGTGATCTGCCTGCCTCTTACCCCTGGTCCAGGAAGATCCACATGCTGCGGAACAACTAAGCCCCTAGGCCATAACTATTGAGCCATGCACACTGCAACAAAGCCTCCCCGCTCACCACAACTAGAGAAAGCCCACACACAGCAACGAAGACTTAGTGCAGCCAAAATTTTTTAAAAAAATAAAACAAAAATTTTTTAAAGAATTTTTATATGGTCCACATCAATAAAGATCATGAGATAGTGAAGGATTGTATTTATCAAATAACTGACTTCTTCCTCATTTGCTACAAAGATTAACTGAAAAATAAGAATGTCTACATCACAAAACCTCTAGAAGATGTAATGGAAGTCCCCTTTTGGAACTGGCTGACTGGATTACAAGCGATGAAACAATGAGCACAGGTGAAAGATGAAAGAATGAGAGGTTTCTTGGGCTCCCCCTTAGAAGTCTTACAATTGAGACTATTTTACCAACTGATTTTAACAGGGAAAAACCAGGAAACTTTTAATTAAAAGTTACAATTCATATGAAGAATGCATTCGATTCGTCCAAACATAAGGAAAACTCGCTATTCCTGTTGTACTACTCAACGTAAATCAAAACTATTTTGCACAGTATGTCCTGTTGTGAAACACACTGCCATTTTATAAGGATCTGTGGGAGAATAATATTTTGACTCAACTGTTAGTTATAGGAAAGTCATTTTACTTTGACATTTTTGCATATTAATACACAAATAAAACACTTAAACTACTTAGGATTTTTGGAACGACAGATGTGCCACACACAAAAAAATCATAAGAAGATATAAAGCTGGCATATGACTTAAACTAGATTCAAAAATGAAAATGCTGTAACAGAAACAAAGGTTCTATGCAGTTAAAAACTTTTAAGTTTTCATACTTGTATAGGTCCATAATTTCCTTTTCCTAGCTTCCATCTGCTTCTTGTATCGTAAAGCTATGAGTGGGGAATGCTTATACCTGTAGTTTTCACTAGTAAATAGAATTCCTTCTAGAAGTCCAAAGAACTGGGGCTTTCCTGTTAGCTCAATGGTGAAGAATCCACCTGCCAACGCAGAAGACACAGGTTTGATCCCTGATCTGGGGAGATTCTACATGCCTCAGAGCAGCTAAGTCCAAGCGCCACAACTACTGAGCCTGTGCTCTAGACCTCATATGCCTCAACCACTGAAGCCCATGTGCCTAGAGCCCGTGCCTGCAACATGAGACGCCACTGCAGAGAGAAGGCTGCTCACCACAAATAGTGAGCCGCCCCCGCTGGCCACAACTAGAGAAGAGCCCACTCAGCAACAAAGACCCAGCAGAGCCAAAAATAAATACATAAATAAAACATTTTTTAAACAAAGTCAGCAGGAGGAAGTGAGTTTGGGGTTTGGGGTTAACATATACACACCACTATATATGAAGCAGATAAACAATAGGATTTACTGTATAGCACAGGAAACTACAGTATCTTGTAAAATCTATAGAGGAAAAGAATCTGGAAAACAGAAGTGTAACTGAATCATTTTGCTGCACACTTGAAGCTAACCCAACACTGTAAATCAACTATACTCCAAAAAAAAAAAAAAAAAAGAAGACGGTAATCAGAAGTTTCAAGGCAGGGCCTCCTTGGTGGCTCCTTCCTTACTTCCTTGGAATAAGGTGGTAAAGAATCCACCTGACAATGCAGAAAACACGGGGTTCCATCCCTGGTCCAGGAAGATCCCACATGCAACCAAGTCCCCGCGCCACAACTACTGAGCCTGTGCTCTAGAGCCCAGGAGTGGCAACTAAGGTGCCCACGTGCCGCACCAAGTGAAGCCTGCACGCCTCCAGCCCACGCTTCAGAACAGAGGTCACCACACAACTCCACTATAGGAGAGCAGCTTCACTTGCTAAAACTAGAGAAAAGCCTGTGCAGCAACACAGACCCAGCACAGCCAAAAACAAATAATAAACAAAATTAGTTTTTTAAGTACTAAAAAGAGAGAAAGAAAGTTCCAAGGCATAAGAAACCCTTTATCATTCAGGAGATAAACACCACTGTATGAACAAGCAAGGAAACACCAGCCTCTAAGTTAATCTACATTTTTCTAGTATTTTCTTCTCCCTGAAACTTTTGTTAAAAATGGGCCCAAAATATCTAGATAACTGCTGAATCAGGGAGAGATTCATTGTATTATTCTGTCTTCTGGCGCTTAGGTCTGAATCTTTACACAATCAGAAGGAAGAAGTGCTACAGAGGACTTCTGCAGTGAGTAAATACTTAAGTCCCTCCTTTTATGTCTTCTTCACTTTCAATTTCCCTTTTCTCCAATCCTGTCCTCTTCAAAAGGATGAAATGGAGCTGCAACGTGTCTTTTTCTCTTAGGAAAGGGTTGGAGACAGGAAAAAAATTAATGACTAGGGCCTGGAGAAGGGGAAGTCTACCCACTCCAGTATTCTGGCCCGGAGAAGTCCATGGACTGTATGGGATCGCAGAGAGTTGGACAGGACTGAGCGACTGACTTTTACTTTTACTTTCTCCAGTACTCTTGCCTGGAATTTAAGCATGTAGTTCACTAGTGTTAAGTATATTTGCTTTGGGACCCAATCTCCAGAACTGTTTCATCCTGTAATAAATTATATCCATTATGCAACTCCCCCGAGCCCCTGGCAGTCTCCATTCTACTTTCTATGAATTTGACTACTCTAGAAACCTCATGTAAGTGGCATCATATGGTACTTGTGTTTTTGTAACTATAGTTATTAATAAGTCTTAGCTCACCACAGCAGTTGTACTGTCTCCCATTTTTAGCATTCTAGAAGCTCATGATTGCTTGCCTTCTTCTCATATTGGGGGTGATGCCAAAGCTGCTTCAATTCTAGAATAGTGAAAAGAATTGTGCCTTTGCAGTTAGAAGATCTGCAGTTAGGCTTGAGATTCAGATTCATGACCTTTGAGCAAGTTGTTAAGCTTAATTGAAATTAAGCTTCAGTTTCCTCATTAAGGTGGAAAAAAAGATAAAACTATGTCTTTTATAATAGAATTAAGTGAGATAATATCTTCAAAATGGTATAGCAGTGAAGAAATTGTAAATTATCTTCACTGATTCTTCCATTTAATCTTTTTTTTTTCTAAAAGTAACCTCATATTGATCTTAATTTTGTATTCAGACAGCAACCCTAAGCTGACTTGTTACTGTGTGTCCCTGCACACCTCCCCCCACCCCCCCACCCCCCACCCCCGCTAAAATAGTGTGCTAAAAGTGGCAGGGACAGAATCTGTTCAGGATACATTGCACTATGTGTAACTGAGTTTCCTCCCAGCTCCATGAGAGGTACCAGTTTGCTGGTGAGGTTTAGCTGGAAGCAGAGTAAGTGGCTCTAGAGTGGGGCTTCTTGGGTGAGCGTCCTGGCCCTCCTGCAGCTGGCCTTGGGCTGTGCCTCTCGTCACCTCGGTCTGCACTGAGTGGATGTCATAAGAACGGCCAGCATACAAAGTTGTAATAGGAAATGGAATGCTTTAAAGATACTGAGCCCCGTGTGGGCTTCCCTGGTGGCTCAGTGGTAAAGAATCCGCCTGCCAGTGCAGGAGGCACGAGAGACTTGGGTTCCCTCCCTGGGTTGGGAAGATCCCCTGGAGGAGGAAATGGCAACCCACTCCAGTGTTCTTGCCTGGGAAATCCCATGGACAGAGGAGCCTGGCAGGCTGCTGTCCATGGAGTCACAAAGATTCCAACACGACTGAGAACATACCACACAACTAGCACATAGGAAGAAACTACCTCTAAAGGCACGTTCTTCTTATAGGAATTATTATTTTTAATTGTGATAAAACATACATATTAGGTTGGTACAAAAGTAATTGCAGTTTTGGAAGTGAATTTTAAATCATTATAACTAGGCTCAAACACATTGTTATGAATGAAAATAGGAACCATTATAATCAACACATATTTGCCAACAAGAAATAAGTTTGTTTATTCTTATAGCGTAAAAATGGAGAAATGTGCATTAAAATGATGTATAACATAACCACATTTAAGAATGTATTCCAATATCAAAAGCAAAGTTCAGCAATGCAAAACCACATTTTCAGCAATGCAAAACCACTTTTGCACCAACCTAATAGCATAAAATTTACTGTCTTCAAAATAATATTTAAGCATGTAGTTCACTAGTGTTAAGTATATTTGCTTTGGGACCCAATCTCCAGAACTGTTTCATCCTGTAATAAATTATATCCATTATGCAACTCCCCCGAGCCCCTGGCAGTCTCCATTCTACTTTCTATGAATTTGACTACTCTAGAAACCTCATGTAAGTGGCATCATATGGTACTTGTGTTTTTGTAACTATAGTTATTAATAAGTCTTAGCTCACCACAGCAGTTGTACTGTCTCCCATTTTTAGCATTCTAGAAGCTCATGATTGCTTGCCTTCTTCTCAAGCCCTGCTACTGCTGCTAAGTGACTTCAGTCATGTCTGACTCTGTGCGACCCCATAGACGGCAGCCCACCAGGCCTCCCCGTCCCTGGGATTCTCCAGGCAAGAACACTGGAGTGGGTTGCCATTGCCTTCTCCAATGCATGAAAGTGTAAAGAGAAAGTGAAGTCGCTCAGTCACGTCCGACTCTTAGCGACCCCATGGACTGCAGCCTACCAGGCTCCTCTGTCCATGGGATTTTCCAGGCAAGAGTACTATTCTATATAAATTTACTCCACTTCCAGAGAACAGGGAGGGAACTACTTAGAAATGTAATACTGTTTTGTCGCACTGTATCATTAAAATCAACTTTCACAAAATTTCATGTAATTCAAGGCAGTCAAGTGATTTGTATATCAAAAAGAAGCTAAAAAGCACACACACACACACACATATTCAAGGTATTTAGTCTTAAGGATTGTGTTCGAAGAATCCAGCCAGTAATGTTGGGGGGCCTAGAAAATTCTTTGAAGAAAAGTCTATAGGATTAAGTCTCACAAACAGCTATGGTGATGGAGAATCACTCATGCCTTTCAGATTCCTTCCTGTTTCTAGAACATGCCAACCCTGGACTTCATCATTAGGCCAGTGCTCAGATGTGCTGACCAGACACCCCTCTCACTTGGGAAGCCCCAGGAGAGCTCAGTCACCAGCGAACCAATGGACCCTTCCAGCTAGTGGTTTCCAACAGGGCGGCTGTTGGGTCCTCACTGGTTCCCATTTTGCTCCAAGCAGTACAGCGATTTCCTAAATTGATTCTCACAGAGGAGGGGGCTCAGATAGCCTAGACAGCATCTTAGTGTGACATTTCTAGTGTGTCTGTGTCTTCCAAGATCTTCCTTAAGATCTTGTCCAACCCCAATACTGCCCAATGAGGAAAACAGAGCAGAAAAACCACCAACCACCCCAACACACAACCTGGAAGAAGCCCCAGCTGGTCAGCTCAGAGCAACTCAGGTCCGCACTGCAGAGGGCTTCAGGCTGTTATGTCCTCAGGAGACTGCGGGGTAAGTATTTCTCAAGGCAACCTTACAGGAGAGTGCAGGATTCCATCAAGCTGTCTGTGCTGCTCAGAGTAAGCTGCTTCATCATGAGAGAGCGCTCAGATGGAGGAAAGTCTAGCAATGACACGGCCTGGGGCTTAAAACGGCCAGCCAGCTCCAGGTGAGGCACCTGTGGCATCTCGCCCTCCCAGCCCTTCAGGATGGGTTGTGGATATCAGTTAATACCTGCTCTGACAGCACCATCCAGCAGCTAAGAGTGCAAGAAGACCCTGTCTAACTCCTTCACTCTGGGACTTCATAAGTCACCTCAATAAATCTTGACAGAAGCTTTCCCTGTCACTATCATTAAGAAAGAAACACACCACTAATCTATATGGTGTCCAGCATGCCCCCAGACATTACATCACTCCTTTGAAGGCAGGGGTTCCTCTCCATGCAGCTCAGAAGCTCTAATTCACAAGTATGAGAAAACCAAAGCCCCAGTAATCTGCCCTGAGACAGAACAAAGCTCAAACCTGCTGACTCAATTCCTGGTCAAACCAACTATGCGGAAGCAATAGGGAGGCACCACTCAATGCTTCCTTGGGAACATCTGTAAGGCCAACCAACTGCGGGGCCATGGATGACCCCAGAACCCATGCACTGCTAAGCTGGTTCTGCTAGCTCCCATACAGTTATCACCACCACACACAAACAACTAAGATCTGAAACAGAAACTCACTAATTTGCTATATAACATAATAACAAGAGCTCCTGGAGCACAGCGACCAGTTGTGACTCAGCTTTTATTCCAGGGCTTGGCAGGCCTTGGCACCTGGTGGGCTCACTCAAATGTGGTTAGATGAATGACCACAGGGAATGTCTGAGTCCAGCAGAGTATCTTTTTCTTTTCCCTTCAGATCTGGAGTTTCAAATATATGGTTTGCCCTGTTCATCCTTAGTATCAGTCTTGATTCCATCCTGTAGTACATAACACACTCAAACAGAGATAACTAGTTGTGTAACCAAATCTCAGTCCCTAAGTTTTAGCTGAGCACATGACCACATTTCCCAACTTCCCTTATAGCTTGTGATTGTACTAAGTTCTGACCAATTAGACAAGTAGAGGTGTGAAGCAGAAGCTTCTGGAATCTCCTTAAAGGATTAGAGTGCCCTTTTGAATCTCTCCTTCCTCTTGGCTAGAAGACTTGATGGCTGGAGCTCAAGCAGCCACTTTACAAAATCAATATCATGCTAACTAAGGTAGTGGAGCAGCTAAATAAAGGAGCCACAGACTCCAGATCATAGAAGTAATACAGTGATGAGGTAAATCATTTTGCTTAAACTCTACTGTTTGAAGTTTTCCATCACTTTCAACTTAAATAATACTAATGTCAACACCCATATATCCAGTATACCTTAGTGCAAATGTTCTCTGGAAAGCTATGGTAATTCTCCTGTCCTGGGCCAAGGGGGTGCCTTATTCATCACAATTTGCCACAAGCATCCCCTCAACCAAATAATTTCTTTGTTTTAAAAGGTGAGGTGGGAACATTTGCCTCGACCAGGGTCCCAGACCACTGGGTACTTTTCTGCCACCTGCCAGCCTCTCTCTGTGTGTTTACCCTGATGTGTCAGAGTAGTATCATCCCCATCTTTCAGCACCTTGCATGTGCTGCAGGCCAAGCTCTCCACAAAGGAAGCCATGACTGGTAGGGGGAAAACCAGATTATAAATAGTACTAAATGAAAAACTTCCCACAATAGAAACTCTTGGTTTTAATTTCTGATTCATGTTGGTACTAAAAAGGCAGTCCAGCCTAGAAAACCCCCGGTGTTAGCCTGCACCTGAGAAAAACTCTGGTTGATCAACAGTCACTGATATAAACATATTCCCAGGACTTTTTAATGAACTTGCAATCCAAGCTCTACTCCTAGCAAAGACATTTAAAATAATTCACTTCTAGGTTTGTAGAATTATAGTTGGCTCTGTTCTCTTTGGAGTCATGAACCCCGACAGAGAGATTCCCTCAAAGAATACTTAGTCGTGAAACTAAACTGGTTCAGAATCAACTGAGGGATGATGAACAGTGAACTACAAATGCCAGGGGCTGTTCTAAAGAGTTTACATTTACTATGGTATTTAATCTTCAAATCAGTTTCATGAGGTGCACGTTCTTCTTATGCCCATTTAACAGAAGAAATGGAGGCACAGAGGGGTAGATTAAGTGACGTGGCCCAAGATCAGATGCCAAGAGAGCAGCTGAGCTGGTCTTCCAACTCACGCAGGCTGGCTTCAGGACGCCAGACCTCAGCAACCACACACACCACTTGCCTTGCCACTGTGTCTGAAGGGGCCACGGACCTCTTCTCATGAGGGACACAGTGACCCTACCACGCAGGTGCAGTGGCCACAGTGTATAATATAGGAGCTGCTGGGAACAAACACTCTCAGCAAGGCTCCGTAATTTCCTTTCCTTGGGCTCTGCAAAGCACAAGCTTGCTGGACTTCCTTAGAAGTTAGTTTTCCTGAGAAATATTTTACTAGGAAAACAGTAAGACAAGTCACTTCTGACCCATACTTTGCTGTACATGTGAAACTAAATCGTAAAATAACTATATTTTTCCTATTTCCTATATCCTATTTTCTATTAGGAAATACAATATTTCCTACATTTTTCCTATATAGGGAAAACTATATATTTGCCTATTTTTCAATAGGAAAAAAACAGGAGAGGGACTGCTGCCCATGATCCTTACGTGAAGCCAAGTTCCACTTTACTCCACAGCCTGGTGGCAGGTATTAACCTACCATCCAACACAGGTTAGACATCAGGCAAGAGACAGGGCCCACGCTCAAGCGGTGATGCGGGCCTCGGCGCTGGCCTACACTCATTCAATACCAAACAATGGCCGACTTCAACCTCCTGTGCTGATTGTGAGCCTGATATAAAATCTGTGGACGCTTCTTTGTATTCCCCACAGGACATACACAAAAGACACCACCTCCACTCTCCTCTGCCCCCCAAAACTAAATGCATCTAGGCTGATTGCTGGCTTTGATGAATTTGTTCCTCGTGAAGCCCTCTGCAAAAGGCAGAAGCCAGGAGTGCTGGAGGGTCAGCTCCCACTGCCTTGTGGATACATGTCAAGCTGGATCTCTTTCCTTCCCGTTTTACTTGAGGGGCAGGAGGTAAGCTAAGAGGGTAAAACCCAGACAACCGAACTCCCTGTTCGAGGGAAAAACGAGCACATCCTTGGACAAGGTGTTCCAAAACCCACCCACTTGGTACAGTTTGGCTTACGAAGCAAGGATAATATGCCTGTTGCAAAAATTATGGCCCAAGACTTGAAGTCCTTCTGGAGAGAAGCACAAAAAGAAAGCCGACTCCCTTCTGATCTTAGAAAAGTGAACGGATACAGGCAAGCACAATGTGCCAGTGGGATCCCCGGCTGGATCTCTGCAAATTGAAGCCCACACATGAGTAAACATTTAACAAGGACTTAACAGCACAAGAGTGCTTTGTTGTATGAAGTATATTTGAGTTAACTCTTCCTTTCCAGCAGTCCTTATCCAAACTGTGGAAAACCAGAAGTTAGACTATCTGGCTCTCAAAAGATTGCTTTTTAAATTTTCTCTTTAAGTTTCCTCCAGCACCCGTGTCTAACTGCAGCACAGCAGGCCGAGGAAACTGAAAGTGTGTGCCAGGCACCCACTTCCCCTTCTTTTTGGAAAAGCTCTTTCACTGTCCTCGAAAACCCAACTTCCCATTCATCCCCCACAGCCTCTGAAGAAAGGGGTTCAAATCTTTTATTAAGAGATTCAACTTCCTCAAGTTGTCCTTTCCAGATTTTGATGGATTCATCATTCATCAGCCACCTCCTTGGCCCCCAAACTCCTCTGAAATCCAAACACAAGAAACTAAATAAAAGAATTGTTACAGACCATGTTACTCTGTAAAGGAGTATAGTGAGGGCACTTCCCTGGTGGTCCAGGGATTAAGAATCCGCCTGCCAATGCAGGGGGCACGGGTTCGATCTCTGATCCAGGAAGATTCCACACCCGGTGGGGCAACTAAGCCTGGAGCCACAACTGCTAAAGCCTGTGCTCTAGAGCCGGTGCTCCAGGAGAGAGGTCACCACAGTGAGGAGCTTGGACACCACAACCAGAAAGCAGGCCCTACATGCCGCAACGACGGACCGCCAGCATGAGCAATGAAGACCTAGCGCAGCCAAAAGTAATAAATTAATTTAAAAATTAAAAATAATTTAAAAAAGAAAAGAAATCTAAGTGGCTCATCTCCCCAGGAAAACAATTTGATACTTTCTTTAAAGACTAAACATGCATCTACCATATGATCTTGCAATTGTACTCCTTCCTGGGCATTTATCCCAGAGAAATGAAAACATGTTCACACAAAGACATGTACACATATGTTCACAGAAGCTTCAGTCCTAACAGTCAGAAACTGGAAATCACCCAGATGTTCTCCAGTACTTTCTTCTTCTTCTAAGTCGCTTCAGTCATGTCCGACTCTGTGAGACCCCATAGACAGTAGCCCACCAGACTCCCCCGTCCCTGGGATTCTCCAGGAAAGAACACTGGAGTGGGTTGCCATTTCTTTCTCCAATGCATGAAAGTGAAAAGTGAAAGTGAAGTCGCTCAGTCGTGTCCGACTCTTAGCGACCCCATGGACTGCAGCCTACCAGGCTCCTCCATCCATGGGATTTTCCAGGCAAGAGTACTGGAGTGGGGTGCCATTGCCTTCTCCGATTCTCCAGTAGGTGAATGCTTAAACAAACTGGTGTACCCACACCACAGAGCACCACTGAATAGTGAAAAGGAATGAACATCTACCCATAGCAATCTCCAGAGAATTATGCTGGGGTGGAAAAAAGGCAATCTCAAAAGGCTACAGAACGTACGCTTCCATTTATATTAACATTCTTGCAATGACAAAATTATGGAAACGGAGAAGAGGTTCCTGGTTGACAGGGATGAGGGATGAGGCAGAAGGGCAGTGGGGGGAGAAAGCAGGGATGGCTAATAATGGGCAACACGAAGGAGGGATCCTGTGGTGATGAAATGTTCTGTGTTTTCACTTTATCCGTGTCAGTGCCCTGTAAGATACCACAAGATACTACCACTGGGGAAACTGAGTAAAGGGTACATGGGATCTGTTTTATTTTTTTACAACTGTAGTATGAATCTACAATTATCTCCCCAAAAAAGTTTATTTATAAAAAAAAAAAATCAATGACCATCCATCTTTTGCGATTCAACTACTGCCATGGGTTGAACTGTGACCCCCCAAAAGCTATGACAATGTCCTAACCGCTGGAATCTCAGAATGTGACCTTATTTGGAATAAAGTTCTTTGCAAATGCAACTGAGACTGAGGATCTCAAGATGACGCCATCCTTGGAATGGAGGAACCCTAAACCCAGTGACAAGTGTCCTAGAAACAAAGAGAAAAGAAAGAAACAGAGACGTGAGGGGATGCCAAATGAAGATGAAGCTAGAGACTGGAGATGAGAGAAGCTGGAGACTGAGGAACTCCACCAGAAGCTAGGAGAGAAGCACGTACCAGATTGTCCTGCAGAAGGAACCAAGGCTGTCTAACATCTATATTTTGGACTTCTATCCTCCAGAAATACAAGAGAATAAATTTCCATTGTTTTAAACCACCAACTTTGTGATGATTTGTTACTGCAGCCCTAGGAAACTAATACATTTGACATTTTTCAATGAGTGGGTTCAATTTCTCTCTTTTTTTAAATCACAGAAAATATGAGCATGTCCTCAACTTCTACTTATGTATATTTCTGGACATAATTTTCCCCCCAGCAGAGGATATAGGCCATAAGGACATGTATCATTTCATTCTACAATCTTTTCTGCGGGGTTTCCCCTGGTATTTTATGTTTGTTCTAACTATAAACTATTGCTAGGTGGCATATAGGAGTGTCCACTCATCAAACATCCTGGTTAATAATTATCATACGTGCTAAACAGGCCCAATCAACTTTCAAAGGTTTCTTAAAAGAAGCCATACTGACTAACAGGCTAAATCTACTGTTACCTTGGTAACTAAGAATTTGCTTTTAGATCTTGCAATGTGCTTCAGGGTCTTCAAAATGAGTAGTAATTACTAGGCTGAAGATACACAAAAAGTACCATTTTGTATCTTGAGAGAAATACCCTAAGCTTCTGGCTTCTGAGAAGATCAGATCAGATCAGATCAGATCAGTCGCTCAGTCGTGTCCGACTCTTTGCAACCCCATGAACCGCAGCACGCCAGGCCTCCCTGTCCATCACCAGCTCCCGGAGGTCACTCAGACTCGCATCCATCGAGTCAGTGATGCCATCCAGCCATCTCATCCTCTGTCGTCCCCTTCTCCTCCTGCCCTCAATCCCTCCCAGCATCAGAGTCTTCTCCAATGAGTCAACTCTTCGCATGAGGTGGCCAAAATACTGGAGTTTCAGCTTTAGCATCATTCCTTCTAAAGAAATTCCAGGATTGATCTCCTTCAGAATGGACTGGTTGGATCTTCTTGCAGTCCAAGGGACTCTCAAGAGTCTTCTCCAACACCACAGTTCAAAAGCATCAATTCTTCGGCACTCAGCCTTCTTCACAGTCCAGCTCTCACATCCATACATGACCACAGGAAAGACCATAGCCTTGACTAGGCGAACCTTTGTTGGCAAAGTAATGTCTCTGCTTTTGAATATGCTATCTAGGTTGGTCATAACTTTCCTTCCAAGGAGCAAGCGTCTTTTAATTTCTTGGCTGCAGTCACCATCTGGAGTGATTTTGGAGCCCAGAAAAACAAAGTCTGACACTGTTTCCACTGTTTCCCCATCTATTTCCCATGCAGTGATGGGACCAGATGCCATGATCTTCGTTTTCTGAATGTTGAGCTTTAAGCCAACCTTTTCACTCTCCACTTTCACTTTCATCAAGAGGCTTTTTAGCCCCTCTTCACTTTCTGCCATAAGAGTCGTGTCATCTGCATATCTGAGGTTATTGATATTTCTCCCAGCAATCTTGATTCCAACTTGTGTTTCTTCCAGTCCAGCATTTCTCATGATGTACTCTGCATATAAGTTAAATAAACATGGTGACAATATGCAGCCTTGACGTACTCCTTTTCCTATTTGGAACCAGTCTGTTGTTCCATGACCAGTTCTAACTGTTGCTTCCTGACCTGCATACAGATTTCTTAAGAGGCAGATCAGGTGGTCTGGTATTCCCATCTCTTTCAGAATTTTCCATAGTTTATTGTGATCCACACAGTCAAAGGCTTTGGCATAGTCAATAAAGCAGAAATAGATGTTTTTCTGGAACTCTCTTGCTTTTTCCATGATCCAGCGGATGTTGGCAATTTGATCTCTGGTTCCTCTGACTTTTCTAAAACCAGCTTGAACATCAGGAAGTTCACGGTTCACATATTGCTGAAGCCTGGCTTGGAGAATTTTGAGCATTACTTTACTAGCGTGTGAGATGAGTGCAATTGTTCGGTAGTTTGAGCACTCCTTGGCATTGCCTTTCTTTGGGATTGGGATGAAAACTGACCTTTTCCAATCTTGTGGCCACTGCTGAGTTTTCCCAATTTGCTGGCATATTGAGTGTAGCACTTTCACAGCATCATCATTCAGGACTTGGAATAGCTCCACTGGAATTCCATCACCTCCACTAGCTTTGTTCGTAGTGATGCTTTCTAAGGCCCACTTGACTTCACATTCCAAGATGTCTGGCTCTAGGTCAGTGATCACATCATCATGATTATCTAGGTCTTGAAGCTCTTTTTTGTACAGTTCTTCTGTGTATTCTTGCCACCTCTTCTTAATATCTTCTGCTTCTGTTAGGTCCACACCATCTCTGTCCTTTATCGTGCCCATCTTTGCATGAAATGTTCCTTTGGTATCTCTGATTTTCTTGAAGAGATCCCTAGTCTTTCCCATTCTGTTGTTTTCCTCTGAGAAGATAGATTAAAAAAAAAAAAAAAAAAGGCCAAGATGGACAAAAACTACCCATTAACCATGAAGTTTTAAAAAGGTGGAAAATGGATCTTTTGAATCAGGCTTGATTTCTGACTGTACCGCACCAGTTATGTTCAGAAAACGTGACCTCTCAGATCAGTAACTCTGTCTGTGGTATACAGTGGGACTGCCAGCCATTCCACAAGTGGGCTCTAGGGGTTATCAAGTTAGTGTACACAGCAGTGGCTAACAGAAAATACATGCTCAATAAAAATTATTCTTGTCTCTCAATCTCCTTAAACTTTCATTCAATGGCAAGCCACTCCAGTACTCTTGCCTAGAAAATCCCATGGATGGAGGAGTCTGGTAGGCTGCAGTCCATGAGGTCGCTAAGAGTCAGACCTGACCCAGCGACTTCACTTTCACTTTTCACTTTCACTTTTCACTTTCACTTTTCACTTTCACTTTTCACTTTCACACAATGGAGAAGGCAATGGCAACCCACTCCAGTGTTCTTGCCTGGAGAATCCCAGGGACGGCAGAGCCTGGTGGGCTGCTGTCTATGGGGTCGCACAGAGTCAGACATGACTGAAGCAACTTAGCAGCAGCATACAAATATGTTAAATGGATAACCAACAAGGACCTACTGTATAGCACAGGGAACTCAGCTCAAAGTTATATGGCAGCCTGGATGGGAGGGGAGTTTGTGATACATGTATACATATCCCTAAGTACCGGAAACTATCACAACATTATTAACTGGCTATACTTCAATATAAAAGTTTTAAAAAATAAAAAACAAAATCTGAGCTGAAATTCTGGGTTATATATTCTCTGCTTTTAGTTTTTAATCTTGGGGTTTTTTTTGTGTGTGTACTTATTTATTTCTATTACCCTTTTCAAGACAGTTAGGTTTTTAAGAGGCAATATCTATGGTACATAGTACAAGATCTAAAAGGTATGAAACAGCAGAATGTGAATTCGCCTTTTTCCCACTGCACATCCAACCACCTTTGACTTCCTTGAAAACTGTTTTCAGTTTTCATATACATCATTTGAGAGGTGGTCACGTCACATAAAAACATAAGAGTGTACAATTCCTCAAAAAACAAAACAAAACACCAGTATAATGCAATGCTGTGTGTACCTTCATTTACTCATATATTTTGAAGATTTTCTAGTGCATTTAAGGCCACTTCCTTTACAAGTACATAATTCCACTGTAAGAAGGAATTGCAGCTACTCTTGCACTGATAAGGATTTTAATTGTGCTCAACTTTTTCTAAAACAAGCACTCTGTATGGCCATATGTATATACCTGTGAGAAATGGGATATTTCCTGCCACACCAGTAAACAAAGAATGTTATAGTCCTCAGAAATTACAGCCACAGATGGTGAGCTGGCGACCCGAGGGAACTCAGGAAGGAAAATATACCTGCCGTCCAGCAGTCATCAGACTGCTGCCACTACCTACAGTGAGTCCTGAGGAAACTGAAGATGTGCAAACAGGATAACTGAGGAACATAGTATGGCTTCAGTGAGCCCAGATTCTTGCATCTTCCCATACACAGAAAAGCACTACATCCGTTAACTTGGGACTCCTGGTTTTCTTTCACTAGCAACCATCTTTTGGGACTGCCCTGGTGGTGCAGTGGAGAAGAATCTGCCTGCCAATGCAGGGGACGCGGGTTAGATCCCTGGTCCAGGAAGACTCCACAGGCCAACTAAACCCATGTACCACAACCACTGATCCTGTGTTCCAGAGCCCAAGAGCCACAACCACTGCGCCCACGTGCTGCCACCAAGGAGCCACAACTACTGAGCCCACGTTCCAGAGCTCGAAAACCACAACTACTGAAGCCCACGCACCTAGCACCTATGCTCTGCAAAGAGAAGCCACTTCAATGAGAAGCCTGTGCATCCCAACCAAGAACAGATGCCACCCATCACAAAGAGAGAAAGCCCAAGTGCAGCAACAAAGACCCAGTACAGCCAAAAATAAATAAGATAAAATCATCTTTTGATACTTTTTGCAACTCCGTTGTTGCAAAACTTCTATATAACATGGATCTTCTTTCGCCGCCTCAGCACAGCTCTCTCAGGGTTACTTGAGATGCTGCTTTCCAGGCTCAAAGTCCTACATATTCCCATGGGATAAAACATAACTCTTCAACTTTTAAGTTGTGAATACTGTTTTTAAGCCAACAACTGTCAGATAAATTTCTACTACTGGATCTGCTAGGCAAAGAATCTGTATTTTTTAATTTCCATACATAAGCCCAGATAGCCCCCACCAATGATTTGCTGCTAAGTCGCTCCAGTCGCGTCCGACTCTGTACGACCCCATAGACGGAAGCTCACCAGGCTCCCCTGTCCCTGGGATTCTCCAGGCAAGAATACTGGAGTGGGTTGCCATTTCCTTCTCCAATGCATGAAAGTGAAAAGTGAAAGTGAAGTTGCTCAGTCGTGTCCGACTCTTAGCGACCCCATGGACTGGAGCCTACCAGGATCCTCCGTCCATGGGATTTTCCAAGCAAAAGTACTGGGGTGGGGTGCCATTGCCTTCCCCGCACCAATGATTTACATACATCTATTTACTCATATCTGAAATTCTAATTTAATCCTCTCTGCTGCTGCTGCTGCTAAGTCGTTTCAGTTGTGTCCAACTCTGTGGGACCCCATAAACAGCAGCCTACCAGGCTCCCCGTTCCTGGGATTCTCCAGGCAAGAACACCGGAGTGGGTGGCCATTTCCTTCTCTAATGCATGAGAGGAAAAGTGAAAAAGAAGTCGCTCAGTAGTGTCCGACTCTTAGTGACCCCCTCTCTACCTATTTAATTTACATTTCTATTTTATATGAGACAAAGCATCATAAGCCTTCTGAGCCTTCTGTTTTTCTGAAACCTGTCTGTTGATATCTTATCCTCACTCTCTGTTAAGTTGCTGGTCTCTTCTCATTGAAAAGCTCTTGATTTCTATTAAGAAAACGGACTCATTTCTCATTTGTATCACAAATATCCTTTCCAGTGAACTGCCTTTTTCCTTTAAAAAATGTGATGTTTCCTAAAGAAAATTTGTATTTGTATAGTTAAATTGACTAGCTTTCTAAAAACTTTTATCATGTTGTGCTTTTAAAAGTTGCATCTATGGGGATTCCCAGGTGGCTCAATGGTAAAGTATCTGTCTGCAATGCAGGAGACGCCCAAGACAGCACTTCTATCCCTGGGTCAGGAAGATGTTTTCATGAAGAAATGTATAGTAAACTCTCCCAAATTTTCTTCTTCTCAGGTATCCCTTCTTTCTCTCCAACTCCCAAGATGGAACCAGCTCAAAGGAGGGCCACGAGAGGGCACCAGTCCAGCGGCTCTCTGAACCCTGAGGCTGCAGGCCAGACACCCAGGGCACACCCAGGGCAACAACGGAAAGGAAATGAGATCTAACCAAGTGGGTTGTAAGGAACTTCCTGTGCACATACAAAGAGCTACAGAAAAACCTGCAGCTGTGTCCCTCTGGAATTCATCCTGAAAGAGACAGAAGATCTGTTTTCAACCCTCTGGCCCACAGCTGCACACATGGTGAGATCAGACTTGAGCTGTGGCACAACTTTTAGGGCAAAAATCTGCAGCAGGTTTAGAGTACATCATAGATCAAGGACATGTGTAAAGTGATCTTTCTTTCAAACACAAGGTATGTTTTCCTACCTCACACAGGGTATTCCATTAACAGCGTGAAATCCTGTTTATTCTTTACTGGGTCAAACAGCTAATGTAAGTACACACATCCTCACAAAAAAGTCCCTCCACAAACTAATGGGGAATTTCAGCCCAAACAAACCTCCTATAAAGAACACACATATAACTAAAAATAATAGATTAAGAAACACATTAAATATCATGTATTCTCAAGTTAATTTTTTTTTAATTAACTTAAATTGGGAGAAAATTGCTTTACAATATTGTATTGGTTTCTGCCATAAAACAATGCAAATCAGTCATAATTTTATATTTATATATATATATATATACACAAAAAGGCAAAATGGTTGTCTGATAAGGCCTTACAAATAGCTGAGAAAAGAAAATAAGCGAAAGGCAAAGGAGAAAAGGAAAGATTTGAATGCAGAGTTCCAAAGAATAGTGAGGAGAGAAAAGAAAGCCTTCCTCAGTGATCAATGCAAAGAAATAGAGAACAACAATAGAATAGGAAAGACTAGAGATCTCTTCAAGAAAATGAGAGATACCAAGGGAACATTTCATGCAAACATGAGCACAATAAAGAACAGAAATGGTATGGACCTAACAGAAGCAGAAGATATTAAGAAAAGGTGGCAAGAATACATAGAAGAACTATACGAAAAAGATCTTTGTGACCCAGATAATCACGATGGTGTGATCTCTCACCACAAACAAAGTGATCACTACAAAGCTAGTGCAGGTGATGGAATTCCAGTTGAGCTATTTCAAATCCTAAAAGATGATGCTGTGCTGCACTCAATATGCCAGCAAATTTGGAAAACTCAGCAGTGGCCACAGAACTGGAAAAGGTCAGTTTTCATTCCAATCTCAAAGAAAGGCAATGCCGAAGAATGCTCAAACTATCGCACAATTGCACTCATCTCACACACTAGCAAAGTAATGCTCAAAATTCTCCAAGCCAGGCTTCAACAATACGTGAATCGTGAACTTCCAGATGTTCAAGCTGGTTTTAGAAAAGGCAGAGGAACCAGAGATCAGATTGCCAACATCTGCTGGATCATGGAAAAAGCAAGAGCGTTCCAGAAAAACATCTATTTCTGCTTTATTGACTATGCCAAAGCCTTTGACTGTGTGGATCACAGTAAACTGGAAAATTCTGAAAGAGGTGAGAATACTAGAGCACCTTAATGGCCTCCTGAGAAATCTGTATGCAAGTCAAGAAACAACAGTTAGAACTAGACATGAAACAACAGACTGGTTCCAAATCAGGAAAGGAGTATGTCAAGGCTGTATATTGTCACCCTGCTTATTTAATTTATGTGCACAGTACATCATGCGAAATGCCAAGCTGGATGAAGCACAAGCTGGAATCAGGACTGCTGGGAGAAATAGCAATAACCTCAGATATGCAGATGACACCACCCTTATGGCAGAAAGCAAAGAAGAACTAGAATCTCTTGATGAAAGTGAAAAGAGGAGAGTGAAAAAGCTGGCTTAAAACTCAACATTCAGAAAACTAAGATCATGGCATCCAGTCCCATTGTTTCATGGCAAATAGATGGGGAAACAATGGAAACAGGGACAGACTTTATATTTTTGGGTTCCAAAATCACTGCAGATGGTGACTACAGCCATGAAATTAAAAGATGCTTGCTCCTTACTACAAAAGCTATGACCAATTTAAACAGCATATTAAAAAGCAGAGACATTACTTTGCTAACAAAGGTCTGTCTAGTCAAAGTGATGGCTTTTCCAGTAGTCATATATGAATGTGAGAGTTGGACTGTAAAGAAAGCTGAGCACTAAAGAATTGATGCTTTTGAACTGTGGTGTTGGAGAAGACTCTTGAGGGTCCCTTGGACTGCAAGGAGATCCAACCAGTCCATCCTAAAGGAAATCAGTTCTGAATATTCATTGGAAGGACTGATGCTGAAGCTGAAGCTCCAATATTTTTTCACCTGATGTGAAGAACCAACACATTGGAAAAGATCCTGATGCTGGGAAAGATTGAAGACGGGAGAAGGGGATGAAAGAGGATGAGATGGTTGGATGGCAGCACTGACGCAACAGATGTGAGTTTGAGTAGGCTCGGGGAGTTGGTGATGGACAGGGAGGTCTGGCGTGTTGCAGCCCATGGTGTCACAAAGGGCTGGACACAACCAAGCGACTGAACTGAACTGGTATATATCCCCTCCCTCTTGAGCGGCTCTCCCCTTCCCCCGTCCCACCCATCCAGGTCATCACAGATAGCCAGGCTGGGCTCCCTGTGTTATATAGCAACTTCTCACCAGCGCTCCACTTTACACATGATGGTATATCTATGTTGATGTCACTTTCTCTAGTCACCCCACTCTCTCCCTCCCACGCGGCGTCCACAAGTCTATTCTCTCCATTTGCGTCCCCATTCCATCCCTGCAATAGGTTCATCAATACTATTCTTCTAGATTCTATATATATATATATGTTGATATATATTTATTTTTCTTTCTAACTTACATCACTCTATATAATAGGCTCTAGGTTCATCCGCCTCACTAGAACTGACCACTGTTATTAAGCCCCACATCTTTCTTGCCCGTCCATCTGCCGATGGACATCTAGGTTGTCCCCATGTCCTAGCTCTTGGAAACAGTGCTCCTGTGAACACTGGGGTGCATGCTTGTGTGCTCAGCTGCTCAGTGGTGTCTGACTCTTTGCAACCCCACGGACTGTAGCCCACGAGTCTGCTCTGCCCATGGATTTTTCAGGCAAGAACACTGGAGTGGCTTTACATGTGTTTTTCCAATTATGGGTTTCTCAAAGTATATGCCCAGTAGTGGGATTGCTGGGTCATATGGTAGCTTCATTCCTAATTTTTAAGGAATGTCTATACTGTTCTTCATAGTGGCTGTATCAATTTACATTCCCACCAACAGTGCAAGAGCGGTCCCTTTTCTCTACATCCTCTCTAGGATTTACTGTCTGTACATTTTTTTGATTATTGTCATTCTGACTGGTGTGAAGTGATACCTCATTGTAGTTTTGATTTGCATTTCTCTGATAATTAGTGATGATAATCTCCTTTATTTCCCCCTTTCTCAATTGAAATAGCTCCTGCAGCTACCCAGGAAACACTACACAGAAGTTCCCTCAGGGAAGCCTCCTGGAGTGTGCTCCCTCACCAAAATGCAGTGAGAGGCTTGAGTCGCTTCCTCCCAGATCATTCAAACAGAATCTTCCTGCCAGAGACCGTGACTCAGTAACTCCTGTGAGTTGCAGCTAAGCATCTTCTTTCCTATGATAAAATTATCTTTCAACTAACTGTATTAAAATGAAGATGTATAATCCTACCTTATACAATATCCCAAAATTAACTCTAAATGGACCCAAGGCCTAAACCTAAGATTTGATACAACAAATCCCAAACTCTTTCAAAAAAACAAAGGAGGAAAGCATCCTGACTGTGGATTCAGCAAAGGGTTTTTTGGACTTGATACCAAAACCACAAGCAGCAAGAGAAAAAAAATAAGATGGACTTCATCAAAAGTAAAACCTTTTGAGCATCAAAGGACACTATCAACAGAGTAAAAAAGCAGCCTAAGGAATGAGAGAAAATATTTGCAAATCACATATTTGATTAGAGATTGGTACCCAGAATACACTAAGAACTCTTACAACAACAACAACAAAAACCAATTAAAAATTGTTCAAGAAGTTTCCTAGTGGGCCAGTGGTTTAAGAACCCACCTGCCAATTCAAGGGACAAGGGTTCAACCTGGTCCAGGAAGAAGCCACATGCCCAAGTTCCACAAGGACGGAAGCTCACACGCTCCAGGGTCCAATGTCGTAACAAGAGCAGCCACCTCAGTGAGAATTCTGTGCACCCCCATGAAGAACAGCCCCTGCTCACTGCAGTTAGAGAAAGTTCGCACAGAGCACCGAAGATACAGCTCAGCCAAATAGTAAACAAATAAATAAAACTGGGGGGAGGGGAGTGAGAGATCAATAAAAAAATTTCATAAAAAAAAGATCAAGCATTGAACAGACACTTCTCCTAAGACTATATGAGTGCCCAATAAGCGCATGAAAAGATGCTCAACATGACTAATCATTAGGGAATGCTACCTCTTCTCACCCATCAGGAAGGCAGAAGAAAATAACAAGGGTTGACAAGGATGTGGAGGCACTGGTGCCCTGTGCACTGCTGTAAGTTGTAGTAAAGGACTGTAAAATAGTGCAACCACTGTGGAAGACAGCACAGTAATTTCTCAAAAAACTAAACATAGAATTGCCATAAGATCCAACATTCCAGGTCTAAATATATACCCAGAAGAAGTGAAAGCAAGGAACAGATATTTGTACATTCATGTGCAAAGCAGCATTATTCACAATAGCCAAAAAGTGGAAGCAATCAAAGTATCTATCGATGGATGAACGGATAAACAAAATGTGATGCTATATTATTATACAATGGAGTATCTGTTGACCCTTAAGAAGGGAGGAAATTATGACACATGCTACAACCGGGATGAATCTTAATTCCTGGAGGAATTAAGCCAAATGAAACAAACCAATCACAAAAGACAAATACTATATGATTCACTTATGACATACTTAGAGTGGTAGTGGTCTCCATGGGCTGGCTAAGCTAAGTCGTTTCAGTCGTGTCCGACTCTGTGTGACCCCAGAGACGGCTTCCCCGTCCCTGGGATTCTCCAGGCAAGAACACTGGAGTGGGTTGCCATTTCCTTCTCCAATGCATGAAAATGAAAAGTGAAAGTGAAGTCGCTCAGTCGTATCCGACTCTAGCGACCCCATGGACTGCAGCCTACCAGGCTTCTCCGTCCATGGGATTTTCCAGGCAAAACTACTGGAGTGGGGTGCCATTGCCTTCTCCGTCCATGGGCTGGAGGTAAAGGGAAATGAGGAGTTATTGTTAAACAGGTACAGAACTGTTCACTTTAAAATGCTTCAAAATGCAAATATTATGTTACGTATATTTTACCACAATAAAAACTTACCTACTTATATTACTAATCTCTTATCACCAAACTACATAAATTATGGGCAAGGGTCTGAGCTCATTCATCTTTGTACACCTATCCCAGTGCCAAACCCTCAATAAAAGTATACTGAGTCAAAGTCACGTTTCTCAAGTAGAGTCTAAAACCAGGATGTTTTCCAGGTTCAGAGTACTGAAAGGTAGCCCCTGAAACCTTGAAGCGGAACACACACACACACACACACACACACACACACCCCATATCACATCACCCTTTTCTCAGTTACAGACATCAATTCTTCCATCAACAAATATTTAACAAAAAATAAAAATCAACAGCTTGCATTGCTATTTATCAACTTAAAGCCAAGCTCTTGCATGCGTGCTAAGTCACTTCAGTGTCTGCCTCTTTGCGACCCTATGGACCATAGTCCGCCAGGCTCCTCTGACCATGGGATTCTCCAGGCAAGAATACTGAAGTGGGGGGCCATGCCTCCTCCAGGGGATCTCCTTCGACCAAGTGATCAAACCCCTGTCTCTTATGTGTCTTGCATCGGCAGGTGGGTTCTTTACCACTAGCGCCACTTGGGAAGCTCACTTAATTCCCAGTACATCCTAAAAACACAGCATATACTCCAATCTTGCAGAGTTAATGTCCTCTTCCAGGAAGACTTGAAAGATTGCGCCTAGAAAGTGCCCTTCCCCACTCCTCCTCCTCTTTTCCCTCTCCCTACTCCCCATACTAGCTAACCAGTTTTCTGCAACCCTTCCTCAGCTTCCAGCCATACACCAAGTCCTATGAAGAAAGCCTGGATGACTGAAAAAGGATAGATCTTTCTGCTAAGGATGTGGGAAGCAGCAGGCTTGGTCTCAGACCTATATAAATGCGAAAATCCTGGCACTGAGTTCTGCCACCACTGGTGGAAATAAGTCTGATGAGATGCGAGCTCTATAATTAGTTATCATGGCTGTTGTTACCCGAGTTAATCACCCACTTGCTTTTCCAAGTTCTTTCACAGGGTCTTTGGTTATGAATTCATTTTTATCATTTTTTTTTTGATTCTGCATATAAGTGATATCATATGTCTTTCTCTGTCTGACTTACTCCACTTAATATGGTAATCCTGCTATATTTAGAGTGGATAACAAGCAAGGACCTACTGTTAATCAGGAAACTCTGCTCAATATTCTATAACAACCTAAATGGAGAAAGAATTTGAAAAAGAATAGATGCATGTATGTATAGTAAGTAAATAAAACAATATAGGTCTCTCTTTTCACATGAAAAAATAAGGAATATAATTAGGGTTGTTTTCAAGAAAGGATTTACCCCACCCCATCCCCCAAAAAATGCAAGAGCAAAAAATGCCAGAAATAAGAGTTTTTTTCTAGCTCTTTCTTCTGAGGCACTCACTGCTGTGCTCGCCATGCCTGCCCAGGAAAGCTTACTGCATTGCTGTCGCTGCAACACTGCATCTGGGACCCAGCTGTCCCGAGAAACTACTCTCAGTGGCGCGAACAGCAAGCACTATGGACCCTGCTCCCAGTTTGCCAAGACATGAAAAACGTTCATCCTTTTAACCTATAATTCAACCTGAAGGAATTTACCCTAAGGAAATAATCAAAGTGGAATGCAAAACTTACAAAGATGTTCATCACTGCAAAAAAGTTGATGACAATCTACGTAGTCAACAATGAGGGGGGTGGGTTTATTAAATAAATCCTGGAACACTGCACATACAATATAATACAGGTAACAAGCCATGTCTGCAAAAAATAAATTTGGTAATATGGGAAAATTCTCAGGATACGTTAAGTTTTAAAAAGCTATATTTTTCTCAATTTTGTCCAAAACCAAAATAAGTTCCATGGACATATACATTAAATCAGAAAGAAATTTAATAGTTTTAACAATGGTTAGGGGAGATGAAGCAAAAACAAAACACTTTTCTTCTTCCTTATACAATTTTACTTATTTTTATATATTAAATGTTAAAGTTCAAGCAGAACCCATAAACATAAAATGACATTTGTTTCTGAAATGTTACTTTTAAAAATCAGTCTATTTATTTTGGAAAGATTGCTAAAAGGAAAAGCTGTACACTCTGGTAAGGTTTACAATCCATTATCACTATGACTGGTAGAGATGGAAAAAATCCTATGGTTTCCTATTCTCATTTGGCACCCTGAATCTGACCTTCAAAAAAGCCAAAGAATGCACAAAAACAGGAGGCAGATCCAGGACCCTGAAATGAGGGGTCACTTACCTGGTTGTTGGAAAAATAAAGGAGGAACTATTAAGACATATAAAATAAAATTTAAAAAAAATAAAAAATAAAAGACAATTTTTTTATAATACAATGTAAGGTGATCGCTGTATTTCACAAATACATAATGTAACTGATGTACACCATATAAGCTTTCTACAGACACTCAGAACTTAGTCTTTATTACAGACCAAACCGGTTTGCAAACCAGCAATTAGGAAGCATAAGATGATCTCTATGATCCTACTACTAATACTCTGAATTTCTAAACACTCTGTTGGAAGTCATTCAGGCTCAACCATACTACAACTGAATCCAAAACTAATTTCAAGCATGCTTTTTTAGCATCTGGTTCCAATGACTTCCCTTTAACCCACAACAGGTCCTGGCTTTCTGGTTCCCTTCTTTACAAAATACCCTACAAGCAATCCCCAAACTTACACACACACACACACACACACACACACACACACACACACACTACCACCAAAAAGTTCACTGGCTGTGCAAAAGTAAAACACATTTTTCCATATAAATACTGATGATCTGCCTACAAATAAGAAAAAGCACTGCTGCTGCAATTCTAAACTTGAGTGAAGAAGGCCAGAGCAGCTGAGCGCCTGCTGGCGCCTGAGGGCACAGACCCATGCTTCTGGGGCTTTGCTCTTCATGCCTCTCACAGCAAAGGGCAACGTGACTGGTTCTCCAATGCTCAATCTGGCCATATGTCTCCAAAGGTCCCTACTCCAAACCTCTCTGCCTCACTAGCTTTCTGTGTGTCCCCAGAGATGAGCCCTCAAGTGCATAAAGCCCTCTCAGGGTCAATCTGCAAAGCACATCTCTAGCACAGGAGGGAGCGCGCTCTAGATGGAGGTCTCAACGGCCATGCAGTTCTTGCCTCGGGGCCCAAAGGCTCACACATAATTACATGTTTCCCAAGTTCCAGATCTGGCTGAGGGCAGCTGAGAACTAGACAGTAAAATTATCTCTAAGTAGCCACATGCCTAGCAAGGTCCCGGATTTAGATAAAACTCTGCTTTTTCTACACAGGGAAATCCTCAATTATAGTTATTTACTCTTTCTTTTTACCCACAAAACTGAGAAGCTTCCCTTCCAGATTTCAGTTCAAAGGGACAGTAACAATTGCTGAGTGCCTCTGTGTGGCACTATTTTACTCTCACTTAAGCCTGTAAGTGCCTTGTCAAGGCCACTGGCAATGACTCGGCCCATGACCTGAAACTCGACCCCACCTGGTGGCTCTCAAGTCCGAGGTGGGCAGAGTCGGTGCCAGGAGCCCCAGCCAGCTGAGTGTACTATTAAGGTAGTTTAAAAAAAAAAAACAAAAACAGCTGACACAAGTCTCGGACTGCAGCAGCTCCATTCACTAACTGCTCCTTATGCAAACAGAGGGTGCTAGGCATTTTTTCCCCTAAAATTAAGTTTTTCCAAAGTGTTAGTACTTACCTGGGTTTCTCTGAAATGTGCCAACCTCAAGGTTTGGGGGAAGGGGGTGCTGGGGTTTTTACTCCAGAGGACCCCATACTCCTACTAGGCATGACAAGGCACCACTCCCTGAGCAGCGGTGACGCGGCCAGACTAGAGTCCTACGTTCACTCAGCTGCACCCGCTCACAGTTGCAACATGCTAATCTTCGATCTTCCCTATGGCACGAGATCTTTAGTTGGGACACAGGGGGTCTAGTCTCCTGACCAGGGATCGAACATGGTCCCCCCGCACTGAGAGCACAGAGTCTTAGTCACCGACCAGCAGGGAAGTCTCGGCCCTACAGGGGCCGTCGGATGCGGATGCAGCCTTCCTGGCCCTGGCTGCCTTAGCACGGGCAGCCTCAAGCTTCCCTGAGTATTAGTGAAGCAGCGAGAAGAGAGAGTACAGAGATAGGTGACAGGACAAACGTCTGAGGATTATACCGTCAGAGATCACTCAGTAGGAAGGGAAGACAGAGTGAGAGACTACGCATATGAATAAAGAGACCAAGAATAGCACACACCCCAGTATCTAGTAAGGATTTCCACTGAGGCCGACAAGAGGACTTTATGGCTTCTTCTTCTACCAGCAAGAGCTTTCAAGGGGGAACCATTAAAAAATAAAAAAAAATGAGGAGGGTCTCTATCAGAACTCCTCTCTCTTGAGGGCCATTCAGTAATTATCAATCAGTTTAATGAAAATGATAAAATAATTCACTGAAATTTAAAAGTAGCTTCAGGAAATTGGGATGTATTTCCTTGGAGGCAGAAAAGCACAGTGAGGACAAAACAGGCTTGCTAGCAGATCTGAGTTTGAATCCGGATGTGGATGGCTGACCTTGAGCAAAAGCACTCTTTCTTTAGCCTCAGTTTCTTCATCCACAAGATGGCCAGGTAGGAGACACCTACCTTATAGGAATGTATAAGCATTCAAAATACCAGAGCTAATTCACTTTACTGGTGATAAGACACAAACTATACTAGACAAGTTCCTTTCTTTTTTAAAAAACAAAAGGAGTTTTAAGCACTTACTCTGCCTGGTAAAGTATGGGGCATTTATGGAAAATCATGTAGAGCTTATCATCACAATCCCAAGGATATCAACAAGGGATATTGGATAAGATTCGATTTTAGATAAGATTAAGAATTTACATAAACATCATGTGTAATTGTAGGGAGGTGAGCTAGAGACCTCTGGTCATAGTCCTCCTTTTAGTAACACTGAGAAAACTTTAACAGAGCAGAAGACAGCTCAATGGCAGTGATGTCACAGCCTTAACAACTTCAGGAAGGAGGGGGACAAAGGTAGGGGGAAAGAACGACTAACAAGTGGATCCTGAAAGGCAGGTGGTTAACACAGCAGACAGTGGCCCAGGGCAAACATCTCAATCCTGGGAGCACAGCAGGCAAACTGGAGTTAAGGTACAGAAAGGCTTCAGATCAAAGTCCAGTGCTCCCGTGGTACTGGCGAGGTTTTCCAGCTGTGATGTGACGGTGATGTGAGCTGACCCAAACCTGAGGGTGACGAATCCAGACAGCCCTGGCCCCACACAGCAACCTACATGGAGGCTGGGGGGAGGGGGAGGAGAGACCTACTGTCAAAGGCAAGGCAAGGTGGGCAGGGAAGGCAGAGTGTCAACAAGAGAGGGTGAGGGACCTTCCCCCCAGATTTGAGTTTGGAAAGAACTTTCTCCTTCACTCCAGTTGATCCTGCTAACAGGTGCAATTTGGGTCTGAAATGCAGGGGGAGGCTTGTATATAGACATTTATATAGATTTCATTACAGTCCTCCAATCACTGTGTCATAAATGTCATAACCCAGCGAACTGACTTCTCTTTCTCAGTCTTCAAACCAGAAGGCAGGGAGTTAGTGCCAGCATCACTATAAGCTTGTAGAACGGGATTTTCAATGGACGCTGCTAGTTCAGCAGATGCGTCCAGCCACTTCTGCTTCAAGGCCTGGTGTAACCTTCCTGGATTCGGCCTTTCCCTCCAGGGACAAGTTCCCAGGCCCATCAGAGCAGCTGCTGCTGGCTCATTCATCTGGCAGCAAAAACCAGCTAACGTAGGCAAGGCCGCCAAGGGGGCAGACTGAGGAACCGCAGCCGCCTTCTGCACGACACCCAGGGCCACACTGCCAGGCCCGCCGACACCTGCAGCAGGCACAGGGCGTGTGGGAGAGGTGTACAGACCCACAAGCGAAGCCCTGGGTCCACCCCGTACTGGCTGAGCAACTTCAGGCAGGCTGCTTAACCTCGCTGAGTCTCCACTCCCTCCCCTATAACAGAGGACCAGAACCTCCCATCTCAGGATAAAAGTGAATGGACAGCTTTTTGTCCTTAGGTGCACCCTGCATGCTGCCTAGAAAGCTCAGCGAAGCTGGTGGTGGCCCCCACACCAGTCTCATGCACACACCTCACGTGCCTACCCTGAGATTTTTTTGCGATGGTCTGTCCTCTGACCATTCCCCTTCCTCACTTTCTCAGAGTGCTGATTCTAGAGGCCAAGACCCTCAGAACTCCTCCTGTACCGCTCTCCCCAACACCCAGGGGACACACACACAGGGACTGAGCTGGCCTGCTGAGAGGGTGTCTAGTGTGTTAGTCACTCAGTTGTGTCTGACTCTTTGCAACCCCATGGACTGTAGCCCACCAGGCTCCTCTGTCCATGGAATTCTCCAGGCAAGAACACTGGAGTGGGTTGCCTTTCCCTTCAACAGGGGATCTTCCCAACTCACGGATCAAACCTGGGTCTCCTGGATTGCAGGGGATTCTTTACCATCTGAGTCCCCAGAGAAGCCCTGGTGTAACCCTTTAATGTGGGAGACTGACACAGTCCAAGAAAAGGGCTGGGAGAGGGGGATTACAGAAGGAGGAAGGAAAGGGAGACACAAGGACAGTCAGACAACAGCCAGAGCAGCAGGTAAAGGACACGTGGGGTACACTGCAATGGGACATCACTCAGACGCCTCCGCTTGGCACACAGCGCTGCCAAGCTGGCGCCGACTGGCTGCTCCTGCCACGTACTGGGCATGAGCACACACTGCTGTTCCCAGCCGTCCAGTTCTATCTGCAACACCACCCTGCAGGTGTCCCCCCACCGTTCCCATCTGGCAAACTCTTGCTCATCTTTCCTACTTCAGCTCAGCCATCGTCCCCGCCTTCTCCAACTCCCCAGCCCACACTGACGTCTCCTTCTGGGTGTTTCCAACGCACCCTGCACTCCACACCACGTCACCTACCAAACTGCACTGCCTGCCGTCACTTGCATTTTATCCGTCTTCTCCTTTTCCCTTACTCATCTTTGTTGGCCAGATACAAGGGACTCAACAGGCTCTCAAATGGCTGAACAGACTGATGACTCAGGTGGCGCTCAGTATCATAGCTTGCCTCCTGCTCGGCATACCTATGGCTGATTCATGTTGATATCTGACAGAAAACAGAATTCTATAAAGCAATAATCCTTCAACTAGAAAAATAAATCCCTAGGTGAGCCCAAAGCTGGAAAGAGTTAGGAAGGTTAACAGTTAAATCACCACCTGGGCAATTAAACCAAAAGTGGAATGGTTAAAAAGAAGTTTTTTTTTTAAACTCAATGCCTTTAAAGATCATTACAAGTTACTCAGGGGAAAAAAAATTGAAAAAAGACAACAAACAAAACTCACCTAATACCTAAAATGCCAGGTATTAGGGACACAAGACATTGCTGGCTGAAAAAGAGTATCAGATGGCAACCAGAACTATAAGTTGCCTGCTCCCCTTCTGGACCCTGATTAGCTTAGTAGAAACCAGGTTTCAAAGGCAAGATTCAAGTGCCAGCTATGCCATTTACTGAGGGCAGGAGGAGAAGGGGACGACAGAGGATGAGATGGCTGGATGGCATCACGGACTCAATGAATGTGAGTCTGAGTGACCTCCGGGAACTGGTGATGGATAGGGAGGCCTGGCGTGCTGCAGTTCATGGGGTCGCAAAGAGTCGGACACGACTGAGCGACTGATCTGATCTGATCTGATGCCATTTACTAGCTGAGCAAGCTTCTGAGCCTTAGCTTTATCATCTGTTGTAAGCAGCACAGGGCACCTATTTTATAGACAATTTAACACACTGTTTAGAACACATAATGGGGCTTCTCAGGTGGTACTGGTGGTGGGGGGAAAAAAAAAATCCACCTGCCAAGGCAGGAGACATAAGACACCAGTTCGGTCCCTGGTTCAGGAAGATCCACTAGAGGAGGGCGTGGCAACCCACTCCAGTATTCTTGCCATGGATCAGGAGCCTGGCAGGCTACAGTCCACAGAGTCACAAAGAGTAGGACACAACTGAATTGACTTACCATGCACACAGAACATATAATATATAATACCCTCTACACTAAAAAACACCTATCGATCATGGAGAGTTCTTTAGGGTTTAAAAACATTTTCATATTTCACATTTTATTTTCATTGACTCCTGGGCGCTATAGTCCGAGTAGATTCCTTTCCACTTTATAGAGATAATCAAACATCTGGGAATTCAGTCAACCTGCACCACAGCATACCAGAGGCTGAGCAGACTGCAGATTCAGAGCATTTTGATCTCTCTCTCTGTGGATCTTCCCAGGAAGCAGAGTTCCAAGCCTCTCCCAACCAGGCTGGCTCTAGGAGGCCGTGCAACGCCCTCTCCCACCCCCGCTGCCCAACTTTGCTCTCACCACATTCCATGTTCCACATTATGGGGGTGGGGGGAGTGGGTCCCTGTCTCTACACATCAGTCTCAGACCCCAGCGCATCACCCAAAGCAAGTCTCAAACAGCACATGTTCTACCACCCCGCAGGTGTTCAGACATCTTCAGAAATCCTGGTGTGTGCAATTCCGCTGACAGAGGTCACGTGGGTCCCGGTCAGGACAGAAGGCGCTTGTGACAGAAAATGCAAAGACTGGGCAGTGACCGAGCCCATATGTGAGCACAGTTTTACTTCCCACCACAGCCGATTCTGCGACGACTGGGAGGCATTCAACTGTGAGCTGTTCTGAAACAAGATGCGAGGAAGTATGATCTGCTGCTGTATGTAAGTGCCTCATAGGAGGTCATCTTTGCTGCAAAGTAAATGGCAATTCAGAGGGACTAGAAACAGGAGTCTATGGAATGAGTTCAGAAAGCCTGACTCACTGGAGCTCACCGTTACACACTGAGGCCCACAATTCGTGGAAAGAGGTCCTGAAGAGAGCTAGCTAGACCCTACATCATTCCAGAGATAAAGACCTAGCAAACTATTAATTACACCTTCAGAAGAGACTTACATGACTTTCCAAACCCAGTTAAAATCTTTTCAACTATGTCTTTCTAAAGGAGGCTCCAATAAGTGCAGAGGATCTGTAGGAAAAACAGAAGTATAAAGAAAAGAATTTGGGGGCTAAAATAAAGCAAGTAAGATATTATTTATAGACTCAAAAAGATATGGCACAGCCAAAAAAAAAAAGAAAAGAAAAAAATATGGTGAAGTAAGAGCTATGGATGCAGGGAGCTGCTTCAGGGTGAAGAGCTGAACAAAAATCAGGACATCAACAGAGCATAATACAGATTTCTTTTTTTTTTTTTTATCTACAAAGATTAAAAAAAAAAAAACTCAAAAAAAAAAAAAAAAGAGAAAGGAGGTTGAGTTAGCAATGTACAGTTTAAGAGGTGGTGTGGGGGCTGGGGGAGGGGACACACAGCTACACCAGTTGGAACGGCCACAGGGCCTCACACCAGTCGGTTCTCTGGTGGCCCCTGGAGCTCCCACACTCAGGACCGGGACCCAGATATTCACATGACATGTAACTCACACAACGGAAGGGGCCACTTGAGAGAAAAGAAACTAGCGCCGGGGCCCTGGGAGGGGCACAGCCTGGGGAACAAGTCTTCCAGAGGGAGACCTCGCTTCGATATTTGAGAGATCTCTGACTCAAAATCACAAGAGCTGTACCGGCTTGAGTTTGATTCTCATCGTCCTCTAAGAGGACTTTTCACAATCTCCCACTTAAGCCAGACTGTACCAGGTATCCAGTTGGGGCACTGAAGTCTTCCCTAAAAACCACACTCAGATCCAGGAAAACAAAAACCAGGGGCACAAAAGCTTCCGTCCAAACATTCAAAAGGAAACTAAGACAAAGGAAAGAGCCTGAGAATCCGCGTGCTTATTAAGCCAGGAGACAAAAAAATAAACCAGAGAGAACCATCCTCACCACGCTGCCCCCAGGGCTGACGGGATGACCTAATCTCAGATACAGGTGTGCTGGGTCAGCTCCAAAAATGAGACACATCACAGAGGGAACAGAATCTTGGCTTTACCTTCCCAATAACTTGGTACTACATGACCTGGAAGGGACTTTTAGGGCTAAATTCCTAAGCAAGGAAAGTGTCTGTTTGGGGATACGGAGCAACCTCAGATTCTTCTCCTGGCTTTCCATACTGTTTCTGGGTCACGGCAGTCACACCTCTCACCTGTTAATCCAGTCCATCTCTCTGAATCATGAGTGTTCGTAATTATACCTATTTGGTATGGAAGAGGGCTTCCCTGGTGACTCAACTGTTAAAAAAAATCTGCCTGCAATGCAGATGAGATTCAATCCTTGGGTCAGGAAGATCCCCTGGGGAAGGAAACAGCAATCCACTCCAGTATTCTTGCCTGGGAAATCCCATGGACAGAGAAGTGAGGTGGGCTACATTCCATGGGATCACCAGGACTCAGATGCAACTTACTAAATCACCACCACCACCACAATATAAAAAATGACCGACCAAGTTACATACGCTTATGATTTACTAGTAACTATTCAGAAAAACCTGGAAAAGGCTGGATGAAAAATGTGGAGGAAGGCATCACCCCAAGAACAGAAGGGCAAGAACTACTGTGAACCCACACCTACTGTGTAGCCCTCTGCTACTCACTTGAAGAGACATGCTCTTCCAGCTAAAACCAGCTTTTCCTGTGTGTACAAACCCTCACTACAATCACCCAACAAAACTGGTCACTAACCTCCAACACAAAAAGGTTAGAGCTAAAGATGAGATAAGCAGAAATGAATCTCGTGTTTCTCTCTCAACGCTGGATCTGACCATTCTATATAAAACAGTAATTAGTACCAGACAACTGGCTTCGTCCTCTCTCCACCTTACCACCCCCATGGCCCAGCCCCTTCCTCTCTACATCTCAGAGGCCAGGATCCCTTTAGGACTGCTTCATTAAATCCAACTCCAGAGGAAACTGCTTTGGTTGTGGTTTTCCCCCACTCCTCTCCTAGATCCAGAACCCACAATTTCACCATGTGCTATACAAAGAGGATGTTTTGTCTCCAGCTGGGATTCTCAGAGCAGAGGCACCACACTGCCTGACCTCCTCTGTCTGGTTCGTTGGTAAACACTTGAGATCCACAGATCCACAAGACCACAACTCCAGCTTTGTCCTTATCCTCAGCCCCTGCCCCCATGCTGGGCAAACTGTACCAAGTAGAAGTAAATCAACACAGACATTCCATCTATGAGAATCTGCCTTGCCATTCTATGGAGCGCACTTTGAAGACCCAGCTTTCCTCCACTAGCATTCGCATTTCCTTTTCATAATCGTGTTACTTGTCTCTCTTTTCCCACACTGGGCTCATTTCATTCCACATCCACCTAGGCAGTCCCAAATTCTATTGTACAAGTCCCAACTTGCACAATACAGGCAGACCCACTGTATTTTCTGAAGCCTAAGGCTAAGGCAGCTAGTAACAAGAGCTGACAGACCCACAGACATCCATGTCTGCTCCAAGTTCCCAGTCTATCTAAAGCCCAACATTTCTTCTAAAAGTTTAACCTCTACCAACTCTTTCTCAGATTCCAGTATGGTCATACAAAAAAACGAGATAAAACTAAACAGCTGAGGAGAAAAATAAGCAAGTCACAAAATAATTCTAAACAGCCAGCAACCGTATGACAACCTTTAAATTCATAAGCAAGAGCAAACTGATAATAACCTACTCTTTTCAACTCAGCATAGCACTCGAAAAATCTGGTAACACCCAACACTCTCAAACACGATCCCACAACTCAGTATGAACAAAGTCCATATGATCATAATAATAGGAAACTCTAAATGCCGCTCTGAACAAAATGATACACTTAACTATCTTAGAAAAGACACAGGGAAAGGTGAAGTGTTAGCTAAAACCTCACCATCTACAAGAGGAAGTCCATAAAGCACACTTAATATTGAGAGGGGAGAAAAGCAGAAAATATCAGTGAAAATGTGATTTTTTTCAAACAGCAAAATAATCAAAGGAATTGGAAGTGCTTGTCTCTGGGGAGATGGGATGGAGTGGAGAAAGGACTTATTTGGGGTTATAAGCTTTGTGGAAGGGGTAGTTATCCTCATTGTCATCGGCACCATCATCTTCCTAAGAGCTAACACTTCTTGGCTGTTTACTATATACCAGGTAACATTTCAGTGGCTTTCTCTGTATTATTACTGCATGTGTTATTTCACTTCTTTTGAGAGGTACCATTTTGGTGCCCATTTTACAGATGAGGAAAATGAGGCGCAGCAAGCAACTCTGCCCAGGACCACTGCACCAGGCAGTCGCAGAGCGAAGGCAGGAGGATTTGTCTTATATATCAAAACACTTTTCTTTTTAACTTTTACCACAGTAATATACAGGTTAAATTTTCAATCAGATACCTGCACACAAGCAGCAGCATTTGGAAATAAAAGTAGCCAGTTAAATATGAGGGCGTGTGCTATTTCCAATCTACATGACAGAAGGCTCAGATGGGGACAGAAGCAGGCAGGACACTGCTATCACACCAAAATGGTTGTTTAACCTGAACAGGTACCCCCTGTATACAGGCTGAGTCCACATATTCCCTCAATCAGTGAGAACCTCTGTGCCCTAATGAGGAAAAGTCCAAACTACCCTCTCTGAAGTATTTTACTCACACACACACCTCATTTTCTCAGACTAGGAAATATACTTCTAATCTCTAAATGAAGTCAGCCTCCAGGATCCCTGTAGCTAGAGAATGAGAGTGTGTTAATAACCATATCAAAAAGGACTTTTTGTGTCCTCACACTTGATTCGGAGAAGGCAACGGCACCCAACTCCAGTACTCTTGCCTGGAAAATCCCATGGATGAAGGAGCGTGATGGGCTGCAGTCCATGGGGTCGCTGAGGGTCGGACACGACTGAGCAACTTCACTTTCACTTTTCACTTTCATGCATTGGAGAAGGAAATGGCAACCCACTCCAGTGTTCTTGCCTGGAGAATCCCAGGGACGGTGGAGCCTGGTGGGCTGCCATCTATGGGGTCGCACAGAGTCGGACACAACTGAATCGACTTAGCAACTTAGCAGCACACTTGATTCTGGGATAGAAAGCTCCTCCAGCAAACTATGCACACTTAACAAGATGCTACATAGTTTAAGAAATTGATGGTCTCTGGCAGCTGACCCCATGCTAACCTAAGTGTCCCTATCCCCCAGGGAAACCCTCTGCTCCCACTGGAGGGGAAGAGAAGGAAAGATAAGAATCACTTTTCAAACATTATTATAAAATGTTATTACACAAAGAAAAAATAATTTTAATTTTTAAAAAATGCATTTGGCTGTTCTGGGTCTTAGTCGCAGCATGCACGATCTTCAATCTTTGTGGCAGCAGGCAGGCTCTCAGTTGTGGCCTGTGGGGTCTGGTTCCCTGAGCAGGGATCCAACACTGGCCCCCTGCCCTGGGAGTGTGGAGTCTTAGCCACTGGACCACTAGGGAAGTCCCACAAAGAAAATTTTAAGCAGTCTTTTTTTTCTCATCAGCACAACTATAGGAACTAGGAAAAGATCAGTCAGTCGCACAACTATAGGAACTAGGAAAAGATCAGAGTCAGTAACCAACACACTCAAACCTCCAAGTACGTATGCATGCTAAGTTGCTTCAGTCGTGCCCAATTCTTTGCGACCCCATGGACTATAGCCCACCAGGCTCCTCTGTCCATGGGATTTTCCAGGCAAGAATACTAGAGTGGGTTGCCGTGCCCTTCTGCAGGGGATCTTCCCGACACAGGTTATCAAACCTGCATCTCTTCTGTCTCCCTGCATTGGCAGGAGGTTCTTTACCACTAGCGCCACCTGGGAAGCCCCTTCTAAGTAGGTATACCGTCAGAATTTAGCACCATTAATTTTCTTTACAGGGATGACAACTCGCAGTAAGAATCAACAGAAAATAGGTGACGGCAGCCATCTGGAGGAGCACTCCTATCCCCAGGATACTGCTGATGAGGCTAAACTGTCCCCCACATCTCAAGGAGACTAACATTTAGGTAACATAAAATAATCTCAGTCCTGTCCATTCTTGCACAGCTAAGACAATGTCACATCTCAAGGGACAGAGTCCCCAAGTGGTTGTGGAGGAATAGAAATGTTTCCCAACATGGTAATGTTTATGTAAAAGGACTTTATCTATGAATAGTGTATGCTTATAATTGAAAAGAAAATGCTTTTTGAGGAAAACAACCAAATTGCCCTGTAGAAGGGTGCTGAAAAAATACTTCATTCTTACTTTTTGTTTGGTATATTTCATGTTCATTCCATGCACCAGTGCAGAGCATCATGCTGGGAGCTGCAAGAAGCAAGCCGCCTGCCCTATAGAGCTTATACTGAGACTCAGCAGAGCAGAGGAGGGTTTTGGACACTGGAGTCAGGGGTGTGTGAGTGTGTGTGTGTGAAAGAGAGACACTGGAGTCAGGGGTGTGTGCGTGTATGTGAGAGAGAGAGACACTGGAGTCAGGGGGGTGTGTGTGTGTGTGTGCGTGTGTGAGAGAGAGAGAGATACTGGAGTCAGGGTGCATGTGTGCACACGGCTCAGTCATGTCTGACTCTTTGCGACCCCATAAACTGTAGCCCACCAGGCTCCTCTGTCTATGGAATTTTCCAGGCAAGAATACTGGAGTGGGTTGCCATTTCCAACTCTAGTAGGAATCGTCCCAACCCAGGGATCAAACCGTCATCTCTTGTATCTCCTGCATTGAGATACAAGAGTATCTCAGTGCTCCTGCACTGAGCCACCAGACACGCTTCTTGGATTTAAATGTCATTCCCACCATATACTGTCTATGCACTTACTTAATTACTCCGTACTATACGCTCCTCACCTGGAAATCAGGGATAATTACAGTAACTTACCTTTCAGGGCTCTTAAAAGGATTAAAGGAGTTAATACATATATGACACTTGGAACACACATAGTCGGTGCTCAGAAAAAATATTCCCTATTATTTGTAAAAGTGTTTTGAAAAGAAATAGATAAGAAACACACATACAAATGATTTCAGATAGTATTAAGTGATATAAGGAAAATAAAATAAGGTAGTAGAATAGAGTTACTGCAGGCACTCTAACATGTCATGTCAATGTCTTACAAGAGCATGTGTTACTTTTGATTAAGAAAAAAAGAAGTGGCAAAAGATAAAATTTGTTCTTTCTAAGAAATTATAAGGCTGTGCCACCCTCCAAATACTTGAGCCCAACAACTTGAAACTGAAATATCTACCTAAGAGCACAGAGAAAAGTAATGGGTTTTTCCTATAAATACAGAATTCATTTAAAGCCGACTTTCTTTTCCACGGTCACGTATAGTAACTTTTGACATGCACTAGTAGCTCTTAGATTCATGAGATCACAGTTCCGCACACTAGTGCTGTGTTCCAAAACCTCAGTGCACAGTCCATCTGCCGTCCCAATGCGTGCCTTCTCCCTCCACAGCTCCACACTCATGTGGCAGGCAGGGCAGGGGCTCAGCCAGAGGCAATGTCAACAAGCACAGCTCCTGCTAGTACAGGTCCTACCAAGATTAGTCTAACCTTCAGCTCTGCAGAGAACAAGTGCCATGAAGATCAACCAGGAATTATATATATATATGTATGTAAGGTTAACTTTGCAGACTTCAAATTCTGATGTTAGAATGAAAAAAAAAGTTACCCAGATAAATCCATACAATAACTTAATGTTATACTCATGGCCAAAAAGGGGGAAAAAACCAAACAAACTCATTATATTCACTCAAGTATTTTGAGTACCTATGGTCTCCTAGGCACAGAGAGGTAAATAGAGATGAAAGACATTGCTCAGTCTGCTGGTGGCTGGTGGTTCAAGATGATGCAGTAGAAGAACACGTGCTCATCTTCTTCGAGAGTACCAAAATTGCAACCAGCTGTTGAACAACCATCAACAGGAGGATGCTGGAACCCACCAAAAAGAGATACCCCAAGTTCAAAGACAAAGAAGCCACAACAAGATGGGAGGAGGTACAATCACGATAAAATCAAACCCCATACACATCAGGTAGGTGACCCACAAACTGGAGAACAATAATACCTAAGACGTTCTCCTATTGTTGTGAAGGTTCTGAGCCTGGGGATCCGGCAAAGAGACTAGGAACCCCAGAGAACCTGACTTTGAAGGCCAGTGGGACTTGATTACAGGTTTTCCACAGGACGGGGGACAGCGAACACCATGCTAGATGGAGGGAGAACGGAGGATAGGAACCTCAATTCGGAGCACAGTAGACAGAGAACACCTCCTTTTGAAGGGAACAGACAAAAGTGGAGGGGACAACAGAAGCAGCCACACATCCAGAAATATGGAGGTGAGCTCTCTGAGATCTGGGAACTGGAAGCTGATGACTGGGTAGGAAAGGACAGGCCTGGTCTATGGGGAGACACAAAGTAAGGCTGGAGAGACTAAGCCATAAGCTTAGGTGGCAGGGAATCCTGGCAGCAAGACTGAAGGCAAAGAAGAGCCACACACTAAGCATTGTAGGGGAGAGACAAGCATGACCCCTCCTGGAAACTGGAAAAGGCCAGTTTTCATTCCAATCTCAAAGGAAGGCAATGTCAAAGAATGTTAAAATCAGCACACAAGTGCACTCATCTCATATGCTAGCAAAGTAATGCTCAAAATTCTCCGAGCCAGGCTTCAACAATACATGAATCGTGAACTTCCAGACGTTCAGGCTAGATTTAGAAAAGGCAGAGGAACCAGAGATCAAATTGTCAACATCTGTTGGATCATAGAAAAGGCAAGAGAGTTCCAGAAAAACATCTATTTCTGCTTCATTGACTATGCTAAAGCCATTGACTGTACAGATCAAAACTGTGGAAAATTAAAGAGATGGGACTATCGGACCACCTGACCTGCCTCCTGAGAAATCTGTATACAGGTCAAGAAACAATTGGAACCAGACATGGAACAACAGACTGATTCAAAATCGGGAAAGGAGTACATTAAGGTGGTTTACTGTCACCCTCCTTATTTAACATATGCAGAGTACAACATGCAAAATGCCAGGCTGGAGGAAGCACCTGTGGAATCAAGAGTGACAGGAGAAATATCAACAACCTCAGATATACAGACGACAGCACCCTTATGGCAGAAAGCAAAGAAGAACTAAAGAGCCTCTTGATGAAAGCGAAAGAGGAGAGTGAAAAAGCTGACTTAAAACTAAACATTTAGAAAATTAAGATCATGGCATCTGGTCCCATCAATTCATGGCAAACAGATGGGGAAACAATGGAAACAGGGACAGACTTCATTTTTCTGGGCTCCAAAATCACTGCAGATGGTAACTGCAGCCATGAAGTTAAAAGACACTTGCTCCTTGGAAGAAAAGCTATGACAAACCTAGACAGCATATTAAAAAGCAGAAACACTCCTTTGGCCACAAAGGTCCATCTAGTCAAAGCTATGGTTTTTCCAATGGTCACGTATGAATGTGAGAGTTGGACCATAAAGAAAGCTGCATGCCAAAGAATTGATGCTTTTGAACTGTGGTGTTGGAGAAGACTCTTGAGAGTCCCTTGGACTGCAAGGAGATCAAATAAGTCCATCCTAAAGGAAATCAGTCCTGAATATTCATTGGAAGGACTGATCCTGAAGCTGAAGGTCCAATACTTTGGCCACCTGATGCAAAGAACTGATTCCCTGGAAAAGACCCTGATGCTGGGAAAGACTGAGGGCAGGAGGAGACGGGGACGACAGAGGATGAGATGGTCAGATGGCATCACCAACTGGATGGCCATGAGTTTGAGCAAGCTCTGGGAGTTGATGATGGAAAGGGAAGCCTGGCATGCTGCAGTCCGTGGGGTCACAAAGGGTTGGACAAGACTGAGCGACTGAACTGAACTGAGGCATGATCCCTCCAGCAACAATGTGCAGCATGTTTTGAAAGAAGTCCCAGATTGGCTGCTGGGACATCTGCCACTGGAGAGTTATCCAAGCAAGAAACAACAGATGCAGGGGAGGAGCTGTGCTGTACTTGGTCGCTCAGTTGTATCTGATTCGTTGTGACTCCATGGACTGTAGCCTACCAAGGTTCTCTGTCCATGGGGGTTCTCCAGGCAAGAATACTGAAGTGGGTTGCCATACCCTCCTCCCTGGGATCTTCCCAAACCAGGGATCAAATCCAGGTCTCCCGCATTACAGGCAGATTCTTTACCACCAGAACTACCAGAGAAGCCTGCAGGGAAGGAGGGGAGGCGGGTAAATCCAAGAGAAATTCAGCAAGTAGAACTGCTGGGACCCTGGGAGTCTGGACGGATGTAAGGGGATGGAGGAGACTGGAGAGTGAGAGAGAGGATACACGGTTGCTGACCTTGGCATTCATGTGGAGAGAAAACACTGGTAGTGTAGCCTGGGACTGGAA
The DNA here is from genome assembly GCA_935064755.1 of Tragelaphus eurycerus. Classification (NCBI taxonomy): domain Eukaryota; kingdom Metazoa; phylum Chordata; class Mammalia; order Artiodactyla; family Bovidae; genus Tragelaphus; species Tragelaphus eurycerus. Next base: position 5,469,553 of record CAKXYN010000095.1, on the reverse strand, counting down.
GCAGATGAGGTTAGATACTAGGGTCTGGTTCTGAATAAATTTAGTTCAGGACCTTCAGTGGGCAATGCCCAGGAGACAGCTGCATAAGTGGGAAAGGAACCCAGGAACAGGCTCAGGGCAAGAAATCACTTGGGAATCACCAACAAATGGAGGACACAGACTATGCAGAGGGTGAAAACGAGTGAGCCAAGAGGGGGTTCTAACGCATAACACACTCACAGGCAGAAAAAACCCTCAGAGGTAACTGAGGAAGAACGGTAACACAAGGAGAAAACAAGCCTGTCTCGAGAGGTGAAATCAAAACACTTTCCAGAGGAAACGGTCATTGTCAAATGTTACAGAAAAGTAAACCAAGGAATCAATAGCTTTAATGGACGTAGGGACTAGGTGATTACTGGCGACTTTAGCAAGAAAAGCTTTACCATAGCCATTAACGCTCTCCAGCTCCTCTGAACCTCTGACAACACTTACTGACTGTACTATATATTACTTGGCACTTGTCACACCTTCAATAATCAGACTAAGTCCTTTCTGTGCAAGAGGCTAGAATGGATGACCTACATTCCAGGACCCTAGAATCTAGAGGTCAGGTCTTGGATGAACTGAGGTATCAAGCTGAGTGAAATAAATCCGACAGAAAAAGACATTTATCCTCTGTTATCACTTATATGCAGAATCTGAAAAATAAAATAAGTGAGTGAATATAAAAGCAACAACAACAAACCAACAGACTCGTAGATTTGGAGGACAAAACAGGGTTACCAGTTGGGGTAGGTAAGGGAGGAGGGGCAAGATAGGGATAGAGGATTAAGAGGTACCAACTACTATGTATAAGACAAATAAGCTACAAGAATATATTGCACAGGGATTATAGCCAATATTTTATAGTAACTATAAATGAGAGTATCATCTACAAAAAACTTGAATCGCTATGTTGTATTTGTAAATTAACTATATCTCATGAAAAAATAAAAGTTTTAAAGATATGGGAAAAGAAAATCAGAGGTCTGACAGCTAACTGCAAGAGGGTGACTGCCACCGGAGAAGAGTACAGGGAGTATCTTTACTTGGGTTGAGAAGACATTTGCTAAACACCTGCCACATGTTTGGGCACTAGGTCAGCACTGGTGAGTAAGACCTAGACACGTAAGCCCACTGAGGCCATGGGCTTTGTCTAATTATTGCTGTATGCATAGCATTTACCTGCATGCCTGGCACTGTGTCAAAAGTTAATAAATGTTTACAGAACGAACCAATGAATGGAAACATGAGCTTTTCTCTCGGAGGAAGACAGAGTCTCAAAAGCTGCAGTGGTGTATTTACATATGTGTAAAGCTAAGTCACTTCTGTCGTATCTGACTGTGTGACCCCATAGACGGCAGCCCACCAGGCTCCCCTGTCCCTGGGATTCTCCAGGCAAGAACACTGGAGGGGGGTGCCATTTCCTTCTCCAATGCATGAAAGTGAAAAGTGAAAGTGAAGTTGCTCAGTCGTGTCCAACTTCTGGCGACCCCATGGACTGCAGCCCACCAGGCTCCTCCATCCATGGGATCTTCCAGGTAAGAGTACTGGAGTGGGTTGCCATTGCCTTCTCCGGCTCCCACCCCTAACTACTCTTTATAACACAAGTCCACTTCTTCAGAGAAAAGGGCCACCACAGGAATTCCCTGGCAGTCCATGGTTAAGACTCCTCACTTCCACTGCTGAGTGGCAGGCTCCATACTGGTTGGGGAACTAAAATCCTGCAAATTTGGGCCAAACCAAAATACGAAAATAAAGTAAAAGGTTCACCTTAACAACTACAGAACAGAATCACTAAAGCCACCAGCAAGCTGGTGATGAGAAAAAAAGAAGACTGAAAGGCCAATATCTGACTAGTCGTGGCCTTATCAGCAAAGAAGACAGGTCATGGCCTCAAGGAACCAGCATCACAGTTAGCAAGTGGAGTCACACACCATTGCTGTCAATACCGCCAGCCCGGACAGCACCAGGCTCACGTGATCATGGTGGTGTGTTGTCGGAAGGGGCAGCGTGACGGCCAAAGAGCCTGCAGTGACAGCTGTGGTTCACAGCTGCTGCAGAGCGTGAACCACAGTGCAGGCGGGCAAGGATGGCCGCCGCGAACCTCCTGTCATGGGTGTACTTCTGAGCCTTCTCATGGAATTCTAGCAACTCTCCAAACTAGATACCATTTCCTTTTCACAGACGTAGAAAGGGGTTCAGAAGAAACAGATGAGAGTGATAGACCTGGGGTCTTAACACAAGCATGCTGACTCCAAAGGCTATGGAGCTATGTGGACCTACAGGAGTTCTACTCCAGTCCTTGCTGGAAGGAGAGCTTTGATTCCATCACATCAACAAGATCTGCAAAAGGAGCCTTGTGGCAGGTTGGGGATTTAGCCTTTCTCGGATGTCCAAAACACAAACTTCTCCACTTCAAGCATGATGTCTCCTGATCTTGTCCCTCCAGAACCTAAATGGTCAATGCAGCACAGCCTCTGGCTTACGTCATCCAGAGGCAGATGAGGAGGGCTCCACTTGCATCACCTTCCAGAAGAGTACTCACTGCCTCTTATTCAACTACGAGGTATCACTCAAGAGTCTGTTCCTAATGCTTTCAAACGTTTACTTTCTCTACAGAGCGGGTAGAGGAAAATGAAACCAGTGACTAGTCAAAATGGCATGTTTTACAATCCAAATGTCCATTGACATGAATAGATATATGTGCTATGTGTGGTATATATATATATATATATATAAATATAAATATAAATATATACACACACAGTGGAATATTACTCAGTTATAACAGAATAATGACACTTGCAACAAGATGGATGGACCTGGACATTACCTACTAAGTGAAATAAACCAGAAAGATAAAGACAAACATCCCATGTTATTGCTTCTATGAGGAATCTAAAATAGAGCATAAATTTATCAATGAAGCAGAAACAGGCTTATAGATATAATTTACAGAATTGTGGTGGCAGAGACGGGAAGGTAAGGATGGACTGGGACTTTGGGATTAGTAGATACAAACTATTATAACTGAATGGATAAACAACAGGCCTGACTTGTATAGCACAGGGAACTATATTCAATATTCTGTGATAAACCATAATGGAAAAGAATATGAAAAAGAATGTGTGTGTGTGTGTCTGTATGTAGTCACGAAGTCATGTCCAACTCTCTTGTGACCCCGTGGACTGTAGCCCACCAGGCTCCTCCGTCCATGGGATTCTCCAGGCAAGAGTACTGGAGCGGGTTGCCATTTCCTTCTCCAAGGGATCTTCCTGACTCAGGCACTGAACCTGAGTCTCCTGCTTGGCAGATAGATTCTTTACCAGAGCCACCAGGTAAGCCCATATATATCTGTATATATTATCTGTACATATAACTCGGTCATTTTGCTGTACAGCAGAAATAAATACAACATTGTAATCAACTATACTTCAATAAAAAACGTGTTTTACCTCAATAGAAAAATCAACAGATCCCCAGGAGATTCGGCCCACCTGAAACAGCAGTCTCCTCACCAAATGCAACTTTTGTAGAAATTCTGGAGACAGTGCCCACAGACAACCAATACACCAGATAACAGAGGCGGACCCTCAGAAATCCTCCACTGAAACAAAGGGCGGTCACGTCACAGCTGCTCTGACAAATGCCAGGATGGTTTCAAAGCACCTGTTGGTAGAGGCGCCAACTCATGAGCCACACAGAGAGGCAGGCAACCTGTGGCCCAGGGGTCTCTGCCCAGGGTTCCCAGTTCTGTTCCTGCTCAGAACTACTTCTTAGTATCGGTCCCTATCATAAATGTACTAGAATAATAAAGACCGTAACTGCTTCAGTTTACAGAGTATCTGCACTTCTTTTGTCAAAAAAAGAAACCATTTTAAATGGCAACATCTCAGATCTCAACCTAGCTGTTTCACAGCAGAAACTCAAGTAATACATATAATCATCTGTGCTGATGAAGAGAACACTAATAAGCCCAACAGGATAACACAAAATTACACATGTGGCTATGGGCCTTGTCTTTCATGTCAAATCTCTCTATTTCAGATGTTGCCTACAGGCCTCCCTAAATACATTAGAACCCAAAAAGCTACCTACAGCGTTTTCTCATCCTATGGCTCTACTCAGCACTTCACCAACTCCACTCCATGCTACAAAAGGCCTACATTCAGATGAATGCAAGGTGCCTAAAGCAAAGATAGTTTTTCTCAAAAGATGAAAGATGACACATCTACCTCCCTCTCTAAGATAATAACTGTAGTTTAAAAGATCTAGCGTTCTAGCATTTCTTGAGTTTAAGATCTAGTTTATATCAACAAGCATTTCATTAAACAAGATTAGGAGGCATCGCTAGTAAGACTTGACAGTAAAGTACTAAGGTTGATTATATATATATATTTAAATTAAACAGGGCTTCCCTGGTGGCTCAGCTGGTAAAGAATCCGCCTGCAATGCAGGAGACCTGGATTCGATCCCTGGGTTGGGAAGATCCCCTGGAGAAGGGAAAGGCTACCCACTCCAGTATTCTGGCCTGGAGAATTCCATGGACTGTATAGTCCGTGAGGTCACAAAGAGTTGGACACGACTGAAAACTTTCTTTCCTTCCTTTCTTCTTTCCTTCCTTTCTTCCTTCCTTCCTTCTTAAACAGGCACCTATGCCATCTACCATGTACAATGATGCTGAGCTGAGCAATGCGCCTACCATCCAATCCTAGTGAAGAGATGCCCAAGAAGAGGAAGCACAAATGTCACCAGCAAAGGAACAATGATCTCCTAGCAACAGCCAAAGCAACTAGGTTAAGGCCTGAAAATTAGTATTAGAAGGGATAACTGAGCAATGGACTGGAAAAATCTAGTTCAGGTGGAAAATACACATGGCCCCAGGACCTAATGACCTGGAAAAATCTAGTTTCGGGTGGATGCTGGCAAGTGGTGAGAGACATCAATCAGTCTTTCAGAACCCCATCAGAAGATTACAGATGCTTATGCAGGTTCAGAGTTGAGGATTCGAGAAGTACCTCGTCTGGGAAACAATTATAGGATACTCAAGGCAAGTTGCAGAATTGTGAAATGCTACATTCTGACTGGACCCTCGAACATACCTAAGAAGTAACTGGCAAAGCTGGACTGGAGCCCAAGTCTCCTAAATCAGTGGCCATGAGGGGTGACTTGAAGTACTAGTGCCGACACTGTGAGCTGAATGACCTAATTAGGGGGCAACAAATCCTTTTACAATTTCGGACGTTTCCAGTTTTGTACTCTCAACAAAATTAAAGGGAGCTAAGTGTTGAGTTGGTTGATTCATAAAAACACATCAGGTTTCGACATATAATTTAAAAGATTACAAACTAAGGGGCCAGGGCAGGAATACAGTCACAGACATGGAGAATGGACTTGTGGGCAGGGGTGTGGGGTGAGTCGAGAGTGGCAAAGACATGCATACACCACCGTGCGCCACACACAGCTAGTAGGGAGCTGCTGCACTGTATGCAGAGCTCAGCTCTGCGTTCTGGGAGACCTAGAAGGCTGGGACGCTGCGAGGGAAGCAGGAAGGAGGCTCAAGAGGAAGGGAATATATGTATAACGTATAGGGGATTCATGTTGTTTGACAGCAGAAACTGACACAACAGTGTAAAGCAACTACACTCCAGTTAAAAATAAAAATAATAAGTGAACCTCATATAACAAAAGTTCTTCTGATCCTATCTACTTCTCTCAACAAGGTTTCTCAAATTTAACATCTATGCAAATGAAAAAATCTTATCACATTAAGTAGTAATCATTCCCCAATACATGAAATAATTCAGTGTTGGAGCTCCATTTGTCTCAAGTTGCTTTCCAACATAATTCTACCTTTCATGTTTAATTACTTATCCAAAACGTATGCCTACTTGTTCTGATTAATTTATGTTAATAACCATACTGACACAAACCAAAAGAAATTAACACTGAAGAGACTTATGAGGATAGAAAATAAAAAATCATTCCCATCACTCCATATTTTTGTTGCAGAAGGATGACAGAATGATCAATAAAAGATTTTCAAGTATAAAAATAAATTAACATTTTGTGGAGGAAGTGGAACTGAAATATCATTTCAAGGAGAAAAAAATGAAAAATTAACATTTGCGATTCAATGAAAAGCTTAGTCATGTATTTTTTAAATGGATGACAATAGGTCAACTTATAATAGTATTTAGAGCCCACTAGATTCATTTTGGAGAAGGCAATGGCACCCCCCTCCAGTACTCTTGCCTGGAAAATCCCATGGATGGAGGAGCATGGTAGGCTGCAGTCCATGGGGTTGCTAAGAGTCAGACATGACTGAGCGACTTCATTTTCACTTTTTCATTTTCATGCATTGGAGAAGGAAATGGCAACCCACTCCAGTGTTCTTGCCTGGAGAATCCCAGGGATGGGGGAGCCTGGTGGGCTGCCGTCTATGGGGTCACACAGAGTCGGATACGACTGAAGCAACTTAGCAGCAGCAGCAGATTCATTTTAAAAGAATGAGATAAATGTTATTTTAAAATATCAACATTTACAATATATCAGAAATTACATGATTTGCTACTCTACTTATGTGATGAAAAACCATGTGATGGGGATAAAGAATTCTCCAAAATTCTCTTAGCAAAAATGTATGCAAACATTTAAAGGCCATAGTCCAAAACCACAGGTCAACACTCTTAGCATCCCAGTACTCTACAAGCTCCCTATGCCAACGTGCACAGAGCAGACACAGGGTTCACCCTGAAGAGATGACTCTAGAGACACCTGCAGAACTCTGGACTTCCTTCAAGACAGGCAGGCAAACAGAGGATGTTTGCTGAGATATGATGCAACAGCTCTCCAGATGAGGGGAGGGAAGAGGAGGTGAAGGGAGCGGAGATATCAGACCAGACAGCATACTTACGGTGATTAAAGTGATTAAAGAAATAAAAAAGCACAGCTCAACTTCAAGGCCACATACAAATATTCTTATGCTTCCATGTGTGTACTAGACAAAAAGTCATACCTTACCGAAGCTCTACAAAAAGGTGCCCCAAGTCATACAAAAGGCCAAGTGGTAGAATCTTCTGTCACCATTATTGTGAAAATGAACGCTCAACCAGAATGAATGTGGGACCACACTGGATGGGACTAAAACGCACTGCTGCACAGCCTAGGGCACTCAAAGTTACAATGTAGGGCACTCAAGGTTACCACAGGAAGTATGAGTGGTTCAGAGATACTCTTGACACTTTTCCTGCAGTTTCACATGGGGTTTTCATGTGAAAATAACTGCTTTTTATTAATAAAAGAACCACTTCCCTGGTGGTGCAGTGACTAAGAATCCAGGCTTGATGTCTAGTCAGGAAACTAAGATTCCACTCGCCTCTGAACAACTCCTAGTGGCTCAGATGGTAAAGAGTCTGCATGCAATGTGGGAGACCCAACTTTCCCTGGGCTGGAAAGATCTCCTGGAGAAGGAAATGGCAACCCACTCCAGTATTCCTGCCTGGAAAATCCCATGGACCGAGTAGCCTGGTGGGCTACAGTCCATAGGGTTACAAAGAGTCTGACACGACTGAGCGACTTAACTCTCTGTTTCTGAACACCTCAGTCTGTGCACCCCCATGAACCGCAAGGAAGATCTTGCATGCTGCAACTAAGACCCAGGGCAGCCAAACAAATAAATTAAAAAAAAATTTTTTTTTTTTTTAAAAGGAACCCTATGCTCTGAAAAGATCATTTTTAATAGCCAGGTGCCAATGCAAATTGATCTTTTTGAGTATTATCATCCTCTCTCATCATCATTCAAAACTCTCAAAGCATACATGATTCGTTTTAGAACCAATGTCCCCAGGACGTCCCTGTGAGGACTCTGCTTCCACTGTAGGGGGCCTGTATTCTCTCCCTGGCAGGGGAGCTAAGATCCCACAGGCCACACAGCATGGACGAAAGAAAAAATAGAAAAATCATACCTAATCAGAGTTCTGCTTACATGAGGCCTGAAAGTCCACCGTTTTATACGACTCTTCATAGTTCTCAGGTTAAAGAGTGCACTGATGGTACTTCTGTGACTGTAAATGTTCTGCCTTCTGAGTCAACTCTCCTGTTAGACTTTACTGAATGCTGATGAGTCTGTTCTGTTAACACCTCTTCCTTTGTCTTTTAGAAAGTCTGTCTTTTGGGACTCCCTGGCGGTCCAGTGGCTAAGACTCTGATCTCTTAATGCTGGGGCCCTGGGTTTGATTCCTAGAATCTAGTTGGGGAACTAGATACCACATGCCACAACCAAGATCCTGTGCAGCCCAATAAATAAATAAAAATAAATATTAAAAAAAAAAAGAAAGTCTGTCTTTTCTTTATTATCTTCATGTAAATTTTTCAGTGTATTTGGAAATATTTCACTTTCAAAAGAAGTTTTTGATTTGCTGTGGAAAGAAAATGAATACATGTATTAAAATCAAATTAACAAATTAAATATTAAAAATAATACTTTGAAAATGTTTCCATTGTTAGGCAACTTAGTTGCCAAAAACTATGTGTACAACTATAAAAGTCATAAATAGAAACTTGTAAAAACCTTTAAATAATTTCAAATGAGGGTTTTCAATCCACTAGTTAAAAAATAAATAAATAAATGGAGCACCTTGGTTTGCAAAAACAGCTGATGGACAACAAGGAAGATGAAAATTTCCTAGCTATAATTGGGGGATGGGACTCTCATGATTAGATAAATACTACAAATGATGAGTTTCTTGTACCTGCATCATTTTGGGGGATAACTTTTTCAAATACAGTCATTAAATCAAGATTTGAGAGACATTAACAGAACCAAACCTTCAGCCTTATATCATCACTAAGAGTACTATCACCAAGATCATGAATCATCACATTTAAGTAAGATTTTTAAAAATCATTCAGTAAGAACCAAAAGGCTTTATACTGTTAAAGAAGCCACATTTTTAAGTGTATATCTCATCTTTCTTATCATTCCATAATCCCTATTTTTCTTTTGAATTCTATTAATTATACTGACATGATTTACATATACAGGTACATGATACTTCGTAACAACATAATCAAATGCTTTAATGATAAATCAGTTTAATGATAAAAAGTTTGCTGGACAAGAAAGCACATACATATATACATACACACACACAGATTATACCCTCAAACTTTAAAAACTTGAGACACATGTCTAAAAAATCTTAGGCATCTTAAGCAAATCCAACAGCACCCATCTCTACAACCTGTCTCTATCGCAAGATCTCATGAGAATAAGACTCAACGACGAAATAGTATCAATGAAAAGACAATCAAAAAATAGGAGGAAGAAAAAGATAAAGTATTATAAAAATGTTTGAGATAAAAAAAAAAAAAAGGGTAGAAAACCTAAACAGACATTTCTCCAAAGATACAGAAACAGCCAACAGGCATGTGAAAAGATGTTCAACATTGCTAATTATCAGAGAAATGTAAATCAAAATGGCCATCATAAAAAAGTCTACAAATAACAAGTGCTGGGGAGGGCATGGGGAAAGGGGAACCCTTCTACACTATTGGTGGGTACTTAAAAAAATTTTTTTAAATAGTATCAGGCAGAAGACCTAAGCAAATGCTATAGGTATGGTGAGCTGGAGCTGGGTGACCAGACAGCGTGCATCAGCAACACACTTCAAAGACTTTCCAACAAGAAATAAAGGAGGCAACAGCAAACAGCATGCCCTGTTGTCTGGGCTTCATTCTAACAGGCACGTGCTAGACGCAGTAGTGCAATGAACAAGAGGAGAATTTCAGTCCGAGCAAACAGCAAATGTGAAGAGCCCCAGGTGTCGGGGTGGTAGGGAGCCTGATGGACCAAGCCAGGAGTGTGGCCAGAATCAAGAACAAAGAGAACAGCGGCAGGAGAGCAGCAGGGCCAGATCACGCCAGGCCCCTCCGGCAGCAGCTTGGGGCAGTACAAAGCAGACAACGTTAGCTCTGTTTCTCTGTTTCTCACAGCAGGACTTCAGTCCCATGATTCTGGAAGCACCTGATGGAGGGACGGTATGGAATAAGTGATCTGGTTGGATGGGGATGGCAGCTGAGGTTCCAAGAACCCAGGTCCAGGGAGCATTCCAGGGTGCTCCAAAAGCAGATGCTGACTCATGGTCAAGCCAAGCTGACAGCTCCCACCTCTGAAGGGACTGCAATGTCCTCTCTTGAGCTGTATTATTCATACACTGTCCAACTGACCTGCCTTAAAATACCACTGAGGGCTAGTCTCTGCTGGCAAAGAAAGTCCAAAACAGGAATAGGTTTAGTAAAGGAAAAACCTGGATTCCTATCTGGCTTCTGTCACTGACTAGCTACATGACCTCTCCCATTGTTACCCATCAATGGGGAAGATACCTGCCCTACTTCACAGGGAAGAGACAGTCAAATGCTTTAATGCTAAATTGGCTGGCTGGTAAAAGCTGTTTAAGCAGTTTTAAACTATCCTGACAGAGACTTCCTCTTATATTTTCTTATTTCCTGAGTTCCTCTCAAGTCCAAGCACTTGATACAGTATTCTGCACAATGACATTCAGCAAATATCCATTTAGCACACATTAAATAAATACTAGACTCTGAATAAGCAATACCAATGAGTTAGGGTTCAGGTGAGCTTTTTATTGTCTAGTCATTGCAACACAAATAGGACAATTAAATATGATTTCAACTGTGGCTTCAAAAGTCTATTTCAAATAGTCATGAATGAAAGAATAAAAGGGTAATTACAAATTATGGTTTTCCTAATTCAGCCCAACAAATGCTGAATGACAATGCTGTATAAAACACTGCAACGGGCATTAAAGCAAAAATAAATGAGTTGCTCTTACACAATTTTTATTATAGTGAGGAAAGCAGTCAACAAATAATGCCAGCAATTGGGGGCTTCCCTGGTGGCTCAATGGTAAAGAATCTGCCTGCTAATGCAGGAGATATGGGTTAGATTCCTGGCTTTGGAAGATCTTGTGGAGAAAGAAATGGCAACCCACTCCAGTATTCTTGGGCTTCCCACCTGGTGCTAGTGGTAAAGAAGCTGCCTGCCAATGCAGTACACATAAAAGACAAGAGTTCAATCCCTGGGTCAGGAAGATCCCCTGGAAAAGGGAATGGCAGCCCACTCCAGTATTCTTGCCTGGAGAATTCCAGGGACCGAGGAGCCTACAGTCCACAGGGTCTCAGAGAATCATGCACAAATTAGCAACTAAACAACAATGGCAAAATGTGGTGAAACTACAGAAGCATTAGAGATAAAAAATAATCCTGATTAAGGATATGGATAACAAGGTTCCCTGGGGAAAGTATTAACCTAACTGAAGCCTTAAAAGAATTATAGGCCATTCCAGAGAAAAGACCAGGAGCAGAAGTAGAACTGAAAGCAAGGGAGGTTCAAAAGGGTGAGGATATATGTATACCTATGGCTGATTCATGTTGAGCTTTGACAGAAAACAGCCAAGTTCTGTAAAGCAATTATCCTCCGATAAATAAATAATGAATTTTTTTTTTAAAGTATAACTGAAAGCAGTTCCACAGACATGTGGTGTATATTTGGGTGTGGGGAAGCAGGACAAGAGCAGAAAAATCAACAGTCTGGGGCCACATCTTGGGGGCAGGGAACTGTGCAATGTGCTGAAATATCTGACTTGAAGTCTGGGTGATGGAGACGCATCCAAGGTTTCCCAAAAGAAGAGTGACACAGTCAGAGCTAAGCTAAAGAAGACCTCTCTGAGGATAGTGCAGAAAAAGAAACTATTTTAACTGGCCGAGGAAGAAGCCACAGGGCAGTAAACAGCAAAAATGAAGAGAAAAGGGAATGGCAGCTAAAGTCAAGGGTATATATGCAGGTAAAGAAATTTAACCTGTCATTTTCCCCCGCCAACCACGGTTACTTGTTGCTCTCTAGACCTGTCCTTTAAGAGGAAATATGAGAATCTGGTCTTGAACAAACATTCAGATTACTTTCTCAACCCACCACAATTTTAGATGAGTTTTTAGCAGTGATTTGTCATGTCAGCCCAGTAAAGCTTACTCTAGGGTTCTAATTCATCTTCATTTGTAAAACAAACCTTTAAAATGTGATAATATGGAGCAGCAATCACTATTTTTGCCTTCTACAACCAAAATAATTTAGGCTAAGATAAAATACTTGCAACTCGGAGCAGCCACAACACTTAGACAAATTAGAGCTCTCCAGAGAAGCTAAACAGGGAGTTGTTTTCTCTTATAAAGCAGGGGAGAGAGCAGTGAAGATCTACACTAAGCAGTCAATGTGCATTTCCATTTCCTTTCCGGTCAGGCACCTCTGAAACCATTCTATAGCTGTTTCCAAGTAGCCCCTTTCCAGGTTGAAGGTGTTAACTTGTGTTCTCCAGGCATGCCTTAGTCAAGTCTTCTTAAACAAAAACAACGGCTTGGACAGAGCAGTAGCTATCTAGTTCTGGCTCCACCACTAAATATGTGATCTGAATTCATTATTTTCCTCATCCATCAGTGATGAGATGAAGTGCTGAACTCCAGGACCTCTGAGGTTTCTTCTAGCTCTAAAACTGTTATTTTCTGTTGATGCGCTTGGACCCTTTCAGTTCAGTCCAGTTCCGTTCAGTTCAGTCGCTCAGTCGTGTCCGACTCTTTGCGACCCCATGAATCACAGCACGCCAGGCCTCCCTGTCCATCACCATCTCCCGGAATTCACTCAAACTCACGTCCATCGAGTTGGTGATGCCATCCAGCCATCTTATCCTCTGTCATCCCCTTCTCCTCCTGCCCTCAATCACTCTCAGCATCAGAGTCTTTTCCAATGAGTCAACTCTTCGCATGAGGTGGCCAAAGTATTGGAGTTTCAGCTTCAGCATCAGTCCTGCCAAAGAACACCCAGGACTGATCTCCTTTAGGATGGATTGGTTGGATATCCTTGCAGTCCAACGGACTCTCAAGAGTCTTCTCCAACACCACAGTTCAAAAGCATCAATTCTTCGGCATTCAGCTTTCTTCACAGTTGAACTCTCACATCCATACATGACCGCTGGAAAAACCATAGCCTTGACTATACGGACCTTTGTTGGCAAAGTAATGTCTCTGCTTTTCATTATGCTATCTAGGTTGGACCCTTTGCCTTCTCCCAAATTCCTTTAACAAGCCCAGAGCAAATTACCCAGGAAGTAGAGTATCAACCAGAGAAGGTGATGGCACCCCACTCCAGTACTCTTGCCTGGAAAATCCCATGGATGGAGGAGCCTGGTAGGCTGCAGTCCATGGGGTCGCTAAGAGTCAGATATGACTGAGTGACTTCACTTTCACTTTTCACTTTCATGCATTGGAGAAGGAAATGGCAACCCACTCCAGTGTTCTTGCCTGGAGAATCCCAGGGACGGGGCAGGGGGGTCTCGTGGGCTGCCATCTCTGGCGTCGCACAGAGTCGGACGTGACTGAAGCGACTTAGCAGCAGCAGCAGCAGAGTATCAACCTTGCTTCCAGAGCCCCCTGTACTAAAATGTTCAGGCTTGAGACTCCCAAACAAGGTCCAATCTGTTGATGGGGACCATCCTTTAAACAAAAACAAACCCCCCACCCCCCGGCAAAAACAAAAATTCAAACTCCTTGGAAGAAAGGTGCTAAGGACTGGAATACAGAATCATGACATAATTGCCACAAACTGACTACAACACAAAATTTTCAAAGTCCAATGCTCCTTGGGACTTTTTTAGTTAACAAAAAAATTATAAAATAACTCTAAACAATGACAAACTATTTGTGATTGCCCAAAAGGTACAACATGCTTTAAAAATTGCATGAGGGACCTTCCTGGCAGTCCAATGCTGCCAATGTAAGGGTACATGCTTGATCTCTACTGAGGGAACTAAAATCCCACATGCCACTTAACACAGCCAAAGATTTAAAACTGTGCGGAAACAGACCCTTTTTGGGGAGTATCTTCTTCCTTGATTAGGAACAGGGACAAAAGAGAGCAGCTCCCTTAAGAGCTCTTTACTAGTTCCTACCTGACACCTTACCAAAATAACACTTACATGTATACTGATATCAACTGAGAACAGGTGATCATTCAGGAAGACAAAAATAAGGGAGTTATTTCACCTTTCAGATTTCAATTTCTACCTCTGTAGTAACTAAATTATTTAGTTGATTACCAAGGTCATTTTGTTTCTAAATGCTGTACTCATATGTCAGTTTGTCTCCCTATCCCTAGGAGGCCTGGATCTCAGGTCAATATTTGAGTCCAGCTATACCCCACGTCTCCCAACTATACTCCAGTACTTTGGCCACCTCATGCGAAGAGTTGACTCATTGGAAAAGACTGATGCTGGGAGGGATTGGGGGCAGGAGGAGAAGGGGACGACAGAGGATGAGATGGCTGGATGGCATCACGGACTCGATGGAGGTGAGTCTGAGTGAACTCTGGGAGTTGGTGATGGACAGAAAGGCCTGGCGTGCTGCGATTCATGGGTTGCAAAGAGTTGGACATGACTGAGCGACTGTACTGAACTGAATTGATACCCCACATGGCTTCCCTGGTGGCTCAGACGGTAAAGAATCTGCCTTCAATGCAGGAGACCCAGGTTTGATCCCTGGGTTGGGAAAATCCCTGGAGAAGGGAATGCCAACCCACTCCAGTATTCTTTTTTTTTTTTTGCTTTTTATTTTATTTTATTTAACTTTACAATATTGTATTGGTTTTGCCATACATCAAAATGAATCCGCCACAGGTATACATGTGTTCCCCATCCCAAACCCTCCTCCCTCCCCACACCATCCCTCTGGGTCGTCCCACTCCAGTATTCTTGACTGGAGAGTTCCATGGACAGAGGAGCCTGGCGGGCTCCAATCCATGGACTCGCAAAGAGTCAGACACGACTGAGCGACTAACACACATACACACACACACATACACACGCCAGGTATTGTGCTAGGAGCGCTGGGAATACAGCCATCAACAACAAAAAAGAAGCCGCGCGACACGAATATACTCGGGGAGGTGGGGGGGTAGAGTGCTGGTTCTAATGTAACAGGTAAATTTCCTAAAAGAACTGGCATCCTGGTTTGGTTTTGGCGTAACATGGAAAAATTTTCAAAATTAAAAAAGACATTCAACCAGGAGCAAATTCAACAAACTTCTGGGCCCTAAAGCAGGCAGATTTCCTAACCCTGGGAGCTACGAATGAGATTAACTAATCAATAGAGAAGTTCCACAGCACCAGCTGCCGCGTCTGGGCCACACGCGCCGAACTAGTCCAGACCTGGAGGGAAACGTGTAAAACCAAAATGGAGGAGGGGCTCCGGCAGAGTCAGATCCGGAGCGAAAACCTCGTGGCTCTCTTCTCATGGCGCCAACCAGCCTTCCTGCTCCGCTCTCCCCAACCCTAGGAGGCATCATCACGCCTCGCCAGACCCAGCGCGCAGCACCCTTGTCTCGCGGGCTCCCCTTGAGCCCGTGCGCCGAATCAACTTGGAGATTGTTAAACAGAAGGGGAAACAAGTAGCCACCTTAAAGGAAGGGGAGCAAAGAAAGAAACATCTGTGAGGACTCCACCCTTCTCCACCTGCAGAAAAAGCCGGGGGTAAAGCTAGGAAAGCATATCCCTAGCTTTGCTGATAAAACAATACAGCAGGCTGCTAGAGGGGTCAGACACCCAGAGGATGACCACTTTCCGCGGATCCAAGACGGCTACGGCCCCAGACATCTAAGAGCCCGGGGCCAGTACAACTTTCTCATTGAAGCTGACCGCGTTTCCTCTTAAAACCAGAGAGGGAGAGAGAGAGAGAGAGAGAAGCCCTTGGTATGATCATTACACTGATGTCACCTCGTTTATTTGCCTATCAGAATTTTTCCCGGAAACCCCTGCAATCCCCGGCCCCGGCATCCAGTCCAAGCGGGGCTCCTCTTCCCCTGGACGCTGCCTCGTGCTTTCTCGCAGCCGTCCGGATAGGGCTACTCGGCTCGCTCCGCCCTTGGCACCCGGGCTGCGCCGCTGGGCGAGCGCATCAACGCCAGGACAGGGGAAGACGGGTGTACCGGGGGTTCGTAGAGGACCCTGCTTAAAGCCCTCTCCCCCACGTCGGACTTGCAAAACAATAAGCATCCGTGGGGGAGAAACTGCCCCTCCCCCACAGGACCCCGGCCACGAGTCACTGCCGCCCCGGGGAGCGTGCCAGCCCTGCGATCGGTAGCCGGGGTACCTCTGGAACCTCGGGTGGCCCGAGTCTCCACCCGCCCGTCCCCCGCAGCGGCGCCCGTAGTCCGCGCAGGGAGGACTCGGCACTGGAGCGCTGCCAGGAGAGGAGGCGCGCGGGCCACGCGGTGGCTGCCGCAACTGACACGGCCCGCGGCCGCCGGCCACATGCGCCGCCGCGGGGCCGGGACCCGGGAGGAGACCTGAGGGGAGGGGGAGAGCGCGCGGCCCCGGGCCCCGCTGTACCTTGCCGCTGGCCGTGCCCCCGCTGACGCCGATCAGGAAGGGCTCGCCGCCGTTGGGCTGCTGGTGGTTCTGCAGGGTCTGCTCGCTGTCCCCGGCCATGGCTCGCGCGGCCCCTCCTCCCGCTGCCTGTGCGAACCGACGCACGCTCCCCGCCCGCGCCCGCGCCGGGCTCCCTCTGCTTCCCGCAGCCGCCACTGGGCGCTGCCCAGGCCGAGGTTGCCGCCGCTCCCAGCTCGGAGCCCGGTGCTGCCTTTCCCTAAGGAGCGCAGAGCCTTCCTCTGCCCGCTGCGGCCGTCCCGGTTTACATCCCAGGCAGAGGTCAGCGTGATGCTGCTGCTCCAATCCGGGCGGGCAGCGCACTGCTATTCGCCGAGGCGGCGGCGGCGAGGCGTCTGGCCCCCGCCTCCGCCCCTCCCGGGCCCCGCCGCCACCGCCCGAGGTCTCTGGGAAAGGTGTGAGCCCGACCCTCCTCCCTACCCACCCGGTTAACCCTATCAGCGACGACGGCCTGCCGAGGACCAAAGGAGAAAGGAGCCTTCGGCGTGTTTTAATTGGGTATGCGCCCACCTATTTCAAAAGGGATAAAAAGCTAAAAGGGCAGATCAAATAATAGAGAGGATGCCTCAGGCTTGAGAAGCAAAATCAGAACAAGCTTGAAAGAGTAAGATGAAACAAAGAGTTAATGTCATTTATCCATTGTCCAGACTAAAAACTTGTGTTCTGAAAATGAAATTTTTTTCCCCTCCCATTTGCCAAAATAATATTTCAGCCTCTGGCTTTAAATATTTCCTCTTTTGGGAATCTCCAAACACCATCCTCTAACTTAGGCGACTTTCTGTAGCCCTTCTTCCAAAAGAAAGGTAATTCGAGGGGGCTCTGAGGAACGCCCTCCCTCCCGACATCAACACCCTTTCTAACCATAGTTTGACCCAAACACAGGTTCCTGTGGAGTTAAGGCTGTGGAAGCGTTAAAATAATGCATGTCGATTTATTAGTACCTTTAAGTGAACTGGTTTTAGGTGGTAGGTGCTTGGTCACAAAAGACAGTAGCTGCTGGTGACCAAGAGTGGGGCCACCTCTGGAACCAGATTTCTGTATTAGCTGCAGTCCCCTGAGCAAGTCACTCAGTCTCCCTTGCTCAATGTTCTCATCTGTTAAATGGGAATAATGGCAATTACATGCTAGGATTATTGTTTTAGAATGAACTTTTATATTTAAAGTGTTCAACAGAGGGCCTGACACAGGTGCAAGCCTTTCTATAAAGATGCTGTGAGAAAAGGCCCCGAAAGGGCTGAAACCGCAGAAGGAGCCTTTGCTGAAGCACAGGAAAGAGAGGGAGGAGGACACTAACCACTTCCAACCTCTGCTCCCGTGAACCCAGGACTGGCACCAGTGAGCTCCAGGCCCTACCATCTAAAGAAGAACTCAAGTCTATTGCCTTCTCTTTCAAAATTTAGGAAATTATCTTAAATTCAGAATTACTTTGAAAAAATTACCAAAGAAAATTAGAGTATTAGAAAAAAACATACTCTTTTCACTTTTTAAATATTTCAGGTTACCATCCCCAACCAAACTCCACAGAAGCTCAGACAAGAAACTAACCTGGGGAGAGCAGCTTCCTGGAACCCAGAGGCAGGCATTTGGGAGAGGTTAGGGAGAAGCCTTATCAGATTGCTGAGGGGTGGGTGGGTTTCGGCTGATTTGTAAATCTGCTTCTTTTCCTACAAGTTCTTCCCTCAGTGAAAAGATTAGGATTATGGCAGAGCTTGTCAGAGGCAAGAAAGGCCAACTGAAATTTGGAACTTGATGGACTCACAGCTAAGGGGATATTAGGTAATTGAGAGAAAGAACAATAATAAAACAATGCCACATTCTCCATGAACTTTTCCCAAATTCCCATATTCTTTATCATTCCAATAACTTTTTTCTACAACATTTTAATCATTAAAATTTTCAAACTTAAAGATTTTACAGTAAAGACTGATATAGCCACCACCTAGATTCTCCTGTTAACATTGTATTTTACTTGCTTTATCACATCTACATTGTACCTTTTGTTTCCCTAAATGACTTACTACAAACTGGTTTACACATTTCTCGCTTTGTTTGTCTGTTTATTTTCTATCTGTAGCACCTAAAACAGTTTCTGACACATAGCCTTAGGGAGTAAAGAGACACCATATCTCATTTCTACATTCTTAAGGCCCACAGAACAGAATAACTGCGGGTAGGAGGCACTCACACAATACATGTTTGCTGAATACTGGATGAATGAATGAACAAATATGAAAGAGGTAAGAAAATGTGCTGTGCTGTGCTTAGTCGCTCGGTTGTGTCTGACTCTTTGTGACCCCATGGACTGTGGCCTGCCAGGCTCCTCTGTCCATGGGAATTCTCCAGGCAAGAATACTGGAGTGGATTGCCATGCCCACCTCCAGGGGATCTTCCCAACCCAGGGATTGAACCCAGGTCTATCACATTGCAGGTGGATTCTTTACCAGCTGAGCTACCAGGGAAGCCCAGATACCAACAAGTAAATATCACTTCCACCATTTTGGAAGAAAATGTGGTTTTCCCTAGATTGCATTTATGCTATGCTAAGTCACTTCAGTCGTGTCCGACTCTGTGTGACCCCATAGACAGTAGCCTACCAGGCTCCCCCATCTCTGGGATTCTCCAGGCAAGAACACTGGAGTGGGTTGCCATTTCCTTCTCCAATCCATGAAAGTGAAAAGTAAAAGTGAAGTCGCTCAGTCGTGTCCGACTCTTAGCGATCCCATGGACTGCAGCCTACCAGGCTCCTCCATCCATGGGATTTTCCAGGCAAGAGTACTGGAGTGGGGTGCCATTGCCTTCTCCAAGATTGCATTTATGTGGTTACTATTATTTCTGAATGTTCTGTTTTCCTGTCATTCCAAGTAACTGGAATGATCCTAGTATGTACATCTGTTAACTAGTGGAACTAATTCCTTAACTGAGCTAACTCATTACACTTATCTGCACCCTGTTTAATAATAATAATATTTGACATGAGTTAATATACATAAAAGTGCTCTGAAAAAAACAAAAGCTATCTATAAAGGCCTAAGCCAGCTGCTCTCTGCACTCCCTGTTTTCACTTTGCTATTTTCTTTTTTTCTGTTTGTCCCTAGGGCAGGCTCACCTCCACAGAAGGAAGTTCCCCTGTCCATTTAAATTATTAAACATATTCTCAGCACTGGTGACCTCAACGAGGACTTCTGCATCTTTGCTTTCTATAAAGCAAGGTAGGCTGTCTGTGCTATTCCCTGTGCTGTGTCATCCTCTCTCGGGAGCCTGGTCACCAAATCCCACAGCTTAGGATGTTCAAATCACGTTTGAGCCTCCTGCAGCAATTACACTGCAGATTCTGGATTAAGTGATTTCCAGATGCCCTCCTTCCCCTCCCACCAAGAAGAAAAAAAAAATCAAATGTTTTCAATAAAAGCCAGAGCTAGAACAGATGCACAGGAATACATTTTCTTGGTATCTGTGAGAATTTTCTTATACGTACAGAGATTCAGTCTGATCAAGTTCTGGCCTAGTTAACATTTGGGAATGAAATCAGCATGAATGTGCAACTACAGCTGTAGCCAAAGAAGAAGAAAAGAACTTGCTACTGACAGTCCTCTGCCTCCCTTATATCCTTAAAGTAGCTACAGTTCTGAACTAGACAAGCAACCTTACATTTTGCCTCCAATTGACAAATGCTACCACCAGGTGCTTCACACACCATAGCTAATTCTCTAATTGCTTATCACATTTCCCAACCAGAAAAAAACGTTGTCACACTTAGTTCCCTGTTATGCCTTTCCATTTACCTCCTGTCTTTTATTAATCAGCAATTACTTTGACAGGTCATAAGGACTGTTCTGAGAAGATGACCAGATGATAAGAAAGCTCCCTCAACATCTGGCTTTGTAATCTTCAGTTCAGTTCAGTCGCTCAGTTGTGTCCAGCTCTTTGCGACCCCATGGACTGCAGCACGCTAGGCTTCCCTGTCCATCACCAAATCCCAGAGCTTGCTCAAACTCATGGCCACCAAGTCAGTGATGCCATCCAACCATCCTATCGTCTGGGACCTTAATCAGTCACACTCTCAGATAGATACTGTTAGGCTGCTGGACATAGCAGTCTTAGAGCAGCATCAGCAGCCTCTGAAGGCAAATCCATGGTCCCCACCCCAGAAGCAGTAAACCTGAAACTTGGTGGGCCAGGCAATTTGTCTTTCATAAACTGTACACATGATTCAAGTGCTTACCAAAGTTTGAGCACTCCTGATTTAGTGGAAAGAAGACAGTGTGAGCTCTAGTTAGAAAAGCACAGTTTACATCCTTGCTTTGTTACTTACTCATTTTATAACCTTTAGCAAGTTACTTTATACACACCTCAGTTTCTTTAACTGTTAAATGGTACCTGGTTCATAGGATGGTTGTAAAAAATGATAAAAATATTATCAGTATACATTAATGGTTGTTAAGTAGGTATCATTTCTCTTTCCCTATTTCTGTCACAAGTCTCTAACTATTGCAAGAGTCACACCATTAGAGATTAGGAGTTCCAAAGGTAAGGACTTCTAATCCCTGTGGACTCTTTAAACTAAAATGAAAAAGATAATGTCCAAAATAAGTAACTCTAAATGTAGTGCTTGCCTGCAGTTGGAGAAGTTGGGGATAAATGGAGAGTGGTGGCTAATGGGTCTGGGATCTCTTTTTAGAGTAAAGGGAATGTTCTGAAATTGTCTGGTGGTTGTGCAACTTTTGCATAGGAACCTTTTAATCATATAAGTTAGTGAATTATATGGTATGTAAGTTGTATCTCAGTAGAGCAGTTTCAAAAAATAGGTCTCAACCTGCAGTCTAGGAGGGGAAAGAAGTTTTTCAGAATTGGCAACAGAAATAACAAAGGCACAGGGGAAAAAAAGACAGAACTAAAAAGACAATGTTAGGGGATTCTGTAACCTATAAAACAGTGCCCAAATGCAAGTCATTAATTTTTTTATATTCAGTATACTGATTTTTGCACATATGCCCTTCCCCTTCCTCAGAAAGATAATAGTCATACAAGGGCCCTTAAACTTTAGTTGGCCCAATTTAGTTGGCCCAGAAATCCCACATGCCCCCAGAACTCTTCCCAGACTTTGAAAAAGTTAACATACAGATTTTAGTCCTATAGCAATTTATTTTCTCTCCCTACCTTATAACATGATTTGTTAGTGTGATTCTATAAAGATAGTCAGGAGTTCAGTTGTCTTGCCCAGCAAGCTTCCAGCATCCTTGTTTTGTTCACACTCTGTGTTCTAAGCCATTTACCTTTATTCTGTTCCCAGTTCTTATCCCAGACCTGTATCTGACCCTGTGCTGCTTTTCCTATCACCAGACTACCACCTTGCCCAGCCCACTTTTCTGCAGTGACTTCCTTCACCTTCCTCAATTAGCTCCGAGGTCACTTTCTCTGTAAATAATCTACTTCTACCCCTCCCCCTTCACCCTAGGGCTGATGCTTTGTCCATTACAGCATAATGGACATTATGATTGGTGATGTACAGAGCTGGGACTAGGGTAACACAAGGGTGTCAAAGTGTAAGGAGGCTCTGACTCTCGGATGGAGCAAGTGCTAGAGTAGCTGTGCTGTGCTTAGTCGCTCAGTCATGTCCAACTCTCCGCAGCCCCATGGACTGCCGCCTACCAGGCTCCTCTGTTCATGGGGATTCTCCAGGTAAGAATACTGGAGTGGGTTGCCATGCCTTCCTCCAGGAGATCTTCCTGACCCAGGGATCAAACCCGGGTCTCCTGCATTGCGGGCAGATTCTTTCCTGTCTTGAGCCATCAGGGAAGCTAGTGTAGGGTGGGCCTTAAAAAGGAGTCTTCCATATGTGTTTGTTCTAAATGTCTTCTTTGTCTCTGTCCAGTCCCAGCCCTAGTAATTGACAACAGGAAAAGGAGAAGATGGTACAGCTGATGGCATCAACCTCAGAGGAGTAGCTACATTTAGACTAGCGGCCAAGGATGGCAGGTCTGACTGTCCTGGAGGTGATGCTGAGGTGCCAATTTGTGTTGGAGGCTAAATGAGATTGTAGATTTAGTAGATTAGTTTTTGCTCGGGGTTCAAATGGTATGTTGCTTAAAAGTTACTTTGGTATCTCAAAGCAAACTCTCCCCAGATCATTAGGAGAGAAAATTAATTCAACTCTGCTTCATAATGAAATTACAGCTGTTCCTGGTGGCAGAGAGGCCTAAAGGTTTGAGTGATAGAACCTAGTGTTTCAGAAATATTTTTAGTCAGAGACTGAGAAAACTAAAAAAAGCAACAGATTCCCCAGGCGCACACACACACACTCACAAGTAGAATTTTGAGTGTAATTTACTTAGGTCTGACACAGCCTGCTGGCCAGGGGAGTTGGTGGGGTGAGGGCAGCTTCTGAGGAGAGCACCCACTGCCAGCAGAGTGGAAGTGTTAGCTCTTTTTAAGGAATATGGGTCACCTCTGCCGGCACAGAGGGCCCAGGGGCATGGTGGTTTGCAAAGACAGTATCCTCAAAGGCACCTATCCAGATGTCCCCACCCATATCTTAGGGTCTTAGGTTTTTTACCACCAAGACCCTGACATCTTTCTACCAGTCTTGCCTTGGCTGACCAATACAAGCTCAGTTTTGTGCTCTAAGCCTGTAACAATTAGGTATTCAGCCGGCTGAAATGACATGCACTATCCCAACTTGCTGGCAGTAGGGACATTAGCTGGGGCTCTTGATGTTGCTTGCAGGCTGAGTTCTTTGAGGTGCTTCTCGTGGTCACCATATATGGAGAGCAAAGTCTTAAAATCTCTGATTAAAATTGTTGAATTATCAATTTTCCCTTTCAGTTACGTCACTTTTTGCTGCATGTATTTTAGGACTCTTTTGTTAGGTATGTATACATTTATGAGAGGTCATATCCATTATGAAATGTCTCTGCTTATTTCTCAGAATATTCTATGTCCTAAAGCCAATCCTGTCTGACAGTAAGCCACTCTACCTCTCTTCTGATTACTGATTGCATGGTATATCTGTTTCCATCTTTTAACTTATTTGTATCTGTGAATCTAACGTGTATGTCTTATGAACTGTATATACTTGGATCTTGCTTTTTTATATAGCCTGACAATCTGTAGTAGATCTAACAGTATAGTATAATAAGTCTGCTAGTAACATCTCCTCTCAGTTTTTGCTTATCTGGTGATATCTTTATTTCAATTTCCTTTTCAAAGAATGGTTTCATTGGAAATAGAATTGTTGGTTAAGAGCATGGTACTTTTTCCCCAGCCCTTTTAATATGTCATTCTACTGTCTTTCTGGACTTCATTATTTCTAGTGAGAAGTTAGCTATTAATTGTTGTCCCCCTATATATGATGAGTCATTTTCCCTTGCTGCTTTCAAGATTTTTCTCCTTGCCTTTGGTTTTCAGAAATTTGCCTCATGTCGAGGTGTGGTTCTCTTTTATCCTGTTGAAATTTCATGGAGTTTTAGGATTTGTAAGTTAAGGTTTTTTATTACATTTTAGATGTTTTTTGGCCAGTTTCTTGAAATATGTTTTCTTCTCCTTTCTCCCTCCCCATTTTGGGACTCCCATTAAAGCTGGAATACTTGACTCCAAGGTTTCCAAGACCCTGTTTAATTTTCTTCAATCCTCTTTTTTCTCTATCCTTAGCTGTGGACAATTTCCATTAGTCTGTCTTCAACTTCACTGATTATTTCTCCTGTCATCTCCGAAACCATGTAATGAATTTTTCATTTGAGTTATTATACTTTTCAAATCGAGGATTTCCATTTGGTTCTTTTTAATATTATTCTCCTATTGAGATTTGCTTTGTGTTGATTCATTGTTAGCATTTCTAAAGTTATTTGAACATATTTATAATGGCTGCCTTGGAGTGTTTCCCTGCTAAAAGTAAAAGCTGGGTCTGTTCCTAGTTTCTTCTCCTTTTTGTTTGTTTGTTTTTCTTGTATATGGGTATAACTTTCCTAGGTCTTTTTGCATGTCTAGTAACTTTTGATTTCAAAAAACTGGAAATTTTAGATAATATATTTTAGCTACTCTGAGTTCCATTTTAAATTTTTGATGGTTATTGGATTTTTCATTTTTTCTTTAATAAGATGCTGAAACTGCAGACTCCATTTCCCTGATATACAGCCTCCTGTCTCTGCTGTTATATTTATTTTTAATTAATTAGTTTTTTAACTTTTGGCCTAACCCCATGGCATGTGAGATCTTAGTTCCCTGACCAGGGATCGAACCCACACTTCATGCATTGGAAGACACAGTCTTAACCACTGTGCCGCTGGCAAAGTCCCTCTGCTGTTTTATTTTTGTTTGTTAGTTTGCTGTATTTGCTTACCCTGGCTCCCTAGTGATTTCCTCTGTGGAAATTACTTAATTAATTAATTAATTCCTTTTAATTGCTTAGTGGTCAGTCCATGCTTTGGGCAAAGGTTGTACTCAAATACCTTGAGCCAGTTAGGCTTTCATCCTCTGCTGATTGATATGTGTGGATTAGGGAATGCATTCAAAGCTTCAGCCTGTACTCAAGTCTCCCTTATCTTTTAGTTTTTGCTGGATTCGCCAAGGTCTGTTGGATCTCCTCTACGCATGTGTAGTGTCCCAGTCAGCCAAGGAGGTGAGCAGCTTATCTCAGCTCTTCTATGCCTGCTTCAATTCCAGGATCGCCCTGTTAAATTTCTGGCTGCTTCACCACTTGCTCTGAACCTGAACCTTATCTTCAAGTTGCAGGGATGCTTGAAGCATTTTCCCTTGTGTCCAACTAAAGTGAAAGTGAAGTCGCTCAGTCATGTCTGACTCTTTGCGACCCCATGGACTGTAGCCTACCAGGCTCCTCCGTCCATGGGATTTTCCAGGCAAGAGTACTGGAGAGGGTTGCCATTTCCTTCTCCAGGGGATCTTCCCGACCCAAGGGTCAAACCCAGGTATCCCGCATAGCGGGCAGATGCTTTACTTTCTGAGCCACCAGGGAAGCCCTGACTGAGTCCAGTTAAGTCCACTACTTGTTACTGGCGAGGTTTGTAGGACTATGGTCCCTACACTGAATAGGGTCTGACTCCTCTTGCCAATATGAGATTCTCTTGCAAAACTGAAAACTGTCCAGTGAAATAAAACACAGCAAGATAAAATTCCAGGCTCTGAAACTTTACTCAGGGAATTGTACCAAACATTCAAAGGAGAGTTAATACCAAGATTTCACAAACTACCAGAGAGAAAAAAAAAAAGATGGAACATTTAACAACTCATTTTATGAGACCAGCAAGAAATTTAACACCAATACCTGACAACACAGGACAAGAATGGAAAATTAAAGGGTTTTCGTATAAGCATATAGCCTCTCCTATACGCACTGTAAGTAAAAATCCTAAATATAAATCACAATTTTAAATATGCATGCTATGCTAAGTTGCTTCAGTTGTGTCTGACTCTGTGAGACCCCGTGGACTGTAGCCCTCCAGGCTCCTCTGTCCATGGGATTCTCCAGGCAGGAATACTGGAGTGGGTCACCATGCCCTCCTTCAGGGGATCTTCCTGACCCAGGGATCGAACCTTGTGTCTCTTAATGTCTCCTGCATTGGCAGTCACTAGCGCCACCTGAGAAGCCCAATTTTAAATATATCAACACATAAAAGAATAGTCTATCACAAACAAGGTTCATTTTAAAAATGTAAGGTTAGTTTAATATTGGAAAAATCTATACCTTCAATGTTCTAGATCTGGCTCAAAAACAATGTGCAGAGCAGTGTATATTTAGATATGGTAGTGTCCTTCATTACCTATCTCTATGAAATGAACTCTTTCTTTAATATCCTGCAGCAGTATTTCCCAAAATATGTGCCTTGGAACAGTGGTTTTGGGAGGAAAAGAGGTACTGGAAACAAGTAAGTTTGGAAAAACCTGTGTACTATCCTCTGTTCCCACTTTAACTTCTAGGCAGGAGTGACAGGGCACATTAGCATATTAAACACTCTGAGAAATACTGCAATAAAGAAACTCACTTATGTTTGTTGAAGCCAGTGCTTTACCAAAGTGCAGAATCCTTTTCTTGGTATGCCTGTTACTAAAAGGCAGAGCCAGTATTTTGTGGACCTCAAAGTGCTAGTAACCAAGAGTCCATACAGCAAATTCTCTCTTACAAAGAACAGTATTTTGCTAGCTTGAAAGAGGCCTTAAGAGACCTATTTACATTGAGAAAGATATTTATTTACATCATCTATTAGATATCACATATTTAATGTTATTAATATTTATTATAATTATTTTCTAGCTTAGGCTATAGATGTTTAGTGTATAAAAATCAATGAAGAAAATTTTTATATAGAATATTGAAGTTCTCTTTAATTCCCTCCCTTAGAGATAATTGTTATTATCAGTTTAGTGTTATTATTCAGTTTTTAATATTCATATTTTTTGCAAAGCTTTTTTTAGAATAATTGCTCACTAGCAGAAGAGTTGGGAGAGGGCAATGGCACCCCACTCCAGTACTCTCGCCTGGAAAATCCCATGGATGGAGGAGCCTGGTAGACTGCAGTCCATGGAGTCGCTAAGAGTAAGACACGACTGAGAGACTTCACTTTCACTTTCCACTTTCATGCATTGGAGAAGGAAATGGCAACCCACTCCAGTGTTCCTGCCTGGAGAATCCCAGGGACGGGGGAGCCTGGTGGGCTTCTATGGGGTCACACAGAGTCGGGTACGACTGAAGCAACTTAGCAGCAGCAGCAGCAGAAGAGTTCACCAATTTCTGCTAATGAAAAATAGACATATCAATACCTCTAAGCTTTCAAATAAATATGAAAATATCAGAGATTTTAAAAATATGTACAAGGGACTTCTCTGGTGGTTCAGTGGTTAAGAATCTGCCTTGAGATGTGGGGAACCAGCTTTGATCCCTGCTGCTGCTGCTAAGTCGCTTCAGTCGTGTCCGACTCTGTGCGACCCCACAGACAGAAGCCCACCAGGCTCCCTTGTCCCTGGGATTCTCCAGGCAAGAATACAGGAGTGGGTTGCCATTTCCTTCTCCAACGTATGAAAGTGAAAAGCGAAAGTGAAGTCGCTCAGTCGTGTCCGACTCTTAGCGACCCCATGGACTGGAGCCTACCAGGCTCCTCCATCCATAGGATTTTCCAGGCAAAAGTACTGGGGTGGGGTGCCATTGCCTTCCCCAAGTCTCAGAACTAAAATCCCACATGCTGCAGAGCAACTAAGCCTGCACCCCACAACTGTGAGAGCCCACGCTCCACAACAAAGATCCCGCACAATGCAGCCAAGATCCCACATGCCACAACTGAGACCTGATGCAGTCAAATGTGTACATATATACACAAAATATGCATCAAAGAGGAACACTAAAAGTACAGGGACTTCTCTGGTGATTGAGCAGCTAAGACTCCACACTCCCAACGTATGGGCCCAGGTTCTGTTCCTGGTTGCAGAACGAGATCCCACATGCCAAAATGAAAATTGATGATCCTGCATGCCACAACTAAGACCCAGTACAGCCAAATAAATAAAAATAAATATTTAAAAATGTTAAACGTAAAAGGGAAGATAAAAGAAGGAAAAAACCCTCAGAAAAGGAAAGCTGAACACTATGACATCTGATTAACTTTAAGGAAGAAATGGAACACACCAAAGATGGGAAACAAACTGGGATAATTTATTTATTTTTGGATACACAAAACACTTTTTTGAATGTTCCGACAGTTTCATAACAAACAGTTTTTACTATGGCTATTATAAATCAAGGCATACTTACACAGGAAAGTATTCACAGGCATAAAATTAGTTTATGCAGACAAGAGAAAATGGATAAAAGACATCGGTAGTTGACAGTTATGACTGATGGAGAGAAGGTGTCTCTCATTCACAATAATCCAGGATTTGGAATGAAATGAAGGTCAACAGAGGAAGAGCTCCAAGTCAGAGTCGGCCTGTTGGCAGCTGGAGCGCCACTGTTGCCAAGGGAGACAACTAGGCACTCAATGTCCCTTCTCCATTGGTGATGTTTCCAGGGATCAGGTGGGAGTTGAAATGACAAGAGAAAGGGTTGTGTAAATAAGGCCATAGGAATGATCATACTGCTCAATCTTCCGGATCATCTAATTCATCGCCATATCTGACAGTGGCATCCAGGCCTATTTTGTAGAAGGGTCTCATTTTCTTCTGTGTTGCAACTTAAAAGGTTTCAGGTCCAGTCCCCACATTTATTTTCCTTTAACCTCTCAGGTTGAAATGTCGGAACGTTTATATCCTATTCTTCCAGTTGTCAGATTAGTGTCATGTCATCCTGCGGCTCTTCTGCAGCTTTAGCGTGCCTTTCCTCCGGTGTGGACGCAGAGCTACGTACTGGATTCTGCATGAGAACTCTTCTGCGTCTTTTACAGTGCCTTCCTAATGACCTCACACTGGTGTTGCTCTCTGTGGCTAAAGAACCATGCTAGTCTGGGCTAGCATGTTCAGAGAACAAAAGGATTGCCTCTGACACCCCACTGCCTTGCTTGCCTTGGTTTAGGCAGAAAAGAGATCTAGACCAACAAGTCAGGAGACCTGGCACATAGTCTGGTATTTACAGTAATGAGATGTGTCACCTTGTAAGTTATTTAAATTTTATTGGTTATCATTTATTCACATATTAAATGAAAGGATTGACTTTTAGATGCTCTTTAGTTCCCTCCCAGCTCTGAATTTATATAATTATGATATGTAGCTTGAGCTTCCCTGGTGGCTCAGATGGTAAAGCGCCTGCCTGCAGTGTGGGAGGCCCGAGTTTGATCCCTGGGTTGGGAAGATCCGCTGGAGAAGGAAATGGCAACCCATTCCAGTACTCTTGCCTAGAAAATTCCACGGACCGAGGAGCCTGGTGGGCTACAGTCCACGGGCTCACAAAGAGTTGGACACGACTGAGGGAGCTTATCTACCATTATTCTCTACATTGTTACACCTCATGGGAGTTTTTAGTAGTATATTTGTATCTTGGCATTTCACTTACTGCAGTTGGCTATACTACAAATGTAAATCAGATCAGATCAGATCAGTAGCTCAGTCATGTCCAACTCTTTGCGACCCCATGAATCTCAGCATGCCAGGCCTCCCTGTCCATTACCAACTCCCAGAGTTCACTCAGACTCATATCCATTGAGTCAGTAATGCCATGCAGCCATCTCATCCTCTGTCGTCCCCTTCTCCTCTTGTCCCCAATCCCTCCCAGCATCAGAGTCTTCTCCAATGAGTCAACTCTTCGCATGAGGTGGCCAAAGTACTGGAGTTTCAGCTTCAGCATCATTCCTTCCAAAGAACACCCAGGACTGATCTCCTTCAGAATGGACTGGTTGGATCTCCTTGCAGTCCAAGGGACTCTCAAGAGTCTTCTCCAACACCACAGTTCAAAAGCATCAATTCTTTCACGCTCAGCTTTCTTCACAGTCCAACTCTCACATCCATACATGACCACAGGAAAAATCATAGCCTTGACTAGGCGAACCTTTGTTGGCAAAGTAATGTCTCTGCTTTTGAACATGCAATATCTCACCTTAAAACCTCAAATCTTAATGTAACATATACTTCTGCATCAGTGTGTAAGGAACCATATCCATAGTGCATTTCAAAACCTCAACCCTTTATTTTCTTGTTCTAAATCACAATTCTAATGGCCATCATCAAAACTACAAAGAATAAATGCTGGAGAGTGTGTGGGAAAGACTTAACATTGTTTGTGGGAATGTAAATTTGTTCAGCCACTATGGAGAACAATATGGAGGTTCCTTAAAAAACAAAAATAAGCTGTCATATAATGCACTCCTGGGCATATATCTGGAGAAAACCATAATTCAAAAAGATATATACACCCCAGTGTTCACTGCAGCACTATTTCCAACAGCCAGGGCACAGAAGCAACCTAAATGTCCATCAACAGTGGAATGGATACAAAAGATGTAATACATACATACATATATATATATATATATATATATATATATAATGGAATATTACTCAGTCATAAAAAGGGAATGAAATTGAGTCATTTGCAGAGGTGGTGGGATGGATCTAGAGAGTGTCATACAGAGTGAAGTAAGCCAGATAAAGACAACTATCATCTGATACTGCTTATATGTGGAATATAAAATATGGTTATGGTGGGGAGGAGGGAAGCAGTGAGATAAATTGAGAGATCAGGACTGACATATACACATTCAGTTCAGTCACTCAGTCATGTCCAACTCTGCAACACCATAGACTGCAGCACACCAGGCTTCCCTGTCCATCATGATCTCCCAGAGCTTGCTCAAACTCATGGCCATTGAGTTGGTGATGCCATCCAACCATCTCATCCTCTGTTGTCCCCTTCTCCTCCTGCCTTCAATCTTTCCCAGCATCAGGGTCTTTTCCAATGAGTCAGTTCTGTGCCAAAGTATTGGAGCTTCAGCTTCAGCATTAGAACTAAAGAGCCTCTTTATGAAAGTGAAAGAGGAGAGTGAAAAAGTTAGCTTAAAATTCAATACTCAAAAAGCTAAGATCATGGCATCCAGTTCCATCACTCCATAGCAAATAAATAGAGAAACAATGGAAACAGTAAGAGTCTTTATTTTGGGGGGCTCCAAAATCACTGCAGATGGTGACTGCAGCCATGAAATTAAAAGACACTTGCTCCTTAGAAGAAAAGGTATGACCAACCTAGACAGCATATTAAAAAGCAGAGACATTACTTTGCCAACAAAGGTCCATCTAATCAAAGCTATAGTTTTTCCAGTAGTCATGTATAGATGTGAGAGTTGCACTATAAAGAAAGCTGAGCGCCACAGAATTGATACTTTGAACTGTGGTGTTGGAGAAGACTCTTGAAAGTCCCTTGGACTGCAAGATCAAACCAGTCGTCCTAAAGGAGATGAGTCCTAAATATTCACTGGAAGGACTGATGCTGAAGCTGAAGCTCCAATACTTTGGCCACCTGATGTGAAGAATGACTCATCAGGAAAAGACCCCGATGCTGGGAAAGATTGAAGGCAGGAGGAGAAGGGGAGAACAGAGGATGAGATGGTTGGATGGCATCACCAACTCGATGGACATGAGTTTGAGCAAGCTCCGGGAGATTGTGATGGATAGGGAAGCCTGGCATGATGCAGTCCATGCGGTTGCAAAGAGTTGGACATGACTGAGCAACTGAACTTAATAATTGATTCAATCTGCTGTACACCTGAAACTAACCGCCCAACGTTGTAAATCAACTATATACTCTAATAAAACGTTTTTTAAAAATCACAACTCCATTCATTTATATATTCTTTTTTTTTAAATGTTAAGTTCTTATAATTTGCCAGTAAGACAGATATTATTTCTGTTCTTATTTAGCTTACAATCTAAAGACTGGTACAGGTACTTGAACAAGCCATGACAAGAAAATGTGATCCTATAGAAAACACTAGGGAATTTAGCAGAGACATCTAACCACGTCCCAAAGCAACCTCATTTTTTTAAAATAACCTTTGACTTCACTATTTGAAACTTTGAATATTTAAACAAATTACATCTGCAGCTCTCTCTCTCTTTTTTTTTTTTTAATTACAGACTTAGTTCCTTTGTGGCACGTGGGATCTTCCCGGATCAGGGATCAAGCCCATGTTTCCTGCATTGGCAGGCAGGTTCTTAACCACTGAGGTACCAGGGAAGGCCCCAGTTCTCCTTTATTTAAGATAAGATAATTTAAGTAATAACATTAGAAATTCTCCTTTCCCTAAAAAAGTAACTACATTCAGACGCCTCCATATCAATAACACCTTACAACCCAGGAGAATATTTTCCAAATGGCTTTAATAGTACCTTATTAATTAGTTGATAAACAACCCTACAATTTTCCTAAGTTTCTAAGTACTGTGCAAAACTGGCCCGCCATAGGTGAAATAAACCCAATATAATTTATCCATTGTTTACAGAAATGTTTCAGCAGTATTCTACATGGGAAGCCCCACAAATCAGTGTAATGCATTTGTTACAAAGGAACATAATTGGCCAACACAGATAGTATAGTCTTTTGTGTATTAAGACTGTGAAGCTTAATACACTGTTGTTATTGAGTATTTTTAATCTTAAATGTAATACTTTTGACTTTTATTATTTCTCCATTATAAAAGTAATATAGAATTATAGTCAAATTAGAAACTTTTAAGTGAGTATAAAGAAACAATCACCCTTAAAGTCCAAGTCAGATATAACTCACATTAACAGTTTAGTGTATAACCTGCTAGCTGGTTTTTGCCCTTTCTTTTCTTTACTTTTTAAAATGGACTTCAACTGTATAAATTTGAAATAATCAAAACCCTTACTTTGTAACACATTCTCATCATTGACTCTCTTTATTATTTATTTAATAAGCTAATAAATATTTGTCACCATATGCAAGATCTACAGTGTGCTCTGCTATGCTCAGTCGTGTCTGACTCTCTGTAACACCATGGCCTGTAGCCTGCCAGGCTCCTCTGCCCATGGGATTTCCCAGGTAAGAATACTGCAATGGGTTGCCATTTCCTTCTCCAGGGGAATCTTCCTGACCCAGGGATTGAATCCGTGTCTCTGGTGTCTCCTGCCTTGGCAGGCGGATTCTTTACCACTGTACCACCTGGGAAGCTCAAGATCTAGAATAGAGACAATGAATGACAAGTTATTGTCAATATTCTAGATGTTTTTCTATGCATTATATGTATGCAGAACTTTTTAAAAAGTGGTCCTTTCTAGCCAAGATCTAATCAGTCTAGTATCTGCAATTAAGAGATTGAAGTGAGAAGCAAAGATTGTCCTAACACATATTTACCAATGAACTAAGAGCATACCAATGAACAAATTATAAACTTTCAATGTAACCAATAAACATTTGTATCATTTGAAGTACTGAATATTATTCCACTGCACAAATTTGTTACAATTTATTTAACAGTCCTCTTTTTTAACATTTAGATACTCTATTTTTTAAATTAGGTAAGAATATGAAAACATCCTTAAATATGCGTATTGACCCATATCTTGACCCATCTATCGGATTATTTCCTCTAGTTGGATCAAAGGGTATGCACATTTTTAGGGCCTTTGATACAACCTGCTAAATTGCTTTTAAAGTTTAAACTAATTTAGCCTCCGGTGACCTCACTAGGAAAGTAAGGATCCAGATGCCAGAACACCTCAGGCAGCTGGAAGTTCGTGCCATAAACACAACAATCAGACCTAAGGGCACTAACAAAGTATACTATGCTTTAGAAAGAAATCATATATGCAACATTTAATTTGAATATTTTAGCATATTTTTTAGGTTATATATGCAAGAATACTGAAAAATCCATGATGGGAAAAAAAAAGCCACAGAAACAAAACTTTGTGTGGCCAGAGGTCTAGTTCAGTACAGTCACTCAGTCGTGTCCGACTCTTTGTGACTCCATGAACTGCAGCATGCCAGGCCTCCCTGTCCATCACCAACTCCCGGAGTTCACTCAGACTAACGTCCATCAAGTCAGTGATGCCATCCAGCCATCTCATCCTCTGTCGTCCCCTTCTCCTCCTGCCCCCCATCCCTCCCAGAATCAGGGTCTTTTCCAATGAGTCAATTCTTCACATGAGGTGGCCAAAGTACTGGAGTTTCAGCTTCAGCATCAGTCCTTCCAATGAACACCCAGGACTGATCTCCTTTAGAATGGACTGGTTGGATCTCCTTGCAGTCTAAGAGACTCTCAAGAGTCTTCTCTAACACCACAGTTCAAAAGCATCAATTCTTCAGTGCTCAGCTTTCTTCACAGTCCAACTCTCACATCCATACATGACCACTGGAAAAACCATAGCCTTGACTAGATGGACTTTTGTCGGCAAAGTAATATCTCTGCTTTTCAATATGCTATCTAGGTTGGTCATAAATTTCCTTGCAAGGAGTAAGAGTCTTTTAATTTCATGGCTGCAGTCACCATCTGCAGTGATTTTGGAGCCCAAAAAAATAAAGGCTGACACTGTTTCCACTGTTTCCCCATCTATCTGCCATGAAGTGATGGGACCAGATGCCATGATTTTCGTTTTCTGAATGTTGAGCTTTAAGCCAACTTTTTCACTCTTAGGCAACACCGAAATCAGATTGATTATATTCTTTGCAGCCAAAGATGGATAAGCTCTACATAGTCGGCAAAAACAAGACCGGGAGCTGACTGTGGCTCAAATGATGAACTCCTTATTGGCAAATTCAGACTGAAATTGAAGAAAGTGGGGAAAACCACTAGACCATTCAGGTATGACCTAAATCAAATTTAGCAAAGGAGAAAAGGAAAAATATAAATGTCTGAACGCAGAGTTCCAAAGAATAGCAAGAAGAGATAAGAAAGCCTTCTTCAGCGATCAGTGCAAAGAAATAGAGGAAAACAACAGAATGGGAAAGACTAGGGACCTCTTCTAGAAAATTAGAGATACCAAAGGAATATTTCATGCACAGATGGGCTCGATAAAGGACAGAAATGGTATGGACCTAACAGAAGCAGAAGATATTAAGAAGAGATGGCAAGAATAGACAGAAGAACTGTACAAAAAAGATATCCACACCCAGATAATCATGATGGTGTGATCACTCAGCTAGAGCCAGACATCCTGGAATGTGAAGCCAAGTGGGCCTTAGAAAGCATCACTACAAACAAAGCTAGTGGAGGTGATCGAATTCCAGTTGAGCTATTTCAAATCCTGAAAGATGATGCTGTGAAAGTGCTGCACTCAATATGCCAGCAAATTGGGAAAACTTAGCAGTGGCCACAGGACTGGAAAAGGTCAGTTTTCATTCCAATCCCAAAGAAAGGCATTGCCAAAGAATGCTCAAAGTACCGCACAAATTGCACTCATCTCATACGCTAGTAAAGTAATGCTCAAAATTCTCCAAGCCAGGCTTCAGCAATATGTGAACCGTGAACTTCCTGATGTGCAAGCAGCTTTTAGAAAAGGCAGAGGAACCAGAGATCAAATTGCCAACATCCGCTGGATCATGGAAAAAGCAAGAGAGTTCCAGAAAAACATCTATTTCTGCTTTATTGACTATGCCAAAGCCTTTGACTGTGTGGATCACAATAAACTATGGAAAAGTCTGAAAGAGATGGGAATACCAGACCACCTGATCTGCCTCTTGAGAAATTTGTATGCAGGTGAGGAAGCAACAGTTAGAACTGGTCATGGAACAACAGACTGGTTCCAAATAGGAAAAGGAGTACGTCAAGGCTGTATATTGTCACTCTGCTTATTTAACGTCTATGAAGAGTACATCATGAGAAACGCTGGACTGGAAGAAACACAAGTTGGAATCAAGAGTGCCGGGAGAAATATCAATAACGTCAGATATGCAGATGACACCACTCTTATGGCAGAAAGTGAAAAGGAACTAAAAAGCCTCTTGATGAAAGTGAAAGAGGAGAGTGAAAAAGTTGGCTTAAAGCTCAACATTCAGAAAACGAAGATCATGGAATCCAGTTCCATCACTCATGGGAAATAGATGGGGAAACAGTGGAAACAGTGTCAGACTTTATTTTTCTGGGCTCCAAAATCACTGCAGATGGTGACTGCAGCTATGAAATTAAAAGACGCTTACTCCTTGGAAGGAAAGTTATGACCAACCTAGATAGCATATTCGGAAGTAGAGACATTACTTTGCCAACAAAGGTTCGCCTAGTCAAGGCTATGGTTTTTCCTGTGGTCATGTATGGATGTGAGAGTTGGACTGTGAAGAAGGCGGAGTGCCGAAGAATTGATGCTTCTGAACTGTGGTGTTGGAGAAGACTCTTGAGAGTCCCTTGGACTGCAAGGAGATCCAAACAATCCATTCTGAAGGAGATCAGCCCTGGGATTTCTTTGGAAGGAATGATGCTAAAGCTGAAACTCCAGTACTTTGGCCACCTCATGCAAAGAGTTGACTCATTGTAAAAGACTCTGATGCTGGGAGGGATTGGGGGCAAGAGGAGAAGGGAATGACAGAGGATGAGATGGCTGGATGGCATCACTGACTCGATGGACGTGAGTCTCGGTGAACTCTGGGAGTTGGTGATGGACATGGAGGCCTGGTGTGCTGCGATTCATGTGGTTTCAAAGAGTTGGACATGACTGAGCTACTGATCTCATCTATGATTATACAGTGGAAGAGAGAAATAGATTTAAGGGACTAGATCTGATAGAGTGCCTGATGAACTATGGAATGAGGTTCGTGACATTGTACAGGAGATAGGGATCAAGACCATCCCCATGGAAAAGAAATGCAAAAAGGCAAAATAGCTGTCTGGGGAGGCCTTACAAATAGCTGTGAAAAGAAGAGAAGCAAAAAGCAAAGGACAAAAGGAAAGATATAAGCATCTGAATGCAGAGTTCCAAAGAATACAAGGAGAGATAAGAAAACCTTCCTCAGCGATCAGTGCATAGAAATAGAGGAAAACAACAGAATGGGAAAGACTAGAGTTTTCTTCAAGAAAATTAGAGATACCAAGGGAACATTTCATGCAAAGATGGGCTCAATAAAGGACAGAAATGGTATGGTCCTAACAGAATCAGAAGATATTAAGAAGAAATGGCAAGAATACACAGAAGAACTGTACAAAAAAGAGCTTCACGACCCAGATAATCATGATGGTGTGATCACTCACCTAGAGCGAAATGTCCTGGAATGTGAAGTCAAGTGGGCCTTAGAAAGCATCACTATGAACAAAGCTAGTGGAGGTGATGGAATTCCAGTGGAGCTATTTCAAATCCTGAAAGATGATTCTGTGAAAGTGCTGCACTCAATATGCCAGCAAATTTGGAAAACTCAGCAGCCACAGGACTGGAAAAGTTCAGTTTTCATTCCAATCCCAAAGAAAGGCCAGAGGGTCTAAGTTTCCTTCAAAAACCAAATTATATGATGAATAAGTTGAAATATTTTTTAAAAATAAAAAGTATAACTATTAAATTCTATCCAATTTTTATATGTCTGTAACCAGTCCTGGGTGTTCATTGGAAGGACTGATGCTGAGGCTCAAACTCCAATACTTTGGCCACCTGATGTGAAGAGTTGACTCATTGGAAGAGACCCTGATGCTATGAGGGATTGGGGTCAGGAGGAGAAGGGGACAACAGAAGATGAGATGGCTGGATGGCATCACTGACTTGATAGACATGAGTTTGAGTGAACTCTGGGAGTTGGTGATGGACAAGGAGGCCTGGCGAGCTGCGGTTCATGGGGTCGCAAAGAGTCGGACACGACTGAGCGAGTGAACTGAACTTAACCCTTTAGGCCAACTTGAAATGTACAATATGTAAAGTTTCAGGCAGATGAAGACCTAGAAAAAATATTTTTTAAACCTTTGCTGCTACTGCTGCTGCTGCTAAGTCGCTTCAGTCGTGTCCGACTCTGAGCGACCCCATCCATAGACGGGAGCCCACCAGACTCTCCCGTCCCTGGGATTCTCCAGGCAAGAACACTGGAGTGGGTTGTAATTTCTTTCTCCAATGCATCAAAGTGAAATGTGAAAGTGAAGTCGCTCAGTCGTGTCCGACTCCCAGCAACCCCATGGACTGCAGCCCACCAGGCCCCTCCGTCCATGGGATTTTCCAGGCAAGAGTATCAGAGTGGGGTGCCATTGCCTTACATGCTTCTATATATACATGTAACAAACTCATATGAAATATTTTTCTAACATGAATTTAGTAATTTAGTAATAATCTGACATTATTCCAGTCCTCCTGCTTACATTTTGCTTTTAGAAATGGTAAAAAATTTATCAAGTTACATATATATATATATATATATATAAACAACATACACATGTTTATATATTCACAGAGTAAAAAAATAAGCAATAATAAGTATACAATAAAAAATAAATCTTATGTGTATCCCTAATGTTACTATCCAAAGGCAGTCACTCTTAATGGTTTCTTACATATCCTTAAGACTATCTATGCACATATCAAACATACAGCCAAAAATATGTGTGTGTGTTCTCTCTCTGATTAAAAAAAAAACCAAAAATATATGCTACAAATTGTTCTACATTTTGTATTTATCACAGTGTCTTAGAAACTATTCCATATTACTACAGAGGTATCTGCCTCATAAATAAATTTTTTTTTTATTAAAAGCACAGAACAAAACATTTTCAGGGCTTAGGGGAAATTACTTTTGAGGAAGGCTCAGTAGATACTGTGAGATTACTGTAATAAGAAAAAGTTGGAGACATTCCTTTATTCATTCCTTCACTTACTCATTCACCATGATTCGAATATTTAACAGCTATGGGAAACTTACTGGGTATTAGGAGTATAAAAAGGAATTAGAGATTCTTCAATATCCGAAAATCAATCAACATAATACACCACATTAACAAACTGAAAAATAAAAACCATATAATTATATCAGTAGATGCAGAGAAAGCCTTTGACAAAGTTCAACATCCATTTATGATAAAAACTCTCCAGAAAGCAGGAATAGAAGGAACATACCTCAACATAATAAAAGCTATATATGACAAACCCACAGCAAACATTATCCTCAATGGTGAAAAATTGAAAGCATTTCCTCTAAAGTCAGGAACAAGACAAGGATGCCCACTTTCACCATTACTATTCAACATAGTTTTGGAAGTTTTGGCCACAGCAATCAGAGCAGAAAAAGAAATAAAAGGAATCCAAATTGGAAAAGAAGAAGTAAAACTCTCACTGTTCGCAGATGACATGATCCTCTACATAGAAAACCCTTAAGACTCTACCAGAAAATTACTAGAACTAATCAATGAATATAGTAAAGTTGCAGGATATAAAATCAACACACAGAAATCCCTTGCATTCCTGTACACTAATAATGAGAAAATACAAAGACAAATTAAGGAAACAATTCCATTCACCATTGCAATGAAAAGAATAAAATACTTAGGAATATATCTACCTAGAGAAACTAAAGACCTATAATAGAAAACTATAAAACACTGGTGAAAGAAATCAAAGAGGACACTAATAGATGGAGAAATATACCATGTTCATGGACTGGCAGAATCAATATAGTGAAAATGAGTATACTACCCAAAGCAATTTATAGATTCAATGCAATCCCCATCAAGCTACCAACGGTATTCTTCACAGAGCTAGAACAAATAATTTCTCAATTTGTATGGAAATACAAAAAACCTTGAATAGCCAAAGCTATCTTGAGAAAGAAGAATGGAACCGGAGCAATCAACCTGCCTGACTTCAGGCTCTCCTACAAAGCCACAGTCATCAAGACAGTATGGTACTGGCACAAAGACAGAAATATAGATCAATGGAACAAAATAGAAAGCCCAGAGATAAATCCACGCACATATGGATACCTTATCTTTGACAAAGGAGGCAAGAATATACAATGGATTAAAGACAATCACTTTAACAAGTGGTGCTGGGAAAACTGGTCAACCACTTGTAAAAGAATGAAACTAGAACACTTTCTAACACCATACACAAAAATAAACTCAAAATGGATTAAAGATCTAAATGTATGACCAGAAACCATAAAACTCCTAGAGGAAAACATAGGCAAAACACTCTCTGACATACATCACAGCAGGATCCTCTATGACCCACCTCCCAGAATATTGGAAATAAAATCAAAAATAAACAAATGGGACTTAATTAAACTTAAAAGCTTCTGCACAACAAAGGAAACTATAAGCAAGGTGAAAAGACAGCCTTCAGAATGGGAGAAAATAATAGCAAATGAAGCAACAGAGAAACAACTAATCTCAAAAATATATAAGCAACTCCTACAGCTCAATTCCCGAAAAGTAAATGACCCAATCAAAAAATGGGCCAAAGAACTAAAGAGACATTTCTCCAAAGAAGACATACAGATGGCTAACAAACACATGAAAAGATGCTCAAC
This sequence comes from Tragelaphus eurycerus, assembly GCA_935064755.1. NCBI lineage: Eukaryota > Metazoa > Chordata > Mammalia > Artiodactyla > Bovidae > Tragelaphus > Tragelaphus eurycerus. Next base: position 5,429,149 of record CAKXYN010000095.1, on the reverse strand, counting down.
ATCACTCATTATCAGAGAAATGCAAATCAAAACCATTATGAGGTACCACTTCACGCCATTCAGAATGGCTGCAATACAAAAGTCTACAAGCAATAAATGCTGGAGAGGGTGTGGAGAAAAGGGAACCCTCTTACACTGTTGGTGGGAATGCAAACTAGTACAGCCACTATGGAGAACAGTATGGAGATTCCTCAAAAAACAGGGAATAGAACTGCCTTATGATCCAGCAATCCCACTGCTGGGCATACACACTGAGAAAACCAGAATTGAAAGAGACACGTGTACCCCAGTGTTCATCGCAGCACTGTTCATAATAGCCAGGACATGGAAGCAACCTAGATGTCCATCAGCAGATGAATGGATAAGAAAGCTGTGGTACATATACACAATGGAGTATTACTCAGCCATTAAAAAGAATACATTTGAATCAGTTCTAATGAGGTGGATGAAACTGGAGCCTATTATACAGAGTGAAGTAAGCCAGAAAGAAAAACACAAATACAGTATACTAACGCATATATATGGAATTTAGAAAGATGGTAACAATAACCCTGTATATGAGATAGCACAAGAGATACTGATGTATAGAACAGTCTTTTGGACTCTGGGAGAGGGAGAGGGTGGGATGATTTGGGAGAATGGCATTGAAATATGTATAATATCATATTTTAAAACGAGTCCCCAGTCCAGGTTCGATGCCTGATACCGGATGCCTGGGGCTGGTGCACTGGGACGACCCAGAGGGATGGTATGGGGAGGGAGGAGGGTTCAGGATGGGGAACACATGTATACCTGTGGCGGATTCATTTTGATGTATGGCAAAACCAATACAATATTTTAAATTTAAATAAAATTTAAAAAAAAAAAGGAATTAGAAATCATTTTTACCTTCTAGAAGTCATGGGCTATTAGGAAATATACCAATATAAACAATTCAGCAATCGTAGTACCATATGATGTGATATTACACTATACACTGGCAACACAAAGAAGTAATTAACTCTATTTGTACCAGGAACAAATGTTAAGCAATCATGGGTAATATCTCATATAAAACTTAAAACAACCCTATTACATGCCTGCAGGGGGTCTTTATTAGTCAAGGCTTTATTAAAAGTCCCCACAGTTGAGAGATTGAGCAAAAGTTGCCTTGCTATATATTTAACAGTAAATCAATCACTTATAAAATCAGTCATTAGATATCCTTCCTTACATAACATCTTTCTGTTCCTATTAGCCTGTTTGAAAATTCACTCCAAACTGTTTGCAAAATGAAATTGCAAATTTCTTGCAAAAGATGTAGGACTTTCATGAAGTTTTGGAAAGTAATAGTGGAGAATTGCTCAGATTACAAGCAAAACCACAGATGAAAATAAGAATGTTGTGAGGAGAGAAATTCCAAAAGGGTAGTGGCATTTCACAAGAAAATGATTTGAATGGAAAAGAAAAGTAAAATATCTGTTTTCTGTATCATGGTGGTGGTGGTGGTGGTTTAGTCGCTAAGTCATGTCCGACTCTTGCGACCCCATGGACTGTAGCCCACCAGGCTCCTCTGTCCATGGGATTTTCCAGGTAACCTAAGGCAAACCCTATAGCAGATATACAAAAGATAACAGTGGTACCAATAAGCATAGGACTATGGAAAATCATCAAATCAAAAGGAAGAGAGCAAGAGAAGAAGAAAGGAACAAAGACATTACAAACAACCAGAAAACAATTAACAAAATGCCAACACTAAGTCCACACCTAAACCAATAATTACTTCAAATATAAAAGACTAAATTATCTAATGAAAAGACATAGAATGTCTTGGGACTCCCCTGGCAGTCCAGTGGTTAAGACTCCATGCTTCCACTGCAAGGGCCACAGGTTTCATTGCTGGTTGGGGAACCAAGATCCCACATGCTACAAGATGCAGTCCCCTGCTGTGTAAAGACACAGAGTGTCTGAATGGATTAAAAAAACAAGACCCAACTATATGCTGCCTATAAGAGATTCACTGAAGCTCTAAGGAAACAGACTAAAAGTGAAGAGATGGGAAAATGTATTCTTTGTAAATGGAAACCAAAAGAAAGCAGGAGTAAGCTATACTTCCACTGGAGGAGGAAATGGCAACTCATTCCAGTATTCTCACCTGAAAAATCCTCATGGACAGAGGAGCCTGCCAGGCTACAATCCATGAGGTCACAGAGTCCGGCACGACTGAGCAACTGAGCACAAGCACAAAGCTCTATTTCAATCAGATAAAACAGACTTTAAGGCAAAGACCTGTAAGAAGAAAAAAGGAAGGTCATTATATAGTGATAAAGGGGTCAATCGAAAACAGGATGTAACATTTGTAAATATTTATGCATCCAAAATAGGAGGAGCACCTAAATATATAAAGCAAATACTATCAGACCTGAAAGAAATAACAACATAATAATAGTAAAAGAATCCTTATCAACAATGGATAGGTAATCCAGACAGAAAGTCAGTAAGGAAACACTGCATTTCCTACAATAGACCAGATGGCTTTACCGATGAATTCTACCAAACATTTAAAGAAGAATACCAAATTTTCTCAAATCTTTCCAAAAAATAGAAAAAGAGGGAATACTTCCAAATTCATTTAATGAGGCTAACATTACCTTGATACCAAAATCAGACAAAGATACTACAGGAAAATTACAGATCAATATCCCTGATAAACATAGATGTAAAAATCCTCAACAAAATATTGGCAAATCAAATTTAACAATATACTAACACGACCATATACCATAATGAAGTGAGATTTATTCCAGGGATGGTAAGAATGACTCATAATCTGCAAATCAATTGGATATACCTCTTTAACAAAATGGAGGATAAACATTATATGATCATATAGAAAAAGCATTTACAAAATTCAACATCCATTAATGATAAAAAACTTCAAACAAAGTCGGGACGGAAGGAATGTACTTCAACAAAGTAAAGGTCACTAAGATAAACTTCTGGCTAAAATCATCAGTTCAGTTCAGTTCAGTCACTCAGTCGTGTCCAACTCTTTGTGACCCCATGAATCGCAACACGCCAGGCCTCCTTGTACATCACCAACTCCCGGAGTTCATTGAGACTCACCTCCATCGAGTCAAGTGATGCCATCCAGCCATCTCATCCTCTGTCGTCCCCTTCTCCTCTTGCCCGCTATCCCTCCCAGCATCAGAGTCTTTTCCAATGACTCAACTCTTCGCATGAGGTGGCCAAAATACTGGAGTTTCAGCTTTAGCATCATTCCTTCCAAAGAAATCCCAGGACTGATCTCCTTCAGAATGGACTGGTTGGATCTCTTTGCAGTCCAAGGGACTCTAAAGAGTCTTCTCCAACACCACAGTTCAAAAGCATCAATTCTTCAGTGCGCAGCCTTCTTCACAGTCCAACTCTCACATCCATACATGACCACAGGAAAGCCCAGAGCTTTGACTAGACGGACCTTTGTTGGCAAAGTAATGTCTCTACTTTTGAATATGCTATCTAGGTGGTCATAACTTTCCTTCCAAGGAGCATGCGTCTTTTAATTTCATGGTTGCAGTCACCATCTGCAGTGATTCTGAGGCCCAGAAAAATAAAGTCTGACACTGTTTCCACTGTTTCCCCATCCATCTGCCATGAAGTGATGGGACCAGATGCCATGATCTTCGTTTTCTGAATGTTGAGCTTTAAGCCAACCTTTTCACTCTCCACTTTCACCAAGAGGCTTTTGAGTTCCTCTTCACTTTCCACCATAAGGGTGGTGTCATCTGCATATCCGAGGTTATTGATATTTGTCCCAGCAATCTTGATTCCAGCTTGTGCTTCTTCCAGCTCAGCGTTTCTCATGATGTACTCTGCATAGAAGTTAATTAAGCAGGGTGACAATATACAGCCTTGACGTACTCCTTTTCCTATTTGGAACCAGTCTGTTGTTCCATGTCCAGTTCTAACTGTTGCTTCCTCACCTGCATACAAGTTTCTCAAAAGGCAGGTCAGGTGGTCTGATATTCCCATCTCTTTCAGCATTTTCCACAGTTTATTGTGACCCACACAGTCAAAGGCTTTGGCATAGTCAATAAAGCAGAAATAGATGTTTTTCTGGAACTCTCTTGCTTTTTCCATGATCCAGCGGATGTTGGCAATTTGATCTCTGGTTCCTCTGCCTTTTTGAAAAGCAGCTTGCACATCAGGAAGTTCACGGTTCACATATTGCTGAAGCCTGGCTTGGAGAATTTTGAACATTACTTTACTAGTGTGTGAGATGAGTGGAATTGTGCAGTAGTTTGAGCATTCTTTGGCATTGCCTTTCTTTGGGATTGGAATGAAAACTGACCTTTTCCAGTCTTGTGGCCACTCTTGAGTTTACCCAATTTGCTGGCATATTGAGTGCAGCACTTTAACAGCATCATCTTTCAGGATTTGGAATTAGCTCAACTGGAATTCGATCACCTCCACTAGCTTTGTTCGTAGTGATACTTTCTAAGGCCCACTTGACTTCACATTCCAGGACATCTCGCTCTAGGTGAGTGATCACACCATCATGATTATCTGGGTCATGAAGCTCTTTTTTGTACAGTTCTGTGTATTCCTGCCACCTGTTCTTAATATCTACTGCTTCTGTTAGGTCCATACCATTTCTGTCCTTTATCCAGCCCATCTTTGCATGAAATGTTCCCTTGGTATCTCTAATATTCTTGAAGTGATCTCTAGTTTTTTCCATTCTGTTGTTTTCCTCTATTTCTTTTCATTGGTCGCTGAGAAAGGCTTTCTTATCTCTCCTTGTATTCTTTGGAACTCTGCATTCAGATGCTTATATCTTTCCTTTTGTGCTTTACTTTTCACTTCTCTTCTTTTCACAGCTATTTTTAAGGCCTCCCCAGACAGCCATTTTGCTTTTTTGCATTTCTTTTCCATGGGGATGGTCTTGATCCCTGTCTCCTGTACAATGTCACAAACCTCCGTCCATAGTTCATTAGGCAGTCTACCTATCACATCTAGTCCCTTAAATCTATTTCTCATTTACATCATCAGATCAGATCAGTCGCTCAGTCGTGTCCGACTCTTTGCGACCCCATGAATCACAGCACGCCAGGCCTCCCTATCCATCACCAACTCCCGGAGGTCACTCAGACTCACATCCATCGAGTCAGTGATGCCATCCAGCCATCTCATCCCCTGTCATCCCCTTCTCCTCCTGCCCCCAATCCCTCCCAGCATCAGAGTCTTCTCCAATGAGTCAACTCTTCGCATGAGGTGGCCAAAATACTGGAGTTTCAGCATTAGCATCATTCCTTCCAAAGAAATCCCAGGGCTGATCTCCTTCAGAATGGACTGGTTGGATCTCTTTGCAGTCCAAGGGACTCTCAAGAGTCTTCTCCAACACCACAGCTCAAAAGCATCAATTCTTCGGCGCTCAGCCTTCTTCACAGTCCAGCTCTCACATCCATACATGACCACAGGAAAGACCATAGCCTTGACTAGGGGAACCTTTTTTGGCAAAGTAATGTCTCTGCTTTTGAATATGCTATCTAGGTTGGTCATAACTTTCCTTCCAAGGAGTAAGCGTCTTTTAATTTCATAGCTGCAGTCACCATCTGCAGTGATTTTGGAGCCCAGAAAAATAAAGTCTGACACTGTTTCCACTGTTTCCCCATCTATTTCCCATGTAGTGATGGACCAGATGCCATGATCTTCGTTTTCTGAATGTTGAGCTTTCAGCCAATCTTTTCACTCTCCACTTTCACTTTCATCAAGAGGCTTTTTAGTTCCTCTTCACTTTCTGCCATAAGGGTGGTGTCATCTGCATATCTGAGGTTATTGATATTTCTCCCAGCAATCTTGATTTCAACTTGTGTTTCTTCCAGTCCAGCATTTCTCATGATGTACTCTGCATATAAGTTAAATAAACATGGTGACAATATACAGCCTTGACGTACTCCTTTTCCTATTTGGAACCAGTCTGTTGTTCCATGACCAGTTCTCACTGTTGCTTCCTCACCTGCATACAGATTTCTCAAGAGGCAGATCAGGTGGTCTAGTATTCCCATCTCTTTCAGAATTTTCCACAGTTTATTGTGATCTACACAGTCAAAGGCTTTGGCATAGTCAATAAAGCAGAAATAGATGTTTTTCTGGAACTCTCTTGCTTTTTCCATGATCCAGCAGATGTTGGCAATTTGATCTCTGGTTCCTCTGCCTTTTCTAAAACCAGCTTGAACATCAGGAAGTTCACAGTTCACATATAGCTGAAGCCTGGCTTGGAGAATTTTGAGCATTACTTTACTAGCGTGTGAGATGAGTGCAACTGTGCAGTAGTTTGAGCACTCTTTGGCATTGCCTTTCTTTGGGATTGGGATGAAAACTGACCTTTTCCAATCTTGTGGCCACTGCTGAGTTTTCCAAATTTGCTGGCATATTGAGTGCAGCACTTTCACAGCATCATCTTTCAGGATTTGGAATAGCTCCACTGGAATTCCATCACCTCCACTAGCTTTGTTCGTAATGATGCTTTCTAAGGCCCACTTGACTTCACATTCCAGGATGTCTGGCTCTAGGTCAGTGATCACACCATCATGATTATCTGGGTCGTGAAGCTCTTTTTTGTACAATTCTTCTGTGTATTCTTGCCACCTCTTCTTAATATCTTCTGCTTCTGTTAGGTCCATACCATTTCTGTCCTTTATTGAGCCCATCTTTGCATGAAATGTTCCTCTGGTATCTGATTTTCTTGAAGAGATCCCTAGTCTTTCCCATTCTGTTGTTTTCCTCCATTTCTTTGCACTGATCGCTGAAGAAGGCTTTCTTATCTCTTCTTGCTATTCTTTGGAACTCTGCATTCAGATGTTTATATCTTTCCTTTTCTCCTTTGCTTTCCGCCTCTCTTCTTTTCACAGCTATCTGTAAGGCCTCCCCAGACAGCCATTTTGCTTTTTAGCATTTCTTTTCCATGGGGATGGTCTTGATTCCTGTCTCCTGTACAATGTCACGAACCTCATTCCATAGTTCATCAGGTACTCTATCAGATCTAGGCCCTTAAATCTATTTCTCACTTCCACTGTATACTCATAAGAGATTTGCTTTAGGTCATACTTGAATGGTCTAGTGGTTTTCCCTACTTTCTTCAATTTCAGTCTGAATTTGGCAATAAGGAGTTCATGGTCTGAGCCAAAGTCAGCTCCTGGTCTTGTTTTTGTTGACTGTATAGAGCTTCTCCATCTTTGGCTGCAAAGAATAAAATCGATCTGATTTGGTGTTGACTATCTGGTGATGTCCATGTATAGAGTCTTCTCTTGTGTTGTTGGAAGAGGGTATTTGCTATGACCAGTGCATTTTCTTGGCAAAACTCTTAGTCTTTGCCCTGCTTCATTCCGTATTCCAAGGCCAAATTTGCCTGTTACTCCAGGTGTTTCTTGACTTCCTACTTTTGGATTCCAGTCCCCTATAATGAAAAGGACATCTTTTTTGGGTGTTAGTTCTAAAAGGTCTTGTAGGTCTTCATAGAACTGTTCAACTTCAGCTTCTTCAGCATTACCAGTTGGGGCATAGACTTGCATTACTGTGACATTGAATGGTTTGCCTTGGAAACGAACAGAGATCATTCTGTCGTTTTTGAGACTGCATCCAAGTACTGCATTTTGGACTCTTTTGTTGACCATGATGGCCACTCCATTTCTTCTGAGGGATTCCTGCCCACAGTAGTACTTGATGGCAAAAAGCTGAAAGCTTTTACTTTAATATCAACAACAAGCAAAGGATGCCTAGTCTTGTTACTTTTACTCAACATAGTACTGGAAGTCCCAGCCAGAGCAATTTGGCAAGAAAAAGAAAGAAAAGGCATTCAAATTGGAAAAGAATATGTAAAATTGTCTTTACTTGCAGATGACATAATATTCTATATATAAACCCTCAAGGACTCTAAGAAAAAACTGTTAGAATTAATAAATGAATTCATCAAAGTTGCAGGATACAAACTCAATATGTAAGCATTAATTGTATTAAAAACACTGACAATGAGCTATACAAAACAGAAAGTAACAAAACAACACCACTTAGTTCATAAAAAGAAACAAAATATCCAGGAATAAATTTAACCAAAGAAATAAAATGTCCGTATACTAAAAACTATAAAATATTGATGAAAGAAATAAATGGAAAGTTTGTCTGTGCTCACAGATTGGGAGAATTAATATTCTTCAAATGTTCTTCATACTACCTAAAGAAATCTCAAATTCAGTGCAATCCCTACACAATTCCAATGACATTTTTTGTTGAAATAGAATAACAATTCTAAAATTCATATGCAATCACAAAAGACCTCAAACAGCCAAAGCAAACTTGAGAAAGAACAAAGCTGTAAGTATTACATATTCTGATTTTAAACTATACTACAAAAGTACAGTAACCTAAACAGTATCGTTTTGTTATAAAAACAGACACATAGCTCAAAGGGACAGAACAGAGCCCAGAAATAAATTCATGAATATTTGGTTAATTTATAACAAAGGAGCCAAGAATATACAAATGGAAAAAATAGTCTCTTCAATAAATGGTGTTGGTAAAGCTGGACAAGAATGAAATCAATGAATGAAAATGGACAAGAAAGAAATTGGACCCCTATCTAAACATTGTACACCAAAATCAATTCAAAATGGATTAAAGACTAGAGTGTAAGACCAGAAATCCTCAATTCCTAGCAAAAAGCACAGAGAGTAAGCACTTTGACATCAGTCTTGGTGATGATTTTTCGGATTTGTCACCAAAAGCAGAGGTAACAAAAGCAAAAATAAACAAGTGAGACTACATCTAACCAAAAAACTTCTGTACTGCAAAGGAAACAAGCAGTATGAAATGCCCACTTATGAAATGTGAGAAAATATTTGCAAATCATACATTTGACAAGGGATTAATATCCAAAATATATAAAGAATACACAATTCAACAAAAAACTATCAAACAATCTAATTAAAAAGCATACAGAAGAACTGAATGGATAATTTTCTAAAGACACAAAAAAGGCAAGTATATGAAAAGGTGTTCAGTATCAGTAATCATCAGGGAAATGCAAATTGAAACCACAATGAAATATCACCCTACACTTGTTAAAATGGTTATCAAGCCAGCAAGTGGTGGTGAGGATGCAGAGAAATGAGAATATTTGTACACTGTGGGTGGGACTGCAAATTTGTGCAGCCAGTATGGAAAATAATACGGAGGTTGCTCAAACAATAAAACTTGAACTACCATATGACCTAGCCACCTACTTCTGGATATATATCCAAATGAAATTAAAATAGGATATCAAAGATACACCTGTTGACTTATATGTCATTGCAGCGTTATTCACAATAGTCAAAATATGGAGACAGCCTAAGTGTCCATAAATAGGTGAATGAATAAAGAATGGATAAAGAATATGTAGCATGGACTTCACTGGTAGTCCAGAGGTAAGAATCTGCCTGCCAATCCAGGGGACATGGGTTCGATCCTTGGTATGGGAAGATTCCAGACACAGTAACTAAGTCTGTGTGCCGCAACTATAGAGCCCAAGCTCTAAAGCTTGCGGACTGTAACTACACTACAGAAGCCCATGCACCTAAAGCCTGTGCTCCACAGCGAGAAGCCACTGCAGGGAGAAGCCCACGCACAGCAACTTACCGAGTAGCACCAACTCGCCCCAACTAGAGCAAGCCCTCAGGCTGCAAGGAAGACCCAACACAGCCTAAATAAATAAGTTTTAAAATGATCTGGCATATATATATACACACACACAGTTCAGTTCAGTCACTCAGTCCTGTCCAACTCTATGCACTGCAGCACATCAAGCTTCCCTGTTCATCATCAACTCCTGGAGCTTGCGCAAACTCACATACATCAAGTCAGTGATGCCACCCAACCATCTCATCCTCTGTCGTCACCTTCTCCTCCTGCCCTCAATCTTTCCCAGCATTAGGGTCTTTTCCAATGAGTCAGTTCTTTGCATCAGGTGGCCAAAATATTGAAGCTTCAGCATCAGTCCTTCCAATGAAGATTCAGGACTGATTTCCTTTAGGACTGACTGGTTTGATCTCCTTGCAGTCCAAGGGACTCTCAAGAGTCTTCTCCAACATCACCATTGAAAAGCATCAATTCTTTGGCACTCAGCTTGCTATATGGTCTATCTCTCACATCCATACATGACTACATAATGAACTATTAGTTGTGAGAAAGAAGGAAATCATTTTATTCGTGAGAATATGGGTAGACTTTGAGGACATTGTGCTAAGTGAAATCTATCAGACAGAAAAGACAAATACTGTATTGTTATCACTTATCTCTGTGTTGGGAAGATCCTCTGGAGAAGGAAATGGCTATCCATTCCAGTATCCTTGCCTGGGAAATCCCATGGACAGAGGAGCCTTGCAGGCTACAGTCCACACGGTCACAAAGAATTAGATGTGACTGTGTTTTCCAACACCATCTGCTCCCTCTATGTCTCATATATCACTTATATGTGGAATCTTTAAAAAAAAAAAAAAAAAAAAAAAACACGGAGAAGCTGAGTAAAGAAAAGCTGTTGCCAGGGCCTGAGGGTGGGGAAAATAGAGACAGGTTAGTAAAAATATACAAACTTTTAGCTATAAGATTAATAAAGTCTAAGGATCAAATGTAAAACATGGTGACTATAGCTGGTAACTGGTTTAAAAAAAAAAACTTCAAGTAAATTTTAAAATCCAATTGGTTTTATTTAATATAAGGCAATTCATGAATTGGATAGGATCCCATCTAGCAACTAATGGGCTTCCCAGGTGGTGCAGTGGTAAAGAATCTGCCTGCCAAGCAGGAGTCGCCAGAGACACAGGCTTGATCCCTGGATTGGGAAGGTGCCCTGGAGAAGGAAATGGCAACCCATTACAGTATTCTTGCCTGGAAAACCTGGCAGGCTACAGTCCACAGGGTTACAAAGCGTCAGATACGACTGAACACCAGCACTGACCTGGCTCTGGCTGCCTCTTGAACATTATCTCTCCCCAGTGGCATGGGGTTATTCTGAAGGATACAGTGCAAGAAAAGAAGAAAAAAAAAAATATGCCATCTAGCAACTAAAAGTGTTTTGAGGAGTTGTATGAAATGGAGGGTTACAAGGCAGCAGACAGCCTTGGAGGGTTATAGGCAGCAGGAGAGTGGGGCAAGAAGGTATTAGCAAAAGAACAGAAAACATTGTCTCAGTCCAGGCCACCTTTTTGGGTGGGTGGGGGAGGAAACAGCAGGAGTCTTTATCCTGTCATTTCAGACCAACTGTTTTAAAGGTCACATTTCTGTGAATGCTGAAACTGCAATTACAGACATACCTCAGAGATATTGTGTGCTCAGTTCCAGACCACCACAATAAAGCAAATATTGCAATAAAGTGAGTCACATGAAACTTTTGCTTATCCAGTGTACATAAAAGTTAGGTTTACACTATACCATAGTCTATTAAGGGCTTCCCTAGTGGCTCAGATGGTAAAGAATCTGCCTGCACTGAGGGAGACCTGGGTTCGATCCCAGAGCTGGGAAGATCCCCTGGAGGAGGGCATGGCAACCCACTCCAGTATTCTTACCTGGAGCATCCCTATGAACAGAGGAGCCTGGTGGCTACAGTCTATGGAGTCACAAAGAGTCAGACACGACTGAGTGACTAAGCACATAGTCTGTTAAGTGTGCAATAATACTATGCCTAAAAAAACTGTATCTGTGTTATTCATTCAATCATGTCCAAATCTTTGCAACCCCATGGACTATAGCCCGCCAGCCTCCTCTGTCCAAGGAATTCTTCAGGCAAGAATACTGGAGTGGGTAGCCATTCCCTTTTCCAGGGAATCTTCCTTACCCAGGGATCAAACCTGGGTCTTCTGTATTGCAGGCAGATTCGTCACCATCTGAGCCGCCGGGGACACAAGGTTTCCACAAACCAATTGTCAAAATCAAAGCACAATAACATAAAGCGCAACAAAATGAGGTATGCCTGTTTCAAATTAAAGAAAAACATTCAACATAAAAGTTGTGAGTTGACTTTTATTCAGGGAATTTACAGAGAACTATTGCCCAGGAGATAGCCTCTCAGTAATCTGTGGGGACTACTCCAAAGACACAGGGGAGGAGCCATTATATATATGATTTGGGGGGCCTGGGAAATAAATACATGTTGACAAACATATTTTGGGTAAAACATGACTGCTAATTACAAAGAACAGATATCTCAAGTTAATAATTTTGATGCTTTTCTGTGTATGGGAAATTTCAAGAACTGAGGGTCATTAAAATTCTTCCTTAAATATGGATCTTAGTTATCTACAAGCCCAAAGCAGAAAATGTTTTATGCTGTTTCCCTCACCCCATTCCGGCCCCTTCAAAGAGTGTACAGATGGCGGGCAACCTCATTGAGTTGCAACTTAACCGTTTCATAAATGGGGTGGTGAGCCACAATCTTTGCTCTCTTTGTTTATACTTAAAAGTCTTGGATTGCTGCCTTGGGGAAAAATGACTCCATTTTGGGCCTTTTTAACTTGATGCTGTATTGCATAATCAAAATTTGCTTTGAAAGTAGAATTCAAATGTTCTCAACACACACATGCACACAAAAAATATGTGAGGTGATGGATATGTTAACTATCTAGATGGAGGGAATCATTCAAAATGTGCATATATATCAAATCACTACAATGTACACTTTAAATATCTTATGCTTTCATTTGTCAATGATACCTCAATAAAGGTGAAAGTCTTTTGAAAAGTAAAGTATCTTTTAAAAATGACCCCCTGGGGACACAGCAGCAAACTTGGGCAGGTATTCCTTTTCCAGACTAGATGTAAAAATGGCATAGTAGAAAGAAGGATGTTGATAGGTTCCAGAACTTTACATAATTGCTCTAAGAAAAGCCTAGGGGAGAAAAAATTGTGTTATCAGTTCTTGAATAGGAAGAAATGACAATCTGAATATGTCAGTATCAAGAAAGTAGATATTCTAGGTAAGAATTGTGATTTTTTTCTTTCCTTCTCACATTGTTTACTCAAAATGGTTCCCTAAAAGTTGATTTGAATAATTTTATCACATAATGCCAAATTCCTTTCAATGCTTTTGTACAGTTTTGCATTGCCATCAGCAATATATGACAGTATTTGATAATTTACAGCCATGCTAATAGAGTGTGTTGTCAAATTCTTCGATTTCTGATGGATGAGATTTGAGAAATGGTGTTCAATATTGTTTTAAACTTTCTCTTATTGTAAGCGTGATTATCCTTTCATTTGTTTAAAAGATATTGTCTTTATGAACTGTGTATTGTGATTTTTTTTCCATTTTCCTGTCATGGTTTGGCTCTCGTTTTCTGTTTTTTATTTAAATCAACCCTTTGTCTGTGGCACAGCTGCAAGTATTTTCTTTTAGTTTTCATTTGTCTTTTGCTATGTCTGTAGCACTTTTTGCCATGCAAAAAAGTTTTTTTTAATCCTTAAATACTTAAATGTATCACTCTTTTCGGGGAAGGCAATGGCACCCCACCCCAGTACTCTTGCCTGGAAAATCCCATGGATGGAGGAGCCTGGTGGGTTCCAGTCCATGGGGTCGCTAAGAGTCGGACACGACTGAGCAACTTCACTTTCACTTTTCACTTTCATGCATTGGAGAAGGAAATGGCAACCCACTCCGGTGTTCTTGCCTGGAGGATCCCAGGGACGGGGGAGCCTGGTGAGCTTCTGTCTATGGGGTCGCACAGAGTCGGACATGACTGAAGTGACTTAGCAGCATCACTCTTTTAACTATCATTTCTTCTGATTTGGCTTAATAGTTAAGAACAGATTTCTCTTCTCTAGTTCAAAAGAAATTCATCTCAGTTTCTTCTGGTGTTTGTATGTTTTCATGTTTTTTGATTTTAGATCTCAAACCTATTTTGCTAATAATGCTTTCAAGTCTTTTATATTCTTATTGATTTTCTATCTACTTGTAGCAAACTATGATTGTAGACTTATCTATTTTTCTTTTCTAGACTGTCAGCTTTTATTTCATGTATTCTGAAGCTCTGACAAGTGCATATACATTGAAGACTGTTATGTCTTTATGTTGAAATGATCTTTCTGTTATTATGAAATGTCTTCTTTACCCCGATAATATACTTGTACTAAAGTTTCAGATCAGATCAGATCAGTCGCTCAGTCGTGTCCGACTCTTTGCAACCCCATGAACTGCAGCACACCAGGCCTCCCTGTCCATCACCAACTCCCAGAGTTCACTGAGACTCACGTCCATCGAGTCAGTGATGCCATCCAGCCATCTCATCCTCTGTCGTCCCCTTCTCCTCCTGCCCCCAATCCCTCCCAGCATCAGAGTCTTCTCCAATGAGTCAACTCTTCGCATGAGGTGGCCAAAGTACTGGAGTTTCAGCTTTAGCATCATTCCTTCCAAAGAAATCCCAGGGCTGATCTCCTTCAGAATGGACTGGTTGGATCTCTTTGCAGTCCAAGGGACTCTCAAGAGTCTTCTCCAACACCACAGTTCAAAAGCATCAATTCTTCGGCGCTCAGCCTTCTTCACAGTCCAGCTCTCACATCCATACATGACCACAGGAAAGACCATAGCCTTGACTAGGGGAACCTTTTTTGGCAAAGTAATGTCTCTGCTTTTGAATATGCTATCTACGTTGGTCATAACTTTCCTTCCAAGGAGTAAGCGTCTTTTAATTTCAGGGCTGCAGTCACCATCTGCAGTGATTTTGGAGCCCGGAAAAAGAAAAGTCTGACACTGTTTGCACTGTTTCTCTATTTCCCATGTAGTGATGGGACCGGATGCCATGATCTTCGTTTTCTGAATGTTGAACTTTAAGCCAACCTTTTCACTCTCCACTTTCACTTTCATCAAGAGGCTTTTGAGTTCCTCTTCACTTTCTGCCATAAGGGTGGTGTCATCTGCATATCTGAGGTTATTGACATTTCTCCCAGCAATCTTGATTCCAACTTGTGTTTCTTCCAGTCCAGCGTTTCTCATGATGTACTCTGCAGAGAAGTTAAATAAACATGGTGACAATATACAGCCTTGACGTACTCCTTTTCCTATTTGGAACCAGTCTGTTGTTCCATGACTAGTTCTAACTGTTGCTTCCTCACCTGCATACAGATTTCTCAAGGGGCAGATCAGGTGGTCTGGTATTCCCATCTCTTTCAGAATTTTCCACAGTTTATTGTGATCTACATAGTCAAAGGCTTTGGCATAGTCAATAAAGCAGAAATAGATGTTTTTCTGGAACTCTCTTGCTTTTTCCATGATGCAGCGGATGTTGGCAATTTGATCTCTGGTTCCTCCGCCTTTTCTAAAACCAGCTTGAACATCAGGAAGTTCACAGTTCACATATTGCTGAAGCCTGCTTTGTCTCATATTAATACAGTTCACCTTTCTTAAGAGTAATGTTTGCATATTTTTTAACATGAATTTAAGAATATATTATATTCTTCCATATATATATTTGTGTTAATATATTTCATTGGTTCTTTTTTAAGCCAGTATGAAAATCTCTGCCTTTCCATTTTGATGTTTAGACCATTTATATTTAGTGTAATTTTCCATATGGTAAGGTTTAAATCTAACATTTTACTATTTTGTATTTTTCTGTATTTCTGTCCTTTTTTTGTCTTTTCCTTTTTTTTAAATAAATTTTTAAATTCTATTTAATTTCCATTCTGGCTTATTAGCTGTATTTTTGTATTAGTTTTTTAGTGGTTGATCTGGAGTTTACAACTGCACCTTTAACTTATACTCTATCTTGAAATACTATTATGGTGGTGGTGGTGGTTTAGTAGCTAAGTCGTGTCCGACTCTTGTGACCCCATGGACTGTAGCCCACCAGGCTCCTCTGTCCATGGGATTGTCCAGGCAAGAATACTAGAGTGGATTGCCATTTCCTTCTCCAGGGGATCTTCCCAACCCAGGAATCAAACCTGGGTCTCCTGCATTGCAGGCAGATTCTTTACCAACTGAACTATGAGGGAAGCCCCAATACTATTATACTATATGATAAAATGTTAAAATCATACAAGAGTATACTTACATTTCTCCCATACATCCTTTGTTGCTGTTCTTGTCAAACATGAGATGCTATACAACCATCTCATCCTCTGTCACTCTCTTCTTTTGCCTTCAGTCTTTCTCAGCATCAAGGGCTTTTCCAATGAGTTGGCTCTTTGTGTAATGTGGCCAAAGTATTGGAGTTTCAGCATCAGTCCTTCCAATGAATATTCAGGGTTGATTTTCTTTAGGATTGAATGGTTTGCTCTCCTTAACTTTCAAGGGACTCTCAAGAGTCTTTTCCAGCACTACAGTTTGAAAGCATCAGTTCTTCAGTGTTCAGCCTTCTTTATGGTCCAACTCTCATATTTATACATGACTACTGAAAAGACCATAGCTTTCACTATGCAGATGTCTGTCAGCAAAGTGATATCTCTGCTTTGTAATAGACTGTCTAGGTGTATCACACCTTTCCTTCCAAGAAGCAGTTCAGTTCAGTTGCTTATTTGTGTCCAACTCTTTGTGACCCCATGGACTGCAGCATGCCAGGCTTCTCTGTCCATCATCAACTCCCAGAGTTTACGCAAACTCATGGCCACTGAGTCAGTGATGCCATCCAACCATCTCATCCTCTATCGTTGGTTTCTCCTTCCACCTTCAATCCTTCCCAGCATCAGGGTATTTTCAAATGAGTCAGGTCTTCGCATTAGGTGACCAAAGTACTGCAGTTTCAGCTTCAGCACCAGTCCTTTCATTGAATATTCAGAACTGATTTCCTTCAGGATGGAGGATTGGATCTCCTTGCACTCCAAGGGACTCTCAAGAGTCTCCTCTAACACCCAGTTCAAAAGCATCAATTCTTCAGCACTCAGCTTTCTTTATAGTCCAACTCTCACATCCATATACTGGAAAAACTATAGCTTTGACTAGATGGACCTTTGTTGGCAATGTCTCTGCTTTTTAATATGCTTCCTGGGCTGGTCATAACTTTTCTTTTTTTTTTTTTTAACTTTACAATATTGTATTGGTTTTGCCATACATCAAAATGAATCCGCCACAGGCATACACTGGTCATAACTTTTCTTCCAAGGAGTAAGCGTCTTTTAATTTCATGGCTGCAGTCACCATCTGCAGTGATTCTGGAGCCCAAAAAATGAAGTCTGTCCCTATTTCCATTGTTTCCCCATCTACTTGCTATGAAATGATGGGACCAGATGCCATGATCTTAGTTTTATGAATGTTGAGTTTTAAGCCAAGTTTTTCACTCTTCTCTTTCACTTTCATCAAGAGGCTTTTTAGTTCCTCTTAACTTATAATGCCATAAGGGTGGTGTCATCTGCATACCTGAGGTTATTAATATTTCTGCCAGCAGTCTTGATTCCAGCTTGTGCTTCATCCAGCCTGGCATTTCTCATGAGGTACTCTGCATATAAGTTAAATAAGCAGGGTGACAATATACAGCCTTGACGTACTCCTTTTCCTATTTGGAACCAGTCTGTTGTTCCTTGTCCAGTTCTAACTGTTGCTTCCTAACCCGCATACAGATTTCTCAGATGGCAGTTCAGGTGGTCTGGTATTCCCATCTCTTGAAGAATTTTCCAGTTTGTTGTGATCCACACAGTCAAAGGCTTTGGCATAGTCAATAAAGCAAAAGTAGATGTTTTTCTGGAACTCTATTGCTTTTTTGATGATCCAGTAGCTGTTGGCAATTTGATCCTCTGCATCTTCTAAATCTAGCTTGAACATCAGAAAGTTCACAGTTCACGTATTGTTGAAGCCTGACTTGGAGAATTTGGAGCATTACTTTGCTAGCATGTGAGATGAGTGCAACTGTGCACTAGTTTGAGCATTCTTTGACATTGCCTTTCTTTGGAACTGGAGTGAAAACTGACCTTTTCCAGTCCTGTGGCCACTGCTGAGTTTTCCAAATTTGCTGGGCATATTCTGTGCAGCACTTTCACAGCACCATCTTTTAGGATTTTAAATAGCTCAACTGGAATTCCATCACATCCACTAGCTTTTTTGTAGTGGAGCAAGTACCTTCTAATTTCATGGTTGCAGTCACCATCTGCAGTGATTTTGGAGCCCAAGAAGAGAAAATCTGTCACGGCTTTATTTATGAAAATCAGTATATTTACTGAGTTTATTATTTCTGGCACCTTCATTCCTTTGTATAAATCCAGCTTTTAATCTTGTACCATTCTCCTTCAGTATTACTCCTCCTGGAGTAATACTACTTTTACTGCAGTAAAATATGTTAGTGACCATTTATCTCAGATTTGTCTGAAAATATATTTTACCTTAATTTTGAAGAATATTTTTGTTACAGGAAGAATCAGTTATTTTCAGCATATTAAAAATATTCTATCATCTGACTTGCTTAGGTTGTAATGAGAAAGTTGCTGTCATTTTATTTTTGTTTCTTTGTGTATAATATGTGTATTTTTGTTCCTCTTATTGCTTTTCCAATTTTCTCTTTTATCAGTGCTTTTCAGCAATGCAACTGTAATGTGCCTTGATGTGCCTTTTTCTTTAACTTATCCTATTTGGCATCAATTGCCAAATAAGATACTTGGATCTAGGGAGATACTTGGATCTAGGGAGGTAGTTAAAAACGTATAAAACAGTGTTATATCTGAATTGCAAGAATCTAGGAAAGATTGAATATGCTAAACAGAGACATGGAAGATATAGAAAAAAGATCAAAAATCAAACTCATAGGAATGAAACACACAGTATAAAAGTGACAGTACATTAGGTATTGTAGAAGATTGATTAGTGAATTTAAAGCACTAGAAAACATCCCAAATGAAACACAGGGAAGAGATGAAATCTACCACAAACTACTTTAAGTTTCTGAGAAGTAAAAAGTGAACTTATTGAATAAAAATGAGATGAGCTACAATGTGATGAAAGATGTGAGAAAGATTCTACAAAGGGAATGGAATAAGGGTGTAGCAAATGAGATTAAACAGATTGCAAAGAGCATACAAGACCAAGCTGAGTTTATAAAACAAGATTTTTATGGATGTATTTTCCCATCTTCCACACTAGAAACACCAAAATAATTTTTGCCATTTCTCCTTTCTCTATTCCCTAAGCCATGCTAAGTTAGTCCCATGAATAACCTTCCTGGTTTCTAGTAGTTATCATTCTTTTCACTGACACCCTAGTTCTGGCTCTTTTTTGTTTGTCTAGATGTCAGTATGGTCTTCAAATTAATCTGCCTTCCATTCTGAATTGTGTTGCCAAATTCTTTTTCCTAAGGCACCAGTTTGATCACTTTTTTTTTTTTTTTTTTTGCTCTAAAATCTTCAAAGGTTCTGCTGTCTTTTTTTTTTAATTAAATTTTATTTTGCTTAACTTTACAATATTGTATTGCTTTTGCCATACATCGAGATGGATCTGCCACAAGTATACACATGCTCCCCATCCTGAACCCTCCTCCCTCCCCATACCATCCCTCTGGATCTTCTGTCTTCTGAATAAAAATTTGGACTATGCTTCACCTGCAATTCAAAGTCCTACTTATTTCTCTAGCTTTTTATAAGTCTTATGGTATACCTGTACTAAATTATCTGGAAATAATTCTAACAAACTTTCATTTTATTGCCTCTTCAGATCAGATCAGGTCAGTCACTCAGTCGTGTCCGACTCTTTGCGACCCCATGAATCACAGCACGCCAGGCCTCCCTGTCCATCACCAACTCCCAGAGTTCACTGAGACTCACGTCCATCGAGTCAGTGATGCCATCCAGCCATCTCATCCTCTGTCATCCCCTTCTCCTCTTGTCCCCAATCCCTCCCAACATCAGAGTCTTTTCCAATGAGTCCATTCTTCGCATGAGGTGGCCAAAGTACTGGAGTTTCAGCTTTAGCATCATTCCTTCCAAAGAACACCCAGGACTGATCTCCTTCAGAATGGACTGGTTGGATCTCTTTGCAGTCCAAGGGACTCTCAAGAGTCTTCTCCAACACCACAGCTCAAAAGCATCAATTCTTCAGTGCTCAGCCTTCTTCACAGTCCAACTCTCACATCCATACATGACCACAGGAAAAACCATAGCCTTGACTAGACACACCTTTGTTGGCAAAATAATGTCTCTGCTTTTGAATATGCTATCTAGGTTGGTCACAACTTTCCTTCCAAGGAGTAAGCGTCTTTTAATTTCATGCCTGTAGTCACCATCTGTAGTGATTTTGGAGCCCAGAAAAATAAAGTCTGACACTGTTTCCACTGTTTCCCCATCTATTTCCCATGAAGTGATGGGACTGGATGCCATGATCTTCGTTTTCTGAATGTTGAGCTTTAAGTGAACTTTTTCACTCTCCACTTTCACTTTCATCAAGAAGCTTTTTAGTTTCTCTTCACTTTCTGCCATAAGGGTGGTGTCATCTGCATATCTGAGCTTATTGATATTTCTCCTGGCAATCTTGATTCCGGCTTACTTTGTCATTAATGAAAACAGATACTGAGAACATTCAATGTAGTATTTTTGAAAAAATATATTTATTTATTTACTAATGGCTGTGCTAGTTCTCACAGCTATTTGTAAGGCCTCCCTAGACAGCCATTTTGCTTTTTTGCATTTCTTTTCCATGGGGATGGTCTTGATCCCTGTCTCCTGTACGATGTCATGGACCTCATTCCATAGTTCATCAGGCACTCTATCTATCAGATCTAGGCCCTTAAATCTATTTCTCACTTCCACTGTATAATCATAAGGGATTTGATTTAGGTCATACCTGAATGGTCTAGTAGTTTTCCCTACTTTCTTCAATTTCAGTCTGAATTTGGAAATAAGGAGTTCATGGTCTGAGCCAAAGTCAGCTCCTGGTCTTGTTTTTGCTGATTGTATAGAGGTTCTCCATCTTTGGCTGCAAAGAATAAAATCGATCTGATTTCGGTGTTGACCATGTGGTGATGTCCATGTATAGAGTCTTCTCTTGTGTTGTTGGAAGAGGGTATTTGCTATGACCAGTGCATTTTCTTGGCAAAACTCTGTTAGTCTTTGCCCTGCTTCATTCCATGTTCCAAGGCCAAATTTGCCTGTTACTCCAGGTGTTTCTTGACTTCCTACTTTTGCATTCCAGTCCCCTATAATGAAAAGGACATCTTTTTTGGGTGTTAGTTCTAAAAGGTCTTGTAGGTCTTCATAGAACCATTCAACTTCAGCTTCTTCGGCGTTACTGGTTGGGGCATAGATTTGGATTACCGTGACCCTAACCCTAACCCTAACCCTAACTGGTCATGGAACAACAGACTTGAGAGTCCCTTGGACTGCGAGAAGATCCAACCAGTCCATTCTGAAGGAGATCAATCCTGGAATTTCTTTAGAAGTCCTTAGAAGGAATGATGCTAAAGCTGAAACTCCAGTATTTTGGCCACCTCATGTGAAGAGTTGACTCATTGGAGAAGACTCTGATGCTGGGAGGGATTGAGGGCAGGAGGAGAAGGGGACAACAGAGGATGAGATGGCTGGATGGCATCACTGACTTGATGGGTGTGAGTCTGGGTGACCTCCGGGAGCTGATGATGGACAGGGAGGCCTGGCGTGCTGCGGTTCATGGGGTTGTGAAGAGTCGGACATGACTGAGCGACTGATCTGATCTGTGCTAGTTCTCAGCTGCAGCACACTGGATCTTTGATGTTGTTGCAGCATGCAGGATCTTTTAGTTGTAGCATCTGAACTCTTAGTTGCAACATGTGTGATATAGTTCCCTGACCAGGGATTGAATCTAGGCCCCTTGTGTTGGGAGCACGGAGTCTTAGCTACTGGACCACCAGGGAAGTCCCTACAATGTGACATTAATCTAAATGCCAGGGATAAAGTCACTTTCTTTCAACCTAGTTTCATGGAAATCTGATCAACTTCATACAAATCCATATAATGAAGTTTCTGAACTTTCAAAGTTGAAGATCAGACTAGATAAAAGTAAAATCACTATGGTACATTCATTTAGGAAGCTTTATGTGAAATAGCCAACTGGCCTCTATGTTGAAAACATTATGGAATGAATTATTTGCATGAGATTCAAGAGAGAACCCTAAGACAGAAAAATGTATGAGAATCACACTGAAATGAATGAAAAAGTTTTAATTTGTCCCGTACAGAACAATTTCCCTCTGTCTGGGAAAGGATGAATGACCTATACCACAAGAATGGAAAGTTAAAATTTCCCTGTGCTTTGGTGGAATGCTTTTGTGTGTAGAATATGTATTTCATCTCTTTGACAAATATTTTTGTGTATTTACTAATATGTCCTATACTAAATGCATAGGTCAATGAGATCCTAAAAATGGCCTGGACTCAGAGAAATGAAGCTATGAATATTAATAGCATCGTTTATGGTATTTATGTTTCTCCATGAATAAAACCCATGACTTTTTGGCAGCAAAGTGAATTACTAAGGTGGGTATCAGTCTAAGTAGTGAGTGCAAGTGAATTATTGGCCATCAGTCTATTACAGGAATACTGAGTAAGCGTGACAATGTGTATTTGTAAAGGGAAAAGTCACCTCATATTCTAGTCTTCTATTAAGACGGCCCAGACTCACATATCAGAAAAGGAATGCGGATTAGTTTAGGTATTCAAGCATTTTCAAAGGCCTCTTCTAATTCTTAGGATTATAGAAGTTTATTGTCAAAACTGAATTTTTTGTATTTTCCTCTCTTAACAGGCTACCCAGACACTCTGTCACGCTTGTCAAAATAAAGGTTAAAATTCTGAGACTGGACTTCCCTTTTGGTTCAGTGGTTAAGAACCCAGTTGCCAACACAGGGGACCCAGGTTTGAGCCATGGTCTAGGAAGATCCCACATGCCATGGGGCAAGTAAGCTGGTGCACCACAAGTACTGAGGCAGTGTGCCTGGAGCCCAAACTCTGTATCAAGAGAAAGAAAGTGAAAGTGAAAGTGAAGTCATTCAGTTGTGTCCAACTCTTTGCGACCCCATAGACTGTAGCCTACCAGGCTCCCCTCCTCTATGGGATTCTCCAGGCAAGAGTACTGAAGTGGGTTGCCATTTCCTTCTCTGGACCTTCCAGACCCAGGGACCAAACCCGGGTCGCCCACATTCCAGGCAGACGCTTTAACTTCTGAGCCACCAGGGAAGCCCTGGTGATCAAGAGAAGCCACTGTGATAAGAAGCCCACACACCCTAGCGAAACTGCGTCATGCCCCCTCACCTCAACTAGAGAAAGCCTGCATGCAGCAACAAAGACTCAGTGCAGCCAAAATAAATAAAAATAAAAACATTCAGAGACATTTACCATGAAATTCACAAAAGAAACTTAAGCTTTTGGGATCCTCACTTGCACTGGTTCCTTTTAAATAAGGAAGTAAGTATTCACTTTTGAAGAAGTGAATACTACTGTAATTCTATATTTTTCTTTGTTAAAAGACCCCAAGAATTGTATAAGCTTTAGCGCTCTCTCTCTCTCTCTCTCTCTCTCTCTATATATATATATATATATATATATATATATATATAGGGCTTCCCTTGTGGCTCAAGTGGTAAAGATTCCGCCCACAATGTGGGGGACCTGGGTTTGATCCCTGACTTGGAAAGATACCTTGGAGAATGGAAAGGCTACCTACTCCAGTATTCTGGCCTGGAGAGTTCCATGGACTGTATAACCCATGGGGTCGCAAAGAGTCAGAGATTACTGAGTGACTTTCACTTCCCTAGGTCTCAGTATACCTAGAAATGCCTCTGGTGTAAACCTCAGAATTCTTAGAACCTTAGAATTGTTGTTCACCTCATTTTATTTAATTCTAAGAATTAATATTTGATCCTTCAAAACTCTCTTGGATTTTTCTTCTCTTTCTGTCGGTTTCTGCTGATTACTATGCAATTTAGTCGGAGAAGGCAATGGCACCCCACTCCACTCCACTTGCCTGGAAAATCCCATGGATGGAGGAGCCTGGTAGGCTGCAGTCCATGGGGTCTCTAAGAGTCGGGCACGACTGAACGACTTCACTTTCACTTTTCACTTTCATGCATTGGACAAGGAAATGGCAACCCACTCCAGTGTTCTTGCCTGGAGAATCCCAGGGACGGGGGAGCCTGGTGGGCTGCCGTCTACGGGGTCGTACAGAGTCGGACATGACTAAAACGACTTAGCAGCAGCAGCATGCAATTTAGTTCAGGGCATCTTCACTTGAAAAACTGTATCATGATGATAGCCTCATAGTTGGTTTTACTGACTGCAACTCCCCTCCAAATAAATTTATCCTTTGTAAAGTTGGCAGACTAATCCTTAAAAAGAAACAGAGATTATTTTTTAAAATTCCCATCCAAACTCAAGATATTTTGGTGTCTTTCCACTATCACGGCTCTTTTACACTTGAGATATTTAAATGCTCAGGCAAAAGTGTGGCAGTCAATCAGAGGGTACTTGAAGCCACATAAGAAATGTGAAATTTTTCTAGAGTGTAATTTTTACTTGATAGCAAGTAATTTAAAAGATTACTCCCCCTTCCTTTTCTTCAACAATATCAAGCAGATATAGAGTTAAATGCAAAAAGAAAAAATACATTTAAGCTCAGGTGCAGAGAATTAATTTACTATTATTCTTGGCTCCTGACACATTCTCACCAATTGTTCATTCAAGGCTTGAGCCTTCATTCTTTCTGTCAACTACAAATTGGCACTTAGCAAGAGCATCACCAATGCCTGAACAACAAGGCGTTTGCCATCTGCCTCTACTGAGATTGAACCCCATGCTGCTATAGCTGTTGACCTTCAACGACCCCTGAGGGAGTTCAGGGTGGAGTGAGGTGCTCTGTGCTCCAGGGAATCTGGTGGGACAGGTCTTTAGATATTTGGATGTTTTTAGGAACAGATTTTATGATCTCAATCCTTGCATCTCCTCATATCAAGAGAACCACTAAATCCCTTCATGGTGACATCAGATATCCCCATGACTAACAAAAAACTTTTTGTAAATTGAGGGCTTCATGGTATTGAACTCCCCCTTCACCAAAACCTTATATATTGACTTTCCCACACTGCTACTTTGGAACAGTCTCTCAGAGCTATCTGAGATGCTGTGTCCCAGGCTGTGGTCCTCTTTTTGCCCCCAATAAAACTTAACTCATAACTTTCAAGTTGCACATCTTTTTTTCAGTCGACAATTCTTTCATTTAAAATAATACAACAGGACTTTCTTGGTGGTCCAGTGATTAGGAATCTGCCTACCAATGCAGGGGCCTCTGTACCACAACTAGTGAAGTCTGTGTGCCATAGAACCTGTGCTCCGCAACAAGAGAAGCCACCACACTGAGAAGCCCACTCACTGCAGCTAGGGAGTAGCCTCTACTCAAAGCAATGAGAATGCCCATGCACAGCAATGAAGATCCAGTGTAGCCAAAAATTAATCAATTAAAAAAAAATACCCATGAAATTACCAATGTGAAAACTAGAACATGAATTTACATTTACATTCACCTCTTTGACCTTCCATTGCATCATCCAGTTGCTCAGTCATGTCCGACTCTTTGCGACCCCATGGACTGCAGCCTACCATGCTCCTTCATCCATGGAATTTTCCAGGCAAGAGTACTGGAGTGGGTTGCCATTTCCTTCTCCAGGGGATCTTCCCCACCCAGGGATTGAACCCAGGTCTCCCACACTGCAGGCAGACGCTTTACCATCTGAGCCACCAGGGAAGCCCCCTATTCAAGGTACCACTATCTAAATTATCATTCTGCAAGATGGCACAGTAGAAGGACATGAACTTATCTCCTCCTGTGAGAGCACCAAAATCACAATTAGCTATTGAACATTCAACAGAAGAACTGTGGAACAAACCAAAAAAAGATGTGATGTGAAAGTCGCTCAGTCATGTCCAACTCTTTGTGACCCCATGGACTATACAGTCCATGGAATTCTCCATACCAGAATATTGGAGTGGGTAGCCGTTCCCTTCTCTAGGGGCTCCTTCCAACCCAGAAATCGAAGAACCAGGGTCTCCTGCATTGCAGGGGATTCTTTATCAATTGAGCTATCAGTGAATCCACCCCCACCAAAAAAAAAAAAAAGATAAAAAGACAAAGAAGAAGCTGCAGTGAGATGGTAGGAGGGGTACAACTGTGATAAAATCAAATCTCATACCTGCAAGGTGGGTGACCCACAAACTGGAGAACAATAATACCAAAGAAGATCTCCCACTGTTGTGAAGGTTCTGAACCCCACAGCAGACTTCCAAGCCTGGGGATCCAACAAAGGGACTGGGAATCCCCACAGAATCCCCACCTTGAAGGCCAGCAGAATTTGACTATAGAGGACTTCCACAGGACAGGGAAAAATAGAGACTCCATTCTTGGAGGGCACAAACAAAATCCTGCACACACCAAGACCTGGAAGAAAGGAGCAGTTACCCCCCAGGACACTGAACTAAAATTATCTGCTAGTGTTGAACCATTGCCTGTGGAGGCGGGATCAGCAGGGGCCACCACAGGGATGCAGGGACTGGCAGCACCTGTCTGGGAGGTTCCTCTTGGAGGTTGCCATTAATGCTACCTTAGATCCTTGAAAACTGTACAAAAAAGAGCTTCACGCCCCAGATAATCATGATGATGTGATCACTGACCTAGAGCCAGACATCTTGGAATGTGAAGTCAAATGGGCCTTAGAAAGCATCACTACAAACAAAGCTAGTGGAGGTGATGGAATTCCAGTGGAGCTATTCCAAATCCTGAAAGATGATGCTGTGAAAGTGCTGCACTCAATATGCCAGCAAATTTGGAAAATCAGTGGCCACAAGATTGGAAAAGGTCAGTTTTCATCCCAATCCCAAAGAAAGGCAATGCCAAAGAATGCTCAAACTACCGAACAATTGCACTCATCTCACACACTAGCAAAGTAATGCTCAAAATTCTCCAAGCCAGGCTTCAGCCATATGTGAACCGTGAACTTCCTGATGTTCAAGCTGGTTTTAGAAAAGGCAGAGGAACCAGAGATCAAATTGCCAACATCCGCTGGATCATGGAAAAAGCAAGAGAGTTCCAGAAAAACATCTATTTCTGCTTTATTGACTATGCCAAAGCCTTTGACTGTGTAGATCACAATAAACTATGGAAAATTCTGAAAGAGATGGGAATACCAGACCACCTGATCTGCCTCTTGAGAAATCTGTATGCAGGTGAGGAAGCAACAGTTAGAACTGGTCATGGAACAACAGACTGGTTCCAAATAGGAAAAGGAGTACGTCAAGGCTGTATACTGTCACCATGTTTATTTAACTTATATGCAGAGTACATCATGAGAAATGCTGGACTGGAAGAAACACAAGTTGGAATCAAGATTGCTGGGAGAAATATCAATAACCTCAGATATGCAGATGACACCACTCTTATGGCAGAAAGTGAAGAGGGGCTAAAAAGCCTCTTGATGAAAGTGAAAGTGGAGAGTGAAAAGGTTGGCTTAAAGCTCAACATTCAGAAAACGAAGATCATGGCATCTGGTCCCATCACTTCATGGGAAATAGATGGGGAAACAGTGGAAACAGTGTCAGACTTTATTTTTCTGGGCTCCAAAATCACTGCAGATGGTGACTGCAGCCATGAAATTAAAAGACGCTTACTCCTTGGAAGGAAAGTTATGACCAACCTAGATAGCATATTCAAAAGCAGAGACATTACTTTACCAACAAAGGTTCGCCTAGTCAAGGCTATGGTCTTTCCTGTGGTCATGTATGGATGTGAGAGCTGGACTGTGAAGAAGGCTGAGCACCAAAGAATTGATGCTTTTGAACTGTGGTGTTGGATAAGACTCTTGAGAGTCCCTTGGACTGCAAGGAGATCCAACCAGTCCATTCTGAAGGAGATCAGCCCTGGGATTTCTTTGGAAGGAATGATGCTAAAGCTGAAACTCCAGTATTTTGGCCACCTCATGCGAAGAGTTGACTCATTGGAGAAGACTCTGATGTTGGGAGGGATTCGGGGCAGGAGGAGAAGGGGGCGACAGAGGGTGAGATGGCTGGATGGCATCACTGACTCGATGAATATTGTCTGAGTGACCTCCGAGGGCTGGTGATGGATAGGGAGGCCTGGCGTGCTGGGTTCATGGGGTGGCAGAGTCAGACAGACTCTCTGGCAGAGTCAGAGTCAGACTGAGTGACTGATCTGATATGATGTGATCTAGATCCTTGCGCTGGGTTGCCTCAGGCCAAACAACTACCAGGGAGGGAGTATGACCCCACCCATCAAGCAGATAATTGGATTAAAGCTTAACTGAGCAAGGCCCTGCCCACCAGAGCAAGATCCAGTTTTTCCTACCACCAGTCCCTCCCATCAGGAAGCTTACACAAGCCTCTTAGCCTCCTCCATCAGCAGGCAGACAGAAGAAGCAAGAAGAACCACAGTCTCACAAAAATCACATTACAGAAAGTTAGTGAAGATGGAAGAGCAGAAAGTTATGCCCCAGATGAAGGGACAAGATAAAACCCCAGAAAAACAATAAAAGAAAAAAACTTAAACAGCTAAAAAACAACTAAATTCAGGATCTCAGGAAAATAGAGATGAATAATACACTGCTGCTGCTGTCAAGTCGCTTCAGTCGTGTCTGACTCTGTGCGACCCCATAGACGGCAGCCCACCAGGTTCCACCGTCCCGGGATTCTCCAGGCAAGAACACAGGAGTGGGTTGCCATTTCCTTCTCCAATGCATAAAAGGGAAAAGTGAAAGTGAAGTCGCTCAGTCGTGTCCGACTCTTAGCGATCCCATGGACTGCGGCCCACCAGGGTCCTCCGTCCACAGGATTTTCCAGGCAAGAGTACTGGGGTGGGGTGCCATTGCCTTCCCTGGAATAATACACTAGAAGGAATAAATAGAATTACTGAGGCAGAAGAATGGATAAATGACCTAGAGGACAGGATGGTGGAAATCACTGCTGCAGAACAGATATATAGAGAAAAGAAGAATAAGAAATTAAGACACCCTGAGAGACCTCTGGGACAACATTAAGTGCACCAACATTCACATTATAGGGGACCCAGAAGGTGAAGAGAAAGAAAAAGAACTCAGAAAATATTTGAAGAGATAATAGATGAAAATTTCCCTAACATGGGAAAGGAAATAGTCAACCAAGTTGCAGAAGCACAGTCACAGGCAGGAAATACCCAAAGAGGAACACACCAAGACACATAGTAATCAAACTGATAAAAAGACAAAGATAAAATATTAAAAGCAACAAGGGAAAAGTGACAAATAACATACCAGGGCACTCCCACCAGGCTATCAGCTGATTTCTCAACAGAAACTCTTTAAGCCAAAAGGGAATGGCATGATACATTTAAACCAATTAAAGGGAAGAATCTACAACCAAGACTACTATACCGAGTAAGATTCTCCTTCAGATTTAATGGAGAAATGAAAAGCTTTTCAGACAAGCAAAAGCTAAGAGAATTTAGCACCACCAAACCAGCTTTACAACAAATGATAAAGGAACTTCTCTAGCCAGGAAACACAAAAGAAGGGAAAGACTTACAGAAAATAAACCCAGAACAATTAAGAAAATGGTAATAGGATAATACATATAGATCAGATCAGATCAGATCAGATCAGTGGCTCAGTCTGTTGGACTCTTTGCAACCCCATGAATCGCAGCACGCCAGACCTCCCTGTCCATCACCAACTCCCGGAGTTCACTCAGACTCACGTCCATCGAGTCAATGATGCCATCCAGCCATCTCATCCTCTGTCGTCCCCTTCTCCTCCTGCCCTCAATCCCTACTAGCATCAGAGTCTTCTCCAAAGAGTCAACTCTTCATATGAGGTGGCCAAAGTACTGGAGTTTCAGCTTTAGCATCATTCCTTCCAAAGAAATCCCAGGGCTGATCTCCTTCAGAATGGACTGGTTGGATCTCTTTGCAGTCCAAGGGACTCTCAAGAGTCTTCTCCAACACCACAGCTCAAAAGCATCAATTCTTCGGCACTCAGCCTTCTTCACAGTCCAACTCTCACATCCATACATGACCACAGGAAAAACCATAGCCTTGACTAGACAAACGTTTGTTGGTAAAGTAATGTCTCTACTTTTGAATATGCTATCTAGGTGGTCATAACTTTCCTTTCAAGGAGTAAGCGTCTTTTAATTTCACGGCTGCAGTCACCATCTGTAGTGATTTTGGAGCCCAGAAAAATAAAGTCTGACACTGTTTCCACTGTTTCCCCATCTATTTCCCATGAAGTGGTGGGACCAGATGCCATGATCTTCGTTTTCTGAATGTTGAGCTTTAAGCCAACCTTTTTCACTCTCCACTTTCACTTTCATCAATAGGCTTTTTAGTTCCTCTTCACTTTCTGCCATAAGGGTGGTATCATCTGCATATCTAAGGTTATTGATATTTCTCCCAGCAATCTTGATTCCAGCTTGTGTTTCTTCCAGTCCAGCGTTTCTCATGATGTACTCTGCATAGAAGTTAAATAAACATGGTGACAATATACAGCCTTGACAAACTCCTTTTCCTATTTGGAACCAGTCTGTTGTTTCATGTCCAGTTCTAACTGTTGCTTCCTGACCTGCATACAAATTTCTCAAGAGGCAGATCAGGTGGTCTGGTATTCCCATCTCTTTCAGAATTTTCCACAGTTTATTGTGATCTACACAGTCAAAGGCTTTGGCATAGCCAATAAAGCAGAAATAGATGTTTTTCTGGAACTCTCTTGCTTTTTCCATGATCCAGCGGATGTTGGCAATTTGATCTCTGGTTCCTCTGCCTTTTCTAAAACCAGCTTGAACATCAGGAAGATCACGGTTCACATATTGCTGAAGCCTGGCTTGGAGAATTTTGAGCATTACTTTACTAGCCTTTTCATTATAGGGGACTGGAATGCAAAAGTAGGAAGTCAAGAAACACCTGGAGTAACAGGAAAATTTGGCCTTGGAATATGGAATGAAGCAGGGCAAAGACTAATAGAGTTTTGCTAAGAAAATGCACTGGTCATAACAAACAGCCTCTTCTGACAACACAAGAGAAAACTTTATACATGGACATCACCA
Organism: Tragelaphus eurycerus; assembly: GCA_935064755.1. Lineage (NCBI taxonomy): Eukaryota > Metazoa > Chordata > Mammalia > Artiodactyla > Bovidae > Tragelaphus > Tragelaphus eurycerus. Next base: position 5,398,132 of record CAKXYN010000095.1, on the reverse strand, counting down.
GATGGTCAACACCGAAATCAGATTGATTATATTCTTTGCAGCCAAAGATGGAGAAGCTCTATACAGTGAGCAAAAACAAGACCAGGAGCTGACTGTGGCTCAGGCCATGAATTCCTTATTGCCAAATTCAGACTGAAATTGAAGAAAGTAGGGAAAACCACTAGACCATTCAGGTATGACCTAAATCAAATCCCTTATGATTATACAGTGGATGTGAGAAATAGATTTAAGGGCCTAGATCTGATAGATAGAGTGCCTGATGAACTATGGAATGAGGTTCATGACATTGTACAGGAGACAGGGATCAAGACTATCCCCATGGAAAAGAAATGCAAAAAAGCAAAATGGCTGTCTGAGGAGGCCTTACAAATAGCTGTGAAAAGAAGAGAAGCGAAAAGCAAAGGAGAAAAGGAAAGATATAAACATCTGAATGCAGAGTTCCAAAGAATAGCAAGAAGAGATAAGAAAGTCTTCTTCAGCAATCAATGCAAAGAAATAGAGGAAAACAACAGAATGGGAAAGACCAGGGATCTCTTCAAGAAAATTAGAGATATCAGAGGAACATTTCATGCAAAGATGGGCTCGATAAAGGACAGAAATGGTATGGACCTAACAGAAGCAGAAGATATTAAGAAGAGGTGGCAGGAATGCACAGAAGAACTGTACAAAAAAGAGCTTCACGACCCAGATAATCATGATGGTGTGATCACTGACCTAGAGCCAGACATCCTGGAATGTGAAGTCAAGTGGGCCTTAGAAAGCATCACTACGAACAAAGCTAGTGGAGGTGATGGAATTCCAGTGGAGCTATTCCAAATCCTGAAAGATGATGCTGTGCAAGTGCTGCACTCAATATGCCAGCAAATTTGGAAAACTCAGCAGTGGCCACAGGACTGGAAAAGGTCAGTTTTCATTCTAATCCCAAAGAAAGGCAATGCCAAAGAATGCTCAAATGACATATAGATAATTACCTTAAATGTAAATGGATTAAATGCACCAAGCAAAAGAGACTGGCTGGGCAGATATAGAATGTATATTAGATATATGTGTGTGCATGCTAAGTCACTTCAGTCATGTTCAACTCTTTGCAACCCTACAGACTGTAGCCCACCAGGCTCCTCTGTCCATGAGATTTTCCAGGCAAGAATACTGGAGTGGATTGCCATGCTCTCCCCCAGGGGATCATCCTAATTCAGGGATCGAACACACTTCTCTTATGTCTCTTACACTGGCAGGCAGGTTCTTCACCACTAGCACCACCTGGGAAGCCCCAGTACTTATAAGTCAGTTCAGTTCAGTTGCTTAGTCGTGTCCGACTCTTTGCGACCCCATGAATTGCAGCACGCCAGGCCTTCCTGTCCATCACCAACTCCTGGAATTTACTCAGACTCACGTCCATTGAGTCAGTGATGCCATCCAGCCATCTCATCCTCTGTCGTCCCCTTCTCCTCCTGCCCCCAATCCCTCCCAGCATCAGAGTCTTTAGTTATATGTGCATGTATGCAGTTCCACTTACCACATCACTTTCCTGACCCCCAAACTGTATTACATACATTGTTTTATACTGTTAGGTTAACCATGTTCCCATTATGGTGTGCAGTGTAATGATCTTTTATTTTTTGTCTACTGATTGTGAAAACTGATAAATATTTTTTACTATTGTGATTATGTAACTATTACTCACTTAATACCATTGTAGCATGACTGGTCAACAGAAAAATAATAGAACTCTGTATCAGGAAAACTACTAAATAGAAAAACCTATAATCACTTTTTAAAATCCTGATGCATATCCTAGTTATCTTGGAATTTTTTGAAAAATACAAACACCCAGGTATTGTTTTATTTTCTCCAGAGCTCCAGGTATCTTTCTAATGAGCACCCATGTTTAAAAACAACTGTACTATATGATGATCTTTTACTTTATCTAGTTTGTTTCATTTTTTCTATTTCATATTCAGTGCTCCCATTTCAATTAGTTTGTTTTAGAATTTCTCCATCTCCTTTTTTTTGGGATGTTTTTTCTCAAGCCTTTATCAAGCAGGGTAGCTTGCTATAGGTCTTTCCTGTGGTCATGTATGGATGTGAGAGCTGGACTGTGAAGAAGGCTGAGCGCCGAAGAATTGATGCTTTTGAACTGTGGTGTTGGAGAAGACTCTGGAGAGTCCCTTGGACTGCAAGGAGATCCAACCAGTCCATTCTGAAGGAGATCAGCCCTGGGATTTCTTTGGAAGGAATGATGCTAAAGCTGAAACTGCAGTATTTTGGCCACCTTATGCGAAGAGTTGACTCATTGGAGAAGACTCTGATGCTGGGAGGGATTGAGGGCAGGAGGAGAAGGGGACGACAGAGGATGAGATGGCTGGATGGCATCAGTGACTCGATGGGTATGAGTCTGGGTGATCTCCGGGAGCTGGTGATGGACAGGGAGGCCTGGCGTGCTGCGGTTCATGGGGTCGCAAAGAGTCGGACACGACTGAGCGACTGATCTGATCTGATCTGATATATATATATACATGTCTATTTTTCAAGAGGCAGATCAGGTGGTCTGGTATTCCCATCTCTTTCAGAATTTTCCGAAATAGATGGAGAAACAGTGGAAACAGTGTCAGACTTTATTTTTCTGGGCTCCAAAATCACTACAGATGGTGACTGCAGCCATGAAATTAAAAGACGCTTACTCCTTGGAAGGAAAGTTATGACCAACCTAGATAGCATATTCAAAAGCAAAGACATTACTTTGCCAACAAAGGTTCGCCTAGTCAAGGCTATGGTCTTTCCTGTGGTCATGTATGGATGTCAGAGCTGGACTGTGAAGAAGGCTAAGCGCCGAAGAATTGATGCTTTTGAGCTGTGGTGTTGGAGAAGACTCTTGAGAGTCCCTTGGACTGCAAGGAGATCCAACCAGTCCATTCTGAAGGAGATCAGCTCTGGGATTTCTTTGGAAGGAATGATGCTAAAGCTGAAACTCCAGTATTTTGGCCACCTCATGCGAAGAGTTGACTCATTGGAGAAGACTCTGATGCTGGGAGGGATTGGGGGCAGGCGGAGAAGAGGACGACAGAGGATGAGATGGCTGGATGGCATCACTGACTCGATGGATGTGAGTCTGAGTGACCTCTGGGAGTTGGTGATGGACAGGGAGGCCTGGCATGCTGCGGTTCATGGGGTCGCAAAGAGTCGGACACGACTGAGCGACTGATCTGATCTGATGTCTATTTTCTATATATATATTTTTTGTATATATATTTTCAGTTCAGTTCAGTCACTCAGTGTGTCCGACTCTTTGCGAACCACTGGACTGCAGCACATACATATAATATGTATAATATATACATATTTTAGAGAGTTTATGAAATTTTGCCTAATTGAAACATTTAAGACATTTTGATTCCACTTATTTGACTTAGTATGAAAAGAATGCTAGATTTCTAATTAAAAAAATTGCAACAAGCAATAAAGGTTTACTGTATAGCACAGGGAACTCTAGTCAATATCTTGTAATAACCTATAATGGAAAATAGTCTCAAAAATATATGTGTATATGTATAACCTCGCTGTGCATATGAAACACTGTAGGTCAACTATACTTAAAAAATATGTATATATAAAAAATATGTATATATTCAAAACAATCATTTTCTTGCTTTTCTTTTTATTATCACCTATATATATGTGTGTGTATATATATGTATATATATATGTACATATATATATTCCTAAATAGTGTTGGGTGGGGAACTTATAAGTTATTAACATTACAAAGTCTACTTCATGCTGTATATAATTCTTACATTCTTTTCACTCAATATTGTTTTGCTAGGATTAATTAAGGCATGCTTGTGTGCATGCTCAATCTCTTCAGTTGTGTCAGACTCTTTGCAACCCTATGGACTGTAGCCCATCATCCTCCTCTGTCCATGGGATTCTTCAGGCAAGAATATTGGAGTGGGTTGCCATGCCCTCCTCCAGAGGATCTTTCTGACCCAGGAATCAAACCCATGTCTCCTGCATTGCAGATTTTTTACCTACTGAGCCAACTGGAAAGCCCATTATTAAGGACTATAACTGTAGTACTGTATAATCTAGAGTATATATCCTAATTTATCTATCCTCTATTTGTATATGGGCATTTGGGTTGTTTTTAGATTTTGATATTAAAGAGAATGCTCATATGAACAATTTTGTATATATCCTGGTACTTGTTCAAGTTTCTTTTGGGTATATACCTAGGAGCAAAATGGTAGGTCATGGGGTACACAACTGTTTATCTCTACAGGGTAATGACAAACTTTTGGAGGGGGTGGTACCAATTTACACTCACACAAGGATCAAAAGACTCTGCTGATCCATATCCTCTAGATATGGTCCAAATTAACAAAATCTTTTAAAATTTATGGTACCATATGCACAATATCAAGCCTACCTTTTTAACTGTGTCTAAGGGTACAGTTCCCCGTTCATGGAGAATAGCTTTGACATGTTGAAGAGGCTTGCATAACTCAGTGAAGCTATGAGCCATACCATGCAGGGCCACCCTAGACAAATGGGTTATAGTGAAGAGTTCTGGCAAATCATGGTCTACTGGAGGAGGAAATGGCAACCCACTCCAATATTCTTGCCATGAGAACCCCACTAACAAAAGGCAAAAAGATATGACAATGGAGCAATTACTAATAGCTCCAGAAAGAATGAAGTGCCTAAAAAAAAAAAAAAAAAAAAAAAAGCCAAAAACCATGAAGCAGATACACTGAGTTGTGGATGTGTCTAAACTGGATACAACACTCAGTTGTGGATGTGTCTGGTGGTGAAAGTAAATTCCAGTGGTATAAAGAACAATACTGCATAGGAACCTACAATATTAGGTCCAAGAATCAAGGTAAATTGGAATGGTCAAGCAGATGACAAGACTGAGCACTGACATCTTACGAATCAGTAAAGTAAAATGGATGGGACTGGGCAAATTTAATTCAGATGATCATTATGTATACTACTATGGGTAAGAATCCCTTAGAAGGAATGGAGTAACCCTCTTAGTCAACAAGAGTCCAATTCATTCATATTGTTGTACAACAATCAGTCACCACATCCATCTTCAGAACTTTTCATCTTCCCAAACTGAAATTCTGTGCCTATTAAACAATAACTCTTCTCTCTCTCCTCTTCCCAGTCCTGATCATCCACCATTCTACTTTCTATGTCTATGGACTGACAACTCTATAGTGGAATAACAGAGTATTTTTCCTTTTGTGACTGGCTTATTTCACTCAGCATAATATCTGCAAGGTTCATCTATGTTGTAGAATGTATTAGAATGTTCTTTTTAAGACTTAATAATTTTACATATACATATACTTATATATATATAAGGGAAGTGTTAAGTATATATGTAAGTATAAGGGAAGAAGAGAAAACTGGAGTTTGAGTGAAAGAACTGCATAGATTCAGTTTGGAATATCCACATGAAAATGTCTAGTTGGCAGTTAAATACTAGGTCTGAGAATCAGAAAAAAAATTTCAGCTACCAGTGTACAGAAGGTAACTGAAGCTATCGAAAGCAAGGTCACCAGGAAAATGAATAGAATGAGAAAAAGCTAGTCCAAGGATCATGTGCTAGGTGGTTTAATAAGAACCAATAATAGTAATAGTTAACACTTACTATGAACTTTCTATGAGCCAAGTACCATTTTAAATACTTTACTCACATAATTAAAAAAAAAATCCTTTGGACTTAGGTGCTATTATTATTATGTCACTTAAGGAAACCAAGGGACAGTAGAGTGAAATAATTTGCCTAAAAGTGCACATATACTTGAGTGGTGAAGCTAAGACTTGAAGACAGGTAGCCTGACTCCAGAACTTTGCCCCTAATCTTATATAAACCTTATAGTAATTCTGCAAAATAGGTATTTTTACCTCCATTTCACATATTAAAAAAAAAAAAAAAGAGGCTCAGAGAAATTAAATTCACTTCCTAGAATAATACAGGTTGCATGAAGTAGGGTTACAATTTAAACCTAAAGACCATATTCTTTCATACCTCAGTTAAGAGAAGTGATTTAATTTCTCTCATAATCTTTTACAATGCTGAGCCTAGTAGTAAATATAATTATTACTACTAATAATGTAAGAACACTGAAGTTTAGCTCCCACTTACCTTTCACAGAAAGTTACTTGAGGTTGTACCACAACATAAAAAAAAGTATAAACTAAGGCAGAAGATGTTGGTTCAGGAAATTGTGACTCCTATCCTAGAGAAGAGTGAGAGGAAGTCCCAGGACATAAGCCTTGTAATAATCTTAGAAATTAATAGCAGGACAGTGACTTTTTGGAGTGGTCTTCAGGGACAAAACTTTGAAACCTAAAAATTAGTACAACTGAGTGCTTAAAGACATGATAAAAGGAATCTGGTAGCATGCGATAAAGATGTCATTGAATTGCCTCTATCACTATTCTTCAGCAAGAGGGTCACATCATTGCCCTAGAGAGGGCTTTCCAGGTGGCATTGGTGGTAAAGAATCCACCTGCCAATGCAGTAGCCATAAAAGACAAAGAGTTCGATCCCCTGGACAGGAAGACACCCTGAAGAAGGGAATGGCAATCCACTTCAGTATTCTTTCCTGGAGAATTCCATGGACAGAGGAGTCTGTCAGGTTCCTATGCTTCCATTGGGTAGCAAAGAGCTGGACATGACTCAGCAACTAACACACACAGAGAAGGAAATGTTATCCTAACAGTAGACAGTTTTGTAGCAAATATTAACTGAGGAATAATTTAAATGCTTTTTATTACATTTTAACACCTCTGGATGAGATGCATCATACAATCATGTTTTTCTTAGTTTTTCTTAGTAGTACATAAAATAGCATGTTGGATTTGATCAAATGCATGTGCCACAGTTTTATATGTTTTATAATATACTCTAAGGGAAAACTACTAGACCATTCAGGTATGACCTAAATCAAATCCCTTATGATTATACAGTGGAGGTGAGAAATAGATTTAAGGGCCTAGATCTGATAGATAGAGTGCCTGATGAACTATGGAATGAGGTTCGTGACATTGTACAGGAGACAGGGATCAAGACCATCCCCATGGAAAAGAAATGCAAAAAAGCAAAATGGCTGTCTGGGGAGGCCTTACAAATAGTTGTGAAAAGAAGAGAAGCGAAAAGCAAAGGAGAAAAGGAAAGATATAAACATCTGAATGCAGAGTTCCAAAGAATAGCAAGAAGAGATAAGAAAGCCTTCTTCAGCGATCAATGCAAAGAAATAGAGGAAAACAACAGAATGGGAAAGACTAGGGATCTCTTCAAGAAAATCAGAGATACCAAAGGAACATTTCATGCAAAGATGGGCACAATAAAGGACAGAGATGGTGTGGACCTAACAGAAGCAGAAGATATTAAGAAGAGGTGGCAAGAATACACAGAAGAACTGTACAAAAAAGAGCTCCAAGACCCAGATAATCATGATGATGTGATCACTGACCTAGAGCCAGACATCTTGGAATGTGAAGTCAAATGGGCCTTAGAAAGCATCACTACGAACAAAGCTAGTGGAGGTGATGGAATTCCAGTGGAGCTATTCCAAGTCCTGAATGATGATGCTGTGAAAGTACTACACTCAATATGCCAGCAAATTTGGAAAACTCAGCAGTGGCCACAAGATTGGAAAAGGTCAGTTTTCATCCCAATCCCAAAGAAAGGCAATGCCAAGGAGTGCTCAAACTACCGCATAATTGCACTCATCTCACACGCTAGTAAAGTAATGCTCAAAATTCTCCAAGCCAGGCTTCAGCAATATGTGAACCGTGAACTTCCTGATGTTCAAGCTGGTTTTAGAAAAGGCAGAGGAACCAGAGATCAAATTGCCAACATCCGCTGGATCATGGAAAAAGCAAGAGAATTCCAGAAAAACATCTATTTCTGCTTTATTGACTATGCCAAAGCCTTTGACTGTGTGGATCACAATAAACTATGGAAAATTCTGAAAGAGATGGGAATACCAGACCACCTGATCTGCCTCTTAAGAAATCTGTATGCAGGTCAGGAAGCAACAGTTAGAACTGGTCATGGAACAACAGACTGGTTCCAAATAGGAAAAGGAGTACGTCAAGGCTGCATATTGTCACCATGTTTATTTAACTTATATGCAGAGTACATCATGAGAAATGCTGGACTGGAAGAAACACAAGTTGGAATCAAGATTGCCGGGAGAAATATCAAGAACCTCAGATATGCAGATGACACCACTCTTATGGCAGAAAATGAAGAGGGGCTAAAAAGCCTCTTGATGAAAGTGAAAGTGGAGAGTGAAAAGGTTGGCTTAAAGCTCAACATTCAGAAAACGAAGATCATGGCATCTGGTCCCATCACTGCATGGGAAATCGATGGGGAAACAGTGGAAACAGTGTCAGACTTTGTTTTTCTGGGCTCCAAAATCACTGCAGATGGTGACTGCAGCCAAGAAATTAAAAGACGCTTGCTCCTTGGAAGGAAAGTTATGACCAACCTAGATAGCATATTCAAAAGCAGAGACATCACTTTGCCAACAAAGGTTCGCCTAGTCAAGGCTATGGTCTTTCCTGTGGTCATGTATGGATGTGAGAGCTGGACTGTGAAGAAGGCTGAGCGCCAAAGAATTGATGCTTTTGAACTGTGGTGTTGGAGAAGACTCTTGAGAGTCCCTTGGACTGCGAGAAGATCCAACCAGTCCATTCTGAAGGAGATCAATCCTGGAATTTCTTTAGAAGGAATGATGCTAAAGCTGAAACTCCAGTATTTTGGCCACCTCATGCGAAGAGTTGACTCATTGGAGAAGACTCTGATGCTGGGAGGGATTGAGGGCAGGAGGAGAAGGGGACGACAGAGGATGAGATGGCTGGATGGCATCACTGACTCGATGGATGCGAGTCTGAGTGACCTCCGGGAGCTGGTGATGGACAGGGAGGCCTGGTGTGCTGCGGTTCATGGGGTCGCAAAGAGTCGGACACGACTGAGCGACTGATCTGATCTGATCTGATCTGAATCTTCATAATGGTTTCATGTAGTTGATGCTATTACTATTTTACAGGAAAGGAAGTGGAGGCTCAAAGATGTTAATATGTTCAAGGACTGCTGTCAATTAAGTGGAAAAGCAAGTACTACAAATCAGGTATGGGGAATTCCCTGGCGGTTCAGTGATTAGGACTCAGTGCTTTAACTGCCTCGCCCCAGGTTCGATCAGCAAGTCTTGTGGCATGATGGCAAAAAAAAAAAGGAAATCAAGAGAGAAAACCAAGTCTAACTTCAAAGGTCATGCTCTGTTGTACCTCAACATTTACCATGGGTGATATAAAGCTGAATAAAAACCATCCAAGTTGAATAGTTCAAATGGACTGAAGCTTTTCCAGCTCCTCCAGAAAGAGCCAATCTTGCCCTCATCTGTGCTCCTAACATTTTGTGAACATCTCTGTGGATGTAAAATGTCACTTGCCATATCAGCAAACACAAGATGCTGCAGCCATCAAGCCATCAGCCACTATTCAGCCCTGAGGGAGCTCAGGAAAGATACAAACAGGCTGCCCACCACCAAGCTGTCAGCCACTGTAGCGGTGCACCCCGAGGGGATTCAGGAAGGAGTTAGAAAACAACAACAATAAGAACAGGATACTGGACCTAGATAGTTAAGGTGCGTATCGAAAGAATAACTTCAATAAGCCCAGACTCTTGCATCTTCCCATATATGGCTAAATTCATTAACTTGAGATGTCTGGTTTTTGTTTAATGAGCAGGGAAGCAGTGATCACTCGACTTCCAAACTGGTTTTTGTTGTAGAAACTCCTCCTGGCTCCTCTCATACCCCTTTGGATCAGTCCCTCAGAGCTCCTTGGCTGCCTTCAGGGCTTAAGGCCTCAGAAAGACTTCTGAACAAAAACGTTGACTCCCAACTTTGAGGTTGTAAGGTGGTTTTTGTTGTTTTTTGCAATCAACACGTCTCTTACATCTTATTATAACATGTAACTTCCAAGGAAGTCAGGAATAGTATCTTGATAATTACCGTTTCCAATCACTGTAGTGTCTACCAGTGATCCTCACACACGTAGAAGCTCAATGTGGTTAAAAGGAAATAGGATGTCTGCCACTAAGTCTAAAGAGGAGACAAGAAATGCATATATAAGAAATAAAGGCCGAACACAGCTGTTACAGGGAAATTATAAATAAAGTGCATTGGTGTTTAGGAGAAAAGAACAAAGAATAGAAAGTACAAGTTAAGGGGAGATAGTTCAGCCAGCTTTCTGATTTTCATACACACTCACACAGACATAATCAGTCTGGAAAAGCTGAAAAGGCTTAAACTAAGCTGCTAAGCTTAAAAGGCTTAAACTAAGCTTGCAAATAGCTGCAAAAAGAAGAGAAGCGAAAAGCAAAGGAGAAAAGGAAAGATATAAACATCTGAATGCAGAGTTCCAAAGAATAGCAAGAAGAGATAAGAAAGCCTTCTTCAGCGATCAATGCAAAGAAATAGAGGAAAACAACAGAATGGGAAAGACTAGGGATCTCTTTAAGAAAATCAGAGATACCAAAGGAACATTTCATGCAAAGATGGGCTCGATAAAGGACAGAAATGGTGTGGACCTAACGGAAGCAGAAGATATTAAGAAGAGGTGGTAAGAATACACAGAAGAACTGTACAAAAAAGAGCTTCACGACCCAGATAATCATGCTGGTGTGATCACTGACCTAGAGCCAGACATCCTGGAATGTGAAGTCAAGTGGGCCTTAGAAAGCATCACTAGGAACAAAGCTAGTGGAGGTGATGGAATTCCAGTGGAGCTATTCCAAATCCTGAAAGATGATGCTGTGCAAGTGCTGCACTCAATATGCCAGCAAATTTGGAAAACTCAGCAGTGGCCACAAGATTGGAAAAGGTCAGTTTTCATCCCAATCCCAAAGAAAGGCAATGCCAAAGAGTGCTCAAACTACCGAACAATTGCACTCATCTCACATGCTAGTAAAGTAATGCTCAAAATTCTCCAAGCCAGGCTTCAGCAATATGTGAACCGTGAACTTCCTGATGTTCAAGCTGGTTTTAGAAAAGGCAGAGGAACCAGAGATCAAATTGCCAACATCCGCTGGATCATGGAAAAAGCAAGAGAGTTCCAGAAAAACATCTATTTCTGCTTTATTGACTATGCCAAAGCCTTTGACTGTGTAGATCACAATAAACTGTGGAAAATTCTGAGAGAGATGGGAATACCAGACCACCTGATTTGCCTCTTGAGAAATCTATATGCAGGTCAGGAAGCAACAGTTAGAACTGGTCATGGAACAACAGACTGGTTCCAAGTAGGAAAAGGAGTACGTCAAGGCTGTATATTGTCACCATGTTTATTTAACTTCTATGCAGAGTACATCATGAGAAATGCTGGACTGGAAGAAACACAAGCTGGAATCAAGATTGCTGGGAGAAATATCAATAACCTCAGATATGCAGATGATACCACCCTTATGGCAGAAAGTGAAGAGGAACTAAAAAGCCTCTTGATGAAAGTGAAAGTGGAGAGTGAAAAGGTTGGCTTAAAGCTCAACATTCAGAAAACGAAGATCATGGCATCTGGTCCCATCACTACATGGGAAATAGATGGAGAAACAGTGGAAACAGTGTCAGACTTTATTTTTCTGGGCTCCAAAATCACTTCAGATGGTGACTGCAGCCATGAAATTAAAAGACGCTTACTCCTTGGAAGGAAGGTTATGGCCAACTTAGATAGCATATTCAAAAGCAGAGACATCACTTTGCCAACAAAGGTTCGCCTAGTCAAGGCTATGGTCTTTCCTGTGGTCATGTATGGATGTGAGAGCTGGACTGTGAAGAAGGCTGAGTGCCGAAGAATTGATGCTTTTGAACTGTGGTGTTGGAGAAGACTCTTGAGAGTCCCTTGGACTGCAAGGAGATCCAACCGGTCCATTCTGAAGGAGATCAGCCCTGGGATTTCTTTGGAAGGAATGATGCTAAAGCTGAAACTCCAGTATTTTGGCCACCTCATGCGAAGAGTTGACTCATTGGAGAAGACTCTGATGCTGGGAGGGATTGAGGGCAGGAGGAGAAGGGGACGACAGAGGATGAGATGGCTGGATGGCATCACTGACTCGATGAATGTGAGTCTGGGTGACCTCCGAGAGCTGGTGATGGATAGGGAGGCCTGGCGTGCTGCAGTTCATGGGGTCGCAAAGAGTCGGACACGACTGAGCGACTGATATGATGAAGCTGCTAAGACAACTTCTTTCTTCAACCATTTTTTCCTGTATTGCAGGTAGATTCTTTACTTTCTGAGCCACCAGGGAAGCCCTTTAACGAGTTACCAGCATTTATAGATTAGAACATTTAAAATTTCACATAACTCAGGATTTGGGGGTTTTCTTGAAAAATGGGAAGATACTGGAAACTGGGTGCTCATTCTCCAAGGTAAATTGGTTACATGCATCAGTGGTTCCTTTCAGATCAAGTTTGTGCTCCCTTACTCATCGTAGTACCTCCCACCATTTTCTTGAGCCCACCCTGTGTAATGGTGTTTATTTGAGTGTACGTATCAGTTCAGTTCAGTCGCTCAGTCGAGTCTGACTCTTTGAGACCCCATGAACCGCAGCACGCCAGGCCTCCCTGTCCATCACCAAGTCCCGGAGTCCACCCAAACCCGTGTCCATTGAGTCAGTGATGCCATCCAACCATCTCATCCTCCGTCTTCCCCTTCTCCTTCTGCCCCCGATCTTTCCCAGCATCAGGGTCTTTTCAAATGAGTCAGTTCTTCGCATCAGGTGGCCAAAGTATTGGAGTTTCATGTATGCATGACCACCTCCTAAGACATGCCGCTCACTGCTCTATTACACATCAGGTATTTTCAAGGACTGTATCTTTGCCTTTCTTCAAAACCCTGACTGCTCTAAGCCACTGCTTCAATTCCTTTCACTAGCTCCCTCTGACCACCTGCTGAACCAGGTCACCGCAGCATTCTGATCACACTTCTGTAAAAGTTCTAATCACATTGTATGCACAAGTTTCTCTCCTTTGCTAGGATGGGAGCGCCTGGAAGCCAGCGGCCTGGGGCTCATTGATGTTCGCGCTTCCAGCCCCATATCCGTGACCTGGAACCTAAACAGAGTTTAGGTACTTGTGTTTGGAAGCTAATTTCCCCACTTTAGGCAAACCGAAACTAAACTATCTACTCGACCTTAAATGTGGGACTGAGACAGAAACACGGACGAGCAGACGAGTCAAAAAACGCACACTCGGGGCGAGAGGAAAGAGCACCTCAGTACCGCAGGTAGCAGTCTTTACCACAGGAAGTCCCGCCGCTATAACTAGGTCTCAGGCACACCAGGTCCAACTCTCGCGAGGTTGGGCCTGAAAGCCAGCCCATCCGCCCCAGAAACTCGGAGCGCGGTTTCAGCAGGATTCTCGCGGCAACAGGGCACGCCAGAATGGGCACTTCCGGCGCTGCGCCCAGGAAGCGGAAGTGAGGCTTCCTGTTTGTCAGAGTTGGTGTGATACTCCGCGGTCCTGAAGTCTAGGAAAATCGTTTTCGCTTCGCTTTTCCTGGCTGTCAAGGGCTTCCCCCCGGAGGGTGGGAGTGCGGAGAGTGAACCGTCGCGAGATGAGCACGATGTTCGCAGACACGCTGCTCATCGTTTTTATCTCTGTGTGCACGGCTCTGCTTGCCGAGGGTGAGAGCAGCTGGTTTTTTTGACGTGTGATCAGACGCCGAGGGAAGGGAAGGATCCTAGGCCCCGGGTCCCTCGAGCCTCCAAGGGAGAGCTCACGAGCCTTGCTTCCTTTGGTGGCGATGGGGATGGGTCTCATGTACTCTACTTCAGGGAATCTTACCTTCAGGAGTGTGAGAGAATCCTGTGTGGAATCCATTGCCAGGTTTCTCCGGTCCAGGGTAGATTTCATTTGCGTGTTTGTGGCGACAACTTCGAATCGTGTCATGGTTGTTTTGGTTGAACATCATTTGTTAAGCACATGGCAACCCACTCCAGTGTTCTTGCCTGGAGAATCCCAGGGGCGGTGGAGCCTGGTGGGCTTCCGTCTCTGGGGTCGCACAGAGTCGGACACGACTGAAGCGACTTAGCAGCAGCAGCAGCAGCAGTGAATATAAGGCAAAAAGTCAAAATCCATTCTTATCTAACAGTAACCACTAATAAGGGTTTTGTTACGGTTCCAGACATTTCTCTATTAGCATGCTGCTTTTAATGTTTCAGGTATAACCTGGGTCCTGGTATACAGGACAGACAAGTACAAGAGACTGAAGGCAGAAGTGGAAAAACAGAGTAAAAAATGTAAGTATGCCAACATCCATTAGAAACAAGTCAGGTTTACTGAAGTGCATGTTCACAGTACGTCTTTTAGGAGCACCAACTGTTATAAAATTTTATAGGAGTAGGTGAATCCGACTTGAAGTCTATTTAGAAATATAAGACTTTTGTGCAAAATATGTACTACAAACAGCAGAGCAACTCCCGGGAGCCATACTTGTTATGTGTTTTGGCAGTTCTAAAGGAGATATCCCGTTCAATTGTGCGGGGCCATTGAAGCCTTTGTGATGCAGATAGCCTTGGAGTCCTTCTTGGGTAGTTAGAATTTGGACAGAGGATGAGATGGGGAAGGAATTCCAGGCAAAGAAGATAGCATATATGCAAAAAATGTGAAAATTTTAGCTAGTAAGATGTGTTTGGAGAACATCAGGTCATTATGATTAGTGTCAAAGTTAAATGGTGTCCTTAGGGATAAGCCCAATTTTCTATTGGGTCTGATGGTTGAAGGAATATTTGAGACAAGGGTTAAGAGCAGGTCGAGTTGTTTTTGAATAAAACAGGAATTCCACAGGATACAGCTGAGGGAGCTGCTAGAGGTATAATATGGATGGTTCCTTATAGGCTTGGTCTGGTTTTCAGTCTTCTGTCTTATAAAGATTAACTTTCACCTCTTAACTTTCTGTATTCCATAACTTTTCTGTGTATATTCATAGGAGTTTGAAGTCTTCTCTCTTACAACATGCTATTTCTAATATCCACGTAGCAACCATTTATATAAATTTGTTGTATAAATATTTTTCTCCCTTTGTTAAAAAGGAGATTAAGACTCAGAAAGGTTAAATGACATGTTGATGTCTCAGAGCAAACAAAGAATTAGAAACCAAATCCAAACCATCACCGACACAATGGACATGGATTTGGGCGGATTCCAGGAGTTGGTGATGGACAGGGAGGCATGGCGTGCTGCGGTTCATGGAGTCGCAAAGAGTCAAACATGACTGAGCGACTGAACTGAACTGATGTCAGTTCTATTTCTAGTTTTTTAAGGAATCTCCACACTGTTCTCCATAGTGGCTGTACTAGTTTGCGTTCCCAACAACAGTGTTAGGGGGGTTCCCTTTTCTCCGCACCCTCTCCAGCATTTATCGTTTGTAGAATTTTTGATAGTGGCCATTCTGACCAGTGTGTGTACTCACTCTTTTAATAAACTCATTTATGTGCTCTATTTGCCATGGACCTCCAAATGTATGTCCTTAGTCGTTTATCCTTAATGCAAGATTCAGATATCCAATTATCAATTTGTTAATTCTACTGGAATGTCTAATAATCATCTTAAACCCAACCTGTCCAAATTGAACTCTTGTTCCTTACTTCTGAGCCTATTATGTATGTAACCTTCATACTCTTGGTCAGTGGTAATACTGTCTCTCCAGTTTTTCAGGACATAATCCTCCTGTTGTTATCTATAACTTTTCTCTCACAGCCACATCCAGTGCTTTTGGCCTGCCTTCAGATATATCCACAGCCTAACCACTTTACATCATTTCCACTGCTAACTACCAGAGTCTAAGCTGCCATCATCCTTTGCATGAATTATTATGATAGCCTCGAACAAATGTTCCTGTTTCCCTGTAGTCTGTTGCCAAGATAGCAACCAGAATAATCCTTTTTGTAATATATCAGTTCATGTCCCTCCTCTACTCATAACTCTATGATGGTGTCCCATTTGACTCAGAGGAAAAAAACCACAAAGTTTTTACAGAGGTCCCAAGTTACAGCTCTGAGCTTCTTTCCCTCTCACTCACTGTGCTCCACTCTCACTGACCTGTTGTTGTTCCTCACTACACGTCAGCCTCACTCCTATGTCAAGACCTTTCTAATGGCTGTGCCCTCTACCTAGGATGTTCTTCCCTATTAAATCTTACCTAACCCTCATGTGTGCTTAGTCGCTGAGTCATGTCCAACCCTTTGCAACCCCATGGACTGTAGGCTGCCAGGCTCCTCTGTCCATGGGCATTCTCCAGGCAAGAATACTAGAGTGGGTTGCCATGCCCTCCTCCAGGGGACCTTCCCAACCCAGGGATTGAACCCACGTCTCCCACATTGCAGGTGGATTCTTTACCAGCTAAGCCACCAGAGAAATCCAAGAATACTGGAGTGGGTAGCCTACCCCTCTCCAGGGGATCTTGCTGATCCAGGAGTTGAACTGGAGTCTTCTGCATTGCAGGCAGATTCTGTACCAGCTGAGGTTCCAGGGAAGCCCATATTTTCATATCTTCTTTAAATCTTTGTTTAGAGCTCACCTCAGTGAGTCTTAACTTGGCCACCCTATTCAAAACTGCAGTCAGCTTACCTCCTCTACCACTGCTTCTCATCTCCTGTATCCTGCTCTGTTTTGTTTTGAGTCATCTGCTAGAATGACACTTCACTGTAGCAGGATGCTTTTATTTATTTTTTGTTAATCGTTTTTGTGTAGTGATTTGTCCTATACACCTAGAATAGTGGTTGGCACATGCTCAATGTCGGATAAATATTTGTTGATTCAGATACTTTCTTCTGTCACCCTGTATGTGCAGTCCATTGTCAAGCCCTGATACTTTATTGTCCTCCTGAATTGTTTTCAGTCACTCCACATCTCTTCATTTCCACCTCCATCACCCAGTCTAAACTTTCATCAGGTTTAATTTAGTCTACTGTGACAGCCTCCTCATTGGTCTACCTGCTGCTGCTCAAATCTCCTCCAGACAGAAACACCTGGAGTAATTTTTCAAAACACAAATCTGATTGTATTACTTTTCCTTCTTAAAACACTCAGTTTTTCCCATTGCTTTGAGGACAAAGGTGTGGCCTACAAACTCCAGCATGGTCATATGCCTCCCTGTCTCCTCTCTGACCACATTTGTATCATGTTTTTCCTTACTCTTTCTCTAGCCACCATCTGAACCAAGTTTGCTTTTTTCCTACTATGCAGTTGGGCTTTTGTACTACTTTTTCCTCTGGGATAATTTTCCTTTCTCATTTTGTATAATGAACTCCTACTCATTCTTCAGATCTCAAAGCCTTATTTAGTCTCCCCTATCATGATCCCTAATTTATACAGCTATTTCTCCTTAGAGAACTTGTCATAATTATAATTTTATCTGTGTATGATTATTATTGTTTGAATAATATCCTCTGCCCAACTAAACTATAATTTCTATGAGAGCAAAGGCCATTATATCTCTAGTACACACAGTGCCTGACATAGATTTGATACTGATAGCTTATGGTGAACAATGCTGGATTTGTGATCTCTGAAGACGATTTAGCTTCAGGACCAGGGACCAGGCTTGATCACTCAAGAGCTTTTGTGTAGAAGTTTTATTAAAGTATAAAAGGGACAGAGAAAGCTTCTGACATAGACATCAGAAGGGGGATGGAGAGTGCCCCCCATTCACTACTAGTCTTATCAAGGCCTTTTATACTTTTACCAGACCCACTCCCACAACATACATCTTAAATTAACAAGATTAGAGCTAACAATAGAAAGGTCTAAAAAAAAAAAAAAAAAAAATAGGTCTTACCAGACCCATTCC
The DNA here is from genome assembly GCA_935064755.1 of Tragelaphus eurycerus. NCBI lineage: Eukaryota > Metazoa > Chordata > Mammalia > Artiodactyla > Bovidae > Tragelaphus > Tragelaphus eurycerus. The sequence continues at coordinate 5,380,261 of CAKXYN010000095.1, read as the reverse complement.
CACAATATACATCTTAAGATAACAAGGTTAGTCAGAAGGTTCTTGTTAAGGAGAAACATGTCCTCATTGTTACATTGACTAAGACAAAGCAATGTAGAAAAAAAATGTTTGTCCTTTTCTCCTCCTTGAGAACCTCAGACCTCTTCCTCCTTGAGGGCCCCAGACTCCTTATCAACCTACCTAAGGATTAGCTCTCTCGATGCTTGATAAAAGTGTGTTGAATATTAAAGAATAAACTATTTCTGTAACATAACACCACATATATTCTTTGTGAGAAATTGTTCTGTTCAGATCATAAACTAGTTAGCCAGCATATAGTAGCATCCACAGACAAATTTCTTCATGTCATATGTATCATGGAGTAGTCTTATGAAATGTAAAACACATTTAACTTTGAATTTGTTTAGATCAATATTCTCATACCTTAAATACTTATATGAATATGAATTTACTCTATAGATTTTGGGCTTCCTTAGTGTCCACAATTAATTACCTTGTTTATAGTAGTTATCTGTATTATAAACGTTGTCTCCTTCACCTGATACCTAAATTCAAAGTAGTATAGTTGCCAGGCAAAGCTTCCATAGTTGTATTTTTTAATGTGATTGACTAATGTTCTTTCTTTGAAGATAAGTATAAGATAGGTTGGCAGTGATTCAAAAGTCTCTTGGTATTTTTTTTATGGTCTTATGTTCTCTACTTTATAAAAACTCAGTGAGCATGCACAGACATAGAAAACAAATTTATAGTTACCAAAGGGGAAGGGTAGGGGAGGAGTAAATGAAGAGTTTGGGATTAGAAGTATATATAAAATAGATAAACAACAAGGTCCTAGTGTATAGAACCGGAAACTGTTCAATATCTTGTAGTAAATGGTAATGGAAAAGAATCTGAAAAAGAACTGAATCACTTTGCTGTATACCAGAAATTCACACAGCATTGTAAATCAACTATACTTCAATTAAAAAAAAAAAAAAACAACACAAAAACTCAGTGAGCATGTATTATTTTCATTTATACAATCAGTTGAAACTTATGATTGCTTGCTCTATATAGAGTTTACCATGAAGAGTGCAGTATACAATGAAGGGGCATAGATACCTTTTTCTAGATATTCGTAACAGAAAGAAATAAGATAGATTCCCTCTTTGAGCAAATGTCTTAATTGCAAACATAAGCCATTCTGACATTCTGTGTTCAAAATTTGGTATGGATCAAGGCAAGAAAAGTTGGTAGAGCCCAGGTATAGAACTTGTACATAACTATGATTGGCATATTATAGGATCTGGTAGAAAAGGTAGACAACATGCATGAACAGATGGGGATTTTCAGGAGATGGAAACTGTAAGAAAGAATCACATGGAAATGGCAGTAATAAAAACATATTCCAGTAGTCATGTATGGATGTGAGAGTTGGACCATAAAAAAAGCTGAGCATCGGAAGAATTGATGCTTTTGAAATGTGATTGTTGGAGAAGACTATTGAGAGTCCCTTGGACTGCAAGGAGATCAAACCAGTCAGTCCCAAAGGAAATCAGTCCTGAATATTCATTGGAAGGACTGATACTGAAGCTGAAACTCCAATACTTTGGCTACCTGATTCAAAGAACTGACTCATTGGAAAAGACCCTGATGCTGGGAAAGATTGAAAGCAGGTGGAGAAGGGGACAACAGGGGATGAAATGGTTGGATGGCATCAGCAACTTGATGGACATGAGTTTGAGCAAGCTCTGGGAGTTGATGGACAGGGAGGCCTGGCGTGCTGCAGTCTATGAGGTCACAAAGAGTCGGACACAACTGAGTGACTGGACTGAACTGGACATAAAGCATCCTTTGAGAAAATTACAAGATACACAAGATCTTAAAATTTTTATCTCAGCAAACTACTGGAAAATACACTACATCAAAACAAATGAATAAGCCAAAAAAAGAAGAAGATATGAACTCCAGGAAATAGAAGTACCAACACAGGATTCCGGTAAAGGGAATCCCCTGGACAATGATGAAGGCAGATTTAGATCTGACATGCTTAAGAATGTCAGCTTTGCACCATGCTGAGCTTATTAGAAGATACTAGGAGAAACTTCTTTAGAAAAACTTATAATTCCTAATGATCTTATTTTATATTAGAAAGATGCAGACAGCTCGCCAAGAATTTGGGGCTGAATTAGTGATAAGTATGGAGACAACTGAGGAGAAGGCAATGGCAACCCACTCCAGTACTCTGCCTGGAAAATCCCGTGGACGGAGGAGCCTGGTAGGCTGCAGTCCATGGGGTCGCTAAGGGTCGGGCACGACTGCGCGACTTCACTTTCACTTTTCACTTTCATGCATTGGAGAAGGAAATGGCAACCCACTCCAGTGTTCTTGCCTGGAGAATCCCAGGGACAGAGGAGCCTGATGGGCTGCCTTCTATGGGGTCACACACACAGTCGGACACGACTGAAGCAACTTAGCAGCATGGAGACAACCGAACAAATTTTAAAATGACATAAATCTGGGAAAAACTTGCAGGAAGGAAAGAATAATCATAGTTTACTGTGTAAATCACCTGTGAACAGTATTTTCACAGTCATAATTTTGTAAATGTTGAACTCACATTTAACCAAAATTACAACTATGACAATGGGTTTTATGGTATTTCAAGACACAGAGGTTAAAACACACACACACAACTTTATGGGAGTTCCCACTGCTATGGCCCAGGTTCAGCCCCTGGTTGGGGAACTGACCTGCTGCATGGCTCTGTCAAAAAAAAAGAAAAAGATATAGGAGTAAATACCAAAACAGTCAGCTGAAAGAGGTAGAAGTGGTTTTTCTTTGAAATGAAGGAAATGGGGAGGCACGGGGCAATCATAAGAACTTTGCTTATCTTTAAAACTGCAGAATGACTCTTTAAATGAGTGTTTTCTGTGGTATTTTAAAAATGTTTTTCAGTGACAACTCTCATTGGATGATCACCAACTTTTAGACTGTTAAAATGCCTACTATGTGATATTTAAAACTTAAATAAAAATCTGATCTATTCACAGCTTTGGTGGTGGTGGTGGTGGTGATTTAGTCTCTAAGTCGTGTCCGACACTTTGTGACCCCATTGACTGTGGCCTGCCAGGTTCCTCTGTCCATGGGATTTTCCCAGCCAAGAATACTGGTTGGGTTGCTGATCTCTTCTCCAGGGGATCTTCCCGACCCAGGGATCTAATTCATGTCTCCTGCATTGGCAGGCCAGTTCTTTACAACTGAGCCACCAGGGAAGCCCATTTACAACTTTAGCCAAACAAAAATCCTGTACGAGTATAAATAAATAGACAGCCACAGTTGAAAAGTAGAAATTTTCTATCTGTTGAGACAGTTTTGAATCAATTTATCCACTTTGGACTTTGATAGCTCAAAATGAATTTAAGATGACTAAGTGTATTTTCACACATTTCAAACAAACAAATCAATAGTAATAAACCAAACTGAAGGGAGGCCTTGCTGTTTCATCTGCTCTTTTTCTGTAATTAAGTGGTTTTACATTTTGAGCACAGACTCAAAATGTAAAAGAATAAAATAATTAAAATCTCAAAAAAAAAAGTTTGTTGCGCTTTTGAGGAATATGAAATATAAATAGATTTGAATCACAGATTGAAATCTCATCTTGTGCAGATCTGATCTTAGGCATTATTTGGAGAATACTGATGTTATCTAGAAACCTGTGCCACTGTGGTGGACATCCTTGTTGAAAGATGCTTTCTTAAAGGTACCAAGTTGTTAGATTCAGGTGGTCTCTAGATGAGTATGCTCTTAATGTCAGTAAGTCTTTTTTCATTGTTTTACTTTTATAATATAGACTAATGAAAGAACACTTCAATAAATCTGAAAGATTAAAGTACTATATGTAATTGGATTCTTGTAACAAAATTATTTGAGAACATTCATTAAGTACAAATTATTGTAAAGTATGAAGTATTTCTTTGGTTTATAGTGAAACATGATAAAGCTTTTAGCGTAATTTATAAACTGTTTGACCACTCTGGAATTTGGAATGCAGTAAGTAATACCAGGTCATAGGCAAAAATATGTTTCATAGTAGACATCTTTTTTTTTGGTCAACTCTGATATTCCATTTCTTAGAGTTTCTTTGTAACCCTGTGAAGTTAAAAAAGACATTGTATTATCCCTGGAAAAGATTTATCTAGTCTTAATCCATTGTGCTAGAAGATCAAGTAATGTTCATAGTATCATCTTATGTTCTATTTTCTAGCCTTCTGATATTTTCCCTCCCGGTTTTTATGCAGCAAGGGTTAAATGCCAAGTAGTTGTGTTATAGTCCTTCTGGGGTGGGGAGAAATATTTTTTGTTTCTGTAATATCTTGTAGAATATGACTCTTTCCTTTTATGATCTCAAACTAGTAGTTCATTCTAAATCTCTGTCTTTCTCTCCCTATATTGTCATCTTTTATCTTTTTATCTACCTGGAATAGTGCCTATCACTTAGATACCCAATGTGTATATTTACACACACACTCAGATTTTATTTTAGTCAGAATTTTACCATTTTATTTGTAATTGTGGAGTTAGATTGAATTTTACATCTCTCATAAAGGAGTAACACCAATTTTGCTTTTAAAATTCAAGTAGCATACTTAATATAGTAAGGGAAAGATTCCTACCTGCAGTTCTCTTTAATGCAACCTTTAGAAATAAAACATATACTGTACCATGTGCTAGTAAAGGAAGTATACTAAGGTAATATAAGAAGCAAATAATGTAAATAAAGGTTTTACTGTATGTATTGGTAGTCCATTCATAGGTGGTTCTTCTCCAGGGAATCTTCCTGACCCAGGGATGGAACCTGGGTCTCCTGCGTTGTAGGCAAATTCATTACCATCTGAGCCACTAGGAAAGCTCCATAGGTGATTAAAGATAGTAAACATAAAAATATAAATATGTTACATTGTTCTTCTTCCAAAACTCACACTTACTCTGTCGTCATACTAATTGAAAAGTCTCAGGAAATGTTCATCTTAGCTGTTTTGACTCTCCTGATCTTCGTACCCTGTGCATTCTATACTATAATTGTTATTTGATTAGGTGCCCTCACTAGATTGCTTTTTAGATGACAAGGATCATGTTTATCTTTTTATCTACCTAGAATGGTGCCTATTACTTTGGCAGACAATAACTGAATGAGTGAATGCCCATTTTCTATAATGAATTTGAAACTGGAGCTACAATTAATCACCTGAGGAAGCAGAATTTTAAATTGTGCGTGAAAGTGAAGTAGCTCAATCGTGTCCGACTCTTTCCCACCCCATGGACTGTAGCCTACCAGGCTCCTTCCTCCATGGGATTCTCCAGGCAAGAATACTGGAGTGGGTTGCCATTTCCTTCTCCAGGGGATCTTCCCGACCCAGGGATCAAACTGGGTCTCCCACATTGCAGGCAGACTCTTTAACATCTGAGCCACTAGGGAAGCAGAATTTTTAATTGTTCTTGCTGCTGCTAAGCTGCTAAGTCATTTCAGTCGTGTCCAACTCTATGCGACCCCATAGATGGCATCCCACCAGGCTCCCTTTTCCCTGGGATTCTCCAGGCAAGAACAAATGGAGTGGGTTGCCATTTCCTTCTCCAATGCATGAAAGTGAAAAGTGAAAGTGAAGTCTCTCAGTCGTGTCCCGACTCTTCGAGACCCCGTAGACTGCAGCCTGCCAGGCTTCTATTCTGCCTAAGGCAGTTTCAGCTAATGGCCTGAAAATCATCTCAGTTTTGATTGTGACTTTGTCTTTATGAAATCTTTTTTGAGTATTTGATTAATGATGCTTACAGTGTTGCTGTTACATTCTTAGAATATTGTGTCCACCTTTTCTGTCAGCAGATGTGGGAGCACACCATTTAACTTAATCATGACCACCATCAAAGCCAATATGTAACTTTCTTGTAAGCTTCTTTCAGTGGTTCAGCTGTGATAAAATATAGTCTTTGTTTCTTGACTGTAATGCATAATTAATTTTTTATGATGTCATTATGTTTACAGTGGAAAAGAAGAAGGAAACAATAACAGAGTCAGCTGGTCGACAACAAAAAAAGAAAATTGGTAAGATGAGTTATTGGTATATTCAATATTAAGGTTTTCTTGGAAAAATAAATTCTTAGATAATGAAAATATAAGAAATTTTTTTTGTTTTTTCAAAAAGTGTTTGGGTGCGCTGTCTTTGTTGCTGCACAGGCTTCTTTCTAGTTGCAGCAAGCAGGGGCAGGGGCTCCTCTCTAGTTGCAGTGTGTGGGCCTCTCATTGTGGTGGTTTCTCTTGTTGTGAAGCATGGGCTCTAGGGCATGGGGGCTTTTTTTTTTTAAATAAAGTTTTCAATAGTGATAACTCATGTTTGTATAGTTTTACAGTCTATAAGAGCACTTGCATACGTTATCTTGCATGCATGTGTGCTAAGTCACTTCAGTCATGTCCAACTCTGTGCGACCCTGTGGACTGCAGCCTGCCAGCCTCCTCTGTCCAAGGGATTCTCCAAGCAAGAATACTGGAGTGGGTTGTCATGCCCTCCTTCAGGGAATCTTCCTGACCCAGGAATCGAATCTGTGTCTCATGACTAACCTGCATTGGCAGTCAGGTTCTTTACTGCTAGTGCCGCCTGGGAAGCCTTGTACATTATCTTACTTGATTCTTTCTACGTTATTGTAGGACAAGTTCAAGCACTTCCTTATTTTTGCTCTTAGCTTTGAAATTTCAGTTTAGTAAAATGATGTTGACAATCATGGCTTTTGAACTTGGCTGAAGGTTCTTGGCATAGTTTGTGAAAGTGTTTTGTTTTTCTTATCTGAGATGATTATTTCCAGTTAAGTCTGAATTACATGTGTTTATTGAGCGACTGATCTGATTGTTGCCATGACTTCCTTACTGAGAATTGACTGGTGATGGAAACCCACCAGCACGTAGGAAATTTTCTGCTGAATAATTTTACCTACTCTGCGAAATAATTGTTTTTGGCTTTTCAGTGTAATTTGAATTTAATTACAGAATGTAATTCTGTTCCAAAAAGACAATTTATAAATGCTATATATAATTTGTGATCCACACAGTCAAAGGCTTTGGCATAGTCAATAAAGCAGAAATAGATGTTTTTCTGGAACTCTCTTGCTTTTTCCATGATCCAGCGGATGTTGGCAATTTGATCTCTGGTTCCTCTGCCTTTTCTAAAACCAGCTTGAACATCAGGAAGTTCACGGTTCACATATTGCTGAAGCCTGGCTTGGAGAATTTTGAGCATTACTTTACTAGCGTGTGAGATGAGTGCAATTGTTCGGTAGTTTGAGCACTCCTTGGCATTGCCTTTCTTTGAGATTGGGATGAAAACTGACCTTTTCCAATCTTGTGGCCACTGCTGAGTTTTCCAAATTTGCTGGCATATTGAGTGTAGCACTTTCACAGCATCATCATTCAGGACTTGGAATAGCTCCACTGGAATTCCATCACCTCCACTAGCTTTGTTTGTAGTGATGCTTTCTAAGGCCCATTTGACTTCACATTCCAAGACGTCTGGCTCTAGGTCAGTGATCACATCATGCCAAAGCCTTTGACTGTGTGGATCACAATAAACTATGGAAAATTCTGAAAGAGATGGGAATACCAGACCACCTGATCTGCCTCTTAAGAAATCTGTATGCAGGTCAGGAAGCAACAGTTAGAACTGGTCATGGAACAACAGACTGGTTCCAAATAGGAAAAGGAGTACGTCAAGGCTGCATATTGTCACCATGTTTATTTAACTTATATGCAGAGTACATCATGAGAAATGCTGGACTGGAAGAAACACAAGTTGGAATCAAGATTGCCGGGAGAAATATCAATAACCTCAGATATGCAGATGACACCACTCTTATGGCAGAAAGTGAAGAGGGGCTAAAAAGCCTCTTGATGAAAGTGAAAGTGGAGAGTGAAAGGGTTGGCTTAAAGCTCAACATTCAGAAAACGAAGATCATGGCATCTGGTCCCATCACTGCATGGGAAATAGATGGGGAAACAGTGGAAACAGTGTCAGACTTTGTTTTTCTGGGCTCCAAAATCACTGCAGATGGTGACTGCAGCCAAGAAATTAAAAGACGCTTGCTCCTTGGAAGGAAAGTTATGACCAACCTAGATAGCATATTCAAAAGCAGAGACATTACTTTGCCAACAAAGGTTCGCCTAGTCAAGGCTGTGGTCTTTCCTGTGGTCATGTATGGATGTGAGAGCTGGACTGTGAAGAAGGCTGAGCGCCGAAGAATTGATGCTTTTGAACTGTGGTGTTGGAGAAGACTCTTGAGAGTCCCTTGGACTGCAAGAAGATCCAACCAGTCCATTCTGAAGGAGATCAATCTTGGAATTTCTTTAGAAGGAATGATGCTAAAGCTGAAACTCCAGTATTTTGGCCACCTCATGCGAAGAGCTGACTCATTGGAGAAGACTCTGATGCTGGGAGGGATTGAGGGCAGGAGGAGAAGGGGACGACAGAGGATGAGATGGCTGGATGGCATCACTGACTCGATGGATGCGAGTCTGAGTGACCTCCGGGAGCTGGTGATGGACAGGGAGGCCTGGCGTGCTGCGGTTCATGGGGTCGCAAAGAGTCGGACACGACTGAGCGACTGATCTGATCTGATATATAATTTGTATTTGTACTTTATGATGCTTCCTGATTCTAAAATCAGGAAAAAAATTGTTGTGAAATTGTGTATTTGGATCAAAAACTATGTCTCTATACCTGGATCATTGCTGTTAAATCCTGGAAGATTACTCTACCAGGCTTGACTATACCAGTGTCCTTTACTAGTTATTATTGTTGTTTAATCACTAAGTTGAGTCTGATTCTGAAACCCCGTAGACTGTAGCCTGCTAGGCTTTTCTGTCCATGGAATTTCCCAGGCAAGAATACTGGAGTGGTTTGCCATTTCCTTCTCCGGGATCTTCCCGACCCAGAGACTGAACCTGCGTCTCCTGCATTGGGAGACGGATTCTTTACCACTGAGCCACCAGGGAAGCCCAGTTTCCTGTTATGGTTAAAGCTTCTCAACTTAGTGTAGGGATATTAGATGTGTTCTTAATGGCCTGATCATTCAGTTTCATGGCAAAATGCTATTGTACGTGTACTCTGTATGGGTATACCAGTGTACTACTCTGTATACCCAGTCACTCTGGGAGGTGTTGAAGCAGCAAAGTAGAAAAATAATTCTGTCTTTTAAGAGATCTAAAGAGGGAAAGCAAACAAATGCAGTGTAATACATATTTTTCAGAGATACATTCTGAGTGTCATAAAAGTAAAGAGAAAGGATATTCAAACCAATCTAGGGGATCAGGTTTTCTTGGAGATAATGCTTTAAGTTGAATCTCAAAGCTTTAGTGTGTATTAACTAAGTAAAAATATAGATAAATAAAATACTGGTCAGTTGGACCATCTGCAAAACCCTGAAGTAAGCCTTTACATATTTTTTAACTCTTTTGACAATGGCATGTGGTAGAGAACAGTGTTACTTCATTTTTAGTGATGAAAAAATTGAAGTTAAGTAACTTGCTCTTGGTCAGTCAGTGGTATGGTGCAATTAAGTCAGTGGTAGAGAAGGGATTTGAACCTGTACATTCATAACTTTAGAATCCACATTTTTAAGTCTTGTATATTCTTGGCAGGATAGGCATATGCAAAAGCATAGAGCGGTCAAATAGCAAGGTATATACCTGTAACTATACATAGTATACTATAACAAATTAAAAAAGGTATGTGTAACATGCAAGCAGACAAGCCTAGAGAAATGAGTAGTGCCTAGTCCATAAAGGTCCTTATACATTAAACTAAGGTAAGGAGGTTAACATATGTAGAAAGGAAATTAAACAGGTTTAAAATCACATTTTAAGGAAGACAAATCTGGCAATATTTGGAGGATAAACCAGAGAGGGGATCATTTTGGAGGTAGGGAAGTTATGAGATTTTTCAGGTATCCTTGGCATACAAATAGCATAGCAAGAACCTGAACAGTGGTACTGGGACTGGAGTAGGTGGTACATATTCAAAGAATTTAGGCAAGTAGATGTAACACAACTTGATGACCTTTTAGATGTAAAGTATGTAGAGAAAAATGAGTCTGGGAAGAAGCCTGGATTTCTGATTAGAACAAGAAATATTGGAAGAGTTGCAGATTAGGATAAGGAAGAAGAGAGGATGATTTCAGTTTTGAACATAGTGGATTTGTTGTGCCTGTGTGACAGACAATAGGGTGGAAATATTTGGTACACCATTGGATGTATGGTTTGGAGCTGGGAGAGAGGTAAAGGCTACAAATAGAGTTTCTTTATTTATTACTTTTAAAAGTTTATTTAGTTTTTGTCTGTGCTAGGTCTTCATTGCTATTCAAGGGCTTTCTCTAGTTGCAGCAAACACAGGCTACTCTTCATTGTGGTGCGCAGGCTTCTCATTGAGGTGACTTCTCTTACTGCAGAGCACAGGCTCTAGGCACACAGACTTCAGTGGTTGCAGTGCGCAGGCTCAGTGATTGTGACTTGAGGGGCTCTAGAGTGTAGGCTCAGTAGTTGTGGTGCATGTTCTGTGACATATGGGGTCTTCCTAGACCAGGAATTGAATATCGAACCCCAGTCCCCCACATTGGCTGGCAGATTCTTAACCAGTAGATCACCAGAGTTGTTATCGTTCAGTCACTAAATCGTGTCTGACTCTTTGTGACCCTGTGGACTGCAGCATGCCATGCTTCCCTGTCCTTCAGTATCTCCTGGAGTTTGCTCGAACTCTTGTCCATTCAGTCAGTGATACCATCCAACCATCTCATCCTCTGGACCACCAGGGAAGCACCTACAAATAGAGTTTAACATCATATGATTATAAATTGTAATTAGGTCCACAAACTAAGTGAGATCACACAGTGAGGCCATATAAAGTAAGAAAAGCAAAGGGCTGAGGATGGAGAGAGTCCTGAACCATAAACATTTAAGGAGTAGGAGAAGAAGTGGAACTCAAAAAAGTAATGCCAGAGCTGTTGGAAAAGAGTTGTGTCACAGAAGTTGAGGGGAGAATTTCAGGGGACAGGAAGGGTTAGAGGGTAGTTGTTAAATATCTAAGAGGCAAAACAAAGATATTAGTGGTTTAACAAGAATAATTTCAGTGGCATGGGATTTCCCTGCTGGTCCAATGATTAAGAATCTGCTTTCCAGTGTAGGAGGTGCAGGTTGGATCCCTGGTCTGATCACGGAGCTAGGATCCTACGTGCCATGGGACAACTAAGTCAACGCACCACAAATAAATATTTTTAAAAAGAGAATAGTTTCAGTGGCATTATAGGGGACAGAAGCCATATTGTATAGATAGGGAAATAATGCATGTGAGAAAGTGAAGACATTGAATATAGGCAGTTTATAGCTTTGTTATAGAGAGGATAGTAAGATATAACAATGGAAGGCACATTACCCCCTACCCTTACATTGACAGCACAGAATGTCTACACTCAAATTATTTCAAATTAATTTTACATGGGAGGTAACCTTGAATTGTTTGCTCACCAAAATGTCATCAGAATATAAAAGACATGATATTTATGAAGAGTTGCTTATCAAAATCTTATCAAAAGTTACAAGACACAGTATTTAATAGCAGTTACTTGAAGGGCAAACCTCCTATACATTCTGTAGATTTATAAAGTTTAGTCCTAAATTAAGCCAGGCTGTCATCACTACGAACAAAGCTAGTGGAGGTGATGGAATTCCAATTGAGCTATTTCAAATCCTAAAAGATGATGCTCTGAAAGTGCTGCACTCAGTATGCCAGCAAATTTGGAAAACTCAGCAGTAGCCACAGAACTGGAAAAGGTCAGTTTTCATTCCAATCCCAAAAAAAGGCAATACCAAAGAATGTTCAGACTACTGCACAATTACACTCATCTCACATGTTAATAAAGCAATGCTCAAAATTCTTCAAGCCAGGCTTCAACGGTACGTGAACCGTGAACTTCCAGATGTTCAAGCTGGGTTTAGAAAAGGCCCAGGAACCAGAGATCAAATTGCCAACATCCGCAGATCATCAAAAAAGCAATAGAGTTCCAGAAAAACATCTACTTTGGCTTTATTGACTATGCCAAAGCCTTTGACTGTGTGGACAAGAAGGAACTGTGGAAAATTCTTCAAGAGACAGGAATACCAGAACACTTGACCTGCCTCCTGAAAAATTTGTATGCAGGTTAGGAAGCAACAGTTAGAACTGGATTTGGAACAACAGACTGGTTCCAATTGGGAAAGGAGTATGTCAAGGCTGTATGTTGTCACTCTGATTATTAAACTTATATACAGAGTACATCATGTGAAATGCCAGATTGGATGAATGGATGAAGCATAAGCTGGAATCAGGATTGCACAGAGAAATACCGATAACCTCAGATATGCAGATGACACCACCATTATGGCAGAAAGCGAAGAAGAACTAAAGAGCCTCTTGATAAAAGTGAAAGAGGAGAGTGGAAAAGTTGGCTTAAAACTCAACATTCATAAAACTAAGATCATGGCATCCGGTCCCATCATTTCATGGCAAATAGATGGGGAAACAATGGAAATAGTGAGAGACTTTATTTTGGGGGACTCCAAAATCAATGCAGATGGTAACTGCAGCCATAAAATTAAAAGACGCTTACTCCTTGGAAGAAAAGCTATGACCAACCTAGACAGCATGTTAAAAAGCAGAGACATTACTTTGCCAACAAAGGTCCGTCTAGTCAAGGCTATGGTTTTTCCAGTGGTCATGTGTGGATGTGAGAGTTGGACTATAAAGAAAGGTGAGCACCGAAGAATTGATGCTTTTGACCTGTGGTGTTGGAGAAGACTCTTAAGAGTACCTTGGACTGCAAGGAGGTCCAACCAGTCAATCTTAAAGAAATCAGTTCTGACTATTCATTGGAAGGACTCATGCTGAAGCTGAAACTCCAATACTTTGGCCATCTGATGTGAAGAACCCACTCATTGAAAAAGACCCTGATACTGGGAAAGATTGAAGCCGGGAGGAGAAGGGGATGACAGAAGATGAGATGATTGGATGGCATCACCAACGTGATGGACGTGAGTTTGAGTAGGCTTTGGGAGTTGGTGTTGGACAGGGAAGCCTGGTGTGCTGCAGTCCATGGCATCGCAAAGAGTTGGACATGACTGAGTGACTGAACTGGCTGATGAGAAATCTTTAAACCTAAACTTGTATTATTTGGGCCCTTATAAAGTTGCTTCAACTGTATTTTGCCTTGACATTTTACTTTAGGTATGTCGTGAAAAACTCAGCCAGATTCAATTTTATTTTAGTAGTACTATGGATTGTTTCGGAGAAGGCAGTGGCACCCCACTCCAGTACTCTTGCCTGGAGAATCCCATGGGCAGAGGAGCCTGATGGGCTGCCGTCTATGGGGTTGCACAGAGTGAGACATGACTGAAGTGACTTAGCAGCAATAAGCATAGAGTCAGATTTGCTATTCATTTCCAGCAGCTTTATGAGACCATTAAATGCATTTCTGTCACTGACCCTATCTATCAATGTAATTTTATTATGTAACCCTTATTTTTCCTTTTCTCAGATTCCCCACTTGGGCTTCTTTTAAAAATTAAGTGTTTAGGGACTTCCGTGGTAGTCCAGTGGGCTCAGACTCTCCACTAAAACACAGGGGCCTTAGGCTCAGTCACTGGTCAGGGAGCTGAATCCTACTTGCCACTTGCTGCAACTAAAAGATCCCTCACACTGCAACTAAGACCCAGCACAGCCAAATAAATAAACATATATATATATACACACACACACACTGGGCTTCCCATTTGGCAGTAGTGGTAAAGAACCCACCTGCCAACACAGGAGACATAAGAGACACAAGTTTGATCCCTCGGTCAGGAAGATCCCCTGGAGGAGGGAATGGCTACCCACTCCAGTACTCTTGTCTGGAGAATCCTGCGGTCAGAGGAGCCTGGTGGGTTACAGTCCATAGGGTCGCAGAGAGTTGGACATGACTGAAGCGAGTTAGTATGCATCATACACACACACATAGTGATGAGGGGACTATAAAGAGTGATATTGCTGCTTTGAAAGAAGGGAGTTTTTAGTAAAAGGGGAACTGTCAGCAGATTCAGTGTTTCAGAGAATCAAAATGTCATTGATATCACTTAGGTGATGCTCTTAGATTATGGTCTTAGGTAGAGCCATTAATTTGAAACTGAGGTGTCTGAAGACTATATTTTTCATTCTTAATTTCAGGAGCAGATATTTTGGTTATTTTATGTTTCCCTCTCATAAAAGATAAACTACTTCTGATGTATTTTATTTAGCTCTTTGGCTATAGTAAGCTATCTCAAGTAATGAGGAATTTAAGGGTATATGTGATCAAGAACTCAGGAAAAGCTGAAGTAACTGGTTACAGGAAGGCAAGAACTGTGCAGACAGAGCAAGCCCTGTGATAAGCCAGACATTGCGCTCACTATAAATTTATAGTACCTTTCTCTCTTCTGGTATGCAGTGCTTCCTAGGATTTAATTTTTGCCTGCAGCTAACTTTGGCTTGTATCCTATTGTTCTTTCTATATAGTATTTTTCATACATGATCTCTAGGCCACCCATATCAGTTTTGCTTGAGATACTTGTTAAAATGAAGGGTTCTGAGTCTTTGTTGTTGTTCAGTTGCTCCAACTCCTTGTACTCCATGGACTGCAGCACGCCAGGCCTCCTTGTCCTTCACCATCTCCCAGAGCTTGCTCAAACTCATGTCCATTGAGTCGGTGATACCATCCAACTATCTCCTCCTCTGTCATCCCCTTCTCCTGCCTTCAGTCTTTCCCAGCATCAGGGTCTTTTCCAATGAGTTGGCTCTTCACATCAGGTGAACAGAATATTGAGTCTGAGTCTTACTCCTAGGTTTTACTGAATCAGGAGCTCTAATCCAGTGTCTAACACTGTATTGTCCACCTCATTAGAAGTGATTCAAGTGTATTCTTTTTAGTGGCTGAGTAATACTCCATGAAGCTTCGAGCTGGTGCACTGGGATGACCCAGAGGGATGGTATGGGGAGGGAGGTGGGAGGGGGGTTCAGGATTGGGAACCCATGGTGGATTCATGTTGATACATGGCAAAACCAATACAATATTGTAAAGTCATTAACCTCCAATTAAAATAAATAAATTTAAATTAAAAAAAAAACATAAAGGAGGCAGAGCCAAAAAAAAAAAAAAGACTGTATTGTCCAATTCTGCACCCTCTAGCTACCTTTGATGTTTAGATTTTAAATTAATTGAAATTAAATGAAGTTGAAATTTTAGGACCTCAATCACACGGGTCATATTTCATTGCTCAGTAGCTATATGTAGCTATATTGATAGCACAGATATAAGATATTTTTATAATTGTAGATAGTTCTTTAGAATAGTATTGCTTAAGGAATCAAGATTTTCCAAAGGAGGTGACATACGAACTGAGGCTTAAAAGTTGAGTTATAGGCTAGCCAGGAAAGGATTTGATGGGATAAGATGAAATAGTCTAGGTAGAAGTAGGGTAGTCAGTCATTCCAATTTGTTTAACCCAAGGAGTTTCTTGGGATGTGAGATTTTCAGAGCTAAAACTGAAACAATCTAGGAAAGCTGGGACACTTGGTCACCCAAGGTCAAAGGAACTTTATGCACAAAGATGCTGAATCAAGAGAAAATCATCATATATAAAGGAACTTTGGTGATGTAAGAACATAAAAATTTATGGGAGTGGTCAGAAATGTGGCTTCAGAAGGAAACAAGAGCCAGAATCAGGACTTGCAAGTGATATTGAAACATCATCTTGGGACTCCTCTGGTGGTCCAGTTCTACTGGACTCTGCACTTCCACTGCAGGGGATAAGGGTTTTATCCCTGGTCAGAGAACTAAGATCTCACATGCTGCATGACACAGCCCCCTCCCCCCAAAAGAGAAAGAAATAAACATGATCTTATAGGGATAAAAATCCAGGGAAGAATTTTAAGCTAGAGAGTATTATGATCTTGTTCAGTTTGCCTTTTCGGTAGATCTGGTATGCATTTATGTGGAACGTGAATTTGAGGAGACAAGTTTGGAGACCGTGAGGTCTGTTAGGAGGTTTGAAAGTAATACAGGTAAGAGATGTTGGAAACCCTAACTAAGGAAGTGATAGTGAGGAGGGGAGGCGGTAGATTTCATAAGTTTTTATGAGGTATTATTAATAGAACTGGGTGTTTGATTCAAGATAGAGTAGGAAGTCAAGGATGTGCAGGTTTCTAGCACAGATGACAGATGCTTTTCTACACCTTCCTTTTCATGTCTCAGTGGCAGTCCTTTTCCACTTGTACTTGTTCTTTGCCTGTTTAACTTCTAGTCATCTCTTACCCCAGTCCTCAAACCCCCAGTTTTAAAAATGTCTTATTATATTGTAGGAGAGCTGCTCAATAGAAAAGGAGCTCTAGCCCTCGAGATACACCTTAGCTCCATCCCGTTTAGTTCATTTTCTTCCATATATCTTCACCTTCAACTCTTTCCTGCCTGTATCCTTTCCTCCATGGAGAACAAACTGGGTAGGAATTGTTTAAGACAAGGAGTCATATATTCATCTCACCCATGCATTGTTTGAAAACTGCAGTCCAGCCTGCAGTTCCTGTAGGCCTGTTTTTCTTCCTTCCTTTCTTTTACCTGCCTGAACTTGCCAGCCCTCATAGCACTGTAATATATTTCAATTGTATTTTTTTTATTTTAGAGGGTTTTTTTATATTTTATTTCATTTTTATTCTTGTGAGGGTATGAATTGGTGTGTGTTTTGATCATTCATTTATCCCTAGTACCCAGAAAAGTGCTTGGCATGTAGTAGGTAATCAATAAGTATTTGTTGAGTGAATTAATCCTGATGATAAAAATACATGATCAAAGAAAGCAGTAGCATGGTATATATAGAGATCATTGGATTGGAGGTTGGGAAACTTGGATTCTAGTGCTGGCTTTGCCATAAAATGCCTGTATGGGCTCTGAGAAGTCACTTCGCCTTTGCTGGACCACAGTTTCTTTATAGGCAAAGCAATAAAGTCCAATATGTTGATGGAAAACTCAGCAATGGCCACAGGACTAGAAAAAGTCAGTTTTCATTCCAGTCCCAAAGAAGGGCAGTACTAAAAAATGTTCAGGCTACTGTGCAATTGCTCTCATTTCACATGCTAGCCAGATAATGCTCAAAATCCTTCAAGCTAGGCTCCAGCAGTACATGAACCGAGAACTTCTAGATGTACAAGCTGGATTTAGAAAAGGCAGAGGTATTTCTACCAGCGATCATATTGCCAACATCCGTTGGATTGTAGAAAAAAATAAGAGAATTCCAGAAAAACATCTACTTCTGCTTCATTAACTACATTAAAGACTTTTACTGTGTGGATCACAACAAACTGGAAAATTCTTCAAGAGACAGGAATACCAGACCACCATACCTGTCTCTTGAGAAACCTATATTCAGGACAAGAAGCAATAGTTAGAACTGGATATAGAACAACAGACTGGTTCATAATGGGAAAGGAGCACCTCAAGACCGTATATTGTCACCCTGCTTATTTAACTTATATGCAGAGTACATCATGTGAAATGCCGGGCCAGATGACTCACAAGCTGGAATCAAAGATTTCTGGGAGAGTTATCAACGACTTCAGATATGCAGATGATACTACCCAAATGGCAGGAAACAAAGAGGAACTAAAGAGCCTCTTAAAAAGTAAAAAAGTAAAAGTAAAAAGTCACTCAGTCGTGTCCGACTCTTTGCGACCCTGTGGACTATAGCCTATCAGGCTCCTCCGTCTATGGGATTCTCCAGGTAAGGATACTGGAGTGGGTTGCCATTTCCTTCTCCAGGAAAGAGCCTCTTGATGAAGGTGAAAGAGGGGAGTGAAAAAGCAAGATTAAAACTCAACATTCCAAGAAACTAAGATCATGGTATCTGGTCCCATCATTTTATGACAAATTGATGGGGAAACAATGGAAATAGTGACAGATTTTCTTTTCTTGGTCTCCAAAATCTCTGCAGATGGTGACTGCAGCCATGAAATTAAAAAAAAAAAAAAACAAAAAAACAAAAAACTTGCTTCTTGGAAAAAAGACTATGACAAACCTAGGCTTTATATTGAAAAGCAGAGATAGCACTTTGCCGACAAAGGTCCATATAGTCAAAGCTATGGTTTTTCCAGTGGTCATGCTTGGATATAAGAGTTGGACCATAAAGAAGGCTGAGAGCTAAAGCTTTGATGCTTTCAGATTGTGGTGCTTCTCAAGAGAAGACTCTTGAGAATCCCTTGGACAGCAAGGAGATCAAACCAGTCAATCCTAAGAGATATCAGCCCTCAACATTCATTAGAAAGACTGATGCTTAAGCTGAAGCTCCAGTAGTTTGGCCACCGGATATGAAGAGCTGACTCATTGGACAAGACCCTGATGTTGGGAAAGATTGAGGGCAAGAGAAGGAGGGGATGACAGAAAGATGAGATGGTTGGATGCCATCACTAACTCAACATGAATTTGAGCAAACTCCAGGAGGTAGTGGAAACCTGATGTGCTGCAGTTCATGGGGTTGCAAAAAATGGTACACAACTTAGCAACTGAACAACAACAGTGTTCATGGGATACACTAGATGAGAGCATTAATGTGTAGCTGAAACTTCTTTAGCAGTTTAGATTTTGTGTATATAACCATTTTTCTTGAAATATATGTCAAATTTCCTAGCTTTCCAAGCAACTTAAGTATGAAAGTTGCTTATTTTTAGCTTCATTTGACTGTAAGATGAAACAAGCTGAACCTAACTTTATCTTAATTGGCTTTTAATTTTTAGATGCTGTGCTCTCTTAAACTGAAAAGGGGGAAAGAAACTTGAGATGGATAATTAATATTTCAGAGAAGGCAATGGCACCCCACTCCAGTACTCTTTGCTGGAAAATCCCATGGATGGAGGAGTCCATCCTGGACTGGAAGGCTGCAGTCCATGGGATCGCTAAGGGTCGGACTCGACTGAGCGACTTCACTTTCACTTTTCACTTTCATGCATTGGAGAAGGAAATGGCAACCACTCCAGTATTCTTGCCTGGAGAATCCCAGGGACGGGGGAGCCTGATGGACATGGGGTCGCACAGAGTCGGACACAACTGAAGTGACTTAGCAATTAATATTTGAAATCTAAGTACAGTCATTATGATTATACCTCCCATTGATGTAATAATAAGATTATATCTTAATGTACAGTTGAAATACTTAATACCAGAGGTAATTTTTAAAATTAAACTTTAAAGATTTTTATTTATTTAAATTGAACTATTTTAGTGCTCTCCTGCATTTGAATTTTCTGTTAATACAAAGTATATAGTATTCCAAGTATTCAGCTTATCTTATTAAGTGATAACTGAGACAGAAGCATTGCTGTAGTCACCAGTCAGTGACAGTTTAACATCTGCTTCTTGCTCAGCGCTGTGTATATTAACCAGTTCATTAATTCCTTGCAGAGCGGCAAGAAGAGAAACTGAAGAATAACAACAGAGATCTGTCAATGGTAAGAGTCCTAAATATAACTTCATGATAAACCACATGTTTTTCAGCAAAAGACCATGATTTGCATCAAGTACGTTGAACTTACCTTTTCAGAAATGTATAGTTATGCATGCTATAAATAATATAATGGATGTTCCTAGACCAAATAGAAGTGAAAATGTGCTATAGGGCTGAAGCTTCATGTTGGCAACATGAATAGCTTCTTTTTTAAGAATGTCTTGAGGTCACAACTTTCTCATTTTCACAGTTTTTTTTTAGCTTCTCCCTTATGTTTTCAAATGAAGTCACTTATTTTCTTTTTCTTCCTTATGTTATTACTGAATCTTTGGCTTTTGGTGACCTGGTAATCCCATCATAAGAGTTGGAACATCATAGATGGCCTTTATTCTTTAAGAGGCCTTTTCTTCTGAAGGTCAGCCATATCGTAAAGTGTAAGGAAAAGTGATTTTATTAGCCATTTACTCATTATTTATAAAGAGTAGAGTTTGTTCAAGCATATCTTTCTGAGGCATAGGTAGGCGAATTATATGGCTTGGCTAATTTTTCTGCCTAATTTCTGTATATTTAACACAAGACACCTAAACTGTGCAACAGTTATCATTTGCTTACTGAGAGACCTTTGCTATATTATTTTATCTTCTGTTTCTTAAAACTCTTTTTTTTTTTTAAAATAATCATTTATTTGTTCGTTTATTTGGCTGTCAGATCTTAGTTTGCATCACATGGGATCTTTCATTGCATCACAGACTCTCTAGTTGTTGCAGGCAGGCTTAGTTGCTCCGTGGCATGTGGTATCTTAATTCCCACCCAGGGATTGAACCTGCGTCCCCTGCATTGCAAGGTGGATTCTTAACTACTGGACCATTAGAGCAGTGCCTTGAAATTCTTTTTAAGAAAGATCATAATTTAGAAGTATATTTTTTTGAAAAAACTTTTCTGTTGTCATAGTTATTCCATGTTCAAGAGACCAAATTTGAAAACTGCAGAAAGAAGAGATAAAAATTTCTGATAAACTGTTAGTCATGTCTTTATGATCTTTTGTTTATTTATACTTTTATGGCACGTGTAATTAAGAAAGTAGCTAGCCTCAAGAAAAAAAATACCTTATATACTTGAACATGTAACCATTTTTTTACTTGATCGAGAGGTAGAGGTTAGTAGTCCCAGGCTGGTGTGGCAGCACAATAGTGTCACTAAAGACTCCAGTTAGCCTTCCTTAGCTTATGGTGGTTTGGTTGTTTGATGTTGCTTTACTGTCAGGAATTACGTTCTTCGTTCCAGACAGGAAGTATGGGCAGAAGGCCTAAAAGGATGCTAGCCAAGTTTGCCCCTTTTAAAAGTTCTGGTTAGTATTTGTACTTGTCACTCGTTGGCCAAAATAAGTCATATGGGCACTCCAGTACGGTTCATCAGAAGGTGACAAGGAGAAGAAGCCTTGGAGGTGGAGGGTGGGTTAGACAACACAGTTTTTTGCCAAGGAGCACCTTTTAAAAATGATATGATATCAAAATTTGGGGGGATATGCTTTAGTAGTGGATTTCCTTTAGTGCAAAGTGACAATTTGTTGATCTCCTTACAGGTTCGAATGAAATCCATGTTTGCAATTGGCTTTTGTTTTACTGCCTTAATGGGAATGTTTAATTCCATGTGAGTATCCTTTTATATGGCTTTATCTAACTGGCTCTGTGTGGACAATTAACTTTTTTGTAATATTTTGATATTTAATATTTACAGAAAAGTTATAGGACTAGTATATCCATTAACCAGGTTCACAATTGTTAACATTTTTCCTCATTTGCTTTCTTTTTTCTATTTCTCTAGATCATAAATATTTGTGCTTATTCATATATTATTTGTATATTTTTCTGAATCTTTCAGAAGTTTGATGTGGATTTCATGCCCCTTTATTCATAACTACTAAAAGTATGTGTTACCTAAGAACATGGACATTCTCTTGTCCTCAATCCAGTTGTCAAAATTCAGGGAAATTTAATTTTGTTAGAATACAGTTATATGGTAACTTTTTCACCCTCTTAATTTTGAAGATATCTTATGTATAAAGCGAAGACTAAGCTATTATGAGGCCTCTAAAAAGAGTTTAGTATGTCCCTTGAGTTTTTGAGTTCCTTACAAGCTAACTGCTTCCAAATGAAGGTAGTCGGTCATTCAGAAATATTTTGACTCTTAAAATAATCTTTATAACTATAATCTTGTTTAACGATAAGGTAAGTTACTGTTTTCTAAACATTCATTGCAGGCTTGAATGAATATGGGACTGATTTTGACAGAAGCTGGGAAAATAGCCAAAGATGACAAGCAGTCATTTATTACCTTTGAAAGCTCACCTGAGCTATCCCACATGTACTAGGATTGTCCTCTTACTCTTCCTTCTCTGTGCCCCCTCCCTGCTTCATTTGTGTCTCTCTCTTCCCTTGTACTCATCCCCCCAATGCTAGTCTGTTCTCTTCACACCTGTTAAGTGCCTACTTTGTGCCAGGAATTGTGCTAGGTATCAGAATATAACAAATAAGATGTGTTCCTTGCCCTCAATAGTATCAAAATTTTATGGAAAGAAAATCAATACATAAATCAATACATTAATGGATGTTCTCAGACATATGTGTGTGTGAAGTATAGTGGCGGGAGGCGGGGGGGTACAGAAGGGACTGGTTAGGTGAGAGACCAAAGGGAATGTCCAAAATTATTTCAATACAAAATTTCCACTTAACTAGTGATTTTGAAAAGGATCTTTGGAAGATTAAATAACTTGCCCATAGTTATGAAGTCTCATAATTTCTAACTTATGAGAAAGTTAGAAAGTCTCATAATTTCTAACTTAATAGAAATTAGAAGTCTCATAATTTCTAACTTATAGAAATATAAGTCTCATTATTATAGAAGTCTCATAATTTCTAACTTATAACTCAAATATCAGTATTCTTTTTTCACTGCTATGCTTTCTCTTCTTTCTTGGATATATTTCACCATGGATCACCAGTCAAACCAAACACTGAAAGATTTTATAGTAAACTAGCAAGCTTAAGGTTATGACCAATCCAGACAGCATGTTAAAAAGCAGAGACATTACTTTGCCAACAAAGGTCTGTCTAGTCAAGGCTATGGGTTTTCCAGTGATCATGTGTGGATGTGAGTTGGACTATAAAGAAAGCTGAATGGTAAAGAATTGATGCTTTTGAACTGTGGTGTTGGAGAAGACTCTTGAGAGTCCCTTGGACTGCAAGGAGATCCAACCAGTCCATCCTAAAAGAGATTAGTCCTGGATGTTCATTGGAAGGACTGATGTTGAAGCTGAAACTTCAATACTTGGGCTGCCTAATGCGAAGAGCTGACTCATTTGAAAAGACTCTGATGCTGGGAAAGATTGAAGGTGGGAGGAGAAGGGGACGACAGAGGATGAGATGGTTGGATGGCATCACCAACTCAATGGACATGGGTTTGGGTGGACTCTGGGAGTTGGTGAT
This sequence comes from Tragelaphus eurycerus, assembly GCA_935064755.1. Taxonomy (NCBI): domain Eukaryota; kingdom Metazoa; phylum Chordata; class Mammalia; order Artiodactyla; family Bovidae; genus Tragelaphus; species Tragelaphus eurycerus. The sequence continues at coordinate 5,357,230 of CAKXYN010000095.1, read as the reverse complement.
GGACAGGGAGGCCTGGCGTGCTGTGGTTCATGGGATCGCAGAGTCGGACACGACTGAGCGACTGAACTGAACTGAACTGAGCAAGCCTAACTAATAAGTTAACTAGTAAGCTGTATGGATCACAACAAACTGGAAAATTCTTAAAGAGATGGGAATATCAGACCATCTTACCTGACTCCTGAAAAGCCTGTATGCAGGTCAAGAAGCAACAGTTAGAACCAGACATGGAACAATGGGCTGGTTCAAAATTGGGAAAGGAGTACATCAAGGCTGTATATTGTCACCCTGCTTATTTAACTTATATGCAGAGTACATCATGCAAAATGCTGGATGATTCACAAGCTAGAATCAAGATTGCCAGGAGAAATATCAATAACTTCAGATATGCAGATGACACCACCCTTATGACAGAAAACCGGAACTAAAGAGCCTCTTGATGAAGGTAAAAGAGGAGAGTGAAAAAGCTGACTTAGAAGTCAGCATTCAGAAAGCTAATATCATGGCATCTGGTCTCATCACTTCATGGCAAATAGATGGGGAAACAATGGAAACAGTGATACTTCAGATAGTGAATACAGGCATCTTTTAAGAAATTAAAAGATGCTTCCTCTTAGGAAGAGAAGACAAACCTAGACAATATGTTAAAAAGCAGAAACATTTCTTTGCTAATAAAGTTCTATATAGTCAAAGCTGTGGTTTTTCCAGTGGTCATGTATGGATGTGGGAGTTGAACCATAAAGGTGGCTGAGTGCAAGAAGAATCGATACTTTTGAAATGTGGTGTTGGAGAAGACTCTTGAGAGTGAGTCCCTTGCACTTCAAGGAGATCAAACCAGTCAATCCTAAAAGAAATCACTACTGAATATTCTTTGGAATCACATGAATATAATGCTATATTATAATTATATGATTCCCTTTCTTAATGTTATTTGTGAACAAACTGGTGTGAAAGGCTGCTCTGTGGAAAGGAGAGGTGGGAACCTCAGGGTTCCTCTCCTGTTCTGACATGTTCTAGTGGCGTGTATGCCGTTTGTAACAGGGAGTCAGGTCTCGACTTGTGTTCTTTTTTATGGCTGAGTAATATTCCACTGTATATATGTGCCAAATCTTCTTTATACATTCATATATCAGTAAACATCTAGGTTGTTTCTATGCAAGGGTACATGTGTCTTTTAGAATTGTGGTTTTCTCAGGGTATATGCTCAGTAGTGGGATTTCAGGGTCATATGGTAGTTCTGTTTTTAGTTTTTTAAGGAACCTTGTACTGTTCTCCATAATGACTGTATCAGTTTACATTCCCGCCAACAGTGCAGGAGGGTTCCCTTTTCTCCGTGTCCTCTTCAACATTTATTTTTTGTAGATTTTTTGATGGTGGCCGTTCTGACTGGTGTAAAGTGATACCACGTTGTAGTTTTGGTTTGTATTTCTCAAATAGTTACTGTTATAGAGCATCCTTTCAGGTATTTACTGCCATGTATATGTCTTTTTTGGAGAAATATCTGTTTAGGTCTACTGCCCACTTTTTGATTGGGCTATTTGTTTTCTTGATATTGAGCTGTATGAGCTGCTTATATATTCTGGAGATTAATCTTTGTCAGTTGTTTCATTTGCAGTTATTTTTGAGGGTTGTCTTTTAATCTTGTATATTGTTTCCTTTACTGTGCAGAAGCTTTTAAGTTTCATTAGGTCCCACTTGTTTATTTTTATTTCCATTACTAGGAGATGGGTCAAAGGGGATCTTCCTGTGATTTATGTCAGAGTGTATTGCGTACATTTTCCTCTAAGAGTTTTATAGTTTCTGGACTTACATTTTTTAATCCATTTTGACTTTATTTATGTGTATGGTGATAGGAAGTGTTCTAGTTTCATTCTTTTAGATGTAGCTGTCCATTTTTCCCTAATTGAAGAGGCTGTCTTTTATCCATTTTATTTACTTGCCTCTTTTGTCCAAGATAAGGTGCCCAGAGGTGCCTGGGTTTATCTCTGGGCTTTCTGTCTTGTTCCATTGGTCTGTATATCTGTTTTTGTGCCAGTACTATACTGTCTAGATGACTGTAGCTTTGTAGTAAAGTCTCAAGTCAGGAAAGTTGATTCCTCCAGCTCCATTTTTCATTATCAAGATTTCTTTGACTATTCAGGATCTTTTGTGTTTCCATACATCAGCAGTGGCCACAGACTGGAAAAGGTCAGTTTTCATTATAATCCCAAAGAAGAGCAGTGGCCAAGAATGTTCCAACTACCGCACATTTGCACTCATTTCACCTGCTAACAAGATAATGCTCAGAATGCTTGAAGGATTTTGAAGGCTTGAGTAGTACGTAAACCGAGAACTTCCAAATGTACAAGCTGGATTTAGAAAACCCAGAGGAACTAGAGATCAAATTGCCAACATCCATTGGATCATTAAAAAAGCAAGAGAATTCCAGAAAAACATCTACTTCTGCTTTGTTGACTATGTTAAAGACTTACTTGTGGATCATGACAAACTATGGAAAATTCTTAAAGAGATAGGAATACTAGACCACCTTACCTGCTTCCTGAGAAACCTATGTGCAGGACAAGAAGCAACAATTAGAACTGAACATGGAGCAACGGACTGGTTCCAGATTGGGAAAGGAGTATGTCAAGGCTGTATATTGTCACCCTATTTATTTAACTTATATGCATAGTACATCATGTGAAATGCCAGCTGGATAACTTACAAGCTGGAATCAAGATTGCTGGGAGAAATAGCAACAACCTGAGATATGCAGATGATACTACCCAAATGGCAAAAAGCAAAGAGTAACCAAAGAGCTCCTTGATGAAGGTGAAAGAAGAGAGTGAAAAAGCAGGGTTAAAACTCAGCATTCGTAAAATCATGACATCCAGCGCCATCATTTCATGGCAAATAGATGGGAGAAAATGGAAACAGTGAGAGACTTTATTCCTAAGATCACGACATCCGGCACCATCACTTCGTGGCAAATAGATGGGAGAAAATGGAAACAGTGAGAGACTTTATTCCTAAGATCACGACATCCTGTGCCATCACTTCATGGCAAATAGATGGGAGAAAATGGAAACAGTGAGAGACTTTATTTTCTTGGGCTCCAAAATCACTGTGGCTGGTGACTACAGCCATGAAATTAAAAAATGTTTGCTCCTTAGAAGTAAAGCTATAGTAAACCTAGACAGAGTATTACAAGGCAGAGACATCACTTTGCCAACGAAGGTCCATATAGTCAAAGCTATGGTTTTTCCAGTAGTCAAGTACGGATGTGAGAGTTGGACTGTAGAGAAGGCTGAATGTGGAAGAATTGATGCTTTCGAACTGTTGTGCTGAAGAAGACTCTTGAGACTCCCTTGGACATCAAGGAGATCAAAAGATCAAACCACTCAATCCTAAAGTAAATCAACACTGAACATTTGTTAGAAAGACTGATGCTGAAGCTGAAGCTGCAGTAGTTTGGCCACCTGATGCGAAGAGCTGACTCATTGGAAAAGACCCTGATGCTGGGGAAGATGGAAGGCAGGAGGAGAAGAGGATGACAGAGGATGAGATGGTTGGATGGCATCACCAACTCCATGCACACGGGTTTGGGTGTACTCCAGGAGTTGGTGATGGACAGGGAGGCCTGGCGTGCTGTGGTTCATGGGGTTGCAAAGAGTCAGACACAACTAAGCGACTGAACTGAACTGAACTGACACTCCAAACAATGAGAGTTTTACTTCTTTTCCTATCTATATTCCTTTTATTTCTTTTTCTTCTCTGATTGCCATAGTTAGGACTTCCAAAACTATGTTGACAAATAGTGATGAGAGAGGGCACCCTTGTCTTTTTCCTGATCTTAGGAGAAATGCTTTCAGATTTTCACCATTGGGAATAATGTTTGCTGTGCATTTGTTGTATACAGCCTTTAGTATTTTGAGATAGAATCCTTCCAGGCCTAATCTAAAAAGAATTTTTTTTAAATCGTAAATGGTTGTTGAATTCTGTTGAAAGCTTTCTCTGCATCTGTTGAGATGATCGTATGGTTTTTATCTTTCAGTTTGTTAATATGGTGTATCACATTGATTGATTTGCATATATTGAAGAATCCTTGCATACCTGGGGTAAACCCCACTTGATCCTGGTGTATGATCCTTTTAATCTATTGTTGGATTCTGTTTGCTAGAATTTTGTTGAAGATTTTTGCATCTATTTTCATAGTGGCCTATTGTTTTCTTTTTTGGTGGTATTTTTGTCTTGTTTTAGTATCAGGGTGATGGTGGCCTCATAGAATGAATTTGGGAGTTTTCCTTCCTCTGCAGTTTTCTGGAAGAGTTTGAGCAAGATAGATGTTAGCCCTTCTCTAAATGTTTGGTAGAATTCACCTGTGAAGCCATCTGGCTCTGGGCTTTTGTTTGTTGGAAGATTTTTTATTATGGTTTCCATTTCAGTGCTTATGATTGGTCTATTTATGATTTCTGTTTCTTCTGAGTTCAGTTTTGGAAGGTTGTACTTTTCTAAGAACTTGTCCATTTCTTCCAGGTTGTCCGTTTTATTGGCATATAGTTGTTCTTAGTAGCCTCTTATGATCCTTTGTATTTCTACATTGTCTTTTGTAACATCTCCTTTTTCTTTTTTTTTAATAATTTATTTTTTAACTTTACAATATTGTATTGGTTTTGCCATATATCAACATGCATCCACAACAGGTATACATGTGTTCCCCATCCTGAACCCTCCTCCCTTGTCCCTCCCCGTACCAACCCTCTGGGTCTTCCCAGTACACCAGCCCCAAGCATCCAGTATCGTGCATCAAACCTGGACTGGCGACTCGTTTCATATATGATATTATACATGTTTCAATGCCATTCTCCCAAGTCATCCCACCCTCTCCCTCTCCCACCGAGTCCAAAAGACTGTTCTATACATCAGTGTCTCTTTTGCTGTCTTGTATACAGTGTCAGACTTTATTTTTCTGGGCTCCAAAATCACTGCAGATGGTGACTGCAGCCATGAAATTAAGAGATGCTTACTCCTTGGAATGGCACCCCACTCCAGTTCTCTTGCCTGGAAAATCCCATGGATGGATGAGCCTGGTAGGCTGCGGTCCATGGAGTCGCTGAGAGTTGGATATGACCGAGCGACTTCACTTTGACTTTTCACTTTCATGCATTGGAGAAGGAAATGGCAACCCACTCCAGTGTTCTTGCCTGGAGAATCCCAGAGACGGGGAAGCCTGGTGGGCTACTGTCTGTGGGGTCACACAGAGTCGGACACGACTGAGTGATACATCATCATCATCATCATACTCCTTGGAAGGAGAGTTATGACCAACCTAGATCACATATTCAAAAGCAGAGACATTACTTTGCCAACAAAGGTTCGCCTAGTCAAGGCTATGGTCTTTCCTGTGGTCATGTATGGATGTGAGAGCTGGACTGTGAAGAAGGCTGAGCACCGAAGAATTGATGCTTTTGAACTGTGGTGTTGGAGAAGACCCTTGAGAGTCCCTTGGACTGCAAGGAGATCCAACCAGTCCATTCTGAAGGAGATCAGCCCTGGGATTTCTTTGGAAGGAATGATGCTAAAGCTGAAACTCCAGTATTTTGGCCACCTCGTGCGAAGAGTTGACTCATTGGAGAAGACTCTGATGCTGGGAGGGACTGGGGGCAGGAGGAGAAGGGGACGACAGAGGATGAGATGGCTGGATGGCATCACTGACTCGATGGATGTGAGTCTGAGTGACCTCTGGGAGTTGGTGATGGACAGGGAGGCCTGGCGTGCTACAGTTCATGGGGTCACAAAGAGTCAGACACGACTGAGCTACTGATCTGATCTGATCTGATACAGGGTTATTGTTACCATCTTTCTAAATTCCATATATATGTGTTGGTATACTGTATTGGTGTTTTTCTTTCTGGCTTACTTCACCCTGTATAATAGGCTCCAGTTTCATCCACTTCATTAGAACTGATTCAAATGCATTCTTTTTAATGGCTGAATAATACTCCATTGTGTACATATACCACAGCTTTCTTATCCATTCTTCTGCTGATGGGCGTCTAGGTTGCTTCCATGTCCTGGCTATTATAAACAGTACTGCAGTGAACATTGGGGTACACGTGTCTCTTTCAATTCTGGTTTCCTCAGTGTGTATGCTTAGCAGTGGGATTGCTGGGTATAAGGCAGTTCTATTTCCAGTTTTTTAAGAAATGGCCACACTGTTCTCCATAGTGGCTGTACTAGTTTGCATTCCCACCAACAGTGTAAGAGGGTTCCCTTTTCTCCACACCCTCTCCAGCATTTATTGCTTGTAGACTTTTGGATTGCAGCCATTCTGACTGGTGAGAAATGGTACCTCATAGTGGTTTTGCTTTGCATTTCTCTGATAATGAGTGATGTTGAGCATCTTTTCATGTGTTTGTTAGCCATCTGTATGTCTTCTTTGGAGAAATGTCTATTTAGTTCTTTTGCTCATTTTTTGATTGGGTCATTCATTTTTCTGGAATTGAGCTGTAGGAGTTGCTTGTATATTTTTGAGATTAGTTGTTTGTCAGTTGCTTCATTTGCTATTATTTTCTCCCATTCTGAAGGCTGTCTTTTCACCTTGCTTATAGTTTCCTTTGTTGTATAGAGGTTTTTAAGTTTAATTAGGTCCCATTTGTTTATTTTTGCTTTTATTTCCAATATTCTGGGAGGTGGGTCATAGAGGATCCTGCTGTGATGTATGTCGGAGAGTGTTTTGCCTATGTTCTCCTCGAGGAGTTTTATAGTTTCTGATCTTTCGTTTAGATCTTTAATCCATTTTGAGTTTATTTTTGTGTATGGTGTTAGAAAGTATTCTAGTTTCATTCTTTTACAAGTGGTTGACCAGTTTTCCCAGCACGACTTGTTGAAGAGATTGTCTTTGATCCATTGTATATTTTTGCCTCCTTTGTCAAAGATAAGGTGTCCATATGTGTGTGGATTTATCTCTGGGCTTTCTATTTTGTTCCATTGATCTATATTTCTGTCTTTGTGCCAGTACCATACTGTCCTGATGACTGTGGCATCATAGTAGAGCCTGAAGTCAGGCAGGTTGATTCCTCCAGTTCCATCCTTCTTTCTCAAGATTGCTTTGGCTATTCGAGGTTTTTTGTATTTCCATACAAATTGTGAAATTATTTGTTCTAGCTCTGTGAAGAATACCATTGGTAGCTTGATAGGGATTGCATTGAATCTATAAATTGCTTTGGGTAGTATACTCATTTTCACTATGTTGATTCTTCCAATCCATGAATATGGTATATTTCTCCATCTATTAGTGTCCTCTTTGATTTCTTTCACCAGTGTTGTATAGTTTTCTATATAGGTCTTTAGTTTCTTTAGGTAGATATAGTCCTAAGTATTTTATTCTTTTCATTGCATTGGTGAATGGAATTGTTTCCTTAATTTCTCTATTTTCTCATTATTAGTGTACAGGAATGCAAGGGATTTCTGTGTGTTTATTTTATATCCTGCAACCTTACTGTATTCATTGATTAGTTCTAGTAATTTTCTGGTGGCGTCTTTAGGGTTTTCTATGTAGAGGATCATGTCATCTGCAAACAGTGAGAGTTTTACTTCTTCTTTTCCAATTTGGATTCCTTTTATTTCTTTTTCTGCTCTGATTGCTGTGGCCAAAACTTCCAAAACTATGTTGAATAGTAGTGGTGAAAGTGGGCACTCATCTTGTTTCTGACTTTAGGGGAAATGCTTTCAATTTTTCACCATTGAGGATAATGTTTGGTGGGGGTTTGTCATATATCAGATCAGATCAGTCGCTTAGTCGTGTCCGACTCTTCGCGACCCCATGAACTGAAGCACGCCAGGCCTCCCTGTCCATCATCAACTCCCGGAGGTCACTCACATTTACATCCATCGAGTCAGTGATGCCATCCAGCCATCTCATCCTCTGTCGTCCCCTTCTCCTCCTGCCCTCAATCCCTCCCAGCATCAGAGTCTTCTCCAATGAGTCAACTCTTCGCATGAGGTGGCCAAAATACTGGAGTTTCAGCTTTAGCATCATTCCTTCCAAAGAAATCCCAGGGCTGATCTCCTTCAGAATGGACTGGTTGGATCTCCTTGCAGTCCAAGGGACTCTCAAGGGTCTTCTCCAACACCACAGTTCAAAAGCATCAATTCTTCGGTGCTCAGCCTTCTTCACAGTCCAGCTCTCACATCCATACATGACCACAGGAAAGACCATAGCCTTGACTAGGCGAACCTTTGTTGGCAAAGTGATGTCTCTGCTTTTGAATATGCTATCTAGGTTGGTCATAACTCTCCTTCCAAGGAGTAAGCTTCTCTTAATTTCATGGCTGCAGTCACCATCTGCAGTGATTTTGGAGCCCATAAAAATAAAGTCTGACACTGTTTCCACTGTTTCCCCATCTATTTCCCATGCAGTGATGGGACCAGATGCCATGATCTTCGTTTTCTGAATGTTGAGCTTTAAGCCAACCTTTTCACTCTCCACTTTCACTTTCCTCAAGAGGCTTTTGAGTTCCTCTTCACTTTCTGCCATAAGGGTGGTGTCATCTGCATATCTGAGGTTATTGATATTTCTCCCAGCAGTCTTGATTCCAGCTTGTGTTTCTTCCAGTCCAGCGTTTCTCATGATGTACTCTGCATATAAGTTAAATAAACAGGATGACAATATACAGCCTTGATGTACTCCTTTTCCTATTTGGAACCAGTCTGTTGTTTCATGTCCAGTTCTAACTGTTGCTTCCTGACCTGCATACAGATTTCTCAAGAGGCACATCAGGTGGTCTGGTATTCCCATCTCTTTCAGAATTTTCCACAGTTTATTGTGATCTACACAGTCAAAGGCTTTGGCATAGTCAATAAAGTAGAAATAGATGTTTTTCTGGAACTCTCTTGCTTTTTCCATGATCCAGCGGATGTTGGCAATTTGATCTCTGGTTCCTCTGCCTTTTCTAAAACCAGCTTGAACATCAGGAAGTTCACGGTTCACATATTGCTGAAGCCTGGCTTGGAGAATTTTGACCATTACTTACTTGTGTGTGAGATGAATGCAATTGTTCAGTAGTTTGAGCATTCTTTGGCATTGCCTTTCTTTGGGATTGGGATGAAAACTAACCTTTTCCAATCTTGTGGCCACTGTTGAGTTTTCCAAATTTGCTGGCATATTGAGTGCAGCACTTTCACAGCATCATCTTTCAGAATTTGGAATAGCTCCACTGGAATTCCATCACCTCCACTAGCTTTGTTCGTAGTGATGCTTTCTAAGGCCCACTTGACTTCACATTCCAGGATGTCTGGCTCTAGGTCAGTGATCACACCATCGTGATTATCTGAGTCGTGAAGCTCTTTTTTGTACAGTTCCTCTGTGTATTCTTGCCACCTCTTCTTAATATCTTCTGCTTCTGTTAGGTCCATACCATTTCTGTCCTTTATCGAGCCCATCTTTGCATGAAATGTTCCTTTGGTATCTCTGATTTGTCAAATACAGCTGTTATTATGTTGACGTATGTTCCTTCTATTCCTGCTTTCTGGAGAGTTTTTATCATAAATGGATGTTGAATTTTGTCAAAGGCTTTCTTTGCATCTATTGAGATAATCATATGGCTTTTATTTTTCAATTTGTTAATGTGGTGTATTACATTGATTCATTTGTGGATATTGAAGAATCCTTGCATCCCTGGAATAAAGCCCACTTGGTCATGGTGTATGATCTTTTTAATGTGTTGTTGGATTCTGATTGCTAGAATTTTGTTAAGGATTTTTGCATCTATGTTCATTAGTGATATTGGCCTGTAGTTTTCTTTTTCTAATTTTATTGACTTAAGTCTTCTCCCTTTTCTTCTTGATGAGTCTGGCTAGTGGCTTGTCCATTTTGTTTTTTTCTCAAAGAATTTTTTAGTTTTATTGATCTTTGCTATTGTTTTCTTCATTTTTTTCCCATTTGTTTCTGCTCCGATATTTATGATTTCTTTCCTTCTACTATCTTTGGGGGTTTTATCCTTTTTCTAGTTACTTTAGGTGTAAGATCAGGTTGTTGATTTGATGTTTTTCTCATTTTTGAGGTAGGTGTGTATTGCTATCAACTTCCCTCTTCGAACTGCATGTGCTGCATCCTCTAGGTTGGTAAAGAATCTGCAGGAGACCCTGGTTTGATTCCTGGGTCAGGAAGATCTACTGGAGAAGGGATAGGCCACCCAGTCCAGTATTGTTGGGCTTCCCGTGTGGCTAAACTGGTAAAGAATCTGCTTGCAATGTGGGAGACCTGGGTTCAATCCCTGGGTTGGAGAAGTCCCCAGGAGAAGAGAAAGACCACCGACTCCAGTATTCTAGCCTGGAGAATTCCATGGACTGTATTGTCCATGTATTTACCAAGGCTTGATTTGTTTCCCATGCTGTGATCTGTCCTGGAGAATGTTCTTTGTTCAGTTGAGAAAAAAGTGGATTCTGCTGTTTGGGGATGGAATGTCCTAAAGATATCAGTTAGGGCCATCTGGTATAATATGTGCTTTAAGGCTTGTGTTACTAATTTTCTGTGTAGATGATCTGTCCTTTGGTGTAAGTGAGGTGTTAAAATCCCCAACTATTACTGTTTTACTCTCCACTTCCCCTTTTATGGTTATTAGCATTTGCCTTTTGTATTGAGGTGCTCCTATATTACATGCATAAATATTTATAATTGTTGTATCTTCTTGGATTGATCTCTGCAAGATGGATTTTTAACCATTGGACCATCAGGGAAGTCCCTCCAATGTATTTTTCTCCCAGTGTCATATTTTTCCTCTAAAATGGAATCTCTTAGTGCATTTTTTTCTCTAATTATTGAATAGGTTCTTACTGGAAAAATTCCAATAGTATATAATTGTATAAAATATAAAGTAAAAATCACTTTGCCTTCCTGAAATATCCTTTCAAGGCTTGTAGTTTTTCTGTATCTATACAAACATTTAGATATTTGTATGTATTAATTTTTATAACCCCAAATGGCTGTTTTGTGGTCTGCTATAGTTACCTGTGGTAAGTTTTAATTTTTATTGATTTTTTAAAATGTTTATTTGTTTTATTTGGCCACGTCAGGTGTCAGCTTGGTACGCTGGATCCTCACTGCGTCGTGCGGACTCTCACTGTGGTGCACGGACTCTAGTTGTAGTGTGCAGGCTCCAGAGCACGTGGGCTCAGTAGTTGTGGAGCATGGGCTCCGTTGCTCTGTATCCTGTGGGATCTTAGCTCTCAACCAGGGATCTGAGCATTCATCCCCTGCCTTGCAATGCAGATTCTTGACCACTAGACCACCAGGGAAGTTCCCCTATGGTCATCTTTCAAAATACAGTACATGTGAACTTTGCATAATCATTTTTATTGCTTGTAAGTATTCCATTGAATGGATGTACCCTTATGTATATAATCTTCTATAAATCTTCACACAGAATTTTCACAGGTAGTATATACACCAGTATATGTATACTTATTTTTACCCCATGTATATCCTACAAATATTGCTTGGGTAAAGTTTTGATAGAAATTGTTCTCTAGAATGTTGCTTTTTGTTTGGCTGTGCTTTGTGGTGTTGGGGAATCTCAGTTCCCAACCAGAAACTGAACCTGGACCCATGGCAGTGAAAGCATAGAGCCCTAACCACTGAACCACTAGGAAATTCCCGTAGAAAAGTTTTTATTAATTTATATTTTTAGATTACAGTCCTCAGGGCTTGTGAATGGTTCTTTCTGTACATATTTGTCATCAGCAGAAATTATGTATCTGTTTAATATTTTTAAATCTAATAGTTGAAAAATAATATATTTTTTTAATTTGCAGTTTCTGGTGATGTTTAGTATGTTTTCATTTATTTATTATGCTTTTACTATTTCTTAATTTCTAGTTCATATTCTTCCCCTTATCTTCTTTTTATAAGAATTCTTTACATATTAAGACTCTCCTTTACATATTAAACTCTCCTTTTGGAGATACATGGACAATATTAATTTTTATGTCACTTTTCTGTTGTATAAATAGTACCTTTCTTATATCCAATTATATAGTTTTTTCTTTTTTATATTTAAATAAATTTTGTTTCATCTGTAATTTATTTTGGTGTTTAGTTTCCAACTTTACCAAGCTCTTAGCTATTGTCAGTACTAGATAGGGAGTAAATAGTATGTTTCCCTGATGATTTGAAATGACTAGTTTATGATGTATCACATAGTTTCTAAAACGTATGCAGTAGATCTTAACCAGGAATGTATATTAGAACCAAAGAATTTTGGTTCCAAAATTCTAAAACAAGAATTTTCTTATGCTAGTGAGATTCAGATACTTCTACAAAATTCACACAGTATAGAATAATGTAGAATAAAAAGTGAAAATGAACCCAAATGCGTTGAAGACTTATGTCCACCCAGAAACTTTCACACAGCTTTTTTGATAACTGTCATAACTTGGAAGCAATCAGTTTATAAATGGATAGACTGTGTGAATATCCATACAGTAGAATTTTACTCATGGCTAAAAAGAAATAGGCTATTGGCCATGTGAAGACATGAAGAACCTTAAATGCATACTAGTAAGTGAAATAAATCAGTCTGAAAAGGCTACATACTATATGATTACAACTATATGACATTATGGAGAAGGCGATGGCACCCCACTCCAGTGCTTTTGCCTGGAAAATCCCACGGACGGAGGAGCCTGGTGGGCTGCAGTCCATGGGATCGCTAAGAGTCGGACATGACTGAGCGACTTCACTTTCTCTTTTCACTTTCATGCATTGGAGAAGGAAATGGCAACCCGCTCCAGTGTTCTTGCCTGGAGAATCCCAGGGACGGGGAAGCCTGGTGGGCTGCCGTCTGTGGGGTCACACAGAGTCGGACACGACTGAAGTGACTTAGCATAGCATAGCATAGCATATGACATTATAGAAAAGACAAAACTATGGAGATAGTAGTAGAAAGATGAGTGGTTGCCAGGAATCAGGTATGAGGGAGGGAATAAGCAGAGCACAGAGAATTTTTTTTTTTTAAAACTATTCTGTGTGATACTTAATGGTGATACACTTTGCTATACATTTATTAAAACCCAAGAATGGTTCTTGGCTGGTCATTCAGTGACTAAGACTTCACGTTCCCAATGCAGGGGGCCCTGGTTCAATTGCTGGTCAGGGAACTAGATTCTGCGTGCCACCGCTGAAGATTTCACATGCCACAGTTAAGACCCAGAATAGCCAAATAAGTAAATAAATACTAAAAAAAGAAAGAAACAAGAGTAAGCTCTAATGTAAACTATGGAGTTTGGGTAATAGTGAAGTACCATTGTAACTTATCAGTTGGCAGTTATGAATAATGCTTCCAGAAACATCTGTGTGCAGGGTTTTTTTTATGAACATATTTTCTGCTCCTTTGGATAGATAACAAAGAGAATAATTACCGTACTGTATTCATGTTTTTTCTTTTTCTGATATTTGTGTCCTGTACATTTAAAAATAAATGTGTGTGTGTGTGTGTGTGTGTGTGTGTGTGTGTGTGTATATTTCTTGTGTCTAGGATTGTGAGCACCTAGAAGTTAAAGACTGTAACTATTTTTATAAGCCCTCATGTGAAATTAAAAGTCTAATCATATTTTGGGACTTCCCCAATGTAAGACTTCGTTTTTCAGTGCAGGGGATGTGAGTTTGACCCTTGGTTGGGAAACTAAGAGCCTCCATGCCTTGCAGCCAAAAAAAAAAACCAAAACATAAACAATATTGTAACAAATTCAGTAAAAATTTTAAAAAATGGTCCACATCAAAAAAAGTCTTAAAGGTCTAGTACATATTTTGATTGTACTGAACATTCACTGTTCTTTACCATAATTTCTCTTAGTCTCACCTTGATCATCTGTTTATTATGGAATGGAATATATTATCTGTAATACCCATTTTCATCTTAAAATGTGTTCATAACAAAAAAGCCTCAGCTTAGACTATATGGGGAGGACTTGAGCTCCTAGATTGCCAGAGAAGCAATCAGATCAGATCAGTCGCTCAGTCGTGTCCGACTCTTTGCGACCCCATGAACCGCAGCACGCCAGGCCTCCCTGTCCATCACCAGCTCCCGGAGGTCACTCAGACTCGCATCCATCGAGTCAGTGATGCCATCCAGCCATCTCATCCTCTGTCATCCCCTTCTCCTCCTGCCCTCAATCCCTCCCAGCATCAGAGTCTTCTCCAATGAGTCAACTCTTCCCATGAGGTGGCCAAAATACTGGAGTTTCAGCTTTAGCATCATTCCTTCTAAAGAAATTCCAGGATTGATCTCCTTCAGAATGGACTGGTTGGATCTTCTTGCAGTCCAAGGGACTCTCAAGAGTCTTCTCCAACACCACAGTTCAAAAGCATCAATTCTTCGGCGCTCAGCCTTCTTCACAGTCCAGCTCTCACATCCATATATGACCACAGGAAAGACCATAGCCTTGACTAGGCGAACCTTTGTTGGTAAAGTAATGTCTCTGCTTTTGAATATGCTATCTAGGTTGGTCATAACTTTCCTTCCAAGGAGCAAGCGTCTTTTAATTTCATGGCTGCAGTCACCATCTGCAGTGATTTTGGAGCCCAGAAAAACAAAGTCTGACACTGTTTCCACTGTTTCCCCATCTATTTCCCATGCAGTGATGGGACCAGATGCCATGATCTTCGTTTTCTGAATGTTGAGCTTTAAGCCAACCTTTTCACTCTCCACTTTCACTTTCATCAAGAGGCTTTTTAGCCCCTCTTCACTTTCTGCCATAAGAGTCGTGTCATCTGCATATCTGAGGTTCTTGATATTTCTCCCGGCAATCTTGATTCCAACTTGTGTTTCTTCCAGTCCAGCATTTCTCATGATGTACTCTGCATATAAGTTAAATAAACATGGTGACAATATGCAGCCTTGACGTACTCCTTTTCCTATTTGGAACCAGTCTGTTGTTCCATGACCAGTTCTAACTGTTGCTTCCTGACCTGCATACAGATTTCTCAAGAGGCAGATCAGGTGGTCTGGTATTCCCATCTCTTTCAGAATTTTCCATAGTTTATTGTGATCCACACAGTCAAAGGCTTTGGCATAGTCAATAAAGTAGAAATAGATGTTTTTCTGGAACTCTCTTGCTTTTTCCATGATCCAGCGGATGTTGGCAATTTGATCTCTGGTTCCTCTGCCTTTTCTAAAACCAGCTTGAACATCAGGAAGTTCACGGTTCACATATTGCTGAAGCCTGGCTTGGAGAATTTTGAGCATTACTTTACTAGCGTGTGAGATGAGTGCAATTGTTCGGTAGTTTGAGCACTCCTTGGCACTGCCTTTCTTTGGGATTGGGATGAAAACTGACCTTTTCCAATCTTGTGGCCACTGCTGAGTTTTCCAAATTTGCTGGCATATTGAGTGTAGCACTTTCACAGCATCATCATTCAGGATTTGGAATAGCTCCACTGGAATTCCATCACCTCCACTAGCTTTGTTCGTAGTGATGCTTTCTAAGGCCCACTTGACTTCACATTCCAAGATGTCTGGCTCTAGGTCAGTGATCACATCATCATGATTATCTGGGTCGTGAAGCTCTTTTTTGTACAGTTCTTCTGTGTAATCTTGCCACCTCTTCTTAATATCTTCTGCTTCTGTTAGGTCCACACCATCTCTGTCCTTTATTGTGCCCATCTTTGCATGAAATGTTCCTTTGTTATCTCTGATTTTCTTGAAGAGATCCCTAGTCTTTCCCATTCTGTTGTTTTCCTCTGTTTCTTTGCATTGATCACTGAAGAAGGCTTTCTTATCTCTTCTTGCTATTCTTTGGAACTCTGCATTTAAATGTTTATATCTTTCCTTTTCTCCTTTGCTTTTCGCTTCTCTTCTTTTCACAGCTATTTGTAAGGCCTCCCCAGACAGCCATTTTGCTTTTTTGCATTTCTTTTCCATGGGGATGGTCTTGATCCCTGTCTCCTGTACAATGTCACGAACCTCATTCCATAGTTCATCAGGCACTCTATCTATCAGATCTAGGCCCTTAAATCTATTTCTCATTAAGCCATGCCCGAGGGGCAACTTGGGATGGGCAGGTCATGTTGGAGAGATATGACAGGGTGTGGTCCTCTGGAGAAGGGAATGGCAAACCACTTCAGTATTTTTGCCTTGAGAACCCCATGAACAGTATGAAAAGACAAAATGATAGGATACTGAAAGAGAAACTCCCCAGGTCAGTAGGGGCCCAATATTGCTACTGGAGATCAGTGGAGAAATAACTCCAGATAGAATGAAAGGATGGAACCAAAACAAAAAGAATACCCAGCTGTGGATGTGTCTGGTGATAGAAGCAAAGTCCGATGCTGTAAAGAGCAATATTGCATAGGAACCTGGAATGTCAGGTCCATGAATCAAGGCAAATTGGAAGTGGTCAAACAAGAGATGGCAAGAGTGAATGTTGACATTCTAGGAATTAGCGAACTAAAATGGACTGGAATGGGTGAATTTAACTCGGATGACCATTATATCTACTACTGTGGCCAGGAATCCCTCAGAAGAAATGGAGTGGCCATCATGGTCAACAAAAGAGTCCGAAAGGCAGTACTTGGATGCATTCTCAAAAACGATAGAATGATCTCTGTTCGTTTCCAAGGCAAACCATTCAATGTCACAGTAATCCAAGTCTATGCCCCAACCAGTAACGCCAAAGAAGCTGAAGTTGAAAGGTTCTATGAAGACCTACAAGACCTTTTAGAACTAACACCCAAAAAAGATGTCCTTTTCATTATACGGGACTGGAATGCAAAAGTAGGAAGTCAAGAAACACCTGGAGTGACAGGCAAATTTGGCCTTGGAATACGGAATGAAGCAGGGCAAAGACTAATAGAGTTTTGCCAAGAAAATGCACTGGTCATAGCAAATACCCTCTTCCAACAACACAAGAGAAGACTATACATGGACATCACCAGATGGTCAACACCGAAATCAGATCGATTATATTCTTTGCAGCCAAAGATGGAGAAGCTCTATACAATCAGCAAAAACAAGACCAGGAGCTGACTGTGGCTCAGACCATGAACTCCTTATTGCCAAATTCAGAGAAGCAATAGGAGGCACTATATTTAATTATTATCAATTATTTACTTCTATTTACTTTTTCTTCTGGATTATTTCCATACAGTCAAAACATTATAATCTTAGAAGCGATCTTTAAAGTCATTTAACACGTTACTTCTGTGTCAGTACAGAAATCCCTCCAATAATACCTCTAGCAGATAATTTTCCATCCTCTTTTTAATTATTTTCAACAAAGAGGAGCTTGATGACTTCTGATATAATATAGTTTTAACAGCAGTATGTAGGGTTTGAAAATGGTTCTTTTTATTGGGCCAAAATACACCTTCTTGTTCTGCTCATGAGTAGTGGTCCTTCCCTTTGGAATTGCAGAGAGTAAGTACACTTGGAGAGATAATCAACCTATTATAAGCCATGTCTCTCTCTGTACTTTTTCTTTCTCTCCCCAACTCTTTTCAATATTAGGCTAGACACCAATTCACTTAGCTATTCCTGTAGCAAGCTTCCAATCTCCTGAAAAACTTAATTTGAAGGGTTTTTTTTATTTATTCATTTTCATGACTGGTCTAAAATCTCATATTGAATTTTAAGGTTCACGTAAATGAATAATTTACTTATAGAACATAAAAGGTTTTCTCTTCTTTAATTTTTTTTTTTTTTTTTACTTCTATTTATTTATCTGGCTGTGCCACTCAGCATGTGGGATCTTAATTCCCCGTCCAAGAACCCATGCCCCCTGCAGTGGAAGTGTGGAATCCTAACCACTGGACTGCCAGGGAAAGTCCCTTCTCTCTTTTTTTAAAAGCCTTTTTCCAGCTTTATTGAGATATATAGTTGACATATAATATAGAATACTGTGTACGTTTAAGATGTTTAGAATGATAGTTTGATACTTATATTGGTGCATATATTGCAAAATGATTACCACAATAAGGTTAGTTAACAAATCCTTCACATAAATATCAGTTTGTTGTTGTGGTGGTAAGACTAATTAAGATTTACTCTCTTAGCAAATTTCAAGTATATAATACAATAGTATTAAATATAATTACTATTCTGTACATTAGATGCCCAGAACTTATTAATCTTAAAACTGGAAGTTTGTACCCTTTGACCAACATCTCCCTGTTTCTCTCACCTCCTATCCTCTGGCAACCACCAATCTAGTTCTCTGAGAGTTAAGCATTTTTTAGATTCCACATATAAGTGATGTCATACAGTATTTGTCTTTCTCTGTCAGACTTGTACACAGTATATATATACATGTATAGATGTGTGTATATATATATATTCACATTTCCTTTATCTATTCATCTGTTGGTGGCACTTAGGTAGTTTCCGTATCTTGGTTATTATGAATACTACTGCAGTGACATGGGAGTACAGATTGCTTTGAGATAGTAGTTTATTTCAATTTCTTTGGCTAAATAGCTATAAATGGGATTTCTGAATCATATGGTAGTTCTGTTTTTAATTTTTTGTGGAACATTCATGTTGTTTTTCATAGTGGCTGTACCAATTTACATTCCCACAAATAGTGCCCAGCATTTGTTATGTCTTGTCCTTTTGGTAATAGTCATTCTAACAAGTGAGAGATGAAATCACATGGCTTTAATTTGCATTTCCCTGATGGTTAGTAGTATTGACCATCTTTTCATGTACTTCTTAGTCATTTGTATGAAATGCCTATGCAGATCTTCTGCCCTCATTTCAATTGGACTATTTGGAAGAGTTTTGCTATTGTACAGATCCTTATATAATTTGGATATTAACTCTTTAACAGATATATGGTTTACAGATATTTTCTCTTATTCCACAGTTTGCATTTTCATTTTGTTGTTTCATTTACTGAGCAGAAGCTTTTTTGTTTGATGTGGTCACATTTGTTGAGTTTTGTTGCTTGTGCTTTTGGTGTCATACCCAAAAAATCTTTGCCAAGAGCTGTGTCAAGGACCTTGTTTCCTTCTAGAAGTTTCATGGTTTCATATTTCATGTTTAAATCTTTAATCCATTTTGAGTTAATTTTTGTGGGTGGTTTTTGATTGGGGTCTGGTGTCATTCTTTTGTGTGTGAATATCCAGTTTACCCAGCGTCATCTACTGAAGAGACTGTTCTTCTCCCCTTGAGAATTCTTTGCTCCCTTGTTAAGTTCTAGTTGACAGGGTTTATTTCTGGGCACTTCATTCTGTTCCAATGGTCTACATGTCTGTCTTTATGCCGGTGTCATATTTGTTTGATGACTGCACATTTGAAATCAGGAAGTTTGATGCCTCCAGCTTTCTCAAGACTGCTTTACCTATTCAAGATCTTTTGTGATTCCATATGGGTTTTAGTATTAATTTTTCTATTTTTGTGAAAAGTAGAATTTTGATAAGAGATTATATTGGATCCAGGGATACTTTGGATAGTATGGACATGTTTTTTTCTTTTTAATGTTTATTTATTTATTTATTCTGCTGGTTGGATCTTTGTTGGGGTGCTCAGGCTAAGTAGTTGTAGTGCACAGGCTTAGTTCCCCTGTAACACATGGGCTCTTAATTCCCCAGCCAGGGGTCAAACCCACAGCCCTCACATTGCAAGGCAGATTCTTAACCACTGGACTACCAGTATGGAAGCCCCAGTATGGACATTTTAACAATATTGATTGTTCCAATCTATGAACATGGATATCTTTCCATATATTTGTGTCATCTTCAGTTTATCAGTGTCTTACAGTTTTTAGCATAAATATCTTTCACTTCCTTGATTAACTTTGATTAAATAAGTTAATTACATGAAAATTCCATGGACAGAGGAGCCTGGTAGGCTGCAGTCCCTGGGGTCGCTAAGAGTCGGACACGACTGAGCGACTTCACTTTCACTTTTCACTTCGTGCATTGGAGAAGGAAATGGCAACCCACTCCAGTGTTCTTGCCTGGAGAATCCCGGGGATGGCGGAGCCTGGTGGGCTGTCGTCTATGGGGTTGCACAGAGTCGGACACGACTGAATCGACTTAGCAGCAGCAGCAGCACATTAATGATGCTGTTGTAGATGGGATTTTGTGTGTGTATGTGTAGGGCTTCCCTGATAGTTCAGTTGGTAAAGAATCCACCTGCAATGCAGGAGACCTCAGTTTGATTTTTGGATTGGGAAGATCTTCTGCAGAAGGGATAGGCTACCCACTCTAGTATCCCTGGGCTTCCCTTGTGGCTCAGCTGGTAAAGAATCAACCTGCAATGTGGAAGACCTGGGTTTGATCCCTGGGTTGGGAAGATCCCTTGGAGAAGGGAATGGCTACCTTCCCTTCTCCAAGGGATCTTGGAACCATGGAAGAGAATTCCATGGTCTGTATAGTCCATGGGGTCCCAAAGAGTTGGACATGACTGAGCAACTTTCACTTCACATAGACATGCAACTGATTTTTGTAGGTTGGTTTCTGTCTTGAAACTTTACTGAATTCATTTATTAGTTGTAAAAGGTTTTCATTTTGGTTACAATTTCAAATTAAAAATAACGAGAAATAAAATGACTATAGAAGGTGAATTTGGGGGTGCATATGTTAGCAATAAGAAGAATAAACATTTTTGTCTATATTTATTTCAGCCCTGCTTCTCACAGTTAACTCTATAGAAAAATAGTAGAGTGTCATATGTAGAACCAACATACTGTAAACAGCATATATATAACCAGGAAATATTGCAACAAGTATATATCATACTTCTTATGAGTAAATGGGAATATCTCCTCCTGGAAAAGTTATTTCTTTTGTTTTGCTTTTATGAGGTTAGTAGACAAGAATGATTACTTCTTATGGATCTTTCAATATTTTTTGTCATATCCAAGTAACAGCACTTCACAATTGAGCCCTTTCCCTGTGTAAATATATACTAGGAAGGCAGTTCAAAGTAGTAAGTGGATAATCATATATATTTATAGAATATGTCTGTTTCATTCTGTTCTATTTTCTGTGGAGTTCAGCTATGTAAGAAGCTCACAATATTTATATTTTATAATATTTATACATTTATAAATATATAAATATTGATTTACCAGGCAAGAGTACTGGAGTGGGGTGCCATTGCCTTCTCCTATAAATATATAGAAATATAATATTATATATTTATAAAGCTCATATTCCTGGCACCTCAAAACTCGCAAGTTTATATGGATGGATATTTAGGAATTTTTTTTTCTCCAAAGGGAATGATAGTAATGCTACCTCTCTTTTCCCTCTCCCTCTATAGAAACCTTCTAAATACCAAGCATTTTTTTTTTTTTAAAGGGAATGTTCTTGGACTTCCCTGGTGGTACGGTGTATAAGAACCTGCCTGTCAGTGCAGGGGACTGCACTGGTTGGATCCCTGGTCTGGGAAGATTCCACATACCAGAGAGCAACTAAACCCATGTCCCACACCCACTGAACCTGCATTCTAGAGCCCGTGCTTCACACCTGCTGAGCCAGGTGCTGCGGTTACTGAAGTCTGTGTCTCGCTCTGTGCCCCGCAGCAAGAGCAGTCACCGCAATGAGAAGCCCGTGTGTCACAACAGAGACTAGCCTCTGCTCACCACACCTAGAGAAAGTTCACATGCAGCAATGAAGACCTGGCACAACCAGATGAATAAAACAAATACATATTTTTTAAAAGCAAATGTTCTAGACATTTTAACTGGAAGTAGAGACTTTATTTGGATAATTTAACTGATGCGGTCATATACTTTTCTAATATTGTGAAGTATCACTATCCTTAATCACATTAATTTTATAATTCTCTTTGTCTGATTATACAACTTATTGAAAAGTATAAAAGAAGCTCATATCTCTAGCACCTCAAAATAAACACTGATATATATTTCTTCTAGCTTTTTTATAAGCTTTTCCTCTTTTCAAAACATTTTTCTTTTCTGTTTTAGAAAAAATAAAAGGAATTTCAAATATTAGAAGTATGTTAAAAGTTATCTCAGAATATTATGTATACTATTTTTCATTTACCACTGTTTATATTCCATGAATTTCATGTTTAAGGTGTATACTGGGAATCTTTGACTCTTGGAAAAGAGGATTCTTAAAATCTTATTGATGTCATGGTTTAGAATAATGCTTCTCAAAAGTATGGTTTGGGGAATGCTGGCAGTCTCAGACTTTTAGGAGGTCCTTGAGCTAAAAATTATTGTAATAATTCTAAGATTTTTTTTCCTTGCCTTCACTTCCATTCTCTCATGAATGTATGGTGGAATTTTCCAAAGGCTTCATAGGGTGTATAATATTGTAACAGCCCAAGTAATGAAGCAGCTATGAGATTGAGGGGGAGGAAGGAAGAAGCCTTTCTTCTTGGTGAATTCTTTTTTTATATGGAAAATAATGTTATTTTCCATAAAAATACTTACTATTGTTAAAAATACTTATTAGTGTTAACATATACTGAGTATTGCTGTCTTTTAAATGATTTGACAAATATTTTAAAATTTATCAGTTTTAATTTATTAAATAGTAATATTGATAATAGATGAAACCTCTAAATAAAACCTTTTTGGAGTACTCAATACTTTTTCAGCATGTTAAATATCCTGATATTGAAAAAACTAAGAATCTCTAGTTTAGAAAAAAGATTAATGGGAAAAAAATTTCCTTATATCCTTATACTACAGATATATTTTTAGAATATCACCATTTCTTGTTTTTTTAGAGATCAAGAGACTTAGAGTTCTGTTTCTGTCCCAGATTCTCTCCGGAACTAAGTTTGTCAGCCTTCTGAAAATAACAGTCCTCTGTTCTTTCCTGTTTAGATTTGATGGCAGAGTGGTGGCAAAGCTGCCTTTCACCCCCCTGTCCTACATCCAGGGACTGTCTCACCGAAATCTGCTCGGGGATGACACCACAGACTGTTCCTTCATCTTCCTGTATATTCTCTGTACCATGTCAATTCGACAGGTGAGTGCCCGCATCATCTGTTTCATATGTACATCCTTTATTGCTCTCACACCCTAAATTAATGCCCATTTCTGTAATACTGGAAGTGTCTACCTGTTGCTACTGAGATCTTTCATTTGCTTGTTTCAGAATTCCAGAGTATCATCTGAAACTGTTTTAAATGTATATAGTTTAGATCCTTGATCCTTAGGGATGGAAAGTGGTCATAAAGTCACACGTGGTTTTCATCTCATTTTGAAGAACGCTCTCAAGTTTCTTTTTGTAACTGCATCTATTTGGATGCTTCCCACCTTCTTCTTTTGAATGTTAAATGCAACCAAGTTTTCAGGCTTCCTGGAATCATTTTCTGATACTTACTGCTTCTGAAGGATAGATGTGAGGGGGACATGACCACATGCAGAAATAACAGAAAACTATTAGAGTAGTCTAGTAAAAAATCACTTTGTTCTAAATTATTACAGTGCTGAAATGATTGCAGAGGGGACAAAGTTGAGAAATAGAGGTAAGCTAGCAGAACTTATTGACTGATTTAATGTGAGAAAGAAGAAACTAAGGTGACTTCAGCGTTATGGCTTTGGTGACCAAATGGAGTATGCGAAAAGAGGAAAAGTAGGTTGGTTCAAAGACATGCTGTTCTAGTTGTCTGTGGGGCAGTTAAGTGGGTGTGTCCAGCAGGAAGTTGTATTCTTGTGGTGGTGTTCAGTCACTCTGTCGTGTCTGACTCTTTGTGACCCCATGGACTGCAAGCACAGTGGGCTTCTCTGTCCTTCACTATCTCCCAGAGTTTGCTCAAACACATGTCCGTTGAGTCGGTAATGCCATCCATCCACCTCATCCTGTGTTGCTCCCTTCTCTTCCTGCCCACAGTCTTTCTCAGGATCTTGTGTAACTGAGGTGTGTACTACATCTTTTGAAATGCTTTAGCATTTTGGCTTATCCAAGGTAAAACCCAAGACAATGACAACATGATTCTCTTTGTTGGATTAATAGAGGTCATCAATAACTAGAATATTGCTCTTAAATTTGATTAAAAATGAGATATTAAAATTATAACTAGAGACAAAATATTAACGTGAAGTCAAGTGGGCCTTAGAAAGCATCACTACGAACAAAGCTAGTGGAGGTGATGGAATTCCAGTGGAGCTATTTCAAGTCCTGAAAGATGATGCTGTGAAAGTCCTGCACTCATTATGCCAGCAAATTTTGAAAACTCAGCAGTGGCCACAGGACTGGAAAAGGTCAGTTTTCATTCCAATCCCAAAGAAAGGCAGTGCCAAAGAATGCTCAAACTATCATACAATTGCACTCATCTCACATTCTAGTAAAGTAATGCTCAAAATTCTCCAAGCCAGGCTTTAGCAAGACGTGAACCGTGAACTTCCAGATCTTCAAGCTGGTTTTAGAAAAGGCAGAGGAACCAGAGATCAAATTCCCAACACTGCTGGATCATTGAAAAAGCAAGAGAGTTTCAGAAAAACATCTATTTCTGCTTTATTGACTATGCCAAAGCCTTTCACTGTGTGAATCACAATAAACTGTGGAAAATTCTGAAAGAGATGGGAATACCAGACCACCTGACCTGCCTTTTGAGAAACCTGTATGCAGGTCAGGAAGCAACAGTTAGAATTGGACATGGAACAACAGACTGGTTCCAAATAGGAAAAGTCCGTCAAGGCTGTATATTGTCACCCTGCTTATTTAACTTATATGCAGGGTACATCATGAGAAACGCTGGACTGGAAGAAGCACAAGCTGGGATCAAGATTGCTGGGAGAAATACCAATAACCTCAGATATGCAGATGACACCACCCTTATGGCAGAAAGTGAAGAAGAACTCAAAAGCCTCTTGATGAAAGTGAAAGAGGAGAGTGAAAAAGTTGGCTTAAAGCTCAACATTCAGAAAACGAAGATCATGGCATCTGATGCCATCACTTCATGGGAGATAGTTGGGGAAACAGTGGAAATAGTGTCAGACTTTATTTTTCTGGGCTCCAAAATCACTGCAGATGGTGACTGCAGCCATAAAATTAAAAGACGCTTACTCCTTGGAAGAAAATTTATGACCAACCTAGGTAGCATATTGAAAAGCAGAGACATTACTTTGCCAACAAAGGTCCGTTTAGTCAAGGCTATATGGGAAATAGATGGGGAAACAGTGTCAGACTTTGTTTTTCTAGGCTCCAAAATCACTGCAGATGGTGACTGCAGTCATGAAATTAAAAGACGCTTACTCCTTGGAAGGAAAGTTATGACCAACCTAGATAGCATATTCAAAAGCAGAGACATTACTTTACCAACAAAGGTTCGCCTAGTCAAGGCTATGGTCTTTCCTGTGGTCATGTATGGATGTGAGAGCTGGACTGTGAAGAAGGCTGAGCGCCGAAGAATTGATGCTTTTGAACTGTGGTGTTGGAGAAGACTCTTGAGAGTCCCTTGGACTGCAAGGAGATCCAACCAGTCCATTCTGAAGGAGATCAGTCCTGGAATTTCTTTAGAAGGAATGATGCTAAAGCTGAAACTCCAGTATTTTGGCCACCTCATGCGAAGAGTTGACTCATTGGAGAAGACTCTGATGCTGGGAGGGATTGAGGGCAGGAGGAGAAGGGGACAACAGAGGATGAGATGGCTGGATGGCATCACTGACTCGATGGATGCGAGTCTGGGTGACCTCCGGGAGCTGGTGATGGACAGGGAGGCCTGGCGTGCTGCGGTTCTTGGGGTCGCAAAGAGTCGAACACGACTGAGCGACTGCTCTGATCTGATCTGATGGTTTTTCCAGTGGTCATGTATGGATGTGAGAGTTACTGTGAAGAAAGCTGAGCGCCAAAGAATTGATGCTTTTGAACTGTGGTGTTAGAGAAGACTCCTGAGAGTCCCTTGGACTGCAAGGAGATCCAACCAGTCCATTCTGAAGGAGATCAGCCCTGGGATTTCTTTGGAAGGAATGATGCTAAAGCTGAAACTCCAGTACTTTGGCCACCTCATGTGAAGAGTTGACTCATTGGAAAAGACTCTGATGCTGGGAGGGATTGGGGGCAGGAGAAAAAGTAGACGACTGCTGGGGTCCAGCCCGGGTGGATCCAGGGAATTTGAAGTGGGGACGGCGTCAGCGAGGATCAGGAAACAATTGCTTAATTAAGCATTAATTAAGGATATAAAGAGTAATAGAATAAGGATAGCTCAGTGAGGAAATTCAGTGGGGAAAAAAGGCTGAATAATTCAGCCAGAAGGTGAGAGAAAGAACGACATGGGGAGACCAAGTTTCGGTGAACAAGGCCCGCACTTTATTTTCCAAAGTAGTTTTTATACCTTAAGTTATGCATAGAGGATAATGGGAGAAGGGGTAGAGTCTTGCAGTAAGCCAGGCTTTCTTCCTGCAAACTTATCATATGCAAAAGTTTCGGTGATTTGCATCATCTTCTGGCCCAGAGGCCCGTTAACATTTTAAGACCCTTTCTTCAGAAAACTTATTTTTCTCTAAAGATGATTAGTCAGGTGCCACCCTCCAAAAGCATTAGATAAAGTTGCATTCCTACAGGGCAGAGGTGTGGTGGGCTATAACAAGAAAAAGAATTAACTCAAGGGTCCAAGGTTACAAACATTAAAGCTACTACTTACACTAATTATATTAATCAGTACACTGCGAGGGACGCAGCAGGTAAGGGATATGGAAACTTAGCAGCAAACATTGGCCCAACAAGTCAAAAACCCTTCACCAATACAATTTCTAATCAATCTTTTAACTGTTCAAAGGAATCTGTATTTAGACAGTTTAGAACATCTCATGCCTCTCACGGTTGTGAACTAAAACACTCTTGTCACTCCCAGGAACTTTATTAACTGGAGCTGTAAGTTAACTCTTTTTCAGAGAGAGAGATGGTGGTGGGGGACAGCCCCCCATAAAGTCAGAGGTGTAGGTGAGAGCACAAAGCAGTAAGGTAGGCAGACTCTGGTTTCGGGGGTAGATGCTCGAGAATTTCCAGGGGGACTCCTGAGGCTCAATTCCACTTTTGCGTATGCTGAGCCTCCTTCCTCATGACCTTTGCCACGGGCAGAGTTCCTCACGCTGGCTTCCAGCAGACAACAGAGGATGAGATGGCTTTATGGCATCACCGACTCGATGGACATGAGTTTAAATGAACTGCTGGAGATGGTGATGGACAGGGAGGCCTGGCATGCTGAGATTCATGGGGTCGTAGAGTCAGACACGACTGAGTGACTGAACTGAACTGAACATGAATCCGACACAGGTGTACACGTGTTCCCCATCCTGAACCCCCCTCCCACCTCCTTCTACATACCATCCCTCTGGGTCATCCCAGTGCACCAGCCTGAGCATCCTGTATCCTGCATTGAACCTGGACTGTGCTGGGATTTTGTTGCCATGAGGGCCTTTCTCTCTAATTGCAGCAAGCAGGGACTACTCTTCATTGAATTGTGAAGGCTTCTTACTGCAGTGGCCTCTCTTTTTGTAGAGCACAGGCTTGAGGGCATGCAGGCTTCAGTAGTTGTGGCATGTTGGTTCAATGGTTGCAGTTCCTGGGCTCTAGAGCACAGGCCCAATAGTTGTGGCACTCAGACTCAGTTTTGTTCTGCCACCTATGGGATCTTCCCAGACCAGGGATCCAAGCTGTGTCTCCTGCATTGGCAGGTGAATTCTTTACCACTAAGCCACCAAGGAAGGCCAGGGTTGTTGGTTTTTTTTTTTTTTTTTTTTTTGGCCATCTCTCGAGGTTTCTGGGATCTCAGTTCCTTGTCCAGGGATTAAACTCAGGCCACGTCAGTGAAACACAGAATCCTAACCACTAGGCCACCAGGAAAGTCACAGTAGTAGTTGTTGTTCAGTCACTCAGTCATGTCTGACTCTTTACAACCCCATGGACTTCTGCACGCCAGGCTTCCCTGTCCTTCACCATTTCCCGGAGCTTGCCCAAATTCATATCTATTGAGTCGGTGATACCGTCCAACCATTCTCGGTCATCCCTTTCTCCTCCTGCCTTCAACCTTTCCCAACATCAGGGTCTTTTCTAATGACTTGACTCTTCACATCAGGTGGCCAACGTATGGGAACTTCAGCTTCAGCATCAGTCCCTCCAGTGAATATTCAGGACTGATTTCCTTTAGGATTGACTGGCTTGATCTCCTTGTAGTCCAAGGGACTCTGAGGAGTCTTCTCCAGCATCACAATTCAAAAGCATCAATTCTTCAGCATTCAGCCTTCTTTGTGGTCCAACTCTCACATCCATATATGACTACTGGAAAAATCATAGCTTTGACTATACAGACCTTTGTCAGTAATGTAATGTCTCCACTTTTTAACATGCTGTCTAGACTTCCCTGGTACCTCAGCTGGTAAAGAATGCACCTACAATGTGGGAGACCCTGGTTCAATTCCTGGATCAGAAAGATCCACTGAAGAAGGGATAGGATACCCACTCTAATATTCTTGGGCTTCTTTGTGGCTCAGTTGGTTAAGAATCTGCCTGCAGTGAGGGAGACCTGAGTTCGATCCCTGGGTTGGGAAGATCCCTAGGAGAAGGAAATGGCCTACCCACTCCAGTATTCTGGCTTGGAGAATCCCATGGACTGTATAGTCCATGGGGTCAAAAACAAAGAGTCGAACAGGACTGAGCAACTTTCATTTCACTTAGGTTTGTCATAGCTTTTCTTCCAAGGAGCCAAGCGTCTTTTAACTTCAGGCTGTAGTCATCAACCACAGTGAATTTGGAGCCCAAGAAAATAAAGTCTGTCACCATTTCCATTGTTTCCCCATCTATTTTGCCATGAAGTGATGGGACTGGATGCCATGATCTTAGTTTTTTGAATGTTGAGTTTTAAGCCAGCTTTTTCAGTCTCCTCTTTAACCCTTATCAACAGGCTGTTTCGTTCCTCTTTGCTTTCTGTTATGAGGGTGGTGTCATCTGCATATCTGAGGGTATTGATATTTCTCCTGGCAATCTTAATTCCAGCTTGTACTTCATCTAGCCTGGCATTTTGCATGATGTTCTCTGCATATAAGTTAAACAAGCAGGGTGACAGCATACAGCCTTGACATACTCCTTTCCCTATTTTTAACCAGCCCATTGCTCCATGTCCAATTAAGCAACCCCTGTTGCTTCTGGACTGCATACAGGTTTCTCAGGAGGCAGGTAAGGTGCTCTGGTATTCCTATGTCTTTAAGAATTTTCCACAGTTTGTTGTGATCCACATAGTCAAAGGTTTAGCATAGTCAGTGAAGCAGAAGTAGATATTTTTCTGGAATTCTCTTGCTTTCTCTATGATACAACAGATGTTGGCAATTTGATCTCTGCTTCCTCTGCCTTTTCTAAAACCAGCTTGAACATATGGAATTTCTCAGTTCATGTACTGTTGAAGCCTAGCTTGGAGAATTTTGAGCATTACTTTGCTAACAGGTGAAATGAGTGCAGTTGTGCAGTAGTTTGAATATTCTTTGGCATTGCCTTTCTTTGGGATTGGCATGAAAACTGACCTTTTCCAGTCCTGTGGCCACTGCTGAGTTTTCCAAATTTGCTGGCATATTGAGTGCAGCACTTTAATATCATCATCTTCCAGGATTTGACATAGCTCAACTGGAATTCCATCACCTCCACTAGCTTTGTTCATAGTGATGCTTCCTTCCTAAGGAACACTTGACTTTGAACTCCAGGATGTCTGATTCTATGTCAGTGATCAGACCATCGTGATTATCTGGGTCATGAAGATCTTTTTTGTATAGTTCTATGTATTCTTGCCACCTCTTCTTAATATCTTCTGCTTCTGTTAGGTCCATATCATTTCTTTTCTTTATTGTGCCCATCTTTGCATGAAATGTTCCCTTGGTATCTCTCATTTTCTTGAAGAGATCTCTAGTTTTTCCCATTCTGATAGTTTCCTCTATTTCTTCACATTATTCACTTAGGAAGGCTTTCTTATCTCTCCTTGATATTCTTTGGAACTTAGCATTCATATGGTGTGTCTTTCCTTTTCTCCTTTGCCTTTCACTGCTCTTCTTTTCCCAGTTATTTGTAAAGGCCTTCTCAGAAAACCATTTTGCCTTTTTGCATGTGTACTGCTAGCTGGACTTCATTACCTAGAAATCACCATCTGAAAACTGTAGCATTTTCTTAAGTGAAATAAATGTTTAGAATGATTGTTGAGAAAGTTCAGCTCAAGCTAGTCTTTAAACTCCTTTCCGTTATTTCAGAAATTCTGGTGAGGTATATGTATAGCAGTTAATTTCATGAGATCATTTACCATGGTAGTCAGCAAACTTTCTATTTACTCACTACTTTGTATGGGTCTAGGTGATGAATATTTTTGTATTTACTTTTCAGACCATACAATTTTTATCACAGCAACTCAACTCTGCCATTATAGTATGAATATAGCCCTAGACAATGTAAAGGAATGAGGGGGGCTATGTTCCAACAAAACTTTATTTACAAAAAACAGGCAACAGGGTTCAGGCAGACTTTTGCAAACTCTTCCATTGTATTATGAAAACAGCCCTAGAAAATAAGTAAGTGAATGAGTGTTGCTGTATTCCAGTGGAACTTTATTTCTAAAAACAGGCGATAGAGCAGCCAGCCATGCTACTCCGAGAACCAAGTGTGTGTAATATGTGCTATAAAGTTAAAGTAAGAATATCTACAGGTACTAGACTGGTAGAGCTTAATGAAGTAATTGCCTACTGAATACCCCAAAAAGGGTGGGAGGAGAGAATGGGCAGCCAAAAAAAAAAAACCTCAGTATTTCTTTTCCACCAAGGAAGATGTATGTTCATACTTTTAATTTCTGTTTGTCCAGTTCTCTGCACTGATACTAATAAGAGAAAAGTATATAGAGCTATAATATAGGTATTCTGAGATATTAAAAATCTTTCAAAAATCCCTAAAATGACCTACTTTTATAATTTTTATTTTATTAGCTGCCAAAAGTTGCTATATTCCTTTCCCCACTTCTTAGTATGTATACTAACAGGAGGGTTATGAACTTATATCCAGTCTGAAATAGTTCAGTATTTGAAGTTTTTCTGTGGAATATATGCTTCTTTGTTTTAATTAAAACCCTTATTCACTTGCTCTTTCCATATTTTCTTTTGCTGTTTTATTTGTTTTTTAGAATCTTAGGTTCCATAAGATTTGACTCTGTAGATGCCTGTAAAACAAGCCATCATAAAATATGAGGCTTTCAGAGTATAGAATACAGTTCCCTCAATGAGACCATTCTTAGACAAAGAAATAGGCCACTTAATTTCAGATATATACTGTAGCATAAAGTAATTTTGAGAGAACATAATGAATTGTTTTTGTGTTGAGGTTGTCAAATTGATTAAGTGATGAAGAAACTAACATAGAATGATTCAAGTTTCTATAGTGATTGGTCATACTCTGCCTTACACTACAGGATTTTTTCATTTGTTTTTGTCTACTTGTAATTTTCATCTATGTTATCCTTTCCTCCCCAATTCTTTTAAGGTAGTGATTTCTTAATTTCCTGTATATACCTTAAACAATCTATATAGAGTACATAGTATGCACCTAAAAGGCATGTGTGAAACAAAACAGTAGATACTATACCTAAATATAAACTTATAAACTTGGCAAATTGAGGTTATACCACTTTTTACTCCCTATCGCTGAGTGTGAAAATTCATAATTGCCCCCAACCTCCAGTAGAAATTGTTGAACTTTGGCGTTTTGATTGTGTATTAGGTAAAAATTGCTGTCTCATTGTAGTTTTAATTTGCATTTGGATTGAGCATCTCTATTTGTCTAAGAGCTACTCATGTATTTTTTTCTGTCTTTGGTAGGTGAGACACTGTGTATGCTTTTTGCCTATTTCACTATTGGGTTGTTGGTCATTTTCTTAATTTTTAGCTCTTAGGGAGTTTAGCCCTGTGTGCTCTGAGTTACTAATAATTTTTGCAAACTGTTGTTTGTGTTTCAGTTTTACTTAGTATGGATTTTGCCATGCAAAATTTTATTTGCTGGAGTTTTCTTTTTTAATTAGTCTTTTATTAAAGTTATACAGAAATTCATCTTTGTTTTCTTCCACTATTTGTTAGTTTTTTATATAGTCATGGCTCAATCCATTTGGAGTTAATACTGGCATACCTTATTTATTCTTTCTTTTCTCTTTTGTTCTTTGCCAACTTTTGTGTGATTTTTATGAGGAAAAACATGAAAACATGGGTTAATTTGAGATCAAAGTTTGCCTCCCCTTTTTTTTCAAAGACCAAGAAGCTAGAGGGTTATTAAGATGCAGTGAGGTGAATGATAATTCTTGAATTTGATGTGTATTTGAATAGGGTGAATCCCTGCCAAATTATTAATTAATATTTTCTCTTTGAAATTTGAACGTCTGTGTTTGACTAGGGACGCTCCTCCTTTCTTCACATCTTGTGTAGATAATCAGATCTTTTGGATTTGGGTGCCATAGGATGGGTTAAACAATGTTATCTGAGATCCTGGAGTAAAAGAGTATGAAGAAGTGGGTCAAAACTTACATGTCATACTTGGAGAGTCTCAAGGTTTAAATTGTCAGTGTGACTGCCCCTGGTAGCAGTTTTCCCAAGGAAAGTGCAGTGCTCTCTTATGCCCAGAAACTACTTTCTGATTTCCTATACTCAGTAATTCCAGTACTTTTAATCTTTTTCATTTATTGTGGTAAAATAAATATCACTTAAAATACACTGTTTTAACCATTTTTAATTGTTCATTTCTTTGACATTAAGTACAGTACGT
This sequence comes from Tragelaphus eurycerus, assembly GCA_935064755.1. Classification (NCBI taxonomy): domain Eukaryota; kingdom Metazoa; phylum Chordata; class Mammalia; order Artiodactyla; family Bovidae; genus Tragelaphus; species Tragelaphus eurycerus. The sequence goes on along the minus strand of CAKXYN010000095.1, from coordinate 5,324,559 downwards.
GTTGTTGTACAACCATCACCACTATCCATTTCTAGAATTTTTTCATCTTCCCAAACTGAAAATCTGTGCCCATTAAACACTAAATCTCCAGTATCCTCTCCTCTCAGTCCCTGGCAACCACCATTTTAGTTTCTGTCTCTGTGATCTTGACTGTTCGTGTTTGTGAATTTGCCCTCATAAATGTAGAATCATACATAAGTCCTTTTGTAACTGGAATGTTTTCAGGGTCCATCCATGTTGTAGCATATGTGAGAATTTACTTCCTTTTTAAGAGTGAACAAACTTTCCATGGTATGTGTATACCGTTTTTTTATCCATTCATCTGCCAAAGGCCTACTTCTGCCTTTTGGCTGTTGTGAGAAATGCTACTGTGGACATAGGTATATAGTGTCCGAGTTCTTGTTTCTGCTTCTTTTTCCTTTATACTCCACAGGTAGAACTGCCGTCACACTGCAATCCTGTGTTTAATTTTTCTGAGGCATCAGCACACTGTTTTCCATAACTAGTCCCCATTTTTACCCAGCACTGTTAATCTGAAGTCTCAGTTTACTACCAGTTTGAGACCATAATCTTATGAAAGATTATGGCATTTTCGTATGTCAGTTAATAACATCTCTACAGTGTTAACCAGAATCCACTTCCTTTACTGAGAGTGATCGTGTGATTGAATCAACTAGTTCTAGACACTTCAGACAATACCCCGAGGGTAGGAGTGTACTAACTGGTTAAAAAAGAGCATCACCTCAAGAACAACTGCAACAAAGGAAAACAACAACTGCTAACTTATATAGCATTGTCACATGATTATCATAACATCAGGGCTTCCCTTTACAACGTTGGCTCAGATTGTAAAGAAGCTGCCTGCAATACAGAATACCTGGGTTCAGTTTCTGGGTCAGGAAGGTCCCCTGGAGGACTAAATAGCAACGTACTTTAGTATTCTTGCCTGGAGAATTCCATGGACAGAGAAGCTGGTGGACTATGGTCCATGGGGGTCACAAAGGGTCAGACATGACTGAGCTACTAACACTTACCATAACATGCCCCCTTATTATTATAGAGGTATAATATTAAATTGAATAAGGATATCTATCTGCTTCAGTAATTTTTCCCTGTTTCCCAGATTTGATTCCTGGGTCGGGATGTATTCTGGCCTGGAGTGGGTTGCCTTTCCTTTCTCCAGGGGATCTTCCCAACCCAGGTGTCAAACCCAGGTCTCCCGCATTGCCGGTAGATTCTTTAAGCCCACGGAAATACAGTATTTGGAGGTAAAACACCAAGGCTTGATTCTTATTGCCACTTACTAGCCTAATGTCCTTGGAAGTCATATAACCACTCTGAGTCTCAATTTTCACAAAGATGAAATCGGGTTTAGGGTTTAGTGTGCAACCTCACCACATTATGATAATCAGATGCCAATGATATAGAAAGTTAGCTGTTATTCTTAAAGTGGTAGGGTTTGTTTGTTTGTTTTTTTAAACGAGTTAGCGCCTGCCCCTGCCCTTGGGATGTTTTTTAAATTAGTGTTTGTTTCCCAGCCCAAGATAGGACTGGTTCTTTTCATAGATTAAAACATGGTGGTGATATGTCATATTAACTGAAAATAAATCTAATTATCTTTCCTTGTTTTATCTTTCTCCTTTTGTTTACTTCCTTAATGTGTGGTGATTAGTGATTAGCTGCCTTGACCTTCACATCACTATTTCCTTTGTGTGAATTTGTAGCAGCGGAAATGGTAGGTCTGCCAGCTTTTATCGGAGGTGTTAAGTTAGTCCAGTATAGTGATGGATATTAAGAATAAAAGGAAATTTTCTTAATTCCTCAAATTAAAATACTTGCTTTTTGTTTTCCTTTTCTTATTATGAATCAGTAATGGATTGACTAAATGATCTCCTCTACAGAAAGTGTTCTAAATCTTAATGAAAATCCCAGCAAATTTAATTGGTAAAATAGCTAAGGGAAAATGGGTCTCTTCTTATAAATGTATACGATAGTTAAAGCCATGACAGAATTCTCTTTACTTCGAAAGCAAAAAGAATTAGTATTTATGAGAAAAAGTATGAGAAAGAATTTTTAATATTTTTTTTCCATCACCCACATCTTAATATATAACCATATGGATATATGGCTATGATCTGAAGAAATGTCAGTGAGAATTTGTCATTGTCTCCTTCAACAGGTATATGTGCTTAGGACAGGGATAAAAATAAGTAAGTTTAATTTTTTATCACACTTTTGGCTTCCGTAGGGCAAAGAATTTTGATATGGCTTGTATGTCTGTAAGGACAGGTTCTGATTATGTCATGTCAGTTTATCTTAAACTCATCAAAATGGTAGAAGGACCAACAGATGCCTGCCATCTCCTGCATCTCATCATTAATTTATATCACTTTATTTAAGGATTAGAACTTAATTCATTAATTCCAGTATAGCTCATCTTTAAGCAAAGTATTCTCATTTGTAGTATTTAACTTTAAATCAGTTAGAGAATGCATTTGGTTTGAAAAGTGATAGGTAAGTACTAAGTGAACAGATTATTCAGGCATCATCTTAACCTGATCCCTTTGAATTGTTTCAGTGAGTTTAAGGCTTCATTTAGAATATTCCTGTCCTTGTTGAAGAATGATTCAAGTCCTTCACTATGCCAGGAATTCTTTGATGCTAAGATGCAAGAGCAAGGAGTGATTATCTCTACCCTTGTGAAACTCGCAGTCTGTATGGGAAGACAGATCCATAAATAATAGCAGAATGTGATTGATAAATTTTGTATATGTGTATATGCGTACATATACAAAATGGTTTGGGAGGGGGGAAAATGTGCTATGGAAGTGAAATGACTATAGGAATTAGTTCTGTGAAACTAAGATTTTACACAGGAGGGGCATTTAAATTGTGTCTTGAAGGGTGAGTAGGGGTTTTCCAATTTTATCAGAATTTTCTTGGCATAGTTTGAGTGAAAACATGAAGGCTTGAAAGTATGTAGTGAACATAGAGATCACTGAGTCCAGAATTGTTGGTGAATGTCAGTGCTTAATGTCTGTACTTCACAGCACAGTGTTAAGTGATTTTTCCCTGTGTTCTTTCCTTCTTTCTATCTGTTTCTTTTTCCTTTGTTTATTTATTTATTGGCCCTGTTACATGACTTATGGGCTCTAAGTTTCCTGGCCAGGGGTTGAACCCAGGCCCAAGCAGCAGAAGTGCCAAATCCTAACCACTGGACCATCAGGGAACTCCTGCATGTGTTTTTTGTAGTGTAAGTCTGCTAGTGACAGATTCTCTTACTCTTCATTTATCCCCAAATACTTGTTTATCGTTACTTTTGAAGGGTATTTTCATAGGATGTAGAATTCTGGATTGACTGCTTTTGTTTGTTTTAATCCTTTCAGCTTCAGTTTTGTTTTCTTTTAATAGTGGCAACCCGTATTTATTACAATTATATACAGTCGGATCTTATATTCTGAAACCTATACCTGATCACAGGAAAGAACACGTTTGGGGATGAGGCGGGGACAGACAGGAGAGCCTGGGCCTGGCTCCTGGTGGGGTGGGACATCTCCCCGGAGCGGCAGTGGGGCCACAGCAAGTGAGCGGTTAGGAGCAGTGCGCCGTCACTTGTGGCGGCCACCAGGCCAGGGCTGTGACAAGCACACTCGGGCAGCATCGCCTGGGCAGTGTCTGGGGGGCCCGGGAGCTCTCACCCAGAGGGAAGTGCAGGTCCATCACTTCTGAAATCAGGACAGTGTGGCCCCTGTGGCCACTGGTGAAACAGCTTCAGTTATTTCTGATGAGAAGACCTTTATGTCTTTATCCCTGTAGATAATAATAACTTTTCTCTGGCTGCTTTCAGATATTTTTCTTTAATCTTGGTTTTCACCAGTTTGACTATTATGTACCTAAGGGTACTGTAATGTAACTTTTTGTTTTTTTGCTGTACTGGGCAGCTTAACAGGATCTTAGTTCCCCAACCAGGGATTGAACCTGGGCCTCCATGGTGAAAGCACCAAATCCTAACTACTAGACCAGCAGGGAACCCCACCCCCACAAGGGTATTTTTTTTTTAATTATCCCTCTATAGCTTATGGCTTTTTTTTTTTTTTTTTAATTTGGGAGAATTTCAGCAATTATTTCTTCACTTATTTTTTTCTGCCCCATTCTTTATCTCTTAATTCCATTTACTTATAGTCTGTTTAGTATTGTCCAATGGAAAACTGAGTCTATTCAATTAGTTAGTCTTTTTCTGTCTATTGTTTAGATAGGATAATTTCTTGTAATCTGTCTTCAAGTTCACAGACTCCTCTCTTATATATCTAATCTAAAAAGGAGTTTCAACACTCCTCTTTTATCCCTAATCTGAGTTAGTATTTTTTAGCTCCTGAATTTCCATTTGGTTATTTTTTAGTCTTTTTCCTTCCTTGCTGAAGTTTACTATTTGTTCATTTATTGTGAATGAATATATTTTCTTTTATGTCCCCTGTCATGGTTAATTAGCTTCTTTAAAACCTTGCTTACTAATTCCAACGTTTGGATCATCTCAAGGTTGAACTCTGTTGCCTGTTTTCTTTTGTCTGGGTCATGTTTTCCTGTCTCTTGGTATGTCTCAATTTTGGATTGTATCATGTACATTGTAAATGATAAGCTATAGAGAGTCTGTTGCTGCTAAGTTGCTTCAGTAGTGTCCGACTCTGCGACCTGAGAGACGGCAGCCCACCAGGCTCCCCCATCCCTGGGATTCTCCAGGCAAGAACACTGGAGTGGGCATAGAGAGTCTAGATTCTGTTATTCTAACAGGAGGGGTGTTTTTGTCTGTCTGTTTGTTTGTTTAAATGGACAGTTAAGTTGGCTCCAAGGTTCAAAGCTTCAAACTCCAAGGTCTGTCTTCTTTGTGGTAGACATCTAGGAAATCTCAAGTTATTTTAGTCTTATTTGGGTGAAGGCAGTCTCTCCCATGAATAAGAGTTAACCAGAGAATTGGGTGGAGTTTGCGTGCTAAGTTGCTTCAGTCTTGTCTGACTCTTTGCAACCCCATGGACTAGCCCACCAGGCTCCTCCGTCCATGGGGTTTTCCAGGCAGGAGTACTGGAGTAGGCTGCCGTTTCTTCTCCTGGGGATCTTCCTGACCCAGGGATCAAACCTGCATCTTATATCTCCTGCATTGGCAGGCAGGATCTTTACCACTAGCGCCACCTGGGTAGAGTTTAGATGCAGAATTTTACAGGGCCCTGTTAACTCTATTTTCCAGGAATTTTTTTCAGTTGCTATGGTTTAGAAGGAGATGGCAACCCTCTCCAGTATCCTTGCCTGGAGAATTTTATGGACGGAGGAGCCTGGTGGGCTACAGTCCACGGGGTCACAAAGAGTTGGACACGACTGAGTGACTAACACTTTGACATTCATGGTTGCCCTAAACTCTGTCCTTTGGTACTTCAAACTGCTACTGCTGCTAAGTCGCTTCAGTCGTGTCCGACTCTGTGCGACCCCATAGACGGCAGTCCACCAGGCTCCACCGTCCCTGGGTTTCTCCAGGCAAGAACACCGGAGTGGGTTGCCATTTCCTTCTCCAATGCATGCAAGTGAAAGGGAAGTCGCTCAGTCGTGTCCGACTCTTAGCGACCCCATGGACTGCAGCCCACCAGGCCCCTCTGTCCATGGGATTTTCCAGGCAAAAGTACTGGAGTGGGGTGCCATTGCCTTCTCCGACTTCAAACTAGTAAGACTATAATTTCATACTGAGTTTTAGATATCCCACATAGTGCCAGCTGGGTTCTACTATCTGTTATGAGATTTTAAAAGGATAGAACATCTATCTTCTTACACAAAACTAAAATTCAGAACATTCTCCTTGACTGATTGAAATTGTCACTTGATCCCCTAATCTTCCCAAAAGAGATCCTATTTACAAAAGAGGCCTTTGGACAACCTAAGGAGAGAAAAATACTCATTCATTCAACTTTACGAAGGAAATGATGTTATTATGGTGCAGATTTGATGTACTTATCCTTTTAGAATTTTGATTTTCACCTTGCATGATATATGTTGAAGTGAGCAATATAATTTATTACAACATAACTGTGTTCAAGAATGTTAGAGTGCCATAGCCACACAGGACTGTGGCTTCTTTCAAGGTGCTTGGTTGGAAAATTTGAAGGGCCCAACAAGGGGCTTCAGGTTCCCAAAACTATTTTATCAATTTTCTTTGTTGACTTTTTGCATGAGATTTTGTTTAAAGAAAGGGTTCTGTGACTAAAGAGTCTAAAAATAATTGATCTAGTGAGCCCCGTTCTTTTAAACATAAGGAAAATTGAGATTTGGTACAATAAAAAGATAATGCGTATTGGGTTGGTTTTTTTTTTTTTTTTGCATAATTTGCCAGTATTGGAAATCAAGTCTTCTGACTGTTACCCAGTACTCTTTCAGCTACATAAGTGTTATACTGTCATTAAATATTTAATCTTTTTGTCATCCTCCTGAATAGCCTATTCTGATACAGTGTGAAGATCCTGGGACTGTTGAATGGGGCCATTCAGGGTGTTTGGATTTACAGGCAGCATTATGCATAAAGTAAAGATTATGTTATGGGAACTGGATGAGAAATTATAATCAATTGGAACGGAAGGTTGGTTGCGGATGCCAGAGAAACTAACAAAGAACAAAGTGAGGGCAGCTATGGCTTGAGTTATTTTAGCTAAATGACTAAGAAATAAAATTTAGCAGAATGTGTTTATTGCCAGTGACCTGTGTCTTCCCAAAATATCCAGTTAGCAACCAACAACTTCCTTTTCTTGATCACCAGTCCTTATCCTTTGCAGAGAGGAAGGAACGCAAATCCTGTAGTGGTATTTTTCTGAGTTTCCTGCCAAAAGAAGGCATGATTACGGGAAAATGGTTTTTCTTTGTTTTTCCCTTCTGACACACACTCTTCAGTTGTTACCCAATTACACAGGACTGGACAGAAATTCAAAATAATTTTTCCAAAAAATAACTTCCAAAGCATGACCACATCTTATATTTTGTATTTCTGTTAAGCATTCCTCTGTATCATCTTCTTAATATATTGAAACTCTTACCTTTTAGCATAATGCATATTTCTAAACTGTATCTTGTAAGAAGGCCTGAAAAATTGGAGGAGAATTGAGAGACTGTAGGAATGCAGTCAGGTCAAGTTTAATGAATGAAGTTCTTGAAGGATATAAAGGAGAAAATATATATAAATGAACCTGCTATACAGTGTGAAGCTCAGTGAGCATTTATTGAATTACAACCTGACAGTTGGATCTCGTTTTTTTAATCTGCATATAAGGATAATATGTGTCACTGAGTTGTTGTGAGGATTAAATGAGAATGTACATGTGGAGTGCTTAGAACAATGCCTAACACTTTGAGATAGCACCTGTGGAAATATTTCTCATTTTAAATTATCCTGTTCAGCAATATTGTAAAAAGTTGAAGACAAGGAATGAGAAAGTGATTTACAACTATTTTTAATACAATTATTATTTTTCCATATATTCTTAAGTCTTTATATGTATTTTCATAGACTCTTTTTTAGAGCAGTTTTAGGTTCACAGCCAAATTGAATGGACTGTACAGAGATTTTCTATGACTCCTTGTCCCCCAGTTGCACATTGCCTCCTCTACTGTCAACACCTTACAAAAGAGTGGTACATTTCTTTACAGTCAGTAAACCTACATTGACACATCATCATTCAAAAGTCCATCATTTATATTAGTGTTCACTCTTGATGTTGTACATTCTATGGGTTTTGATTTATATGCCCTTACTCACTTAACAATGTAATGTATTTTTTCTTTTATAGTCTTATATAGCTCTTATATAGTCTTCATAATTGTAAGTTTTTAACAGGTCAGGCCTGCTACAAGATTTTTCACTTCTAAGATAAATATCCTTTAGAGAGTTGTGGTTTAATAGAGGAAAACTGTGCCTGAGTTATAACCTCCATCTGCCCCAGCTTTCTCATCTCAAAACCAAGGATAACTAAGAACTGATGATGTCTAGTCCTTAAAACTATTTGCAAACTTAGAATTTATAGAAACGTAGAATGTTGTTACTACTGTGGAGAGAACCATGGCCTTGAGCCTTTTACCAAGGTCTTTTGCATCTAAGACCACCAGTTAGTTTCTACATGTGTTTTAGAGGAAAAGACTTCATGGACAGAGAAGCAGGGAACCTTTTTATCTAAGAACAACTGCTGCTGCTGCTGCTAAGTCGCTTCAGTCGTGTCCAACTCTGTGCAATCCCATAGACAGCAGCCCACCAGGCTCCGCCGTCCCTGGGATTCTCCAGGCAAGAACACTGGAGTGGGTTGCCATCTCCTTCTCCATTGTGTGAAAGTGAAAAGTGAAAGTGAAGGCGCTCAGTCGCTTCCGACTGGTAGTGACCCCATGGACTGCAGCCTACCAGGCTCCTCTATCCATGGGATTTTCTAGGCAAGAGTACTGGAGTGGCTTGCCATTGCCTTCTCCAAGCACAACTAGTCCATAAAATAAATAAACCTTTTTTCTTTTTAAGGTAGAAAGGGGCTCAGTGGTAAAGAACTTGCCTGCCGATGCAGGAGACACGGGTTCGATCTGTGATCCAGGGAAGATCCCACATGCTGTGGGGCAACTAAGCCCACGCACCCACAACTACTGAGCCTGTTCTGTAGCGGCCAGGAGCCGGGACTACTGAAGCGCACGTGCCCTGCAGCCTGTGCTCCACAATAGGAGAAGCCACGGCAAGCGCAGTGAGAAGCCTGTGCGCCACAACTGGAGGGCAGCCCTGAAAGTGAGAGTCACTCAGTGGTGCCCAACTCTTTTGTGACCCCATAAATTGGGGCCCACCAGGCTCCTCTGTCCATGGAATTCTCCAGGCAAGAATAGTGGAGTGTGTTGCCATCTCCTTCTCCAGGGGATCTTCCCGACCCAGGGATCAAACCCAGGTCTCCTGCTTTGCAGGCAGATTCTTTACCATCTGAGCCACCAGGGAAGCCCGGAGAGTAGCCCTAGCTCACTGCAACTAGAGAAAAGCTCACATAGCAACAAAGACCCAGCACAGTCAAAAATAAGTAAATAAGTAAACATTAAAAATAAAATGTTATGGGTTCAATTGTGAGAGAATAGGAATTCAAACTCATTTTTAGAATTTCACTAAAAGATAAGATTGCATATAGTAAATGCAGAGCGTTGGTATTAAAATACAAATACTTGAGTAATATACCACTGATAAACCTGATTTGGTATTTACAAAGGGAATCTGGGATGAGATCCACAAGGAGAACAAAGCATAAACCTGCCTGGATTTACATGAACTTCAGTCTTGGCCACTAAGGTGCCTTGTTTTAACATTTCTGTTGCTATTGTGGTCATTGCTGTTAGGGCTGGTTTCCATCTAGAACAGTGGCTTGTGTCCAGTAGTCGTTTATATGTTTTTAATTCATAATGAGATTGTCAACAGTCTACCCTTTCAGTCTGCATTTTGAAATATTTCCTATTTTCCTTTTACTTGTCTTCTTTAAATCACAATAAACCTGTGGTTTAAAGGGCATCAGAGGTTTTTACAGTGGTCTTTATCTCTAAAATGATAAGGACTCACTTAATTGACCCTTGTCTCTACAGAATAACTGAGCAAGGATGCTTTGTACATTTTGTCTAGATTATATTATTGTATCTATTAGCTAGACAAATGTGTTTATCAGTAGCTAATTCTGTAATGTCTTGTTATTTTAGATTTTATCTTTAATTTCCCATCATGCTTTGCTTTGTTGGATACATTGTAGGTGGTCAGGGACTACTTACTGATTAAATAGGAGTGGCATTCTGTTATTTGGTCTTCTTACTGCTTTGTGCAGTGGATTTTTAAAAGGGGCATGAAGGAGCTACTTTTATTACGAAAGTAATACAAATATTCTCCAGCTTTACTGAGGAAAACTTACCTGAACTACTAACGGTTCTTTTTCTTCTTGTTTTTAGATTTCTTTTTATTATTTATTTCTCTATGGCCATGCTTTGAGGCTTGTGGGACTTTATCAATAATTTTGGACAGGCCTTTCTACTCTTCCAGGTTTTAATTGATTTCTCAAATATTAAATGAAGGAATTAGCAAGCATAACTAGATATCTTCAAGGTTTTTCCCTCTTACAAATGCTGTACAAAATCTTAACTGACCTTTACTTAACCCTCCAAATTCATGTACCTCTTTCCTCCACCTTTAAAGCAAACCAGTTCCCCCCCACATCACCCCGTCCACTCCTGATCGCTCTTTAGAGCACCTACACCTCTCTGCTCCCACTAGTTGAGTCCTTGTCCTTCAAGAGCCAAATGTGTTTATTCCCAAGCTGTTTGTGTTAGTTTTACTCATTGTTGTATTTATGTGATTTATTTAATGTTATATTAACTGATGAAATCTGAGTATAAAAATAATTTTTTATGAGTTCTAGTTTCATAAAGTTGAGTTCCTAAGAAAAAAACCCAAAAAACTATTGAATTAGATTTAAGTGGGACAACTGAAAAAGATGAGGGGCTGTGCTAAAAATATAGGTGGATTCTGGACTGAGATCTCTTTGCAAGATTCTTAATTCTTTCACTTATTTGAAGAAGTTGATACTATTTCAGTTTTAGCTTCAGGTGTTGCAATAATGACTGAATTCAGCTATATGACTCAGAAAAGGCAGAAAAATAACACAGTAGTAATCATTCTATTTTAGGTGATATCAGTACTTTTTATTTGTAAGGCTTCTCTTTATGAGATGTATTTTAAATACTTTTCTCAATATCTCATATTAAAACCCAGTTTTTATTCTGTTTCCTTCACAGAACATCCAGAAGATTCTTGGCCTTGCCCCTTCACGAGCTGCCACCAAGCAGGCAGGTGGATTTCTTGGCCCTCCACCTCCTTCTGGGAAGTTCTCTTGAAATCAGGAAGAACCCTATATTTCTGTCATTCTTTTCAGATATTCAGATCAGACCCAGCAACTATTTTACAGCAAGAGCCATAGGCAGCCTTAGCACTTGGGCTAATTTCTAGATTTGAGTTATTTTTAGGCTTTTTTGGGGGTATAATTTGAATAAGAACAGTACCTAACAAATGTGGTAGTGCTTTTGGTTACAGGTTAATTTTTTTTAAACAAATATGTTGATTAATTAAGCCCAGGTGATGTTTATGTAATGAGAAACAAATTCGCATTTTGCTTACGTGAATATTTCTGTGGGGTCAACTTTCAAGTTTGTGCTGTGTGCCATGTATTGTGGAAGTTGGCTCTCCATGAGCATTTTGAGATCTGGAAGAAAAATTTACTTTATGTAACTCTTAGTTGAAACTATATGTTTGTGTGTGTGTGTGTATGTGTGTATGTGTGTGTGTTTTAAGCCGAATACATGACCTGAGATCTAATAAAAGAGGCTAGAATTTTACTTATTTCATCTACAAGGAGACATCTGTTTTGATTTGCCATATTTCTAGATACATATTTTTAGTAATCTGAACATGAGGATAAACATTGGCCAGAAAGGGGCAATGCTGTTTTTGTTTCTGTTCTTTTTCTCCCGTTCTCCTCACCATGGGGCAGTGTTTGAGAGTAATATTTTATCACTCTTGCTTCATATGCTCAAATATAAAGTTGCCCTGTTATAGGAATTGGAAAGCAAGAAAGGAAAAAAAGTAGTAACTCACGGGAGTCTAACAGTGGAGCTCCTCAGCAGTTTCCTTCATACCCCAGTGCAGTCTGTTGGGTTCTTGAGAAGATTCAAGTTGATCCCACTTTTGGCTCTCCCCCTGGAGGCAAGTTTATGATTGCATGTGGTTAATTTGCAGAGCTTCCGTGTAGTCACAGTGGCCTTCAGTTCCTCTGTGCTTCTTTATAAAGGATGAGAGAATGCTTACACCATGATCTTCCTCCCTGATCCGTGGAACTGGAAATCCTGTGTGGAGTGATAGCTCTAGTTACTAAAATATTTACATTGATCAGTAGTGTCCTCAGATGCACGTTTTCTACCAGTGAGAAAGTCACAGCTGGTAAACCAACATCAGACTTTTCAATTGCATAAAATCCAGAAGACCGTGGGATAATATTTTCAAAGCTGGACAAAATAATTATCAACCTAGAATTTTGTGTACAGCTAAACCATAAGTTTGGGGGCAAAACTGTGGACATTATTTTGACAGCTACGGTATCCAAGATAGTTGAATTATTAAAGGATGTATTTTCAGACACACACAAAAATACCAGGGGAAAGGTGTGGGATATAAGCACAATGGTCAGCACAGAAATCGATAAAATCTATGGATAAAGTTAAATGTTTCATGGATTATCTAGTTTAGGCATTATCTCAAGACAGCACCACAAGGTTATACTGTTTTCACACTCATTTAACAGATGAAGAAACTGAGGCAAGAGAGGTTAAATAACTTGATCAGCATCACATAGCTAGTGAGTGGCCGAGTTAGGATTTGAACCCAAGCAGTTAAAAGCCATCTAGCCCAAGCTCTCAAATGCTGTTGCATTATAACTTCCCCAGATAGTATGTGGTGAATCTCTTCCCATCACTTTACCTTATCTCCTCAGAAGGTACGAGCTCCAAAGTTGGTGCTTTGTCTTTTTTTGCTCTTGTTTCCTTGAAGCATCACATCACATGGTGGGGGAGAGCACCGCAGGAACTCATTAGATGCAGATGAAATGCAGCAGAAATCTGTTTCAGAAAAGGGGGCTTCCCTGGTGGCTCAGTTAAAGAATCCACCTACCAAGACTGGAGACACAGGGGATGCAGCTTTGATCTCTGGGTTTGGAAGATCCCCTGGTGAAGGAAAGGGCAATCCCCTCTAGTATTCTTGCGTGGAGAACTCCATGGACAGAGGAGCCTGGCGCATTATGGTCCATGGGGTTGCAAAGGAATTGGACACAACTGAGTGACTAACACCTATCAAAAAAGCTGCCTGATAATGGATGGTGATGACTTCTAATGGTCTTTTCTCCATACCACTAACTGTTCCAGGCAAAATAAAAATTAAAAAGGTGACAATGAAGGAAATGATGATCATAATAACAATGATGACAAATGATGGAATATCTAACATAAAACATAAAATGATAAGAAACCACACTCAAAATTCTGCCATCACCTGGTAAAATGAAAATATATAGTTCATCTTACCACTCACCCTCTTAGGTTTTGAAGCTGATGCTTTCTAGTCAGATTTCTAATGGATGTTGAGGTTTTTATAAAGTACATTTCAGTGGAAGAGGATAAATAAGAGAAGTAAAAAGGGAGAAGGAAGGAAGAGAGATAACATCTACTTACCCTTTTCCTAAAAAGAAGCAATAGCAAGGATGTATACACAGGAAACAAAGCTGTTACATCACAGGAATGTAAATTCAAGGAGGTTTTAAGGGCTACTTGATCCTCACCGTTAGTTTTTTTTTTTTAATTAGTTGCCCCCCAAAATTTTTAAGACTAGTCATTTGGATGACTCTAAATCCAGACCATCACCAAGTTAATGGAGATGACATTCGTGGCCAATCTTAGGTCTACCCTTGCTTCTGTTTTTCTTACATTATTCTAAAACAAATCCTAGGCATTGTATTTTTTACTCAGATATTTCAAGGCTTTAAAAAATATCTATCTACATTTATATCTCTGTATCTTGGTACCATTTTCACACTTTAAAAATTTAGCAATTCCTTGATAGGATAAATGTTAAATTTTTTTACAGTGTTTTTTTTGTTTGTTTGTTTGTTTTAATCTGGAGCAAATATTAGATTGCCATATTGTAGTTGGTTGATAAGTGTTGTAAATGTCTTCTATTGTAGTGGTTCTAAAACTAGAAAACATTAGAATCACCTGAAAGTCTTGTTAAAATACAGTCCCCTGAGCCCCATTGCAGAGTTTCTGAATAGAGCTTGAGAATTTGCACTTCCAAAGAATTCCAAGGTGACACTGATATTGGCTGGTTTAAAGTCCACTCACATTTTACTTCCCCACCATCTCTCTTTCATTTCCTGCTTTGCAGCTTTTAAAGAAATATGCTTAGAGAATTTTAATAGTGTTGGGAAATACTTAGGCAATAATATATGGGAAAGAATCGTTAAAATAACAGAATATATCTTCAGTTCAGTTCAGTCGCTCAATCGTGTCTGACTCTTGGCAGCCCCATGAACTGCAGCACACCAGACCTCCCTGTCCATCACCAACTCCCAGAGTCTACCCAAACCCATGTCCATTGACTAAGTGATGTCATCCAGCCATCTCATCCTCTGTCGTCCCCTTCTCCTGCCCTCAGTCTTTCCCAGCATTAGGGTCTTTTCAAATGAGTCAGCTCTTCGCATCAGGTGGGCAAAGTATTGGAGTTTCAGCTTCAACATCAGTCCTTCCAGTGAACACCCAGGACTGATCTCCTTTAGGATGGACTGGTTGGGTCTCCTTGCAGTCCAAGGGACTCTCAAGAGTCTTCTCCAACACCACAGTTCAAAAATATTAATTCTTTGGCACTCAGCTTTCTTTATAGTCCAACTCTCACATCCACACATGACCACTGGAAAAACCATAGCCTTGACAGCCTTTGTTGACAAAGTAATGTCTTTGCTTTTTAATATGCTGTCTAGGTTGATCATAACTTTCCTTCCAAGGAGTAAGTGTCTTTTAATTTCATGGCTGCAATCACCATCTGTAGTAATTTTGGAGCCCAGAAAAATAAAGTCAGCCACTGTTTCCCCATCTATTAACCATGAAGTGATGGGACCAGATGCTGTGATCTTCGTTTTCTGAATGTTGAGCTTTAAGCCAACTTTTTCACTCTCCTCTTTGTCTTTCATCAAGAGGCTCTTTAGTTCTTCTTCACTTTCTGCCATAAGGATGGTGTCATCTGTATATCTGAGGTTATTGATATTTCTCCTGGTAATCTTGATTCCAGATTGTACTTCATCCAGCCTGGCATTTCTCATGATGTACTCTGCATATAAGTTAAATAAGTAGGGTACAATATACAGCCTTGACATACTCCTTTTCCTATTTGGAACCAGTCTTTTGTTCCATGTCCAGTTCTAACTGTTGCTTCCTGACTTGCATACAGGTTTCTCAAGAGTCAGGTCAGGGGGTCTAGTATTCCCACCTCTTGAAGAATTTTCCACAGTTTATTGTGATCCACACAGGCTATTTCTGCTTTATTGACTATGCCAAAGCCTTTGACTGTGTGGGTCACAATATTTTCACTACATTTAATTAAAATGATAAGCATAAATTAAAACCCACCTATATGTCCTTGAATACTTCTCCTAAGAGTTACCTGTGGTATCTCTTAGAAGTTAAGTTAGTTACCTGTGGAACATACCCTAGTTTTCAGATTCAGTCACTTGCTCATTCATTCTTTGCTATTTCTTGGAGCATATCTCAGTCCTGCCTTGCAATTTATTTGTTGAAGAAACTGCATTGTTCCCCTGTAAACTTTCTCTCAGTTTGAAATTTGTTGCTTGCATGCCTGTTTTACATACTATTGATAGTTTCTTTTTGTAGTGTTAGCAGCTTTACTAATCACTAATTACTAATAATAAGGGGTTGAAAAATTATAATATTCTAGTATCCCTTCATTTATTAGGTAAAATACCTCTATAGATAGAAATGTCCCTTCATCTACTCTTTGTTTGTGTGGGGTTAAATTTTATAGGAAAAGCAGAGTAAGTGCGGGATTATCTAGTTTTCAAAATAAAGAGCTGTTTACTATGATCTTCCAGGGGTGAACAAGGTGTGTGTGTATGTGTGTGTGCAGTTCACAGATTTAGACATACTTGCTTCACTTCAATTCACTGAAGTTATTTTTCTTATGGATGCTCAAATTGTCATATTTTTGGCTGGTGAGAGGCTTCTTAAATTGGCTTCTGTTTGACATGACCCTGGTTTTCATTGGTGACATCCTCACTAAGGGATAGGATGTTTCAGTATCACCTCACATTTCCTGCCTGACTGGAAGACAGTGCTTTCTTCAGGGAGGCCTGTTTCTTTTTAATGGTGAATGGTATTTTTAATGGTGAATGGTATTCAGAGAATGCAATCAGAGCATTAAAGATTCTCCTAGAGACTGGGTTACTAGGTTTCTAGGCCTTTTTTTGTGGACTAAAATAGGGTAACACGTTTTGTGTTTTAAGATAAAATACATCATGAGTTTATGCCAATATTCTATGTCTCACTTAAATTCAGGGCCACAGAGTTTTCCCTTAATTTCTTTGACTTATGTCTTTTAATTCTCATGCTAAGAATACCAGTTTTCATTGCTAAAAATGATGGAATACCATATAATTAGTCATTAGCATAATCCCACAATATCCACCCAAAAGTCTCAGAGTATCAATACCAATGTTACTATCAATCAACAATATAATTACTGAAAAATAATTGAAGTTTTTTTGTGGTAAGGGGAGTCTTTAAAATACATCCCACTGTTGCAGGTTACTGAGATTTCAAGTTATAGAAATAGTTTCTTTTTTTAGTTTTTTATTCATGTCTTCCCTGGTGGCTCAAACGATAAGGAATCTGCCTGCAATGTGGGAGACCTTGGTTCAGTCCCTGGGTCGGGAAGATCCCCTGGAGAAGGCTATGGCTACCAACTCTAGTATTCTTGCCTGGAGAATTGCATGGGTTGAGCCTGGTGGGCTACAGTACATGGGGTGGAAGAAGCTGGATGTGCCTGAGTGACTGATGCTTTCACTTTTCCATGTCCTCATCACTGTCCCCTCAGTTTCTCTGAAACAGCCTCCCAGCTAGTCTCCATTATTCAGGTCTCTCCTGGCTCTGCTCCATCATTCGCCCTGTAAAGTCAAATAACCTTTCTAAAATATTAACCTAATTATTTTGCTCCTCCAAGGAGAATTGTCCACTGGCTCCCAGTAGCCTGTAAGTAAATTCAAGCTATTTAGCATAGGAAATCATCCTATCCTGGTTCTCCAGCCTGTCTCACCCCTAGGATCAATCCCTTTCCTATTCCTTTCTTGCCTATATCCTAGGCTCCAGTCAAGCAGATTTATTTTTTAAATTCTGCATTTTTCACATTCTTTTAAAACTTTACTACCTTTCTTTTCTCTGCCTGAAATGTTCTTCCTTTTATTGGCCTGATTTTCTTATGTTTTCTTCTCAACTCAGCTTAAGCATCCCCTCCTCTTAAAGGTTTTTTCTGGTCTCTATGTGGTCATATTAGGTTTCTTTTTACTGTATCTGTTTGAACATTTCATAATACAAGTCACTGATAAAAAATGGGCAAATCTCATGTTAATTACTTTACAGAATTTTGTTGTTTTCTGTCAAACATCGACTAGAATCCATCATAGGTACATCCATTAACCTTCAGTTAAATAATAAATTAAAAATTAAAAAAAAAAATTTTTAAAGAAAAAAAAATGGGCAAATCCCTTAACCTTCAATGGCCTCATCTGAAAAATGAGATGAATACTCCGACTAAAACTCTCATGTCCACCATCGCTTCTCTGAATCTTCAGCTAGATTCTTTTTGTTCCCTCTGAAAAGCCTGCTGGCTGGTGCTCACAGCACACTGGATGCTATCAGCTGCGCTTATGCACTTTAGCTCTTGTCAGGGAATTGTAAAACATGACTCGTTTTACTTGTTAACTTTATATATGTTGACTGAGTATTATGTAATTTAATGAAATATGAAGCAAAAAAGAGAATTGTGTCCGTTAAAACTAATTTGAATGGTTTGAAATGAATCAGTAAAAGCAAATTGCCAAAAATAATTGCTTTGACTTACATATGGGTAAAATTGCAGAAACTAAAAAAGAAGTAATAGAAGTTTAGAAAGATTCAGTACTCATATTAATTCTTGGTGTTTTATTTAGTCCATACCTCACTTTAAACATACCAAAACTGGAAATGAGGTGATGCATTTTTTAAAATATTTATTTTATTTATTTGGCTGCACTGGGTCTTAGTTGTGGCATATGCTATCTAGTTCCCCAACCAGAGGTGGAACCTGGGCCCCCTGCTCAGGGAGTGTGGAGCCTTAGCCACTGGGCCACCACGCGAGTCCCCAGAGGCAATACGTTTTGGTCTTATAAACTTTGTAAGAGCGCCTAACCACACAACATGGGATTTTCATTATCACAAATTCTGTTTAGGGACTTCCCTGGCAGTCCAGCAGTAAGACTCTGCACTTGGACTTCATGGGGCTTGGGTTCAATTCCTGGTTGAGGAACTGAGATCCTGCTTGCCACATAGCATGGCCAAAAAAACAAAATAGAAAAATAAATAAATTTTAAAAGCCAAATTTTGTTTCAGTTCTTTCAATATTTGAAAGCTTTGAGTTGCAAATGTTTGATTTTGTTGTTTTATTACTATAAAATATTCATGGAAAACAAAAAAGAGGTTTCTTCAAAATAAATGAGCCAATCATTATGAATCAAACAAGAGGTGATACATTATAGGTTTGGTATATACAAATAATAATAATGAGACTAAGCAATAGACTCGTATTCAGGGAAAAGGCCTTGGCTCTGTATCAAAAGTAAAGAGGTATATATGTGTTATAAGTTAAAATAAAAGTTTCTGAAATACATAAGAATTTTTTTTGCATGATTCTGTAATTAACTTTTTATATTTACCTACAGATTACTGATTCTAGTCACATCAGCCACATGGGTTTTTCCCTCACAGTGTTTCTGATGGATTATATAAAGCAACTGACTTTATGCCTGGCATATTAAAAACATTTGATCTTCAAACACAGCAATCCTATAAGGCAGACAGGATATCTTTTTATTATCCGGGTTTTATATGTGACAAATCAGGTTATGAGATGTTATGCTGTTTCCAAGATCACAATAAGTGGCAGAACCAGGAAGAACCTTAGGCTTCAGGATCCACACTCTTTCAGAGTATGGATACTCTTTCATACTCTCAGCCCACAGAGCACCCAGTAGGCTGACTCCACTGGATCTACAATGAGACTGCTGAGCTGGAGTCCTGCTGGAGTTGTACCCTGTGTGCAAACTGTCTTCATGTAAAGCAAGCTGGGCTTTCCAGGGAGTATTATTTAAGTGACTATCACTATCTCTTTTCCCTCTATTTTTAAAAACCTTTCCCATATTCCTATTTCACCATCTGAATGGTACGTATTGACAAGACTTTGTGAATCTTAGAAGAAATTTTTAAATTATGAAATCAATTAGGAAATTGCCCAGCTGTCACAGATGAATATGGAAGAGGATAAATGTAAGTCTAAGATACAGTTTGTTTTGTTTTTTAATTTCAAAATTGCTTTTAAATTTTTTTAATTTTTTAAATGTATTTTACTGAAGTAGTTGATTTACAAGGTGTTATTTTCTGATGCATAGCAAAGTGATTCAGTTATACAAGTATATACACTCTTTTTCATATTCTTTTCCATTATAGCTTATCACAGAGATGATATTTTGAATGGTTGCTTTCTGCAGATGGGAAGCTAAACACATATTTAAATTCAGAAAATTATATTTGGATCCATGGCTCATATGGCTGCTTGTGAACATAATCAAGGGCCTGTTTTATACACGTGATTTTTAGGTTTATAATTAATGCTGCAACCATTTGCTGAAAAAAGTCACTGATCATAAATAGAGACCATACCAAGAAGGTTGAAAAAGCCTGAAACCTGCTTGAGCTGGTGACAGACTGTTCCATTCTAGAGGAAGTTTCACATTTTTAAGCAAAATAAGATGATAATTTTAGAGCAGTGATTTTGAAATTTTTTTTGACCCCAATCCATGGTGAGGAATACCATTATGCAACCCATACACTGAAGTTTCATGAAGCAGTTTACCTCCTATATGCTCTTCGATGATTTCATACTGTTTCATTTTTCAAAAACATTGGTTACATTCTTTAAATGCAATTCTGCTCTTTTTTGGTAACACTGCTCCAAGAATACTCAGATATAAACAGTAAAGTTAGCTTGGGCAGGAAAATGGAAATTCCACTGGCTTCCCTATTTCCATTTATATCCCTTGACTCAGGGGTGATATTTAAAATATAAAAATGCCATTTAAAAAGCTTGCTGAAGAGATCCCTCTAAAATTCTGTTTGTTCTCCATGTCCACATCAGTTTTTCTATTTAATCTATAAAAATACTGTATGTACAAAAAATTTGGGTCTCAATCTACTGATTTTTACCACCTACTAGTAGGTGGTACCAGGAAGTTTGAAGAAGAATGAAACAAAAAACGAACAAGAAAACCCAAAAAAAACAAGACACAGAGAAAGCAAGATCTTTTTAAAAGTTGAATTAGGAAATTTGGGTGGGCAATAGAGAAGAATACTGTTCAAATTAGATATTGTTGGACTCATCTAAGACTGTCTGACTTTATTTTGTTAATCAGTAATTGGGTCTTTAAAATGAAGAACAATCAAGTTCCTGGAAAGACTATGGCCAAAGTATGAGTTCTTTGCTCAAATATGCTGGGATGATGGAATGACACTTTCTGGAAGGTGAGAAAACAGAGGAGCCTGAAATTAATGTCAAGACATAATTATATACATTCATTCACCCACCCACCAAGCGCACAAACAGCATCATCTTTTTGCAAGACTGGGAACATAGTGGCTACAAAAGTGAAGTGAGTAGGATTTTATGTTCAAACAACTGACAATTTGTGACTACCATGTCAGCTACCTTATCTAACAAAAAAGGATGATAATTCCTTCAGTGGGCTGCTGCTCATAAAACTTACAGAGATGAAATGAGGAATAGATATATACTTTGTAAATTATAAGGGAACATTAATTTAAAAAGCATTAAGTAAAATGATCATTTGTTTTATTTCTATAGATAATAAGCAATCATTTGACAATTTGTTTTTCTTCCCCTTTAATCAACTTGTAATATAACTAGATTTCTGAAGTTCATTTGCCTAAAAGTTTTAACTGTATTTAGTGAAATCTTGCTGATAAAAAGCACTAGACTTGTGGATAAACAAATATCATTTCCTTCTAATCTTGGTTGTACCCCATATCCATAGGATAATTAAAAATCTTATCTTCCAATAAAAAAAAATAATAAACCAATTTCTTGCTTATCTCAGTAGATAGGGTTTATTGATACACAATAAAACACCCAGCAGTGTGTTTAAAAAAACACCCAGCAGTCTTCAAAATAAAGTACTATTAGATCTGCTCTCAAAAAAGTACATGACTACAGATAGAGGTCATAATCTGTATAACTCTGGTAATACTCAATCCTTAAAGGTTCTAACAATGTGGATATCACCTCCCCAAGGTGACTTTTGTCAGTCACATCAGAGCAATTCGACAGCACCAGGGAGCTACAGGAATTAGTAATACATAGTCAATATCCTCTAGAAGCAAGGATGAATAACACTCATGACTGTGGTGTTTATTGCAATAGAGGTAGCTACATGGAGAGGAGACCATTGATTCTGTTTGAGGGAACAGGTTAGCAAAAAGTAGTAAAGCAAAAGCCCTGCCTTCACAGAGCTTACAGTATCCGTGGGGTAGCGTTTGATTGATTCAACCAAGCACGGCAAGCAGAGACAAACATAATGTGTTACAGGACATAGAGGACGCCTAACACAGCCAAAGACGGGGTTCTGAAAGAGGCGACAAGAGCCAAATTCCAGAGTCATTAGTAGAGTTGGCTGGTAAACTATTAGAAGGAAAACCACTGGAGACTGAAAAAATAATGTACAAGTAAGGAAGGAAGCAAGAAAGAGTAGGCAGTTTGGGGTGACTGAAGCCTTAGGGATGCCCAGGGAACTGGCAAGCCATGAAGCGAATCCCTGACCAGTTAAGGGTTTACTTTGGAAGCTCTAAGCCACTGAGTGGTAAAAAAAAAAAAATATGCAGGAGACATGGGTTCAATCCTTGGGTTGGAAAGATCCTCTGGAGTAAGAAATGACAACCCACTCTGGTATTCTTTCCTGGGAAATCCCACGGACAGAGGAGCCTGGCAGCCCGCAGGCTACGGGGTTACAGAGAGTCAGGAATGACTGAGCAACAAGCACAACTAAACGCAAGCCATCAATTACAAGAAGAGAATTTTCATGATCAGATTTCCATTTTAAGCTCACTCTGGTACAGGGTGAAGAGAGATTAAGAAGAGAAAGCCTGTGGACAAGTTAGAAGACATCCATTCCTCTCATGTGTATTAAACACCTATTGTGGGCTGGGACACTGTGGTTATCAAAAACATACATGGTTATACTTTCATGGAGTTCCATCCCAGTGGGGTCAGTAGGTGTCAAAAGAATACCTATTTACAAAATATGCACGCACTTCAATTGTTGCACGACTCAGTTGCTTCAGTCACGTCTGACTCTTGGAACCCTTTGGACAGTAGCCCACCAGGCTCCTCTGTCCATGAGACTCTCCAGACAGGAATACTGGAGTGGGTTGCCATTTTCCTCTCCATTACAAAATATAAGTATTCTAAATAATCACTGTGATAAAGTAGGACAATGCGACCATGGTCCCTCTCTGCTGTTGCTCATGCCTAACATTCCTTCTTCCTTCTCACAATTTTCTTTGGGGAATCATACCTTCCTGACTCCCTTTGATATGTCAGTCACGTTGTTCCTTCTTCCTAAAAGGTGGGTGCGTAACCAGGATTAGCCAATTAGAATGCTGTGTCCTCCTGGCCCCAGGGCATAGGCTCCAGGCTGGGCATGTGGACAAACAAAACCAAGCAGTAACTACTCTGGTATTGAATATGTGATGCTAGGAAGGAGCGGAGAAGGCAATGGCACCCCACTCCAGTACTCTTGCCTGGAAAATCCCATGGATGGAGGAGCCTGGTGGGCTGCAGTCCATGGGGTCGCTAAGAGTTGGACACGACTGAGCGACTTCACTTTCACTTTTTCGCTTTCATGCATTGGAGAAGGAAATGGCAACCCACTCCAGTTTTCTTGCCTGGAGAATCCCAGGGGCAGGAGAGCCTGGTGGGCTGACGTCTATGGGGTCACGCAGAGTCGGACACAACTGAAGTGACTTAGCAGCAGCAGCAGGAAGGAGACAGCCTCTTATTATTTAGGATCCATGGCTTGAACCATCTTTCATCATAAATGTAGAGAACCAGAGACTGGGTCCAATAAACTTATGGAAATAGAGCAGAGAGAGAGAAAAAAAAACAAACAACGGCTTTGGCAATGTTATTTGGGCCACTGTATCTAACTATGCCTAAAGCTTAAGCCATCTTTGAACTTTCCATCTACACTGAAGGAAATACAGGAGGAAGAGGCACATGCTTTGGAGAAGGAGTGAGTCCAACTTTAGACAAAAAGAATGGAAGAAGTTTGTGGGTAGCTAGGCTAGCTGGAAATGCCTAATGGGGTCTCGATGTGTGTTTCTGGTGCATAGAAGGAAAATCAAAGATGGAGCTATGCATTCGGGTTACTGAAATACAAGTGAAAGGTGAAGTCAAGCTTGGCTGTGAACTACAAAGAGAATCTACTGATTGAGAAAGAAGAACAAATACAGGGGAACATTATCATTTACAGAAGAGACAGAGGCAAAGATGCCCTATACAGAATGAGGAGGAAACCCAGGACGCTATCTGAGCTGAAGATGAATAGGTTTTTAACAAGAAGATATTCTAGGTTCTCTCTCTCCTCACACCCAATCAACCAGCATATTCTGTTGGCTCTGCTTTTCTCATCACTTCTACCTAGATTGTAACAGTGGTCTACCATTGCCTCTCACCCAGGCTGTTTCATTAGCATCGCAATGGGTCCATTTGATTCCACTTGTCTGGTCTTAATAAGCAACAATGTGTGATTCCTTTACAAAGTCAGCAGATCCTCTGTTTAAAACCCTCCACTGGCTCCCTATATTAATTTTCTAGGGCTGCCATAATGAAGTACCACAAACTTAGTGGCTTAACAACAGAAATTTGTTGTGTCCCAGTCCTGGAGCCATGAAGTCCAGGATCAAAGTGTCGGCAGGGCCATGTTCCCCCTGAAGACACGAGGGAAGCACATGTTCTAGGACTTTTTCCTAACTCCTGTAGTTCTTGGCTTGTGGCAACGTAGCTCCTGTTTCACAGGGCCTCCTCTCTATGTGCCTATCTTATCTTTGTGTCCAAATTTCTCCTTTTTTTTTAAAAAAAGGACACAGTCACATAGGATTAAAGTGAAAGTGTTAGTCACTCAGTCAGTCGTGTCCGACTCTTCGACTCCATGGACCATAGTCTGCCAGGCTCCTCTGTCCATGGAATTCTCCTGGCAAGACTACTGGAGTGGGTTGCCATTCCCTTCTCCAGGGGATCTTCCTGACCAGGGCCCACCCTAATGATGTCATTTTATTAATAACTGGGTATCTCTGTAGAGACCCTATCTTTAAATAAGGTCATATTCTGAGGTAACGGGGTTAGGATCCCAATATATCTCTTTTTCCAGGGGACACAATTCAACACATAACACTTCCCAACTCAGGGTTAAGTCCAAAGTCTTTGCAAAGATCCTACTGGACTCTACAAATGTGTCCTCCCCTCCTCTTCCCTCTCCCCAGCCCCACCACCTCTCCTTACTCTCTGACAGCTTCCCTTACTATTCTCTCTCTGTTATTCATTCCTATCCTGACAGAGGGCCTTCAAGACTGTTCTCTGTACACAGAGCACACTCTACCTCAACGCCTTTGCACTTGCTTTCCCCTTTGTCTGAAAAAAAGTCTTCCCCCTAGTTTTCTGCATGGATTTCTTTATCACTTTCTTTCTTTGCTTTATTTCTTGGCTCGGGGATCATCTCCGTAAGCCCTTCTCTGGCCCCATTACTTAAAACACTCTACATTCAAATCATTCTAGCATTCTATCGTATTTTGTGCTTCACTTTTCTCCGTACACCTTCTGATGCAACATAGCACTTTCTCTTAACACATTCTGATGCACCATATAAGTTTCTTATTGATTTATTTTATTGCCCATCTTTTCCCACTAGAATATATGCTTCATGAACACAGGCATTTGGGACTATTTTATCACTAATGTATCTTTAGAACCTAGAACAATGACTGCTGTATGGTTGAGGCTTAATGAACACTTACTAAACAAATGAGTAAGTGGTTAATAGAGTCAAATGCCACACACAACAATTGTCAATATGAAAACATCAGAAGAACATCCATTGAAGTTTTCAGGATGGAGATTATTAACACGTTGTCCAGAAACCAAATACAACGTTGATAAGCAACTATCCTCCAATTAAAAATGACAGCATTATTCAAAGAGGCTTCCACAGAGTGGCAGGGGAGGACCGTGGATTAGGGAGTGAATGTGAGATGAAGGAGTAGAGACAGCAGGGGTACTGTTTTCCTATCAGCCTTGTTCTGAAGGAAGGAGACATACAGGTCTGCAGCTAGACAGACACACAGCTAGGATGGAAGGGGACTGTTATTTCTAGATGAGAGGAACATGGATTTGTTTAAAGGCTGAAGAAGTAGTTCAAGTACTGGCTGAGCTCAGTGTGGCGCCTGGGTCCGTGGACTGCCTGGAGCCACATGGCTGGGATGCTCTGCACCATGCACCTCAGAAGCAGCCAGAATAGGGGAGAGGCAAGAGGGGCTCTTTGGGGCCAGCCCTGCTCGGCTTCTTCTACATCAGTGCTGAGGCTCCCATCTACCCACATGCGGAGAGCTGGGAAATAGAAGTGGAGGGGACGGGAAGAGGGCACAGCCCTGGCTCGGGCTCAGCTCTGAAGCGGCACGGGAGCTTCACGGCCGCTTATCTGTGTCCAGAGCATCCCTGTTTGCACTGCTCCCCGGGTCCCACCCCCTAAGAACAAAAGGATACTCTTTCTCCTCTTTCCCTTTCTTCCCCTTTGCCCCTTTCTTTGACTTTCTGATAAACTTCTTCCTTGCTTAGACAAACTTATTTTCCATGATTTTGGGAAAAAGAATGAAGGCTCTTATTGCATCAGGGCTTTACTCTCTTTCCTTTTTTTAATTGACGTGTAGTTGATTTACAATGTTGTGCTAGTTTCTGCTGTACAGAAAAGTGACTCAGTTATACACACATATGCATTCTCTATATTCTTTTCCATTTTGGTTTATCCCAGTAGTTTGGGTATGGTGTCCTACGCTATACAGTAGGACTTTGTTATTTATCCATTCTAAATATAATAATCTGCATCTACCAACCCCAGTCTCGAGGTTCATCCCTCCTCCTCCCCCTGTTCTCCTTGGCAACCACAGGTCTGCTCTCTATGTCTGTGAGTCTGTTTGTTTTGGAGATAGGTTCACGTGTGTCATGTTTTAGATCGGGCTTCCTTGGTGGCTCGGGCAATGGTAAAGAATCCACCTGCAATGCAAGAAATTCCTGGGAGCCTGGAAGATCCCCTCGAGAAGGGATTGGCTACCCACTCCACATCGTTGCCTGGAGAATTCCATAGGCAGAGAAGCCTGGCAGGCTATAGTCCATGGGATTGCAAAGAGTCAGATTTGACTCTGCAAGTAACAGTTTCACTTTCGTAAGTGATATCATATGGTGTTTGTCTCTCTCTCTCTGACTTGTTTCACTTAGTATGAGGATCTCCAGTTGCACTTATGTTGCCACAAATGGCGTTATTTCATTCGTTTTATGGCTTAGTAATGTTCCATTGCATATATGTACCACATCTATTTATCTATTTATCTGTCCATGGATATTTACATTGTTCTCATGTCTTGGCTATTGTGAATAGTGCTTCTATGAACACAAGGGTGCATGTATCTTTTTGAATTATAGTTTTGTCCAGGTATATGCCCAGGAGTGGGATTGCTGGGTCCTACGGTAGTTCTATTTTTAGTTCTATGAGGAACTTCCACACTGTTTTTCATAGTGGCACCAAAACTTATATTCCTACGAAGAGTGTAGGAGGGTTCCTTTTTTCTCCATACCCTTGCCTGCATTTGTTATTGGTAGACTTTTTCATGATGGCCATTCAGACTAGAGGTGATACCTCTTTGTAGTTTTGATTTGCATTTCTTTAATAATTAGCAACACTGAACTCATGCCATGTGCCTGTTTGGCCATCTGTATGTCTTCTTTTGAGAAATGTCTATTAAGGTCTTCTGCTCATCTTTTGATTGAGTTGTTTTTTTTATTGTTGTTGAGTTGTATGAGCTGTTTGTATATTTTGGAGATTAAGCCCTTGTCAGTTGCATCATTAAATAGTTTCTCCCACTCTGTGGGTTGTCTTTCTGTTTGTTTTTTTTTTTTTTTTTTAATAGTTTCTTTTGCTGTGAAAAAGCTTTCAAGTTTGATTAGGGTCCATTTGTTTATTTTATTTTATTGCTTTTATTTCTATTGCCTTGGGAGACTGACTTAAGAAAATACTGGTATATTTTATGTCAGAGAATGTTTTGTGTATGCTCTCTTCTAGGAGTTTTACAGTGTTAATGTCTTATGCTTAAGTCTTTAATGTATTTTAAGTTTATTTTTGTGCATGGTGTGAGGGTGTGTTCTAACTTTATTGATTTACATTAAGCTGTCCAACTTTCATATTGAGATTTTTTTAAGAGCTAGGACATCTTTTCTCATTAGATTCCTAGCTTCTGTAGTGCTCATTGGCTGGATCTGGGTCACATTCTCACCCCCAAGCCCATCAGTGCCAAAGGGAATAAGACAATCCTGGTTGCTTAGTCTCATGATTTGCCCTAGTTATGTGGCAAAGGAGTTAGACATTGGAACAAAATCCAGGATCTTTAAGCCTGGGAAAAGGGAGAAATGGCTTTGTGTGGGACACAAATAGTTTAGAATATGGCTAATGATTCAGAGAGGCCATTCAAGGTAGAATTGGGCTGTCTGAGGGGGCCACGTGGCCCTAAATGAGTCATCAACTTCTCTTATTCTCTATCTTGCTATTTGCTGCCACCTGATGCAGGGACGGAGAAGGCAATGGCACCCCACTCCAGTACTCTTGCCTGGAAAATCCCATGGATGGAGGATCCTGGAGGCCAGCAGTCCATGGGGTCGCTGAGGGTCAGACACGACTGAGCGACTTCACTTTCACTTTTCACTTCGTGCATTGGAGAAGGAAATGGCAACCCACTCCAGTGTTCTTGCCTGGAGAATCCCAGGGATGGCAGAGCCTGGTGGGCTGCCGTCTATGGGGTTGCACAGAGTCGGACACGACTGAAGTGACTTAGCAGCAGTAGTAGCAGATGCATGGACGGCTTCCCAGGTGGCTCAAGGGTAAAGAATCTGTCCGCAATGTGGGAGACGTGGGTTCGATGCCTGGGTTGGGAAGACCCTCTGGAGAAGGAAATGGCAACCCACACCAGTATTCTTGCCTAGTAAACCCCATGGACAGAGGAGCCTGGCGTACTACAGTCCATAGGGTCACAGAGTCAGACACGACTGAGCGACTGAGCATAAACACAGGTGCAAAGATATTTGTTTCCATCTTGACCAGCCTCAAAAATCCAGCCTCAAGTCTGGGGACTCCAGAAAATGCCACTTGGTGGTCAAGATTTGGAAAGTGCATTAGATATTCTGAATCTGTGGACCTCATTCCTGGATTCCTTCTTTGCTGTGTGCTGCTGCTGCTGCTGCTACTGCTAAGTCGCTTCAGTCGTGTCCGACTGTGTGTGACCCCATAGATGGCAGCCCACCAGGTTCCCCCGTCCCTGGGATTCTCCAGGCAAGAACACTGGAGTGGGTTGCCATTTCCTTCTCCAGTGCATGAAAGTGAAAAGTGAAAGTGAAGTCGCTCAGTTGTGTCCAACTCTTCGAGATCCCATGGACTGCAGCCTACTAGGCTCCTCCATCCATGGGATTTTCCAGGCAAGAGTACTGGAGTGGGGTGCCATTGCCTTCTCCTCTTTGCTGTGTGCGTTTGCTTTTTCTACTTGTCTAACTTTATTCTTTCCACAGGCTTGTGTGTGTGTGCCACCTGGTGGTATGAATGGGTTCTGCAGGCTCTGCAGAAGAATGAGTTGCTGTGTCCTTTTTCTGGGCTCCAAAATCACTGCAGATGGTGACTGCAGCTATGAAATTAAAAGACGCTTACTCCTTGGAAGGAAAGTTATGACCAACCTAGATAGCCTATTCAAAAGCAGAGACATTACTTTACCAACAAAGGTTCGCCTAGTCAAGGCTATGGTCTTTCCTGTGGTCATGTATGGATGTGAGAGCTGGACTGTGAAGAAGGCTGAGCGCCGAAGAATTGATGCTTTTGAACTGTGGTGTTGGAGAAGACTCTTGAGAGTCCCTTGGACTGCAAGGAGATCCAACCAGTCCATTCTGAAGGAGATCAGCCCTGGGATTTCTTTGGAGGGAATGATGCTAAAGCTGAAACTCCAGTATTTTGGCCACCTCATGCGAAGAGTTGACTCATTGGAGAAGACTCTGATGCTGGGAGGGATTGAGGGCAGGAGGAGAAGGGGACGACAGAGGATGAGATGGCTGGATGGCATCACTGACTCGATGGATGCGAGTCTGAGTGACCTCCGGGAGCTGGTGATGGACAGGGAGGCCTGGCGTGCTGCGGTTCATGGGGTCGCAAAGAGTCGGACACGACTGAGTGACTGATCTGATCTGATCTGATCTGGAGCCTCCTGGCCCGTCTACAGCAGAAGGGACCATACACTGAGAAGACTCTGAAATGGCTGCTCAAATAGGGCCAGTGGGAGTCTCCCTGTAGTTGAGCATGAAGGCATAGAGCTCATAAAACGCATGGCAAGTATGACCTTCTTCCCCATCCTAGACTCTTTCCACCACTCCTCAAACCTCTCAATGTGCTTCCAAGAAAAAAGAATAACAACAATACTCCCAAAAGATGTGTTTCTTCCTTGACTTGGTCACTTGACTTGGTAAAATAGGAGAGAACGAGAGCAAGTGGACTCAAAGTTTCCCCTTACCTGCTGGTGGCCCGACCGTTGTTTCTTCTCTTATTGCCCATCTCTTTCCAGCCAAGCCCTTCTTCCTTCTGCTTCCCCTTTCCTGTCCATCGAATCATCTGATGCCCTGCTCTTTGCTTAGACTTTGCTGCAGCCTCAATTTTATCACAGAATGCCCCAGCCATGGTAACTAGAAACCCGACTTTCTCATGAAAGTGAAGTCGCTCAGTCGTGCCCGACACTTTGCGGCCCCATGGACTGTAGCCCACCAGGCTCCTCTGGCCATGGGATTCTCCAGGCAAGAATACTGGAGTAGGGTGCCATTTCCTTCTCCAGGCGATCTTCCTGACCCAGGGATCGAACCCAGGTCTCCCGCACTGTAGGCAGACGCTTTACCGTCTGAGCCACCAGGGAAGACTCTCATGAGGGAAATATAAATATGATTACATACATGCATTTGGTAATACATGGTAATTCACAACTCTCTTGAGCAGAGGCTACGGTTTCCCTGACACTCCTATCTGAGAACCAAGGGATGCTTCTCATTGCCCTACCCTCTATTTTTCAAGAAGCCTGTCTTCTTTTCAGACTTATTAGTCTAACGTCTTATGTCACTTCTTAAAAAATAATTTTTCAAAAAAGAAAGTAATATATTCACATAGTAAAACATCTAATATTTATAAAGATATAAAAATAGCAAAAGTCTATGCCTCCCTCCCCTATGTCGTCCTTCACCTTCGCTGCCTATTCCAAAATAACCACTGTCGATACTTGGACATCTGTGATGGTTTATTTTATGTGTCAGCTTGGCTAGGCTATGGTGCCTACTTGTTTGGACAAGGCACACCTAGATGTTACTATGCAGATACTTTTTAGATGTGATAAACATTTACAGTTAGTAGACTTTGAGTTGGAGAAGGCAATGGCACCCCACTCTAGTACTCTTGCCTGGAAAATTCCATGGACAGAGGAACCTGGAAGGCTGCAGTCCATGGGGTCGCTGAGGGTTGGACACAACTGAGCGACTTCACTTTCATGCATTGGAGAAGGAAATGGCAACCTACTCCAGTGTTCTGGCCTGGAGAATCCCAGGGACAGGGAAGCCTGGTCGGCTGCTGTCTCTGAGGTCGCACAGAGTCGGACACGACTGAAGCGACTTAGCAGCAGCAGCAGCAGCAGCAGCAGGTAACCAATGATGAGTTGCAGTTTGGTGTGGCCATGCAGCTAAATTCTCTCCACTGAAGTGGGAAGATAAGTAATATGAGTGACTTCCATGCCTGACCCATTACACCTCCTTGGTCTGTGTCTTTTCTGGATGACTGGCCAGGTGACACAGAGGGCATCCTTGGAAAGCATGTGTTGCAAATGGCATCCTGGGTCTTTCTATAACTTCAGGGAGCCAAGTGCCCCCCTCCTCTCCTCTAGCCTCACGGATCTTAAACATTCTAACCTAAATACCCCTGGACTATTAGGTAAGTTGTAAATAAATTTCTATTGTGTTCAAGCTATTACATTTTGGATTTGTTTCATAAACTAATCTAGCACACGCTTCCCCAAACTTGGGTCAGATGGTAAAGAATCTGCCTGCAATGCGGGAGACCCAGGTTGGATCCCTGGGTTGGGAAGATTCCCCTGGAGAAGGGAATGACAACCCACTCTAGTATTCTTGCCTGGAAAATCCCGTGGAAAAAGAACCTGTCAGGGTACAGTCCATGGGGTCGCAAAGAGTTGGACATGACTGAGCGACTAACACACAATAGAGAAATCAGTACGTTGAAGTGGAGTGATAAACACCTAGGGAATTCCCTGGCAGTCCAGTGGTTAGGAATCCTTGCTTTCACTGCCAAGGGCCAGGGTTTGATCCCTGGCCAGGGAACTAAAATGGTACGAGCTGCGCTGGTGTGACAAATAAAATAGAAAAAATAAAATACGGGCATTGGCTTAGTAGATGCATAGCAGGAAGTTCGAAGCTGGTATCACTGGCTGAAAATGCGGTGGCCCCTCTTCTGCCATGGCAAAGCTTTTAATAGAACTGATGCTGTGATAACTTGAAAGGCAGACACAATCCTTACTGTACCAGTAGTGTGAGGGAAGGTGGTTGGAATTGTAACACTGAGCTGTAACACTGATTTGTCTAAGAGCTATAACACGGTCCGTTCGAGACCTGAGAGCTATAACAAGGTCTGTCCAAGACCCGAGAGCTGTGACACGCCAAGGGGCCTTTAATGTCCGTCACTCCAAATCTTTGTTGTGACGAGACAAAACCCAAGGAGCATACACTCGCCTGACAGAATGATCCAGAATGTATGAGTTGCCCAAAGTTTTTAAATTTTTTAAAAATTGGAGTATAATTGATTTACAATGTTGTGTTAGTTTCAGGTGTACAGCACAATGATTAGGTTATATATATACTTTTTTCAGATTCTTTTCACTTATAGTTATTACAAAATATTGATTATAGTTCCTTATGCTATACAGTAGGTCCTTTTGGTTATCTATTTTATGTATAGTAGGGTGTTAAATGTTAATTCAAGCTCCTAATTTATATCTCTCCCCCACTTTCTCTTTGGTAACCATAAGTTTGTTATGTCTGTGGGTATACTTCTGTTTTGTATGTAAGTTCCTTTGTATCTTTTTTTTTTTTTTTTTTGGCTACAGTGTACAGCTTGTGGGATCTTAGTTCCCCAACTAGGGAGTCAGTCAGGCCCCCTGCAGTGAAAGAATTGCAGAATCCTAACCACTAGATCACCAGGGAATTCCTTTTTTTTAGATTCTACACATAGCGATATCATAATTATATGATAATCTCTATATCCATCCATGTTGCTACAAATGGCATTAATTCATCATTGTTTTTGTGGTTGAATAATATTCCATCCTATAAACATACTGCATCTTCTTTATCCATCCATCTCTGGACTCATGTTAACATTTAGCTTTTTTCTGTTTCTTGGCTATTGTGAATAGTGCTGCAATGAACATTGGGGCGCATGTACCTTTTGAAATGATGATTTTCTCCATATATACGTCCAGAAGTAGGATTGCTGAATCACGTGGTAGCTCTTTTTTTTTTTAGTTTTTAGAGGAACCGCCATGCTATTCTCCATAATGCCTGCATTAATTTACATTCCCATCAACAGCATAGGAAAGTTCCTTTGTCTCAACACCCTCTCCAGCATTTATTATTTGTAATGCTGCTTCCTGTTTTTATCTAGGCATTACAAAATAGAAATGTGCTCACACCAGAATCTACTGGTTTGCAGGCAGAATAAGGGAATAAAGAACCTAGAAATTTTGGGTCTTGTAGATATTAATAAGCCAACTGCTTCAGAACCATATATAGCAAGAGACAAAACTTGCTGCTTAGAAGCCGCTCATTAAGACATCTAGTCAGACAAAAAGCTCATTTAAATTTGCAATTCTTTCAGATGGTTTGAAAGCAACTACCATTAACTTGAGAAAATGAACCTTGGGGGCAAGAAAGCAACGTGCTGAAACGGATTAAGGATTCTGTCTAAGAACTCTGAGTATGGCCCCTGGCACATGGAACTGAATAAAAGCAGATAGATTAAATGCTGTGTAAAAATAACACAAGAGATGACTCAACACATGGACATCACCAGATGGTCAATACCAAAATCAGATTGATTATTTTCTTTGCAGCCAAAGATGGAGAAGCTCTATACAGTCAGCAAAAACAAGACCGGGAGCTGACTGTGACATTATAATGACTCAGATCATGAACTCCTTATTGAAAATTTAGACTTATATTGAAGAAAGTAGGGAAAACCACTAGACCATTCAGGTGTGACCTAAATCAAATCCCTTATGATTATACAGTGGAAGTGAGAAATAGATTCAAGGGATTAGATCTGATAGAGTGCCTGAAGAACTATGTGTTCAGTTCAGTTCAGTCGCTCAGTCGTGTCCAACTCTTTGCGACCCCATGAGGCCGCAGCAGCACGCCAGGCCTCCCTGTCCATCACCAACTCCCGGAGGTCACTCAGACTCACATCCATCAAGTCAGTGATGCCATCCAGACATCTCATCCTCTGTCGTCCCCTTCTCCTCCTGCCCCCAATCCCTCCCAGCAACAGAGTCTTTTCCAATGAGTCAACTCGTCGCATGAGGTGGCCAAAATACTGGAGTTTCAGCTTCAGCATCATTCCTTCCAAAGAAATCCCAGGGCTGATCTCCTTCAGAATGGACTGGTTGGATCTCCTTGCAGTCCAAGGGACTCTCAAAAGTCTTCTCTAACACCACAGTTCAAAAGCATCAATTCTTCGGTGCTCAGCTTTCCTCACAGTCCAACTCTCACATCCATACATGACCACTGGAAAAACCATAGCCTTGACTAGACGGACCATTGATGGCAAAGTAATGTCTCTGCTTTTGAATATGCTATCTAGGTTGGTCATAACTTTCCTTCCAAGGAGTAAGCGTCTTTTAATTTCCTGGCTGCAGTCACCACCTGCAGTGATTTTGGAGCCCAGAAAAATAAAGTCTGACACTGTTTCCACTGTTTCCCCATCTATTTCCCATGTAGTGATGGGACCAGATGCCATGATCTTTGTTTTTTGAATGTTGAGCTTTAAACCAACTTTTTCACTCTCCTCTTTCACTTTCATCAAGAGGCTTTTTAGTTCCTCTTCACTTTTCTGCCATAAGCATAGTGTTATCTGCATATCTGAGGTTATTGATATTTCTCCTGGCAATCTTGATTCCAGCTTGTGTTTCTTCCAGTCCAGCGTTTCTCATGATGTACTCTGCATATAAGTTAAATAAGCAGGGTGATAATATATAGCCTTGATGTACTCCTTTTCCTATTTGGAACCAGTCTGTTGTTCCATGTCCAGTTCTAACTGTTGCTTCTTGGCCTGCATACAGATTTCTCAAGAGGCAGGTCAGGTGGTCTGGTATTCCCATCTCTTTCAGAATTTTCCACTGTTTATTGTGATCCACACAGTCAAAGACTTTAGTATAGTCAATAAAGCAGAAATAGATGTTTTTCTGGAACTCTCTTGCTTTTTCCATGATCCAGCAGATGTTGGCAATTTGATCTCTGGTTCCTCTGTCTTTCCTAAAACCAGCTTGAACATCAGGAAGTTCATGGTTCACATATTGCTGAAGCCTGGCTTGGAGAATTTTGAGCATTACTTTACTAGCATGTGAGATGAGTGCAATTGTGCGGTAGTTTGAGCATTCTTTGTCATTGCCCTTCTTTTGGATTGGAATGAAAACTGACCTTTTCCAGTCCTGTGGCCACTGCTGAGTTTTCCCAATTTGCTGGCATATTGAGTGCAGCACTTTCACAGCATCATCTTTCAGGACTTGAAATAGCTTAACTGGAATTCCATCACCTCCACTAGCTTTGTTCGTAGTGATGCTTGCTAAGGCCCACTTGACTTCACATTCCAGGATGTCTGGCTCTAGGTCAGTAATCACACCATCATGATTATCTGGGTCGTGAAGATCTTTTTTGTACAGTTCTTCTGTGTATTCTTGCCACCTCTTCTTAATATCTTCTGCTTCTGTTAGGTCCATACCATTTCTGTCCTTTATCGAGCCCATCTTTGCATGAAATGTCCCCTTGGTATCTCTAATTTTCTTGAAGAGATCTCTAGTCTTTCCTATTCTGTTATTTTCCTCTATTTTTTTGCATTGATCACTGAAGAAGGCTTTCTTATCTCTTCTTGCTATTCTTTGGAACTTTGCATTCAGATGTTTATATCTTTCCTTTGCTCCTTTGCTTTTAGCTTCTCTTTTCACAGCTATTTGTAAGGCCTCCCCAGACAGCCATTTTGCTTTTTTGCATTTCTTTTCCATGGGGTTGGTCTTGATCCCTGTCTCCTGTACAGTGTCACGAACCTCATTCCATAGTTCATCAGGCACTCTATCTATCAGATCTAGGCCCTTAAATCTATTTCTCACTTCCACTGTATAATCATAAGGAATTTGATTTAGGTCATACTTGAATGGGCTAGTGGTTTTCCCTACTTTTTTCAACTTAAGTCTGAATTTGGCAATAAGAAGTTCATGGTATGAGCCACAGTCAGCTCCTGGTCTTGTTTTTGCTGACTGTATAGAGCTTCTCCATCTTTGTCTGCAAAGAATATAATCGATCTGATTTTGGTGTTGACCATCTGGTGATGTCCATGTGTAGAGTCTTCTCTTGTGTTGTTGGAAGAGGGTGTTTGCTATGACTAGTGCATTTTCTTGGCAAAACTCTATTAGTCTTTGCCCTGCTTCATTCCGTATTCCAAGGCCAAATTTGCCTGTTACTCCAGGTGTTTCTTGACATCCTACTTTTGCATTCCAGTCCTCTATAATGAAAAGGACATCTTTTGGGGGTGTTAGTTCTAAAAGGTCTTGTAGGTCTTCATAGAACCGTTCAACTTCAGCTTCTTCAGCGTTACTGGTTGGGGCATAGACTTGGATTACTGTGATATTGAATGGTTTGCCTTGGAAGTAAACAGAGATCATTCTGTCGTTTTTGAGATTGCATCCAAGGACTGCATTTCGGACTCTTTTGTTGACCATGATGGCTACTCCATTTCTTCTGAGGGATTCCTGCCTATTCTACCTATATATTCTATATATAGGTATATAAATTCTATATATTCTACATATTCTACTATGTGTTAGGTAGGTAGAAAAGGAAAAAGGAGTCCAAAATGGTGGTGGCTAAAAGACAAGGAAGGGAAAAACCCACAAAAATAGAACAGAAGAAGGTCCGAGGACTTCAGGTAAAACAAACAACACTCCTGGCCCAATTTACATAGGACAGGCCCAGAGAGAGATAAACATATAAATAGAGGAGCAAAAGCTCTCTCTCTCTCTCTCCCCGCACACTGGGGTGCTCTTCTACTCATATCTTTGGATCGACATGCCCTCACGCCTCGAAGATGGATTTTCCTGCTATCTTCTAAATAAAATAGAGCTGTAGCACTGAGCTGTAACACTGATTTGTCTAAGAGCTATAACATGGTCCATTCGAGACCTGAGAGCTATAACACGGTCTATCCAAGACCTGAGAGCTGTGACACGCCGAGGGGGCTTCAATGTCCATCACTCCAAATCTTTGTTGTGACGAGACAAAGAACCGAGGAACATACACTCGCGTGACATATGGAAGGAGGTTCATGACATTTTATAGGAGGCCATGATCAAAACCATCCTCAAGAAAAAGAAATGCGAAAGGGCAAAATGGTTGTCTGAGGAGGCCTCACAAATAGCTGAGAAAAGAAGAGAGGTGAAAGGCAAAGGAAAAAAGAAAAGATATACCGATATGAATGCAGAGTTCCAAAGAATAGCAAAGAGAGATAAGAAAGCCTTCCTCAGTGATCAGTGCAAAGAAATAGAGGAAAACAATAGAATGGGAAAGACTAAGATCTCTTCAAGAAAATTACAGATACCAGTGAAATATTTCCTGCAAAGATGGGCTCAATAAAGAACAGAAATGGTATGGAACTAACAGAAGCAGAAGATATTAAAAGGATGTGGCAAGAATACACACAAGAAGTATATTAAAAAGATCTTCATGACCCAGATAACTACAATGGTGTGATCACTCACCTAGAGCCAGACATCTTTAAGAGTGAAGCCAAGTGGGCCTTAGGAAGCATCACAACGAACAAAGCTAGTGGAGGTGATGAAATTCCAGTTGAACTATTTCAAATCCTAAAAGGTGATGCTGTAAAAGTGCTGCACTCAATATGTCAGCAAATTGGGAAAACTCAGCAGTGGCCACAGGACTGGAAAAGGTCAGTTTTCATTCCAGTCCCAAAGAAAGGCAGTGCCAAAGAATGTTCAGACTACTGCACAATTGCACTCATCTCATGCTAGGAAAGTAATGCTGAAAATTCTCCTAGCTAGGCTTCAACAGTACCTGAACCAAGAACTTCCAGACATTCAAGCTGGATTTAGAAAAGGCAGAAGAACCAGAGATCAAATTACCAACCTCCACTGGATCATAGAGAAAGTAAGAGAATTCTAGAAAAACATCTACTTCTGCTTCATGAAAGGACGGAGCCAAAACAAAAAGAATACCCAGCTGTGGATATGTCTGGTGATAGAAGCAAAGTCCGATGCTGTAAAGAGCAATATTGCATAGGAACCTGGAATGTCAGGTCCATGAATCAAGGCAAATTGGAAGTGGTCAAACAAGAGATGGCAAGAGTGAATGTCGACATTCTAGGAATTAGCGAACTAAAATGGACTGGAATGGGTGAATTTAACTCGGATGACCATTATATCTACTACTGTGGGCAGGAATCCCTCAGAAGAAATGGAGTGGCCATCATGGTCAACAAAAGAGTCCGAAATGCAGTACTTGGATGCATTCTCAAAAATGACAGAATGATCTCTGTTCGTATCCAAGGCAAACCATTCAATGTCACAGTAATCCAAGTCTATGCCCCAACAAGTAACGCTGAAGAAGCTGAAGTTGAAAGGTTCTATGAAGACCTACAAGACCTTTTAGAACTAACACCCAAAAAAGATGTCCTTTTCATTATAGGGGACTGGAATGCAAAAGTAGGAAGTCAAGAAACACCTGGAGTAACAGGCAAATTTGGCCTTGGAATACGGAATGAAGCAGGGCAAAGACTACTAGAGTTTTGCCAAGAAAATGCACTGGTCATAGCAAATACCCTCTTCCAACAACACAAGAGAAGACTCTACACATGGACATCACCAGATGGTCAACACCGAAATCAGATCGATTATATTCTTTGCAGCCAAAGATGGAGAAGCTCTATACAATCAGCAAAAACAAGACCAGGAGCTGACTGTGGCTCGGACCATGAACTCCTTATTGCCAAATTCAGACTGAAATTGAAGAAAGTAGGGAAAACCACTAGACCATTCAAGTATGACCTAAATCAAATCCCTTATGATTATACAGTGGACGTGAGAAATAGATTTAAGGGCCTAGATCTGATAGATAGAGTGCCTGATGAACTATGGAATGAGGTTCGTGACACTGTACAGGAGACAGGGATCAAGACTATCCCCATGGAAAAGAAATGCAAAAAAGCAAAATGGCTGTCTGGGGAGGCCTTACAAATAGCTGTGAAAAGAAGAGAAGCGAAAAGCAAAGGAGAAAAGGAAAGATATAAACATCTAAATGCAGAGTTCCAAAGAATAGCAAGAAGAGATAAGAAAGCCTTCTTCAGTGATCAATGCAAAGAAATAGAGGAAAACAACAGAATGGGAAAGACTAGGGATCTCTTCAAGAAAATCAGAGATACCAAAGGAACATTTCATGCAAAGATGGGCACGATAAAGGACAGAGATGGTGTGGACCTAACAGAAGCAGAAGATATTAAGAAGAGGTGGCAAGAATACACAGAAGAACTGTACAAAAAAGAGCTTCAAGACCTAGACAATCATGATGATGTGATCACTGACCTAGAGCCAGACATCTTGGAATGTGAAGTCAAGTGGGCCTTAGAAAGCATCAGTACGAACAAAGCTAGTGGAGGTGATGGAATTCCAGTGGAACTATTCCAAGTCCTGAAAGACGATGCTGTGAAAGTGCTGCACTCAATATGCCAGCAAATTGGGAAAACTCAGCAGTGGCCACAGGACTGGAAAAGGTCAGTTTTCATCCCAATCCCAAAGAAAGGCAATGCCAAGGAGTGCTCAAACTACCGAACAATTGCACTCATCTCACACGCTAGTAAAGTAATGCTCAAAATTCTCCAAGCCAGGCTTCAGCAATATGTGAACCGTGAACTTCCTGATGTTCAAGCTGGTTTTAGAAAAGGCAGAGGAACCAGAGATCAAATTGCCAACATCCGCTGGATCATGGAAAAAGCAAGAGAGTTCCAGAAAAACATCTATTTCTGCTTTATTGACTATGCCAAAGCCTTTGACTGTGTGGATCACAATAAACTATGGAAAATTCTGAAAGAGATGGGAATACCAGACCACCTGATCTGCCTCTTGAGAAATCTGTATGCAGGTCAGGAAGCAACAGTTAGAACTGGTCATGGAACAACAGACTGGTTCCAAATAGGAAAAGGAGTACGTCAAGGCTGCATATTGTCACCATGTTTATTTAACTTATATGCAGAGTACATCATGAGAAATGCTGGACTGGAAGAAACACAAGTTGGAATCAAGATTGCCAGGAGAAATATCAATAACCTCAGATATGTAGATGACACCACTCTTATGGCAGAAAGTGAAGAGGGGCTAAAAAGCCTCTTGATGAAAGTGAAAGTGGAGAGTGAAAAGGTTGGCTTAAAGCTCAACATTCAGAAAACGAAGATCATGGCATCTGGTCCCATCACTGCATGGGAAATAGATGGGGAAACAGTGGAAACAGTGTCAGACTTTGTTTTTCTGGGCTCCAAAATCACTGCAGATGGTGACTGCAGCCATGAAATTAAAAGACGCTTACTCCTTGGAAGGAAAGTTATGACCAACCTAGATAGCATATTCAAAAGCAGAGACAATACTTTACCAACAAAGGTTCGCCTAGTCAAGGCTATGGTCTTTCCTGTGGTCATGTATGGATGTGAGAGCTGGACTGTGAGGAAGGCTGAACGCCGAAGAATTGATGCTTTTCAACTGTGGTGTTGGAGAAGACTCTTGAGAGTCCCTTGGACTGCAAGAAGATCCAACCAGTCCATTCTGAAGGAGATCAATCCTGGAATTTCTTTGGAAGTAATGATGCTAAAGCTGAAACTCCAGTATTTTGGCCACCTCATGCGAAGAGTTGACTCATTGGAGAAGACTCTGATGCTGGGAGGGATTGAGGGCAGGAGGAGAAGGGGACGACAGAGGATGAGATGGCTGGATGGCATCACTGACTCGATGGATGCGAGTCTGAGTGACCTCCGGGAGCAGGTGATGAACAGGGAGGCCTGGCGTGCTGCAGTTCATGGGGTCGCAAAGAGTCGGACACGACTGAGCGACTGATCTGATCTGATCTGATCTGATCTG
Organism: Tragelaphus eurycerus; assembly: GCA_935064755.1. Taxonomy (NCBI): domain Eukaryota; kingdom Metazoa; phylum Chordata; class Mammalia; order Artiodactyla; family Bovidae; genus Tragelaphus; species Tragelaphus eurycerus. The sequence goes on along the minus strand of CAKXYN010000095.1, from coordinate 5,283,819 downwards.
CTTCATTGACTATGCTAAAGCCTTGACTGTGTGGATCACAACAAACTGTAGAAAATTCTTCAAGAGATGAGAATACCAGACCACCCTACCTGCCTAGTGAGAAATCTGTAGCAGGTCAAGAAGCAATAGTTAGAACTGGTCTTGGAACAATGGACTGGTTCCAGTTGGGAAAGGAGTATGTCAAGGCTGCATATTGTCACCCTGCTTATTTAACTTATATGCAGAGTACATCATGCAAAATGTTGGGCTGGATGAAGCACAAGCTGGAATCAAGATTGCCGGAAGAAATACCAATAACCTCAGATATGCAGATGACACCACCCTTATGGCAGAAAGCAAAGAGGAACTAAAGAGCCTCTTGAAAATGAAAGAGCTGGCTTAAGACTCAATATTCCAAAAGCTAAGATCATGGCATCCAGTCCCATCACTTCATGGCAAATAGATGTGGCAACAATGGAAACAGTGAAAGACTTTATATGGGTTCCAATATCACTGCAGATGGTGACTGCAGCCATGAAATTAAAAGATTCTTACTCCTTGGAAGAAAAGCTGTCACCAACCTAGACAGCATATTAAAAAGCGGAGACATTATTTTGCTGACAAGGATCTGTCTAGTCAAAGCTATAGTTTTTCTAGTAGTCAAGTATGGATGTGAGAGTTGGACTATAAAGAAAGCTGAGTGCTGAAGAATTGATGCTTTTGGACTGTGGTGCTAGAGAAGACTTTTGAGAGTCCCTTGGACTGCAAGGAGATTGAACCAGTCCATCCTAAAGGAGATCAGTCCTGAATATTCTTTGGAAGGATTGATGCTGAACTAAAGCTCCAATACTTTGGCCACCTGATGCAAAAAACAGACTCATTGAAAAAGACCCTCATGCTGGGAAAGATTGAAGGCAGGAGGAGAAGGGGATGAGAGAGGATGAAATGGTTGGATGGCATCACTGACTTGATGAACATGATTTTGAGCAAGCTCTGAGAATTGGTGATGGACAGGGAAGCCTGGCGTGCTACAGTCCATGGGATTGCAAAGTGTCACACATGATCGAGTGACTGAACTGAAAATTGTGAAGTGAGAGAATCCTGAAGAAACTGTGGAAAGCCTGGCCTAAAAAGTTTTGTTAAACTAAACCCTCAGCTCCCTGATTGTGAAATAAGGCTGCAAAAGCTGAATAATCCTCAAAGAAGGACTCCGTAACACCTATTTTAGAACTTGTACTTATCACAGTGTCGTAGAATTTTGGTTAGGACGTGCGTTGATGTACTTTTGTTAGTATTTCTTCTGTTTGAGCTTGATTGAACTTCTTGGATTGGAAAATTTATAATTTTCATGAAATTTAGAAAAATGTGGGGCTTCTCACAAGTAAATATTCTGTCTACAATGCAGGAGCCACAAGAGATGTGGGTTCGATCCCTGAGTAGGGAAGATCCCCTGGAAGAGGGAATGGCAACCCACTCCAGTATTCTTGCCTGGAGAATCGCTATGGACAGAGGAGCCTGTTGTGCTATCGTCCATGGGATTGCAAAGAATCGGGCACGACAGAAGCAACGTAGCACATACTGCACTCGAAGACTCCTTACTAGCTAAACTTTAAGTCTCATCTCCCAACTGGACTTCAAAACATTTCCCAAAGTGTTTATCAGTTGTCACTTGAAAAAACAGTGCTGCATTCAAATAAGATTGGGAAATCATAGGTTATAACATTGAACAAATTTGTTTCTTCTGTTATTATTTTTTATTGAAGTATAATCAACTTAAAATATTAGCTTCAGGTATACAACAGAGTGATTCGATATTTTATTACATTATAAAATGATCACCACTTTAAGACTGGTTACCATACAAAGTTATTGCAATATTATTGATTGTATTCCCTATGTTGTATATTATACCCCTGTGACTCTTTTATTTTGTAACTGGAAGTTTGTACTTCTAATCTCCCTCACTTGTTATGAACAGATTTCTTTACTGCAGCACTTACTTGAGCTCTAAATGTGCTAATAATTATTGTTAATTTCCAGAAGAAGGATATATTAAATAGAATCTTTTTTTTTTAATAAGGAACATCTTACAAAATCAGTGTTCCAAGAGTCATAATTTGGAAACAAACTTAGTTGTTTTGAGTGTGGTCCAAGGACTATATGAGTCACTGCATCAGAATTGTCTGGATGCTTTTTATGGCATACAAGATGGTAGCCATGTCTCCGTATGTCTGAAGCTCCTCTATGAGAAGATAAGGGAGCGCGGTCTTTGAAAGAACATGGAGAAATTAACATATGAGAGTGTCAGAGCAGAAGAACCGAGGGGGTCCCTTTCTAACACTTTAGGGCCACTGTATTATTGCTGCACTGTTTAGCATGTTCTATGATAGAGAAATAAGTGTCTTTCTTATATAAGCATCTGCTATCTTTGCCTTTGATAATACAACCAAGCACGCTGCTGCTGCTGCTGCTTAGTTACTTCAGTCGAGTCTTTCTCTGTGCAACCCCATGGACTGTAGTCTGCTCTTTGTCATGGGAGAATCTGTCCATGGGATTCTCCAGGCAAGAATACTGAGTGGGTTGCCATACCCGCCTCCAGGGAATCTTCATGATCCAGGGCTCGAACTCCGGTCTCCTGCATTGCAGGCAGAATCTTTACCAGTGCCACCAGGGAAGCCCAACCAAACATGAAAGCTAATTAATTCAGAGGTAAAGAGAATTAATTCAGAAGTAAAATTAATTCACAAAGTCACTTTGTGACTAATTATGGTGTGACTAACTGTTGTTTATCATATGGAATAGACTTCTCTGTTGTGCTTTCCTGCCAAAGTAAAAAAAAAAACTTTCTTTTCAAAGTCTGTGTTACCTATTTGAACTTAAAACTCTTGTTTTAAACACTGATCTGGAAGAAGAAAGAAATGTAAACCTCATTATCTGTATGAAGATTGAGGTTTGGCAGATGTGTACCAGATAATCTAAGAAAGTTATAACATGCTCAGCTAGGAGATATTGATAAATAGATAAATAAATATATACTTCCCTGGTTGCTCAGACGGTAAACAATCTGCCTGCAGTTTAGGAGAGCTGGGTTCCATCCCTGGGTTGGGAAGAGCTCTTGGAGGAGGGAATGGCTACCCACTCCAGTATTCTTGCCTGAAAAACTCCATGGACAGAGGAGCCAGGGGGACTACAGTCCTTGCGGTCACAAAGAGTCAGACAGGACGGAGCAATTAACACTTTCACTTTCTTTCATTACACACACACACACACACACACACACACACACATACATGCCCTGGCATGGCATGGGTGATCTTTTGATCTTAGTTTCTTCATCAGGGGTTCAACGGTGTCTAGTGCAGTGGAAACGGGGAGTCCTAATCACTGGATCTAATCCTCCCCTTTCCTTAGACGGAATGATCAGAAGAGCCTAGACTGATTACGTGTGGTGATGTACCTGAAAACTTGTTTTAAATACTGAGCTTCTCTGGTAGCTCAGACGGTAAAGCGTCTGCCGCAGTAAAGCCTAGTGCGGGAGGCCTGGGGTTCGATCCCTGGGTTGGGAAGATCCCCTGGAGAAGGAAATAGCAACCTACTCCAGTACTCTTGCCTGGAGAATCCCAAGGACAGAGGGAGCCTGGTGGGCAGAGGAGCCTGGTGGGCTACAGTCCATGTCGCACACGACTGAGCGACTTCACTTTCACTTTCTGGAGACAGTCGGGGGAGAAAGCGAGTGCGTGGGCGTGCCTGAGTTTACTTGTAAGACTTGTGTGCCACCCAGCCTCTAGGCTAAGCGAGGGGCGGACCTGGACTACCGACTAGCCAACTGACTGCACGGAAGTCTTGCAAACTCCGCCCCGGAAGGCCGGCCCTTGTCTGGAGGCCTCTCAACTCTAGTCCAGGTGCGCCCCTCCCTCAGCCCGCGTCTTGTCTCAGCCCCGCCCCTCCCGTGGCCCCGCCTCCCCGCGGCTCCGCCCCTCAGGCTTGGTCCTTTCCGCCGCTCCTGACCCTCATGTTTCTCCGAGCTGGCCTGGCTGCACTGTCTACACTTTCCCGCACCCTCAGGCTTGCTTCTGCTCCGATCGCCGCCATGAGCACTGGCACCTTCGTCGTGTCGCAGCCGCTCAATTACCGTGGCGGGGCCCGCGTGGAACCAGTGGATGCCTCCGGCACCGAGAAGGCTTTCGAGCCAGCAACCGGTAACGGGTCGGAGGGACGGCTCTGGGGCCGGGTCGAGGGGGCCAGGGTACGGGCGAAGCTGTGGGGCGGACTGACGCTCCGCCGCCCCAGGGGTGAAACCTATTCTAACTTCCTGAAGCTTCGAGTAGTGCAATGAACAGACGTTTATTGAGCACGGGTAAGTGATGGTGTAGAGTATAAAATTATCTGTGTAGGCAGCTAAGGATGGTGCGCAAACACGAGAGCTTCTGGACCAGGGCAGGAAGGAATCGTAGAAAGGGGGAGCAGCTCGTGAGTTGCGCGGTGGGGTCAAGGTTAATTTCACAACGGCCTGAACAGAGTCCACAGAGCCCCGGTGGGTAAGGTAGTGTCTTTGTATTAATCATTAAATTTTAAAGGTAGGACCTCAGTAATGTCTTCAACGGTGCACTTAGAAGAGTTCTAGGACGAGGTGAAAAGAAATAACTTGGCGCCAAAATGGAGGAGCATGCACAGATGGTTGTAATGAACGTGAATGGTTACTTTGTTGTCATCCCCTAGTGTTAAAGTATTTCCGGACACGAACCAGAGCTGGGAAAGGGACATAAAAAATTCTGCTTTTATCCAGTGTTTAATGTGTGCCAAGTACTGTGCCAGGCCTTGGGAAGTCCAAAGATTACAAAGCAAATGAGGAAGAAGTTTTTTGTTTTTATTTTGTTTTGCTAGGTTTAATGTTTGCGAGGAGAGAAATATAAATGTTTGTGCAAACCAAATAGTATATCCCCAGACGGATAAAACTGCATTTCAAGAGACTGGAGAATTTAGGTGTGATCATTACAGAAAACCACAGAGCAGCGACTTGTCAGAGCAGGAAGGGGCCACAGCCACCATCAGACTCCTTTAGGCCTCTTGATTGCCCACTCCCATATTGATACAAAAGACAGAAAGATTGCTCTTTATTTTAACTGCCTACAGTGTGTTCTGTGTGATTCTTAGCCACCACCTCTATCAATTGGCTACTCAAATTTATAATACAGGTTTGTGAAATCTCTGGAAAAAACAGAGTCCCAAATGTTCTTGTGGGAGGGAAGACCCTTAACTGACATCCTAGAGATTTCTTTTTAGTAGTGTCAGTCACAACCCTTAGGATTTGGGTCTAGAAAAACTGATCGTTTTATATTTTGCCCAGTGTAGGGAATAGGATTGAAGTAAGAAAACGAAATGGGCTTCCGAGGTGGCCCAGTGGTAAAGAATGCACCTGCCAACGTAGGAGATGTGGGTTCAATCCCTGGGTCTGGAAGATCCCCTGGAGTTGGAAATGGCAACCCACTCCAGTATTCTTGCCTGGAAAATCCAATGGACAGAGGAGCCTGGCAGGCTACAGTCCATGGGATCACAAAGAGTCAGACGTGACTTAGTAACTAAACAACAAAAACAAGAAGAAAATGAGAGATTGGGATTTTTTCCCTCATATTTGAGAAAAAAATTTTATTACTTTTAGGAATATCTTTTCTTAATCCTCTATTTATTAACCATGTTCATCAAGTATCAGTAATATTGTATGACTTACATAGAACACAGACCAGTGATTTAAAATCAGAGTTCATAACCCAGGAGAGTGAATACTTTGATTTTGCAAGACCTCTGAGATTCTGGAACATTGTTAAAGAACATTGGGAAATAATTGATAGGAAGTTAACCTTAGTAAACCCAAGTGTGAAATAGAGGAGGGCAGGAGTTCTTACCCCAGAGTACAAGATGTGCTAGGCAAGAGACACAGTACATTTTTCTGAAGACAAATCTTCAACTTGTATTATATTCTTTAAAAGATAAGCTGTTGCTTTAGGGGTAGTCACTAAATCAGACTATACTTAAAAACAGGAAGAGGATCACCGAAAGGAAAATGGATACACAATACTTTATTTAAAATATGTGGCAAACATTTCAAATTAACACTGACTTTCCCTGTATTTATAGGTAGGGTGATAGCTACTTTCACATGTTCAGGAGAAAAGGAAGTAAACTTGGCTGTTCAGGATGCAAAGGCTGCCTTTAAAATATGGAGTCAAAAATCTGGCATGGAACGTTGCCGAATCCTTTTGGAGGCTGCCAGGATAATAAGGGTATGTTTTAATTTAATCTCTTCCAGAAAAGTCCTCTTGCTTTGCTCTGTGATTTTTTTTGTGATGATTTGCAATTAGACGGATTCATTATTAAGTGACACCTTTTTGATGAGATCCAGAAACATTTTCATATGCTCACCTTGATATGTACAACAAGCTTTCCTTCAGTGGTTTCTTTCTGGCTCTTGGCTCCTTGTGACGTCTCCCTGGGCAGGCTTTCTTTTCCTTCTTTGTTGTAATGATAATGTATCCTTTGTAGCTTGTCTCCTTTTCTTTTTAACTATATGTTTACTCTTTGCTCTGATGACTCTTAAGTTTACTTTTCTTTTTCAGGTTAATTTTCTGCCTTAGTTGCCTAGAAGATTTCATAGATTCATTCCTATTCCCCTCTTATGAAATAAACTTTAGCTTTTTACAGTCTTAAAAGGCAAAAGTACTAGATTGTCTTTACAGAAAATTAGAAAATTCAGAGGATATACACCAAAATGTATGTCACATACATCTTTAACTTTTCGTAAATATGTACATACCAAATATTTACTAAGTACACATAGAAATTTAATACACAGTAATTCTTTGAATGTTCCAGGTGTAGGTAGACAATTTGAAGGTATTAAAGGTGTGCCTGTCCGTACAGGGGTTTAACTGATGGAATCTGTACTATTTCGACAAACCATGAACTGCTGCTGTACAGCTAGACTTCACTGAATTTGTTCTGCAATCATTTTCCCCCATATTGTCATCTGAAGAGATGTACTAGCTTGGTTTTATTTGCTCACTTATGAAATTAAAGTATGCGCAGTCTTATGTATAATTTGAATTTTTGTGCTGATCTTCAGTGATATAAAGAAGAAAATGATTTAGTTAGGCTAAGATACTCTTATTTCATGACTTACTCAGAATGATTAGTTTTCCTACATATACTTTAAATCACATAAAATTATTAAGTTACTTAGTGTCTTTTTGGGGAAGGCAATGGCACCCCACCCCAGTACTTTTGCCTGGAAAATCCCATGGACGGAGGATCCTGGTAGGCTCCAGTCCATGGGGTCGCTAAGAGTCGGCCGCGACTGAGCGACTTCACTTTCACTTTTCACTTTCATGCATTGGAGAAGGAAATGGCAACCCACTCCAGTGTTCTTGCCTGGAGAATCCCAGGGACAGGGGAGTCTGATGAGCTTCTGTCTATGGGGTCGCACAGTCGGACACGACTGAAGCGACGCAGCAGCAGCAGCAGCAGTGTCTTTTGGAAACATATGGGGAAAATTAGAAAAGGGTATATATGAAAATCTGCACCCCACTCCAGGACTCTTGCCTGGAAAATCCCATGGATGGAGGAGCCTGGAAGGCTTCAGTCCATGGGGTTGCTGAGGGCCAGACATGACTGAGCAACTTCACTTTCACTTTTCACTTTCATGCATTGAAGAAAGAAATGGCAACCCTCTCCAGTGTTATTGCCTGGAGAATCCCAAGGACAGGGGAGCCTGGTGGGCTGCCATCTATAGGGTCGCACAGAGTCGGACATGACTGAAGTGACTTAGCAGCATACACCAAAATATAAATCAGGGATATCTCTCAGTGTAGGACTGTAATGATTTTTTTCCTTATCAGTGTGTTATGTCAGAAACTGGGTGTCTGAGAGTTACCCTGTTGGCAAAGTTATATGGGTATTCTGATAAGAAACATGAAGTTCTCTGGATTAGAGAGAGAAAGAGAGTTTATTACTCACAGCAAAATACTTTAGCACTAGTTTTCTGAGCCCCAGTCCCCATGGGATGATGCAGTAAGAGCTAGATGTTATCCTGTTGCATACAGTGGGTTGCAGTGTAGGAGAGGAACCCCAAAATTAAGAGACTCAACTTATAAGGGGCACATCTGCCCATTCTCTCCTTTGGAGAAAGGTTACTTGTTAAGGTTAATGAGATGTTACTCACTGAGCAGATCTCCAAGGTTAAGGGGAAAGGTATCGCTAGATTTATTACCCTGCAATGTAAGCAGATGTCTCCAAGAACAGGAGGTAGAGAGCTTTTTATCTCCACATCTTTTCAGAGACCTCTTTCGGGAGATGCTGTCTCTGCCTTCCAAGGCCTTTGCTTTTCAGTCAGCTTGCCAGTGGCTTTTGCAGAAAGCCTACACCATGCAGTAATGTCAAAATATTCCCAGAGAATTTTCTCCCAACAAGGTATTTTCTTTTATCAAAATTTATTTTTAATTTGGTAGATTAAAAGTTGTAACTCAAAGCTGGTAATTTATTATTCTAATTTGCCTCTCACTTTTGCTTGTGCATAAGCATTTGGTTTGTTTTACCTTCTTAAGAACTGGCTCTTCTATTATTATAAAATTATTTTTAAAATCCTGAGTAGTACCTATTTTTTTTTTTTGCTCTGAAATCGACTGTCTAATGTTAATTTTCTTTTCCTTTAAACTCTTCATTCCGTTTTCTTTAATATTTTATATAATATTTTTACAGTCAAAAATATATTACTGTCTTTCTCGAAAGCTCTTGTCTGCTGATCAGTGGCCTGAATCTACCTTTGCTGTTGCTGTTTTCGTTCAGTTGCCAAGTCCTGTTTGACTTTTTGCAATCCCATGGACTTTCGCTCTCCAGGCTTCTCTGTCCCTGGGATTTCCCCAGGCAAGAATTCTAGAGTGGGTTGCCATTTTCTTCTCAAGGGGATCTTCCCGGACTGATGATCAAACCTGCATCTCCTGCATTGGCAGGCAGATTCTTTAGCTCTGAGCCACCAGGGAAGCCCTGGATCTATCTACCTTTACCTGAAATTATTCTATAACTGAACAGATCCCACCCTCTGACCACAACCTACAGTTTAGTCCTTGGTCGTTTTCTTTCAGTGATTTTTCAAGTTAATCATGATCCATAGTTTCTTGCCCTTTCCATTTTTAAACTACGCACAATTATCTTCTATAAGATACAAATATTTATATTTACTCACATTTTTAAGGTAACTAGTGTTCTTCATTCCTTTGGGAAGGCCCAGATTTATATGTTGCCGTTTTTATTTCTGCTTGAAGAAATTTCCTTAGCATGTTTCATAGTGCAGATTTGCTAGAGATGTTCCTTTAGCTTTTGTGTGTCTGAAAAGTGTTTATTTCACTTTCATTATTTCTTGATTTATATTAGTTTTAAACCTTTTACTTATTTGTTTTTGGCTGTGCTATCTTCGCTGCTGTGTGGGCTTTCTGGAGCTGCTGCAGCCAGGGGCTGCCTCTAGTTGCAGTGTTGCAGGCTTCTCATTGCCGTGGTTGCTCTTGTTGCAAATCACGGGCTCCAGGGCTTGCAGGCTTCAGTGGTTGCTGTTGTTAGGGCTCAGTACTTGTAGCCTGTGGGCTCTGGAGTGGTGGCGCATGGGCTTAGTTGCCCCAAGGCATGTGGAATCTTCCTGGACCAGGGATCAAAGCCATATCCCCTGAATTGCAGGCGGATTCTTTACCACTGGACCACCAGGGATGTCCTTACTTTCATTTTCAAAAAGAGTTCTAGGTAAGTAATTCTAGATTGACAGTTTTTTCTTTCAGTGCTTTAGAGATGCTGCATTGCTGTCTTTTGACTTGTTTTGTTTCAGAAGAGAAGTCTTCTGTCATTCTTATTTTTGTTCCCTTCTATTAAATATTTTTTACCTCTCTGGCTGCTTTTAAGATTTTCTTCTTATCATCAGTTTTAAATAAATTCATTGTCTTTTGATGCAGTTTTCTTTATATTTCTTTTGTTTGGAGTTTCTCTTGAATTTGTACATATATAGTTAAATTTGGAAAAATTATGGCTATTATTTCTTTAGATATTTCTTCTGCCCCCACTCTTCTATTTCCTCTTCTTCAGAGCCTCCAATTACATATACCTTGGGCTACTTGAAACTGTTCTACAGCTCGCTAATGATCTGTTCATTTTTTCCCCAGTTTTTTCTCTCTGTGTTTCATTTTGGGTAATTTCCATTGTTACATGTAAAGTTCACCTACCTTTTCTTCCATAGTGTCTGATCTGCTGTTAATCCCGTATGGTGTATTTTTCATCTCTAGAAGTGCAACTTGAGTCTTTTTTGTTGTTGTTCCATGTTGCTCCTTAACATGTTCATGTTTTCCTCTACTTTCCTGAACACATGGAATATAGTAATAATAACTTTTAATATCCGCATCTACTAATTGTGACATCTACCAGCTCTGGATCTCTTTCTATTGATTGACTTTTTCCTCCTGGTTAGGTGTTATAAAACTTTCCTGTTTTGCATGACTGTTTTTTTTTCCTCCTGGTTAAATGTTATATAACTTTCCTATCTTTTGCATGTCTAGTAATTTGTTATCACTAGACATTGTGAATTTTATGTGTTGGATGCTGAATATTCTTGTACTTTAAAACATTAATGAGCTTTGTTCTCAGACACAGTGAAGTTACTTGGAATTAGTTTGATCCTTGCAATACTTGTTTCTGTTGCTTTGTTAGGTGTGATCAGAACAGCTAATTTTCCCCCATTATTGAATACCCTTCTGAATACCTAGCTTGATGCTCTGTGTACTAGTGAGGTTTTTCTTAACGTGGCTGGTGGGAACATGAACTATTGATGCCCCTGTGTGAGTTCTGGGGATTTTTTTTTCTTTTCACCTTCTTGGTTAGTTTTTTCCCTAGCCTTAGGTAGGGTCCTTACACTGACCAGTTCTCAGATGAAGACAAGGGGGATCTCTGGGATTCTTCTGTGCAGCTCTCTTCTCTCCTATCCCTAGAGTGCATACTGTAGCCATCACATAGTCCTTGAACTCCCAACCTGTTTCCTTAACTCAGAGTATCTGTTGGGCCCACTTAAGGCCCTCTTACTGGCTGTCTGATAGAGACTCTTTCCAGGCAGCAGGCAAGAACACATGTAGGACTCACCTCATTTGTTTCCTTCTCTCACGGATCACTGTCCTGAGCTGTCCAGTGTCCAGTGTCTGAAAATTGTTGTTTTGTAAAAATTATTGTTTTGTGTATTTTATCTGGTATTTTTAGTTGCTTAAGGATGGAGCCTAAATCTGATCCCTATTACTCTACCTTAGCTGGAAGCCCATTGACTCCTAGTGAAATGAACAGTTTCTGGTATGTGTATTAGTCTTACGTTTCCCTTTTCACTTTGAATTTTTTGATGCTTTTTATCAAATTATAAAGATCTTAATGGTAGGCACCAATCATTTCTAAGTTGGAGCCTCCTGAGGAAAGTCGCTGTCATTTGGCTTTAAAATGAGAGAGAAATGTATTTTAAAACTATAATGTATTGTACCACTATTTACATATAGAAAAGAGTGTGTGTGTAGATTATGCACTTGTCTTCAGCCTTTCTTTTCTCAGCCCTGCCCCTTGAAGCAAGCAGGGGCTCAGGCTTATTAGAGTTGAACGGGCATGTCTTTGCTCATTCGGTTCTCTTATAAAAAAGCCAGACACTTAGTGCTTGCTTGGTGGTTTGAAATGAAGGAGGAGGATGGGGCTTTTCTTCTTCCCTTTCATCCAGTGGACCCGTGGTCAGGTCACGTGAGAAGCGGGGTGGCCGAGAGAGAGGGCTAGGGGTAGGTATGAAGCACATGCTTCCCAAGAGATGCTTATCACAGTGCCATGTCATGGTGGACAGTTTTGTGTTATGGTGGCTCTTGTAGCTAGTAGGGGCAGGAAGCTTCCATTGTCTGCCCCCTTTTCCTTCCTCCCTCCTTATCCCAGGAGGGCAAAGGAGTCCCATTTCCCTGAATGCAGTATCAGGTGTTAGAGATCCACTTGGACTGTTTGATAGTTTTCATCAGGGTCTTTTTTATGATCCTTGTAAGATATGTCAAAAGGCCCCACAATGGCTTTTTAGAAATAACCTTTTACATGAGGATAGAGGATGCTGGAATAAGACAAGAAAAATTTCAAAAGACCAACCAATAGATTGACTTTTCTCTTTGAGTTGAAACCTTGAAACAGTCCTCAAAACTAATTGCCTGTCCATTCTTTACCAAAAAAAAAAAAACTTAATGAAACTTCCTTTCTTAGTAAATATTCCAAGGCTTTTCAGCAGTAGTCACAGATTACTTCCTGTCTGTTCATGCTTGTATTAATGTGGAAGACAACAGCATTTCACTTTTGTCAGTTTAATATTTCTTCATGTGTTTGAAATGTAACATACTGATTTCAATCAGTGTGTTTATGCTGATTAGTGAACTGGTACCTACTTCGTCTTTAGGGACTAGTTCCCCTCTTGCATTCTAGAAATGAAGTTGCAGTCACTTATGGTTGATCATGCCTTTTGAAAATGTGTTTTACATTGATCATATTCAACACATCCAAGAAATGGGATGATTCACACCTGGTTAAAGAACTGTTCAGTCAGTTCAGCTCAGTCGTGTCCAACTCTTTGTGACCCCATGAATTGCAGCACGCCAGGCCTCCCTGTCCATCACCAACTCCTGGAGTTCACTCAGACTCACATCCATCGAGTCAGTGATGCCATCCAGCCATCTCATCCTCTGTCATCCCCTTCTCCTCCTGCCCCCAATCCCTCCCACCATCAGAATCTTTTCCAATGAGTCAACTCTTTGCATGAGGTGGCCAAAGCACTGGAGTTTCAGCTTTAGCATCATTCCTTCCAAAGAACACCCAGGGCTGATCTCCTTTAGAATGACTGGTTGGATCTCCTTGCAGTCCAAGGGACTCTCAAGAGTTTTCTCCAACACCACAGTTCAAAAGCATCAATTCTTCAGCACTCAGCTTTCTTCACAGTCCAACTCTCACATCCATACATGACCACTAGAAAAACCATAGCCTTGACTAGACAGACCTTTGTTGGTAAAGTAACGTCTCTGCTTTTGAATATGCTATCTAGGTTGGTCATAACTTTCCTTCCAAGAGAAAGCGTCTTTTAATTCAACAACTGTTACATCAGAACTAATGGCTTGTTGTCTTCCTAGGTACCCTCTTTCCAGTATCAGTAACTGGGAAACAAATTAATTGTTAAAAAGTTGTTTTGGTGAGTATAGAATCAGGAAAGAGAAGGTAAATTGTTGGTTTGAAAGGCAATTTAATTTTAGACTGTGTTTGGATGTAAACAAACCATCCTTTCTGAAGAAACATGTCTATTCAGTAGTTGCAGAATTTGTTTAGAACTTACTAACTTCCTTTTTAAGAAGTGAGCTCCTTGAAGGAAGAGACTGGATCTCTCTTAGTCTTCTTAGTAAAAAGTGTGAAATGATTGTCTAGCTCCAGTTCACTTGGTTGTTGTTCTGGGGTTTTCTCCTGTTACTTCATCTGGAACGTGTTTCTCTGCTGTCTCCTCTGTCTGACTCTCTGTGTTTGCTGTCTCCATCCTGCAGGCCACAGGGGAGTTGTTCCTCTTGTTCCTGGTATCTGCTGCCTCATGGATGAGGCTGGTTTAGAGGCTTATGCAGGCTTCCTGGAGGGAGGGGCTGGTTCCTGCCTACTGGTGTGTGGGTCTGGGTCTTAGCCCTCTGGTGGGCAGGGCCGCGTCAGGTGATGAGTCTAGAGGTGGCTTTAGGCTCAGGAAGATTTTAGGCAGCCTGTCTGTTGGTGGATGGGGCTGTGTTTCCGCCCTGTTGGTTGTTTGGCCTGAGGCATCCCAGCACTGGGGCCTGAAGGCTGTTGGGGGAGCCAGGTCTTGGTGCCAAAATATCAGCCTTCAGGAGAGCTCATGCCAGTGAGTATTCTCTGGTTCCTCTGCCACTGATGTCCTTGTCCCCACTGTAAACCAAAGCCAGCCACCCTCTGCCTTCTCAGGACACACTCAGAGACCAGCAGGTAGGTCTGACCCAGGCTCCTATGGAGTCACTCGCTGCTTTTTCCTTGGGTTCTGGTGTGCATGAGATCTTCTGTGCATCCTCCAAGAGGGAAGTTTTGATCTCTTCCACTCCTGTGGAGTCCCTGTAATTAAGACCCACTGGTCTTCAAAGCCAAATGCTCTGGGGGCTCCTCCTCCTGATGCCAGTCTTCCAGACTGGGATGCCTGATGTGAGGCTCAGAACTCTCACTCCTGTGGGAAAACCTCTGCAATATAATTATGTTCCAATTTGTGAGTCACCTACCTGGTGAGTGTGGGATTTGACGAGATTACCAGTGTACCGCCCCCCACCATCTTGTTGACTTGTTTGTCTTTGGATGCAGAATAGCTTTTTTGGTAGGTTCTGGTCTTTCTTGTTGATGGCTGTTCAGCAGTTAGTTGTGATTTTGGTGTTTTCATGAAAGGAGCTGAGCTCAAGTCCTACTCTGTCATCTTTTCTGGAATCCAACAAATGTGGAATGAACGAATCAAAGCACTTCATACCTCTGGTCTTTGTAGAAATAGACCATGTCAAATTATCATAATCAAAGCACTGTTTCCTGTATTTCATCCTTCCGTACTTTCTGAGCTCTGTACTTGGTAGCTCTTGTGTGAGACGCTTGTGTTAATTTCTGTTGCCATTTCATTTTGCTTCTGGTCAGCCATACTGATTGTCAGTTTTAGTAAGAGATGCATCTTTCTTGTTGATTGTTCAATTCATGTTTTATGTACAGATTTTGACCACAGTGTTTTTTTAATTAAAATCAGATCTGTGATAGCAAACAGCTGTTTCTTACATATTCAGATTTTCTAAATACTTTTATTTATTTTTGGCTGTGCTCCATCTTTGTTGCCATGAGGACTTTGCTCTAGTTGCCGTGAGCAGGGGCCACTCTGCGTTGCAGCGTGCAGTCTTCTCATTTCAGTAGCTTCTCTTGTTGCGGAGCATGGGCTCTGGAGCACGTGGGCTTCAGTAGTTGTGGCACGTGGACACAGTAGTTCCAGCTCCCCAGCTCTAGACCATAGGTCAGTAGTTGTGGCGCACAGGCTTAGTTGCTTCATGTGGCATCCTCCCAGATCAGGGATCGAACCTGTGTCTAGGAGACACAGATTGATGCCAAAGTAATTGCAGTTTTGCATTGTTGAACTTTGCCATTTGATCCTGGATTACGTTCTTAAATGTGGTTATGTTATACATCATTTTAATGCGCATTTCTCTCTTTTTTTTGCTAATGACTTATTACTTGCTGTTTATTTTATATTTATTTTAGACTATAGAAATGATGTTAGATAAAAAGCAAATTCGAATGACTTTTTTATTAGCATTCAAAGTGGGTCATAAAGGAGTGCAGACAGCTTGCAACAATGTGTTTGGCCCAGGAACTGCTAATGAATATACAGTGCAGCGGTGGTTCAAGAGGTTTTGCAAAGGAGATGAGAGTCTTGAGGATGAGGAGCATAGTGGCCAGCCATCAGAAGTTGACAGTGACCAATTAAGAGCCATTATTGACGCTGATCCTCTTCCAACTACAAGAGAAATTGCACAAGAATTTGATGTTGATCATTCTATGATCATTTGGCATTTGAAGCAAATTGAAAAGTTGAAAACACTTGATGAGTGGGTGCCTCATGAGCTAACCAAAAATTTAAAAAATCGTCGTTTTGAAGTGTTGTCCTCCAATATTCTGTGCAACAACAAACCATTTCTTGATCAGGATGTGATGGGCAATGAAAAGTGGATTTTATATGACAACCAGCAACAACCAGTGCTTCTTCTTGGTTGGACCAGAGCACTGCCCAAAGCCAAATCTGCACCAAAAAAAGGTCATGGTCATTGTTAGGTGGTCTGCTGCCGGTCTGATCCACTATAGCTTTCTAAATCCTGGCAAAGCCATTACATCTGAGAAGTATGCCCAGCGAGTTGATGAGATACACTGAAAACTGCAATGCCTGCAGTCGGTATTGGTCAACAGAAAGGGCCCAGTTCTCCACGACAATGCCCGACTACACACTGTACAAGTACAAGCTTCAAAAATTGAGAGAATTGGGCTACAAAGTTTTGTTTCATCTGCCATATTCCACCTGGCCTCTTGCCAACTGACGACCACTTCTTCAAGTGTCTTGACAACTTTTTGCAGGGAAAATGCTTTCATAACCAGCAGGAAGCAGAAAATGCTTTCCAGGAGTTGGTTGAATCCTGAAGCATGGATTTTTATGCTACAAGAATAAACAAACTTATTTCTTGTTGGCAAAAATGTGTTGATTGTCATAGTTCCTATTTTGATTAACAAAGATGTATTTGAGCCTAGTTACAACGATTTAAAATGCACAGTCCAAAATTACAGTTACTTTTGTAGCAACCACTGAGCCACCAGGGAAACCCCCATATTCAGGTTTTTCATCTCCTTTGGGGACATTATTTAATTTTTCATGTCTGACTTCCAAAATCTTTTTGTTCGTATTTGGCCATCTGTAGTAACTTTAAGTTGTGTAAACTACATCTGGAAACAGAATTTGAAAAGACAATTGATGAGTAATGAGCATTAGAAAATAATTATCTTGTGATTTTGGCATGCTGCATTTCTTTGGGTGAATTAAACCCATTTGTGTTGATGCGTATCTGGCTGTTTTGTACAGTTCTCCTAAGGACTCTTTGTTCTTACTGTATACATGCAGTGTGTTAGTCACTCAGTCTTGTCCGACTCTTTGCTACCCCATGGACTGCAGTCCTCCAGGCTCCTCTGTCCATGGGATTCTCCAGGCAAGAATATTGGAGTGGGTTTCCGTTCGCTTTTCCAGGGGATCTTCCTGACCCAGGAATTGAACTTGGGTGTCCTGCATTGCAGGCAGATTCTTTACTGTCTGAGCCACCAGGAGAACCTCATGCACAGATATCTGTACATATTTGTCAGGTGTACATATATAATATTTCTCAGAACAGTCCTTTTCTAACTAATCTTGGAATGAGGTGTTGGTCTTACATCTGTGACAGTTACTTGAGGGGGAGGACAGGGTGCTGTTTAGCAACAGCTTTCATCTTCCACATGTCCAGCCATTCCTTTCTTTTGGAAGTTCAAGCTGTTTCTATTTTGAAAAATTAAGCAGTGTATTCTGTTTTGATTGTTGAATATGTTGAGGTGTATGGTAATTTGTCTTCAGTCTAGTTCTCTGCTTTGCCCAAAGGAACGGAAGGATGAAATTGCCACTATGGAGACTATCAACAATGGCAAGTCCATCTTTGAGGCCCGCTGGGACATTGACATTTCCTGGCAGTGCCTGGAGTACTATGCAGGCTTGGCGGGATCCATGGCTGGTAAGCCCACACCTGGCCTTCTGTGACCAGCTTACAGGAAGCAGGGGAGCAGAGCCTGGCGGAGTAGGGTACAGGTTTTGGAATTAAGACAGACCTGAGTTAAAATCTTGGACTTAACACTGTCTACTTGGGTGTCACTGAGAATTACTTTATCTTTATTTAAACGGGAGATCGTCCCTATCTTATTGGTTATTAGAAGGATTAGATGAGATGATGTATTGGGTTGTAGTTTTACCATAACACTGTATGGAAAAACCTGAACAAACTTTTTGCCCAGCCCAGTATATAAAGCACCTAACCTTGTAGCTGAGGCGTAGACAAGGTTGTGCAAAAACCAGTTCTTGCAAGACGCAGTGAGTGCATCATATTTATTAGTTTTACTTACTCAGCAAAAAATTTTCTTTTACTGTCTAGGAAGTGTCCATCAGTTCACATGTTGGCTGGGCTGGCCAGGCCCAGGAGGTCAGTAGGGGTGAGAAGGCTGAGGTTCAGGGTCCTGGGACTGTTTAGCTGCCAAATCTCTCCCCATTTCTGTTCCATTTCATCTGAGTTATGTAGTGGATGCTTGGTAAATTTTTAGAGGATTATATTGAGTTGAATGAACATTAGCTTGAAGGATAATAAGGATTCTTTATGTGGAGAGAACACGTAGAAGCAGTGTAAGGATAACTAGAATGAACAAAAGACCAGAGGCATGGTGAGCCCAGTGGCTGGGGGATGAGAGGAGGGTGGTCTGGCTGGAGTCCAAAGTGAGTCCAGGCACTGGCGGACTCTTGGCGCAGGCGGCCTACACTGTTCTCTACCCTCTCTGTCCCCTTAGGCGAACACATCCAGCTCTCAGGTGGATCCTTTGGTTACACCAGAAGGGAACCACTAGGAGTGTGTGTTGGAATAGGAGCATGGAACTACCCCTTTCAGATCGCCTGCTGGAAGTCGGCTCCAGCTCTGGCTTGTGGTAAGTATGGCTTGTTCTTCCACCTGTGAGCTACCCTTTCTTCCTGGCATGAATTTACCCCTGCCCTGCCCCCTAGGGAGCTTTAAGGTTATACATTATTCCCATTTTTATTTATTTTTGTTTATGGGAAGGAAGAAAGTTAATTTTGGTCTTGGAGATTTTATTTATTTTTTTTACTGTCAAGTAAATTAGCCTTGTGCTACTTGTAAGTTCTCTTCCTTTATGGACAAGAATTCTGAGCATCAATTTCTGTGTAGCAGGTAGAACTTGGACTTCACTTAGGAAGCAGAAGATAAACTTCTTCATTTGTGTCTTAAGAGAATTGAAAGACAAGGTTTCCATTAGATAAGTTTTGGTTGATTAGCAAAAAGATTTCTTGCACCATTTAAAGAGAAGAATCTGTGGGAAAAGAAGATGTTATGTCTTAGAAAAAACTCTCAGGTTAAAAGCTCTGGTATTAAGACATTGTATTGAAATGCAGCTTTTTTCTTGTTGCTGCTTCATGTTCATTTTGCCCATTTCTCTGTGATATAGGAGAAATAGAATTAAGTTACTAGCCTTGTGGACTCTCATCAAATTAATTAACCCTTCTTATCTTCAGTTCAGGTTTTATAAAATGGGTCTAATCATACTTACTTCATATTGCTATTGCAAATGTTAAATGAGGTTAATATATGTGAAAAGCTGTAGATATATAAGGTATTGGGAGAAGGCAATGGCACCCTACTCCAGTACTCTTGCCTGGAAGATCCCATGGACGGAGGAGCCTGGTAGGCTACAGTCCATGAGGTCGCTAAGAGTTGGACACGACTGAGCGACTTCACTTTCACTTTCCACTTTCATGCATTGGAGAAGGAAATGGCAACCCACTCCTGTGTTCTTGCCTGGAGAATCCGATAGACAGAGAAGCCTGGTAGGCTGCAGTCCGTGGGGTCGCACAGAGTCGTACACGACTGAAGCGACTTAGCAGCAGCAGCATATAAGGTATTACTGGTTGAGACATTGCAAGTGTGTGGCTTGGTCTGTTTCATGAGAGAAACTAAGGAGGGAAGAACAAGATAGGTTTACTTATTAATAATAATTTTTGGCCTGGCATTTGATGGGGAACAGGAAACAATTAGAGTTGTTTTTTTTTTTCATTTTTAATTTTATATTGTGTATAGCTGATTAAAAATGTTGTGATAGTTTCAGGTGAACAGTGAAGGGACTCAGCCAATCACATATACATGTATCCGTTCTCCCCCAAACTCCCCTCCCGTCCAGGCTGCCATATAGCATTGAGCAGAGTTCCGTGTGCTCTGCAGCAGGTCCTTGTTGGTTATCAGTTTGAAATATAGCAGTGTGTACATGTTGATCCCAAACTCCCTAACTGTCCCTTCCCTCTGTCCTTCCCCACTGGCAACCGTAAGTTAGTTTTCTAAGTCTGTGAGTCTATACCTGTTATTTTATAAATAAGTTCACTTGTATCATTTCTTTTTAGATTCCACATATAAGGGATGTCATGCAGTGTTTCTCAACTGGAGTTGTTCTTGATGTATCCTCCTTGTCCTGTCTTCAGAGGATCTTCAGTCTTAAAAAGTCTTTCTGTATTTTTGTCTCGGTAATGCAGGTAACGCCATGGTCTATAAACCTTCTCCCTTCACGCCCGTGTCCGTGTTGCTGCTGGCTGAAATCTATACTGAGGCTGGAGTCCCTCCTGGGCTCTTCAACGTGGTGCAGGGAGGGGCTGCCACAGGCCAGTTCCTGTGTCAGCATCGTGATGTGGCCAAAGTCTCCTTCACTGGAAGCGTGCCCACCGGCTCAAAGGTGAGAGTGAATCAGCAGGGGCATCTGGTTATCAGTAGGGGCATCTGGTTGTGACAACTCGATGTGCCTGTGTCAGGCCTCCCCAGCGTGTGTGTTGGAGGCTTAGCTTCTGATTTTACCCAGCTCGTATTGGCAGGGAGGCTGTTCCTATCATTGGGCCAAGGTCTGAAGTGTACTTGAGAAGTGTGAGGGAGTAGGTAGAGCAGCCCGATGTGTTGGACCTGCTGGGAATGGGAGTCATCTTCTGCCTGTGTCTGGGGGGTCAGGCCCTGGACTGCTGCTCGTGTCCTTCAGTGACTTACCTCATCTATAGCTGCCGCCTCTGAATAAAGGGTGTTTTCCCAGTTTGTTCAGATTCATCGTTTTGACCTTAATTTGTGCTCTGAGTTCTGTCAGCCTGGAACACAGTTACAGCAATACAAAAGAATTTCTGCCCATGACAGATGAATTGACAGGTTGTCTTAAATGAACTCCCTCTTAAGAATATGCAGTTCTGTAGATTCTCTTCAGTGTTCTAGAAAAGACTACTTCAAGGAGACTAAGGACAGAGTATGTTGAGAACAAGGCTGCAGGTCACACGTAGTTCAACATGACTTTTCAGGGTCACGATCTGGTTACCTAGCGTGTAGTCTCGTTGGTGTTAAACTTCTCGATGCTTTTGTTCTTGTTCTTTAAGATCATGGAGACGTCTGCTAAAGGAATCAAACCTGTCACCCTGGAACTCGGAGGCAAGTCTCCACTTATCATCTTCTCAGACTGTGACATGAAGAATGCTGTGAAGGGGGCGCTGATGGCCAACTTCCTTACTCAAGGCGAGGTGTGTACCTGACCCTGAAAGAGGTTTAGAGGGAGTCTTCACCTTTCATCTCACAGCAGGTTTTTGTTTTTGTTTTTTTTAATTTATTTATGTTTTAATTTGAAGGATAATTGCTTTACAGAATTCTGTTGTTTTCTGTCAAACCTCAACATGCATCAGCCATAGGTATACACATATCCTCTCCCTTTTGAACCTCCCACAGCTTGTTTTAAAGCTTGTTATTTTGAAATAATTTCAGACTTACAGAAAAGTTGCACAGATAATACAAAGAATTCTCATATACCTTTGAACCAGGTTCTTCAGTGTTAACATTTTATCACATTTACCATTCTGTCTGTCTTTTCATGGGTTTCCCTGATGGTTCAGACAATAAAGAATCTGCCTGCAATACAGGAGACCTGGGTTCAATCCCTGGGTCAAGAAGACACTCCAGTATTCTTGCGGAGAATGCCATGGCAGAGGATCCTTGTGGGCTACAGTCTCTGGGGTTGCAAAGAGTTGGACATGACTGAGCAGCTAACACTTTGACTGTTCACTTACTGTCTGTGCACGGATATGCATGTTACTATATTTTTCTGAACTGTTTGAAAGTTGCAGACAGAAGATCTGTAACCTCTCCAATTCATATGTATATTTCTCAAAAAGAATGAAAGTGAAGTCACTCAGTCTTGTCTAGCTTTTTGCGACCCCGTGGACTGTAGCCTACCAGGCTCCTTCGTCCATGGGATTTTCCAGGCAAGAGTACTGGAGTGGGCTGCCATTTCCTTCTCCAGGGGATCTTCCCAGCCCAGGGATTGAACCTGGGTCTCCTGCATTGCAAACAGGTGCTTTACCATCTGAGCCACGGGGGAAGCCCATTGCCTTCTCTTAAATAAGCACAATCTGGTTAGTAGAGTCCGTGACTTGGTGTTGATGTAGTACTGTTACTCAGTCATAGCCATCATTCAGATTCTGCATTTGTTTGACTGATGTCCTCTTAGAAATAGCTGCTTTTTTGCTGGTTCAAGATCTAATCCAGGAAGTTGTGTTGCATCTGCTTGTGGTATCTCTTTAATCTCTTTTAATCTGGAATAGTTGTAAAGTCATTCTGATCTTTCAGTACCTTGACATTTAGGAAGAATCAACCCATTTATTTTGTAAAATGTTCCTCATTTTGGGTCTGTTTAGTTGTTTTTTTTAAAAAACTGGATTTAGTTTATGGATTTTGGGTAAAAAATGGTATTTTACAGTGGTGTCCTTGATTTTGATCACCCGCTTAAGGTGGGTCTTTATCGTGAAGTTGCTGTTTTTTCCTTTGAGGTTAATGAGTGTCTTGTAGGAGATGAAGTGAGACTACCTTGTTCCTTATCAAACTTGGATCTACTGGTTTTAGCACCCTTTGATGTCCCCTAGAACATTTGTTTCCGGTGGTCACCAGGTGGTGATTTTCCAATGCTGTTATTCCTTCTCCATTTATTTAGTTTACTGCCTATTGCAAGAAAGAACTTTTTCCCTGTCTCCGTGGTTTGTTTTTCATTCATTTACTTTTATCAACATGAACCCATGGATTCTTACCTCATTCTGTGAGTTACTATTATTATTTATTTTGATGCTCAAATAATTGAAGATTCTGCTGGCGGGAGCCTCTTTCTGTGGCTTTTTGATATGTCCCCATTATTCTTTGAGCACTTTTACTTCCTGGCAATCTTGTGCTTTCTGTGGTGGAACTCTGGAACGAGCTGTTTCTCTAAGAAGACTTGGTTCCATTCCGTGGTAAACGGTTTTTAGAAACGAAGATCTGGATGCCAGATGTCCTTGTTATCACTTCCATGTCCTCTCAGAGTCCAGAGCCAGGAAATACATATTGGTATTTGGCATATGTGTATGTATGCACACACATATCTATTTATATCTGTCTATATTAATAACTATAGTTTATACAGATATTTCCAATCATTCCAGTGTTGCAAGGTTTATTTTAGCCTCCTCCCTTCCATGTTCATAATTTCCTTCTCTGATAGTGAAACATTTAGCATCCACTACTCACAATACATGTAATTGCTCAGTCCTAGAATATGTTTATAATAGCTTCAGATTTGTACTTGCATTACTGTGAAAAATAAACATTCTGACTTGCTTGCAGTCTTCTTTCTATAGTTCTTTTTGACTTTAGCCTAAGGGCATATAGTTAAAATCTGTGTTCAGAAATTAATGGGTCAGTTCTTCTTTCACCACCCCCTTCAACATGGTTATGATATTCACTTTATTTTAAATTGAGATCTTATTTTTAAATTTATTATTTTATTTTTTTGGCTGCACTGCACAGGATGTAGGATCTTACTTAGTTTCCTGACCAGAGATTGAGCCTGGAACCCAGCAGTGAAAGCATGGGGTCCTAACCACTGGACCACCAGGGCATTCCTCATTATTTGTGATTTTCAAGACAAACATTGACTGTGAAATGCTCTAGATTTTTATTAGACTCGGGATCTCAGTTCTTGATCTGTTTCTACTCTTCAATTCCTCCTACTCTTAGCCTCCTATTCTCAAAATATACAACCAGATTGAACACCTGAGGTGAGAAAATAGGAAAAGTCTTATGAGTCATGTAGACCTATTAATTGCCTTAAGGAAATTTAAACAAAAACAAAGGCTTAACTTTTATTTCAAGGGGCAGAGAGTTTGTGTGTAGGGTAGCATGCCTTCAATTACATGTGTGATCCTGTTCAGTATGGTGATAATTTTTTAGAAATGGAACTAACTTTTAAAGACAGTATGCTGTTTCTTTAATTTTTTCTTTTTTTTTTTTTTTTTTGCTGCATAGGGTCTTAGCTGTGTACAGGATCTAGTTCCCTGACCAGGGATGGAACCTGTGTCCCTGAATTGGGAGCACAGAGCCTTAACCACTGGACCACCAGGAAGTCCCCTGTTTGTTTTCAATTTAAAGCTGCTGGATTTTTTTCCCCTTTTCTTTTTTCCCCTCTTTGTGCTGTGCTGAGTCATGTCTGACTCTTTGTGACCACATGGACTGTACCCCCCCAGGCTCCTCTGCCCATGGGATTTCCCAGACAAGAATGCTGGATTGAGTTGCCATTTCCTCCTCCCGGGGATCTTCCTGACCCAGGGATTGAATCCATGTCTCCTGTGTCTCCTGCACTACATACAGATTCTTTACTGCTGAGCCACTGGGGAAGCGTTTGACCCCTTACCTACATATAATTTGTGTCTGTTTTTTAGGTTTGTTGTAATGGCACAAGGGTATTTGTGCAAAAGGAAATTCTTGATCAATTTACAGAGGAAGTGGTGAAACAGACACAAAGGATAAAAATTGGAGATCCCCTTCTGGAAGATACAAGGATGGGTCCCCTCATCAACCGACCACATCTGGAGCGAGTCCTTGGGTTTGTTAAAGGGGCAAAGGAGCAGGTAAGAAACAAGTAGAGATGCGACGAGATGAGGGGAAGGGTACTTCCTCCTGGGTTACTTGCTCTGCGCCCTCCCCTGTGGTCATGTCCGTCTGGGAGCTGTACTCTGCATTGTACTTGCAGTAGAGTGACTAAGTGTCCATTTGTTCAGGACGCAGGTAGCATTTGCAGAATGCATGTTGAGATTGTATGTTTAACATAAAGTATGCATTCTTCCTTTCTTTTCTGGCAGGGTGCTAAAGTGTTATGTGGTGGAGACGTCTTTGTACCTGAAGACCCCAAATTAAAGGATGGGTATTACATGAGACCTTGCGTGTTAAGTATGTCCTCTTCTTGTTTGCTTTTAAACAGTTTAAATTAAATGTTAGATAGAAAAAAATAGTTATCAACTGAACATATGGTGTAACGTAAGGGTCGGAACTGTGTGTCCCTGCTGCTCAGATATAAGAAGCAGAAGTTGTCTGTTGCTTTGGAAGCCTTCTGCTTGCCCCTTCTCTTCCTGGATGATGTTATCAGTTATCTGGGACTTAACTAGGTACACACCTGTTGTTCTAGAAGCAAGGTGCCCCCAAAAATGAAAATTCATGTTTGATTAAAACTTAAGTTAATGAATTTCTTTTCTCAAGAAACTTGGTAAAGAGCGTGTTTTACTTTGAACTTTTGATCATCAATATAATAAAACCAATTTGTTAGGCAGTATACTAATATTAAAACTTAGCTGATATAATATTTGTTAGCATCTCCTTTCAGTCTGAACAGTCTCCGGGTTTGGACAATCAAGTGTGTGGTCAGCCTGCTGTTCTCATCCATCTCCTCCCCTCCTGCCTGCGGGTGACACTGTTTTAGACGTTGGTGGTGTTAGTATCTACTATAAAAATATTGCCAGTTTTCTTGGCTTTAAAAAACTATATATAGATGGAATAATGCAGTATAATTCCTTACACCTTATCTTGAAGATAGATTCAGCTGATTTTTGTCCCCGACGTTGATAGTGGTGCCACTTTTCAACACTTGGTATTTGGCTTGATGCAGTTTAACCTTTAGCCCTTGCTAGAAAAGCAATTACGGAGGCTGAAAGGCTGTGAATTCCGCATCCATACCATGAATTAGCTTGTAGCTGTTAAAGAAGAGGGAAAACTTACATTACGTTTTTAAATAGCAAATATAGGTTAAACAATAGTGTATATGGTATTATCCCAAATCATAAAAACCAGATATGTGCATGGGACAAAGGAGGAGCAGAGGACATGCATCATAATATTGATAGTGGATTTATTTCTCTAGATGCTTGGATTAAAGGTGATTTTTGTTAAACTTTATGCATTGCTGAATATTACAGATTTTCTGTAGATTATGTTGGTTTATTTTTAGTTGGAGGATAATTGTTTTACAGTGTTGTGTTGGTTTCTGCTGTACAATGTGAATCAGCTATAAGTATAGATAATGCCCTCCCTCTTGGGCCTCCTCACGCCCCCAGCCCACCCATCTTGGCCATCACAGAGCGCCGGGCACCTCCTTGTTATACAGCAGCTCTCCTCTTGCTGTCTGTTTACACACGGTGGGTCAACGCCAGTCTCCCAACTCGTCCCACCCTCTCCTTCCTGCCGGCCCTCGCTCTGTGTCCGCAAGTCTGTATCGTAAAGATGACTGCCTCTATTCCTGCCTTGCAAGTAGGATCCTCAGTACCTTTTGTAGATTCCATAAATATGCATTAATATATATTTGTTTTCCTCTTTCTGACTTACTTCACTCTGTGTAACAAGTTCTAGGTTGATTCTTCTCACTACAACAGACTCAAACTGAGAATGTGTATTTTGCAATTAGGAAAAAAAAATTTTTTAAGCTGTGAACCTATGCAAAGAACAGGGAGCTAACTACCTTCGCTTCATCCTAGTGATTCTGAAAGCCTGATTGGTGGTCCACAGTGTCAGTGTCGCTTGGGAAACAGTAGAGGCAGATGTCTGGTCTCTGCCCTAGACCCCCAAATGTAACTCTGAGGGGCTGGAACCTCAAGATCTGCATTTTGGGAGAATGGATACATGTACATGTATGGCTGAGTCCTTTCGCTCTCCACCTGGAACTGGACAGCATCGTTAATCGGCTATACTCCAATACAAAATAAAAAGTTCAAAAGGGAAAGAAAGTTCTCAGTTTGTTTTTATGCACATTAAAGTGTGAGACTGAGGCTCAGTCTTTAGATTCATTTACTAGATTTGGGGCTAAAGTACAGTGCAGGGACCTCTCCTTTTCTCACATATGAGCTGCTGCTTTATCCCTCATCTCTTGACTCTCTGGTATAGAGCACACTGCACACAGCACCACACTCTGTTATCAACCTGCGTAAGACGAACTCTATTCTGGGACAGTTGGGTAATAATGAACTGTCTTGAATCATTTACTATTCTGACTAACAGTTTCCCTAAAAATGGTACATGGATTAGCAGTTTTCAGAGATTTAGATCATAATAAGCTATCCTTAGTCACCACCTAAAATTACTGAATATACCTTCATAGATAGTTTAGGTGTCCCCAGAGTACGCTGTAACATACAGAGGAACAAAGAGCTGTTTTTACTTTGTATATACAAGCTCTGATCTATCTCTGAGGGGATTTTAGAGTCCTCGTCTTTGTAAATATGTGAGTAGTTGGTTTTTAGCTTTGGCTGGTGTAAAGCTGGTATTTACAGTAGGGCTCTAAGGCTGTTTTTCTGCCTCAGCATTTACATATGTCACACAGCCTTACGGACGCATATCTCACTCCATGCAGTGGTTGCCAGGGCTGAGATGAACTGTCTCTCAGCCACAGTGGGATAAAAGCACCATTTTCTTGAAGGTCACTGGGGTTCACTATTGCACATATAAATATATGAGCTTCTTTAGGTATACATGTGTATTTTACAAAGTCAAGTGTGAATTTAATCATTTTAGGGAATTAATCCCTTAAGTACATTTTCATATTAACTGAACACCCATTCAGTTTTCTCCGTTTATGTTATTACATTGTATTTTCTCTTTAAAAATACTGTTTCTCTTTGTACTATCACAGTTATTAAGAAAATGTAAAAAAGTATAAAAAATGTTAATCTTGTATGACATTTTAACAGAAATTGGGGTGATATGTACAGTTTGTATTTTTTTCAGTGACTATTCATAAGCATTTGCTTATTAAATTTGCTTCAAAAACATTACTTTTCGAGGCTTCACAGAAGTTCATCATTGGGGTGTGTTTGTTCACATGACCATCCCGTCGATTTTGGATGCTTTGTTTGTTGCTTCTCCTTTTCATTGTCACAGGAGTGTTGTGATGGAAGTCCTTGTACATATATCCTTGTCCACCTCATTATCTATGTCCTTGAAAAGTGAAAGTGTTAGTTGCTCAGTTGTGTCCAACTCTTTGAGACACCGTGAACTGTAGCCCGCCAGGCTCCTCTGTCCATGGAATCTTCCAGGCAAGAATACTGGCATGGGGAGCCATTCCCTTCTCCAGGGGACCATCCCGACCCAGGGATTAAACTCAGGTCTCCTGTGTTGCAGGCAGATTCTTTACCATCTGAGCTATCGGGAAAGCCCTAACCATGTCCTTATGATGAATATTAAAAAAAAGTAGATTTAGAAAAAACACAAAGGCCATGATTCCTTAATATGTAGTGTTCATCATCATGCAGGAAGGATGCTCTGATTTATAATCACACTGGAAACGTTGCATTGAAATTTCTCTAAAGCTGTGTATTTCACTGTTTACTATGAACAAGGAATTTTAACATGTCAGAATGTTAAAAGGAATTCCGATAATTCCTTCACTGATGTTTGGTTTTTAAAATAATGTTTGCAGCTAATTGCCGAGATGACATGACCTGTGTGAAAGAAGAAATCTTTGGACCAGTTATGTCCATTTTGTCATTTGACACTGAAGCTGAGGTTCTGCAAAGAGCCAACGACACCACGTTTGGACTAGCTGCTGGTGTCTTCACCAGGTAGGGGGGATGGACACTCCACGCAGCTTTGAAGGAAGGGGGCTGCTGTGTCCTCTTAGATGTTCATCTTATTCCTCCACTGGCGTCTGCCCTCGTTGCATTGCATCAGCATGTTCTATCTGCTTCACGTAGAGTCAGAAGATGCCAACGTGGCAGCACAGCCAGAACCCTACTGTTGAGTTTAAATCAAGCTATTAGCTTTATTGATAAAAATCCTATTCTTTTTTTCATTCACTCATTGAATAAGTATTTAAGTTTCTGATCTATGTAAAGCATCGTGTTAGGTCCCTATTAAAAAATACATGTCAAAGAATTTAGAAACCTGTAAACATATAAATACTGACAGTAGTTTTCAAAGACATGATTTTTAATAGCTTTATAGTAGTCCCTAAGTTGGGATGCATTGTAACACATGCGGGCCTTCTAGTGTATATTTAGGGTGCTGTTTCCAATTTTAACTATTTTTAAGTAATGTGATTACTATCTTGGTGAGTGAGTGAGTGAAGTCGCTCAATCGTGTCCAACTCTCTGCGACCCCGTGGACTGTAGCCCACCAGGCTCCTCCGTCCATGGGATTCTCCAGGCAAGAATACTGGAGTGGGTTGCCATTTCCTTCTGCAGGGGATCTTCCCAATCCAGGGATCAAACCCAGGTCTCCTGCATTGCAGGCAGACGCTTTAACCTCTGAGCCATCAGGGAAGCCATATAAACTTAAACCGCTGAAAAGCAAACAGTGATTTGGGACTAAAATTTCTTTGAAAATGATTGCAGATTGTTTGATTATATACAAACTCTGATTTGTCTTTGGCAATAGTAGACAGTTTCCTGAGATTGCTTTACAATTCGGAATATGCTGTTTCTTTAGTGATATACAAGTTTGGGTTTTTTTTTTTTTTTAGTTTTGTGGTGAGGAACTTGGGGAGGAAGACCCAAGTTTCCCTTGAGGACCTGATGAGTTGAGTTGTGAAGGAAAGAACGAGGAGCTCCTTTTTGTTGTTGTTGTTTCTAACAGACTTTGTTTTTTTAGAGCAGTTTTAGGTGGAAAATTGAGTGGGAAGTACAGAGATTTCCCAGTCTCTCCGCCCCAACATGTGCACAGCCTCCCTGTGATCGCCATCGCCCACCAGAGTGGTACAGTTGTTAGAACTGATGAGCCTCCATGAACCCAAAGACCATGGTTCACATGAGGGCTCACTCTGGGTGTGCGTTCTGTGCATTTGCACACGTATAACACGGACCCAGTGCTGTCGTGTCAAACAAAGCAGTCTCACTGTCCTAAAAGCCCTCTCTGAGGAGCTGCTTGTGCTGATGTGAGGAGAGAGTGGATTACGTCTCTCCTGCTACTTTGCTGCACCACCAAAATACAAAGGCCAGTTACAGAGAATGGTAACTCCTTTTTTTAAAAAAAAAAAAAACCTTTGTTAGGATAATTCACCTACCAAATAATTCACTCATGTAAAGTGTACAATTCAGTAGTTTTTAGTATATTTATAGATTGTACAACCGTCATTATAATCTAACTTTAGAACATTTTTGTCATCCCAAGAACATTAACAGCTACTCTGCATTCTCCCCTCCCCACCCATGGCAACCACTAATCTACTTTCTGTCTTTATAGATTTGCATATTTTGAAAATTCTGCATAAATGAAATTGTACAGTATGTGACCTTTCATGACTAGCTTCTTTCACTTAGTTCATTTACTGGCTTCTTTTCAAAGTTCATTTATGTTGTAGTCTGTATCACTACTTTATTCCTTTCTACTACTATGTGTGTATGTGTGAAAGTCGCTCAGTTATGTCTGACTCTTT
The DNA here is from genome assembly GCA_935064755.1 of Tragelaphus eurycerus. Lineage (NCBI taxonomy): Eukaryota > Metazoa > Chordata > Mammalia > Artiodactyla > Bovidae > Tragelaphus > Tragelaphus eurycerus. The sequence goes on along the minus strand of CAKXYN010000095.1, from coordinate 5,253,696 downwards.
GCGACCCAATGGACTGTAGCCCACCAAGCTTCTCTCTCCATGGGATTCTCCAGGCAAAAATACTGGAGTGGGTTGCCATGCCCTTCTCCAGGGGATCTTCCCAAACAGGGATCAAACCCAGGTCTCCCACATTGCAGGTGGATTCTTTACTGTCTGAGCCACCAGGGAAGCTCTTTTCTATACTGAGTAATGTTCTGTTGTATGGATATATCACATTTTGTTTATTCATTCACAAATTGATAGACATTTGGGCTATTTCTACTTTTTGGCTGTTATGAATAATGCTCCAATGAGCATTCGTGTATGAGTCTTTGTGTGAAAATTTCTTTGTGTGTATGTTTCATTTCTGCTTGGTATAAACCCAGGAGTAGAATTGCTGGATCATATGGAAACTCAGTATTTAACTTTTTGAGGAAATGCCAAACTGTTTTCCACAGTGGCAGCAGTACTTTACTTTCCCATCAGCAGTGTTTCAGGATTCCAGTTTCTCCACATCCTCACTAGCAACTGCTATTATCTATTCTTTTGATTTTAGCCATCCTACTGGATATGCAGCAGTGTCTTGTAGTTTTGATTTGCATTTCTGTGAGTTGTCTTGTTACTTTTCTGATAATCTCACTTGTGATACAAAATTGAAAGATTTTTATAGATAGAAATTATTCTATTTTTTTTTAATCTGTTACTTTCGGAGTCTTGTCTAAAGGTTGTGTCTAATGGAAGGTCATGGAGATTTATTCCTGTTTTCTTCCAAGAGTTTTATGGTTTTCAGTCTGATATTTTAGTTAAGTGATCCATGTGAGTTAATTTTTGTGCACTGTGTGAGAAAGGGCTGGCTCTTCCTTCATTCCTTTGCATGCGGACATCCGGTTGCTCCAGCACTGTTTGTTGAAAACACTATTTTCCCTCATTGAATTGTTTTTAGCACCCTTGTTGCTGCTACATATTTTATAGATGCTTTTGGATGAGACTACAGAATTCAAATTCTTACCTATTTTGCCTGGATGGTATAAGATTTTAAAACACATTGTGAAGAAATAAGAATTTGGCAATGTTTTGAAACTCTTAGAAGTGACAGTTTCACTTTTCCTATTAAAGTTGTAGCAAAAGAAACTATGACTAACCAATGCAATTTATTTCTTCATAGGGACATCCAGCGTGCCCACAGAGTGGTGGCCGAGCTCCAGGCTGGAATGTGCTTCATTAACAACTATAATGTCAGTCCAGTGGAGTTGCCCTTTGGTGGATATAAGAAGTCAGGTGAGGAGTTGGGAATTGTGAAAAATTCTTGTCTCTGGAGACACTGGGCATAATAGATCAGGTTCCTAAACTTGTATGTGTATGCTGCTGCTGCTGCTGCTAAGTCGCTTCAGTCGTGTCCGACACTGTTCACAAGCCAGCTTATACATCAGAACCTTCTGGAGAACTGGAAAAAATAAAGATGCTTGGCTTCCATTCTCATGGATACAGTGGGCCTGAGGAGGACAAGAAATTCATATCAGGCCCACTGTATCCATGAGAATGGAAGCCAAGCATCTTTATTTTTTCCAGTTCTCCAGAAGGTTCTGATGTATAAGCTGGCTTGTGAACAGTAGCATTACTTTTTCCGCACAGTCTATAATTGCTGTAAGCATAGAACCACTCCAAGATGTCTTAACCATAACAAGTTTATAATAGTCTGTTAGGAGATTTGAGGGATCAGGAACATAGCCATTACTTTGAGGTTCTTTTCTTTGGCACTTGTTGCTAATTTCACCAGTTTTGTGAATTGGGCTTCCCTCGTGGCTCAAATGGTAAAGAATCTGCCTGCAATGCAGGAGATCTGGGTTTAATCCCTAGGTCAGGAGGATCTCCTGGAGAAGGAAATGGCTACCACTCTAGTATTCTTGCCTGGAGAATTCCATGGACAGAGGAGCTTGGTGGGCTACAGTCCATGGGGAAGCTAAGAGTTGGACATAACTGAGCAGCTAACACTTTGACTATATGAAAATCGGTTTGGACTTTGTAGACGTACCTTTCTAAGAGTCTGACCCCTAGTCTCTTGGCAGGTATTTATAGCCGTCACAGTGTTGGCAAACACATAAATACAGCTGTGCTGCTGTGCTCTCCCCAGCCTGGGAGCAGGCCCTGCGTGTCTCTTCAGGCCGCCGTGGCTGGGGCCTGCCAGTGGCGCATCCTGGCCCTGTCTCTCTCTTTCAGGATTCGGCAGAGAGAACGGCCGGGTGACAATTGAGTACTATTCACAGCTGAAGACCGTATGTGTGGAGATGGGTGACGTGGAGTCTGCTTTTTGAACACACGCAGTGACACCAGTGAATGAGAAGAGCCAGCTGTCATGACTGTGGCAGTGCGGCCGCCTTCTGGTTCAGACCCAGAATATTGGTCATTCAGGATAAGACAATGGTTCAGTGATGCACTTCATGGGTCGTCAATTTCCTAAGTGAAAATGTGCTTAAGTGTCTTTTATAGACTAATCAAGAAAGCTTGATTTTCCTCAAAGCTGATTTCTCTAGATAATCTTTGAGAGTCACTAACAACTTTCCAGAGAACAGGGGGAGGACCAGGATTGTTCATCTTCCATGGAGCCCACCCACTCATGGGTTCATTTTAGCATGCTTTAGAGGTTGCCCTTAGAGGTTCCTGGGCGTATCAGAAGAGATTTCTGCTCCTTGGCATTTTTAAGTCCACGGTCCCTTGTCATCCCGCAGAGATGGCTGATAGTCGGGACAGCGGGCTTGGCTAACAGGCGGGTCAGTGGGGCGTGGACGCTGATTGGCCAGAGCCAGCGCTGTGGTGGTGGTGGTGGTGGTTGTGGGGCGGGGAATCAGCTCCAATCCTTGAGTTACAGCTTACTCTCTTACGATGGAAGGGTTTCCTTTTAAATGTACAGATCCTTTTATGCCTCTGCAGTATGGTAAAACTAAATAAATCGCACCGACAGTCCTTTCCGTGTCGTGTTTTGAAGCTAAACACATCTTAGGGCTATAGGGGGACACAGGATAGGCTAAAGTTCAGTGTTTAAGACAGAGAATTTGACATTCTTTGCAGTGAGTGCACACAGGCAGGCTTCTGTTGCTGTAACGAACTGTCAGTGGCCCACGCAGACTTCTGGGCTCTGTGTTCTTCCCAGCCCCAAAGAACAGGGCCTGCTTTTGAAGGGCTGTCAGTTCACAGTGACTGCTCAGACTGTTGCAGCAATCCTTACCTTGCTGCCTTACCAGCCTTTCAGGGGAGTACTTTAGGTTTAATAGTATTAGGGCTCTCCAGAGAAACAGAACCAATAGAGTAGAACAGGTGAGTGTGAGCAAAGATTTCTTATAGCAGTTGGCTCATGGGGTTATTACAGCAGCTGAGAGAGAAGGCCCATAGTCTTCTGGCTGCAAGCTGGAACCCAGGAAAGATAGTGGTGTAATTCAGTCCATGTCCTGAGGCCTGAGAACCAGGAGTGCTGCTGGCGTCTAAGGGCAGAAGACAGACACTCGGCTCCAGCAGAGGGTGGATCCGCCGCTCTTCTGCCTTTGTGTTCTGGTTGGGGTGTTGAATGGTTGGAGGAGGCCCACCCACAGTGGGGAGGGCCATCTGCTTTGCTTATTTATTAGTTCACCAATTCAAACGCTGATCTCTTCTGGAAACACCCTCATAGACACATTGGGGCATCATATAGCCCAGTCTGAATGACATATAAAATTATTAATCATCACAGTAGCTAAGAGCTGAGGGATGATTCTTGTTACTGGGCCTGCATCTGTTTATGTATTGTGGTCGGCAAACATTGTAATTAGAGGATGAGAACAGTTGAATCAGCCTTTCTTGATAGATACTTGCACACAGGGTCCTCTCTTGACGGATACTTGCACACAGGGTCCTCTTGATGGATACTTGCACATAGTGTCCTCTGTTGATGGATACTTGCACACAGGGTCCTCTCTTCACAGATACTTGCACACAGGGTCCTCTCTTGATGGATACTTGCACACAGGGTCCTCTCTTGATGGATACTTGCACACAGGGTCCTCTCTTCACAGATACTTGCACACAGGGTCCTCTCTTGATGGATACTTGCACACAGGGTCATGGATACTGAGCAAGGCCAACAGGGATCTCACTCCATGTCTCGGGATCCTGGTGTGACTTCAGCAGTAGGAGCCGCCTGGATAAGACAAGTTTCTAGCAATCCCTCTGAAGAGAAGGCAGCTAGGGTGTTCCATCTGCTACTTCCCTTCTCATCGAATACTCATACTGAACATGAGGAAGTTCTTAGCCCTAGTTTTTAGATGAAGAAACTCAGAATTGGAAAAGTCTTGACCATAGTCGAGTCATAGGTTGAGGAGTGGGGTTCCAACCCAGGAATGTGGGGTTGTTATTCTTGTGCTTTCTGCTCCTTCCACGCTTCCTAGTCCTTAGTTCTGTGTATTCATTTCCTATGACAGTTTACCGCAAATGTGGGGACTTTAAAACAACACCTTTATTATTTAGTGTTCTGGAAGTCAGAAGTCCACAATGGTTTTACTGGGCAGATCAGGGTGTTGGTGGAGCCCAGCTGCCTCTGTAGGCTCTAGGAGAGACTCCTGACTTTTCCAGTCTCCAGAGTGCATTCTGTGGCTCATGGCCCCTCCTCTGTCTTTAGTACCAACAGCTTAGCATCAGGTCTCTTCCTGCTTCCCTTGCCCTCCTCTATGCAGGCAGATCTCCCTGTTTCTGGACAATTGTGACAGCATTGGGGACCAACCAGATGGTCCATAATTATCTCTCATCGCAAGACCCTTAACTTAGTCATATTGTAAAGACCCCTTTTGCCATATAAAGTAATATTCAAAGGTCCCAAAAATTAGGAAGTGAGCATACCTGATGAGAAGCATTATTCCAGCTGCCACCCCGGCCTTGTCCAGTGTGTTCCGGACGTTAACAGCTATTGTATTTCACAAATTGGCCTGAACAAAGATTCTTAGCTGTTACTGAAGCATCTTAGGATAATAATATATATATATATATATATATATATATATATATATATATATATATATATATATAAAATGCATTTAAGGAAACATGATTTAGCCTAGAGACCAGGCCCTCCTTTGTGTTTAGAAGAAGTTGTGTCATCTAGTTAAATTCTCCTGGAATCTTTTTTTCTCCACTAGTATTTTGATGCACTTTTGAAAGTTAAGCAGAAGGTATCTTTCTTTCTCCCTCCTCCCATCTAATCTGATCTTCTGGAGGTAACTACTGTTAATGTTTGGGTACATATCTTTCCCAAGATTTTCTTAGAAGTAACAACTATTAACTAACCCTGTGTCTTGATGAAGCCACGTGTAAATGTATTCAGCTCATGTTCCTTCATAAGCATTGTAGGATTTCTTTGGTTGACAAATTCCTGTGGGAATGCATCATTTAACTACTATTGATAGAAACTGTCTTGGAGTTGTATTGATGGGAAAGAGGAAAACCAAGACTCACATTGGCTCACTCCTTTGCAGTAGCTCAGAGTGCTGATCTCTGGTCTGGCTTTTCAGTGATTCCATATAGAAGCAGTCTCTCACTTGGGCAGGTCTTTTTCAGATAAAAGGTAGCCATTGGGCCCCTTCTTTCCACCTGCTCCTCTATTTCCTACCTTGGAGTCTCTTGCTGCCTAAGGCAGGAATCTGGCAGAATGAAAGTTGGTTACAGTTTACTGACAGCAGTGTGGAAGCCATCCTACCAGGAGCTTCCAGAGATGGGGGTTTGGACAGCCCCAAGCCCTTGCCTGCTTCTTACAATGTCAGTTTCCTCTCGGGCTTCTCCAGAGTGCCTAGTTCTGAATTTGGCTTTCATTTGAAGTAAAAATAATTCCTTGGTTTGTTTTTTTTTTAATACCTGAAGACCTATGTTTTTCTTTCTAGGGTACTGAGGGGAAAACAATCCACAAAGGGGAAAAAGACTAAGCCTTAGCAGTTAAGAGATGCTGTGAAAATCTGTCAAGTCAGATCAGCAGTGAGCAGTCTCCTCACTGTAAACTAGAATTCCTCATGCTTTGCTTAAGACCGACTGTGGCTTCAGTTAGAACACAGTCCACGTTCCTTACCATGACCTCCGTGTCCTGCGACCTCACCGCTGCCACTTCCTCTGTTCACCTGTGCATTATTCTGCCAGACTCGTTCTTGCCTCAAGAACCTCACATTCACTGTCCCTCTTCCCCAGAGAGCATGTTTGCCCAGATTTCCCACGGTTTCCCTATAAGCTCCTGAAAGCCCAAAACTAAACATTTACCCCCTTAAATCTACAGGAGCTGCACACACCCTCATCCCACTATGCTATTTTATTTACTTCAAAGCATTTATCTCTGAGCATTACTTTACTAGCATGTGAGATGAGTGCAATTGTGCGGTAGTTTGAGATTACATGCTTATTACATCTTCGCTGGCTAGAATGGAAACTCTAAAAGCCAGAACTGTTGTGCCACTGGGCTCACAGGAAGTACTCCGTGTTTGTGTAGGTGAACGGATTAGAAGGGTGGGGTAGGGCCCTGGTACACCATATGGTCCCAGGGCAGCAGGCCTATGAATCGAGAGTCTGTATTTTCACAAGATCCCCAGGAGATTCTTACGCACAATAGTTTGCCAAACACTGCCTTTAGAGCAGTGGTTCTTAACTTTGGCCACATGTCTGAAATACCCAGAGAAAGCTTTGAAAATAGATTCTAATTCCATTGATTTGGGATTTGGCCTAACTTGTCTGCATTCTTAAAAGGTTCCTGCCAGGGTAAATTTAGGGGATGGTCAAGGTTGAGAGCCACTGCTCTACTGCTGTGCTATCACTAGCCACATGTAGCTATTTAAACACTAAACTAAACGCAAACAGCCTTTTAGTTGCTCTCACCACATTTCAAGTATTCCACGGCACACGTGGGTCGTGGTTCCTGTAGTGAACAGTGGAGATGAAGAATATTTCCATCATATCAGAAAGTTCTATTGGCCAGCGCGGCTTAAGAGAGGGAACTGAGAGAGCTGTTGATTGAGTTAGGAGAGCATCTTTGGAAGCACTTAGCAGCAGCAGCAGCAGCTATAGGGGAGAAAGGGAAACTGGGCCAACTCTTGGAACACGAGTAGATACTCTGGTTGCTGACGTTTGATGAAGTTTAACCCGCAGGTGGCGCTCATGCTTTCTCCCGCCTCTTGCTGGAGCCTGAGTTGGCGCTTAGCCATGGAGGGGACAGAGCTGGGCACTGCACGCACCGTTGTTTGATTCTTCAGAGCCTCATACAGCAAGGGTGGACAGAGGTCAAGATGATGGACTAGAAGGATGTGGCAGTCTCCTCCTCCCACTGCTGCTGCTACTGCTGCTAATGGCACCCCACCCCAGTACTTTTGCCTGGAAAATCCCATGGACGGAGGAGCCTGGTAGGCTCCAGTCCATGGGGTCGCTAAGAGTCGGACACGACTGAGCGGCTTGACTTTTACTTTTCGCTTTCATGCATTGGAGAAGGAAATGGCAACCCACTCCAGTGTTCTTGCCTGGAGAATCCCAGGGACAGGGGAGCCTGGTGAGCTTCCGTCTGTGGGGACGCACAGTCAGACACGACTACATCTAAAACAGTCAACATGTGGAACAGTTCTCACGGAATACCTGCTGAACGCTGGCAGATCTCATACAACCAGAGCTGTAGGAAAGATCGCTGGGTAGGACAAAAGAAAAATGTAACTGGGTTGGGACATGTGGCCCTAGGAGGGAGCTGTGAGAGAGGAAGTGTTCCCTCATTCTGGGAAGCCCCTTCAGTGGCTGAGGGATCAGCTGGGACACAAAGGGAGCTTCAGAGGCTTGGAGGAGAGTGCAGCGGCTGCACTGTGGCAGGCAGAATGGAGCCCTGCACAGACGGTCCTGGCCATGGGCAAACTGAATAATGCAGAAGGATGAATAAGTGATCTGGAAGATAAAATGATGGAACTCGCCCTATCAGAACATCAGACCAATTTAAAAAATGAAACCAACATTTGAGACCTATGGGAGAACATGAAGTGAACCAATCTACCCATAATAGGGATCCCAGAAGGAGAAAAGGGGATCAAACATGTATCTGAAAGAAATTAGGCTGAAAACGTCCCAAACCTAAAGAAGGAAACACATATCCAAGTGTAGGAAGCTGAGAGAGTCCCAAACAAGATGAATCCAAACAGACCTCCCCCAAGACATAATTGAAATGACAAAAGTTAAAGTGAGGGTCCTAGAGGCAGCAAGAGAAAAGCAGTTACAAGGGAACCTCCATAAGACTATCAGCCAGAAGGGAGTGGGAAGATATAAAGGTCCTGGGAGATAAAAATCCACAACCTATGATACTCTACCCAGTTAGACTATCATTTAGAAATGTTGGACTGCACCCCATGGGCCCACAAGCCCTGTACTTGCCCATCCTTGAGACCGAAAATGAGCCTGAAGTCAGTGACTGACATGGGTGGTTTAACGGATGGGGGATCTTATGTGTCTAAAGCAAGCTCCTGCAGCAACACCCCACTGTGTGCAGCAGAAAGGGGGCAGGACATGGTGGCAATCTTTGCTCCCGAGGGAAGGTTACCAGTTATGGGGGGATTGAGGTTAGGTTAGGTTGTCTTATCTGTTACCAGGGAAACTGGCAGAGGGTCATGGTCCTCATCACTGCTTTGATAAGTGATCACAGAGGAGATACTCTGATTAAAGATTAGAACAGTCACTAGCTGATATGGGGGCAAGTGTACAGCAAGGTCAGACATGTGAGTAGGGTGCAGGCCCTTGTCGAGCAGGCGATGTACAGGAAGCAGGAGAATAGCCATCTTGGGTTCCTAATTGTACACTCCACACCTACATCCCCTGCATGACCCTCACAGTCTTTGTCCACCTCTCTTCCATGATCCTGGGGACAGGTATGTAGGGGGGTGCTGCAACCAAATACCACAAATACAGATGGCAGCAGCCAAAGAGTATCAACAGTAAGATACCTAGTGTGCCAAGAACAATCATTTGCCAGAACGGGGACAGATTTTGGAGCCAAGCACTTACTAGGTTAGTAGAGAGGAAGCCAATTGGACAGCAGCTACGCCCTGTCTGCTTCAGATCAGTCGCTCAGTTGTGTCCGACTCTTTGCGACCCCATGAATCGCAGCATGCCAGGCCTCCCTGTCCATCACCAACTCCCGGAGGTCACTCAGACTCACATCCATCGAGTTAGTGATGCCATCCAGCCATCTCATCCTCTGTCATCCCCTTCTCCTCTTGCCCCCAATCCCTCCCAGCATCAGATTCTTCTCCAATGAGTCAACTCTTCGTATGAGGTGGCCAAAGTACTGGAGTTTCAGCTTTAGCATCATTCCTTCCAAAGAAATCCCAGGGCTGATCTCCTTCAGAATGGACTGGTTGCATCTCCTTGCAGTCCAAGGGACTCTCAAGAGTCTTCTCCAACACCACAGTTCAAAACACAGTTCAAAAGCATCAATTCTTCAGTGCTCAGCTTTCTTCACAGTCCAACTCTCACATCCATACATGACCACAGGAAAGACCATAGCCTTGACTAGACGAACCTTTGTTGGCAAAGTAATGTCTCTGCTTTAGAATATGCTATGTAGGTTGGTCCTAACTTTCCTTCCAAGGAGTAAGCGTCTTTTAATTTCATGGCTGCAGTCACCATCTGCAGTGATTTTGGAGCACAGAAAAATAAAGTCTGACACTGTTTCCACTGTTTCCCCATCTATTTCCCATGAAGTGATGGGACCAGATGCCATGATCTTCGTTTTCTGAATGTTGAGCTTTAAGCCAACTTTTTCACTCTCCACTTTCACTTTCATCAAGAGGCTTTTTAGTTCCTCTTCACTTTCTGCCATAAGGGTGGTGTCATCTGCATATCTGAGCTTATTGATATTTCTTCCGGCACTCTTAATTCCAACTTGTATTTCTTCCAGCCCAGCGTTTCTCATGATGTACTCTGCATAGTTCGTCAAATACAGCCTTGACGAACTTTTCTATTTGGAACCAGTCTGTTGTTCCATGTCCAGTTTCTAACTGTTGCTTCCTGACCTGCATACAAGTTTCTCAAGAGGCAGATCAGGTGATCTGGTAGTCCCATCTCTTTCAGAATTTTCCACAGTTTATTGTGATCCACACAATCAAAGGCTTTGGCATAGTCAATAAAGCAGAAATAGATGTTTTTCTGGAACTCTCTTGCTTTTTCCATGATCCAGCAGATGATGGCAACTTGATCTCTGGTTCCTCTGCCTTTTCTAAAACCAGCTTGAATATCAGGAAGTTCACGGTTCACATATTGCTGAAGCCTGGCTTGGAGAATTTTGAGCATTACTTTACTAGCGTGTGAATGAGTGCAATTGTGCGGTAGTTTGAGCATTCTTTGGCATTGCCTTTCTTTGGGATTGGGATGAAAACTGACCTTTTCCAGTCCTGTGGCCACTGCTGAGTTTTCCCAATTTGCTGGCATATTGAGTGCAGCACTTTCTGAGTGCCCTGTCTGCTTACAAGAAAGGTCAGGCCACCCCTGGTATTCACAAACCCAGAGCCACCCGCATGGGGCAGGGGAGACCCTAGCTCTGAAGGAAACATTCTAGTGCTCTTGCCAGAAGTGTTTTGTTAGCAGTGCACACATCAGGTCTTCCCAGATGAAAAACAGTTAATTCTCCTAGTTGGACTTGTGTGTCCAGCCCTATGCCAGCCCACACAGCATAGCCTGGGATAAGGGGCTCGTGAGCAGTCACCCTGGCAAAATGTGAGCGGTATTGTGTGGTAACGTTTGCTGACAGGTCCTTCTGGCATATTGGCATATGGGAGCAGAAGCTGGTAAGAGTATTTCCCCTCCCCCATGGTCAGTCCTCCCCCATGTGGTCCCATGAGCCAGATCAAGTTTTCACAGAAGTCCAGAGGAAGACAACAGTGGCCTCTTGCAATACCCCTAGCAATCTGATTCATTTCTCAGTGAGGTTCTCAGATGTCCTCTGCTCAGGCTAGGGGTGAAATGTAAGACGTCTGACAGGCACAGCACAGGGAAGATAGGACTGTTGAGCGAAACACAAGCAATGTCCACATTCTGAGAGGACACCACAGCTGTCCTGGTCTGTGCTGCAGTTCAGAAAACTCAGGTTTTCAGTAATATACAGGAACATGTCCAAAATCACATCTCCCGTGGCCACCTCGCTTTACCTTGGGTGTCTGAACCACAGCTCCTCCATCTGGACTTTCAAATGTATTCCCCTCCACAGTGGCCAAAACAGCTGTGCCATGCAGGTTCCTCCAGTCAGTAAAGTTTAAGTTAAACCATATGTAAGTCAGAATGACTTCTCCATATATCTGTATGTGAAGATTTTCCCATTATTTCCCTTTTTGATTGCAGTTTTTTGATAGATCAAAGTATATGTCCCTCAAAGCAAGGGCGAATGCTGCCTGCACTGTGTCCAGACCCTGTTCCTCCAGCCAGGCCTCCTTTATATTTGCCTAGTTTGCTACACTGTGGCAAAACTGATCAGATACTATTGATAAGCTCTGAGGTATGTTAATGGGGAAACATTTCAGAGGCTACATACTTTGTCAATTACACCAAATTGTTACAAACAGGGTACATGTGCTTTTAGCAATAGAGGTAAAGCAAGTAATGTTACATGTGGAGAGTAGTTATACTCTGTGACAGCTTCACTAGAGAATTTTCCTTTCCTCCTGAACATCAGGGCAAAAGTGTGGCTAATAGAATAACTTTCATAAATCTAGACTTCAGTTAACAGTATTAGAATTTAATATCCACTGAAACATAGTATTTTTCTCTCGAAAATTACCCTCATTTCCACTAAACACGGCCAAATCAAGACTGATTTGTCAATTGACTGCAACTGGCTCCTGGAAACTAGCTGTGGCGGAACTCCTCAGGCGTCTCAGACTGAATTCCTAAAAGGCCTTTCGAGGCCAGGAAAGTCAAGCCAGGGTCCGCCATCAGGCTCTGCCTCAGTGGAATCCCCTCTTACAGCGGGCCCCCAAATACGGAGATTCCTGAACATGCCAAGAGAGAGTCTTTCCCATTCACCTGATAAGGTTGCTTGGAACCTGAGAATCCCAATTTCTAAAGGGACCAGGCAGAAAAGAAGAATGTTTCAGTTCTACCCACAGGTATAGTTTACCAAATTGCTAAGTCATAATTAACTTCAAAGAAGGGCTTCTCTACATCTGGAAAACACGGATCATACTCCTGACCAAAAAAAAAAAAAACCCACAAAATTTATAACCATATTCACCAGTTAACTCAGCTACCAATCCTTTCAACTTTTTATGAAGTCATCAGGTTTTTCTTAGGATTCTCTGGTTACTTACCCAGTTCAGCAGTATGATCTGAGATTTAACAAGAGACCTGTACTTGTTAAAAAGTCCTTCCTCTGAATCTTCTGGAAGTACTTTTTGCAAATGCATCAGAGTACAACAATAATTGCCTGTAAATGACAGAAGACTTTAAAAGGCCAAGTAAACTTGATTACAAAGTAATCAATACAGAAACTCAGTTACAATAACGAGAATTATGACTGATTATAATCTTGTGCTTTAATAACTCCAGAAAGAATGAAGGGATGGAGCCAAAGCAAAAAGAACACCCAGCTGTGGATGTGTCTGGTGATAGAAGCAAAGTCCGATGCTGTAAAGAGCAATATTGCATAGGAACCTGGAATGTCAGGTCCGTGAATCAAGGCAAATTGGAAGTGATCAAACAAGAGATGGCAAGAGTGAATGTCAACATTCTAGGAATCAGTGAACTAAAATGGACTGGAATAGGTGAATTTAACTCAGATGACCGTTATATCTACTACTGCAGCCAGGAATCCCTCAGAAGAAATGGAGTGGCCATCATGGTCAACAAAAGAGTTCGAAATGCAGTACTTGGATGCAATCTCAAAAACGACAGAATGATCTCTGTTCGTTTCCAGGGCAAACCATTCAATGTCACAGTAATCCAAGTCTATGCCCCAACCAGTAACGCTGAAGAAGCTGAAGTTGAACGGTTCTATGAAGACCTACAAGATTTAGAACTAACACCCAAAAAAGATGTCCTTTTCATTATAGGGGACTGTAATGCAAAAGTAGGAAGTCAAGAAACACCTGTAGTAACAGGCAAATTTGGCCTTGGAATACGGAATGAAGCAGGGCAAAGACTAACAGAGTTTTGCCAAGAAAATGCACTGGTCATAGCAAATACCCTCTTCCAACAACACAAGAGCAGACTCTATACATGGACATCACCAGATGGTCAACACCGAAATCAGATCGATTATATTCTTTGCAACCAAAGATGGAGAAGCTCTATACAATCAGCAAAAATAAGACCAGGAGCTGACTGTTCAGACCATGAACTCCTTATTGCCAAATTCAGACTGAAATTGAAGAAAGTAGGGAAAACCACTAGACCATTCAGGTATGACCTAAATCAAATCCCTTATGATTACACAGTGGAAGTGAGAAATAGATTTAAGGGCCTAGATCTGATAGATAGAGTGCCTGATGAACTATGGAATGAGGTTTGTGACATTGTACAGGAGACAGGGATCAAGACCATCCCCATGGAAAAGAAATGCAAAAAAGCAAAATGGCTGTCTGGGGAGGCCTTACAAATAGCTGTGAAAAGAAGAGAAGCAAAAAGCAAAGGAGAAAAGGAAAGATATAAACATCTGAATGCAGAGTTCCAAAGAATAGCAAGAAGAGATAAGAAAGCCTTCTTCAGCGATCAATGCAAAGAAATAGAGGAAAACAACAGAATGGGAAAGACTAGGGATCTCTTCAAGAAAATCAGAGATACCAAAGGAACATTTCATGCAAAGATGGGCTCGATAAAGGACAGAAATGGTATGGACCTAACAGAAGCAGAAGATATTAAGAAGAGGTGGCAAGAATACACAGAAGAACTGTACAAAAAAGATCTTCACGACCCAGATAATCATGATGGTGTGATTACTGACCTAGAGCCAGACATCCTGGAATGTGAAGTCAAGTGGGCCTTAGAAAGCATCACTATGAACAAAGCTAGTGGAGGTGATGGAATTCCAGTTGAGCTATTTCAAATCCTGAAAGAGGATGCTGTGCAAGTACTGCACTCAATATGCCAGCAAATTGGGAAAACTCAGCAGTGGCCACAAGATTGGAAAAGGTCAGTTTTCATCCCAATCCCAAAGAAAGGCAATGCCAAAGAGTGCTCAAACTACCACACAATTGCACTCATCACACATGCTAGTAAAGTAATGCTCAAAATTCTCCAAGCCAGACTTCAGCAATATGTGAACCATGAACTTCCTGATGTTCAAGCTGGTTTTAGAAAAGGCAGAGGAACCAGAGATCAAATTGCCAACATCTGCTGGATCATGGAAAAAGCAAGAGAGTTCCAGAAAAACATCTGTTTCTGCTTTATTGACTATGCCAAAGCCTTTGCTTGTGTAGATCACAATAAACCGTGGAAAATTCTGAAAGAGATGGGACTACCAGATCACCTGATCTGCCTCTTGAGAAATTTGTATGCAGGTCAGGAAGCAACAGTTAAAACTGGACATAGAACAACAGACTGGTTCCAAATAGGAAAAGGAGTATGTCAAGGCTGTATATTGTCACCCTGTTTATTTAACTTCTCTGCAGAGTACATCATGAGAAACACTGGGCTGGAAGAAACACAGGTTGGAATCAAGAGTGCCGGGAGAAATATCAATAACCTCAGATATGCAGATGACACCACCCTTATGGCAGAAAGTGAAGAGGAACTAAAAAGCCTCTTGATGAAAGTGAAAGTGGAGAGTGAAAAGGTTGGCTTAAAGCTCAACATTCAGGAAACGAAGATCATGGCATCTGGTCCCATCACTTCATGGGAAATAGATGGGGAAACACTGGAAACAGTGTCAGACTTTATTTTTCTGGGCTCCAAAATCACTACAGATGGTGACGGCAGCCATGAAATTAAAAGACGCTTACTCCTTGGGAGGAAAGTTATGACCAACCTAGATTGCATATTCAAAAGCAGAGACATCACTTTGCCAACAAATGTTCGCCTAGTCAAGGCTATGGTTTTTCCTGTGGTCATGTATGGATGCGAGAGTTGGACTGTGAAGAAAGCTGAGTGCCGAAGAATTGATGCTTTTGAACTGTGGTGTTGGAGAAGACTCTTGAGAGTCCCTTAGACTGCAAGGAGATACAACCAGTCCATTCTGAAGGAGATCAGCCCTGGGATTTCTTTGGAAGGAATGATGCTAAAGCTGAAACTCCAGTACTTTGGCCACTTCATGCGAAGAGTTGACTCTTTGGAGAAGACTCTGATGCTGGGAGGGATTTGGGGCAGGAGGAGAAGGGGACGACAGAGGATGAAATGGCTGGATGGCATCACTGACTCGATGGATGTGAGTCTGAGTGACCTCCGGGAGTTGGTGATGGACAGGGAGGCCTGGTGTGCTGCGATTCATGGGGTCGCAAAGAGTTGGACACGACTGAGCAACTGATCTTATCTGATCTGATAATCTTGTGCTTTAAAATCCTTGTCCATGAGATTTTCCAGGCAAGAGTACTGGAGTGGGGTGCCATTGCCTTCTCCATTAAAAACCTTAGTCTCTGGCAAAAACCAAGGAGCAAACAACTGTGAACTGTTTTTCATTCTAGCATTTCCTGATTGGAAATATTATGCTTTAGTCTTCCTCTCCTAAGAAGGCAAAGGTAGGTAAACTTAGACCCGGCTAGCAATTAATGTTCCAATATTTTATCCTATTTGAAATGATCCAGATAGTCAATGAATTCTCTTCATTTAACTTAAATTGTCAAAACCTGGAGAGACTGTTTTAGATAGGCATTCCAAAACATAATTATTTCTAGGGCGTTTACCCAAAAGCTCTCATCTCATGTACATTTCCTTAAAGTTTCATCATATTAAGTTGTTTTCCTTGCAGACAGATTTGCAACAGACACAATAAGGTCTTATTTGATCTCTAGTAAACCTAGGTATACAACAGAAGTATAAGTATCACATTTATCATTGATGACTCTAAAGACATATCTGTATTAATCAAACCAACAAGCTTAAGTAGCTTCAATTCCAGGTATCAGTTCAGTACTAAACATTTCCTAGGTCATGTGAACCTGAAATTCATTCTAGCCAGTTTCTTTTATACATCTGAAAATTTATTTAAGTGCTTAATTTCTTTTAAGCCAGTTAAACAGAGCTCTTCCAGAAACCAATCTCGGCCATGCCATTTGGAGACACAGACATGCCAAAACCAGTTTTAGAATGTCAAGAATCCCATCTTGGACATCTTCAGGGGTCCCCCCGCCCCATCCAGTTTCTGAACAGCCAATTCAGTTAAAACAAATAACAGTAATAGTAATACATATCACTCACATTCATATGCATCAGTTTCAGAGGAACATGAATCATCATTCAAGTTACTAGGACCTCCAACAAGGGTCAAAACCAGGGAGAGACAACAGGGCTTAGACTCAGGTACTGGGGACTCATGCCCACACCCAAGGTAAAAGCCAAACCGTTACAGAAGGTTCAGTTGGATACAATAGCCGAGCCATTGGGGGCCATTACTCTCCATGCTCTCTTGGTGGCTCTCATTCATCAAAGACAGCCACTTCAGGATTGCCCCACAACTTTCAGGATTACCCCCTGCAACTTTTGGGCCCCACACGCTAGTGGACAGTCCCCCCAACTTTCCACTGCTCATCCTTATTTCTCAGTCTGTGATCATGGGAGTTTCCTCGGTCTCTTTCCTGGCTCTGACACTTGTTGGGCTGTATGTTGCAGGCCTCCAAGCCCTGAGACTTGGACTGAAGAAAGAGCCGGGAGTCAGCAACAGAGACCTCAGTGTCTTAATGGGTATGGGGATCTTACGTGTTTGATGCAAGGTCCTGGAGTGATGTCCCACTGTGTGTGGCAGATGGCGGGCAGGACATGGTGGCATGGGAAGTTCTACCAGGCAAAAAAGAACTTATACCAATCCTTCTTAAACTCTTCCAAAAGACTGAAGAGGAGGGAAAACTCCCAGAGTCAGTCTTTGAAGCCATCATCACCCTGATACCAAAACCAAACAAGATCAGATCAGATCAGTCTCTCAGTCGTGTCCAACTCTTTGCGACCCCATGAATTGCAGCATGCCAGGCCTCCCTGTCCATCACCAACTCCCGGAGGTCACTCAGACCCACATTCATCGAGTCAGTGATGCCATCCAGCCATCTCATCCTCTGTTGTCCCCTTCTCCTCCTGCCCTCAATCCCTCCCAGCATCAGAGTCTTCTCCAATGAGTCAACTGTTCACATGAGGTGGCCAAAGTACTGGAGTTTCAGCTTTAGCATCATTCCTTTCAAAGAAATCCCAGGGCTGATCTCCTTCAGAATGGACTGGTTGGATCTCCTTGCAGTCCAAGGGACTCTCAAGTCTTCTCCAACACCACAGTTCAAAAGCATCAATTCTTCGGCGCTCAGCCTTCTTCACAGTCCAGCTCTCACATCCATACATGACCACAGGAAAGACCATAGCCTTGACTAGGCGAACCTTTGTTGGTAAAGTAATGTCTCTGCTTTTGAATATGCTATCTAGGTTGGTCCTACTTTCCTTCCAAGGAGTAAGCGTCTTTTAATTTCATGGCTGCAGTCACCATCTGCAGTGATTTTGGAGCCCAGAAAAATAAATTCTGACACTGTTTCCACTGTTTCCCCATCTATTTCCCATGAAGTGATGGGACCGGATGCCATGATCTTCGTTTTCTGAATGTTGAGCTTTAAGCCAACCTTTTCACTCTCCACTTTCACTTTCATCAAGAGGCTTTTTAGTTCCTCTTCACTTTCTGCCATAAGGGTGGTGTCATCTGCATATCTGAGCTTATTGATATTTCTCCCAGCAATCTTGATTCCAACTTGTGTTTCTTCCAGTCCAGCGTTTCTAATGATGTACTCTGCATATAAGTTAAACAAACAGGGTGACAATATACAGCCTTGACGTACTCCTTTTCCTATTTGGAACCAGTCTGTTGTTCCATGACCAGTTCTAACTGTTGCTTCCTGACCTGCATACAAATTTCTCAAGAGGCAGATCAGGTGGTCTGGTATTCCCATCTCTTTCAACATTTTCCACAGTTTATTGTGACCTACACAGTTAAAGGCTTTGTCATAGTCAATAAAGCAGAAATAGATGTTTTTCTGGAACTCTCTTGCTTTTTCCATGATCCAGTAGATGTTGGCAATTTGATCTCTGGTTCCTCTGCCTTTTCTAAAACCAGCTTGAACATCAGGAAGTTCATGGTTCACATATTGCTGAAGCCTGGCTTGGAGAATTTTGAGCATTACTTTACTGGAGTGTGAGATGAGTGTAATTGTGGGGTAGTTTGAGCATTCTTTGGCATTGCCTTTTTGGGATTGGAATGAAAAATGAACTTTTCCAGTCCTGTGGCCATTTATGAGTTTTCCAAATTTGCTGACACGTTGAGTGCAGCACTTTCACAGCATCATCTTTCAGGATTTGGAATAGCTCAACTGAAATTCCATCACCTCCACTAGCTTTGTTTGTAGTGATGCTTCCTAAGGCCCTTGACTTCACATTCCAGGATGTCTGGCTCTGGGTGAGTGTGAGTGATCAAACCATCATGATTATCTGGGTTGTGAAGATCTTTTTTTGTATAGTTCTTCTCCAAAATCACTGCAGATGGTGACTGCAGCCATGAAATTAAAAGACGCTTACTCCTTGGAAGGAAAGTTATGAGCAACCTAGATAGCATATTCAAAAGCAGAGACATTACTTTACCAACAAAGGTTCGCCTAGTCAAGGCTATGGTCTTTCCTATGGTCATGTATGGATGTGAGAGCTGGACTGTGAGGAAGGCTGAACACCGAAGAATAGATGCTTTTGAACTGTGGTGTTGGAGAAGACTCTTGAGAGTCCCTTGGACTGCAAGAAGATCCAACCAGTCCATTCTGAAGGAGATCTGCCCTGGGATTTCTTTGGAAGGAATGATGCTAAAGCTGAAACTCCAGTATTTTGGCCACCTCATGCGAAGAGTTGACTCATTGGAGAAGACTCTGATGCTGGGAGGGATTGAGGGCAGGAGGAGAAGGGGACGACAGAGGATGAGATGGCTGGATGGCATCACTGACTCGATGGATGCGAGTCTGAGTGACCTCCGGGAGCTGGTGATGGACAGGGAGGCCTGGCGTGCTGCGGTTCATGGGGTCGCAAAGAGTCGGACACGACTGAGCGACTGATCTGATCTGTGTATTCTTGCCACCTCTTCTTAATATCTTCTGCTTGTCTTAGGTCCAAGCCACTTCTGTCCTTTATTGAGCCCATCTTTGCATGAAATGTTCCCTTGATATCTCTAATTTTCTTGAAGAGATCTTTAGTCTTTCCCATTCTGTCATTTTCCTCTATTTCTTTGCATTTATCACTGAGGAAGGCTTTCCTATCTCTCCTTGCTGTTCTTTGGAACTCTGCATTCAAATGGGTATATCTTCCCTTTTCTCCTTTGCTTTTTGCTTCTCTTCTTTTCACAGCTATTTGTAAGGCCTCCTCAGACAGCCATTTTGCTTTTTTGTATTTCTTTTTCTTGGGGATGGTCTTGATCCCTGTCTCCTGTACAGTGTCACAAATCTCTGCCCACAGTTCATCAGGCACTCTGTCTATCAGATCTAGTCCCTTAAATCCATTTCTCATAAGGGATTTGATTTAGGTCATACCTGAATGGTCTAGTGGTTTTACCCACTTTATTCAATTTAAGTCTGAATTTGGCAATAAGGAGTTCATGATCTGAGCCACAGTCAGCTCTTGGTCTTGTTTTTGCTGACTGTATAGAGCTTCTCCATCCTTGGTTGCAAAGAATATAATCAATCTGATTTCAGTGTTGACCATCTGGTGATGTCCATGTATAGAGTCTTCTCTTGTGTTGTTGGAAGAGGGAGTTTGTTATGACCAGTGCATTTTCTTGGCAAAACTCTATTAGTCTTTGCCCTGCTTCATTCTGTACTCCGAGGCCAAATTTGCCTGTTATTCCAGGTGTTTCTTGACTTCCTACTTTTGCATTCTAGTCCCCTATAATGAAAAGGACATCTTTTGGGGGTGTTAGTTCTAGAAAGTCTTGTAGGTCTTCATAGAACCATTCAAATTCAGCTTCTTCAGCATTACTGATTGGGGCATGCTGCTTCTGATGCTGCTAAGTCACTTCAGTTGTGTCCGACTCTCTGGGACCCCATAGATGGCAGCCCACCAGGCTCCCCTGTTCCTGGGATTCTCCAGGCAAGAACACTGGAGTGGGTTGCCATTTCCTTCTCCAATGCATGAAAGTGAAAAGTGAAAGTAAAGTTGCTCAGTCGTGTCCAACTCTTAGCGACCCCATGGGTTGGGGCATAGACTTGGATTATTCTGATACTGAATGGTTTACCTTGGAAACGAACAGAGATCATTCTGTCATTTTTGAGATTGCATCCAAGTACTACATTTCAGACTCCTTTGTTAACTATGATGTCTACTCCATTTCTTCTAAGGGATTCTTGCCCACAGTAGTAGATATAATGGCCATCTGAGTTAAATTCACCCATTCCAGACCATGTTAGTTTGCTGATTCCTATAATGTCGACATTCACTCTTGCCATCTCCTGTTTGACCACTTGCAATATGCCTTGATTCATGGACCTAACATTCCAGGTTCCTATGCAATATTGCTCTTTACAGCATCAGACCCTGCTTTTAACACCAGTTCCATTCACAACTGAGTGTTGTTTTTGCTTTGGCTTCATCCCTTCATTCTTTCTGGAGTTATTTATCCACTCATCTCCAGTAGCATATTGGGCATGTCCAAGGTCAGGGGCGGCGGCCGAGAAGAGCTACCCCACCTCCAAGGTCAGGGGCGGCAGCCATGAAGAGATACCCCATCTAAGGTAAGGAGCAGTGGTTGCACTTTGCTGGAGCAGCTGTGAAGAGATACCCCGAGTCCAAGGTAAGAGAAACCCAAGGCAGCAAAGCTGCTTAAGTCTTCTATATTTTTGTTGCTAAGGGTGTCCTCCATTTGTACCTATGCAATCAGATCTTAGCATACACATGCAGAAAATTAGATTCATATTTATTAACTTTCATAATCTTAAATTTAGGCTCAGACTGTAAAGTGTCTGCCTACAGTGTGAGAGACCAGGGTTCAATCCCTGGGTCGGGAAGATCTCCTGGAGAAGGAAATGGCAACCCACCCCAGTATTCTTGCCTGAAAAATCCCATGGACGGGATGGTAGGGTACAGTCCATGGGGTCACAAAGAGTAAGACATGACTGAAACTTCACTTTCAGTTTTTAACTATTAGAAGCAATCTTCAGTAGAGATTTTTAAAATCCTATTGTCATTCTATATATTAGTAAGTGATAAGAGAATCTTATATCCCAACCAGCACAAAAAGACTTTCCTTCAAGCCTCAGGTGTTCACTGCCATGGCATGATCCTGGAGGGCCTTCCCAGGTGGCTCAGTGGGCATGATTACAAATATTTTCACAATTAGACATTTTCTCAGCTCACACTTAAGTAAAGATCCTCTGGCAGGGTAGAAGGGGTGCTTAATACCTGTGGCCCCTCACTCATGTAGTAGGAACAGGATACTTATATTTTAGATAAAGACTCAAAAAGAATTAAATGATAGAGTCAGGGTTAGGTATGAGGCTCACGCCAGCTAAGATTTTATTCAAGAAAAAAAAAAAGTAACTGAAAATAAAAGTCATTCAAAATGAATGAGAGTTTCAAAAACCCTATTACTCTTCAATGGCAGCTCTTGCACCCGCTGTTCAAGCCGGTTCTAACCCAACCAAGATGCTGGAAGGCAGAGCACACAGTGGTGCCCATCAGGCCGATGAGGGCGATGAAGCTCAGGGCTCCCCGCTGCCGCTTTCTGGGTTCTAAAAGAAAGAGGAAAGAACAGGAGTTACTGGGGACGCTCCACAGTTACAATGCTGTCAACATCCACCAGCCATTCTATCAAGGCACTTGGGGTTGTACGTTTGGTCTTAAGAGGTCAGCCAACTCTTTAGCCTATGCTGGCAATTGTCAGATACTGCATGTAAAGCTGTGTGTCACAATAGTATTGGACTTTAAAACAAATTATAGGATAATAATTAGAGCACCTTTGCTTTAGGATCTTTGGGAACTTTTTTCCTCTTCCAAAAGGTAAGCACAGCCAGAAGAATCTCTTCCCCACTTGTCTCTCAGAAACACCGTTTATAGTAAGTACAGCTGAGGCGCAGGAGATCGGAAGTCTGATTGCCTGGGTTTGAATCCTGGCTTTCTAGTTTATACTTAGTAGCTCTGTGACTGGAGTCTTAATCTTTCTAAGCCTGTTTCCTCATCATAGATTAATACTATCTATGTCATGGAATTGTTATAGGGCTAAACAACATATGCTGAGGTCTTAGAACAGCAAGAGACACATTGAAAATGTTCAATAAAAATGAGGTTTGTTATTAAATTCTATTCAAAGGTTAGCAAAAGGAAAGAAGATAACCAATCTTTCACCTTGGTTATCAAGTTACTTTGATAACTACAACTTGGTTATCAAATTACAGAAAGACAAAGTAAATTAAGTTACTTTGCTTTTTGAAATCCTTGCTAAACAGGAAAGTACAGTAGCAGAAGATTTTAAATTTGTTTCCTTGGCAGACAGCTGCATGTCCTTACCTCCTGTGTAATAGCCGTAAGCATAAAGGACTCGTCCAACGATCCAGGCCAAGCCCAAGCCAGAAACTACACGCTAAAATAGAAGGGCTCTGTCAGAGTTGGCATTCAAGAAACAGGCAGATGTCTATTACCATCTAGGATTGATTACACACTTTAATAAAAAGTTAACAATTTCATAGATATGGTAAAATACTCCCTACCAAATGAGGGTAGAATGAAACTATTTTCAGTCAGGAAAATCAAAGCACTGTGATCCTTCTACGAACTGCTCGCGGACCTGAAGGTGATTGCTGGGCTTCTCGTCGGTAGGTGGGACGGCAGAACCGCCGGGCTTGCCTTGGAGGGGTCAGGGTGCTAGAGCACAGCGACTCTGCTCTGGGAGAGGTAGGCCTAGGGGTTGCAGGGCAACAGGAGAGGAAACCAACGGAAAGGCAGGACTAGGGGAGGAGCGCTGTGAGCAGTGGCCTGGGCATCCGTGCTGAGGGCTGCTTCATCAGTGAGGGCCCCCAGAGGGCTCCGAGGGGCTACGCTGCGCCCTACGCCCAAGTGTGGGGCTCTCCCAGAAAAAGCCAGAGAGGGTGCTATGTTGTGAACCCCAGGATATGCAGTCTTGGGAGGGGACAGTCTCCCCATTTCCAACACCCTTCAGAAGACAGAGGAAAAACTCATGTGAGATGGAAGAATCCTTCCCTTTGGCCGCCCTCTTGGGGTGACAACCCCTCTGGTCCAAAGGAGGCCAGGGAGAAGGAGAAGAGGTGTGAGGACGTGAGTCACTGAGTGCCACGATCCTCAAGCATCTTTCCAACTCAGCACTGTCATCAGTGGGGTGAGGTTCCTACTTCAGGGTTTTTATTTGTTTGTTACCATGATTTTAGGGAGTGTTAAATATCGGTAGGCGTATGAAACAACTATAAACAAACACCCAGGGACATATGTCTCTATCTAGGAGGTCTGCAGTCTCATTAGGTTGCTCTGTAAACCCAGGAGCTGCGTTAGGCGCTTGTCCTCAGAGCAGTCTTAGAGTATTTTTAAAGAACTAAGCTCAAGGAACGGGATCCCGGGGTACGGGACAGAAGCAGGGTTGGGGTGCACAGCAGAGGCTTATGGAAGTCTCAGAATCCGAAATGTGAGGTACCAGTCCTCTGGTCACAACCCAATGGAGGGGAAATTTGGCCCCTTGAAAGGAAAGTTTCTGTCCAAAGCAAGACCCAAATGGCAACTAACCAGAGAACCTTGCTTTATTTAGATAAGGTGCAGTGCAGACCAAATCCAGGGCTCACAGGGCCACAGCAGCCTACAAGGCGCCGAGGTCCCCCCTCACCCCTGCCGTCACCCCCTGCCCACCACCGAAGCCGTGCTTCTCACTGTGCACCAGGCGGACCGGACAGCCTCCTGCTCCAGGGCCTCCCCTGCCCATCTCCCACCTGGGCGTGTCTGGAGGCATGTGCTCCCTACCAACTGCCCAAGTGTCACCTTCGCAGCAAGGAACGCCCGCTAACTGTGCCCCTCAGCACTGGTCCCCCAGCATTCCCTTTCCACCATGCCCGTCTGCGTTTCCGTGCACCACTTTCTAACATACTACGCGATGCATGAAGCTGAAACTCCAATACTTTGGCCACCTGATGTGAAGAACTGACTCGTTGGAAAAGACCCTGATGCTGGCAAAGATTGAAGGCAGGAGGAGAAGGGGACGACAGAGGGTGAGATGATTGGATGGCATCACCGGCTCAATGGACATGGGTTTGGGTAAACTCCAGGAACTGGGGATGGACAGGGAGGCCTGGCGTGCTGCAGTCCATGGGGTCGCAAAGAGTCGGACATGACTGAGCGACTGAATTGAATTCACGTGATGTATTGGGTTGGCCAAACAGTCTGTTTGGGATTTTCTATAAGACGTGGGAAAACGCAAATGAACTCTTTGGCCAACCCAATACTTGCATTACTCTTTCGTCTGTAACCCCAGCTAAGAGCCAGTGCATGAGACCAAGTGTCTGTGCCTGCTTTGGACACTGCAGTAACCTCAAGTGCCCAGGAAATTTCTGTTGCCTGAATAAATACAGCAAAGGTAAACTCGATAAACATGAACCTCCTAGGAGCAGACAGTCCTGGGTTCAGATTATGACTTTTTTTACTCTAGTTATTTGATCTTGAGAAAGTTATACAGTATTTAAGAGGTTTCTCATCTGTTAAAAAAAAAAAAAAACGGGAAAAATTCTACCTGCTTTAAGAAACTGTAAGAAGTAACAGAATTTAATTCTTTAAAATATATGGTGCCTAGACATCAAAGATGTTCATTGACTGTTCATTTCCTCTTCCCTCCCCAAAGACTCAGTGAATTAAATCTATTAAATCTAATCCGATGCCTCTCTCCTCCACCGTCCCCACCCCCCCAAAAAAAAACACTTGTGCTGTGCGTGCTCAGTACTTACTGGGTGGTAAACACCTCCAACAGCTAGAAAAAATAAGAAGGGAGGGTACACTTCCAACCTGGAATAGATAGAAAAAACATTTTTTTAAGAAAAGCACCCTACTTAAGTATGTCCATGTAAAACTAAGAACCTTTTACATTCTTACTTGCCAAGTTAGAAATTTGAGAGTAAAAAATAATGATTGAGTAGAGGTGGAAGGCTGGACCACTAAGATCATCCACCTTCTTTTGCTTTGCTTGGGATTAGAGGTAACTCAGAAGACAGTGAGTCTAAGACCTCAAAGCTAACAAAGTGAAGAGCTGAATTAGAGTCAACTTGCTTACAGAGCTCAAAGCTTCTCACCCCCTAGGCTGGGACATTCAGCATCAGTTTAGAGTGGATTTGTTGTAAATACTGCAGCAGAGTACTGTAGCATTAAAAACATGTTGGGCGAGGGATGGAGTGGGAGGTTAGGGTTAGCAGATGTCAGCTATAATATGCAGAATGGATAAACTATAAGGTCCTGTTGTAGAGCACAGGGAACTGTATTCAATAGCCCGTAAAAAACCATCATGGAAAAGAATGTAGACATAACTGAATCACTTTGCTGAAAATAACACAGCAGAAATTAACACAAGGTAAATCAACTTCAATTTAAAACAAGAAATGGAAAGAAAAGGTTATCCACTCTCTCACCATCCTAACAACTCTTAATTTTGCTTAATATTTAATCTGTTCATAAGCACATTTTATGATACTTTTAATGAGTATCCATGATCATCATCTGAATTACTCAGCAAACCAAGGGCTGAGGTGTAGGACAGAAAGCTCCCACTCTGCAGATGTCTCAGGGGCCCAGCAGGGCCAGCACTCACGTGTTCTGGTGAGCTCGCTGAATGCAGTTGAAGATGTGCCCATTTTCAGGGTCAGTGCTGTACATGGTAGGATACTGTTAAAACAAAGTGTGTGTGATCATATGGTCAAGTGTAGCATTCAGTGTTGAGAGTTAAAATCAGCCTTAAAGATAATGTATCTCGAAGCATCTTCTGTCATAACTTTGGTAGATGATCATTCAATTTCTGCTTAAATACATGCAGTGAGAGAGGTCTCATTCTCAGAGGCAGATTCAATCTGGGTCTATTAATATCCAGAACAAGGACGTATGTCTGTGTCATTCAAGGGATGGAGGCAGCATGCACCAAATTCAGTGCTCTTGTTGACATTATGCCATCACTGGCGGCTTTGAGATGCACTATGAGCAGCAACTGGGAAACAGCTCTGTCCCAAGAGTCAATCAGATACCACAGCCTTTAAGGTTCCCTTACTGGGGAAACAGAAACTGTGTGTGAGAATGTTAATGGATGTGTGCATTGAAAAAAAGAAACTAGACATGAGAACTTTAAAAGGAGTTCTACTTAGGGAGCCTAATTATAATTATTCAACAGAGTAGACATTTAAAATCGCTCGCCAGGGACAGCTTCAGTAATTATACCTTCTAGATTAGCTGGAACTAAAGGAAGCATTCAGCAGACCTTCCCCCTGCATCTAATGTCCAAGCACATTAGACGGGATAACTGTGGCACCACATGCTTCTTTTCTACTCGGGAGACAGGAAAATCACCTGAAGACATCATTTTAAACGGGCATACCAGAAAACAACTGCTATTTAACCCCTCCTTGTAAAATTTTATTTATCTTTGGCCACACCTCAAAGGTTGTGGGATCTTAGTTACCTAACCAGGGATTGAACCCGGGCCCTCAGCAGTGAAAGCATGGAGTCCTAACCACTGCATAAGCAGGGAGTTCCCTGTTTAACCTCCTTTAGAAAATAACTCTCTTCCCAGCAAAGAGCTCCAGACAAAAGCACACCTGGTTTTTCTACAGAAGAGACAAAAGAGAAACTAGACCGAAGTGACTCTCTAGCAGGGGCCTGTATTTCTTTCTCTCCTCCTGCCAGACAGGGGCAGAGTTTCTAACAGGAACATCACTAGCACCACTAGCATCTCACCTCAGCCTCCGTGGCTGAAAACGGGTTCCTGCCCCTGACACGCCTATAAGGGCACCACTGTGTTCCCACTCACCTCCACTTTGTACTTCTTGCGGGCCTTGGAAACATTGATGGCTAGATGAGTTACCATCAAGAAGCTGGCAGCACCAGTTAGAATCACAAAACCATATTCCTTAGAGAGGACGGCCATCCTGACTCTGTGGGAGAAAGGACACATTAGGATGCTGCCCGGCACCACGGGCGCTGTGCCGCAGGAGGTCTCAGGAGTGCGATGCTCTGTTACCAGCAAGTGTATCCTTACAGATCGAAAAGAGGTGTGAGTGATCTGATGGCTCTAAGAGGTAGTCAGAGATATTAACCACCCAACAGAATCTACAAAAACGACTGAAGTCTGCAATATATGCACAGAAAAGTCCACGATCACATTCTCTTCTGCGCTGGAGTTCCTTTGATCAACACTGCATTTATGAGATTTATCTAAACCACTGCAGTAGTCATTGCCATAGGATGGTCTGGCCGCTAAAAACCCCAATTTAAATAAGTATTTCATAAGTCAAAATGTTAAAAGATTACCAGAAGGAGACGGACAGACAAAAAGGGAAAAACAGAAAGAGAGAGAGAAACGGGGTATAAACCAGTAAGTGCACAATGAATCCAGGCTTTCGTGTGTCTGGTGGCATGGGGAACACTCAGGGCAGGGACCTCTAGGCCTTGTTTGGACCCTGAGGCACGTGCTAGCGCAGCAGCAGGAGCATCACACTGGAAGGGAAAGGATGGTTTTTAGTGCTTTGAAAGCAGAACGGGGCTCTGAGCAGCTCTTGGAGAACCCGAGCTGCTACTGCTGCTAAGTTGCTTCAGTCGTGTCCGACTCTGTGCAACCCCATAGACGGCAAGCCACCAGGCTCCCCTATCCCTGGGATTCTCCAGGCAAGAACACTGGAGTGGGTTGCTATTTCCTTCTCCATGGAGAACCCAAGGTGTTCATCAAATCAATACTTCAAAACTAACCCCACGATGAGTCCTGGTGTCTGCAATGCCACTTACTTTGAAATGCATCAAAAATGATGATATAAGCTAATATAGCAAAATATTAATTCTAGAACCTGTGTTAGAGATATGTATAAGTGTGCAATTCTTTCAACTTTTCTGCATGTTTGAGAAATTTATTAATGAAATATTTGGAGGGAAAGAACAGCTCAATTCAGCATTTTTCAGTATTCAGCAGTTTCAGCTATTTGAGTTCCTGTCCTGCTCTAGGAGGGAAAGAAGGCCAAGGAGAAGAAAACTTGGTGGTTGGGAAGAAGCCCTAATAATTTCAAAGTAGTTAGTGCTGCCTCCAACCTCTCTGAGCTTCATCACCAGATGTCCAAAGAGCACGGCAGCATAAAGAGAAATAGCTACAAGGCTTCCCGAGCTCTCAGCTGCTGGCCCGCCATGTGCACGGATGCCGCAGGCCGACAGCTCCTGTGTGTGTTCTGCCTTCAACTTAGAGCTTCCATCCCTGCTAACTGTCTGGCTACCATCTCTCCTGTAAGCCTGGGAGGGCTACCCTGCTCCGAAATGTTTCCAGTCATCCTCACTAACAACCCTACCAGATAGTATTCTCCCCATCTTCCAAAGAATGCCCAGAGGTTAAGTAATGTTCCAAAGGCCTAAAAGAGAAAGTAGCAGAGTTTGGATTCAAATTTAGATTCTGATTAGGTTCCGATGTCCCCTTTCAATTCCACTTGACGATTCAGAGCTGAATTGACACTGGAGTCACAGTGTCTTTCTCAGTGTGGAATCTGGGGCCTGTAAACAGCTCAGCTCTTTAAAAGTTTAAGTTTCCTTTACATCTGCAAAATAACATAATCCTAAAATCTGCTCACCCCTCACCATGTTTCACAATAATTTCCATCAGTTTCCCTTGCTATATTCTTTCTTCACCTGGAGCTGCTCGCTGAGGGGTACCCACCACGCTCCTCTTTGGGACTGCGGACACATTCTGGAAAGGGCCATTCCCATGACTCAGCACCAAAGTCACCACCAGGTCAGCCTCTCCTGGGCCATCACGTGTGGCTGCAGAGAGCAAGGAGTCTCTGGTTGCCTCCAAGCTTCTCTGCCCTCATTCTCTTCTAGAGTTAGTCATTTTCAGAGTTTAGAAAATCAGCTTGGGGAGAAAGCTTTAGTAGTAGATAGTAAAACAAAAATACGGAGTGAATATACCAAACACCTCTTTGAAAATTAAAATAAACACGACTACCTGATTACCCTGGAGTTCAACACATCTAGGCCAAAAAGGCTATTGAAAATGAAGCTGTCTCTGACTTTGCCAAAAGCCGCCTGTTTAAGAATTATACGGTCAGGCTCAGCTGGTAAAGAATCCACCTGCAATGCGGGAGACCTAAGTTCGATCCTTGGGTTGGAAAGATCTAGAGAAGGGAAAGGCTACCTACTCCAGAAATCTGGTCTAGAGAATTGCATGGACTGTATAGTCCATAGGGTCGCAAAGAGCAACTGAATGACTTTTACTTCACTATCTGGTTAGTGAAACTGAAAGTCCACTCAGACCTCAGCTTTGGATGGCAGGCTGGGCTCCCTCACAGCCTGGGATCACCTGGTGACTTTTCAGCATGCTTGTAATCTTCCCCCAAATCCCGTAAGTTCCATTTTACAGAAAAGGAAATAGAGGCACAGGTAGCGAGGTGAAGGCAGAGCTAAGACCAGAACAGTCTGTAGAACTTTCCCCCAAATACTCCAACTAGCCCTGGCAAAACATTAGAATTCGTGGCCAAGTCACTGGCCTCTGTTTTTCTGGCCTGTAAGCGTTTGGGTAGAAGAAGGTAGGTGGCAAGACAGAGAAGTGCCTTTTGAGCAGATGTTTCTACTGCAGGCAATGAACTTGGAAAGGCAACTGCTCAAAAATCTGCAATTTGAGGCTTCCCTGGTGGTCTGCTGGCTAAGACTCCATGCTCCCAGTGCAAGGGACCCAGGTTCGGTCCCTGGTCAGGGAACTAGATTTCACATACTGCAACTAAGAGTTCTAATGCTGCAACTAAAGCTCCTGTATGCCGCAACTAAGACTCAGTGCAGTCAAATAAATAACTAATACATAAATATTAAAGAAAGAATGCAATGGCAACCCACTCCAGTGTTCTTGCCTGGAGAATCCCAGGAATGGGGGAGCCTGGTGGGCTGCTGTCCATGGGGTCGCACAGAGTCGGACACGACTAAAGCGACTTAGCAGCTGCAGCAGCAGCAATTAGAAATTAATGTTTACTACTGTGTTCCTCTCTCACAATATAAATGCAGTTTCGGAGGACATGCTCAGGCAGTCACACCCTAATGAAAGTGGGTCTCCTCACACGCTGCTGTGGTGATAGGTACTAGGGGAAAAGGAATCAGGGTGGGGACAAGCAGAAGCAGGAGCAAGACCTTTGCAGGGCAGAGAATTTACATTAAGGGGGACCTACAGTCTTATGCTACAGTAGGTGGTTTGCAAAAGATGGTGTAATGGGTCAGGGAACTGTAAATGTGCCAGGGGCAGGAAGAGAGAGGAGGCCCTCCCCGAGGCTCTCCCTGCAGGAGCCATGCACACACCTGCACAAGTGCAGGAGCCAAGACTGTTCAGCCCGCCCAGACACCGCCATGCACCTTTACCCAGTGAGGAGTCCTGTTTCACAGGCACTGCAGCCAGCACTTCCCAGCTGGTGTGATCAGGGCTAGAATAGAGAGAGCAGCCAATTGTATCAGCTACTAAGCTCCCACGAGGGAGGGACCATGTTTGTCCAGCATTCTCCGTGCCAAGCACAGAGTGTGTGCTTATAGAAAGCTGTAGAATAAACAAAGCAAGCTGTAAGTCCAGGTGGCTTTCAAAATGATCCCTCCACTTGGCACAGTGCCTGGCATAAAGTATGTGCCTAACCCATGTCAGTTTCCTCTTTATCCCCCTTAAGGTATCTACTGAAACAATGGAAGCAATTGGATGTATGAATTCCTGGAGAAAGAAATCAGAGCACAGAGAAAAGCTCTGTCACTATAGCTGATGAAGACACAAATCCCATGCGGACTGACAATGCTTACAGCTTGTTCTTTAAGAAAAGAATCTGTTTAATTCACTTAGGGGTCAACAAAAAAAAAAATCTTCATTTGACGAATCCCTATTTTCTGAGAAATCCAGGGCGGAGAGCTGGATACTCCCAACTTGTCGTGGGTTTGGGTGTGTGCACTGAGAAAGGGGAGGCACTTCAGCTCACAGCAGCCGTGTCCCAGGCAGCTCCAGCCACACCCCAGGCTGGGCCACCTGCAGTTAGTAGATAGCTCCTATCTATCTACTTGAGAAGGCACAGGCTTGAGAAGCTGATATGTGGAACATAAACCTCTCTTTGACAGGAGCACTCATTCGGACTGCACACCACGGTTCATTGATTACATACCTGCTCTGTGTCACCAGCAACCCATATATCCACCCAGCAAGATAAGGTTCTTGGGGTGGGAACTCTGTCCTAGACTTTGCCGTCTACATGGTGACAGACACATATTGGTCCTTTTGGAACTGAACTTTCATGACCAGTATAGATTACTGTGTAACTATCTTGGTTGTATAATAGCACTTGTTAATTTTCATGCAGTTTTCAAGGTTAGTCACACACCAGCTGTAAAGATTAAAATTTATGATCTGTACAAATAAAAATTTATTTAGTTACTTTGCACTGTTACATGCTTCTGGGGGACATCTAAAACAGAACCATCTGGAGAACAGCCTGAAAGCAGGTAGTCTACTTTATACTGTTCATATTTTAAAAATGCTCAATAATTCTACTGGGAATCTATCCTAGGGTAGTAATCAGGAAGGCAAACAGATATGGTTCAAAGATATTCACTTCAGCACTGTTTATAACAGCAAAAACAGAAAAGGTACAGATGTCCAAACAAAGAGGACTACCTAAATAAATAACATGGCCATAAAATAGAATAGAATACAATCATCAAAAATAGTGAAATATTTCAGATAGTGAAACAGATTAAAAATACAGAGTGTTAGGTTAAAAAAAGACAACAACGTATATCTTAGTTTTCTCAATAACAGAAAATATTGAAGAAGAAAATATCAAAATCATAAGCATAGTTATTTTTAGATGGCTGAATTAGATTTTCCTTTGTACCTTTCTGCTGCTGCTAAGTCGCTTCAGTTGTGTCCGACTCTGTGTGACCCCATAGACAGCAGCCCACCAGGCTCCCCCATCCCTGGGATTCTCCAGGCAAGAACACTGGAGTGGGTTGCCATTTCCTTCTCCAATGCATGAAAGTGAAAAGTGAAAGTGAAGTTGCTCAGTTGTGTCTGACCCTCAGCGACCCCATGGACTGCAGCCTTCCAGGCTCCTCCATCCATGGGATTTTCCAGGCAAGAGTACTGGCGTGGGGTGCCACTGTCTTCTCTGTTGTACCTTTCTAGAATGTCTAAAATGAGCAAATATATGCCAAAAAGTTATATGAAAAATGGCCCAACAGAAGACCTAAACAGACATCTCTCCAAAGAAGACATACAGATGGCTAATAAACACGTGGGAAAATGCTCAACATCACTTATCAGAGAAATGCAAATCAAAACTACAATGAGGTTTCACCTCATACCAATCAGAATGGCCATGATCAAAAAATCTACAAACAATAAATGCTAGACAGAATGAGGATAAAAAAGGGAACCCTCTTGTACTGTTCATGGGAAAGTCAACCGATAAAGTCACTCACTATGGAGAACAGTATGGAGATTTCTTTAAAAAACTAGGAATAAAAAAACTACCATACGACCCAGCAATCCCATTTTTGGGCACATACCCTGAGAAAACCACAGTTCTAAAAGACACATGTATCCCAGTGTTCACTGCAGCACTGTTTATAATCGCCAGGACATGGAAGCAACCTAGATGTCCATCGGCAGATGAATGGATAAGAAAGCTGGGGTACATATACACAATGGAGTATTACTCAGCCATAAGAATGAACAAATCTGAGTCAGTTCTAGTGAGGTAATTGGACCTAGAGCCTGTTATACAGAGTGACGTAAGTCAGAAAGAGAAAAAAGTCATATATTAATGAATATATATGGAATCTAGAGAAATGGTACTGATGAATCTATATGCAGGACAGCAACAGAGATGCAGACGGAGAGAATACACTCGTGGACTCAGTGCGGGAAGGAGAGGGTGGGATGAGTTGAGGAGGTAGCACTAAAACCCATACCTTGCCGTACGTATGCAAAAGGGATAGCCACTGGGACTCTGCGCTGGGGCAGGGAGCTCGGCTGGTGCTCTGTGACAGCTTAGAGGGGTGGGGTGGGGAGGTTCACGATGGAGGGGACATACAGCTGATTCATATCGATGTATAGCACAAACCAACACAACATTGCAAAGCAATTATCTTCCAATTAAAAATAAGTAAATTAAAAAAGAAACCAACCCAAAAAATGGCCTGACAATAATTAGTAATTGAGGAGACAGAGGAACAGGCAGTATGTTATAATGGAGCCAAAGAGTCAGACCTGACTTTTAGCTTGAACCCTGTTACTTACCCACTGAGTGCAGGACACAGCCTTGCAGGTAAGGGTGCAGTTCTGAAATCAAATTGTCTGGGTTTGGAACCTGGATCTCATACTCCTAGCTGTGTGTCCTCAAGAAAATTACTCAGTGTCTTTCAGCAGTCTCGACTTCCTTGCCTGTTAAATGGAGATGATCATGGCACCTACCCCACTTCATACAGTAGTTGTAAAAGCTAAATAGGGACACTGTCTCTAAACACCCATCAAGCTACCTGCCACACAGTAAGTACTCAATGAATGTTAAATATCAGGTTACATTATGTGTGCTAATGTTCCGTTAACTGTCTTTGCCCTGATTCAGTGATAAAAGGCAATGTTTGAGTATATGATGATAGGATACATTTAAGAATTTATATTTTAAACTACCATTTTAAGAGAGCAAACATAGCTTCTAACTACACACATGCCCCTTTTTTCCAAGCTCTTAATAGCCAGCATGTTATAACAGGTTATCTGACAAGCAAGAGTATCCAGAAGGAAGCAGGCTTCTAATACAGACCATGGAAATCAGCAAACTGTAGTCATGCAAGCCCTCCAGGTAGCCAGACACCCTCATACTGCATGGGGCTGAGTGTGTGTTCATTTACTTGTCGGGTTTATTGCATGCCTACTACGGCTGCTCCGTGGGCCGGTGTAAGAAAGAAGATGATAAGCTGGATTTGGCCCCTGCCCTCAGGAAGCTCATGTTCTATTGGAGGAAGTAGGCAAATAAGAAAACAAATACTCAATTCCAGATTTTTCCTTCATAGCAATGATCAGAAACCAAGTACAAAAACTCCCCACCAGGGACTTCCCTGGTGGTCGATTGGTTAAGAATCTACCTCTTAATCAATGGGATGTGGGTTTGATCCCTGGTTGGGGAACTAAGATCCCACATGCTGAGGGGCACCTAAGCCCGCACTACAACAAAAGATGCTACAACTAGGACCTGATGCAGCCAAAACAAATATTTTTAAAAACCCCTCTCAAAAATGAAACTAAATGGGTTGGGGAAAGGCAGAAATAGGACAGAAGTGTTTCTGTTCTCTCCTCACTTAGTAACTATAGAGGTATTTGCTTCTAGTTAACTAATTCCTGGCACACTTAAGTCAAAACAGTTGAGAGAACATTAAACTGACGGTTTAAAAAGAATTAGTTTTACTTTTTATTTAGAAAATCCTTGTCTCTTATTTAGTAGCAGAAGTCCTTTTGGGAATGTTTTTATTCCTAGCAGACTTGAATACTGTTTATGATTTGTCTTCTGCCATGGGAAGATCTAAGGAAGCACAGACAGTGAGAATTCTGGAGTTAGACTCATGTTTAGACCCCACCTCTGGGAGCTTGTAAACGTCATTTAATTTCTCTGCCAAATTGGAGAATACTATTTACTTCACCGGAGAAGGCAATGGCACCCCACTCCAGTACTGTTGTCTGGAAAATCCCATGGATGGAGGAGCCTGGAAAGTTGCAGTCCATGGGGTTGCTAAGAGTCAGGCACGACTGAGCGACTTCACTTTCATTTTCATGCACTGGAGGAGGAAATGGCAACCCACTCCAGTGTTCTTGCCTGGAGAATCCCAGGGACGGGGGAGCCTGGTGGGCTGCCATCTATGGGGTTGCACAGAGTCAGACACGACTGAAGTGACTTAGCAGCAGCAGCAGCAGCATTTACTTCACAGGATGATTTGAAGAGTTAAATGAGATAAGCATCCGGTATGAACACTTATTAAATGTTGATCCAAACACAAAGACATATTGTACATCCTGGCGAGTATACGTATCTGTCCATCCATGTGAAAACCTCCTAAATAAGGAGGATGTCAACTTTTCTCCAAATCAGGAATGTGCTCTGACTTAGGAATTCATTCTGATAGTTTGGGATGGATTCAAATCTGGCAAAAGGCTGGTCTATTAGATTCCTGAGGTGGACAGCATAATGACAGAAGAAGTTAATTTCCTAGTGTGGACAGCATGAGAGCATTTAATTCATTTACTCAACCACAATATACAAAGTGTCTATTCTATGCCAGGCACTGCTTAGGTGTGGGAATATCGCAATGGACAAGATGCAGTCTCTGATCTCAATGCACTGACATTCTACTGGCAGAAGACTGACAAGAAACATGCAAAGTCAATCTGAGAGAGCAATGACTTTTGTGTGTGCGTGTGTGGCTGCATCAGGTCTTAGCTGCATCATGCAGGATCCTGCATTGTGGTGTACAGATTCTCTAGCTGTGGCATGCAGGCTTAGCTGCTCCATAGCATGTGGGATCCTAGTTCCCCAACCAGGAACTGAATCTGCATAGCCGGCACGGCAAAGCAGATTCTTAACCACTGGACTGCCAGGGAAGTCCTCAGCAATGACGATTACTGAGAACACACAAGACAGTGGTGAAAAGGGGATGGGCGGGGGAGGGGGCTACTACAACAGGATCATCTGGGAAAGATGGCTTCTCTGCAGCCAACATCTGCACTGACACACGAATGTGGAAGAAATAGCCATGCAACACTGAGGAAAGAACATTCCAGTCAGAGGGAAGAGCAAGTGCAAAGACAGGCTCTGGGTGAGGAAAGGCCTGGACTCCAGGAAATGATGAGAACTTCCTGCTTCTCCCTCAAGGGACTAAGATGAGATGAGCAGAAGAAGAAAGGGTATGCAATTGTTAAGTGTTAGCAGAGGAAGCATCACTTTCCAAAGGGAAAGGTGTTTGATTAAGCAAACATGACCATCATTAACCCCATGAGCCTTGGGGTGGATTCAACTCCAAAGAGCTTTTCAGGTATGAAAATGGAGCAGGAGTAGTAGAGACCCTAAAGGTAAGGAAGAAAGAATTCTGAAAAGAAGTGGACCCCTCTGTGAAGAATCATGAACAGAATATGCTCTTGGCTTTGGTGAAGGGGACCCTGTGCAGCCAGGCTTTAGGGGAATAGTAGAAAGTAGAGGAATAGTAGAAAGTGGAGTCCATGTGTCGAAGGTCAAGAGACAAGTGGGCTGTAAGGGAATACATCTCGGGCAGTGCTCCCTCCTGAATTCGCTCCCACTGTCCAATCCCGCCAATCCGGCCTGTGCAAGTCCTACCCCTTCCCAGGCAGCCTTTCTTCCCGAGGGACCCTCACCAGCCTCAGGCTCTACCTTTGGATGTGTGCATATTTTGAGACTACCTTAGAAACCAAATTACTGCTGTAATATATATATTGATGGAGAAGGCAATGGCACCCCACTCCAGTACTCTTGCCTGGAAAATCCCATGGACAGAGGAGGCTGGTAGGCTGCAGAGTCGGACACGACTGAGCGACTTCACTTTCACTTTTCACTTTCATGCATTGGAGAAGGAAATGGCAACCCACTCCAGTGTTCTTGCCTGGAGAGTCCCAGGGACAGGGGAGCCTGATGGGCTGCTGTCCATGGGATCGCACAGAGTCAGACACGACTGAAGTGACTTAGCAGTAGCATATATATTGAAACAGCAGCATTTCTGCTTGTAACTTTTTTATTTATCAAAATGTTTATTACTGGCCAAACATAACTTTCTGAGCACATATCAGGTTGGAGGGAAAAAAAAAACTAGGAAGCATAGTTAAGCAGGTGGGGCATGGGAGCAGACCAGTGGGTTTCTACGGGGAGATCAGAAAACACTGGTGCCCTGGTGACTGGTGGGGCCTTGAAGTCTGCGGTGGAAGGAGCAGTACTTGGAGCAACACGTCTTTGGTACAGCCAGTGAATAGGCAGTGGATTCTTAAAAAGCCACAAGGCACCACTGTCAAGTCTCACTTTAGGAGTGATCAGGCTTGGACTTAAAATGAGGCTGTGTTGTCTCACCCCTAGATGCTACGCTCTTTTCCAGTGCCTGAGTTCATGGGGTTCATTATGCTATCTGGCTAAGGCACTCTCCTCCAGGAATGACTGACTGATTCTCCTAGAAACACCACCACTGAAGTGCTTTACTTCACTTACTATTTCCTCCGATTCCCGCTTCTGCCACCACTCCCCTTATCTCACTGGGGCAGGGGTTCCTTCAGTTACAAAAGGATTAATCAGAGAACTTCCTGAACTACACCCAGCAGAGTACTCCTGGGGTAAAGCTCTCCTTCACTATTCACTCCACTCCCTCTGAGCTGCCAATAGAAATTCCCCAGGCACAATCAGCAGTGCACAAACGGAGCAAAAGGCAAGCTGGAGCATTGGGCAATGATCTCAAATAATTTATGACTTTTGAGCCATGAAGTTAAAACAACTTATCTTTTACTAAATGAAAATCAATCAAATATTTCAAGGGAGAGAGGATTTCAACTTTCAGCTCTCTCTCTCTGCCCTCAAACAAATAAATAAAAGTCAGAGTGGGCAATGGTAACCCCTACTTCCATTTGCAAGATTGCTCTTCTCCATCGGTACAGCAATTTCTCCACAGCTTTTTTTTATTATTATTATTGTTAATGCATCAGGAGTGGGACAAGGCTAGATAGAACACTGACAGCGGACTTGGCACCATCCCCCTGTATTTCATTAAAATCCTTATTTGGCTGCCTGTGCTATTAATCCAATCTTCCTTACTTTACATTTTACATGGTATTTTTTCATGAGAATACTACAAGGATGGTAACTTAAAGGGCTTCATCTGACCATATCAAATGGACTTCCATGAGTACCCAGCACTGGGAGGTGGTTCCAAAAACTCGGAAGTTGTGCCAGAGGTCTACTCAGCCTATACCCTTTCAATGAAGTAGTTGTCAAGCCTCATTTCTGCCTCCAAATATATCTACAAAGGAAAAGGCCTCAAAATTACTTCCAGGCAAGAGAGCTGAGCCCATATAAAGCTACATGGAGAAAGTTAAGAGCCCGGAGAGAAGGAGCACAAAAGCAATTCCCTATTTCCATGATGGGAGAGGAAAAAAAGTTTCTTTGGGCTCATCCTACATTTTTGAAATGCCAGTCTGGTAACTTCTATGCTAAACAGATGATAAAATCTGTTTGAGAGTCAACGTTTCAAATGGCAGCTACATTTTAAAAGGAAGACATGGACAGTTAAGAGAAGGAAAGCAAAACTCTTCTCCACAATTGTTTTGCATATTCAGTTGACATTTCTCTAAGGGCTAAACATGAAAAGTCAGTTGAATAGGCAGGCCATCACTTCTCCAGCCTCAATTATTAATTCAAGTGAGGCAAACAGCAGAGGCAGATCACAAAGTGGGTCTCTCCCAGTTTCTCACATTCTTTAATTCCTCATCAATACTGCTAGCAGAACACTTAGAAGGTGGAAGTCAGCTATAAGTTAGGGGAATGGAAGACCTGTCTTTTTAAGAGATAAATGTCCTACAGTCCAAATCTGTTCCATTGAAGATTAAGCAGCCACAGCTTGGAATATAATGTATTACATATATAATATATTCAATATAATATATTCAAGTTCCGCATATCACTAATATATATATATAATATATTAAATATAATATATTCAAGTTCCACATGTCACTAAAAAAAAAATACTTCTCTTTTTCAGCTGTGCTGGGTCTTTGTTGCTGTGCAGGCTTTCCCTAGCTGTGGCAGGCAGGGGGCGACTCTATAGTAGCAGTGTACGGACTTCTCGTTGCAGTGACTTCTATCGTTGTGGAGCATCAATAGTTACGACATGTGGGCTCAGTCGCTGCAGCTCCTGGGCTCTAGAGTTCAGGGTCAGTAGTTGTGGGGCAGTGGCTTTAGTTGCTCTGCAGTCGTGTGGGATCCTCCTGGATCAGGGATTGAACCCATGTCTCCTGCCTTGGCAGGCAGATTCTCTACCACTGGGCCATCAAGGAAGCCTCACATATGTCATTTTAATTCCAGTGTTTTGGTGAACTGTCAGTGCTGAAGACAAATGGCTATACCACTATACTCGCTGGGAGCAGGAGAGGGGCTGGTGAAGGACCAGCTTGATGCTGACGTTGGAGTGAATGTTTCCTGGTTATGCTGGATGAGCCTGCACTGACAGTCATACTCTGTTAAGGTTAAAGTGGATTACCTGCTCTCTTATTCTCTGGAGTCTGACTTCAGCGTGAAAACACACCGAACACACATGCCTAGTGGAACTGCCCGTGGGAAGAACTGCTAAGTCAGCTCCTCAGGAATCAAAGAATACTAGATTGTAAGACTGAACAAATCCTGGGTTCCCTTGTTTGTGCAATGATGAATTCTCCCAAACAGAGTCTTGACCCAAGAATTCTTGACCCTATGGGCGAGAGTTCCTTGATGCGCTGACCTAGAGGCCTTGAGCCACCATGGACCATCTGGAGCCCAGCCCCCAGGGAGGTGTGATCCCAGGGACAGGCCGAAGAACATATCCCATGGTCTAAGGGCACCAACCTTAGAGGACAGTGGGGAGAACAGGGACAAGTCACGGGATGTAGAAGAGAATAAAACTCTTGTAACAATGCATTCCTCCGACGCTGGGAGAGGCAAAGAGAGAAGAGGGCAGAAGAGGATGAGATGGTTAGATAGAATCACTGACTCAATGGACATGAACTTGAGAAAACTTCAGGAGACAGTGGAGGACAGGGAAAGCTGGTGTGCTGCAGTCCATAGGGTTACAAAGACTGAACAACAAAAATTCATTCAAGGGAGCTGATTTAATACAAGCAATTCAGAACAAACCATTTTATTGGATGGAATGCTCACTTTAATGAAGGCCACATCTACCACCTTCTTCAGTATTGCCTCAAGATGAGGCCTTCCCCTTGTTATCCCCTACTGAATGTTGGGTACCACGTGCAGTGCAGGGTCACAGTGATCATCAAGACAGAGAAAGGAGGTCCTGACATTCCAGAAAATGGAGTCAAAAGGAGGAAGACAACTTGGGAGGACCATGGAACAGGAGGGGAAGAGACTGAACTAAGGTCTCTGAAGGATGTGATGTGAGATATGAGAACATAGTAGAGAAAACAGCAAGCACACAGGCACAGAGAAAGGAAAGGGCTTCACTCGTATAAGGAAGAAAAAGGAGACCAGTGTTGGCTGGAGGGTAGTGATACAGACTAGACGAAAAGTGATAGGAAAAATCAACGATTATTAATAACATTATTATTAGTACATATATTATTTACTGTGTGTCAAACATGCTTCTAAGTAGTTCATCAATATTAACTCATCCAAATCCTCACAGCATCCCTATGATATATTATTACTCCATTTTGCAGATGAGGAAATTGAACATGAGAAGGTAAAGTCATTTGCCCAGGACACGCAGCTATCACGGAGAAAGCCTGGATTCACACAAAGCCAGGCGGTCTGGCTTGAGAGTCGTGCTCTAAACCCTTGGCTATATATCCTTTCTCAACAAGGTTGGGGAGCAAGTTTGATCACATTTAACCTCTTCAGAACTTTGCTACTTGCCCAGACCCTCTCCTGAGGATAAAATATATTAACGAGAATAGAAAGCTAATAATTAACTCCAAGTCTGTGACTGATTAAAGCCCGAGAGCTTTCAAATTGGAAGAAGAAAAAAACTTGGAAACGGTCCAAGTTTGGGGTTTTTTTCCTTTCTTTTTAATGAGCATTAGCACTGCAGTTGGAGAAGGCAATGGCACCCCACTCCAGTGCCCTTGCCTGGAAAATCCCATGGATGCAGGAGCTTGGTAGGCTCCAGTTCATGGGGTCGCTAACAGTTGGACACGACTGAGTGATTTCATTTTGACTTTTCACTTTCATGCATTAGAGAAGGAAATGGCAACCCACTCCAGTGTTCTTGCCTGGAGAATCCCAGGGACGGGGGAGCCTGGTGCGCTGCCATCTATGTGGTCACACAGAGTCGGACACGACTGAAGCGACTTAGCAGCAGCAGCAGCAGTTATATATGACAAGAGGAGATATTACAGAAAAAAAAAAAACACCTCTAATCTTTCAGGTGTACAGGTTTGTAAGGAGCAAAGCAGCACAGAAATCAGCACTTCTTTTTTATATCATGATTCCCATACAACCTGTCCCTTAATTAGCATTATATAGGAAAGAAGGCGCAGAATGAAACTAAGCTCTGACTTCCTGAAGAGGAAAAAAAAAACCTCTAATGAGTCACACTGACACCACTTGGATTTTCCATCACAAGAAATGTGGGTGGACTATATAGTTAATTCTTAGCAGTTGCTGAGTTCCCGTGAGTCTCCATTCAGAGTTTGGAGGAACTGCAAAGGCAGCAGTGCTTGTCTGAAACAAGAGTCTAGCTCTTCGGGCCTGTCTGTATTTAGAAGGAAGCTGTATCACAATCCTTCACATTTCTTAGGCTGGAGAAATAAAAAAAGCATATAGATAAAAATAAATTTCTTAGGCTGTTCAATAAAAAGATTGAATTAAGGCACCAAAATATTAGAATACAAGTTCCAGTTAATGAGTAGGTGGACTCAAGAAAGAACTCAGAGGGTAACAGAGGACTGATGATTCTAAATGCTGAAATCCTTAAAGGTATTTGCAAATATATTTGGAAGGTAGTATAACTTCCCCATGGAAAATAGGTAGACAATATAAGAGGGCAATACAAAATTTCTATTTTACATACAGTAACCTACCTGGCAACTGCTGGATTATTCTTTTTCAAAAGGATGGTATACTCATAAGTAGTATTATAAGTATACTCATAAGTAGTATTAATGAAACCAGTTGCAAAAAACCATAGCAGTATATTCTTTTAAACAAATATTGCTTTAAAAAAAGGTAAATGGTTTATGATCAATTGTGGTTGGCAAGGCTGTTCTGAATACAGATTCAGAATATTTAAATAGAAATAAAGGTTCCAAAAAGGAAAAGGAGTACGTCAAGGCTGTATATTGTCACTCTGCTTATTTAACTTATATGCAGAGTACATCATGAGAAACGCTGGGCTGGAAGAAACACAAGCTGGAATCAAGATTGCTGGGAGAAATATCAATAACCTCAGATATGCAGATGACACCACCCTTATGGCAGAAAGTGAAGAGGAACTAAAAAGCCTCTTGATGAAAGTGAAAGAGCAGAGTGAAAAAGTTGGCTTAAAGCTCAACATTCAGAAAACTAAGATCATGGTATCTGGTCCCATCACTTCATGGCAAGTAGATGGGGAAACAGTGGAAACAGTGTCAGACTTTATTTTGGGGGGCTCCAAAATCACTGCAGATGGTGACTGCAGCCATGAAATTAAAAGACACTTACTCCCTTGGAAGGAAAGTTATGACCAACCTAGATAGTATATTCAAAAGCAGAGATATTCCTTTGCCAACAAAGGTCCATCTAGTCAAGGCTATGGTTTTTCCAGTGGTCATGTATGGATGTGAGAGTTGGACTGTGAAGAAAGCTGAACACCAAAGAATTGATGCTTTTGAACTGTGGTGTTGGAGAAGACTCTTGAGAGTCCCCTGGACTGCAAGGAGATCCAACCAGTCCATTCT
The DNA here is from genome assembly GCA_935064755.1 of Tragelaphus eurycerus. Classification (NCBI taxonomy): domain Eukaryota; kingdom Metazoa; phylum Chordata; class Mammalia; order Artiodactyla; family Bovidae; genus Tragelaphus; species Tragelaphus eurycerus. The sequence goes on along the minus strand of CAKXYN010000095.1, from coordinate 5,210,702 downwards.
AAAGGAGATCAGCCCTGGGATTTCTTTGGAAGGAATGATGCTAAAGCTGAAGCTCCAGTACTTTGGCCACCTCATGCGAAGAGTTGACTCATTGGAGAAGACTCTGATGCTGGGAGGGATTTGGGGCAGGAGGAGAAGGGGATGACAGAGGATGAGATGGCTGGATGGCGTCACTGACTTGATGGACCTGAGTCTGAGTGAACTCTGGGAGTTGGTGATGGACAGGGAGGCCTGGCGTGCTGCGATTCATGGGGTCGCAAAGAGTCAGACATGACTGAGTGACTGAACTGAACTGAACTGATAGGGAATATAGATTCCCTGGTGGCTCAGATGGTAAAGCGTCTGCCTGCAATATGGGAGACCCGAGTTTGATTCCTGGGTTGGGAAGATCTCCTGGAGAAGGAAATGGCAACCCACTCCAGTATTCCTGCCTGGAGAATCCCAGGGACGGAGGAGCCTGGTAGGCTATAGTCCATGGGGTCACAAAGAGTCAGACACGACTGAGCGACTTCACTTCACTTCATAGGGAATATATTTAGATATTGCTATCTGTGCAGCTAGCACTAAATGACTTTTTCACAGATTGATTTGTCATTCACTTCATTCCAGACTTCTCCATGTAGGTTCAGCTCCTTTACTATTCTCCAGCTTAAGAGGTTCTCCTTCACAGACTGCATCTCTGCAGAACCCTAAACTGGCAGGATTAAGTCTAAATAAGGGGTAAGACTACCCTTCTCCAGTTTTGTTCCTTATGTATGGAAAGTGAAGTGAAGTGAAGTGGCTCAGTCGTGTCTGACTCTTTGCGACCCTATGGACTATAGCCTACCAGGCTCCTCCCTCCATGGGATTTTCCAGGCAAGAGTACTGGAGTGGGTTGCCATTTCCTTCTCCAGGGGATCTTCCCGACCTGGGGATCAAACCCGGGTCTCTCTCATTCCAGGCAGACGCATTAACCTCTGAGCCACCAGGGAAGCCCCAAAGGGTGTGTTGCCTCCCCATCGGGGAATCGAACCCCAGTCTCCCGCGTGACAGGCGGGGATACTCACCACTATACTAAGGAGGACGGCGCCTATGTATGGAATAAGCCCCCGAAATGCGGTTTCTATGATTGGACACAGTACCTCTACCAGTATCTCTTTTATATATAGTAACATCATTTGGGAGTGGGGTGGGGAATGGCTTGACTAAGTTTTCTATTTCTGTAACACTGTGTCAGGAGGGAAGCTTAACAGAATGTCTTCGCTGGCAGAAAGTATTTGTTTGGATTTTAGATATAAACGTATTAAACTCAGTTAAATTTAACTCCTGTGAGAATAAACAATTCCCTGACTCGGGTACTACATGCTCATTACTGAATTGGTTGACCTAAATTAAGCACAGACTGTAATTTTGACCAGTAACCTTGGGTGCTTCCCAGAAACTGTAGGCTCCCAATGATCTACAGATTTCCCATGGGGTGCCCTTGCTCCAGCTCCCACGGACAGAGAAATCTAACCTCTGCGGCAATTCCACACGACCACGCCCAGGTCTACAGCACCTGCAAAGAGCCACACATCTGCAGGGCAGTTGGGAGTCCTTCCCTCCAGAACCCCTTTTCTTTGTTAGGGGATTAAAGCCACAAGCCCGAGGCTCTTCTCCTACCCACCCTCTTTGTCTCTGCTTTTCTTTTACCTCCTTTCCCACACTCTGGTCCCTGAAGCTACAATGTAGCGGTAAACTTCGTGAGGAAAGTGTTTGCAGAAGCCAGAACATTGGAGAATAAGCTACCAATCAGCTCCCCAGCCCCTTCCACCGCCCTGCAGCTGCCCCACCGCTGGGGCCCTAGGGCTCCCTGCAGCCACATCAGATGAAGGGCTCCTCTGAAATTCAAGACAGAATCTAAACGAAGATTCTGCCTCCAATCTTGCTTTAAGGCAGCGGTAGAAGTGACCCACTCGTAGGTTCCAATACTAACATACGGAAAAACGTTTCTATGAGGCCGGAGGAAAATAAACACAATTCCCTCGGAGGCCCTCCCGGAAACTTCCTAGCAACACATGCACATCCGCAGCTGGCGCAGCGCTCGCAGGCCACTTTAAAAACCTGTGTCACCCATCAGGCCTGCACTGCCAGCTGCTCCTGCAGTGCCCTGCACGCCCATCCTGTGCACCAGAGACGCAGTTGGCAAGGTCGGGTGGGCTCCGGGAGGCAGAAAGAAAGTGCCCGGGGTCCACACAGCTCAGGGAACGGGGGAGAGAAAAGGAAGTAACTGAGGAAGCGTTGACCTTGAGAATCTCCCTGAGTTTTAGATAGCGAGGCTAGCCTGACTTAGACGCTCCAAACTCACTACATCATAGGGAGGATGGAGGGCAAACGGGATGGAAAGGTAGAAAAAACAAGGGAGCCAGCGAGCGAGCCCCTATTCAGCTAGGGATGGCAGAGATATGGGCAGTGCCCAGAGCAGAAGCTGAAGTGCCCCCGAGGCCCACCCTCTTAGCTGCCCACAGGGGCCGGGACTCACCTGGATCACCTTCGCTTGCCGGGTGCAGAACGCAGTGCGCAGCCGAAGTGTAGGTGCGGCGTCCTTGGGCTCTATCAGAGTGGGGCGTGGCCCGGAGCAGTCCCCGCCCCAACCCCGGGCAGCACGAGGCCACACCCCCAAGGCAGGGCTCCGGGTGCCCTAGAGGGACTTCAGAGTACCAGCCCCGGGCCCCTGGTTTTGAGGCAGAGTCTGAATTTTCTTCCTCCTTACGGTTGTCTTCTTCTGTCCATGGAATTTTCCAGGCAAGAATACTGGAATGGATTGCCATTTCATTCTCCAGGGAGATTTAACCCTCCCACCCCCAAATACATTTATCTGTTTCTGCAAATGCTGTCGTGGCCGCCTCCCTAAACTCTCCCAGCCAGTTCATATTTCTCGGGTTGCATTTGCTGCATGAAGTGAAGTGAAGTCGCTCAGTCGTGTCCGACTCTCTGCGACCCCATGGACTGTAGCCTACCGGGCTCCTCTGTCCATGGGATTTTCCAGGCAAGAATACTGGAGTGGGTTGCCATTTCCTTCTCCAGTGGAACTTCCCGACCCAGGCTGCATGGTAGGACCTTAATAATTTATCCCTAGCAGAGCCACCGTAGTTGGCTTTTAGGCGCTCTGCAGTGAGGGCGGAAGCACAGGTTTGCAAGGCGCGTGCGCGAAGTGGGAGGGCGCCCAAGCAGAGGTTACCTGGGAGGGATGCGTATGCTCTGGCTGCGTTTAGTTTGGGGTAGGCGCTCACGGTGCCATATTGCTGCAATCATCAGATGAAAGGGTTTAGGGATGTTAGAGCCTGTGTGTTTCCCTAATATTGTTAGTTTTTCCAAAATCCGGCACCTAGCACTTTGAGCTTGGAGAAGGAAATGGCAAGAATCCTAGGGACGGGGGAGCCTAGTGGGCTGCTGTCTATGGGGTCGCACAGAGTCGGACACGACTGAAGCGACTTAGCAGCAGCAGCACTTTCAGCCTGATGGCCGCACCCATTCGCCCTCATCTTCACACACGCTGCCCGCTCCCCAGCTCCAGCTCTCCAGAAAGGAGACTGCACTGCCTCAGGGACCCATAGATTCTTGATAGCGAATTTCTGCCCCAGTTAGGCCCTCCAGTCTGGGCATGGTGCGGTGAGATTTTAAGTGAGGGCTGCAGGCTGGGTCAAGCTGGAAAGAATCAGAGATCAGATCAGTCGCTCAGTCGTATCTGACTCTCTGTGACCCCATGAATCGCAGCACGTCAGGCCTCCCTGTCCATCACCAACTCCCAGAGTTCACTGAGACTCACATCCATTGAGTCAGTGATGCCATCCAGCCATCTCATCCTCTGTCGTCCCCTTCTCTTGCACTCAATCCCTCCCAGCATCAGAGTCTTCTCCAATGAGTCAACTCTTCCCATGAGGTAGTTTCGGCTTTAGCATCATTCCTTCCAAAGAAATCTCAGGGCTGATCTCCTTCAGAATGGACTGGTTGGATCTCCATGCAGTCCAAGGGAAGGGTCAAGAGTCTTATCCAACACCACAGTTCAAAAGTATCAATTCTTTGGTGCTCAGCCTTCTTCACAGTCCAGCTCTCACATCCATACATGACCACAGAAAAAACCATAGCCTTGACTAGATGGACCTTTGTTGGCAAAGTAATGTCTCTGCTTTTGAATATGCTATCTAAGTTGGTCATAACTTTCCTTCCAAGGAGTAAGCGTCTTTTACTTTCATGGCTGGGCACCATCTGTAGTGATTTTGGAGCCCAGAAAAATAAAATCTTACACTGTTTCCACTGTTTCCCCATCTATTTCCCATGAAGTGATGGGACCGGATGCCATGATCTTCGTTTTCTGAATGTTGAGCTTTGAGCCAACTTTTTCACTCTCCTCTTTCACTTTCATCAAGAGGCTTTTGAGTTCCTCTTCACTTTCTGCCATAAGCGTGGTGTCATCTGCATATCTGAGCTTATTGATATTTCTCCCGGCAATCTTGATTCCAGCTTGTGTTTCTTCCAGTCCAGCGTTTCTCATGATGTACTTTGCATATAAGTTAAATAAGCAGGGTGACAATATACAGCCTTGACATACTCCTTTTCCTATTTGGAACCAGTCTGTTGTTCCATGTCCAGTTCTAACTGTTGCTTCCTGACCTGCATACAAATTTCTCAAGAGGCAGATCAGGTGGTCTGGTATTCCCTCTCTTTCAGAATTTTCCACAGTTTATTGTGATCCACACAGTCAAAGGCTTTGGCATAGTCAATAAAGCAGAAACAGATGTTTTTCTGGAACTCCCTTGCTTTTTCCATGATCCAGCAGATGTTGGCAATTTGATCTCTGGTTCCTCTGCCTTTTCTAAAACCAGCTTGAACATCAGGAAGTTCACGGTTCACATATTGCTGAAGCCTGGCTTGGAGAATTTTGAGCATTACTTTACTAGCGTGTGAGATGAGTGCAATTGTGCAGTAGTCTGAGCATTCTTTGGCATTGCCTTTCTTTGGGATTGGGATGAAAACTGACCTTTTCCAGTCCTGTGGCCACTGCTGAGTTTTCCCAATCTGCTGGCATATTGAGTGCAGCACTTTCACAGCATCATCTTTTAGGACTTGGAATAGCTCCACTGGAATTCCATCACCTCCACTAGCTTTGTTTGTAGTGATGCTTTCTAAGGCCCACTTGACTTCACATTCCAGGATGTCTGGCTCTAGGTCAGTGATCACACCATCATGATTATCTGAGTCATGAAGGTCTTTTTTTGTACAGTTCTTCTGTGTATTCTTGCCACCTCTTTTTAATATCTTCTGCTTCTGTTAGGTCCATACCATTTCTGTCCTTTATCGAGCCCATCTTTGCATGAAATGTTCCTTTGGTATCTCTGATTTTCTTGAAGAGATCCCTAGTCTTTCCCATTCTGTTGTTTTCCTCTATTTCTTTGCATTGATCGCTGAAGAAGGCTTTCTTATCTCTTCTTGCTATTCTTTGGAACTCTGCATTCAGATGTTTATGTCTTTCCTTTTCTCCTTTGCCTTTCGCTTCTCTTCTTTTCACAGCTATTTGTAAGGCCTCCCCAGACAGGCATTTTGCTTTTTTGCATTTCTTTTCCATGGGGATGGTCTTGATCCCTGTCTCCTGTACAATGTCACGAACCTCGTTCCATAGTTCATCAGGCACTCTATCTATCAGATCTAGGCCCTTAAATCAATCTCTCACTTCCACTGTATAATCATAAGGGATTTGATTTAGGTCATACCTGAATGGTCTCGTGGTTTTCCCTACTTTCTTCAATTTCAGTCTGAATTTGGCAATAAGGAGTTCATGGTCTGAGCCACAGTCAGCTCCTGGTCTTGTTTTTGCTGACTGTATAGAGCTTCTCCATCTTTGGCTGCAAAGAATATAATCGATCTGATTTCGGTGTTGACCATCTGGTGATGTCCATGTATAGAGTCTGCTCTTGTGTTGTTGGAAGAGGGTATTTGCTATGACCAGTGCATTTTCTTGGCAAAACTCTGTTAGTCTTTGCCCTGCTTCATTCCGTATTCCAAGGCCAAATTTGCCTGTTACTCCAGGTGTTTCTTGACTTCCTACTTTTGCATTCCAGTCCCCTATAATGAAAAGGACATCTTTTTCGGGTGTTAGTTCTAAAAGGTCTTGTAAGTCTTCATAGAACCATTCAACTTCAGCTTCTTCAGCGTTACTGGTTGGGGCATAGACTTGGATTACTGTGACATTGAATGGTTTGCCTTGGAAATGAACAGAGATCATTCTGTCATTTTTGAGATTGCATCCAAGTACTGCATTTTGGACTCTTTTGTTGACCATGATGGCCACTCCATTTCTTCTGAGGGATTCCTGGCCGCAGTAGTAGAGATAATGGTCCTCTGAGTTAAATTCACCCATTCCAGTCCATTTGAGTTCACTGATTCCTAGAATGTCGACATTCACTCTTGCCATCTCTTGTTTGACCACTTCCAATTTGCCTTGATTCATGGACCTGACATTCCAGGTTCCTATGCAATATTGCTCTTTACAGCATCGGACCTTGCTTCTATCACCAGTCACATCCACAGCTGTGTATTCTTTTTGCTTTGGCTCCATACCTTCATTCTTTCTGGAGTTATTTCTCCACTGATCTCCAGTAGCATATTGGGCACCTACTGACCTGGGGAGTTTCTCTTTCAGTATCCTATCATTTTGCCTTTTCATACTGTTCATGGGGTTCTCAAGGCAAGAATACTGAAGTGGTTTGCCATTCCCTTCTCCAGTGGACCACATCCTGTTGCCCCACAGGCATGGCTTAGTTTCATTGAGTTAGACAAGGCTGTAGTCCTAGTGTGATTAGATTTACTAGTTTTCTGTGAGTATGGTTTCAGTGTGTTTGCCCTCTGATGCCCTCTTGCAACACCTACCGTCTTACTTGGATTTCTCTTACCTTGGGCGTGGGGTATCTCTTCACGGCTGCTCCAGCAAAGCACAGCCATTGCTCCTTACCTTGGACGAGGGGGTCTCTCCTCACTGCTGCCCTTCCTGACCTTCAACGTGGGATAGCTCCTCTAGGCCCTCCTGCGCCCGCGCAGCCACGGCTCCTTGGACGTGGGGTTGCTCCTCCCGGCTGCCACCCTTGGCCTCGGGCATGGGGGCTGGAAAGAATGGAGCTTACTTATAAGTGCTGTAAGCTCAGCCCTGGAACAGTCGACTGCAGAAAGCACCAAAGTTTCCAGTTTTCACGTGTCTTAAGTGGGCCCGTTACCCCTTTACTCTCGACACTGTACATCCTACTAGGGATCGCCGCATGTGGGCCAACCCTAGTGTCTCTTATGTAGGGGTATTTCCTCTCTCTATGAGAGCCTGTGCTTCCAGGTCGAGGTGTAGAAAGGTTGGAATCTTGATCTTGGAAAGACTCTGCTGCTGCTGCTAGGTCACTTCAGTCGTGTCCGACTCTGTGCGACCCCATAGAATGCAGCCTACCAGGCTCCCCCATCCCTGGGATTCTCCAGGTAAGAACACTGGAGTGGGTTGCCATTTCCTTCTCCAATGCATGAAAGTGAAAAGTGAAAGTGAAGTCACTCAGTCCTATCTGACTCTTAGCGTCCCCATGGACTGCAGCCTACCGGGCTCCTCCATCCATAGGATTTTCCAGGCAAGAGTACTGGAGTGTGGTGCCATTGCCTTCTCTGTGGAAAGGCTCTAGGGTGGGTGTTTTAGTAATTTGTTGTATTTACTTACCCTGAAGTATTTTAAGGGCTAATAAAACGGTTACTATTGTTTCAACAACTTCTGACCAGTCTCAGGCTTTCAACTTCTTCAGTAAAATGAACGTGAAGGTGTTATTCGCTCAGTCCTGCCCAGAGTCTTTGTGATCCCATGGACTGTAGCCCACCAGGCTCCTGTGTGTTCATGAATTACCCAAGCAAGAATATTGGAGTGGGTACCCATTCCATTATCCAGGGGATGTTTCCAACCTAGGGATGGAACCCTGATCTCCTGCATTGCAGGCAGATTCTTTATGTTTGACCCACCCGGGAACCCCTTGTATTTTAGGGTTTCTGGCAAAGAACAGTTTTCATTGAACACTGCAAATAAAAAGCTAGGAAAGCATTTGTACATTATTGAGGGGCATTTCCCCACTCCTTTGCTTCCATATTTTGAGGGTGTTCTTTGTTGTAGTCTTTTTACCTCCCGCCACCACTCCCCCTGCCCCCCACCACTCCTCCCTGCTCCAACCTCATTTCATATGTTGAAACATAATCTCCTCTCCGAAGGTATTCATGGCTTGGGCCTTTGGGAGCTATTAGTTCATGAGGGTTCAGTTCAATCACTCAGTCGTGTCGGACTCCTTGCGACCCTATGAACCGGAGCACGCCAGGCCTCCCTGTCCATCACCAACTCCCGGAGTTTACCCAAACTCATGTCCATTAGTCTGTGATGCCATCCAACCATTCATGAGGGTGGGGCCCGCACAAATGGGACAAGTGTCCCTGTAAAAGAGACCCCAGAGCGCTCCCTTGGCCCTTCTGTTGTGTGAGGACACAGCCAAGACAGCCATCTATGAACCAGGAAGAAGGTTCTCATCAGACACTAAATCTTCTAGCACCTTGATCTTCACCTTCCCAGGCTCCAGAATTTAGAGAAATGTTCACTGTTTAAGTCACCCATACTATGGTATTTTTGGAGAAGACGATGGCACCCCACTCCAGTACTCTTGCCTAGAAAATCCCATGGACAGAGGAGCCTGGTAGGCTGCAGTCCATGGGGTCGCAAAGAGTCGGACACGACTGAGCGACTTCACTTTCACTTTTCACTTTCATGCATTGGAGAAGGAAATGGCAACCCACTCCAGTGTTCTTGCCTGGAGAATCCCAGGGATGGGGAGCCTGGTGGGCTGCTGTCTATGGGATCGCACAGAGTCGGACACGACTGAAGCGACTTAGCAGCAGCAGCAGCACTATGGTATTTTTGTTATAGCAGCAGGCCAGCAGTAAGACACTTAGTGACTGTTCTATATGAGAAAAGGCAGCTTGAGGTGGTAGAAGGAATGACTGATGAATCAAGAGTAATTCTGGCCATTCCTTTCCCAGTTATCCCTGTTTGACACAAATATGTATGTAATCACACAGATTGTTGTTGTTCAACTGCTAAGTTGTGTCTGACTCTTAGAGACCCCATGGACTGCAGGACCCCCAGGCTCCTTTGTCCTCCAGTATCTCCCAGAGTTCGCTCAAGTTTATGTCCATTGAATCAGTGATGGTATCTATCTATCTATCTCATCCTCTGTTTCCTTCTTATCCTTTTGCCTTCAATCTTTCCCATCACTGCAGTCTTTTTTCCAATGAATTGGCTCTTTGTGTCAGGTAGCCCAAGTACTGGAACTTTAGCAGCAGTCCTTCCAATGAATATTCAGGGTTGATTTCATTTAGGATTAACTGGTTTGATCTCCTTGCACTCCAAGGGACTCGCCAGCACCACAATTCGAAGGCATCAATTCTTCCATTCTCTTCATGGTCCAACTCTCACATCCATACATGACTACTGGAAATACCATAGCTTTGACTCAGTTCAGTTCAGTTCAGTTCAGTTGCTCAGTCGTGTCTGACTCTTTGCGGCCCCATGAATCGCAGCACGCCAGGCCTCCCTGTCCATCACCAACTCCCAGAGTTCACTCAGACTCACATCCATCGAGTCAGTGATGCCATCCAGCCATCTCATCCTCTGTCATCCCCTTCTCCTCCTGCCCCCTATCCCTCTCAGCATCAGTCTTTTCCAATGAGTCAACTCTTCGCATGAGGTGGCCAAAGTACTGGAGTTTCAGCTTTAGCATCATTCCTTCCAAAGAAATCCCAGGGCTGATCTCCTTCAGAATGGACTGGTTGGATCTCCTTGCAGTCCAAGGGACTCTCAAGAGTCTTCTCCAACACCACAGTTCAAAAGCATCAATTCTTCGGTGCTCAGCCTTCTTCACAGTCCAGCTCTCACATCCATACATGACCCCAGGAAAAACTATAGCCTTGACTAGACGGACCTTTTTTGGCATAGTAATGTCTCTGCTTTTGAATATGCTATCTAGGTTGGTCATAACTTTCCTTCCAAGGAGTAAGCATCTTTTAATTTCATGGCTGCAGTCACCATCTGCAGTGATTTTGGAGCCCAGAAAAAGAAAGTCTGACACTGTTTCCACTGTTTCCCCATCTATTTCCCATGAAGTGATGGGACCGGATGCCATGATCTTCGTTTTCTGAATGTTGAGCTTTAAGCCAACCTTTTCACTCTTCACTTTCACTTTCATCAAGAGGCTTTTTAGTTCCTCTTCACTTTCTGCCATAAGGGTGGTGTCATCTGCATATCTGAGGTTATTGATATTTCTCCCAGCAATCTTGATTCCAGCTTGTGCTTCTTCCAGTCCAGCGTTTCTCATGATGTACTCTGCATATAAGTTAAATAAGCTTTGACTAGATGGACTTTGGTTGGCAAAGTAATATTTCTAAATTTTAATATGCTGTCTTGGTTTGTCATAGCTTTTTTTCCCCAAGGAGCAAGTATCTTTTAATTTCATGGCTGCAGTCACCATCTGCAGTGATTTTGGAGCCCCCCAAAATAAAGTCTGTCACTGTTTCCATTGTTTCTTCATCTGTTTGCCATGAAATGATGGGACTGGATGCCATGATTTTGGTTTTTTTGAATGTTGGGTTTTAAGCCAGCTTTTTCATTCTTCTCTTTCACTTTGATTGAGAGGCTCTTTAGTTCCTTTTGCTTTCTGTCATAAGGGTGGTGTCATTTGCATATCTGAGATTATTGATATTTCTCCCTGCAATCTTGATTCCAGCTTGTGCTTCATCCAGTATGGCATTTTGCATGATGTATTCTGCATATAAGTTAAATAAGCAAGATGACAATAGACAGCCTTGAAATACTCCTTTCCCAATTTGGAACCAGTCCATTGTTTCATGTCCAGTTGCTGTTTGAGCAACAGTTCTAACTGTTACTTCTTGATCTGCATACAGATTTCTCAGGAGGAAGGTAAGGTGGTCTGCTATTTCCGTATCTTTAAGAATTTCCCACAGTTTGTTGTGATTCACACAGTCAAAGGCTTTAGCATAGTCCATGAAGCAGAAGTAAATGTTTTTCTGGAACTCTCTTGATTTTTTATATGATCCAGAGGATGTTGGCAATTTGATCTCTGGTTCCTCTGCCTTTTCTAGATCCAGCTTGATCATCTGGAAGTTCTCAGTTCACGTACCATTGAAGCCTGGCTTGGAGAATTTTGAGCATTACTTTGCTAGTGTGTGAGATGAATACAAGTGTATGGTAGTTTGAACATTCTTTGGCATTGCCTTTCTTTGGGGTTGGAATGAAAATTGACCTTTTCCAGTCGTGTGGCCACTGCTGAGTTTCCCCAATTTGCTGGCATATTGAGTGCAGCACTTTAACAGCATTATCTTTGAGGAGTTGAAATAGCTCAGCTGGAATTCCATCACCTCCACTAGCTTTGTTCATAGTGATGCTTCCTAAGTCCCATTTGACTTCGAATTCCAGGATGTCTGGCTCTAGGTGAGCAATCATACCATCATGGTTATCTGGGTCATTATGATCTTTATTGTATAGTTCTTCTGTGTATTCTTGCCACCTCTGATTAATATCTTCTGCTTCTGTTAGGTCCATAGTGTTTCTGTCTTTTATTTTGTCCATTTTTGCATGAACTATTCCCTTGGTATCTCTAATTTTCTTGGAGAGATCTGTAGTCTTATTTAAATAGTATTTGTTTTTATAAAAGTAGTATTTGTTTATTGCAGACATTTTGGAAAATGTGGCAGGAAACCATAAGAAGCAAAAATAGAATCATACTGTATATGCTTTTTGTTGTCTCTGCTTTTTCTGCTTCATAAATTATAAACCATTTCCTCTTTTTTTCTTGAATAGTTCATTCTTCAGCATTCATTTGGTACTGACTGCACATCATTTTACAGCGTCTACATACCAATCCCCTTTTTTGGAACTAGCTTGTTTTCAATTCTTTACTATTACAGCCAGTGTACAACCTTGTAGATAAATCTGTGTGCATGCTGTTGATTATTCCTTTTGGCTAAATTCCTTTAAAGAGGAAGGGTCAGAGATACATACGTTTAAGGTCTTTTGCTATCTATTGACAAGATGTACTCCAGGGAAAGGTTTATAATCTCCAACACAGGGTATTAGATATCATTTTCCTCCATCTCCAAGTGATGATAAGCTCTTTCTCACAAAGTTATTGTGAAGTTCAGTGAAGTGAGGGCAGAAGTCCTATACTCCTTGTGATACAGGATAATGTAATTTTCAAGTTCCTTTACGGCAACATGAATTATGGAACACTTTGGTTCAGAGGTTACTTGATCCCTATTGCATTCACTATTGGTTCTTTTCTCCATTTACAGTGTCTTCTTCCGAGCTTCTCCATAAGGTTGCCTTTGACCTCTTAAACTCTGTCCTTGGATTCTCAAGCACTGCTCCTTCCAGATACTTTTCTTCCTGCTTTCCTTTACTGGTTCCTCTTCATCAACTTGTATCTTAAAATTTATCCAGGATTCTCTAAAGTACTGTCCTTTATTTCATTCTCATTCTTCTCTTTGACGAATCTCGTCTTTGACTCTGCCTTATTGATTACATCCACTCCTGTGGTTATTTGGGTTGTTTAGAGTCCAAACCCTCTTCTCCTTGGGGAAAATCTCTCATTTTCTGTATGTTCTTTGGAGGTAGTGCTTATCAAAATATCGGAGTTGAAGGGCAATTCTTCCTCTGCCTCATTTCAGAGGAGCTAAGCTCAACATTCAGAAAATGAAGATCATGGTATCTGGTCCCATCACTTCATGGGAAATAGATGGGGAAACAGTGGAAACAGTGTCAGACTTTATTTTGGGGGGCTCCAAAATCACTGCAGATGATGACTGCAGCCATGAAATTAGAAGACGCTTACTGCTTGGAAGAAAAGTTATGACCAACCTAAATAGCATATTGAAAAGCAGAGACATTACTTTGCTAACAAAGGTCCGTCTACTCAAGGCTATGGTTTTTCCAGTGGTCATGTATGGATATGAGAGTTGGACTGTGAAGAAAGCTGAGCGCCGAAGAATTGATGCGTTCAAACTGTGGTGTTGGAGAAGACTCTTGTGACTCTCTTGGACTGCAAGGAGATCCAACCAGTCCATTCTAAAGGAGATCAGCCCTGGGATTTCTTTGGAAGGAATGATGCTAAAGCCAAAACCCAAGTACTTTGGCCACCTGATGCGAAGAGTTGACTCATTGGAAAAGACTCTGATGCTGGGAGGGATTGTGGGCAAGAGGAGAAGGGGACGACAGAGGATGAGATGGCTGGATGGCATCACTGACTCGATGGACGTGAGTCTGAGTGAACTCTGGGAGTTGGTGATGGACAGGGAGGCCTGGCGTGCTGCGATTCATGGGCTCACAAAGAGTTGGACACAGCTGAGCGACTGAACTGAACTGAACTGAACTGAAGGGGTTGGGCACATGTCTTCATCTCTGCCAATCAAATATTACTCTAAGACTCCAACACTCAAGAAAATGAGCAGCAATAAGGGGACACTTGGAATTCTCATCCATTATGTGTCTGTAGCAGTGGATGCACCAGAACTCTTGGAGAGGTTTTTCTGACCACTCCATTGAAAACTGCAACTTCTCTCTCCTCAAGGCACTCTTTATCCCTCTTCCTTGTGTATTTTCTACCATCTGACATATTTTTGGATTTAATCAATTGATTTATTTATGACCCAAGTCTCTCATTTGAATGAAAATTGCATGAAGGTGAGGATGCTTCTGGAATTTTCACAGCTGTGTCCCCAGAACTCTGAGGTGCCTGATACGGGATACACACTCAATAACCATCTGTTTCATAAATACATAGATGGCTAGTTCTTGTTGCCTCATTGTCTGGAACTCTCTGGGTTCGTGACCTTTTCATGGAGCCTGTGCCTCCAGCCTACCACTGATTCTGTGAGTCCCCACAGCCGTTCAGGAAATAGCCTGTTCAGTGAGTTAACAAGAGTCAGTTTCTGTTTCAGGCAGAACAGTTTACTGTATCACAGGCTTCTAACCTACAGGGTAACCAAAACCACACTCACTACCTTCCTAGCAAACTTGTATGTATATTAACGAAGGACATCATCTAAACAATTATCTTGGCTGGATAATTGTCTTCCACTCCTTGTCCTCGGAAATCAGATACTCCTGCAATGGAATTCCAGAATAGTGTTTTATTTAGCAGTGTGATTCTGGGTGTGTGTGGGGGGGATTGTATAAGTTCTCTGAAGCTTTTTTTTAAAAATGTAAAGTTAGTATACTAATAGCTATTTTGCATGGCTCCTATAAAGATAGCATGAAGCCTGAGCCTACTAAGGGCACTTAATCAATGCTGTTACTAACTGATTTTTGTTGATGACACCTCAAAGCAGTCACCTTTCTAGTCCCTCTGCCTAGTTTAGGCTTCAAGTCTCCTCTAACCTAGACAATGACTGTAACTTTTTAACTGGCTTCTCTTTAAACATTCATCACCCAGAAACCATCATAGTTACCTTTTCAAAGCAGACCTCTCCTTTGGTGACTGATGTGTAGCTTTAGAATGAAGTCCAGACTCTCCTACACAATATTCCAAGATTCTGTAACAGTCTAGCCTTAAACTGCTTTTCCAGAATCTTCTCATTTAACATTAGTTTCTTAAGCATTTGTTGAGTGTCTACTAGATGCCAGGAAGTAATAGAACTCTACTTTAATAGCCAGTAAAAACAAGATAAGTCACAGATTGTGACTGAGATTTTAACCTGAAGCTTTAGGAGGCAGGAACGACTTCTGTTGTCACTTTTGTGCTTCTGTCATCCACCATGAAAAGAACATTTTTCAGGAAGCATTCCTTCTTCACTCAGAGTCCCAGAATGGGGTACATGGCTTGCAGACCCAAACCTGATTTGCAATATGGAGCCAAACTTGGCTGAAAACAAACAAGGTCAGGCAAGCCTAGCACAAGCACAACCAGCTTGCCAACTTCTGCATGAGACATAAATATTTACTGTAACTCGCTGCAAGTCTGAGTTTGTAAGTTACTTTAGCAAAACTGGAATAATACAGAGATAGAACCAAGAGAGCTTGCTTGTAGGCTGGATGTGTGGATAAGGAAAAGGAAGAAATCAAGGCTTTTGTCTTGCAGCAGAATGGAGAAAGAAATCAATTATCAAGGAATTATCAAGTTGGTGGGGGAAGGAATTTGGGTAAGGGAGTCAAGCTCAGCTTTTGACCTCTCCAATAGTCTGGGTAAGCTAATTGCTGTTGAACAAGTAACCTCAAAATAGCAATGGCAGAACACAATAAATTTTTTTTTTCTTTTCTTGTTGATGAAACAGTTCAATGTGGGTATTCAGTGGGTGATGTTTTGTGTACTGACTCATGAATGTAAGCTCTATCTTGTGACTCTGTCCTGCTCTAGAGCTACATCTGGCTGCATGGGAAGCTAGGAAATGCTTGGCTGGGAGCTCAAGGGGACTTCCCTGGTGGTCCAGCAGCTAAGACGCCATGCTCTCAATGCAGGGGGCCCAGGTTTGATTCCTCATCAGGGAAGTAGATCCACATGCCACAACTAAAAATCCCACCTGCCACAACAAAGATGGGTGATCCTACATGCTGCAACTAAGGCCTGGTGCAGCCAATAAATAAACACGTAGTAAAAAGGACTTGGTGACCAACCAGCTGATCTCTTCCACTACATCTTTTTTTGAGATACCTCTTAGATATCCAGGAGAAGATAGTTACCATAAGAGTCTGGCTCCCAGTCTGAGCTTGAGGCACACTTTTAGAAATGAAAGACACATTGATGGTATTTAAAGTCACACATGGATGGACTTTAGAATGGTATCAGGATAGAGATCCCTACTCTTGGGCTCCTCAGCATCTGGAGGTTGGTCAAGCAGGAAGAACTGGCATAGGAAAACACGAAGGTAAGAGTTCATTACCAGTGAGGTCAGAGGGAAACCAGGAGAGAATGACGTTACCAAGACGAGAGAGGAGGAAGGAGTGGTCAGCTGGCAAATATTGCCGAAAAGTCCAGTAAGGTTTGGAAAGAGAAGTGACATGAATAAGGACAGCTTCAGAGGAGAGATGGGGAAGGAAGGAAGTTTGACTGAAGGCAGATTGAAAAGAGAATTGCAGATGAGGAAGCAGAGAGAACAGTGTATAGACAACTCTTTGATAATGTTTGGCTATGAGGGGAAGTAGGAAAATAAAGGGGCAACAGGCTCTTTCTTATAAAAATAAAAATATGTATGTAAATGTATATAATTTATTGTAAAAATGAGGAGAAAATCTGATGCTGTAAGAAATGGTATGACTAAAGAAGACAATCTTTGGCCAGCCAGGGGTAGATGGAAGAAGTGCAGAGACTGTTTAATATACATATATATAAACAGGAAGGGAGAAAAAATGAAAATGATATCTTTTACTAGGGAAATAGTACTTGGAAAGCACACCTATCTCCACGCTCCTTTCCTTCCAGGTGGAGAGAGCTCAACTACTGCGGCTCATGGTTCCCCTCTTTGCCCCTGCCCGTGCTTGCCCCAGGGAGGTAGAATGACTTAACCTGATGGGCGACTCTGGGAAGAATAAACTGAACACAGCTGGCTCAACTTCTCTCTTGTTTCTCTTGGGAAAGAGGAAAAATATGCATTTATCAGTCAGGCAAATAAATGTGAGTGACCTCCCATATTTTTATGTGTTTATATATATACATATATATTTATATGATCTGTTTGGATTGCTGCAACAACATATCACAGACTGTTGCCTTACATAAACAACAGATATTTACTTCTCACCATTCTGGAGGCTGGATGTCCAAAATCAGGGTGCCAGCATGGTTGGGGAGGGCTCTCTTCTGGGTCTCAGATTTCTCACTTTATTCTATCTGCCCTCATGACCTAAGCACTGCCCAAAGGCCCCATCACCTAAAATCATCAACTTGGAGTTAGAATTTCAACCCATGAATTTGAGGTTCAGTTCAGTTCAGTTCGGTCACTCAGTCGTGTCTGACTCTTTGCAACCCCATGAACCGGAGCACGCCAGGCCTCCCTGTCCATCACCAACTCCCGGAGGTCACCCAAACCCATGTCCATCCAGTAGGTGATGCCATCCAAACATCTCATCCTCTGTCGTCCCCTTCTCCTCCTGCCCTCAATCTTTCCCAGCATCATGGTCTTTTCAAATGAGTCAGCTCTTCACATCAAGTGGCCAAAGTATTGGAGTTTCAGCTTCAGCATCAGTCCTTCCAATGAACACCCAGGACTGATCTCCTTTAGAATGGACTGGTTAGATCTCCTTGCAGTCCAAGGGACTCTATATGGAATTTAGAAAGATGGTAAAAATAACCCTATTTACGAGACAGCAAAAGAGACACTGATGTATAGAACAGACTTTTGGACTCTGGGACCGGGAGAGGGTGGGATGATTGGGGAGAATAGCATTGAAATATGTATAATATTATATCTGAAATGTATTAATTGTTCAAACTAATCACTGTTATGTTACAATTTGTTCATATTAGATGTTTGTAATGTTTCTGATAATCAATAAAAGAGATTCTTGATAAAAAAAATAAAATGAATACATAAGTAAAAAAAAAAAAAAAGACAAAAAAAAAAAAGAGTCTTCTCCAACACTACAGTTCAAAAGCACCAATTCTTCAGCGCTCAGCTTTCTTTATAGTCCAACTCTCACATCCATACATGACCACTAGAAAAACCATAGCCTTGACTAGACGGACCTTTGTTGGCAAAGCAATGTCTCTGCTTTTTAACATGCTGCCTAGGCTGGTCATAACTTTCCTTCCAAGGAGCAGGTGCCTTTTAATTTCATGGCTGCAGTCACCATTGCAGTGATTTTGGAGCCCAGAAAAATAAAGTCAGCCACTGTTTCCACTGTTTCCCCATCTATTTGCCATGAAGTGATGGGACTGAATTCCATGATCTTAGTTTTCTGAATGTTGAGCTTTAAGCCAACTTTTTCACTCTCCTCTTTCACTTTCATCAAGAGGCTCTTTAGTTCCTCTTCACTTTCTGCCTTAGGGTGGTGTCATCTGCATATCTGAGGTTATTGATATTTCTTCCAGCAATCTTAATTCCAGCTTGTGCTTCCTCCAGCCCAGCGTTTCTCATGATGTACTTTGCATATAAGTTAAATAAGCAGGGTGAATTTGAGGAGGGGACCCAAATATTCGGATCACAGTATATGTGTGTATGTATTTAAATATATATACAAATATTTATAACTTTGTCTGCTGAAAGGGTAATGACATCCAAGTAGCAAGCAACACACCTAGGACCAGATCTTGATTATTTTGATTTCTAAATACCATTCCTGGGCTTTTCTGGTGGTACAGTGAATAAGAATTCACTTGCTAATGCAGGGGACATGGGTTCAATCCCTGATATAGGAAGATTCTGTGCACCATGGAGCAGCTAAGCCTATGCGCTGCAGCTGCTGCGCCCCTGCTCTAGAGCTGGAGAGCCAGGCCTTCTGAGCCCACACGCTGCATTTAAAGAAGCCCCCAAGCCCTGGAGCCTGCGTTCCACAGCCGCTGAGCCCCTGCACCTAGAGTCTGTGCTCTGCAACTAGAGAAAGCCTCTGCCCAGCAACCAAGACCTAGTGCAGCCAAAAAGAAATTAAATACATAAATGCCATTCCCCACTAGGAGAAACCAGGGATTCTTGGGAAAATGGCTGAAAACCAGGGCAGCCTAGAAAATTTTTGTTGTGCTAAAAAGTAAAGATATGATAAGAAATTTTGATTTTTAACATAAATAAGGATAGTAATAAGCTACAGTTCATTAAATAAGACTGTGAGCCATACTGATAATATATAGACAATATGTAATATATACTTATATACTAACACCCAAAAAAGATGTCCTTTTCATTATAGGGGACTGGAATGCAAAAGTAGGAAGTCAAGAAACACCTGGAGTAACAGGCAAATTTGGCCTTGGAATACGGAATGAAGCAGGGCAAAGACTAATAGAGTTTTGGCAAGAAAATGCTCTAGTCATAACAAACAGCCTCTTCCAACAACACAAGAGCAGACTCTACACATGGACATCACCAGATGGTCAACACCGAAATCAGATCGATTATATTCTTTGCAGCCAAAGATGAAAAAGCTCTATACAGTCAACAAAAACAAGACCAGAAGCTGACTATGGCTCAGACCATGAACACCTTATTGTCAAACTCAGACTTAAATTGAAGAAAGTAGGAAAACCACTAGACCATTCAGGTATGACCTAAATCAAATCCCTTATGATTATACAGTGGAAGTGAGAAATAGATTTAAGGGCCTAGATCTGATAGATAGAGTGCCTGATGAACTATGGAATGAGGTTCGTGACATTGTACAGGAGACAGGGATCAAGACCATCCCCATGGAAAAGAAATGCAAAAAAGCAAAATGGCGGTCTGGGGAGGCCTTACAAATAGCTGTGAAAAGAAGAGAAGCGAAAAGCAATGGAGAAAAGGAAAGATATAAATATGTGAATGCAGAGTTCCAAAGAATAGCAAGAAGAGATAAGGAAACCTTCTTCAGAGATCAATGCAAAGAAATAGAGGAAAACAACAGAATAGAAAAGACTAGAGATCTCTTCAAGAAAATCAGAGATACCAAAGGAACATTTCATGCAAAGATGGGCTCGATAAACGGCAGAAATGGTATGGACCTAGCAGAAGCAGAAGATATTAAGAAGAGGTGGCAAGAATACACAGAAGAACTGTACAAAAAAGAGCTTCACGACCCAGATAATCATGATGGAGTGATCACTGACCTAGAGCCAGACATCTTGGAATGTGAAGTCAAGTGGGCCTTAGAAAGCATCACTACGAACAAAGCTAGTGGAGGTGATGGAATTCCAGTTGAGCTATTCCAAATCCTGAAAGATGATTCTGTGAAAGTGCTGCACTCAATATGCCAGCAAATTGGGAAAACTCAGCAGTGGCCACAGGACTGGAAAAGGTCAGTTTTCATTCCAATCCCAAAGAAAGGCAATGCCAAAGAATGCTCAAACTACTGCACAACTGCACTCATCTCACACGCTAGTAAAGTAATGTTCAAAATTCTCCAAGCCAGGCTTCAGCAATATGTGAACCGTGAACTTCCTGATGTTCAAGCTGGTTTTAGAAAAGGCAGAGGAACCAGAGATCAAATTGCCAACATCCGCTGGATCATAGAAAAAGCAAGAGAGTTCCAGAAAAACATCTATTTCTGCTTTATTGACTATGCCAAAGCCTTTGACTGTGTGGATCACAATAAACTGTGGAAAATTCTGAAAGAGATGGGAATACCAGACCACCTGATCTGCCTCTTGAGAAAGTTGTATGCAGGTCAGGAAGCAACAGTTAGAACTGGACATGGAACAACAGACTGGTTCCAAATAGGAAAAGGAGTATGTCAAGGCTGTATATTGTCACCCTGCTTATTTAACTTATATGCAAAGTACATCATGAGAAACACTGGACTGGAAGAAACACAAGTTGGAATCAAGATTGCTGGGAGAAATATCAATAACCTCAGATATGCAGATGATACCACCCTTATGGCAGAAAGTGAAGAGGAACTCAAAAGCCTCTTGATGAAAGTGAAAGTGGAGAGTGAAAAAGTTGGCTTAAATCTCAACATTCAGAAAATGAAGATCAGCATCCGGTCCCATCACTTCATGGGAAATAGATGGGGAAACAGTGGAAACAGTGTCAGACTTTATTTTTCTGGGCTCCAAAATCACTACAGATGGTGACTGCAGCCATGAAATTAAAAGACATTTACTCCTTGGAAAGAAAGCTATGACCAACCTAGATAGAATATTCAAAAGCAGAGACATTACTTTGCCAACAAAGGTTCCTAGTCAAGGCTATGGTTTTTCCAGTGGTCATGTATGGATGTGAGAGTTGGACTGTGAAGAAGGCTGAGCGCCGAAGAATTGATGCTTTTGAACTGTGGTGTTGGAGAAGACTCTTGAGAGTCCCTTGGACTGCAAGGAGATTCAACCAGTCCATTCTGAAGGAGATCAGCCCTGGGATTTCTTTGGAAGAAATGATGCTAAAGCTGAAACTTCAGTACTTCGGCCACCTCATGCGAAGAGTTAACTCATTGGAGAAGACTCTGATGCTGGGAGGGATTGAGAGCAAGAAGAGAAGGGGACGACAGAGGATGAGATGGCTCGATGGCATCACTGACTTGATGGATGTGAGTCTGAGTGACCTCCGGGAGTTGGTGATGGACAGGGAGGCCTGGCGTGCTGCAGTTCATGGGGTCGCAAAGAGTCAGACACGACTGAGCGACTGATCTGATCTGATCTCATCTGATGTACATAGGAGGCATATGGGAATTCTCTGTAATAGTCTTAAAACTTTTCTATAAGTTTGTAATTGTTATAAATTTAAAGTTGAAAAAAATGCAACTACCATTATCCTTACCCTATTAAAAATATTTTTAATATAAAACTTATATATGTACATTTAAATAAGTATAACTCCCATCTTATCCCCTCTAACACTTTTCAACATCTATCACTCTCTATAATTTATATATTCATCATGTCATTTGTTATTGTTTGTCTTCCCTCCCCTACTGTTTAAAGAACACAGGCTCCATTGCTCAGTGACACATGCTGGAGGGCCTGGAGCATAGTCTGGCATGCAGTAGGTGCTCAATACATACCTGTTGAATGAATGAACATGTTAGAACTTTCTGGGTCTGGTAGGTCATTATGGCTGACTCTCTGTGGGCCTTTCTCCTGGCTTCTCCAGTAGCATCTCTGCTGGCTCTTCTCATGATGCTGGTTATGTACATCATTCTCTCAGCCTCCGGTTTTCCTGTGGTGTCTTTGGTCAGCCTTTCACTAGGCTTCCCACCATCCTTCAAGGAGACCCTTGCTGGTCAGATATTAGATGGGCTGTAGCCGGCTCCCTCTCCCTGTGGTGGCCTCCATGTGGTCCTCAGCAGCACTCGTTCTCCATTTACCATCATTAGGGAGGCAAGCTGGCTTCCAGTACAGTCTGCTCTTTAATCTAGTCAACTTATCATTCTCCACACCAATAAACACACAGCCCTCCCTCCAGGGAACCTCTAATAAGCTCTTTTTTTAAAATTTATAATAATAATAATAATAATAATAATAATTATTATTATTTTTTATTGATTATCAGAAACATTACAAACATCTAATATGAACAAATTGTAACATGACAGTGATTAGTTTGAACAATTAATACATTTCAGATATATTATTATACATATTTCAATGCTATTCTCCCCAATCATCCCACCCTCTCCCGGTCCCAGAGTCCAAAAGTCTGTTCTATACATCAGTGTCTCTTTTGCTGTCTCGTAAATAGGGTTATTGTTACCATCTTTCTAAATTCCATATATATGTGTTAGTATAATGTATTTGTGTTTTTGTTTCTGGCTTACTTCACTCTGTATAATAGGCTCCAGTTCCATCCACCTCCTTAGAACTGATTCAAATGTATTCTTTTTAATGGCTGAGTAATACTCCATTGTGTATATGTACCACAGCTTGCTTATCCATTCATCTGTGGATGGACATCTAGGTTGCTTCCACGTTCTGGCTATTGCAAACAGTGCTGCTATGAACATTGGGGTACACGTGTCTCTTTCAATTCTGGATTTCTCAGTGTATATGCCCAGCAGTGGGATTGCTGGATCATAAGGCAGTTCTATTCCCAGTTTTTTGAGGAATCTCCATACTGTTCTCCATAGTGGCTGTACCAGTTTGCATTCCCACCAATAGTGCAAGAGGGTTCCCTTCTCTCTGCACCCTCTCCAGCATTTATTGCTTGTGGACTTTTGGATAGCAGCCATTCTGATTGGCGTGAAATGGTATCTCATAGTGGTTTTGATTTGCATTTCTCTGATAATGAGTGATGTTGAGCATCTTTTCATGTGTTTGTTAGCCATCTGTATGTCTTCTTTGGAGAACTGTCTATTTAGTTCTTTGGCCCATTTTTTGATTGGGTCATTTATTTTTCTGGAATTGAGCTGTAGAAGTTGCTTGTATATTTTTGAGATTAGTTGTTTGTCAGTTGCTTCATTTGCTATTATTTTCTCCCATTCTGAAGGCTGTCTTTTCACCTTGCTTATAGTTTCCTTTGTTGTGCAGAAGCTTTTAAGTTTGATTTGACAAAGGAGGCAAGAATTTACAATGGATTAAAGACAATCTCTTTAACAAGTGGTGCTGGGAAAACTGGTCAAACACTTGTAAAAGAATGAAACTAGAACACTTTCTAACACCATACACAAAAATAAACTCAAAATGGATTAAAGAGCTAAATGTAAGACCAGAAACCATAAAACTCCTAGAGGAAAACATAGGCAAAACACTCTCTGACTTACATCTAATAAGCTCTTAAAGCAGTGTCCTTAAAGGTGCTCCTACCATGGTTGAGGTACATAGGAAGCACCACTTACTTATACATAGCCCTTGGGGTAGGCTGAAACTTCAACACAGAAGCCTTATTCTATGTCCTTTCTGATCTTCAATCCCTCAGACCCTGTTGTATCTTTGATAGGCATTACTCATTTAATTGGGTTTTGGAAGCCTGCTCACACCTTTCTGCATGATATTCTGTCTCTTTTTACTTTGGTATCTCATACATGGTGTCTCAATCAAAACTTCCTGTTTAGCATCTTATTGCACATGTAAATCTATGACCCATCATGGCTTAAAGTTGTGTTGCTACCAAATAAATAACTCATTAGTCAAAAAGCAATTTTAAAATTATTCAGGTTCTTTTTTGCATTTCTCCTGAATACCACAAAGTGGACTTAAGTTTACAGTGTGACTCTGAAAAGCTTCATTTTCAACTTGTGTTTATATTCCTCATACATAACAGATGTTCTCATTCATTCCTCTCTTTCAGATTTCCCCTAAGTTCTTCCTCTGGCCTTAACAGGGATCACTAGCCCCTCCTTAAAAATCCCAAAGAATAACCTAGCCAAACTCATCCTTGGCTAGAACAGGTGTGATCAGGAATATTTGGTTGTACATAAATGGTAGCCGGCAAAGATTGTCCACCTCCATTTCACTTATTTGTATTTATTTTGGGGCCATGCCATGTGGTCTGTGGGATCTTAGTCCCCCGACCATGGATTAAACTCATGCCCTTGACAGTGAACGCACAGCGTCCTGACTACCGGGCCGCCAGGGAATTCCCTGTACTTCATTTCTTAATCTCCCTTGTAGTCAGGTGTGGCTGTGTGAGTAATGCGGTGTAAACAAAAGTCGAGGTCTGCTGTTTCCAGACCTGACCCAGAAGACCACCTGCACTTTCCTTTCTTGCTTCTCCTCAGATAGAAGGGCAATGACCGGAGTAGCCTTGGATGGTAGAGCTGCTATCAGCCTTGGGCCCTGCATGATTCTATGAAGAGAGCTGCTTGCCAACCAGGAATAGATTTCCCAGGATGTTACATGAGTGAGAAATAATGGTTTATTTTGATTAAGCCATTTCACTTTGGTATTCTATTTTATTGCAGCAGTTCAGACTACTCTAAAAATATAGAAATTAGAACAAGGTGCTGCTGTAATAAAAGTAAAAAATAGGTAGCACTGACTTAGCAGTTTGGGAGCATGCCGTGAGGGAATGGAGAGCTTTAGATCATTGTTATCTGAGGGAAATGCAGTTGGTACAACACTTTCTGATATAACCAGGAAGTTTCTCCTGAGCCTGCAGTTATGGAAGAAGCAGGAAAGAACCAGAATTTTAGGGTGAGTTGGCTGCTGCTTGCTCCTTTTAGCAAGGTGTAGATCTACAAACTTTGGAGCCAGATGTGTTTGAGAACTCAGATTTTTTTGAAGTTCAGAAAGTTAGTAGTACATATATTGGGTGGTATAAAACACCCTAGCAGAGCTGGGGACAGCACCCCATAATCAAATACATTTTTATTTCTGTAGTTAGATGTATGATTATTCACGTTAAGCAGGATAAATAAAAACTGTATATAATCTACATCAATTTAGGTCAAGTTTCACCATTATAAAATTATGGAAATGAGCCATAGAAAACCTTGGATTTCAGAGTCTTTTGGGTTTCAGAATTGTGAATGAGGCATTGTAGACTAAATGATAATCATGATGGGACTTTGGGATAAGATGGCAGAGCAGGACTTGAGCTCACCTCTGCTCATAAGCTCATCAGAATTACAATTAACTGCTGAATAACCATCGATAAAAAGACTGGAACTTACCAGAAAAGGTATTTTAGCCCCAAAGTATATAATAGAAACCACACAAGATGGTAAATAGGGGTGCACTTGTGATATAACCAAATGCTGTACCACCCAGGCGGGCAACCCACAAACTGGAGAATAGTTAAATTACAGAAGTTCTCCATGGGAGTGAAAGTTCTAAGGACCATGTCAGGCTTTGCAGCCTTCAGGCCCAGCATCAGAAGAAGGAGCCACCAGCCCATTTGGTTTTGAAGGTCAGTGGGGCTTGAGCACAGGAGCTTCATAGGACTGGGGGAATAGAGATTCCACTCCTGGAGGGTGCGTGTATGGTCTTGTGTGCATCAGGACCTAAGGCAAAAGCAGTGACTTCATAGGAAACTGGGTCAGACCTCCTTCTGGTCTTGGAGGGTCTCCTGAGGAGGCAGAGGGTGGCTATCATGTACCCTTGGGACATGGGCACTGATGGTGGAGATGTTACGAAGTGTTCATCTGCCTAAGCTCTCATGGAAGCAGACATCCTGTGGGACATTAGCACCAAGACCTGGCCCCAGCCATCAGCAGACAGGCTACCTAAAGAATTCTGGAGCCCACAGCCACCTATAGACTTGCTCCTTGGCACAGCCCTGCCCACCAGAGGGCCAAGACCCAGCTTCACCCACCAGTGGGCAGGCAACAACCTATCACACTGGAAAGCCTGCAGAAGCCTTTGGACCAGGGGCAGACACCAGAAGCAAGAGAACTAGGACCTTACAGCCTGAGGAATGAGTCCCCAAACACAGGTCCGAACTTACCCTGGGATCAGCTGGTCCTTGGCCCTTGGGTGATGAGAGGGGAGTGTATTGCTGAGATAGATAGAACATCCCCATACAGAGGGCCACTTTTTCAAGGTTGTGTAATGTAATTAACCTACCACATACATGAAAATATAACTAGAAATTTAAAGAAAATGAGATGGCAAAAGAATATGTTCCAAATGAAGGAACAAGATAAAACCCAAGAGCAACAAGAAATCTACCTAAGAAAAAAGTTCAGAGTACGATCATAAAGATGAGCCAAGATTTTAGGAGAAGAATAGATGCACAGAGCAAAAAGTTACAAGAAGTTTTTAGCAAAGAATTAGAAAATGTGAAGAACAATCAAATAGAATTGAACAATATAATAACTGAAATGAAAAACACACTAGAAGGAATCAATAGCAGAATAAATGAAGCAGCAGAATGGATCAGTGAGCTGGAAGAGTGGTGGAAATCATTGCCATGGAATAGAATAAAGAAAAAAGGAATAAAGAGATGTAAAGGCAGTTTAAGAGACCTCTGGAACAACATCAAATGCCCCCAAATTCACATTGTACACATCTCAGAAGGAGAAGAGAGAAGGGGCCTGGCAAAGTGTTTGATGAGATAATAGCTGAAAACTTCCCCAACGTGGGAAAGGAAACAGTCACCCAAGTCTCACACAGGATTAACACAGTGTCCCATGCAGAATTAACCCAAATAGAAACATGCCAAGACACATAGTAATCAAGTTTATAAAAATTAAAGAGAGAAAACATTAAAAATAACAAGATAAATGCAACAAATAACATACAAGAAAATCCCTATAGAGCTATCAGCTGAGTTTTTCAGTAGAAATTCTGCAGATCAGAAGGCACTGGCATGATATATTTAAAGTGATTAAAGGGAAAAACCTTCAATGAAGAAAACTCTAAGAGTAAGGGTCTTTCAGATTTGATGGGGAAATAAAAGCTTTAAGACAGGTAAAAGCAAAAGAATTCAGCATCATAAAATTAACTTTATGACAAATGCTAATGGAAATTTCTAAGCAGAAAAAAAGGCCAAGCTGGAAACAAGTAAATTACAAAATGGAAAAGCTCACCAGTAAAGGCAAACCTACAGTAATGGTAGGAAATCAACACTCACAATCTAGTAGGGAGGTTCAAAGGCAAAAGTGTAAAAACCACTTGTATCCACAATAAGCAGTGAAGGGACACACAAAACAATTAGATGTAAAATATGATATCAGGACCAGTAATCATGTGGGGTTGTTGTTTAGGCATTAAGTCATGTCTGACTCTTTGCAAACTCATGGACTGCAGCACACCAGGCTTTCCTGTCCTTCACTATCTCCCAGAGTTTGCGCAAACTCATGTCGATTGAGTTGGTGATGCCATCCAACTCCTCCTCTGTGGCCCCCTTCTCCTTCTGCCCTCAATCTTTCCCAGCATCAGGGGCTTTTCCAATGAATTGGTTCTTTGCATCATGTGCTGCTGCTGCTGCTAAGTCGCTTCAGTCATGTCCGACTCTGTGCGACCCCATAGACGGAAGCTCACCAGGCTCCCCTGCCCCTGGGATTCTCCAGGCAAGAACACTGGAGTGGGTTGCCATTTCCTTCTCCAATGCAGGAAAGTGAAAAGTGAAAGTGAAGTCGCTCAGTCGTGTCCGACTCTTAGCGACCCCATGGACTGGAGCCTACCAGGCTCCTCCGTCCATGGGATTTTCCAGGCAAAAGTACTGGGGTAGGGTGCCATTGCATCATGTAGGAGGGTACAAATGCTGGATATTTTAAATGCATTTGAAATTTGAAGATCAGCAACTTGAAATAACCATGTGTGTGTGTGTGTGTGTGTGTGTGTGTGTGTGTGTGTGTGTTACATATAGATCGCTATAATCAAACCTCACAGTTTTGCAAACCAAAAATTTATAGTAGATACACATATACTCTCTCTTGAGAGTCTCTTGGACAGTAAAAAGATCAAGTCCTAAAGGATATCTCTTGAGAATCTCTTGGACAGTAAAAAGATCAAATCCTAAAGGAAATCAGCCCTGGATATTTGTTGGAAGGACAGATACTGAAGCTGAAGGTCCAGTACATTGCCCACCTGATATGAACAGCTGACTCATTGGAAAAGATCCTGATGCTGGGAAACATTGAAGGTGGGAGAAGGGGATGACAGAGGATGAGATGGTTGGATGACATCACTGACTCAATGGACATGAATTTGAGCAAGCTCTGGGAGACAAGTGAAGGACAGGGAAGCCTGGCGTGCTGCAGTCCCTGGGTTCGCAAAGAGTCGGACATGACTGAGTGACTAAACAACAGCAACAATAACAACAACAACACACACAAAAGGATTTCAAACACTAAAAATTATCATCAAATCAGAAGAGAAGAGAACAAAAGAGGAAAGGGGGGAAAAGACCTAAAAAATCCTAAGCAATTAACAAAATGATAAAAGAAACATACATATCAATAATTACCTCAAATGTATATGGATTCAATGCTCCAGTGAAAATACACAGACAGGATGGATGGATACAAAAGCAAGACATGTATATTTGCTGTCTATGAGACCTGCTTTAGATCTAGAGACATACACAGGTGGAAAGTAAGGGGATGAGAAAAGGTCCTCCACGTAAATGGAAAGCAAAAGAAAGCAGGAGTAGCAATACTTATATCAGAAAAAAAAAAAAAAAAAAAGACTTTAGGATCAAGACTGCTAAAAGAGATAAGAAAGACACTACATAATGATCAAGAGATTAATCCAAGAAGATGCAACATTGTAACATGGTAACTTATTTACTGAGGCCACCATCACTCTGATACCAAACCAGACAAGGATATCACAAAAAAAGAAAATTGCAGGCCAATGTCACTGATGAACACAGATACAAAAATCCTCAACAAAATACTAGGAAACTGAATCCAAAATGCATTAAAAGAATCATATACCATGATCAAGGGTGATATATCCCAGGGATCCAAGGATTTTTCAATATCCACAAATCAATCAGTGTGATTCACTACATTAACAAATTAAAGAATAAAAACCATATAACCATCTCAATTGATGCAGAAAAAGCTTTTGATAAAATTCCACATCCATTTATGATAAAAACTCTACAGAATGTAGGCACAGAGGGAACATACCTCAACATAATAAAAGCCATATAAACCAAACTCAAAGCTAACATCATACTCAACAATGAAAAGGTTAAAGCATTTTCTCTGAGATCAGGAACAAGACAAGGGTACTTACTATCACCACTATTATTCAACATAGTTTTGGAAGTCCTAGCCACAGCAATCAGAGAAGAAAAAGAGATAAGAGGAATTCAGATTGGAAAAGAATAAGTAGACCTCTCGCCATTTTCAGAGAACATGATACTATATCTATAAAATCCTAAAGATACTATGAGAAAACTACTAGAGCTCACCAATGAAATTGGTAAAGTTTCAGGACACAAAATCAATGCACAGAAATTAGCGACATTTCTATACAGTAACAACGAAAGATGAGAAAGAGAAATTAAAGAAACAATCCTATTCACCACCACATCAAAAAAGAATAAAATATCTAGGAACAAAACTACCTAAGGAGGCAGGAGACCTACCTTTACTTTGAAAACTATAAGAAACTGATGAAAGAAACTGAAGACGACACAAACAGATGGAAAGATATAACATGTTCTTGGGTGAGAAGAATCAACATCTTAAAAATGGCTATATATCCCAAGGTTCAGTCGTCAGTCATGTCTGGCTCTTTGTGACTCCATGGACTGCAGCACTCCAGGCTTCCCTGTCCTTCACTATCTCCTAGAGATCACTCAAACTCATGTCCGTTGAGTTGATGATGCCATCCAACTAACTCACCCTCTGTCATTCCCTTCTCCTCTTGCCTTCAGTCTTTCCCAGAATCAGGGTTTTGTCCAATGAGTTGGCTCTTTGCACCAGGTGGCCAAAGTATTAGAGCTTCAGCTTCAGCATCAGTCCTTGCAATGAATATTCAGGGTTGATTTTCTTTAGGATTGACTGGTTTGATCTCCTTGCAGACTGAGGGACTCTCAAGAGTCTTCTTCAGCACCACAGTTTGAAAGCATCAATTCTTCAGTGCTCAGCTTTCTTTATGGTCCAACTCTCACATTCATACATGACTACTGGAAAAACCATAGCTTTGACTGCTGCTGCTGCTAAGTTGCTTCAGTCGTGTCCGACTCTGTGAGACCCCATAGACGGCAGCCCACCAGGCTCCCCCTGTCCCTGGGATTCTCCAGGCAAGAACACTAGAGTGGGTTGCCATTTCCGTCCCCAATGCATGAAAGTGAAAAGTGAAAGTGAAGTCGATCAGTCGTGTCCGACCCTTAGCAACCCCATGGACTGCAGCCTACCAGGTTCCTCTGTCCATGGGAGTTTCCAGGCAAGAGTACTGGAGTGGGGTGCCATTTCCTTCTCCGTAGCTTTGACTAGATAGACCTTTGTCGGCAAAATGATGTCTCTTTCTGCTTTTAAATATGCTGTCTAGGTTTGTCATAGCTTTTCTTCCAACAAGCAAGCATCTTTTAATTTCATGGCTGCAGTCACCATCCACAGTGATTTTGGAGCCCAAGAAAATAAAGTGTCTCACTGTTTCCATTGTTTCCCCATCTATTTGCCATGAAGTGATGGGACCGGATGCCATGATCTTTTTTTTTTTTGATTGCTGAGTTTTAAGTCAGCTTTTTCACTCTCCTCTTTTACCTTCTTCAAGAGGTTCTTCAGTTCCTCTTCACTTTCTTCCATTAGAGTGATGTCATCTGCATATCTGAAGTTATTGATATTTCTCCCAGCAATCACGATTCAAACTTGTGATTCATCCAATCCAGCATTTTGCACGCTGTATGCTGGATATAAGTTAAATAAGCAAGGTGACAATATACAGCCTTGATATACTTCTGTCCTTATTTTGAATCAGTCTGTTGTTTCATGTCCATGGTTATATATGGATTCAATATAATTCCTATCAAATTACCAATGGCATTTTTCATATAAAGGGAACAAAACATTTTTCAGATTTGTATGAAAACATAAAAGGCCTTGATTAGCCAAAGTAATCTTGAGAAGGAACAGAGAACAGAGCTGGAGGAATCAGGCTCCCTGACTTGAGACTATACTACAAAGCTACAGTCATCAAAATAGTATGATACTAACATAAAAACAATTATATAGGTCAATGGAACAGGACAGGAAGCCCAGAAATAAACCCATGCATTGTGGTCAATTAATCTATGACAAATGAGGCAAAAATATAAATGGAGCAAAGAAAATCTCTTCAGTAACTGCTGGGAAAACTGAACAGCTACATATAAAAGAATAAAATTAGAACATTCTCTTACACTGTATACAAAAGTAAACACAAAATGAATTAAAGACCTAAACAAAAGACTGGATACTATAAAACTTTTAGAAGAAAACATAGGCACAATGCTATGACATAAATTGAATTAATACATTTTTGAACTTATCTGCTAGAGTAATGGGAATAAAAGCAAAAATAAACAAATGAAATATAAACTTAAAATTGTGTAGCAATTTTGCATAGCAAAAGGAATCATAAATAAAATGAAAAGGCAACCTACAGAATGGAAGGAAATATTTTCAAATTTTGTGACAGACAAGGAATTGATTTCCAAAATATATAAACAACTCTACAGTTCAATATCAAAGCAATAAACAATTCAAGAAATTGTTGAAAATCTCAAGGAATGGGCAGAAGATCTAAATAGACATTTCTCTAAAGAAGACATATAGATGGCCAAGAGATACATGAAAAAAATGCTCAATATCAATAATTATTATAGAAGTGCAAATCAGTACCACAATGAATTATCAATACACACCAGTCATAATGGCCATTATCAAAAAGTCTACAAATAATAAACGCTGGAGAGGGTATGGAGAAAAGAGAACCTCCTATGCTGTTGATAGGAATGTGAATTGGTGCAGCCACTATGGAGAACAGTTTCTTAAAATACTAAAAATATTACCAAACAATCTAATAATATCACTTTTGGGCATACATCCAGAGAAAAATCTATTTAGAAAAGATTATGCACCCTAGTGTTCATAGCAGTACTATTTACAATAGCCAAGACATGGAAGCAACCTGAATGTTCATCAATAGATGAATGGATAAAGTAGATATGGTACACACACACACACACACACACACACACACACATATACATACATATGTATAATAGGCTATTGCTCAGTCATCAAAAAGAAAGAAATAATGGCATTTGTAGCAATATGAATGGACCTAGAGATTATCACTTTAAGTGGTGTAAGTCAGACAAAGGCAAATATATAATATTGCTTATTGGTGGAATCTAAAAAAAAGACACAAATGAACTTATTTACAAAATAGAAATAGATACATAGACACAGAAAACAACTTATGGTTACAAAAAGGGAAAGTGGGGCAGGGAGAAATTAGGAGTTTGGGATTAACAGATATATACTACTGCATATAGATAACCAACAAAGACCTACTATACAGCACAGGAAATTATACTCAATATTTTGTAATAGCTGATAAGGGAAAATAATCTGAGAATAAAATATGTATCTATCTGAAGCACTGTGCTGTACAGTTGAAACTAACATGACATTGTAAATCAAGTATACTCAAAGTAAAAAAATAAAAACTATTTTATAAAACTATTTTATTTTATAAAAATAAAAACATATATATGTATATAAATGTACATATATATATATATATATATATTTTTTTACCGCCCTACATGGCATGCAGAATCTTAGCTCCCTGACGAGGGATTGAACTTGCACCTCCTGCAGTGGAAGAGCAGAGTCTTAATCACTGGGCCACCAGGGAAGTCCCTATATTTTTAAAAATAAAATTACAAGAGAGAGATGAGTCTAAGCAAGAACTGACCTGTTTTCAAGTAGAAAATGACTAGATAGAGCCCAGAATTGGGGGTATTTCTTAAATGTATCTCAGACTGCAAGAGATCAAACTGTTCTTGCTCAGAGACTCCCTGTTGGGCTTTCTCTGTCAAAAAGAATCTAGCTCTAAGGTCATTACCCGAATAAGGCTATTGCTTTCCTGCTAGGCCACACTGATGTATAGACCAGACTTTTGGACTCTGGGACCGGGAGAGGGT
This sequence comes from Tragelaphus eurycerus, assembly GCA_935064755.1. Classification (NCBI taxonomy): domain Eukaryota; kingdom Metazoa; phylum Chordata; class Mammalia; order Artiodactyla; family Bovidae; genus Tragelaphus; species Tragelaphus eurycerus. The sequence goes on along the minus strand of CAKXYN010000095.1, from coordinate 5,177,528 downwards.
GAGATGATTGGGGAGAATAGCATTGAAATATGTATAATATTATATCTGAAATGTATTAATTGTTCAAACTAAACACTATCATGTTACAATTTGTTCATACTAGATGTTTGTAATGTTTCTGATAATCAATAAAAGAGATTCTTGATCAAAAAAAAAAAATCTTTTCATAGCTGCATGTCTATATTCATTTCTCAACATAAATTTCTTTGTATAAGAAGGTTTCTACTAAATTTATGTTATTTGTTTTGCTTTTTTTAAATATAATACAGAAATGTCAGAAATCTTTTCATATCAGCACTTAGAACATGTTTTCTTTAAATTGTGGCATTTTTAATGCAGCAGTTGAATGCACTTATACTTTGTTTAACCAGCCCATTATGATAGACAATTTAGTTGGTTCCATTTTTTTCCCTCTATTTTGTGAAAAAGGCTGCAGTGAATATCCTTGAAAAGTTGAAAAGATGCTCTGGCATATTTTGCCGGTATATCCTTAGGGTAAATACCCAGCAGTGGGTTATAGGGTTAATGAGTCTGTACATTTTAAATATTGAAATCAACTGTCAAAAGTTTTCTCCAGGAGGTGTCGACAAGTTTACCCTTCAACTACATTTCGGGACAATGTATGAGAATGACTGTATTTCATGTTCAACAACTCCAGAGGGAGTTATGGGTGTTCATAGCCTCCATGGATCCATGAAGCCACCCTACCTTCCTGCCAGTCTCATGGGAGAAAGACTGTATTCCATTATCTGGGTTCTCATTTCTTTACCTTTGTGTAAGGCTGATGATTCCTGTCCATCTATACTTTTATTTATTTTTTAACTTCTTGTAAAATCCTTTGTTTATTTATCTGTTTGCTGCTGCTGCTGCTGAGTCACTTCAGTTGTGTCCGACTCTGTGCGACCCCAGAGACGGCAGCCCACCAGGCTCCCGTGTCCCTGGGATTCTCCAGGCAAGAACACTGAAGTGGGTTGCCATTGCCTTCTCCAATGCATGAAGGTGAAAAGTGAAAGTGAAGTCACTCAGTCGTGTCTGACTCTTTGCGACCCCATGGACTGCAGCCTTCCAGGCTCCTCTGTCCCTGGGATTCTCCAGGCAAGAACACTGGAGTGGGTTGCCATTTCCTTCTCCAGTGCATGAAAGTGAAAAGTAAAAGTGAAGTTGCTCAGTCATGTCCGACTCTTAACAACCGCCTGGACTGCAGCCTACCAGGCTCCTCTGTCCATGGGATTTTCCAGGCAAGAGTACTGGAGTGGGGTGCCATTGCCTTCTCCATTTATCTGTTTAGCTTTTGTTATTTGAATTTATTTCCTCTACTTGTATAACTTTTTACACAAATTAAGGATATCTGTTGTTTATTTTCCTGTACTTCAAATATCTTTCCCAGTTTGTCAATAAGTTTTAGGATTTATTTATAAATGTATTTATTTATTTATCAAGGAGAAATTTATAAATTTGTTATGGTTAAATTTATCAAACTTTTGCCTTATGTCTCAGTGCCTTGATATCTTTCTTGGAAAGGTCTTTTTCCACTCCAGAACCTATTGTAAATTCATTCATGCTTTATGTAGGAATTGTACAGATTTATTTTATATTAAAATCTTTGATACATTTGTAATCAATTTTGTTATAAACAGTGACATATGAATCCACCTTATTTTTCCTAATATTCTTCAATTCCACCAATACCATTTTATTTACCCCACTGACTAGATTGCATATAAATTCACTGATCAGAAATGGTATCTTTATTATGAACAAAAACACTATGCATATTTAGGTCTCTTTCTGGATTATCTCTGCTGTTCCACTGATATTTTTTAAACAATTTTAAGCATGGGATCACTACTTAGACTTTAAAAAAAATTTATCTTTTTGATTGGTGCAATTAATATGATTAATAGAGTTGGGGATAAAGACTTGGTTGCTGAATGGTTGTAGCAATACTAAAGAACTAACCAGCATGGCCAGGATGGCTTGGGCTGAGGATTTTACCTTTGTGATTGCTGTGTTGGGAAGGACTGGGGCCAAAGGCTCAGCCAGCATGGTTGGGGCTGCCAAGGCCAGGGCCAAGAAGACAGCCTGAATGGTCAGAAGATTGCTTACACACTTGGGAACTGACTGAAGAGCAATGTGTTGGGAATAATGGAATCCAAGTTTCTCATAATCTGAGAAAGACATTACAATTATGGAAAAGCAGAGGTTGGAAAAACTCTGTGGTGTTAGTTTGGAATTGGAAATATTGGTGTGAACTCATTGTTTTGAATATGTACAAGTAGAATGATATAAAAATAGATTTATATGTTATAGATGTGTATTCGTATACTTCTGGCTCTATTTCCTGTAAGGAACTAAAAGCAATAATATTCCAGTAACAATGACTATAATTAGTGCCCAGACCTTGGTTTCTAAATACATTTTTTTCCACTAAAAGCAATGATCCTTGGATAAATGGTTGATTCTGGATGTGGGGGTGGGGAAGTACAAGATGAACCTTGAAGATCCTTTTTGTGTCAGACAGCTGCTGCTGCTGCTGCTAAGTCGCTTCAGTCGTGTCCGACTCTGTGCAACCCCATAGACGGCAGCCCACCAGGCTCCGCCATCCCTGGGATTCTCCAGGCAAGAACACTGGAGTGGGTTGCTGTTTCCTTCTCTAATGTCAGACAGCTAAAGCTGCTCAAAGAATAAGAAGTGAAATGCCATAGAGACATAAGAATCAGCTTAAAACAGGTTCTTCTGGTTAAATCTCGGACATATCAAGCATCAAAACATAATAATAGTAACAAATGCAGTCTTCCCAATAAAATAGAAATCCATGAGTCCTTACTATTATAAATAAATGCATAAATAAAGAAAAATAATTGGGGGAGAAAGGAAACTGCTTTAGAGTAAGATGCCAACTAATAAATGTAGAGGGAATGATGAATTATTAATAGAAGCATTTTGCAATCACTGTAGTAATATTGTCAACCTGTTTATTTAACTTCTATGCAGAGTATATTATGCGAAAAGCTGAGTGCTAAAGAACTGATGCTTTTGAATTATGTTGCTGGAGGAGACTCTTGAGAGTCCCTTGGACAGCAAGGAGATCAAACCAATCAGTTGTAAAGGAAATCTACCCTAATATTCATCGAAAGGACTATTGCTAAAGCTGAAGCTCCAATACTATGGACACCTGATGTGAAGAGTCAACTCACTGGAAAAGACCCTGATGCTGGGAAAGATTGGAGGCAAAAGGAAAAAAGTGTGGTAGAGGATAAGATGGTTAGACAGCACCACCTACTAAACAATTTTGAGTGAACTCTGGGAGATAGTCGGAGAAGGCGATGGCACCCCACTCCAGTACTCTTGCCTGGAAAATCTCATGGATGGAGGAGCCTGGTAGGCTGCAGTCCATGAGGTCGCTAGGAGTGAAACACGACTGAGCAACTTCATTTTCACTTTTCACTTTCATGCATTGGAGAAGGAAATGGCAACTCACTCCAGTCTTCTTGCCTGGAGAATCCTGGCAAGGATTCCCAGGGACGGGGGAGCTTGGTGGGCTGCCATCTATGGGATCACACACAGTTGGACTCAACTGAAGTGACTTAGCAGCAGCAGGGAAGCCTGGTGTGCTGTAGTTCATGGGGTCTCAAAGAGCAGATACGACTTACGGAGTAAACAATAATAACAAGGAAGTAACTGGCTTCCTCTCTTTAAAAATGTCAAGGTCATGAAAGTTGAGAAAATTTGAAAAACTTGAGATCAAAGAGACATGACAGTTAAATATTGTATATGATCTTGGATGAGATCCTGAACCTATAATAGGTATTACTGGGATAATTGACAAAATTTGAATGTGATCTGTGGATTAGATTAGAATGAGCCCTTTAAAAGGTGAAACACCATCGAGACATTTTCCTGTTAGCCTGGAAGAAGATAAACAGCCATGTGGTGAACTGTTAGTGGAGGGGCCACATGGCTAAAACCCAAGGAAGACTTGGAGTCGAGAGTGACCCCCAGCTGACAGTCAACAGCAACCTCAGCCTTACAACAGAAAGGAACTGCATTCTGCCAAAACTGAGATAAACTTGGAAGAGGATCCAAAGCTCCAGATGGGACCATAGCAGGACACCTTGGTTCAGCCTCATGAGACCCAGAACAGAGAACCAAGCTATGTTGTGCCAGATTGCTAACCTATAGGAACTATGAGACTGTAAATGCAAGTAGTTTTAAGCTGCTAAACTTGCAGTAATTTGTTATACAGCAATGGAAAACAAATACAGACACTCAGGATGCAATTGAACTGCTGGGAAAGTTTCTTGATGAATGGGAAAACTGTCAACCCTCTGAAACCTGGGAAAAATGCTACTAGCTTACTTGCGTGGTTTGAAGTTTCTGCTGAAGCTAAATTGGAAAGAAACACTTTGCATACAGATAATGTACAACATAGAAAGTTAGCAACTAGTATGTTAGAGCTGTTATCCTGGGGAGGAGGTTTGATTTTTATTAAAAAATAGTAGTTGCCATATAAAACTCCTAGAAGAGAACACAGGCAAAACATTCTCGACATAAACTGTACCAATGGTTCAGGTCAGTCTCTGAAGGCAATTGAAGTAAAAGCAAATAGTTTAAATGGGATATGATCAAACTTACAAGCTTTTGTACAACAAGGGAAACCATAAACAAAACGAAAAGACAACTCACAGATTGGGAGAAAATTTTTGCAAATGATGTAACTGGCAAGTGCTTAATTTCCAAAATATGGCAACAGCTCATAAAACTGAAAAACGATGATAGCAACAACAACAACAAACCCAGTTGAAAAAATCAGACCTAAATAGACATTTCTCCAAAGAAAACATACAGATGACCGACAGGCACATGAAAAGATGCTCAACGTTGCTAATTATGAGAGAAATGTAAATCAAACTGCAGTGGGGTACCACCTCACACTGGTCAGAATGGCCATCATGAAAAAGTCTACAAATAAAAATGGCCAGTATTATGAGTTGACCTGTGTGCCCACCTCACACCACCCCCATTTCTATGCTGAAGTTCTAATCTGTAATGTGACTGTATTTGGAGATAAGGTATTAAGAGCAATAACTAAGGTTTAAGGAAGTGCTGAGGGTGGAGGTGTGTCCCTAGATAAAGAGGAAGAGACACCACAGATCTCCCTTTCCCCATGCCCTTGGGGTGAAGAGGCCATGTGGAAGCCTGGTGAGAAGGTGACCGTCTATAGAACCAGGAAGAGAGCCCTCACCAGAAACTAACCCTGACAACACCTTGGTCTCAGACTTCTTGCCTCCAGTATTGTGAGAAAATAAATTTCTGTTCTTTAAGTCTCTCAGTCCGTGATGTTTTCTTAAAAGCAGCCCTCGCCAGCTAATACAGTAGCTGGCTCATTAGTCAGTCTTATCTAAATAAAGTGGAATCAAGGTATGAGAATCCAGTTTTCAGCAGCTATATTGATAGTGGCCCAGGTTCTGAATGGAGAAGGAACTGTTTTGATTTTATTACTCACTCAAAAATGAGTCACTACCAATACCTCAGTTTTCTGAAAAGCTGAATGCCTCTAAGTACTGAAATTTTAATCATTTCTATTTTTTTGCTGTGATGGCGATTGCCACATTTCTCAATAATCAGATCAGATCAGATCAGATCAGTCGCTCAGTCGTGTCCGACTCTTTGCGACCCCATGAACTGCAGCACGCCAGGCCTCCCTGTCCATCACCAGCTCTCAGAGGTCACTCAGACTCACATCCATTGAGTCAGTGATGCCATCCAGCCATCTCATCCTCTGTCGTCCCCTTCTCCTCCTGCCCCCAATCCCTCCCAGCATCAGAGTCTTATACCATTTAAAAAACTGATCATCTTTACACCTTGCCATTCTATGATGAGCAAAGATTTATTTCACCTTCATTAATTACAATTTCCCACCCTTTGAAAGGGTCCTACCACTAGTCTCAGTTGCTCAAAACATATATTTAAATCTCCGCTTCATTTTCCATAAACAAGAGATAGTATCTAATTTCACACTTCGGATCTTGGTAATTCCACTACCTTTTGCCTCTCTTTACCTCATTTTCACTCCCTTTCTTTTGATAGCTATTGATCTATTTTGACAATATTCAGATTAATAGCATTTATACTTTGTTCTGAAACTATGGTTAATTTCCCCATAATTTGTCTATTCTATAATTTGAAAGCCAATAGTCATTGTTAATATTATTCAGTTTAGTTCAGTTCAGTTGCTCAGTCATGTCCGACTCTTTTCAACCCCATGAATCGCAGCACGCCAGGCCTCCCTGTCCATCACTAACTCCTGGAGTTCACTCAAACTCACATCCATCACGTTGGTGATGCCTTCCAGCCATCTCATCCTCTGTCATCCCCTTCTCCTCCTGCCCCAAATCCCTCCCAGCATCAGAGTCTTTTCCAATGAGTCAACTCTGCATGAGGTGGCCAAAGTACTGGAGTTTCAGCTTAAGCATCATTCCTTCCAAAGAAATCCCAGGGCTGATCTCCTTCAGAATGGACTGGTTAGATCTCCTTGCAGTCCAAGGGACTCTCAAGAGTCTTCTCCAACACCACAGTTCAAAAGCATCAATTCTTTGGTGCTCAGCCTTCTTCACAGTCCAACTCTCACATCCATACATGACCCCTGGAAAAACCACAGCCTTGACTAGACAGACCTTTGTTGGCAAAGTAATGTCTCTGCTTTTGAATATGCTTTCTAGGTTGGTCATAACTTTCTTCCAAGGAGTAAGCATCTTTTAATTTCATGGCTGCAGTCACCATCTGTAGTGATTTTGGAGCCCCCCAAAATAAAGTCTGACACTGTTTCCACTGTTTCCCCATCTATTTCCCATGAAGTGATGGTATAAATATCATCATAGAATAATAGAATGCTGTATTTATGATAGAATCAAATATTGTGTTGGGCTTCTTCATTTCATGTCATGTTCCCTGTACCTCTCAGTGGATAATGATGCTAAACAGAAATATGATAAATATAAGTTAATGTTCCTTTGTAACTCTGGATCATAATTGTGAACTTGCTAGTGGTGTCCTTAGGGTTTAATTAGGTATACAAGATGGTTTTCTCCTAATATTAATTATCATTTATTGAATAACCACTAAATGTCATGCATTCTGATGTACAATATTTTTGTTTTATCTTATAACAACCCTGTATTACTCATAGTTTTGCATAGGAGAAAGAACAAGATATTATCTGAAAGACGACTTGAATAAAAGACTGATATCACATTGGGTTAATTTCCCTCATTGAGCATGAGTTCCGCATCTTGGGATTTGCCTCCATTTCAGGAAAACTGGGGTTGGTGGTCACCCTATAAGTCTAGACTATTTCCTAGAAGTTCAAAAAATTATTAAAAACAGCACAATAATAATAATTATCATTTCCATGGCTTGGAATTCATTGCTGTTCTGCTAGCCAGTTATTTCATTTGCTAGTATGTCATCTAAATTGGGAGCTCTTATCAAAGCCTGGACTGATGTGAAAACCGTGTATATCTGCAGTGCTGAATGCCGCTTATACTTCAATATATTAAAGGATATTTTTCTCAGTTGATTTTTTTAAATTTTATTTTATTTTTTAACTTTACAATATTGTATTGGTTTTGCCATATATCAAAATGAATCCTCAGTTGGTTTTTATTGGATGGTAATTTTTCTATATGTGGCATACATCAGGAGCCTTCCTTTGCTGCTTCCCCCTCATATTCTACCTCTATCATAGACCACCCTCAGAACTCAGACTTTGAACCTCTTTTCTCTGTACACTTGCATGGTGATTCATTTACCCCCATGACAATAAATGTTATCTATTTGAGCTCATTACTCCTAAATACATATTGTCAATGCAGATTTTCCCTGGAACTCTCAATGTAGATACTCAATTACCTATTGGATATCTCCTTTTAGATGTGAAATAGCTCAAATTTAAAATGTCTAAAGTGAATTCCTCCAGTTTTCTGGAAAAGCTACTTCTCCCACAACCTTCTATATTTATTCCAAAAATGACAACTCCATCCTTCTAGTTGCTCAGGCCAACTTTAGAGCCACCCTTGACTCTTATTTCAATCTCTGACCCTAAATGAAATCAGGCGAATCCTTCAAGACACATTCAGAATCGAACCACCTCTCAGCACCTTCACTCTCACAACGTGTCCAAGCCACATCTTACTTGGATTATCGCTGTAGCCTTTTAATGGTATCCTCAGTTCTGTTCTTGTCCATCTATAATCTATGCTCAATGGAAATCCAGAGCTCTTCTTTTATAATACATGTATGTCACTCCACTGCTCAAACTTCATAAATTGTTTTCCATCCCACCCAGAGGATGACTTCACATTATGTGTCACATCATCACCCATCACTGTCCTGCCTCCATCTCCAGTCTCTCTGACTTCCTTACTTCTTGCAAACTCCAGATATGCTCTTTGTGATTCCTCTTTCCTACAAAGCTTATCCCCAATTATCTGAAAGTAGGATCCCCTATATAAAATGCAGGGCCAACACCATGAAAATCTGGGATTTCTTGTTAAAAACTGTTTTGTTGTTCAGTCGCTCAGTCATGTTCGACTCTTTGTGACCCCATGAACTGCAGCATGCCAGGCTTCCCTGTCCATCATCATCTCCCAGAATTTGCTCAAACTCATGTCCATTGAGTCAGTGATGTCACTCAACCATCTCATCCTCTGTCATCCCCTTCTCCTCCTGCCTTCAATCTTTCCCAGCATCAGGGTCTTTTCCAGTGAGTTGGCTCTTTGCATCAGGTGGCCAAAGTATTGGAGTTTCAGCTTCAACATCAGGCCCTCCAGTAAATATTTAGTGTTTAATTCCTTCAGGATTGACTAGTTTGATCTTTTTGTTGTCCAAGGGAATCTCATCTTCTCCAGCACCACAGTTCAAAAGCATCAGTTCTTTGGTGCTGAGCCTTCCTTACCGCTCAATTCTCACATCCATACATGACTACTGGGAAAACCATAGCTTTGACTAGATAGACCTTTGTGGGCAAAGTAATGTCTCTTGTTTTTAATATGCTGTCTAGGTTGGTCATAACTTTTCTTCCAAGGAGCAAGCATCTTTTAATTTCATGTGTGCAGTCATCATCTGCAATGATTTTGGAGCCCAAGAAAATAGTCTGTCACTGTTTCCATTGTTTCCCCATCTTTTTGCTGTGAAGTGAAAGGTCCGTCTAGTCAAGGCTGTGGTTTTTCTAGTGGTCATGTATGGATGTGAGAGTTGGACTGTGAAGAAAGCTGAGTGCCAAAGAATTGAAGTTTTTGAACTGTGGTGTTGGAGAAGACTCTTGAGAGTCCCTTGGACTGCAAGGAGATCCAACCAGTCCATTCTGAAGGAGATGAGTCCTGGGTGTTTATTGGAAGGACTGATACTAAAGCTGAAACTCCAATACTTTGGCCACCTCATGAGAAGAGTTGACTCGGAAAAGACCCTGATGCTGGGAGGGATTGGGGTCAGTAGGAGAAGGGGATGACAGAGGATGAGACGGGTGGAAGACATCACTGACTTGATGGACATGAGTTTGCATGAACTCCGGGAGTTGGTGATCGACAGGGAGGCCTGGTGTGCTGTGATTCATGGGGTCACAAAGAGTCGGACACGACTGAGCGACTGAACTGAATTGAACTGAACTGATGGGACCAGATGCCATGATCTTAGTGTTTTGAATCTTGAGTTTTAAGCAGCGTTTTCACTTTCTTTTTATTAAGGGTTTCAAAACCCTTAATAGGTGAGGTAGTGTGTCAAAACAAGTATGGGCCCTTCTGAGCATGTGACCCTGTGTGAAAGTCTGAAAATCTGCCCAATCCCACAGTCATCTTCTCATTGAGTTCTTCTTCTCTGACCACCGTATTTAAAATTACAGTACATGATCCCCACCTGAACTCTTTATTTGTCCTCTATAATGCCCTTTTTCTCTTTAACACTTCTCACTCTTTGATACTGTATAATTTACTTACTTTTATTTTGCATTTTCTGACCTCTCCTTGCAGTAGAATATATGAGAGCGGGGGGTTTGTTTTGGTCAGTCCTGTATACTTAGCACTTAGAACAGTGCCTGGCACATAACAGGCACTCAAATATTTGTTGAAAGAAAGGATGAATAAATACTTCGATTTTGTAGCCTCATGGTGGAAATCCATCCTTTAGAGGGAACATTCTGTGAACTTGCACTTGTAGAAAAATTGCCCAAATTGCTTTCATTGACTTCATTTTAACCCCAGAGCATGCTTGGAGTTAGAACAGAACCCACAGAACTATTGGGCCATCTTGCATTCCCAGAATTTAGCCTCTCCATGTGTGTTTTTCCTGATGCAATCCTGCCTCCCCTTAAAAGGTTCTAAAAAAATTTTTTTAAAAAATTCTTTGCTCTTTTCCTTTTTAAAAGAAACTTTATAGATAATAATATGGTTTAGAATTCAGATCAGATCAGATCAGTCACTCAGTCATGTCCGACTCTTTGCGACCCCATGAACCACAGCACGCCAGGCCTCCCTGTCCATCACCAACTCCCAGAGGTCACTCAGACTCACACAAAAATGGAGACTTTTGTCTTTTCTTGTCCCATCACCTAGTTCCTGTCCTCAGAAAAAATAGACACTATCTTTCAATTCTTTGTGAACTTTCCCAGAGATATTCTATGCAGAGAACATACTATTAACAGTAAATGAGTGTGATGTACACATATGCTCCTTTTTTTTCCCTCCAAAAATAACCTGATAATAGCTTATAAGAATGGGGCTATGCTATCTCAGTTTTGACTGAGGTCCTAGGACTCTGGGTTTCAAATACGCCCATGTTTCTCAAGGAGAGGCCAGGAGACCTTTGTAGCACTTGGAGAAGCACTGAAAACTGGTGTTGCAAGCTCTGAACCTTCACCACTTAGGGTGTGACTCTTTCCTAGCAAAGGCTGAGGTGGAGTCTGAAGTTGATTCAGAGAGCTGTTGCCTCGAGTTTTGCAAGAGTCACACTCTATTCCCACAGGAAAGCATGCTTCCCCTTCACCTGCAGCCTAGGACTAAAATTGGCTCTCAGCTGCAGGGATTTTTCTCCACAGGGAATTTTGGCAATGTCTGGAGACATTTTGGATAGTCATGACAGGAGGGATGCTACTGGTATTTGGAGGCCAGAGATTCTGTTGAACATGCTGCAATGCAGAGGATAGTCCCCCACAACATGCAAAAAATATGTAGCCTCAAATGTCAGTAGTGTCGAGATTGAGGAACACCAGCCTAAGGATAGGGTCTTCTTCAGGACCACTCAAGAACTAGTTAAATGTCTCTTACAATTATGGACACAGGGAACCGATGTCTGGCCCATGTTAAGAGGCTAAGACTGGCTGATTATGCGAATGGTGGAGAGGTGAGCTTGCAGAATGGGGAGCAGCCTGCACTCCCAGAGGATTTGATAAGAGGACACTTGAGTGATTCTTGTAAACCAGAATCATAACTGTGAGTGTGAGAGCAGGGAGCACTACAAGGAGAGAAGAGGTGAGCTCACAGAATGAAGCTGGAGGGATACTGTCAGAAGCTCCGGAATGAAGAAGCACTCATAAGCAATAACCTATGCCAGGGAGCTGCAGGGTAGATAACTCCAGTCAGCGGAAGGCATGGTGAGTGAGTTATCTCTGAAAACTTCCCAGAATGCTTCAGGAGAAAACGCATTTGTATCAAACAACTGGAAAACCCAGTGGCCTTATGACAGCAGAAACAGTATTAGTTAAGATGTTGGCTGACACTCCAATGGCACAGAAAATAATATCCAGAGCTCACAAGATCCTACTTGATTTGGCCTCTTCTGACTTCCCTAACTTCATCTTTTCTTATTTTGCTCAAGCCACAGTGGACATCAGACCATTTCTCAAACACACTGATATTGCTCTGACCTCAGGGCCTTTGCCTTCCTCACTACATGACATGTATTTTCCCAATATCCTTGCCTCACTGTTTTCTTTCTTCATTTGAGTCTCTGCCCAAATTTTAGCATCTCAGAGAGCTCTTTCCTGACCAATCTATCTAAAATAAGCAAGTTGCTTGCTATATGTCTCTTCAGTGAACTTAATACCTATAACTTTTTATTATAACTAGCTATGTTTCTCTTCACTGAACTTAATACCTATAATTTTTTATTAGTAATCACATGATTATTTCTCTCCTCCATTATAATACAATATTCTTGCAAGGAAACATTTCATATTTATGTTCCCAGGCTCTGGGGTCATTTCAGCATTTTGTAGATGTCCAATAAACATTTGTATAAGTAAATAAATGTTTGTAAGTAAGTGAATGAACGAATAAGCAATGTGGTTGTGATTTGCTGGGCTGTTAGATTTGGCTTCAGGTTTGTGAGTGACTGAAGTCTTAGCTCTGCCTGAAAGCAGAGTGCCTTCCCTAACTCTGAGCCTGCCATATTCCCTGACACATTCTCACCTATCAAATGGACCCCGAAGCAAAAAACACCCATGCAGATGGTAGTGGGACCAGTTGACCCCCCTCACACAGCCTTTCAGATAAAAAGCTCACTAGAACATTTGCTGAAGTCACCTCTCTCTGTAAATGAAGTGAGTAATGACGCCAGTGTCCTTTTATTTTTTAAAGTCAAGTATGTCTGTGCTTTATTTATATTGTCATTTAAGAAGGAGATATATGAATATTTAAAAATAAAAAATAGAAATTTATGGTTGAAATGTTGAGAAATTGAAATAAGGGGCAAAATGGAATAAGATCACCCTTAATTCTATTACTAGCATTATTAATTTTAACATTTTGTGTACATTCTTACCATCTTTTGCATATATCAGATCAGATCAGATCAGTTGCTCAGTCATGTCCGACTCTTTGCGACCCCGTGAACCGCAGCACGCCAGGCCTCCCTGTCCATCACCAGCTCCCGGAGGTCACCCAGACTCACACCCATCAAGTCAGTGATGCCATCCAGCCATCTCATCCTCTATCGTCCCCTTCTCCTCCTGCCCTCAATCCCTCCCAGCATCAGAGTCTTCTCCAATGAGTCAGCTCTTCGCATGAGGTGGCCAAAATACTGGAGTTTCAGCTTCAGCATCATTCCTTCCAAAGAAATCCCAGGGCTGATCTCCTTCAGAATGGACTGGTTGGATCTCCTTGCAGTCCAAGGGACTCTCAAGAGTCTTATCCAACACCACAGTTCAAAAGCATCAATTCTTTGGCGCTCAGCCTTCTTCACAGTCCAGCTCTCACATCCATATATATAAAAATATTTTAATATGTGTGCCTTTTCCCAGCTTAATTGTGTCTGACTCTTTGTGACACTATAGACTGAAGCCCACAGGTTTCCACTGCCCATGGGATTTTCCAAGCAAGAATACAGGAGGGGGTTGCCATTTCCTACTCCAGGGGATATTCTAGGTTCAGGGTCAAACCCACATCTCCTGCATCTCCTTATTGGCAGGTTGATTCTTTCTAACTGAGCCACTTGGGAAGCCCATTTCAATATGGCTTCATATTAAAAAATAAATCAAAATGTCATATACTAAAAAATAATTCTACATATTTTATGCTACTTCCATATAAAGCTTCTTAAAATTCCCTCCCAAACTCCCCAAACCTATATACATGCATTTTATTTATCATTTATATATCTATCCAATCATTTCTGCATCTATGTAACTATGAGTTAATTTATCTATTATTATATATCTCTATATCATATTTCTGTGTACCTCTCTTCCTGTCTATATGTAATTCCTGTATGTAATCTTGGTATCTATGTATCCATTCACCTAGCAATCTATTGTCTATGATCTATCTATGTACAGCTCTCTCTCTCTCCCTGTGCAATCATCTAGGTATCTATTTAGGTATCTTGGGACCAATGTATCTATCTTTCTTTCTATTTATGCATCTATCATATGTCTATGTTATATTTATCTGCCTATTATTTATTTCTCAATCTACCATCTTTGTTTTAATCTATATATCTACTTATGTATCTATTCATCTATTTATATATGAGTGTATACACTTATGCATGCATGCATCCATGTATCTATCATTTATATATCTTTAATTTTAATTTACACAAAATACTTCTGTTTTTGAAAAATTTGGCACTTGGTTTCTTTCATGTAATATCTTAGAGACCTTCAGTTCAGTTCAGTTCGGTTGCTCAGTTGTGTCCGATTCTTTGTGACCCTATGGACTGCAACACGCCAGGCCTCCCTGTCCAACACCAACTCCTGGAGTATACTCAAACTCATGTCCATTGAGTTGGTGATACCATCCAACCATCTCATCCTCTGTCATCCCCTTCTCCTCCTGCCTTCAATCTTTCCTAGCATCAGGGTCTTTTCAAAGGAGTCAGTTCTTTGCATCAGGTGGCCAAAGCATTGGAGTGTCAGCCTCAGCATCAGGCCTTCCAATGAATATTCAGGACTGATTTCCTTTAGAATGGACTGGTTGGATCTCCTTGCTGCCCAAGGGACTCTCAAGAGTCTTCTCCAACGCCACAGCTCCAAAGCATCAATTCTTTGGCGCTCACCTTTCTTTATAGTTCAACTCTCACATCCATATGTGACTACTGGAAAAACTGTAGCTTTGACTAGATGGACCTTTGTTGGTAAAGATGTCTATGCTTTTTAACATGCTGTCTAGGTTGGTCATAACATTTCTTCCAAGGAGCAAGCATCTTTTAATTTCATGGGTGCAGTCACCATCTGCAGTGATTTTGGAGCCCTCCTAAACAAAGTCTCTCACTGTTTCCATTGTTTCCCCATTTATTTGCCATGAAGTGATGGGACCAAATGCCATGATCTTAGTTTTCTGAATGTTGAATTTTAAGCCAACTCTTTCACTCTCCTCTTTCACTTTTATCAAGAGGCTCTTTAGTCCTTCTTTGCTTTCTGCCATAAGGGTGGTGTCATCTGTGGGTCTGAGGTTATTGATATTTCTCCCTGCAATCTTGATTCCAGCTTGTGCTTGATCCAGCCCAGAATTTCTCATGATGTACTCTGCATATAAGTTAAATAAGCAGGGTGACAATATACAGACTTGATGTACTCCTTTCCTGATTTGGAACCATTCTGTTGTTCCATGTCCAGTTCTAACTGTTGCTTCCTGATCTGCATACAAATTTCTCAATAGGCAGGTCAGGTGGTCTGGTAATCCCATCTCTTTTAAAATTTTCCACAGTTTGTGTGCTCCACAAATCAAAGGCTTTGGCATAGTCAATAAAGCAAAAGTAGATGTTTTCTGGAACTCTCTTGCTTTTTAAATGATCCAGCAGATGTTGGCAATTTGATCTCTGGTTCGTTTGGCTTTTCTAAATCCAGATTGAACATCTGGAAGTTCGTGGTTCACATATTGCTGAAGCCTGGCTTGGAGAATTTTAAGCATTACTTTATTAATGTGTGAGATGAGTGCAATTGTGTGGCAGTTTGAGCATTCTTTGGCATTGCCTTTCTTTGGAATTGGAATGAAAACTGACCTTTTCCAGTCCTGTGGCCACTGCTGAGTTTTCCAAATTTGCTGGCATATTGAGTGCAGCACTTTAACAGCATCATCTGTTAGGGTTTGAAATAGCTCAACTGGAATTCCATCACTTCCACTAGCTTTGTTTGTAGTGATGCTACCTAAGGCCCACTTGACTTCACATTCCAGGATGTCTGACTCTAGGTCAGTGATCACACCATTGTGATTATCTAGGTCCTGAAGATCTTTTTTTATAGTTCTTCTATGTATTCTTGTCACCTCTTCTTAATATCTTCTGCTTCTGAATAGCATTAACAAAATGGAAATAAGAACATAGAGATGTTATATAGGAATATTTCAAGAGCTATCTCATGCTGCTAAACTGAAAAAAAAAAAATAAACAAGGATAGTTTAAGAGACTTCTGGGACAACGGCAAGCACACTAATATTCACATTACAGGGGTCCTGGAAAGAGAAGAGAGATAAAGACTTGAAAAAATATTTGAAGAGAAAAATAGCCAAAACCTCCCTAACTTGGTAAATTAAATAATAACACAAGTCCAGGAAGTTCAGAGTTCCATACAGGATTAACCCAAAGAGAAATACACGAAGATAATTGTAATCAATATGACAAAAATTAAAGATAAAGAGAGAATAGTAAAATCAGCAAGGGAAAAGCAACAAATAACATACAATAGAATTCCCATAAGGCTATTAGCTGATTTTTCAGCAGAAACTCTGCAAGCCATAAGGGAGTAGCATGATATCTATAAAGTGATGAAAAAGGAAAAAGCTACAACCAAGAATATTTTACCTAGTAAGACTCTTATGCAGTTTTGATGAAAAAAATCAAAAGCTTTACGGATAAGCAAAATCTAAAAGAATTCAGCATTACCAAACCACGTTTACAAGAAATACTAAAAGGAACTTCTCTAGGCTGAAAATAAAAGGCCACGACTAGAAAAAAAAAATTAAGAAATGGAAAAGCTCAGCAGTAAAGACAAACAAATAGTAAATGTAGGAAAGCACACACACACAAACCAGTAAGGAGGTTCAAATAAAAAAATTGCAAAATTATCTGTATACAAAATAAGCAGTTGAGGGATACAAAAAATAGTTATGTGTGAAATATATCAAAACCAGAAACTATGAGGAGAGGAGAGTACAAATGCAGGATATTTAAAATGCATTTGAAATTCAGAGACCAGCAATTTAAAATAATCTTGTATATACTGGGTTGGCCATAAAGTACATCCAGGTTTTGCATAAACTGTTAAGGAAAAACCCAAATGAACTTTTTGGCTAACCCAGTATATGGACTGTTATACTAAAACTTCAAAATAATTGCAAACCAAAAATCTACAACAGATATACACACAAAAAAGAAAGAAAGGAATCCAAACATAACAATAAAGATCATCAACACATCACAAGAGAACAAAAGAAGGGGGGAAAATGGTCTACAAAGACAAATCCAAAAATAATTAACAAAATGGCAATAAGAACATAGAAGTTGATAATTACCTTACATGTAAACAAACAAATCAGATCAGATCAGTCGCTCAGTCATGTCCGACTCTTTGCGACCCCAGGAATCGCAGCACACCAGGCCTCCCTGTCCATCACCAACACCTGGAGGTCACTCAGACTCACATCCATCGAGTCAGTGATGCCATCCAGCCATCTCATCCTCTGACATCCCCTTCTCCTCCTGCCCCCAATCCCTCCCAGCATCAGAGTCTTTTCCAATGAGTCAACTCTTCGCATGAGGTGGCCAAAGTACTGGAGTTTCAGCTTTAGCATCATTCCTTCCAAAGAAATCCCAGGGCTGATCTCCTTCAGAATGGACTGGTTGGATCTCCTTGCAGTCCAAGGGACTCTCAAGAGTCTTCTCCAACACCACAGTTCAAAAGCATTAATTCTTCGGCGTTCAGCCTTCTTCACAGTCGAACTCTCACATTCATACATGACCACAGGAAAAACCATAGCCTTAACTAGACGGACCTTTGTTGGCAAAGTAATGTTTCTGCTTTTGAATATGCTTTCTAGGTTGGTCATGACTTTCCTTCCAAGGAGTAAGCGTCTTTTAATTTCATGGCTGCAGTCACCATCTGCAGTGATTTTGAAGCCCCCCAAAATAAAGTCTGACACTGTTTCCACTGTTTCCCCATCTATTTCCCATGAAGTGATGGGACCAGATGCCATGATCTTTGTTTTCTGAATGTTGAGCTTTAAGCCCACTTTTTCACTCTCCACTTTCACTTTCATCAAGAGGCTTTTTAGTTCCTCTTCACTTTCTGCCATAAGGGTGGTGTCATCTGCATATCTGAGCTTATTGATATTTCTCCCAGCAATCTTGATTCCAGCTTGTGTTTCTTCCAGTCCAGCATTTCTCATGATGTATTCTGCATGTAAGTTAAATAAGCAGGGTGACAATATACAGACTTGACGTACTCCTTTTCCTATTTGGAACCAGTCTGTTGTTCCATGACCAGTTCTAACTGTTGCTTCCTGACCTGCATACAGATTTCTCAAAAGGCAGATCAGGTGGTCTGGTATTCCCATCTCTTTCACAATTTTCCACAGTTTATTGTGATCCACACAGTCAAAGGCTTTGGCATAGTCAATAAAGCAGAAATAGATGTTTTTCTGGAACTCTCTTGCTTTTTCCATGATCCAGCAGATGTTGGCAATTTGATCTCTGGTTCCTCTGCCTTTTCTAAAACCAGCTTGAACATCTGGAACTTCACAGTTCATGTATTGCTGAAGCCTGGCTTGGAGAATTTTGAGCATTACTTTACTAGCGAGTGAGATGAGTGCAATTGTGTGGTAGTCTGAGCATTCTTTGGCATTGCCTTTCTTTGGGATTGGAATGAAAACTGACCTTTTCCAGTCCTGTGGCCGCTGCTGAGTTTTCCAAATTTGCTGGCATATTGAGTGCAGCACTTTCACAGCATCATCTTTCAGGATTTGGAATAGCTCCACTGGAATTCCATCACCTCCACTAGCTTTGTTCATAGTGATGCTTTCTAAGGCCCACTTGACTTCACATTCCAGGATGTCTGACTCTAGGTCAGTGATCACACCATCGTGATTATCTGGGTCGTGAAGCTCCTTTTTGTACAGTTCTTCTGTGTATTCTTGCCATTTCTTCTTAATATCTTCTGCTTCTGTTAGGTCCATACCATTTCTGTCCTTTATCGAGCCCATCTTTGCATGAAATGTTCCTTTGGTATCTCTGATTTTCTTGAAGAGATCCCTAGTCTTTCCCATTCTGTTGTTTTCCTCTATTTCTTTGCATTGATCGCTGAAGAAGGCTTTCTTATCTCTTCTTGCTATTCTTTGGAACTCTGCATTCAGATGTTTATATCTTTCCTTTTCTCCTTTGCTTTTCACTTCTCTTCTTTTCACAGCTAATTTGTAAGGCCTCCCCAGACAGGCATTTTGCTTTTTTGCATTTCTTTTCCATGGGATGGTCTTGATCCCTGTCTCCTGTACAATGTCACGAACCTCATTCTATAGTTCATCAGGCACTCTATCTATCAGATCTAGGCCCTTAAATCTATTTCTCACTTCCACTGTATAATCATAAGGGATTTGATTTAGGTCATACCTGAATGGTCTAGTGGTTTTCCCCACTTTCTTCAATTTCAGTCTGAATTTGGCAATATGGAGTTCATGATCTGAGCCACAGTCAGCTTCTGGTCTTGTTTTTGCTGACTGTACAGAGCTTCTCCATCTTTGGCTGCAAAGAATATATTTAATCTGATTTTGATGTTGACCATCTGGTGTTGTCCATGTATAGTGTCTTCTCTTGTGTTGTTGGAAGAGGATGTTTGTTATGATCAGTGCATTTTCTTGGCAAAACTCTATTAGTCTTTGCCGTGCTTCATTCCGTATTCCAAGGTCAAATTTGCCTGTTACTCCAGATGTTTCTTGACTTCCTACTTTTGCATTCCAGTCCCCTATAATGAAAAGGACATCTTCTTTGGGTGTTAGTTCTAAAAGGTCTTATAGGTCTTCATAGAACCATTCAACTTCAACTTCTTCAGCATTACTGGTTGGGGCATAGGCTTGGATTACTGTGATATTGAATGGTTTGCCTTGGAAACGAACAGAGATCATTCTGTCGTTTCTGAGATTGCATCCAAGTACTGCATTTCGGACTCTTTTGTTGACCATGATGGCCACTCCATTTCTTCTGAGGGATTCCTGCCTGCAGTAGTAGATACAATGGTCATCTGAGTTAAATTCACCCATTCCAGTCCATTTTAGTAAATAAACAAATACTCCAACCAAAAAACAGACTAACTGAATGGATTAAAAAAAGAGACCTATATATTTGCTGCCTATAAGAGACTCATTTCAGATCTATAGACACACACAGACTGAAAGTGAGGGGACAGAAAAAGCTATTCCATGCACATGGGAAAAAAAGCTGAAGTAGCAGTACTTATATCAGACAAAATGTGCTTTAACAACTTACTGACTAGAGATGTATTAATACATCATTGTTATCCAAATTTTGTTACCAAATATTTAAACTGGAGATGTTTAAATATTTGCTTACATAACAAATCACTGGCCAGAGGCATTAGTTTCTACAAAAATCCCCTGCTCAATAACATGTTAAAATAAAGACTATTACAACAGATGAAAAAGATACTACCTTTTTGATCAAGGGATCAATCCAAGATGATATAAAAATTGAAAATATAAATGCACCTAACATAGGAGCAGCTGGATATATAAGGCAAATATTAATAGACATAGAAGGAGAAATTTACAGTAACACAATAATAGTGGGGGAATTTAAGACCCCACTTACATCAATGGATAGATCATTCAGACAGAAAATCAATAAGGAAACGCAGACCTTAAATGATACATCAGACTAGATAGACTTAATTGATATTTATAGAGCATTTCAGCTGAAAGCAGCAGAATACACATTCTTTTCAAGTGCACATAAAACATTTTGTAGGATAGATCACATGCTAGGCTACAAATCAAGCTTTGGTAAGTTTAAGAAAATTGCAATCATACCAAACAACTTTTGTGATCACAATGCCATAAGATTAGAAATAAACTACAAAAAAAGCTGCAAAAAACACAAACATGTGGAGGCTGGACCATATGCTATTAAACAACCAATAGATCACTGAAGAGATCAAAGAATAAATATATGGTAGTAAAATGGACAATCTAGAAGAAATGGACAAATTCCCAGAAAGGTAAAATCTCCCAAGACTGAACTAGGAATAAATAGAAAGCATAAAGAGACTGATCATAAGTACTGAAATTGAATCCATAATTTGAAAACTCCCAAGAGACAAGAGTCCAGGACCAGATGACATCACAGGCAAATTCCACCAAACATTTAAAGAAGAGTTAATATCTCTCCTTCTGAAACTATTTCAAAAGTTGCAGAGGAAAGGACACTTCTAAACTCATTCTATGAAGCTACAATTACTGTGATACCAAAACCAGACTAAAGATACCATAATATAGGTCACTATCACTAACAAAATTACAGGTCAATATTACTAATAGATGTAGATGCAAAGATCCTAAAAGAAATAGTAGTGTACCAAATCCAACAATACATTAAAAGGATTATACATTGTGATCAAGTGGGACTTAATCCCATGGATCCAAGGATTTTTCAGTATATGCAAATCAATCCATGTGATACAGCATATTAACAAACTGAAGAATAAAAGAATGCAGAAAAAGCTTTTGATAAAATCCAATATCCATTTATGATAAAAATTCTTCAGAAAGTGGGCATAGAGGCAACACCTCAACATAATAAAGGCCACATATGTCAAACCTACAGCTAACCTCATACTCAATGGTGAAAAGCTGAAAGCATTTCCTCTAAGATCAGCAACAAGACAAGGATGCCTATTCTCACCACTTTTCTTAAACAGTTTTAAAAGTCCTAGCTATAGAAATCAGAGAAAAGGGAAAAATAAAAGGAATCCAAATTGGAAAAGTGACAGTAAAACTGTCACTATTTGCAGATGACATGATGCTATACATAAAACATCTTAAAAGATGCTCCAGAAAACTACTAGACCTTATCAATGAATTCAGTAAAGTTGCAGAACACAAAATTAATAACAGAAATATGCTGCATTTACATATACTAACAATGAGAGATCAGACAGAGAAATTAAAGAAACAATTCCCTTTATTATCACATCAATTAAAAAAAAAAAAATCTAAGAATAAACCACCCTAATGAGACAAAAGACATACTACAAAAGCTACAAGGTGCTAATGAATGAAGTTGAAGCTCACACAGATGGAAAGATACACCATGTTGTTGTATTGGAAGAATCAATATTGTGAAAATGACCATACTACCCAAAGTAATCTACAGATTCAATGCAATCTCTATCAATGGCAATACCAATGGCATTTTTGGCAGAACTGGAACAAATAATTTAAAAACTTGTATGAAAACACAATGTGACGTGATGACCCTAAATAGCCAAAATATCTTGAGAAGGAAGAACAGAGCCAAAGGAATCAGGTTCCCTGACTTCAGACTGTACTACAGATCTACAGTCATCAAAATGGCATGGTACTTGCACAAAAACGAAGACGTAGATCAGTGGAACTGGATAGAAAGCCAAGAATTAAACCCACGTACTTATGGGTAATTAATCTATAACAAGGGAAGCAAGACTGCTGCTGCTAAGTCACTTCAGTTGTGTCCGACTCTGTGCAACCCCATAGACGGCAGCCCACCAGGCTTCCCCGTCCCTGGGATTCTCCAGGCAAGAACACTGGAGTGGGTTGCCATTTCCGTCTCCAATGCATGAAAGTGAAAAGTGAAAGGAAGTCGCTCAATCGTGTCCGACTCTTTGCGACCTCATGGACTGCAGCCTACCAGGCTCCTTCGAACATGGGATTTGCCAGGCAAGAGTACTGGAATGCGGTGCCATTGCCTTCTCCGAAGCAAGATCATACAGTGGAGAAAAGAGTCTCTTCAATAGGTGGAGTTGGGAAAATTAGACAATTACATAGAAAAGAATAAAGTTAGAACATTCTATAGCACCATATACAAAAAACTCCAAATGAATTACATATCAAAATGTAAGACTCTTCAACTCCTAGAGAAAAATCATAGCCAGAACACTTTTGACTTAAATCATTGCAATATTTTTTGGAACCATTTCTTAGAGTAATATGAATAAAAGCAAAAATAAACAAATGACATCTAATTAAACTTAAAAGCCTTTGGATAGGAAAGGAAACCACAAGCAAAATGAAAAGACAACCTGCATAATGGGAGAAAATATTTGCAGATGTGACCAAAAATGGATTAATTTCCAAAACATATAAACAGCTCCACAGCTCAATATCAAAAAAACAACCAACCCAATCAGAAAATAGGCAGAAGATCTAAATAGATATTTCCCTAAAGAAGATGTTCATTTGGGCAACGGCAACATGAAAAGATGCTCAACATTGCTAATTATTAGAAAAGTTCAAATCAAAACTACAATGAGGTATTACCTCCCACTAGTTAGAATAGCCATTATCAAGAAGCTTACAAATGATAAATGCTGGAAAGGGTATGGAGAAATGGGAATCCTCCTATACTGTTATTGAGAATGTAAATTTGTGCAACTACTATGGAGAACAGTATGGAAGTTCCTTCACAAACTGAAAACAGAGTTACCATATGATCCAGCAATCCCACTCTTAGATATATATCTGGAGAAAAGTATAATTGAAAGAGATAAATGCATCTCAGTGTTCATTGCAGCACTATTTACAATATACAAGACACGGAATTAACCTAAATGTCCATTGAGAGATGAATAAATAAAGAAGATGTGACCATATGTGTATACACACACACACACACACACACACACACACACAACACATATATAGTAACTATATGCTGGGAAAGATTGAAAGAAGGTAGAGAAGGGGACGACAGAGGATGAGATGGTTGGATGTCATCACTGACTCAATGGACATGAGTTTGAGTAAGCTCCGGGAGTTGGTGATGGACAGGGAATCTTGGTGTGCTGCGGTCCATGGGGTTGCAAAGAGTCAGATATGACTGACTGAACTGCACTGATGACTATATATAGATGTGACATATATGCATATATACATATATATAATGAAATACTACTCAGTCATAAAAAAGAATGGAATAATGTCATTTGTAGCAACATGGATGGACCTAGAGATTATTATTCTAAGTGAAGAGACTCAGGTAGAAAGACAAATCCCATATGATATTACTTATGTGTGGAATCTAAAATATGTTACACACGAGTTTATGTGAAAAATAGAAATAGACTCACAGACATACGAAACAGACTTACGGTTACCACAGGGGAAAAGGGGTTTGAGGAAGGATAAAGAGGGAGTTTGTGATTAGCAGATACAAAGTTCTATAGATAAACAAGATTCTACTATACAATAGAAGGAACTATATTCAATACCTTACACAAAACCATCATGGAAAAGAAAGTGTGTGTGTGTGTGTGTGTGTGTATCGGAAATACATATATCTGAATCACTTTTTGGTATACTTGAAACACATTTTTAAAAGAATTTAAAAGCATTTTATGTATCTACGGCTGTGCTGTGACTCTGTTGCTGCACGTCTTTTCTCTAGTGGTGGGGAGCAGGGGCTCCTCTGCAGCTGCAGTGTGTGGGCTTCTCATTGTGGTGGTTTCTCTTGTCGCAGAGCATGGGCTCTAGGGCGCACTGGCTTTGGCAGTTGTAGCTCTCGGGCTCCAGAGTGCAGGCTCAGTAGTTGTGGCTCACGGGTTCAGTTTCTCCGTGGCATGTGGGATCTTCCTGGATCAGGGATTGAACCTGTGTCTCCTTCATTGACAGGCAGATTCTTTATCTCTGAGCCACCAGGAAAGCCCAATGCTATGCTATGCTAAGTCACTTCAGTCGTGTCCAACTGTGTGCGACCCCATAGATGGCAGCCCACCAGGCTCCCTGTCCATGAGATTCTCCAGGCAAGAACACTGGAGTGGGTTGCCATTTCCTTCTCCAATGCATGCAAGTGAAAAGTGAAAGTGAAGTCATTCAGTCATGTCCGACTTGCAGTCCCTGGGGTCGCTAAGAGTTGGGCACGACTGAGCGACTTCATTTTGACTTTTCACTTTCATCTATTGGAGAAGGAAATGGCAACCTACTCCAGTGTTCTTGCCCGGAGAATCCCACGGACGGGGGAGCCTGGTGGGCTGCCGTCTATGGGGTCGCACAGAGTCGGACACGACTGAAGTGACTTAGCAGGTCAAGAAATAGAGCACTGTCTGAGTGACCTCCGGGAGTTGGTGATGGACAGGGAGGCCTGGCGTGCTGCAGTTCATGGGGTCGCAAAGAGTCGGACACGACTGAGTGACTGATCTGATCTGATCTGACCACCTAAAGATCCCCTGCTGCTGCTGCTGCTGCTAAGTCACTTCAGTCGTGTCCGACTCTGTGTGATCCCATAGACGGCAGCCCACCAGGCTCCCCTGTCCCTGGGATTCTCCAGGCAAGAACACTGGAGTGGGCCGCCATTGCCTTCTCCAGTGCAAGAAAGTGAAAAGTTAAAGTGAAGTCGCTCAGTCGTGTGCGACTCTCAGCGACCCCATGAACTACAGCCTACCAGGCCCCTCTGTCCATGGGATTCTCCAGGCAAGAGTACTGGCGTGGGGTGCCATTGCCTTCTTCAAAGATCCCCAGTGGACTTCTACTCAATTACAGCATTATTTCTATCTATTAGAACTAGAACTCAAACTATCTTGACTTTTGTGATAATTTGTTTGCACTTAAAAATTTTTTACCTTCAGGGATGCATTTCTTAATAGTATAGTGTATTTTTCTGTTTATAAACTGTATTTAGATGGAACCACCTTTTATGAATTTTGCTTCTTGCTTCTTTTTTTCTGCATTATATTTACGAGAGTCATCCATATCGTGGCATGTGCATGCATGTGTCGTAAGTCATTCAGTCGTGTTCAACTCTTTGCAACTCCACGGACTGTGGCCTGCCAGGCTCCTCTGTCCATAAATTCTCCAGGAAAGAATACTGGAGTGGATTGCCATGATCTCCTCCAGGCGATCTTCCCAACCCAGGGATGAACCCACATCTCCTGCACTGGCAGGCAGATTCTTTACCACTAGCGCCACTTAGGAAGCCCTGGTGGCCTGTAGCTGAGTTGATTTATTACTGAATGATAGTTGTTGTTGTTGTTCAGTTGCTAAGTCATGTGTGACTCTTTGCGACTCCATGAACTGCAGCACGCCAGGCTTCCCTGGCCTTCACTATCTCCCTGAGTTTGCTCAAATTCATGTCCATTGAGTCAGTGATGCCATCCAGCCATCTCAACCTTTGTCATCCTCTTGTCTTGCCATCAATCTTTCCTAGTATCAGCGTCTTTTTCAGAGTTGGTTCTTTGTATCAGGTGGCCAAAGTATTGGAGCTTCAGCATTAGTCCTTCCAGTGAATATTCAGTGTTGATTTCCTTTAGGATTGACTGGTTTGATCTCCTTGCTATCCAAGGGACTCTCAAGAGTCTTCTTCAGCACCATAGTTTGGAAGCATCAATTCTTCAACATTCAGCCTTCCTTATGGTTCAACTCTCACATGACTATTGGAAAAACCATTGCTTTGACTATATGGATCTTCGCTGGCAAAGTGATGTCTCTGCTTTTCAATACGCTGTCTAGGTCTGTCATAGTTTTTCTTCCAAGGAGCAAGCATCTTTTAATTTCATGGCTGCAGTCACCGTCTGCAGTTATCTTGGAGCCCAAGAAAATAAAATCTGTCACTGTTTCCACTTTTTCCCCATCTATTTGCCATGATGTGATAGGGCCAGATTCCATGATCCTCGTTTTTTGAACGTTGAGTTCTTCCATTGTATAACTAAATCTCACTAAAAAAATCATTTCTAATATTTATGGATATATGGATTGTTTCCAGTTTGTGCTTATTGTAGAAAATGTTTTTATGAACATATAGATATATTTTGATTCTCATATGCATCAATTTTTAAAGATTATATTTCTAGGACTGGAATTTCTAGGTCACAGTATCTCAATTTTACCAGGTAATGTCAAACTGTAGCACCCATCTCTCTCCACATCCCTGAACAGAAGAAACCATTTCTCAGAAAACTTGCTAACACCTGGTGCTGACAGGCTATTATAATTTTTTTTTAAAATTTAAATTTCCTGCCGATAATTTATTTGTAGCTCTTTCTCTTTCTCTCCCTCCTTTAATTTTTTTTTTTGCTCTTGCAAATATTCTAAGGAATATAATCTCGTAGACTATCTTCATAAGATGTTGTAACTATATCTGTAGTATATTTCCTCATTAGTGGAAATGCTAAGTCAAAGTACTGTGAATATTGATAGTTACAGCCAAATTTTCCTCCCTGAGTACGTAAGTTTATAGTCCCACAGCAGTAATCTGAGCCTATATATCTACATTTCAACAACAGTGGCTAGCATTGAACTTTAAATGTTTGTCAACCCCATAGGTATTTAAGTTTTACTTGTATTTATTTAGTAATTAGTAAGTTTTATTATTTATTCATTTGTACTTAATGGATGAAGCTGTTTTATTTGAAAATTGCCAGTTCTCATCTTTTGCCTATTGTCATATTAAATTTGTAAATTTTTTTGTATTAACTGTTACATGCTTTTTATTTTAATAATTTTATAAATTAAGGAAATTAGACCTTTTTTTTGCCATATATGTTGCTGTAATTGGGCTTCCCAGGTGTGCTTGTGGTAAAGAACCCACCTTCCAATGCAGGAGAATTAATAGATGCGGATTTGATGCCTGGATTGGGAAGATCCCCTGGAGGAGGGCATGGCAACCCACTCCAGTATTCTTTCCTGGAGAATCCCATGGACAGAGGAGCTTGAGGGGCATGGTTACCCTGGGGGGCAAAGAGTCAGACATGACTGAAGCAACATAGCATGTATGCATGTTGTAAATATATTAGTTTATATAAAATAAAATATGTTATTTTAATTTGACACTGATCTTTGGACTTTGTTTACACTAGTTTAATTCCATACAGAAAAATTTATTGGTATTGAAACATAGCAATTTAAAAATTTTATGAACTCTAGGTTTTAATTCCTTTTTAGAAAGGCCTTTCCCATGGTCACTCATGCTTTCTCTTTGAAGTTTTATTGCTTACTTTATGTTCAACTCCTGATGCATAAATTGTTGATAATTAGGTTTGAAACCTTTGAGGCACCAAACTATAGGGACGTGGCTTCCCCCTGCTAATGATTTTTTTGTGGGTCTATGATTTTGTGACTTGTTTGAAATGCCAGTGTTACCAAAAAATAAAGTGCCATATGTGTTTGGGTCTATTTTTGGATTCTCTGTTTTGTTTCACTGACACCGGTTTTTTTCTCCAGTATAAAAAACATTTTTAAATTTTGGTCCATGCCTAGGTTTCAGTAAGCGTAACATTTTTAGAAAGCAAAACTTTTTTTCCTTAACCAAAAAATCAAAGCCATACATAGATACACAAGCACAAATATGGACACACTTGAGCAGGGTTCTGCGGGTGAAGGAACAAGGATTAATATGCGGCTATCTCGCACAGAGATTAATGGGCTTAGGTGCCAAGGGTACAAAGGTTTAATGTTTGTGTGGATTTTTGATTGTGGAGAAATGCTCTGTACACACATAAAATTGCCAGCTAGGCAAACAATAGATATTAGGGCCAATATCTAGGGGCAAAGTCTGATTTCATAGCAAATCATAAGGTACTTTGCTGAGTGGTTATTCTTTTTCTTTTAATTGAAGTATAGTTGATTTACAATATTGTGTAAATTTCAGGTATACAGCATGGTGACTTGGTGTCTTTACTG
Organism: Tragelaphus eurycerus; assembly: GCA_935064755.1. Taxonomy (NCBI): domain Eukaryota; kingdom Metazoa; phylum Chordata; class Mammalia; order Artiodactyla; family Bovidae; genus Tragelaphus; species Tragelaphus eurycerus. The sequence continues at coordinate 5,149,170 of CAKXYN010000095.1, read as the reverse complement.
ATTGTATTATAGGTTATTAAAAGATAACGAGCATAATTTCCTGTGCTATAAGTACGTCTTTGCTGTCTATCTATTTTTGTATACAGCAGTTCGTATCTGTTAACCCCGTGCCCCTAATCCCTGCCCCCACTGTGGTAGCCACAAGGTCATTTTCTATATCAGTGGGCTCTGCTTCTGTTTTGTATATGCACTAAATTGTATTATTTTTTTTGATTCCACATATAAGTGATATCTAGTTACCCTTTATTTAAATACAGTGCAACCGAGTTGCAGGCATCTAGTTTGCAGTGGTTGTAGGGAGGAGGTGGACATGGCTTCCTTCAGATAGAAATGGGAACTGGTGTAGTAAAACTGGCTATCTTACACCCTCAAGAAATGGCTCAGTTTTCTGGAAATACAAAGCCCCCTAAATAACACAATATATTTCATTTTTACTATTTTGAATGAATAACTCTCTCAAATGCATAACAACTTGCCTCTCTTATTTTTAAAAATTTCACTAATACAGATTATGCACAGTTGCTAAATAAGTCAGGTATTATAAAAAAGCAACATTTTCTGGCCCACCCAATCTTGCTATCCTGGAACAACTACATTTGAACTCTTTCTGGATTTGAATTTTTTCTGGGAGTTGCCTCCTTACCTCTATATATTATATATATCAATATATCCATTGTAAACATTGCTTCTTGACTATATGCTGTTAGAGTTGACTTTCATCGCCCTGTCCTCACTCTGCACAGTTATATAACCTTCCTCTGCTTCCACGGTCACCTGCATACTGTTATATGACCCACTAAGGTCTATTGCTAGATGTAGTATCTTGTGGTCTCTCCCACCTCTGACCTTTGCACTTTCACTTTGCCCTCCCCACTGCTTCCATCGTCTACTTCTCTACATCTTTCAGCTATGCTTTTACTTTTACCTAATTGGAAAAGACTCTGATGCTGGGAGGGATTGGGGGCAGGAGGAGAAGGGGACGACAGAGGATGAGATGGCTGGATGGCATCACTGACTCGATGGACGTGAGTCTGAGTGAACTCCGGGAGTTGGTGATGGACAGGGAGGCCTGGCGTGCTGCGGTTCATGGGGTTGCAAAGAGTCGGACACGACTGAGCAACTGAACTGAACTGAATCAAGATGGATAGGGCTTCCCAGGTGGTGCTTGTGGTAAAGAACCCATCTACTAATGCAGGAGACATAAGCGATGCAGGTTCGATCCCTAGGTCAGGAAGATAACCTGGAAGAGGGCATGGCAACCCACTCCAGTATTCTTGCCTGGAGAATCCCATGGACAGAGGAGCCTGGCGGGCTACAGAACATAGGGTGGCAAAGAGTTGGACACGACTAAAGTGACTTAGCATGCACGCAATCAAGATGCCATTCACCTACTCTTCTATGGTTAACTCTCCAATGACTTGTTAATTGTTTGAGACTAAAGGTTGAAAACCAATTAACATTAGGATGTTAACGTTAGGATGGCTCTGTAGATATTGCTCATCACATAACGAAGTGTTTGTGTTGTTTTTCCTTTCCTTTATTTTGTGTCTGATGGTATGACCTCCATGTCACTGAATGGCGAACATTGCTGATGGTCAAGTACAATGGAACTGACCCCTTCTTAAACACAGCATAATGAACATGACACAAACTTTCCTTAGTGTGAAAGAGACTGTAAGTAAGCTATATATAACTATATACCAAAACTCATTCTTTACTTCTTTTGTTACTCCACATCTTAGTTCAGGCTGCTAAAGCAAAATACTATAGATTGGATGGAGTAAACAACAGACATTTATTTCTCACAGTTCTGGAGGCTAGAAGTCAGAGGTCAAGGTGTCAGCAGATGTAGTTTTTGGTGAGGGTTCTTTTCCTGGCTGCCTTCTCATTGTCTTCTCAAGGCTGAGGGATTGGGGGAGTTGGGAGGGAGAGGGAGGGAAGAGACTCTGGTCTCTTTCTCTTCATATAAAAACTTTTAAGACCCTATAGATCCTAATCCCCATCATGGGTGCTCTACCCTTATGACCTGAAGTACACCTAATTCCAATAGCTCTTCTTCTAAATCCAGTTGCATTGGGGATTATACATTTTGTAGGGAACACATTCAGTCTGTAACTCTCCATTAGCCTACATTTCCCATCTTTCCTTGTAGGTAGTGTGACTTTGTGACTGAGATTCATCTTTGCTGAAAGAGTCCATGCAAGCTTCCCTGCAGGTCTTTGGTGAGTGTGCTGGACTGGTCCATATTGTAGGTCAAGGTGACCAGCTCTTTTCATCCCCATTACTGTGACGATCCCTCACACAGGCTCAGAGAACTCTTCTACCCACTCCAATGTGTTAGGATGATATTAGGACTGAAAACACTTACGAGATACTCTATTGTCTCACACTCCAGATCTACTGGGATCACACATGGGAATTCTAGGATGTTATGGTTCCTTGTCAAGCCTTCTGCCAGCCTGAGCATCATGGGCACCAACACTGAAGCTTCAGGATATACCAGTAATAATTCTCCCCCAGGTGGAGAAGTCTCCCCCACCCCCACCTCGCAATGAGCATGCAGTTCTCAGCAAGCAGCTCTGTGTCTGCCTCCTATGCCCTTGGCCGGGACTTCTCGGACCCTTTGCTGTCATGATATTTCATGAATCCTAGCTTTCCATGACATTCCTCCCAGGGCTTAGCAGTGCTGGTCCTAGAGCATTTCTGGAAATTCAGCTATGGTCAACTTGCAGGCCCTTCTGCCTCCTGGATGTTCTGTTGTGTGCTCCACAGTTCTGGGGCCTCCTCTGGCTCCTGCTTCTCTCTCTGCCCTTGCTTCATCAGTGAGTCTCCTTCCACAGCAGCCACTTGGTCAGGTTTTGGACCACAGCTGTTCTTCTAACCTCTGTCTCCAAGGCTCTGCACTCGGTCTGAAGATCCATTTTGGACATGTACAGTTCCTTGTGGTGCTCAGGGCCTGGGTAGTGATCACATCATGCCCATGAGTGTCAGGTGTGGCAGGGAGCAGAACCCCAGGTAAGTCTGGTGATACTGCAGGCTCAGTGGCCATCAATCTCGAGGGAACACCTGTGGAAAGGAGGGAGGTGGATTGTGAGAAAGCTGCCTAATGGGCAGATAACTGATTGAATCTATGGAGTTGCTGCTCCTCAGAGAGTGAGTGTGATGTGAGATACTAAGTTGAAAGAAGAAGGGGCACTGAGAGGCGGGCACAGGGGAGCTCCCAGGGCACACCTCCTTTCTAGGGACCATCTTGTCCATGATAAGGCACAGTGATTCATTCCCGGGGGCACAGAAGGATCAGAAGAAGGTGGTGCCGTCATAGGGCCAGAGATGGGCCAACATCACCTCCAAGGGGCTTGCAGGGGCGAGACACTAGCAGCTCTTTCCTAATTTGTGACTCTCCAACTCTCTCTCCAAACTTTTTCATGCTTCAGGAGCCCAGGGTTGCAAAACCAGTTTCCAGGAATCTCCTTCCCAGCCCAACTTCAAAATGTGGGAGTGGTTGCTACTCAGTGGGGTGGGGAGAGGGAAGAACCTAGTAACATTTACTGCCTCATTTATTGTTAACAGATTTTTTGATGTTGGCCATTCTAACTGCTGAGGTGATACCTCATTGTAGTTTTGATGTGCATCTCTCTAACGAGTGATGCTGAGCATGTTTTCAGGTATTTACTTCATGTATTCATTTCTTTGGAGAAATGTCTGTTTAGATCTTCTGCCCATTTTTGGAATGAGTTGTTTATTTTTCAGATATTGAGCTGTTTGAGCTGCTTGTATATTTTGGAGATTAACCCTCTGTCAGTTGCTTCATTGGCAATTATTTTCTCCCTTTCTGAGAGTTGTCTTTTCATCTTGTTTATAGTTTCCTTTGCTGTGCAAAAGCTTTTAAGTTTTATTAGGTCCCATTTTTATTTATTTTTTATTTCCATTAATCCAGGAGATAGGTCAAAGAGGATCTTGCTGTGATTTATATCAAAGACTTGTAATTGCCTATGTTTTCCTCTAAGAGCTTTATGGTTTTTGGCCTTACATTTAAGTCTTTAATCCATTTTGAGTCTATTTTTGTGTATGGTGTTAGGAAGTGTTCTTTTACATGTAGCTGTTCAGTTTTCCTAGCACCATTTATTGAAGAGGCTGTTTTTTTCCATTGTATATTCTTGCCTTCTTTGTCAAAGAAAAGGTGCCTATACGTGCAGGACATGGAGAATAGGGAACACTCCTGCACTGTTGGTGGGAATGCAAACTGATATAGCCTATGGAAAATGGTATAGAGATTCCTTAAAAATTGGGAATAAATATACCGTATGATCCAGCAATCCCACTACTGGGCATATACCCTGATAAAATCACAATTCTCAAAGACACGTGTACCCCACTGTTCATTGCAATGGGGTACTTACTATTTATAATAATTCACTATTAACACTATTTATGATATATTACACTATTTACAATATATTACACTATTTACAAAACATTCACTATTTACAGGACATGGAGGCAACTTAGATGTCCATCAACAGATGAATGGATAAGGAATTTGTGGTATATTTATACAATGGAATATTAGTCATAAAAAGGAATGAATTTGAGTCAGTTGTAGTGAGGTAGATGAACCTAGAGCCTCTTATACAGAGTGACGTAAATCAGAAAGAGAAAAACAAACATCATATGTTAATGAACACATATGGAATCTAGAAAAATGTTATTGATGAACCTAGTAGAGAATGGATTTGTGGGCATAGCAGGGGAAGGTGAGGGTGGGGCGAACTGAATAAGTAGCATTGAAATACACACACTTCATGTGTAAAAAAGTTGGTGGGAAGTTGCTAAACAACATGCATTGGGATGGCCTAGAGGAGTGGGGCGGAGAAGGCAATGGCACCCCACTCCAGTACTGTTGTCTGGAAAATCCCTTGGATGGAGGAGCCTGGTAGGCTGCAGTCCATGGGGTCGCTAAGAATCAGATACGACTAAGTGACTTCACTTTCACGCATTGGAGAAGTAAATGGCAACCCACTCCAGTGTTCTTGCCTGGAGAATCCCAGGGACGAGGGAGTCTGGTGGGCTGCTGTCTATGGGGTCGCACAGAGTTGGACACGACTGAAGCAACTTAGCAGCAGCAGCAGCAGAGGGGTGGGATGGGGGAAGTGAGGGGAGTTCAAGAGGGAGGGCACATGTATATATAATTATAACTGACTCATGTCCTTGTGTGGCAGAAACCAACACAACATTGTAAACCAATTTTCCACCAATTAAAAAATTTAAAAAAAGAGAACATTTTCTGGGGAGGAAAGTGGTTGGCTGGAGGACAGGAAAAGGAGAGGCTTAACACTCGTGAACTTGAGTTCTACACTTCTATTACTTATCCATAAATAGAAATTTACTTAAAAATATAGCAATGAATTACCAAAAGCATTTTTTCAAATGTCAGTTGGATGGCCTCAAAAGGAGAGGTGGTATTGCATGAGGGAAAAGGGAAAATGAAAGACACAAGAGTCAGAGTTGGGTGCGCTGCACAAATACCAGGAGAAACCGGTTTCTGCAGGCACACACGTGTCCTGGGGTGAAAACCGACCTGATGAGGAAGAAACCCACGCAGTTTTCACATGGAAGCTGTGGGCCCACGGGACTCCTCCTCTGAGAGCAGACTTTCAGACTGGAAACCCTTCTTACCCAGTGGCAGCTCCTATAGGAGGCTTCATCACTGAAAACTTTCATACCAATGTAGATGATTATTGGCTATGTTTTAAGATAAATAGTCTGCAGCCATGCAGGTCCACACTGCTCTAAAGGCAATCTGGGGCTTCCCTGATGGTCCAGTGGTTAAAAATCTGCCTGCCAATGCACGGGACATGGGTTTGATCCCTGGTTGGGGAAGATTTCACGTGCCATGTGGTAACCAAGTCCCTGCCGCACACCTACTGAGCGTAAGCACTGCAGCTGCTGAGGCCCTAGAGCCCATGCCCGCAACAAGAGGAGCCGCTGTGAGGAGGGGCCCGCACACCACGATGGAGAGCAGCCCTGCTCCCTGCAACTGGAGAAAACCTGTGTGCAGCAATGAAGACCCCGCACAGTCTAAAATACATTAACAAATAAGTGCGCCTTAAAAAATATAGGCAACAATCCAGGCTCTCTTATCTGCTCTTCTGGTCCTGATCTCAATTGAGCAATCACATGAGTAATCAAGACTGCTGCTAAGTCACTTCAGTCGTGTCCGGCTCTGTGTGACCCCATAGACAGCAGCCCACCAGGCTCCCCCGTCCCTGGGATTCTCCAGGCTAGAACACTGGAGTGGGTTTGCCATTTCCTTCTCCAATGCATGAAAGTGAAAAGCGAAAGTGAAGTTGCTCAGTCGTGTCCGACTCTTAGCGACCCCATGGACTGCAGCCTACCAGGCTCCTCCATCCAAGGGATTTTCCAGACAAGAGTACTGTAGTGGGGTGCCATTGCCTTCTCCAGTAATCAAGACTATTGAAGGCCAAACCATTGAAAACAACAGGGGCTGTCTTTTCCAGTCTTTTCTGACCACTTTCTCCCAGTGGGAAACACATTTTTACATTGCAGGCTAGTAGTGTTACATGCAAATTCACACACACACACACACACACACACACACACATATGAAACAAATCTTTGTAAAAAATATTTCAATTACATGGGATGGATTCAATTTTTTATTTTACTCTTTCCTGTTTGGTACTTTTTTTTTTTTTTTTTGATTAAGCAGTAATAAATCACCCAGTTTTACTTTTAGATACACATTAGTGAATTCAGTTTTTTTTCAGGTGAAACTAGCCCATGGGGACAGTACCACTCAAAGCATGAAAACCTCCTGAGTTTCAATGATTTTGTGATTATCCTCCATGGTGAACATTATTACAACTGTATTTTAACTACATGCAATTTCTTCAGAGTATGTCATCCAGTGAAATCAGTCCTTAAAAAGTCAGATAAAAGTGCATCCCTTTTGAAATTACAAAGTACTAATAAGTGGAGGGATTTGGGCATGGCATTTGGCCATGGAAATATGACAGTACTTTTTTTTTTTATTATAAGCTACATTTTTAAACTAGTAGTGGAAACAACGAGTGGTTTGAAAAGGAATATGCTTTAGAAATACAGAAAGCAACTCACAAAATAAACATTAACAATTAATAAGAATTTTTGTAGCACCCATTACCGGATAATGATGCCAAGAGGACTGTGATAAAAATAAGTCATTGGTTCACTTCATAAAAATGCAATACCACAAATAATGCAGGATACACTTCAGCTATTATTTTCAAAATGGAAAATGATTTAATCTTTAGTTGGTCACATTTGTTTTTTTTTTTTTTCTGGTATACACCTTTATGATCTAAACCATGTCTATTTATCTTTGCATCCTCACCCTGGAGTGCACCTTGGTTGCTAAACAAAAAAACAATAAACAAAAAAAGCAATACATTAATATCCATTATATCAAGGTGAAGTGTCTCAGATATCAAAATATTTTCTAAGATTTAGCTCTAGACCATTCAACTAATTTTTCTTTTCCCAACATTTTTATTTTAGGATTAGTTCAACCCTTATGTACCTCTAAGTTAGTACTTAAAAATTTGGTCCCCAGTATCTATTATAATACTTCTTAATCCTATAATTTTGTAGGCTAGGTTCTACTTTTAGTTGAAATAACTGAAAGGAAATGAGCAATTATGGATGAAGTCATTTAAACTGATACAATAAAAATAAATACATGAATAATAGATAAGTCAATCAAATAATCAATAATCAATCTCATGTATTTATTTGGGTGTCTCTCATACATCTACTCTTAGTACACTGATTCTCTCATTCAACATATAACTGAGTGCCTATGCTCTAACATATATTTTGTCATACAAATTTAGGGGTGTGGAGTGGAGTGTGTTTATCTGTCTTTGTGAAATGGTCTGTCCCCATCCACACAGATGTGGGTGGAGAAGGCACCCAAGGTAGATTCTGTGGGATGCGATGTTGGGAAAAAGGGAAGACTGTCCAGGTTGCCTCCTCTCAGAGGACATTGGTACTGAAGGCCTTGGAGAGAAGGCCATACCCAGTAGGTCAGATTAATAGCATGCACGCCCCATGGTTGATTGATTACTACCCCTCTTCTAAAATAATCAATTTTATTGATATATGACTTACATACATTAAAATGCCCCCATTCAAAGCATGTATCTTCATGAGTTTTGACATATTTATACTCTTGTGTGGCCATCACCCAGTGATGGTATAACTTTTCTATCATTCAAAAAATTTCCTTGTGGTCCTTTGCAGAGATGGGCCCACCCCCCAGCACACTGCCGGCCCTGGGCAACCAGTGATCTGCTTCTGCTTTCCTTTTGCTATCTCTGTGAAGTGTGAGACTTAATCCCCAAAATATCAAGAGAGAACTGTTGGGTCAGGGTGGAAAAGGAGAGCTGTGTGTTGATGTGGCTGGTGTGTGGGAGGCAGTACTGACTTGTGAGAGACGACCAGGAACAGTAAATCCAGAGGGGCTGCAGCGGACGAGTCTAGCTGGGCCTTCCTAGGTGGAGACATGCCTTCCTTTGGAAGCTTTGGAGGATTGGTTCAAATTGCTGAAATCTTTGGTCTTTTCAGGTTATGGACATTTGGGTGAAGGTAGGAGGACTGCCCCTGATGGAGTGGATAGATATTTTGGAGGTACTCCTCTGGAAAGCCTAGTTTGGGATAGGTAAAGGATTAGTGTTAGAAATTTGACTAGAAATTCTGAATCCTGCTGAGGCCCCAGTGGGCCTTAGGCCTGAGCTTTTTTAAGTTCCTCTTTAAGATTTAAGTTCTTCTTTAAGAATTAAGTTCTTCTTTAAGGCTGTATGTTACCTTACACCATGTTAATGAACCAAATCCAAGTCAGGGTCAAAAGTTGGAGTTCAAGAAAGGGTACAGAGCTGCAACGAGCAAACAATCATGCAAGAAGAACTGGGAAGGCACAGACTGCCAGAGTATTTAAGAGAGTGGCTGGGAAAGGCTGGACAGGAACACGGAAGCCAATGCAACATGGGAGAATGGGCACAGTAGTTTGTAATCAAGTCACCTTAACAGGAAAGGGGGTAGTTAAGAGTCATGCTCATCAGTCAAAACAAATCTGTAGTAGTGTCGGGGGAGGAAAAAAATACCCCCTTCTTACAACCAATGTGTGGTCAATATACCAGATGCTGTAGGTGCCCACTCGTATGTCCTCAGCATTTATTTTCAGGAACTGAGATTTGCAGTTGCCAGCAGCCATCACTCTCTGCCTGAGTGCAGTCCCTGGTTGGTGAAGCATAGTCTACATGGGCATGATGGGGAGAAGCAGACTATGCTACAGATACTGGAGAATTACCTGATGTTTCCTGCTGCCGCTACTCCCCTCGCAGCCTCGTATTTTCCAGTGGATAGGTAACTATATTTCCTACCCAACATATTCTTCTTACAGTGTGGGTTTGACATTACTCCCATTGAGGAGTGAAGTCTAAGTCCTCTTCCCTTGAAATTGGGCAAGCTTTCAGGCTTATTTCAACCAATAGAGCATGGCAGAAATGATGCTGTATAACATCTGAGGCTAGGTCATAAAAGGCAGAGAAGTTTATACCTTGCTTACTGGACGACTGTCCTTTGCCCTCTTCCAGCTACCAGGTAAGCAGTCTGACTGCTTCAAGGACACCTTGTTCTGAGGAAGCCCAAACTAGCCCATGGCAAATGGTCAGTGGAGAGCCATGAGACTATGGAGAGACAGAGATGCTGGCCCATACCCTAGCTGACTTGGTTCCCCTTGCTGTTCCATCTTTAGCCACCATTTGACAATACTTACAGGAGAGATCCTGAGCTAGAATAGCCCAAAATCATGTCTTTCTTAAGTTCCTAACCAATGGAAACTGTGAGAGATGATTATTGCTGTTGAAAGCCCCTAAGTCCAGGGGGATTTGTTCTATAGCAACAGATAACCAGGGTCTTCCCTGGTGGCTCAGATGGTAAAGAATCTGCCTGCAATGCAGGAGACCTAGGTTTGATCCCTGGGTCAAGAAGATCCCCTGGACAAGGAAATGGCTACCCACTCCAGTATTTCTTGTCTGGAGAATTCCATGGGCAGAGGAGCCTGGAGGGCTACAGTCCACGGGGTTGCAAAGAGTTGGACATGGCGGAGAGACTAACATTTTCACATTCTAACAGATAACCAGAACTTTCCCATCCCCTTAACCAATGGCCATGAGGACTCAGTGTCTGAATTTTCCATCCTCTTCCCCACTGAGTGGGGTAACATTGAAGAATGTGTTTTTCTCTGTAGTTACCACAGTGGTAACTTTTTAGTTGCTGTCCCTTTTCTGCTTCATTTTCCCCTTCTCTTCTGGTGTTTCCCAGAATTGCCTCCCCAAGAAGCTGTGCTGCACTGTGCTTATTTGCACAGTGCATTGTGCTTATTCGCTCTTTGTAATGTCCGACTCTTTGTAATCCCATGGACTGTAGCCTGCCAGGCCCTTCTGTCCATAGGATTGTCCAGGCAAGGATACTGGAGTGGGTTGCCATGCCCTCCTGCAGGGGGTCTTCCCAACCCAGGGATCAAACCCAGGTCTCCCGCACTGCAGGTGGATTCTTTACCATCTGAGCCACCAGGAAAGCCTCTCCTCCCCAACCCCAGAAACTAGTGAAGTCTCTCAGTCATGTCTGACCCTTTGTGACCCAATGGACTGTAGCCTGTCAGGTTTCTCCGCCCACAGGATTTTCCAGGCAAGAATACTGGAATGGGTTGCCATTTCCTTCTGCAGAAACTACTTGTAGTTAAATTCCTAGTCAGGGTCTGGTTTTAAGGGAACACAAAGTATGATAATTTTCAATGCTAAGCATTTCTCATTTGATTCTGAGTACCTAGTTAGTAACTTCTTCACCCATTCCCTGAAATGTGTTTAAAACATATACCATCATTCAGGCTCTTTTCTCCCCAGCTCTCCTCTCACGCCATCTGGAAGACCTTCCCACTATTTCCCTGAGAAAATGAAGACTGCCTGCAAAAAGTTCCTCCAACTTTTATCTTCTTTTTTTCCTGCTCAATTTTTGTCCTTCACAAGAAGAAATAGGGGGAAAAAGGGACTTCCCTGGTGGTCCAGTGGTTAAGACTGCCCTCCCAATATAGGGGGCATGGTATCAATCCCTGATCTGGGAACTAAGATCCCATATGCTGCAGGGCGTGGCCATTTTTTTTTCTCTCCTCCAAGCATCCCAACACTAGGTTCTCTCCTTTTTGTTAGTGGCAGAAGGGATATCCCTCTGCCTGTCTAGCTCTGATCGCTCCATGTCCACTCTGGGTTCCCTTCTCTCTTGTCTCCTCAGAGATATAAGCCTCTGACCATAACTGCACACGCTCTTGGACCTTACCTTCTTTACTGGCCCATCTCCCACAGCTCTCCTTCACTTTGACCTTCCCTTTCCTCTAGCTACTGCCCTCTCCTTCCTTTCTCAGTATAGTTTCTAAAAAAAAAAAAATTGTATCCAAGTTTGTTGAGCCTCTACTTCTTCCTCTCTAATTCACCTCATGCTTTCCTGAAGGTGAATGTTCCAGAGACAGTATTTGGAAGTCCTACCAAAGCTACTCTGTTTGGATCCCTCAGCTTAGTATATGAAACCTAGGTGTTTGGGGACTTCCCTGATGGTCCAGTGGGAAAGAATCTGCCTGCTGATGCAGGGGACCCTGGGTCGATTTCTGGTCCAGGAAGACTGCACACGCCACAGGACAGCTTGCAGGCCACAACTACTGAGCCTGTGTACCCAGAGCCCCGGCTTTACAACAAGAGAGGCCTCCACAATGAGAAGACTGTGCACCGCAGCTAGAGAGTAGCCCCTACTTGCCACAACTGGAGAAAGCCTGCGGGCAGCAACAGACCCAGAATAGCCAAAAAAACAGACCCTGGTGTTTGACTTCCTGCCTGTCCCTATGCCACAGGCCACACGGACTCTTCACTTCTGTCATTGAGGATTACTTCTATTCCTTCAACACGTTATTCTTCCACATCTTTGTATATTTGTACAAGCTGTTTTTTCTGCTTGAATTCTCTTTGTCCCCACCCAACCTTCTCTAACAATTCCCATTCTGACAACTGCTACTGAGTTTTTCAAGTTGTCTAAATTACCATCTTTTCAGGAAAGATTTCTTCTCTAGCCTTAGATGATTTTTCTCTATTTTCCATGGCCCTAGGACATGATAAATGTTCAGTAAGGATCTTAATTATTAGGCAGCAGTAAGTAGGGTCTACCCACTCCAGTGTTCTTGCCTGGAGAATCCCAGGGATGGGGAAGCCTGGTGGGCTGCCGTCTCTGGGGTTGCACAGAGTTGGACACGACTGAAGCGACTTAGCAGCAGCCAAGTAGGGTCTTAAGTACCAAAACTCATACAGGTTTGATTCTGAGTGCCCTGACCCTATAAACAAACCAGGGAAGATCCAGTCTTAATAACTGGCCATTCCAGGCTGCCAAGTAGATGAAGGTAAGCATCTGGTAGGAGGCATCAGAAAAGGGCAGAAATAAGGGACATGTCTCGATAATGCTCCTGATGTTAGTTTGCTGGGACCCATGCCAAAGCACAAGGCTGGGTGACTAAATGTGAACTTATTTTCTCACATTTCTGGAGACTAGAAGTCCCAGGTCAAGATACCAACAGGGCCGGTTTCTTCTAAGAGCTCTCCTTTGGTTTGCAGATGGCCATCCTCTTTCAGCGTCTTCATGTGACTTGCTTCTGTGTGTATTTGTGTCCTAATTTTTACTTCTTTTAAAGACATTGAAAAAGTGAAAACGTTAGTTACTCAGTCATGTCTGATTCTGTGCAACCCCATGGACTCTAGCCTGTCAGCCTCCTCTGTCCATGGAATTCTCCAGGCAAGAGTACTGGAGTGGATAGCCATTCCCTTCTTCACGGAATCTTCCTGATGTAGGGATCAAAGCCAGGTCTCCTGCACTGCAGGCAGATTCTTTACCATCTGAGCCACTAGGGAAATCCCATATAAAGACACCGGTGACACTGAATTGGAGTCCACTCATATGACTTCTTTTTACTTAAACTACCTTTTTAAAGGTCCTATCTCCAAATACGGTCACATTCTAAGGTAGTGGGGTTTAGGATTTTTTTCTTTTTGCTGTGCTGGGTCTTTGTTGCTGCTCAGGCTTTTTCTCTAGTTGCGGCAAGCAGGGTGCATGTGGCTCCTACGGCTTCTCATTGCAGTGGCTTCTCGTTGCAGAGCACAAGCCAGGCCTCCTGCACTGCAGGCAGATTCTTTATCACGGAGCCACCAAGGAAGCCTGGTTTAGGACTTTAACATGTGAATTTGCGAGGACACAGTTCAGCCCATAACACTCCCCCAATCTAGAGAACCTATGCTTCTTAATGTTAAATTCTGAAAACACCAGGTCAGATATCAGATTCTTTTCCATTATAGGTTATTACAAAATACTGAACTTGGTTCCCTGTGCTATACAATAGGTCCTACACCGTTGGTGGAAATGTAAATTTGTGTAGCCGTTATGGAGAATTGTATGGGGGTTCCTTTAAAAAACTGAACATATAGTTGCCATATGATCTAGCAATGCCACTCCTGGGCATATATCCAAATAAAAATCTATTTCAAAAAAATGCATGAATCCTAATGTTCATAAAAACACTATTTATAATAGTCAAGCCATGGAAGCTACCTAAATGTCTATCTACAGATGAGTGGACAAAGACGATATGATCCATCTATCTGTGTATATACAGTGGGATATTACCCAGCCACAGAGAAGGAAATAATGCCATTTGCAGAAACATAAATGGCCATAGCTACAGGAAGTATGGCAAAGACAAATATCAGATATCACATATATGAAATCCAAGAAAAAAAGATACAGATAAATTTATTTATCAAACAGAAAGAGATTCACAGACATAGAAAACAAACTTATGATTACCAAAGGGGAAAGGAGAGGGGAGGGATAAATTAGGAGGTTGGTATATAATACACATTATTATATATAAAATAAATAATCAACAAGGACCTATTGTATAGCACAGGGAACTAAATGCAATATTTTGTAATAACCTATAATGGAAAAGGAGATCAGCCCTGGAATTTCTTTGGAAGGAATGATGCTAAAGCTGAAACTCCAGTATTTTGACCACCTCATGCGAAGAGTTGACTCATTGGAGAAGACTCTGATGCTGGGAGGGATTGAGGGCAAGAGGAGAAGGGGACGACAGAGGATGAGATGGCTGGATGGCATCACTGACTCGATGGATGCTTGTCTGAGTGACCTCCGGGAGCTGGTGATGGACAGGGAGGCCTGGCGTGCTGCGGTTCATGGGGTCGCAAAGAGTCGGACACGACTGAGTGACTGATCTGATCTGATCTGATCTGATAATGGAAAAGAATCTGGAAAAGAATATATAGGAGTCACTGTGCTTGTACACTTGAAACTAACATAACATTGTAAATCAATTTCAGTTAGAAAAAAAAAAGAAAATATGACTTAGAGATATGCTGGAGGAGCCCACCTTCCAGAAATGGAGAGTTGCTGAGTACAGGACCTGCCATCAGAGTCAACTGAGAGAGAAAGGAACACACGTTCAGTGTAACAGTGAGAACTGAGGAGAACTTTTCAAAGAAAAGAGGGTCTAGGGAAAGAGAAGGGACCACAGATTGTGGAAAATGGAAGAGAAAGATGATGCAGAGAGCATTTCAGAATATTAAGATGTTAAGAGAGTGAGGGCAGCAGAAACAGCCCTCAATGAAAATGCAGTCCCTTGGGAGAAGGAGCACTCTGGTTGTGACCACCTTACCAGCTTCCGTCAAACACTCCACCTTCCCTTGCACCCTTTCCATTTCCTGTTATCTTTACCTATGTTTAAACGTCAAAATCACTTGAATCATGTTCACGGCAGTGTGTAGTTTCAGTGATGAATCTCAGGGCACTGATTTCTTTGGCCTCTTTTTGGCAGCAATGGATTTAATTGTGGAATTCTGAGAGGTATGCGGGAAAGGGGCAGGGAACAGAGAAGGCCCTCATGTATTTCCTTCTCTGCTGCTGCTGTCACTAATATGGTCACAGTGAAGCTACTGTTGGGAAAGTCCGTCCTCAATGCATGAGGGTTCATATTCACCCTTGAACTGCAGGAGAAATGAAAATAGATCCTGATGCTTTTACTAAATTTTAAGCAAAAACTTGTTTGGTTAATTAGTATCTGAGACACCATGTATGACCTCTGTTCGAGACACATAGTGGCAAACGGCTGTGGGTTGGAGATTATGGCTTTATAGTAACAGTAGTTAATACCTACTTAGCACTTCCAAAGACCAGGTCCTATTCCAAACAATTTATATAATTAACCCACTAATCTTCACAACAACCCTATGAAGCTGGAACCATTCTACCTCCCTTTTACAGGTAAGGAGACTGAGGCTGAGTGACTTGTATGGGGTCACCCAGATAGTAGATGCCAGAGCTAGGATGTGAACCCAGATGCTTGTGCTCATGCCCCCCAGCTTGCACCATCTCCCTTATACCCACATTTCACTTAGCATGCTGAGTTCAGATCTGCTTGTGAACTCTGGTTCTTCCTCTGTGTACTCTACTACTTATAGAAGAGTCTGTCCTCCGGAGCTATTTCTCCTGAGCTCTTAGAGAAGTCTTTCACTTCAACTTTTTTTCACTCATCTTTTCGTCTCCTCCTAATACTTATTTTCCAAACACTCAGATTATGCTGATTCAGGAATAAATGGGTATGTCTCAAATATTTGACATTTAAAAAATAATGGAACAACAGCAGTTGGGGGAGGTGACTCCTACTCAATTTTTTCCTTCCTATGGCTTAGCATGCAGAAGGCTAATTAGGTGGATACAAAGTGAAATCAAAGAACAACACACACCATCTGCCTATATGGGGGTAGGGGAGTGATACTGAGAACCTCGGCCAACAGATCTAAGATATAGATGTTAACAGTCTTGCTTGTACTCGCAGATGACTTGAAAGTCTATAATTTTTCTAAATACTAGTGGATAGAATGGCTTAAAACATCATTAAGCTGGATCAGCTGTATGCAAAGGGAAAGAGTCAGGAAACAGAGAAAGTAAACAACTGCCACTGAAGTTGTTGGAAAATTACACCCTTCACTCTGCTATAGAATTTCAGAGCTCTGTGAGGAACAAGGCACTCGACTCCAAGTAAGTATAGATCCCAGCTCTCAAAACGCAAAGATGAAACAGGAGAAACTCTTGAGGGGCAAATGGAGAACTAGCAGAGCTTCTCAAGAGAGTGAAAAGTAATTACAGTGAAGCTAGTTTCATAATACAAAGCGAAAAGACTGTCAACACACGAGGTAAGAAGCACTGATACATATCCATGATGGAAAAGAGAGACCGTTCCTTGCATTAATAATGCTCCTGGAAAAGAAACTCTTTATGTAGTAAGAATTAACAACATCCTCTGCAGAAACCAGAAACAAGTTTGAAAAAGAAATAAAAAATAGTGTAATGATGAGAGCTGCAGGAAGTCACTACTGTGAGGCACTGTGAGAACAAGGGTGACTGCATCAGGCACATTGTAGGAAGGGGAGGGAAGGGCATAAGACAATGATTTGAAAAGTACAAAGAGGTCATGCATATAGGGCTTTAAAAATCATTATTATTATTCTGCTTGGAGCAGGTACAGTTTCAGAAAAAGGACAAGGTCAGCACAGTTTCAAGAGAAGCACAAGTCCATGTTTTATGTGCATTTGATGAAAAAATAAAAGTGAATCTAAAATAATTCTGATAAAGGACCGATCATATTCTGAGACTTCCTGAGGACCATACCCTACCCACTATGAGTGCTGATAGATGAGAATTCTCCAGACATTTAGACTTTCAGTATCCTTACTCCACTGGGGCAGGCTTATGGGTCTATGTCTTTAATCAACCCCAGGGTGGACAAACATACATCCTGGATTTTCAGGGGCAGGACAAATTTAAATCAGCCTTAATTTCCTCCACAAGTACAGTGGCTTTTGTTCATATATCCTGAAGTTGGGATGGAAAATACAGTCATTCTACTGCAGAGCAGAAACTTTTCTTTTTCTTCTATTGTTTTCCATTGGCTCAGCTGTTTCCCTTTCTTCTTCCAGACTTTTCAAATATTTCCCTCTTCTTTTTTCCTTGTTATCTTCCATCATCTTTGTCTTTCTTTTCTCCCAACAACCCTGGTCCCTGTTAGGAGGCCTCACTTGTCTGTAGAATGGGGCTGGCAGAATACCCAGTCACCTCATTGCATTCGCTTTCTTCCTGACAGTATTCTCTTTGTTTAAAAAACAAATCAAAATATTCTCTTCTTCAACTTAGAATCTTACTAATACTTCCCTTACATGTTCAGCTCTTCCATGAACTTTCAATTACAGATGTCAACTAAAAAATATAGTCACAAATAGAAAGTAGAGATTTGGTGGGAATGTTTAGGACTCCGAGCCTGGGAAACAGCACTTCAGTAGCTCTGAGAAAATTGCTCCAAGGAGGCAGGAGGCAGGCTGTATACAAGTTTGCAACAAAGGGAGCAGGCAGTCTGAACGTCAAAGATTAGGTTTCAAGTTAAGGAATTTAGCATTCTTTGTAGGGAGCATGCAAGCCTCAGGGCTCACTGAATTCATTCCTTTCTTTTGCACCTCAGCTATCTGAGGCCAAAGCTGTTCTCCTAGCTTCTTGCATTCCCCCAGCTCCTCAGCAACCACAGAGGTGGAGGCACAGCATCTGCTGGATCAGAGTTTTGGGAGCTCTCATTCACATTTGGAGGCCAGAAATCGCTGATGGCTGTGATATTTCTTATTAATATGGCGGGAGATATTTTCATTTCACACAGATTTTCATATGACCTGCTGCTTACTGTTCCCTCCCAAGGGCAACAATAATAACAGTTTTGCTTTTCTATATAAGGGAGCAAACCCTGAGGTTGGTGATACAGTCACTTCCCCGGGGGTTAATCAGATACTGGCAGAGGGAACTGCCGGGACCTAACAGGACCTCAGCCAGGAGTGGGCTCCAAGGAGGTCCCTCCCACATCCTAGTAGGAGTCCAGGGGACTCTCGCTCCCTGGGGCTCCGCTGACCCTGCTTTCCTAGCGCCACAGGAAGCCCCACTGAGGATCCCGTCCTCTGCTCTAAATGGAACACGGGGTACCAGTGAGTAACGGCCATTTTACAAAGCCCCGAAAAGCAGCACCTATTTCCGTACAGCTAGTTTTCCCAACCCTGCCCTCCTTGGGAACTGACCATTCAGCTTCGGGCTTTATCGGCAGCACTTGATTCGTGGATCACAGAGGGCCTGTTAGAGAGGGCCGATTCCATTGGGCAGTCTCTCGGCTGCGTTATAGTCGCTGGAAACTGGGTGGAAATGAAAGCCCCAGGCCGGGACTGGTGGGTCAGAAGCAGCACCTCAGAGGCGGCCTGTTGCCTTAGCAACCGTGGAAGGTCAGGCCCCGGTCTGCAGTTTGGACGAGCGTGGAGCCCGGTGGAACCCGGTCATGCCAAGGACACTAACCTTAGTTTCTTCAAGCAAGCCTTTCCAGATTGACAGGAGAGATGAAATAGCCTCCATCACTCCATTTCTCTCATTTTTATTCTTTCAGTTTAGTCGCTCAGTTATGTCTGACTCTGCGACCGCAAAGACGCCAGGCTTCCCTGTTCATCACCAACTCCTGGAGCTTGGTCAAATTCACGTCCATCCAGTCAGTGATACCGTCCAACCATGTCATCCTCTGTCGTCCCCTTCTCCTCCTGCCTTCAATCTTTCCCAGGATCAGGGTCTTTTCTAATGAGTCAGTTCTTCACATCAGGTGGAGTTTCAGCTTCAGCATCAGTTCTTCCAATGAATATTCAGGACTGATTTCATTTAGGATTGACTGGTTTGATCTCCTTGCAGCCCAAGGGACTCTGAAGTGTCTTCTCCAACACCAGAGTTCAAAAGCATCAGTTCTTCAGTCCTCAGCCTTCTTTATGGTACAGCTCTCACATCAGTACATGACTATTGGAAAAAACATAGCTTTGACTCTACAGACCTTTGTCAGTAAAGTAATCTCTCTCTGCTTTTTGTCATACTGTCTAGGTTTGTCATAGTTTTTCTTCCAAAGAACAAGCATCTTTTAATTTCATGGCTGCAGTCACCGTCCACAGTGATTTTGGAGCCCAAGAAAATAAAGTTTTTCACTGTTTCCATTGTCTCCCCATCCATTTGGCATGAAGTGATGGGACCGGATGCTATGATCTTAGCTTTTGAATGTTGAGTTTAAGCCAGCTTTTTCACTCTCCCCTTTCACTGTCATCAAAAGGCTCTTTAGTTCCTCTTCACTTTCTGCCATAAGGGTGGTGTCATCTGCATATCTGAGGTTATTGATATTTCTTCTGGCAATCTTGATTCCAGCTTGTGCTTCATCCAGCTCAGCATTTCACATCATGTACTCTGCATCAGATCAGATCAGATCAGATCAGTCGCTCAGTCGTGTCCAACTCTGTGCGACCCCATGAACCACAGCACGCCAGGCCTCCCTGTCCATCACCAGCTCCCGGAGGTCACCCAGACTCACACCCATCGAGTCAGTGATGCCATCCAGCCATCTCATCCTCTGTTGTCCCCTTCTCCTCCTGCCCTCAATCCCTCCCAGCATCAGAGTCTTCTCCAATGAGTCAACTCTTCGCATGAGGTGGCCAAAATACTGGAGTTTCAGCCCTAGCATCATTCCCTCCAAAGAAATTCCAGGATTGATCTCCTTCAGAATGGACTGGTTGGATCTTCTTGCAGTCCAAGGGACTCTCAAGAGTCTTCTCCAACACCACAGTTCAAAAGCATCAATTCTTCGGCGCTCAGCCTTCTTCACAGTCCAGCTCTCACATCCATACATGACCACAGGAAACACCATAGCCTTGACTAGGCGAACCTTTGTTGGCAAAGTGATGTCTCTGCTTTTGAATATGCTATCTAGGTTGGTCATAACTTTCCTTCCAAGGAGTAAGCGTCTTTTAATTTCATGGCTGCAGTCACCATCTGCAGTGACTTTGGAGCCCAGAAAAACAAAGTCTGCCACTGTTTGCACTGTTTCCCCATCTATTTCCCATGCAGTGATGGGACCAGATGCCATGATCTTCGTTTTCTGAATGTTGAGCTTTAAGCCAACCTTTTCACTCTCCACTTTCACTTTCATCAAGAGGCTTTTTAGCCCCTCTTCACTTTCTGCCATAAGGGTGGTGTCATCTGCATATCTGAGGTTCTTGATATTTCTCCCAGCAATCTTGATTCCAACTTGTGTTTCTTCCAGTCCAGCATTTCTCATGATGTACTCTGCATATAAGTTAAATAAACATGGTGACAATATGCAGCCTTGACGTACTCCTTTTCCTATTTGGAACCAGTCTGTTGTTCCATGAAGTTAAATAAGCAAGGTGACAACATACAGCCTTGATGTACTCCTTTCCCAATTTGGAACCAGTCCGCTGTTCCATGTCCAGTTCTTTCATTCTTTATTTATGAAGTATTATTATTTGTCAACCTCAGAGTAAAAACCCACTTACTTTCACATGGGCATAAGAAATACTTTTATTTTATGGATCAATGTAATTTTTAAAATAAGTAAACTATGAAAACTTTGGCAGTCAACTCTCATTTCCCTACATTTTCTATGAGAAAAACACTCCCCTGCTTGTCATTTATATGCTGGCTCGACATTTGTATTTCTTCTTATGTAGAGAGAGACTACATGACAAATCCTTGCCATATTCGGAAATCTCTACCACATTCATACACGTCAACAGGTACAAGGAAGAGTAAAGGGACAT
This sequence comes from Tragelaphus eurycerus, assembly GCA_935064755.1. NCBI lineage: Eukaryota > Metazoa > Chordata > Mammalia > Artiodactyla > Bovidae > Tragelaphus > Tragelaphus eurycerus. The sequence goes on along the minus strand of CAKXYN010000095.1, from coordinate 5,128,339 downwards.
TCTGAAGTCACTCCGAGTGGAATAGGAGTTGGCCACTGTTCGGGACATTTTCCCACCATTTCATTCTTGACTATCTTGCTTTAAAGATAGCAGTGGAGATCAGATCAGATCAGTCGCTCAGTCATGTCCGACTCTTTGCGACCCCATGAACTGCAGCACACCAGGCCTCCCTGTCCATCACCAACTCCCGGAGTTCACTGAGACTCAAATTCATCGAGTCAGTGATGCCATCCAGCCATCTCATCCTCTGTTGTCCCCTTCTCCTCCCACCCTCAATCCCTCCCAGCATCAGAGTCTTCTCCAATGAGTCAACTCTTCGCATGAGGTGGCCAAAGTACTGGAGTTTCAGCTTTAGCATCATTCCTTCCAAAGAAAAACAGTGGAGAAGGAAATGGCACATCACTCCAGTATTCTTGCCTGGGACATCTGTGGACAGAGGAGCCTGGCAGGCTGCAGTCCATGGGATCACAAAGAGTCAGACACGACCTAGCAACTAAATAACAACAAAGATAGCAGACTGCTTTTTCTTCTCAGAGGTGGAGGGAACTAATGGAGATGAGGAGGGCTAAGCAGACAAAAATGGAAATGGGATCATTCTTGGATAACCTCAGTGTAGACAAATTTCCCTCTCCCAAATAGTTTTAATTATATATATATATTATATTTTCCTTAAAATTTTGTTTAAAATTTTTTTTGAATTTTTATTTATTTAATTTTGTTTTCCTCTTTCTTGCTTGTGTGGGTTTTCTATACTTGCGGTGAGCAGGCATTCCTCTACTTTGCTGTGCTTGGGCTGCTCATTGCTGTGGCTTCTTTTGTTGCAGAGCACGGCTCAAGTCACGCAGGCTTCAGAAGTTGCAGCGTGCAGGTTCAGTGGCTGTGGCACACAGGGTCAGTTGCTCCGATACCTGTGGAGTCCTCCCCGACCAGGGATTGAACCCACGACCCTGCACTGGCAGGCAGATTCTTATCCACTGTGCCACCAGGAAAATCTTTTCCTTTATTTATTCATTTATTTTTTTAATGTTTTTCTTTTTTTAAAAATTTATTTTTTTTAATTTTATTTTTATTTTATTTAACTTTACAATGTTGTATTGGTTTTGCCATGTATCAAAATGAATCTGCCACAGGTATACATGTGTTCCCCAACTAATAATTTATTTTTAATGAGCAGTTTCAGGTTCACAGCAAAGTTGAGGAACAGAGATTTCCCATACACCTCCTCACTCCTCACATGCATAGCTTCCTCCATTATCAACATCTTTATTACACTTATTATCGACATTGATGAACCTGCATTGACACGTCATCATCACCCTAAGTCCACGGTTTACCTTCGGGTTCACTCTTTGTGTTGTCCATTCTGTGAGTTTGGACAAATTGTATATGTATTTCAGCAAATATTATAACCCCAAAGCATTTGGATCTAAGTTTGGGAAATAGCAGGTTAGTAGCTGGCTGATCCTACTTTGAATTTTAAAAGCACGAAGAAGGATAGAAGAAATATGACTATTAAGTATTGTACTGTTTTTCTTATATAGCTTTGAAGGCAGTTCCAAGGGGAATTCCACAGACATTTTGAGCTATGTGGTCATATCACCTGTAGACATATAGCTTCCTATGGTGAATCCTTTAAAAGGCAACCTTTGTTTAGATGTATACATTCTAATAATCAAAATTAGTTTATCTTTCCCCCTTTTTTCTCCCTCTCTTCCATCTTTGTCTCATTTTCACAAAGGATTTGGGGGCATGACTTAATTGATTTATTTCAATTAAAGCTACTTTGAAATGTGAAAAATATAAATATGAAGTTTATTACAGTTATTTTAGACATTACCAAATTATTATCAAAATTCTTAGTCATCAATGATTATATCCAGTGGTACTCAAATTAAACAGGCTATATTGTGCTACTGAAAGATTTTGTAGATCAAAATAGAAAATGTTAAACTACATATTTTTCTGTTGATTTTGGATTATTATTTGAGAAGCTTTAAAAGAATTTTTGTTACTACCACTTTGGAGTTAGTAGGCATTCCTAATTGTCTCTTTAAAATTTTGTAGCCTCTTTGTTTTTAATGAGATGCATATATTGAACCATATGGGATCACCAGGATTTTGTTTTATGTTTGGTGAAAATAGTCAAGTATTGATAATTTAATGTGATTCAACCTAATATCTGAAAAAGAAGAATTTCACTTAAAATATTTTGAAGTTATACTGTTTTGATGTAAATGACCACTTTCTAATGTATTGATTTTTATAAGATTTTATATGTTGGGTTTACTTACAGCAGGTCCCATTTAAACTAGACTTTGCACATGTGCGGTGTGATATCCTGACTAGAAATTCAGGAATTTAAGGGCAACTAGAAGCCTTTCAGCACATGTCTTTCACAGCATTAACCACAATCCTCCCTGACAAGTTGGAGGTTACTGACTGTGAAATGTAGCCAGTTGCTGAGAACTCAGGGTGTATTCTTTTCTTGACCCCTAAAAACTGGCCTGTTTCCAATGAATGGTTTTTTGTTTTTCTGAGGCAGGTTATGATCCAGTTTCCTGGTTAATTTCCAGCTCTTCTGCCATTCTTCTTGTACATTTCATTTTCTTTGTGGTGGGTCTTACCGAAAGACACTGTGTACAGAAAAGGGGCTTCTGGAAATTATCATGTTTCAGCAACAAAATTGTTTAAACATCTGTCTATCATTTACAACCAACATCTCTGGTCTCATCCATGGAAAATATCACACATAGCAGAGAAAATTGAGAGGAGCTGGCAGAAGATAGCTGTTGAGTTTGCATCCTGCAATGGGTTCCTAGGAGACCTCAGACCAAGGTTGTTTTTTTACTTCAGTTTAACTTTTTGGGTGTGTTCCTTTCTGCAGAGAGCTGAAGGTCAGAGTCTGGTTTTGAAGGTGAACTTGAGGAATCCATCAGTGCATCCTCCTCCTGACTGGAAACTCAGCATCATTATGGACAGAGAGCCTGTCTCCAAGGCAAAGGGAGGTAGAGGCTCTTTAACATTCTTGGGCAGGCAGGAAGCACTTTTGCTGGCTCTCATCCTTGCTGACGTGTTCTAGTCTCAGTTCACTGTTGTCCTGAGGGTCCTGCAGAGGGGTAACTCCACGTAGTTTGCACTAATGATTTGTCACCCTGGGGAGCCATTGACTAAACTTGTTCTTTAGGTCTCTGGTTAGGAACTTTGAATATATGCTATCTTTAGGAATTCATGGGCTTGTATATTTCTTTAAGGGCATTTTTCCAGGGTTGTTTTTTTTTCTTTTTTTATGAGATAAGAAAAACCTGTCAAGAAAGCTGGTTAGCCTGAAATTGAGCTTTGGAGGTTGAACTGCTTTAATCTTAGGGTACAATGATCTTTCCACCCAAGGCACTGAACTAATTAGGGATTAGAAGATGATACAGCATTAGGAACACACCTCTGAGTAGAATAGCAATGGTTCTATCTTCTTTAATGTAAGAATGTGAAGTTCTTTGTTAAATCTGATAGGCTACATGCTTCTAGTATATAAATTACACTATTACTAATGTGATCTGTAGGATAAAAACTTTGGGATGATCAGTGAACTCTTCAGTCACTTGTAAGATGCAATCTGAGAAAATCAGACTTCATTAGTTTCTTCACAATGTGAAACTCCTGCCTTATAATTACAACTGTCTTAACTGAACCTCAGGTGACAGTTTTCTGTCTATCAATTAAGGAAGAAATAGATTTCATTTCACATGATCATGTACTAATTAATGTAGGGAATGCCTTTATGAAAGCATGTTTGCATGACTTTACCACGGTGCTCTCCAATGGAAATATAGTGCTGTCCTCATACGTAATTAATTTTTTCTAGTAGTTCCATTAAAAAGTAAAAAGAAATGGATGAAATTAATTTTAACAATATACTTTATTTAATCTAATATATTCAAAATAGTACCATGTCACTGCTGCTAAGTCACTTCAGTCATGTCCGACTCTGTGTGACCCCATAGATGGCAGCCCACCAGGCTCCCCCATCCCTGGGATTCTCCAGGCAAGAATGCTGGAGTGGGTTGCCATTTCCTTCTCCAATGTGTGAAAGTGAAAAGTGAAAGTGAAGTCACTCAGTCGTGTCCGACTCTTTGCAACCCCATGGATTGCAGCCTACCAGGCTCCTCTGCCCATGGGATTTTCCAGGCAAGAGTACTGGAGTGGGGTGCCATTGCCTTCTCCATCATGTCACTATGTAATCAATATAAAATCATTAGTGAAGTATTTTATGTTTTAATTTATGTATGATGTCTTAGACATCTGATATTTTACATATACAGTGTATGTCAACTTGGACAAGCCACATTTCAAGTGCTCAGCATCCACTTGTAGTCAGTGGCTGTTAAACTGGGAGCAGGGCTTTAAACTGTTACTGTATCTGTAGTTAAGCAGAGGATTTCAGAGGGGAAAGAGAAATGGGGCAGGTAAGAGGAGAAAAAAGCCCTTGCTGGATATGGAGCATCACTGGCACCAGATTTCCAAGGGTATGCATTCTTCTGTTCAACATTTCAACTTTAAATCAAAAGCAACAACTTCCTTTATCTGACACCCCAGTAGGACATTGTGATCAAAACAAGAAAATTGTCTTATAGACTCAGTGTCTGCCCTACAGATTTGGGGCTTCCCAGGTAGAGCTAGTGGTAAAGAACCTGCCTGCAAATGCAGAAGACATTAGAGACCGGTGTTCAGTCCCTGGGTCAGGAAATCCCCTGGAGGAGGACATGGCAACCCACTCTGGTGTTATTACCTAGAGAATCCCATGCACAGAGGAGCCTGGTAGGCTACAGTCCATAGGGTCACAAAGAGTCAGACATGACTGAGGCGACTTAGAATGCATGCACACAAATTTGAGAAGAGAGAACAGGTGTTTTGGACGGTAGCATGACAATGGATTTTGGGAACAGCAAGGATAGACTTGAGTTCAAACCAGCCCTGCTGTTGCTAAGCTGTGAGCTTACGCAATGGCACCACCCTTATAGAAGAAAGTTAGGAGGAACTGAAGAGACTCTTGAAGAAAGTGAAAAAAAAAAAGATTGAAAAAGCTGGCTTAAAACTCAACATTCAAAAAATGAAGATCATGGTTTTGGGACCCATTACCTCATGGCGACTAGATGGGGAAGCAATGGAAACAGTGACAGACTTTATTTTCTTGGGCTCCATAATCACTGGGATGGTGACTGCAGCCATGAAATTAAAAGATGCTTGCTCTTTAGAAGAAAAGCTATGACAAATCTAACCAGCATATTAAAAAGCAGAGATATTACTTTGCCAACAAAAGTCCATCTAGTCAAAGCTATGGTTTTTCCAGTAGTCATACATGGATGTGAGAGTTGGACCATAAAAAGAGAGCTGAGTGCCAAAGAATTGATGCTTTGGAATTGTGGTGTTGGAGAAGATTCTTGGGAGTCTGTTGGACTGCAAGGAGATCAAATCAATCAATCCTAAAGAAAATCAGTCCTGAATATTCATTGGAAGGCCTGATGCTGAAGCTGAAGCTCCAATACATTGGTCACCTGTTGTGAAGAACTGACTCATTGAAAGAGACCCTGATGCTGGGAAAGATTGAGGACAGGAGGAAAAGGAGATGACAGAGGATGAGATGGTTGGATGGTATCACTGACTCAACGGACATGAGTTTGAACAAGTTCTGGGAGCTGGTGATGGACAGGGAAGCCTGGCGTGTTATAGTCCATGAAGTTGCAAAGAATCAGATGCAACTGAGTGACTGAACTGATTGAGCTTATGCCAATCTGTCACCTCTTTGACTCCTTCCACTCTAGTCAAGGGCACGCAAGTATCCAGTCTGGTGGAGTTTTCAGTTCAGTTCAGTTCATTCGCTCAGTCATGTCCGACTCTTTGCGACCCCATGAATTGCAGCATGCCAAGCCTCCTTGTCCATCACCAACTCCCAGAGTTCACTCAAACTCACGTCCATCGAGTCAGTGATGCCATCCAGCCATCTCATCCTCTGTCGTCCCCTTCTCCTCCTGCCCCCAATCCCTCCCAGCATCAGAGTCTTTTCCAATGAGTCAACTCTTCACATGAGGTGGCCAAAGTACTGGAGTTTCAGTTTTAGCATCATTCCTTCCAAAGAACACCCAGGACTGATCTCCTTTAGAATGGACTGGTTGGATCTCCTTGCAGTCCTCTTTCTTCTCAAGAGTTTTCTCCAACACCACAGTTCAAAAGCATCAATTCTTTGGTGCTCAGCTTTCTTCACAGTCCAGCTCTCACATCCATACATGACCACAGGAAAATCCATAGCCTTGACTAGATGGACCTTTGTTGGCAAAGTAATGTCTCTGCTTTTGAATATGCTATCTAGGTTGGTCATAACTTTCCTTCCAAGGAATAAGTGTCTTTTAATTTCATGGCTGCAATCACCATCTGCAGTGATTTTGGAGCCCCCAAAATAAAGTCTGACACTGTTTCCACTGTTTCCCCATCTATTTGCCATGAAGTGATGGGACCAGATGCCATGATCTTCGTTTTCTGAATGTTGAGCTTTAAGCCAACCTTTTCACTCTCCTCTTTCACTTTCATCAAGAGGCTTTTTAGTTCCTCTTCACTTTCTGCCATAAGGGTGGTGTCATCTGCATATCTGAGGTTATTGATATTTCTTCCGGCAATCTTGATTCCAGCTTGTGCTTCTTCCAGCCCAGCGTTTCTCATGATGTACTCTGCATATAGGTTAAATAAGCAGGGTGACTATATACAGCCTTGACGAACTCCTTTTCCTATTTGGAACCAGTCTGTTGTTCCATGTCCAGTTCTAACTGTTGCTTCCTGACCTGCATACAGATTTCTCAAGAGGCAGATCAGGTGGTCTGATATTCCCATCTATTTCAGAATTTTCCACAGTTTATTGTGATTCACACAGTCAAAGGCTTTGGCATAGTCAATAAATCAGAAATAGATGTTTTTCTGGAACTCTCTTGCTTTTTCCATGATCCAGCGGATGTTGTCAATTTGATCTCTGGTTCCTCTACCTTTTCTTAAACCAGCTTGACCATCTGGAAGTTCACGGTTCACGTATTGCTGAAGCCTGGCTTGGAGAATTTTGAGCATTACTTTACTAGAGTGTGAGATGAGTGCAATTGTGCGGTACTGTGAACATTCTTTGGCATTGCCTTTCTTTGGGATTGGAATGAAAGCTGACCTTTTCCAGTCCTGTGGCCACTGCTGAGTTTTCCAAATTTGCTGACATATTGAATGCAGCACTTTCACAGCATCGTCTCTCAGGATTTGAAACAGCTCAACTGGAATTCCATCACCTCCACTAGCTTTATTTGTAGTGATGCTTTCTAAGGCCCACTTGACTTCACATTCCAGGATGTCTGGCTCTAGGTGAGTGATCACACCATCATGATTATCTTGGTTGTGAAGATCTTTTTTGTACAGTTCTTTTGTGTATTCTTGCCACCTCTTCTTAATATCTTCTGCTCCTGTTAGGTCCATACCATTTCTGTCCTTTATCGAGCCCATCTTTGTATGAAATGTTCCCTTGGTAGTAGGGTTTTAGTGGGAGTTAAATTACATTCCTCGTGTGAAGTTACCTAGGCCAGTTGTTTTGTGGTGTATGGGAGGCACTCAGTCTACCAAGACTGCTATTTTCTGTTTTTTTTCCATCTATTTTTCATCACTGGGGCACTTTGCCCAACCTTTCTTGCCCTTTACTCTCTTTTAGATTCCAAACTATTTCCTCCTCCAATTCCCAGAACCTCAATTTCTGCCACAGCCCCTGCTCATCAGCCTGCTGTAATTGTGATTATGTTATAAAAGGCTTATTGTCAAAGCACCAGTAATAATTGCTAATAAAAATTAAGCTATTGCCCATTCCAAATCTATGTGAAATATTCCATTGTGCTAAGTCTATGTGCTAAATCGCTTCAGTCATGTCCGACTCTTTGCGACCCCATGGACTGTAGCCCACCAGGCTCCTCTGCCCATGGGGATTCTCCAGGCAAGAATACTGGAGTGGGTTGCCATTTCCTTCTCCAGGGGATCTTCCTGACGCAGGGATTGAACCCAGGTCTCCGGCATCAGCAGATGGATTCTTTACTGTCTGAGCCAACAGGGAAGCCGAAATCTTCCATCAGATCACTCCAAATTTGGTGAAAAGACCAGATATACTTTTATTTTTGACCGATGGGTGGCAGTATTGTCTAAGTCACTGATCTCTATGCCTTTCATTGTCTGAGGTTCATTCTCTCAACCTGCAAGAGAGCTTTTTATTGAAAAGTTCAGGAATGGAGGATAGTATCAACCCCCAAAGTGCTAAAGGCAACCCAGAACCCAGAGCTACTGTCCATTCAGACACTTGGGAAGACAGCTCAGGCTCGGAGTCAAGGTTCCCAGGAGGTGGGTTTGGGCAGGGGCCTGGTAGATTAATGACAGGATAAGATGCTTTCCAGCATCTTGATCACCAAGAATCTAGGTATGGGGAAGAAGGAGCAGTGAGGCTGACCCCAAGAAATTGCATGAAAATAGACAGAGCCTCCATGAAAAGAGATGTTTGATAGGTATCAAGCACTGATCTTATAAGCTCACTGGGAATTAATTTTCTTATCTTCATCCCCAATTAGTTGGATCTATTGTCTTTGAATTAGAGGGATGTGCTTTAAAATTATTATTATCTTTTTCTTGTTATGTGGCAGCCTGTATGGGATGGGAGTTAGAGGGAGAATGCATACATATATATGTATGGCTGAGTCCCTTCACTTTTCACCTGAAACTATGAAAACATTGTTAATTGGCTATATCCCAATACAAAATAGTAAAGTCACTCAGTCATGTCTGACTCTTTGTGATCCCACGGACTATACAGTCCATGAGTTCTCCAGGCAAGAATACCGGAGTGGGTAGCCATTCCCTTCTCAGGGGATCTTCCCAATTCAGAGACTGAACCCAGGTCTCCTGCATTGCAAGCGGATTCTTTACCAGATGAGCCACAAGGGAAGCCCAGGAATACTGGAGTGGGTAGCCAAACCCATGAATACTGGAGTGGGTAGTCTATCCCTTCTCTAGCGGATCTTCCCAAAGCAGGAATTGAACCGGGGTCTCCTGAATTGCAGGCAGATTTTTTTTTTTTTACCAAGTGAGCTATCAGAGAAGCCCAATTTAAAATAAAAAGCTCAAAAAATTATTCATTTTTAAAAATATCTTGCTACCTGGAATTTATCCTCTACCCTGGTCCTCAACACCCAGTACAATGACAATTTGGCAATTTGAATTATGATCTTTAGACATCACATTAAGTCCTCATATTTGAAGATGAATTTCTTTCAGGCTTTCCTTTAAATTTTCTTTTTTTTTTAATCAGGTGACTGATTTGATATGAATCAAGAGGTTTACCAGAGAACATTTAGGAAAGCATGAAGGAGAAAATAAAAACCACCCATTAGCTTGAAAAGATACATATCTTGAAAAATCAGATCAGTCGCTCAGTCGTGTCCGACTCTTTGCGACCCCATGAACCGCAGCACGCCAGGCCTCCCTGTCCATCACCAGCTCCCGGAGGTCACTCAGACTCGCATCCATCGAGTCAGTGATGCCATCCAGCCATCTCTTGAAAAATAAGATAGAAAAACTATTGTTTATTGTTCCAGAGGAATGGACTAAATCAGAAAACCTTTTAAATTGTTTTATTATGAATTTTATGATTAATCATGCTGACAAAACAAGACATGAGCCTTCTAGGATTATCTTATTTTGTTTGACCATTCAGCTATTCATTTAAATGTGAAAACATTGGCAGAAAACTTGCTATGAACTATATATTGTGCTAGACTGGGAGTTGAGGGAGAGAGTTTGGCCATAAGACATTGTCCTTGCTTGTGAGTGGCTTACAATTTACTAGAGAAAAGAGACAAAGCAAATCAATAATTCCAGTGTGGTAACTGTCACAGTAGGGGAATACACTTTTTTATAGAAGCAGAAGGAAAGGCATTTGACTGCCCACTGGCAGCCAGGAAAGTCTTCATGGGGAGGTGACACAAGCTGAGTCATTAAAGTCAAGCAAGAATTATCCAAATTGGGCATACAAAGATGGACATTCCAGGAAAAGGAATGAAATATACAAAGGTACTTATATCCAGTTGCTTGCTGTTTGTGAGGAATGGTAGGTACCTGATATGAAGCTAGAGGGGGCTATGTGAGTATATTGGGGAATAGAAGAACTAGTGGGAATTGGTCAGAGAAGCTGGAACAAGATAATAATGGGCTTTTGATACCAGTTGAGTTGGTATAAACTCAATTGTTGGGAACTTTATCTTATAGGATTTGATGGCAGATGGACATGGAGAGTAGGACAGTGAGAGAATTATACAGTGCGTCCCTTGATTCTACTTTGGATGATTGGAAGAATGTTTGTAACACAGAGGAGTAGGGTTGAAGGAGCTGACAAAGATGGCCAGCTTACTTTCAGATTTCAGGGGATCCTGCCCAGGCGACAGCTCTCTGTATGAATTTGGCCATCAGGAGAGAGATCTCAAGTTATAGGTACAAACTAAAGTTACCAATAACAACCATTTACTGAAGATTTATTGTTGTTGTTCAGTCGCTAAATCATGTCCAGCTCTTTGTGACCCCATGGACTGCAGCACACCAGGCTTCCCTGTCCTTCACCATCTCCTGGAGTTTGCTCAAGCTCATTTCCATCGAGTCAGTGATGCTGTCCAACCATCTCATCCTTGACCACCTGCTTCTCCTTTTGTCTTCAATCTTTCCCACCATCAAGGTGTTTTCCAATGAGTTGGCTCTTCTCAGGTGGTCAAAGTATTGGAGCTTCAGTTTTAGCATCGGTCCTTCTAATGAATATTCAGAGTCGATTTCCTTCAGAATTGACTGGTTTGATATCTTTGTTATCCAAGGGACCTTCAAGAGTCTTCTCCAGCACCACAATTCGAAAGCATCAACCTTTCAAGCACTTAGTCTTCTTTCTGGTCCAACTCTCACATCCGTACATGACTACTGAAAAAACCTTTGTTGTTGTTGTTTGGTTGCTCAGTCATGTCTGACTCTTTGTGACCCCATGGACTGCAGCACACCAGGCTTCCCTGTCCTTCACCATCTCCCAGAATTTGCTCAAACTCATATCCATTAAGTTGGTAATGCCATCCAACCATCTAATCCTTGGCCATCTGCTTCTCCTTTTATCTTCAATCTTTCCTACCATCAAGATCTTTTCCAATGAGTCGGCTCTTCATGTCAGGTGGCCAAAGTATTGGAACTTCAGCTTGAGCATCAGTCCTTCCAATGAATATTCAGGACTGATTTCCTTCAGGATTGACTGATTTGATCTCCTTGCAGTCCAAGGGACTCCAAGAGTCTTCTCCAACACCACAGTTCAAAAGCATCAATTCTTCAGTGCTCAGCCTTCTTTATGGTCCAACTTTCATATCTATATATGACTACTGGAGAAACCATAGCTTTGACTATATGGGCCTTTGTTGGCAAAGTAATGTCTCTGCTTTCTAATATGCTGTCTAGGTTTGTCATAGTTTTTCTTCCAAGGGGCAAGCGTCTTTTAATTTCATGGCTGCAGTCACCATCCCAGTGATTATGGAGTCCAAGAAAATAAAGTCTGTGTCACTGTTTTCATTGTTTCCTCATCTATATGCTATGAAGTGATGGGACCAGATGACATGATCTTAGTGTTTTGAATGTTGAGTTTTAAGCCAGCTTTTTCAGACTCCCTTTTCACCTTCATCAAGAGGCTCTCTCTTTAGCTCCTCTTTGTTTTCTGCCATAAGAGTGATGTTATCTGCTTATCTGAGGTTACTGATATTTGTCCTGGCAATCTTGATTCCAGCTTGTGCTTTATTCAGCCCAGCATTTTGCACAAGTTACTCTGCATAGAAGTTAAATAAACATGTTAACAGTGTACAGCCTTGATGTTCTCCTTTTCCAATTTTGAACAAGTCCATTGTTGCATGCCAGGTTCGAACTGTTGCTTCTTGACTTGCATACAGATTTCTCAGGAAGCCAGTCAGATGGTATTCCTATTTCTCTAAGAATTTTTCAGTTTGTTGTGATCCAGTCAAAGGCTTTAATGTAGCCAATGAAGCAGAAGTAGATGTTTTTCTGGAATTCTCTTGTTTTTTTCCTATGATCCAAAGGATGCTGGCAATTTGATCGCTGGTTCCTCTGCCTTTTCTAAATCCAGCTTGAATGTCTGAAAGTTCTCGGTTCAGGTACTTTTGAAGCCTAGCTTGGAGGATTTTCAGCATTACTTTACTAGCATGTGAAATGAGTGCAATTATGCAGTAATTTGAACATTCTTTGTCATTTTCTTTCTTTGGGATTGGAATGAAAACTGACCTCTTCCATTCCTGTGGCCACTGCTGAGTTTTCCAAGTTTACTGGCACATTGAGTGCAGCACTTTAACAGCATTATTTTTGTGAATTTGAAATAGCTCAGCTGGAATTTCATCACCTCCACTAGCTTTGTTTGTAGTGATGCTTCCTAAGGCCCAGTTGACTTTTCACTCTGGGATGTCTGGCTCTACACCATCGTGATTATCTGGGTCATTAACATCTTTTTTGTATAGTTCTTCTGTGTATTCATGCCACCTCTTCTTAATATCTTCTGCTTCTGTTAGGTCCATACTGTTTCTGTCCTTTATTGTGCCCATCTTTGCATGATATGTTCCCTTGGTATCTCCAGTTTTCTTGAAGAGATCTCTGGTTTTTCCCATTCCATTGTTTTCCTCTATTTCATTGCATTGTTCACTTAGAAAGGCTTTCTTATATTTCCTTGCTGTTCTTTGGAACTCTGCATTCAAATGGGTATATCTTTTTTTTCACCTTTGCCTTGCACTTCTATTCTTTTCTGAGCTTCCTTAGACAACCATTTTGCCTTTTTTCAAAGCTATAGCTTTGACTACATGGACCTTTGCTGGCAAAGTGATGTCTCTGTTGGTGTTTTTTAATTAATTTATTTTTTAATTGAAGGATGATTGCTTTACAGAATTTTGTTGTTTTCTGTCAAACCTCAGCATGAATCAGACATACATTTTTAATACATTGTCTAGGTTTGTTACAGCTTTTGTTCCAAAGAGCAAGCATCTTTTAATTTCATTGCTGCAGTCACCATCTGCAGTGATTTTGGAGCCCAAGAAAATAAAATTTGCCACTGTTTCTACATTTTTCCAGTCTATTTGCCATGAAGTCATGGATGATGGAACTGGATGCCATGATCCTAGTATTTTAAATGTTGAGTTTTAAGCCAGCTTTTTAATGTGCCACATTTTGTATTAATCCTCAGGTAAATCCTGTGAAAGCACACCTCTGTAGCTACATTTTACAGGTGAGAAACCACATTTTAGGTGATATGACATGTCCCTTACCATGTGTCCAGAATATGGTGGAGCTGGAATTTGAGCCCAGGCCCATTCCAGAGCCTGCGTTCTCAACCACTGCCTTCTACAGAGCCATTTACATGGAGGTGTGGTTAAGTAATGGGCAAAGATGAAACATTCAGGGATAGGATGTAGAAAGAGAAAAGGACCAGGGAACATAGCCATATAGGACAAGTAGTAGAAGAGGAGCTGGTGGAGCCTAGGACAGAGTTGCCATGGGGAAGGAGGAAACAGCAAAGGATGTTATCCAGAAACCCAATAGAGAATTTTGAGTAGGGAGGGATCAACAGTGAAAAAAGTAAGGCATGGACTGTGTCTTCCTGGCACCAGCCCCACACTTCCAGCTGATGACTAAATCAGATCAGATCAGTCACTCAGTCGTGTACGACTCGTTGCGACCCCATGAATTGCAGCACACCAGGCCTCCCAGTCCATCACCAACTCCCGGAGGTCACTCACTCACGTCCATCGAGTCAATGATGCCATCCAGCCATCTCATCCTCTGTCGTCCCCTTCTCCTCCTGCCCCCAATCCCTCCCAGAATCAGAGTCTTCTCCAATGAGTCAACTCTTCGCATGAGGTGGCCAAAGTACTGGAGTTTCAGCTTTAGCATCATTCCTTCCAAAGAAATCCCAGGGCTGATCTCCTTCAGAATGGACTGGTTGGATCTTCTTGCAGTCCAAGGGACTCTCAAGAGTCTTCTCCAACACCACAGTTCAAAAGCATCAATTCTTTGGCACTCAGCCTTCTTCACAGTCCAACTCTCACATCCATACATGACCACAGGAAAATCCATAGCCTTGACTAGGCGAACCTTTGTTGGCAAAGTAATGTCTCTGCTTTTGAATATGCTATCTAGGTTGGTCATAACTTTCCTTCCAAAGAGTAAGCGTCTTTTAATTTCATGGCTGCAATCAGCATCTGCAGTGATTTTGGAGCCCCCCAAAACAAAGTCTGACACTGTTTCCACTGTTTCCCCATCTATTTGCCATGAAGTGATGGGACCGGATGCCATGATCTTCGTTTTCTGAATGTTGAGCTTTAAGCCAACTTTTTCACTCTCCACTTTCACTTTCATCAAGAGGCTTTTTAGTTCCTCTTCACTTTCTGCCATAAGGGTGGTGTCATCTGCATATCTGAGGTTCTTGATATTTCTCCCAGCAATCTTGATTCCAACTTGTGTTTCTTCCAGTCCAGCATTTCTCATGATGTACTCTGCATATAGGTTAAATAAACAGGGTGACAATATACAGCCTTGACGAACTCCTTTTCCTATTTGGAACCAGTCTGTTGTTCCATGTTCAGGTCTAACTGTTGCTTCCTGGCCTGCATACAGTTTTCTCAAGAGGCAGATCAGGTGGTCTGGTATTCCCATCTCTTTCAGAATTTTCCACAGTTTATTGTGATCCACACAGTCAAAGGCTTTGGCATAGTCAATAAAGCAGAAATAGATGTTTTTCTGGAACTCTCTTGCTTTTTCCATGATCCAGCAGATGTTGGCAATTTGATCTCTGGTTCCTCTACCTTTTCTAAAACCAGCTTGAACATTAGGAAGTTCACGGTTCACATATTGCTGAAGCCTGGCTTGGAGAATTTTGAGCATTACTTTACTAGCGTGTGAGATGAGTGCACTTGTGTGGTAGTTTGAGCATTCTTTTGCATTACCTTTCTTTGGGATTGGAATGAAAACACACCTTTTCCAGTCCTGTGGCCACTACTGAGTTTTCCAAATTTGCTGGCATATTGATGCAGCGCTTTCACAGCATCATCTTTCAGGATTTGAACTAGGTCAACTGGAATTCCATCACCTCCACTAGCTTTGTTTGTAGTGATGCTTTCTAAGGCCAACTTGACTTCACATTCCAGGATGTCTGGCTCTAGGTGAGTGATCACACCATCGTGATTATCTGGGTCGTGAAGCTCTTTTTGTACAGTTCTTCTGTGTATTCTTGCCACCTCTTCTTAATATCTTCTGCTTCTGTTAGGTCCATACCATTTCTGTCCTTTATCGAGCCCATCTTTGCATGAAATGTTCCTTTGGTATCTCTGATTTTCTTGAAGAGATCCCTAGTCTTTCCCATTCTGTTGTTTTCCTCTATTTCTTTGCATTGATCGCTGAAGAAGGCTTTCTTATCTCTTCTTGCTATTCTTTGGAACTCTGCATTCAGATGTTTATATCTTTCCTTTTCTCCTTTGCTTTTCACTTCTCTTCTTTTCACAGCTATTTGTAAGGCCTCCCTAGACAGCCATTTTGCTTTTTTGCATTTCTTTTCCATGGGGACGGTCTTGGTCCCTGTCTCCTGTACAATGTCACGAACCTCATTCCATAATTCATCAGGCAGTCTATCTATCAGATCCAGGCCCTTAAATCTATTTCTCACTTCCACTGTATAATCATAAGGGATTTGATTTAGGTCATACCTGAATGGTCTAGTGGTTTTCCCTACTTTCTTCAGTTCAAGTCTGAATTTGGCAATAAGGAGTTCATGGTCTGAGCCACAGTCAGCTCCGTCTTGTTTTTGCTGACTGTATAGAGCTTCTCCATCTTTGGCTGCAAAGAATATATTTAATCTGATTTTGGTGTTGACCATCTGGTGATGTCCATGTATAGAGTCTTCTCTTGTGTTGTTGGAAGAGGGTGTTTGTTATGACTAGTGCATTTTCTTGGCAAAACTCTATTAGTCTTTGCCCTGCTTCATTCCGTATTCCAAGGCCAAATTTGCCTGTTATTCCAGGTGTTTTTTGACTTCCTACTTTTGCATTCCAGTCCCCTATAATGAAAAGGACATCTTTTTTGGGTGTTAGTTCTAAAAGGTCTTGTAGGTCTTCATAGAACCGTTCAACTTCAGCTTCTTCGGCATTACTGGTTGGGGCATAGACTTGGATTACTGTGATATTGAATGGTTTGCCTTGGAAACGAACAGAGATCATTCTGTGGTTTTTGAGATTGCATCCAAGTACTGCATTTTGGACTCTTTTGTTGACCATGATGGCCACTCCATTTCTTCTGAGGGATTCCTGGCTGCAGTAGTAGATATAATGGTCATCTGAGTTAAATTCACCCATTCCAGTCCATTTGAGTTAGCTGATTCCTAGAATGTCTACATTCACTCTTGCCATCTCTTGTTTGACCACTTCCAATTTGCCTTGATTCATGGACCTGACATTCCAGGTTCCTATGCAATATTGCTCTTTACAGCATCGGACCTTGCTTCTATCACCAGTCACATCCACAGCTGGGTATTGTTTTTGCTTTGGCTCCATCCCTTCATTCTTTCTGGAGTTATTCCTCCACAGTATGATGATTAAATACCATCACTTAAATAACACTTGGGTATTCCACAGGCTTTGTCACCTTCTGAATTCTGTTTCTATTGATAATATGACTGTCTTCTCAGACATCCAGAATGCATACTTTGGGATGATCTTTAATGTCCCCTTCTCACGCAGCCGCCGATGGCCACATCCTGTCGGACTTAACTTTTCTCTCGTCTACCCCTTCCTCTTCATGCTTTCATTGAGAACCTGGTTCTTTGCTTCTTGCCTCCATCATTTTATTTCCCTCCTGCTTTGTCTTCTTGCCACAGTTTGCATTCTCTTCTTGTCAGCCTTGCCTGTGAATCCTTCTGAAGTTTCACCATGCCACTCCCCAGCTCAGGAAACTTCAGGGACCCTTTAATATTTAAAATATATAATAAATTCCAAATTTTTATTGAAGACCATCTATGAACTAGCTCTAGCTTATTTCTTCTAATCTTCCCCCCCACCCACCCCTGCATTAAATGCCTTGTGGCCTCTCTTCCAACCAGATTGAAAAATGTCTTGATTCCAGTCTTTGCTTCCTCAGATCCATTGTTCAGGCCAATCCTTCCACCTGGGTGCATTTTCCTTGCATCTTTCAGTTCCAAATCTTACCCATCCTTCACAGGTCATCTGAAATATTATTTTCTCAGTGAAGCTTTTCCTGACCCTTTCTACTGGAAATAATTTCAGCTTTCTCTGAACTCACATGAATATGACACTTTATCCGTACACTTCTTAGGGCAAGTAATGTTGTGTGTGTTGTGTGTGTGTGCCCAGTCGTGTGCGACTTTTTGCGACCCCATGGACTGTAGCCTGCCTGGCTCCTCTGTCCATGGAATTCTCCAGGCAAAACTACTAGAGTGGGTAGTCATTTCCTACTAGAGGGGAACTCCCTGACCTAGGGATCAAACCTGTGTCTCCTGCGTTGCCAGGTAGGGTCTTTACCACTAGTCCCCTCTGAGAAGCCTCTACCTTAGGTTTTAGAAGTATGCTATGCTATGCTATGCTAAGTCACTTCAGTTGTGTCCGACTCTGTGTGACCCCATAGACGGCAGCCCACCAGGCTTCCCCTGGGAAGTTCTTTGCCTGGGATTCTCCAGGCAAGAACACTGGAGTGGGTTGCCATTTTCCTTCTCCAGTGCATGAAAGTGAAAAGAGAAAGTGAAGTCACTCAGTCATATCTGACTCTTAGCGACCCCATGGACTGCAGCCTACCAGGCTCCTCCATCCGTGGGATTTTCCAGGCAAGAGTACTGGAGTGGGGTGCCATTGCCTTCTCCGTTAGAAGTATATAAGTGTTTAAACGGCTGTTGAAGGCAGAGTCTACTTCTTGACTATTTTTCTGTTCTTCATTTTGCTAATCACATGAGCATTTTGTATGTAGGTGTTTTGTTTTGCTGAATATATATTTACTGAGTGAATGGATGGAGAGCAGACATTGCTGTGAGGTTCTGCGTGATCTCTGGATATTTCCTTCTTAATCGCCTCTTTAGACTGAGCCTCCTTAGTGCCCTGACCTCTCAGTTGTATGGAGTAGACTCTAGCTTAGGTTTAAGAAGAGTTAATTTTGAGTATGTCAATGAATGCAGTAGAAAACTTAGGTAACTATTTGACTTTTGAGATATACTCTAAAGAACTAAAATTTCCTATTTGGGGAAAAAAGTCTCCAGTTCTCTAGGGCATATCAAAATCCAGTCTGATTATCCTAAGGTATTTCTTGTGGTCTTCCTCAGGAGTCATGTTTAGAGTGTGCCTTTGAAGATGGGTAGATATTAAGAGAAAATGAAAAGATGCTTATCTTGAGGATGGTATCCTGTATCCCTTGGAAATATCTTCATGGTTGGTGACCACATAATATTTCTGGGTTATCCCTTGACTCATAGATAGAACCAGATTAGAGAATTAGGAGCCATAGCCAGGATATTGGACCAGGTTTGGTGGTGCCTGTCTGTCCTGCTTGTGAAATTCAATCTGGAGTATGGAGTTTCCACGGCTGAGCCTTCTATCCTGTTTGGGTCTCTTTGGCTTTCTCTGGCTTTTGAGGGTATTTTCCTCATTAGCCGTATGTAGATGGGCTGCTTGTTAAGCTAAATGCAGTGGAACTCAAAGAAGGAATCAATGGAAAATGTCTTCTGGTGTTATGTTTATTTGGGTTTCAATGTCAAGTTTAAGCCTATAATTTGAGCATACAATCAGTTGGAACTCATAGTTTCTTACCAGCTTGGGCAGAGCTAAATTCCTCCTTGAAAATGGAATCCAGGTTTTGTTACCTTAACTTTAACTGCTGTTGTTGATGGCAGTAAGGATAATCTAAGGGAAAGCTCTCACATAAAGGGTTATGCAGGATTTGTGAGCTCTCCTTGACAATCCACCTGTGTATCCTACAGAGGACAGCACATTTTCATTAGAGAAGATCAAGAGAAATTAACTTTGTTGGTGATTATCTGCTTGGCATGGAATCTGGCAAAGAGGGCAATTTAATAGTCTTTAAAAAAAAATTTCCAGCTGTTTTCCCCTGTCCTTTCTTATCCATCTTACTCCCTTTATCCAGTGATGGGCAGTGAAGCAAGGTAAATGTCACATCTTCATTAAAAGGTGAGGCTTCTCTAAGGTCAGGGTGGAAAAAGACATCCAACACCTACTCATCTTCTTGAACAATTGCTACGGGAACTGTCTGGCTCTTCCTCCACCTGCCTAGTTCATGGGTACCCACATCCAGATGGGAAGCTCAAAGATAAAGAAGGTCCTGGGTGCCGGCTCTGTTAGCTTGCACATCACTTTGTGTTTTTATCCTCCCCCTTCTCATGTCCCCTTTCACTCAATCTGGCTTATTCAAACTGACACCTTCTCACATGGAACCTAAAGGAATTACTTTGGAATCATTTTCACTGGAAATTAGTGGATCCACATGTGCTCATAATTTTTTCATTTCCTACTTCAGAGGGAATAGATTTCTTATCTTTATGTAAGTACTCTGATGACTTTTACTTAATTCTTTATTTCTTTGGTCTTGGGTTTCTATACTCTTTTCCTTTATTAAAAACTTTTTTTAAATTAATTTTTTATTGGAATATAGTTGATTTACAATATTGTGGTAGTTTCTGCTGTACAGCAAAGTGAATCAATTATACATAGACTTATATCCACTCTTTTTTAGATTCTATTCCTATATAGACCAGCACAGCGTATTGACTAGAGCTCCCTATGTTATACAGTGGGTTCTAATTAGTTTTCTATTTAGTGTATATATCTGTCCCAGTCACCCAGTGTACACCCCCATGTTCAGTTCTAATTTAGCACTTTTACAGCCTATATTTGATGGCTTTGTCTGCTGTTCATTAAAAACTTGGAGTGGGGGGATTTATGACTTCTGCAATTAATTAAAAATTATGGGAATCTCTTTCAAAAAGAGGATCAGATCAAATCTTTTGTGCCATGGGGCTTGCTGAGGTTCAGAAATTTCATGTGGGGTCTGGGGCTGAGAATTAAGAATTCAGATTTCAAACTGATAGTCTAAAGATTCTGGATTCCATTTTATGGAGTACACCAAAGCAGGTTGGAAGAATCACGTGACTCACAACACAGGCAAAGATAACTAAAATTTTAAGATTCTAGCTGAGATTGTGAAGAGTGACCAACTTGGAAAACAGACCACTTTATATCTCTTAAGTATGTATTTAAACCTTCTATAAGGATTGAGAATGATACATATATAATATCCAAACCCATGTAAGAAATAGTAAAGCCAGTAAGATTGGGAGTCATGTTCGTAGAGCACTTTCTGATTTACTTGTTATTCCTTATGATAAAATATGTTTTCTCATTGAATCAGCACCACATCCTTGTGAAGAAGCCATCACCATTATCTTACTTTATAGATGTAGTGATGGAGGTCAGAAAGTTAGGTTAATTGCTCCAAAGTCACACACAGTGATTGAGACTATCCATGTTATCTGGTTTGGGATATCAGTTTCCTTCTGTACATTTATTTAAGACTATATTTTGGCAGGCAAATGGGATAGGGACCAAAAAAGTAAACATACCACATTTAGAACCTTTCCTTTGCCCTGCCTTCTGAAAGGAAGACATCTCAGGTGGGCAGCTACTTTTGTTCTGTGAGATCACATAAGAGGGGAGGACAATTGGTAAGGGCAGGGAAGTGCTGGAGGGAAAGGGGTATTTTAGGGAGAGAAGTATCAAGGGGGATGAGAGCAAATGCAAGCTGAAATTTGAGAGGTAGTTTTTCGGCATTTGAGGAGTATGGACCATGAACTTGGTAGAACATCAGTTCTCTTTGAGAGAGTAGGAAAGAAATGAGGAGAGTCATGATAAGTTCTATTATTACTATGAACAGACTGCTTCCTTGGTGCCTTTATTTTTTTTTAAATTTTATTTTGCTTAACTTTACAATATTGTATTGCTTTTGCCATACATCAAAATGAATCCGCCACAAGTATACATGTGTTCCCCATCCTGAACCCTCCTCCTTCCTCCCTCCCCCTCCCCATACCATCCCTCCTTGGTGCCTTTAAAAGACATTTCAGCATAGATGGCAATTGCTTTTCAGATTTCTTTGAAGGGTGGCTTGTTCTTTTGGATTTAAGGTCTCACTACAGATGATCTAGCATATGGGTGTTAGGTGAGTTAGAAAGTCAAGATGTTAGTCTAGTTTTTCACTCTCAGGTTCAGTTAGGTAAGGGAAGAGAGGTCATCAGTGTGTTATGCCCAAGCTCAATGGTGCCAAAAGGAACTCAATGATGCCAAAGAGAAAGCAGCAAAGGAAAGGTTTCTCCCTCAGCTTTGTTGGTAGAGGTCACAGCAAGACCTGAGCCAAAGAGTCTCAGATGAGAATTCTGAGCATTTGTGCTTCTGAAGTCTCTCATTTCTCCTTAAAGCCAGGAAATTCTTCTTGGTGCTAATCTGATCCGTCTACAGTTGCACAAGGACCATTGATATCCTTTTATTTACAGGAAGAGAAATAGCACAGCTCTAAAGGGAGACTTTTTGGCAATTTCCCCTCATTTCATAGCTTGTGGTGAGCATGGTCTTGTGACTCGATTCCCCTGGTGCAATCGTCTGGGCAGCCATGTCAGTCATGGGTCAGGAACCAGGCACGGAGACGTGCTGCCTTAGCTGAAGGACCAACCTTGTCCCAGGAGAGAATCCAGGAGCCTCAGCCCAGGCAGGGCTGGGAATAGGAGAAGCTGAGGCCAAAGATAGACTCTGGCATTCCTGGTATTGTCTGGCTGTTTCAGGTCTGATCTTTGATCTGCTGATTTCAAGGCTGTCAGTTCAGGGTGGGAAGCTGATTACTCCCTAGTGCACAGTGGGCTTCCCTGGAGCTGTGACGGTGCAACAGCGTGTTTGATAGTCTGACTAGGAGCAGAAGCAAATACTTATCTTTCCTATCTCTTCGGGTACTTCTTTCTACAACATGAAACAACCATGCTTGCAAAATGATGTACATTGTTCATTTCAAAATATTAGTCTGCTCTTGATTAATACTGTAATTTGGGAGATATTGTTTAATAGCCCCCTACCCCCACCCTTTGGTTGCAACTTTATTTCATTTAAGATGACTACTTTAAAAGTAACTGGTCTCATTTGATGAATCAATTTTAGCTGTAAGTTCATAAAAATTACCCACTATACTTCACGGTCTCACCTTGTGGGGTTCATTTTTTTTATCAGATAAGACTCTTTGGGTTGCAAAAAACAGTTAAAAAGCCAAGTCAATCTAATTAAAGTTGGAATTTAATGCCTTATGTGACAAGAAAGATCATAGATTTGTTAGGAAGGCTTGGTTGTATCTCCCAGGCCCATCTCTTTCCACCTCTCAGCTCTATCCTCCACCTGGTTGGCTGCAATTTTGTCTATGCTGGTAAGACAGCTGCCAGTATAGACCTAAAGAGACACAAGTAACTGGAGTGGCTTAAGTAATTTGGAATCATCTGAGAAGTCTTATATATGAGCCTTGGTTTCTTCATCCGTAAAATGGGAATAATAATACTTCATCTACAGAGAATTAAGTAAATGAGCTTATGAAGGCGTGTGCCTCTATGTCTAAGAACATGGACTTTATTTTTTTTAATAAAATTATACTTTTATTAATAGTTCAGATTATCAGAAAGATTAAAGTCTTACCCAGTAATCTCTTTTTCTAACTCACTGTTTTTCTTCTTTTCTTGGTCCAAGCTATTTTCCAGAGATTGTTTTAATTCAATGTATTTCTTTTTTTAAATTTTTTTATTTTTAAATTTTATTTTATTTAACTTTACAATATTGTATAGGTTTTGCCATATATCAAAATGAATCTGCCACAGGTATACATGTGTTCCCCATCCTGAACCCTCCTCCCTCCTCCCTCCCCATACCATCCCTCTGGGTCTTCCGAGTGCACTCGCCCCAAGCATCCAGTATCATGCATCGAACCTGGATTGGCGACTCATTTCATATATGATATAATACATATTTCAATGCCATTCTCCCAAATCATCCCACCCTCTCCCTCTCCCAGAGTACAAAAGACTGTTCTATACATCAGTGTCTCTTTTGCTGTCTCGTATACAGGGTTATTGTTACCATCTTTCTAAATTCCATATATATGCATTAGTATACTGTATTGGTGTTCTTCTTTCTGGCTTACTTCACTCTGTATAATCGACTCCAGTTTCATCCACCTCATTAGAACTGATTCTAATGTATTCTTTTTAATGGCTGAGTAATACTCCATTGTGTATATGTACCACAGCTTTCTTTATCCATTCATCTGCTGATGGACATCTAGGTTGCTTCCATGTCCTGGCTATCATAAACAGTGGTGCGATGAACAATGGGGTACATGTGGCTCTTTCAATTCTGGTTTCCTCGGTGTGTATGCCCAGCAGTGGGATTGCTGGATCATAAGGCAGTTCTATTCCCAGTTTTTTTAAGGAATCTCCACACTGTTCTCCAAAGTGGCTGTATTAGTTTGCATTCCCACCAACAGATAAGAAGGTTCCCTTTTCTCCACACCCTCTCCAGCATTTATTGCTTGTAGACTTTTGGATCAAACATGGACTTTAGAGTCACATCTGGCCTCTTTACTTATTAAGTTATTAATACTTGGGTGCAATGAGAAGACTTATAGTACCTGAACTATAGGGTTGTTAAAATTTAAAATGATAGTATATAAAATCTCTAAGAGGGTGCCTGGCACATGGAGCCACTGAAAGCTGCTGCTGCTATATCGCTTCAGTCGTGTCCGACTCTGTGCGACCCCATAGACGGAAGCCCACCAGACTCCCCTGTCCCTGGGATTCTCCAGGCAAGAACACTGGAGTGGGTTGCCATTTCCTTCTCCAATGCATCAAAGTGAAAAGTGAAAGTGAAGTCGCTCAGTCGTTTCCGACTCCTAGCGACCCCATGGACTGCAGCCTACCAGGATCCTCCATCCATGGGATTTTCCAGGCAAGAACAGTGGAGTGGGGGTGCCATCGCCTTCACTCAATACATGGTAGCTATTATTTGAGTAGAAATGAAGTGACCATCAGTGGCTTGAAATGAAAAAACAAACTCAGGCATGGGAAATGACAGGGAAAGGGCATGGATAATGATTCATAAAGGAGGCATTTTGGGGTGGGGACCTTAGGGTAGGGTTGGATAGTGTCCCTGTATAGAATGTGGCTCTTGCACTTTGTATTAGAACCGTGATAGAAAGACAGATACGAAGGGATGGTCTTGGCTACCCAGGTGGCGCTAGTGGTAAAGAGTCTGCCTGCCAATGCAGGAAACGTAAGAGACTCAGGTTCGATCCCTGGGTCGGGAAGATCCCCTGGAGGGGGCATGGCAACCCACTCCAGTGTCCTTGCCTGGAGAACCCCCTGGACAGAGGAGCCTGGTGGGCTACAGTCCATGGGGTCACACAGAGTCAGACATGACTGAAGCGATGTAGCATGTAGCATGCAAGGGATGGTTTAGGGAAGAGCCTGTTGGTCAGCCGGGAGGGCAGCACCCTGGCCATTTCTGTCAGGGATGTGTGGAGCTAGAGTGCTCTTCTGTAGAGTTACCACTGCCTGGCTTGGTGCCAGTGTTTGTTTCACTGACTGGAACTGCCTTCAGAGTTAGAGACAGTTTCCTTAAACCCTCAGTGGTGGCAAATCTTCCTTCTAGGAGAGTAGATTTTAAATTTAGAGCCAAATCTAATGAATAGGGTTAAGGATCAAGCTGAGTAATTCTGATTCAGATTAATAAACATCAAGTTAAACTAGTGTGATTCCCCCCTGCTACCCCCTGGTTTTTAAAAACAACAGGATGAGTAAGTGTAGCATTCTAAAAAAAAATTTCATTATTTCATATTTTACATATAGAATATAATAACTCAAATTTCAGAGTACTTGCCACATACTAGGCATGATATTGGGGCTTCCCAGGTGGATCAATGGGTAAAGAATCCGCCTGCAATGCAGGAGACCCAGGTTCAATCTCTGGGTCAGGAAGATCCCCTGGAGGGCATGGCAACCCACTCCAGTGTTCTTGCCTGGAGAATCCCATGGACAGAGGAGCCTGGCAGGCTATAGTCCACAGGGTTGCAAAGAGTTGGACCCGATTGAAGTGAATGAGCATGCACGCAGGCCTGATATTAAGTGTTGGAGTTTTAAAGATTAATAGTATTTCTTCTTTGAGAACCCAAAGAAGAAAGAGAACAGAAGATTAGTCATCATAATGGGATGAGATCATGCTTGTGGAGTTTGTTTGGATTCTGTGAGCAGGCCTAGGGCAGGGGTGTGGGATTTGGAGAGGTTATAATGTGGAGGTGATGTTTGAGAAGGATGTTGAAGAAAAGTATGAATATATAAGAATAGAGTATGGGGGTGTGTGTGTGTGTGTGTGTGTGTGTGTGTGTGTGTGTATGTATCTCAGAGAGAAGTTTTATATGTGAAGATTTTGGTGACCATGCATGTCAGGAGAATGTCCTGAGGAATGAGTAACCTGAAACAGATGAAACACTCAAGAGTAATTTCTCCCCCCCACCCCGCTCCACCTTAGTAGTGGCCAGGAGAGGCATTCAATTTTTGCTATCTAACTAAGGTTAGCGTTTGAAGAATCCTTCTAGGATGTCCTATCTTAAAAGTCAGCAGGTAAAAGGCAGCCAAGAGAAATATGTGAGTTCTGCAATTATCCCTCCCAACAATCTTGTGAGGATTTTACAGATGAGGAACCTGAAGCTCAGTGGGTTGAAGTAATTTGCCTAAAATCTGGAAGGCTAGGAAGAAGTGGAACTGGGATTTGAAATGGAATAAAGACTGATGCTGGGAGGGATTGGGGGCAGGAGGAGAAGGGGACGACAGAGGATGAGATGGTTGGATGGCATCACCGACTCGATGGATGTGAGTTTGAGCGAACTCTGGGAGTTGGTGATGGACAGGGAGGCCTGGTGTGCTGTGATTCATGGGGTTGCAAAGAGTCGGACACGACTGAGCGACTGAACTGAACTGATGCCTCCAAACAAAGTCTGTGCTCTACGCTGAATATACTTTCATCTCAGCCTGATGACTCAGGACTTCATCTCACCTTAGGACCACCATTCTGAAACAAGAGATTGTTCTGTGTACTTTGGTAGCCGGAACTGTAGCAGCAGGTGCAGGGGGCTGAGTGTGTGGACCAATCAGAGGCAAAGCGCAGACCAGTGGCTCTCAGATTTCAGAGTGTGTAAGGTTCCTCTGGGAGACCTGTGATGGTTCTGATTCCCAGATACCACTTGTGAGGATCTGTCTGCTTGTGAAGCACGTTGGGTGATTCTGACACAGATGGTATGCGACCCACACTTTGATGAACATCACCCCAAATGAATTTCCCGTGTGAATGTCTTTGCTCTTCTTCCTTCCCTCCCTTCTTTCTTTCCTCCCTCTTTCTCCTCTGCCTTTTTCTCCTCCACTTCCTTTCTTTTTCCTATCCTCTTTTCTTAATTTAAATTTTATTTTGCTTAACTTTACAATATTGTATTGCTTTTGCCATTCATCAAAATGAATCTGCCACAAGTATACATGTGTTCCCCATCCTGAACCCTCCTCCCTCCTCCCTCCCCATACCATCCCTCTGGATCGTCCCAGTGCACCAGCCCCAGGCATCCGTTATCAGGCATCGTACCTGGACTGGTGACTTGTTTCAGAAATGATATTATACATATTTCAATGCTATTCTCCCAAATCCTCCCACCCTCTCCCTCTCCCAGAGTCCATAAGACTGTTCTATACATCAGTGTCTCTTTTGCTGTCTCGTAAACAGGGTTATTGTTACCATCTTTCTAAATTCCATATATATGCGTTAGTATACTGTATTTGTGTTTTTCTTTCTGGCTTACTTCACTCTGTATAATAGGCTCCAGTTCCATCCACCTCCTTAGAACTGATTCAAATGTATTCTTTTTAATGGCTGAGTAATACTCCATTGTGTATATGTACCACAGTTTTCTTATCCATTCATCTGCAGATGGACACCTAGGTTGCTTCCAAGTCCTGGCTATTGTAAACAGTGCTGCTGTGAACATTGGGGTACATGTGTCTCTTTCAATTCTGGTTTCCTCGGTGTGTATGCCCAGCAGTGGGATTGCTGGATCATAAGGCAGTTCTATTCCCAGTTTTCTGAGGAATCTCCATACTGTTCTCCATAGTGGCTGTACTAGTTTGCATTCCCACCAACAGTGTAAGAGGATTCCTTGTTCTTGTCTTCAGTTTCCTTCTGCTTCTCTCCTCTCTCCCTTTCTCCCTCTCTCCTTCTTTCTTTTTTTTCTTTTCAGGTTTCTGTTGATTGGGTTCAGATGATTTGATGAGATTATATATAAATACTATTCCTCAACTCTCCAACAAGACTGCATTCCTTGCAGGCAGGGATTGGGTACTTTGTGTCCCTTTCACTGAGGCTTATATAGGTATCTTCCCCTAATTAAAACATAATAGGTAATAGGTACTGGGTACCTATTACCTTTTGATTACAATTAGGCATTTTGAAAACTTTAATTCAGTCAAGGCAGGCATGTTCAGCCATTTAACTTTTCATGTTGTCTGTGTGTTCTTTTTCCTCCTAGTCTATGCCTCTCTGCTCTTCTGCCTTTCACATGATCCTGCAGGGTCCCAGATGGGTAGAATGTAGACTAATGCTTAGTGATTCCTTTCCAATTTCGATTCTCGGCATTTCTCCCAGCCTCTGCTGAAACATCATCCCTTAGAAATCTCCAGACCTGTGCTTCCCTAGTCTTGCTCACCTATTCAGATGCTTTTCTCATCTAGGGCTCCTAAAGAAAGGAAATCCCATTTTTAAAAAATTTATTTATTTTTAATCGAAGGATAATTACTTTACAGAATTTTGTTGTTTTCTGTCAAACATTAACATGAATCAGCCGTAGGTATACATATGTCCCTTCCCTCTTGAACCTCCTGTTTTTGTTTGCTTTTCATTCAATTCTCCTCATTGTAGCTGGTTTAGTACCTGGGTTTCCCTCTTTTCGTCCATTGGATGCGAGGGCTGTGGGTGACCTGGACTCCTTGTGGTTGTTTTCTCTTCTCAGCTTAGTGGATTCCTTGCATAATATCACACAAGGTGGGATTCCTTTCTGTCTCCCTGACTTGGCCCAGGCACCTGGATTCTGAAGTTAAGTTGCATGGGTTCAAATCCTGCTTGCTGACTGAGCTTGGGAAAATGTTTTAACCTCTAATCCCCCATTTCCTCACCTGTAAAATAAGAACCACTAGGTAGTTGTGAGGTTTATATAAAATGATGCATGAATGAGAGTGCTGATTTATGATAAATGCTGTTGCAATTATTGTTATTGGGAATTATTTTAACCTTTTTTTTCACTTCCCCAATTCAAATTCTGTCCATCTCCCAAGGCCAGCTGGAGCTCTTCTTCATCCACAAAGCTTTTTTTTTTTGTCTGCTCAAACCAGCAGGGAACTCTGTCCTAAATTCTCATGATCACTCATGTCTGAGGTGAATGCTTGATTGCCTTTAATATTTAATATTGTGTTAGTATTGCACTAGGTCCTAATTGGCTTTATTCTTGGTCCCTGGTGTCAAGAAAAGTCCTTGAATACTGATAATAAAGACTGTCTCTTTCTTTTAGCCTCTCTCCACCAGTTACATTAGTAGCATTAGCCCTTTTTTCAAGTGTCATGGTTAAGGATGTACAGATCAATACACTTAACATGAACTCATTTGGGATAAACAGAGATGAACTGGCAGCATCTGTACCACAAGTGACAACATCTTGGGGTCCATTATTCAGCTGGCTCAATCCAGTTGCTGCTCTTACTAGATGTGAAGAAGGTGCTTATTCAGAGAGAAATGCATTTTAAGGTTTGAAAGAGTAACTAATGGAAAACCTTGTTTTGACACCCATCTCCTTCTGAACCTGGTGACTCTCAGCCCTGGATGAACAGCAGAATCGCTGGAGAGCTTTAAAAATACTGATGTTCAGGTCATATTCTTGGCCTGCTGCTAAGTCGCTTCAGTCGTGTCCGACTCTGTGCCACCCCATAGACAGAAGCTCACCAGGCTCCCCCGTCCCTGGGATTCTCCAGGCAAGAACACTGGAGTGGGTTGCCATTTCCTTCTCCAATGCATGAAAGTGAAAAGTGAAAGTGAAGTCGCTCAGTCGTGTCCGACTCTTAGCGACCCCATGGACTGGAGCCTACCAGGCTCCTCCGCCCATGGGATTTTCCAGGCAAAAGTACTGGGGTGGGGTGCCATTGTCTTCCCCGTATTCTTGGCCAGTTAAATACAAATCTCTTTGAGGGGCACACAGCTACAGTATTTTTAAAAAGCTTACCAGGTGGGGTTCTTTCTTTTGAGATTTTTGAGTTTATTCTGTTAACAATTCATATTAGTTTGATAAAACAAAATATATTTTAATTGGCAGTTATAATACATTTAGGAACTTTCTTATCCACTAATACACTTGAAAAGCTTACCGGATGTTTTATGGTTTTATTATGCAGCCCAGGTTGAGAAGGTTACATGGCTCTAAAGCCAGGTCCACAACCCCGTGTACGTGTGCTAACTTGCTTTAGTCATGTTGGACTCTTTGCAACTCTGTGGACTGTACCCTGCCAGACTCCTCCGTCCATGGGATTCTCCAGGCAGGAATACTGGCGTGGGTTGCCATGCTGTCCTCCAGAGCATCTTCTGGATCCAGGGATTGAACCCAACTCTCTTAAGTCTCCTGCACTGGCAGGTGGATACTTTACCACTAGCCCCACCTGGAAGTCCCCCACAGCCCCTCATTTGGTAAGTGGGCTTTCATTTAAATTTCATGCATTCATCCTGTTTTTCTGGAATGGGCTGCAATTGGCTTGGGAGGATCAGCATTTAAGAGAGCATGTGTCTTAAGGGTCCAAACCATGCCCTGAAAGAGACAGTTTATTATCTTGAGGCTACCCACAGACAGTATGCCTAGAAATAGAATTTTCCTTGCCCTAGGTCACTGATGCCATAGTGGAGAACTGACAGGGCTCCCTGAGGACCTAAAGTATTTATAACTCTTACAGTATTTCTGCAAGGTGAGCTTTGCTGCCAGAGGCCTGAATTGGGGCAGTTAAGAGTTACTGAGGTAGAGGAGTTGGGCACAGCTGCTCTGGGCTTCTGGGGAAACAACTCTTAGCACTGAGGCAGAGGGGCTCAGGTGTCTTTCCTAGAGAAGAGAAAGGAGCAAGGCCAGGGAGCAGACTCCCCCAGGCTTCCTCCTTCACCTTGTCAGAGATATTTTGCAGAGGAAGCAATTAAGGCTTTAAAAACCCCCAGATTTGTTGACGTATAATTTACATAATGTAAACGTCATCTGTTCAATGAGTTTTAGTAAGTTTACAGGGCTATGCAACATTACCACAAGTCAGCTTTAGAATATTTTTATTACCCCTAAAAGATCTTTTGTGCCTGTTTACAGTCAGTTTCTACACCCAGATGCAGGGAACCACAAATCTGCATCCATCTCTGTAGTTTTGTCTTTTCTGGACGTATCATGTAAATGGAGTCTACAACTTGTAGTTCTTTTGTGTCTTGCTTTTTTCACTTAGCAAATATTTCTGAGCTTCATCCACAATGCAGCATGTATCATTTATTCCTTTTTTATTGCTAAATAGTATTGCATTGTATGGATGTGCCACATTTTATTTATCCATTCATCTACTGATGGCCATTTGGATTGTTTCCACTTTCTATTATGACTAATGCTGCTGCTGCTAAGTCGCTTCAGTTGTGTCCGACTCTGTGCGGCCCCGTAGATGGCAGCCAACCAGGCTCCCCCGTCCCTGGGATTCTCCAGGCAAGAACGCTGGAGTGGGTTGCCATTTCCTTCTCCAATGCATGAAAGTGAAAAGTAAAAGTGAAGTCGCTCAGTCATGTCTGACTCTTTGCGACCCCATGGACTGCAGCCCACCAGGCTCCTCCATCCATGGGAGTTTCCAGGAAAGAGTACTAGAGTGGGCTACTATGATCATTAGTCCATTTTGTGTGGACATGCTGTCATTGCTTTTGGGTAAACAGCTTGCAGTGGACTTCATAGATTACATGGCAAATTTATGTTTAGCTTTTTAAGAAACTGCAAACTGTGTTCCAAAGTGGCCATACCATTTTATATTTTCCACCCAAAATTCATGAAGGTTACAGTTTCTCCTCATCTTTACTAACACTTGTTGTTATCCATGTTTTTTGATTTTAGTGTGCTGTGATATCTCATTATCGTTTAGTTTGCATTTACCTAATGATTAAAGATGCTGAGCATCTTTTCAAGTACTTATTTGTCATTCATATATCTTCTTTGGCTACATGTCTCTTCAAATATTTTGCCCATTTTTAAGTTGGTTTGTTTGACTTACTATTTAGTTGTAAGAGTTCTTTATATATTCTAGATACAAGTTCCTGATTGGAAATATGATTTATAAACATTTTCTCTGATTCTGTAGCTTGTCTTACTTTCTTGATGGTGTGAAGCTCAAAAGTGTTTAATTTTGCTAAAATCCACTTTATCTTTTTTTTTTTTGTATTGTGCTTTTGGTGTCTTATTTAAGAAATTTTTGCATACTCAAGACCATGAAGTATTTCTCCTAGATTTTTAGGAGATTTTAGGTTTTCTTCTAAAACTTTTATAGTTTTAGCTCTTGTTTGATTAATTTTGAGTTAAATCATTTGGCATTTGATTAATTTTGAATTAATTTTTAGATATGGTAGGAGTAGGAATCTAAGTTAATCTTTTAGCATGAAAGTGTCCAATTACTCCATTACCATTTTAAAGAAGTTATTTTTTTCCCCTTTGAATTGACTTGGTGCTTCTGTTGAAAATCAGTTGACCATAAATATAAGGGGTTATTTCTGGACTTTCAGTTTCATTCCATTTATTTTTGTTTATCTTTATGGTCAGTACTACACTGCCTTGATTATGGTAGCTTAATGATAAAATTTGCGATTAGAAAGTGTAAGCCACCCAACTGTGTTCTTCTTTTTTCCAAGTTGTTTTGGTTATGCGGGGCTCTTTGTATTTCTGTGTAAATATTAGCTGGTCAATTTCTGCAAAAAGCCTGTTGGGATTTCTGTGTGTGTGTGTGTTGTGGAACTTAATGATCAATTTGGAAGACAAGTGTCAATTGAACAATATTAAGTTTTCTAATCCATGAATACAGAATGTCTCACTTATTTAGATCTTCTTTAATTTCTCTGAGTAATAATTTACAGCTTTTAGTGTGCAAGTCTTACAATCAATACTTTTTGACAGCAGTTCTGCTAGGGAAGTTTGTTTGTTCGTGTTTTTTCCTCCCCAGAGGTCTTGTGGAAAACAGTGGAGAGAGGTTCATAGTTTAGCAGCTGAGAGCAGGACGTGATCAGTGGGAAAGAGACTAATTCTGGGGACCAGGAGGCCCAACCCTCCTTTTTAACCTCTCAGCTTATTGCTCTCTAAGATGAGTATAATATAATTTATTTTGCTTCAAGGTTGTGAGGATTAGAGACAATGTGTGGAAAGGACTTGGAAAAACATTGGAGTTAGTGGGTGTTCACTATTTTGTGGTTGACATCATTGGTGCCTGCAATAATGATGATGGATATACAGCACTGTGTAACCCCTGTGCTTTTAAAGGGTTCTCATCCTGGCCACTGAGTCTGTTTGCAGTTCAAGGCAGAGGCCAGTGAACCACAGTGTAGAAGGGAATATTAAACCTCATTTGACCCTCAAACAACTTAAAATTTTTATTTAAAAAAGTACGTTTTTATACAATTTAAAAGGTTATTTTCCATTTACAATTATTTTTTTAAAAAACTGGCTGTTTCCCGCATTTTGTACAATAGATCCTTGAGCCTGTCTTACACCCAATAGTTTGTGCCTCCCATCCTCCCATCCCTATACTGGCCCCCTCCACCCACCGCTGGCAACCGCTAGTTTGTTCTCTGTATCTGTGAGTCTGCTTCTTTTGTGTTATATTCACTAGTTGGTGGTATTTTTTTAGATTCCACATGTAAGTGGTATCAATTGGCATTTGTCATTCTCTGTTCAGACAACTTACTGAGTTAGTATTTTCATCTACACTTGGCACCTAGGAGACTGATGTTCAGGGAGATAAAGTCAAGTTCCCAAGGTTATAAGTGAGGAAGAGGTAGAGCAGGATGTAAACTCTGAAACTTAAACCCAGGCTTGTCTAACTTCAAACCCTCTGCCTTCCCTCTACACGTACCACCCCGTCTGCCCCCACCAAGTCTCATCAGGGAATCTACAAGGCAACGGTAAATCCTGGGTGAGGCACATTCCTCTTCAATGGAAAAATGGACACTGATAAGTCATTACTATATCTTGCTTGTCTTACTTAATATGTTAAAGATTTAATTCTGCCTCAAGATTCATCAAGGATTAGATGAGAAAACCAAGATGAATTCATAAGGGGTGATCACAGGGAGATATTACAAAAGTCACCTGTTTTACATGGCTGTAGAGATGGAGATAAAAGGCAACTTATATTTCCAATGTTCAGTGCAACCTGACTTGAGCACTAAATTCCACCTTACAGCTTTGATTTTCTCAACTACGATTGAGAAAGGTGAGAACTGGTGAGAGAAAGGTGGAGGTTGTGGCAATGTGATATTTCAGATCCAGAGTTGCAAATGTCCTCTTGCTGCTTGCTCTGGGCTTATTCAACAGCAGTACAACTACCCATGTATATGAATGTAGTCTAAAGTTGACTCTGATCTGATTGTTCACCGGTTTTTTTCTTGTTTCCCATGTAGGAGATCTACATTTGATTTCTAGCAAAGCCTTTAATAGGAGAGTGCATAGGTTTTGGAATCAGTTAAATGAAATTTTGTTGCATTTATACTATTTGCTAGTTTTGTGGTCCTGAGAAATATATTGACTTATCTGAGTCTCAGTTTGCTCATATAAAATGATGCAAATAATTGTCTCAAGGAGTAAAATGAAAGAATGTCTCTAAATGGCTTATTAGTGCCAGGTGTATAATATGTTTTAGACAGAGCACCCTTGCTTCCTTCTACGGTAGGAAATAGCCAGATTTAGTTTTGAAGAAATCTCACTGTGGGCAGGTATATTAGTCAGATTTTGCTGCAGTAACAAATAGCATGCAAAGCTCTGTGGTTAAAAATCACACACATTATTTCTTGCTCATGTCCCCTGAGGGCTGAATTAACTGTTGCTTTGCTGGGCTACACTGGTTTACATTGGAGGTTCTGCTCATTGTATCTTTTCATTTTTGGATCCTGTTAAGGAAGCATGCTCTTCTCATGGCAGGGGGCAGGAATTTAAAAAAGCTGGAGCCAAGTGATACAAGTGTATTTAAAGTTTCTGCTTAGACATTTATATCACATCTGCGCACATCCATTGTCATATAGCCAAACCCCAAATCAATTGGTGAGGAAGTATACTTTACCTAAAGGGAAGCATGGTATGGGCTTTGTAAAAGAATAAAACGCTACCTTAGCAAGTAAGAATTTTGATGGAAGCAATTCTTGGTAATCCAAGGAATAATAACTATATAAATGGAATATTGGAGCTTCTTTGTTTTTATCTTTCCCTTTGGCTGTGACAATTTGCCTGCTTTTACAGTTTTTCTTTTTAAAAGCAGAGCTGATAAAAGATAATTTGTCAGAAAATATTTTCCAAATTTTCTTCCTACCTCATTCTTTTCAGCCACTATACTTGTTCAAACGTTGGCTTTCTTAGACTCCATTGTCTTCTTCTATGCTCTTTTCTCTGGGTGATCTTATACAGCACCAAGGCTTTAGTTGATTACTCTCTGAGGAATCTTTTTTCAACATTTCCAGCTTAGATGCCTTGGGCCCTCGGACGCATATCACCAGCTGCCCACATGACATCCCTATTATAATGACATATAAATCTCAGTGTAACAGAGCCCAACCCTTGTGAGTCTATGTTACCCTCTAGGAGCAGATCATCTAGCCATGTGTATACATGAAACCCTGGAATGCATCCTTGCTTCTTCCTTTTCCCTCCCTTGCTTATCCAATCCATTTACAAGTTCCCTTGCCTTCACCTCTTAAGGGCCGCTCTGATTAGCCACTTCCCTCCATCTCCCCCTTACCCCATCCCTGTCCCCACCAAACCACGAGCTTCTGTCACCTGGACTCTTGCAATAGACCCAACTGTCTTCCTGTATTGCTCCTTTCCCCTTCTATTAATAATTTGTTTTCAGCACTACAACTACAGCCAGAGTCATTTTAAAAAACTTGAACTTGGCTGTTTCTCTCTTTCACTTAAAACTCTTTAAGGACTTGCTATAGCTTTAAGGATAAAGCTATTCCCTTTCACGCCCTTGGGGGCCTGTGTGATCTGGCTTTTTCTGTCTCTCCCATTTTATTTAGCGTTACTCTTCTCTTTGTCTATATTGAACACTAGAGTGTTCTCCACTTCCACAACCTTGAATGTGTCATGCCCTCACCTACCTTGAGGACTTAGCACATGCTTCTCTCTGTGTGCAATGTTCTGGCCCTGACCCCTGTCCTTGAAATCCCAGCTGAGATGTCCTGTTGTTGCTGAAGCACTCCCCGGCCTCTCCAGGCTGAGAGTTGTTTTCTCTTTTATGACATAAAAACACTTACTCATATTTTAATGTGCGTAGAATGCATCTTATGATGTTATTATTTGCTTATGTGACTCTTTGTCTGGGATTCAAGGTCTGAGGGCATAGTTTTGTTTTATTCTCCAAACAATGGTTTAAAAAGTTCTCCTGAGCTTAAATAAAACTGTGCGAAAGAGAAACCAAAATTCTCTGCTTCTGGAATTCTTTTGGACTAAACCCCATTTATTTTTTTTCCCTGGCACAGTGTAGGCCTTAGAAAAATGGGGACGTCAGGGACAGAATATACCACCATAGCACCCATGTACGGGAACTTCCAGATGGGACTTGACACCATCAAAGGGACTAATGTTACTTGATGCCAACAGTACTCCTGAGAGGTAAGGGAGGAACCACCTGGAATACGACCTTAAATTAGACCTTTCATCTCTTTAGGCTTCAATTTCTTCATCAATAAAAATAAGGATGTGGACAAGAGCTCTGATATCTCTCCTACTGCTGTTTGTTTGTGATTTGAGATTCTAGGTCCTTTATGTAAAGAATCTCTGAGTTTTAGAGCCACAAATGGAGTTTAATACCCATTTTAACTTGAGAGAAAATGAGAATGACAGGGATTATAATGGGTTCAAGGTTCATATAGCTCATGAAGAAATATCCCTCTATGCAGGGATCATTATGGTGAATTTCTTTTTACTTGTTTGCTGGGTGCGGTTGAGGGACTGCCAAGATCTGCCTGAATACATTTTTTACTGGAAACTGGTAATCCCCAAGGGGCTCCTTAGTAGGAGACTTGCAGGGTTCCAGCGCTTCAGTGTAAAGTTGTTGCAGTGTGAGCTTCAGTGAGACCACGTCTCAGGGGCTTTATGGAGCTCCTGCCACGTGCACATGCCCGGAGTCAGGAAGATCCCCTGCAGGAAGGCACGGCAACCCACTCCAGTGTTCTCACCTGGAGAATCCCATGGACAGAGGAACCTGGTGGGCTACAGTCCATAGGGCTGCAAAGAGTCAGACAGGACTGAAGTGACTCAGAACGCACACGTGCATACCATGTGTTAAGTTCACTGAAGATAAAGAACTGTAAGCCATGGACTACTTCTGAGGGAGACTAGATCAAAGGATTAAACCAGTTTTTATCCACTTTTCTCTTTGGGAATGAGCTCAGTGTCACTTAAATGAGTCCATGGATACCAAAAAAGACCCCAAGTCATATATCAGACTATATTGTTCTTAGACATTAATCTCTTGTCCTGAATAATTGGCCTGGTTAAGAAACCAATCAGCCTTCACCCTTTCCTAATCTAACTGCACTTAGTGTTGCCTTCAGATTGTCCCATATTCTCAGTGGTTCCTTCCTTACCCCTCAGAAGTATCAGAACTATTATTGCCAGGGCTGATGGCCTGTAAACCATATCTACCATCTGGCTGCTTAGCAGTAATAGATGATCCACTGGGTCCTATTTTCTAACATTAGCTTTTAGATGGCCTGTATCCAATCCACAAGCTTTGTAATTTGAATCCTAGAGATGAAGAGTGGTTAGCAACAGGGAGGAGATGACAGTAAAATCGTGAAAAACCAAACTGGAAAAATTAATTTTGTTCATTTCCCTGACATAGGAGTCTTCTTTGTACAGAGAAGGAAGCTAAGTTGGTAGAGAAAATACAACGCATGGCATCAGGAAGACAGACTGGCTGAAATCCCAGTGCTGCCAGGTGTTAACCAAGTGAAATAGTACCATAGGACCATGTTAACATTTTACATTTGATTTAATTAATTAAATTTTTGCCATTAACTCTTTTTTTTAAAAATTGCAGTATAGTTGATTAGTGGCTT
Organism: Tragelaphus eurycerus; assembly: GCA_935064755.1. Lineage (NCBI taxonomy): Eukaryota > Metazoa > Chordata > Mammalia > Artiodactyla > Bovidae > Tragelaphus > Tragelaphus eurycerus. Next base: position 5,090,744 of record CAKXYN010000095.1, on the reverse strand, counting down.
AGATGGTAAGGCGTCTGCCTGCAATGCAGGAGACCCGCGCTCAATCCCCGGGTTGGGAAGATCCCCTGGAGAAGGAAATGGCAGCCCACTCCAGTATTCTTGCCTGAAAAATCCCATGGACCGCGGAGCCTGGTAGCCTACTGTCCATGGGGTCGCAAAGAGTCGGACACGATTGAGCGACTTCACTTCACTTCATAGTTGATTTACAGTGTCATGTTAGTTTCAGGCGTATAGCACAATGATTTAGTTATGTGTGTATCAGATCAGATCAGATCAGATCAGTCGCTCAGTCGTGTCCGACTCTTTGCGACCCCATGAACTGCAGCACGCCAGGCCTCCCTGTCCATCACCAGCTCCCGGAGGTCACTCAGACTCGCATCCATCGAGTCAGTGATGCCATCCAGCCATCTCATCCTCTGTCGTCCCCTTCTCCTCCTGCCCTCAATCCCTCCCAGCATCAGAGTCTTCTCCAATGAGTCAACTCTTTGCATGAGGTGGCCAAAATACTGGAGTTTCAGCTTTAGCATCATTCCTTCCAAAGAAATTCCAGGATTGATCTCCTTCAGAATGGGCTGGTTGGATCTTCTTGCAGTCCAAGGGACTCTCAAGAGTCTTCTCCAACACCACAGTTCAAAAGCATCAATTCTTCGGCGTTCAGCCTTCCTCACAGTCCAGCTCTCACATCCATACATGACCACAGGAAAGACCATAGCCTTGACTAGGCGAACCTTTGTTGGTAAAGTAATGTCTCTGCTTTTGAATATGCTATCTAGGTTGGTCATAACTTTCCTTCCAAGGAGTAAGCGTCTTTTAATTTCATGGCTGCAGTCACCATCTGCAGTGATTTTGGAGCCCAGAAAAATAAAGTCTGACACTGTTTCCACTGTTTCCCCATATACTTCCCATGCAGTGATGGGACCAGATGCCATGATCTTCGTTTTCTGAATGTTGAGCTTTAAGCCAACCCTTTCACTCTCCACTTTCACTTTCATCAAGAGGCTTTTTAGCCCCTCTTCACTTTCTGCCATAAGAGTGGTGTCATCTGCATATCTGAGGTTATTGATATTTCTCCCGGCAATCTTGATTCCAACTTGTGTTTCTTCCAGTCCAGCATTTCTCATGATGTACTCTGCATATAAGTTAAATAAACATGGTGACAATATGCAGCCTTGACGTACTCCTTTTCCTATTTGGAACCAGTCTGTTGTTCCATGACCAGTTCTAACTGTTGCTTCCTGACCTGCATACAGATTTCTTAAGAGGCAGATCAGGTGGTCTGGTATTCCCATCTCTTTCAGAATTTTCCACAGTTTATTGTGATCCACACAGTCAAAGGCTTTGGCATAGTCAATAAAGCAGAAATAGATGTTTTTCTGGAACTCTCTTGCTTTTTCCATGATCCAGCGGATGTTGGCAATTTGATCTCTGGTTCCTCTGCCTTTTCGAAAACCAGCTTGAACATCAGGAAGTTCACCGTTCACATATTGCTGAAGCCTGGCTTGGAGAATTTTGAGCATCACTTTACTAGCGTGTGAGATGAGTGCAATTGTTCGGTAGTTTGAGCACTCCTTGGCATTGCCTTTCTTTCGGATTGGGATGAAAACTGACCTTTTCCAGTCCTGTGGCCACTGCTGAGTTTTCCAAATTTGCTGACATATTGAGTGCAGCACTTTAACAGCATCATCTTTCAGGACTTGGAATAGTTCCACTGGAATTCCATCACCTCCACTACCTTTGTTCGTAGTGATGCTTTCTAAGGCCCATTTGACTTCACATTCCAAGATGTCTGGCTCTAGGTCAGTGATCACATCATCATGATTGTCTAGGTCTTGAAGCTCTTTTTTGTACAGTTCTTCTGTGTATTCTTGCCACCTCTTCTTAATATCTTCTGCTTCTGTTAGGTCCACACCATCTCTGTCCTTTATCGTGCCCATCTTTGCATGAAATGTTCCTTTGGTATCTCTGATTTTCTTGAAGAGATCCCTAGTCTTTCCCATTCTGTTGTTTTCCTCTATTTCTTTGCATTTATGTGTGTATGTATACATAATAAGTGTATGTATTCTTTTTCAGATTCTTTTCCCTTATAGGTTATTACAAAATACTGAGTATAGTTCCTTGTGCTATACCGTAGGTCTTTGTTGGATATCTGTTTTATATGCATGCATGCTCAGTGGCTTTGGTCATGTCCAACTCTTTGCACCCTTATGGACTGTAGCCCCACCAGGCTCCTCTGTCCATGAGGTTCTCCATGCAAAAATATGGGAGAGAATTGCTGTGCCCTCCTCCAGGGGATCTTCTCAACCCAGGGATCAAACCTGTGTCTCTTGCACTACAGGCAGATTCTTTACCAATGAGCCACTGGGGAAGCCCCATATAGAGTGGTAGATATGTGTTAATCCCAGACTCCTAATTTATCCCTGACCCCCATACCTTTCCCCTTTGGTAACCATCAGTTTATTTTCTAAGTCTGTGAGTGTATTTCTATTTTGTATAAAAGTTCATTTGTATCTTTTTTTTTCAGATTCTTCATATAAGTGATATCATATGATATGTCTTTATCTGGCTTACTTCACTTAGTATGATAACCTCTAGGTATATCCATGTTGATGAAAATGGCATTATTTCATTTTTTTTTTTTACTGAGACAACATATTAAAAAGCAAAGACATCACTTTGCTGACAAAGATCTGTATAGTCAAATCTATACAGTAGTCATGCATGGATGTGAGAGTTGGACCGTAAAGAAGGTTGAGCACCAAAGATCTGTATAGTCAAATCTATACAGTAGTCATGCATGGATGTGAGAGTTGGACCATAAAGAAGGTTGAGCACCAAAGATCTGTATAGTCAAATCTATACAGTAGTCATGCATGGATGTGAGAGTTGGACCATAAAGAAGGTTGAGCACCAAAGAATTGGTGTTTTCAAATTGTGGTCCTGGGAGAAGACTCTTGAGAGTCCCTTGGACTGCAAGGAGATCAAACCAGTCATCTTAAGGAAATCAACTCTGAATATTCATTGGAAGCACTGATGCTGAAGCTGAAGCTCCAATACTTTGGCCACCTGATGCGAAGAACTGACTCCTTGGAAAAGACGTTGATACTGGGAAAGACTGAGGCAAAAGGACAAGGGGGAGGCAGATGATAAGAAGGTTAGATAGCATCACTGACTCAATGGACATGAGTCTGAGCAAACTCTGGGAGATAGTGGAGGTCAGAGTAGATGAGTCCTGGTGACCTACCATCCATGAGCTTATAAAGACTTGGAAATGACTGAATGATTGAGAAACAACATCAAGTATTCCATTGTATATATGTACTACATCTTCTTTATCCGTTTCTTTCAATGGACACTTAGGTTGCTTCCACATTTTGGCTGTTGTAAAACATGGCTGTGAACATTGGGGTGCGTGTATCTTTTCGAATTACAGTTTTCTCTGGGCACATGCCCAGGAGTGGCATTGCTGGATCACACGGTAGCTCTATTTTTAATTTTTTGAGAAGCCTCCACACTTCTCTCCATAGTAGCTGCACCAATTTACATTCCCACCAACAGCATAGGAGGGTTCCTTTTTCTCCACACCCTCTTCAGCATTTATTATTTGTAGACTTTTTGTTGACCATTTGGACCAAGTGCTAACTTTTTTCAATGTTAGTTTTCTTATTCATCCAATGGGGGAATAATTCCCTTCAAAGTTGTGGAAAGGCTTTATGAGTTGGTTATTAGATGCTGTTCTGTGTCCAGACCTCTTCTGCTCAGGTGGGCCCTGTGTTTGAGGAAGTGTGAGATGCTGGGTGGAGTCATGTACACTGTTCCCAGAACATGCCCTCAGCCCTGTTGTGGTCTTGAAATCTCAGAGACAGCAGCTCTTGTAGATGAAGCAGAGGGTTCTTCCCACAGCCAGGGTTTGGTCTGCTCATCCTGCAAAGACCTGGCAGGAAGAGGAACTCCAGCAGATGGGCTGGGGTGGAGTGGGTGGGCACTGGGAGGGTGATGAGACACTGATTCACAGTTATCCCCCTTTGTAAATCTCAGGCACACAGGTTAAATTACTCATATCTCTCAATAAATTGAACCTCACCATCATTTTCCTGTTCTCAGTGCTTCTCCTTTTTTTTTTAAATATACTTTTTACCCTCAGTCTCAGGCTTCCCAGCAGTGCTACTGGTAAAGAACCTTTTTGCCAATGCAGGAGACATAAGAGACTCAGGTTCAATCCCTGGGTTGGGAATATTCCTTGGAGTAGAGTACGGCAACCCACTCCAGTATTCTTGCCTGGAAAATTCCAAGGACAGAGGAGCCTGGCAGGCTACAGTTGCAAAGAGTTGGACATGAATGAAGTTACTTAGCATGCACACACCCTCATTCCCACTCACCTTTCATTTACTTATTCAAGAAAAGTTTAAAAGTGCCTCTTTTATGATAGGCTTTGTTCTAGGTCTTAAGAGATATCAGGAAAAAAAAAAAAGAAAAATAGGCAAGAGTTCCTGCCCTCACAGAACTCATGTTCTAGTGGTAAATATAGGGGTGGGGCGACAGCATTTACTACCTTTAAGGTGACTATAAAGCTTACTTATCATTACATTTCATTGTTATCTAAGGTAAAAATAGAGTTGGGCAAGGGGGACCGTGTGTGTGTGTGTGTGTGTGTGTGTGTGTGTCTGTAGAGGATTCTGAAGGCTTGCAATTCCAGCAGAAGAACAGCCAGTGCAAAGGCCCTGTTGCAGCCTCTGTGCCTGGCATGTATTTATAGCAGGCAGCCAGTGAGGCTGGGGCAGAGTGAGTAGTGGGACAGTAGTAGAAGATGGTGTCAGTGAGGAAAACAGAGAGATGGAGACAGGGGGGCAGATCATGTGGGGCTTTGCAGGACAGTGGAAGGACTTTAGATTTTACTTGGGGGTTTCAGGATTTTGGGGAATCATAAAAAATTCTCATTGTTTCTCCCTTTGTTCACTCAGCATTGTGTTTTTGAGATCCAAGGCAAAGGCAACCACTCCAGTATTCTTGCCTGGAAAATCCCATGGACTGAGGAGCCTGGTGGAGTCCTCAGAGTCCATGGGGTCGCTAAGAGTCAGACACGACTGAGTGACTTCACTTTCACTTTTCGCTTTCATGCATTGGAGAAGGAAAAGGCAACCCACTCCAGTGTTCTTGCCTGAAGAATCCCAGGGATGGGGGAGCCTGGTGGGCTGCCGTCTATGGGGTCGCACAGAGTTGGACACGACTGAAGCGACTTAGCAGCGGCAGCAGCAGCATGTTGCCATATGTACATCTAGTTAGTTGCTTACGCTGGTTCTATAGCACTCTATACATTTTACCTAGTCATTCTTCCAATTCTGTGCTGCTACACGTAACGCTGCAACAGATGTCTTCAGGCGTGTTCTGCTGTAGGCTGCATAATCATTTCTGCAGGAGATCTACCCAGGACTGAGTGGACCTGTTGTGTGGTAGGGTAAGCACACACTCAATTTGACTTAAGTGGTGCTGGATTGCTGTCCCGGCTGACTGTGACAAGATCCAGCTTTCAATTTTTTTTTTTTTTTTACAAATCTAACAAGTGTAAAGTAACATCTATTGTTTTAATTTGCATGTCTTTGAATACTAATGAATGTGAGCACTTCTTTGTATGCTAGTTAGCATTCTTTTCCTCCTTTTATAAGTTGCCCATTCATATTCTCAGCCAGTATTTTTATTGGGGTTCTTGCTATTTTTCTTATTGATTTGCAGGAGGTTCTTGAATATTCTGGATATTATCTATAGTTGTTTTCAGATGTTTGTATTTGAGATGGCCTTTGAGGTAATCTAGTCTGACCACCTCATTTTACATTTGGGGAAACTGAGACCCAAGCGAAGAAACAGCTTTTTTTTTTTTTTTTTTTTTTTGTAAGCAACTTCTTAAGATCACACATGCAATGGAAAAGCTGAGCCTGGAAATAGTACTGCTCCCAACATATCACTACAGGGATCCCTTTTAGTGAGGTGGGAATGGCAATAAATGGTGGGCAGGGGGAGCTGTTGAGTGTTGCCTCCCGCTGCCAGCATCTGCATTTCTTTGGAGCCCATAGAGCCACTTACCCTGACATGATGACTGAGACCAGTTCGAGATCCAAGAGGCCCTTGCAGTCTATGAGGTCCTGGGTCTAGTGACCATTTCCTCCTTCCCATTCAAATAGTCACTACTTAGGGACTTTATTTCCTGGTGCTTGACTGATGTTCCTCAAATTTTAGGATGTACAGGATTTACCGAGAGAACATATTATAGTGTAGATTACTGCCTCACCCCTCCTGAGGATTTAGAAGCACTGAAGGATCCTTAGGTCCCTGTTACAGGTGGTTGGTGGGCCTGATTTTGTGAAACAGTGCACAAATTTCATTAGCTACCTGATTGATCCTGACTGATCTTCTGTTTCCACACTAGCACGCTTAATTACTCAGTCGTGTCCAACTCTTTGTGACCCCATGGACTGTAGTCCACTAGCTCCTTTGTTCATGGGATTTCCCAGGCAAGAATACTGGAGTGGGTTGCCATTTCCTTCTCCAGGGGATTTTCCCAACCTGGGATTGAACCCAGGTCTTCTGCATTGCAGGCAGATTCTTTACCATCTAAGCCAGCAGGGAAGCCCATCGTAGAGTTATTTCAGTGTCATCCAGGCTTCCAAAACGAACTAAAATCATTCCCTGAACACATCTCTCTTTGTCATACCTCCATGCTTTCACCCTTACCATTCATCTGAAATGTCCCTTCGTCCGTGAAATCCCATGACTTTTAAAGATCTAGGCTAAACATGGCCTCCTGTAGAAAGCCCTCTCTGATTTTTCTGGGACTCAGTCTCAGGGGCACATTGTGAATGGAGAAATCTGGCATGGAGTAGGAACATTCCCTTTGCAGGCACATTGCCCTTTTAAATCACATGGATACCCACATGGATAGAAAAGGGGGCTAAAGAACCTCTTGAGATAGCAACACTCTAGATGAGCTAGTATCTAAAAAAAAAAAACACAACCATTTTAATTAAATATAGAAGCACATAGTTTATTTACAGTTGTAGCTCTACAAAATTTATGAAAAACAGCCATCTTCTGTGATTTCTTCCATGCTCTCCCCCTCCCCAGATACTTGAAACTCTTTTGACTGATTTTTTTGATATCTCTAAAGATTATGCTTAGATGGCTTCTATTTCATTTTTCAGTTTTAAGCACTATTGACTTTCCACTGAAGAACAAAAGGACTCCACCTTCTATCTCCTTCCTCCCACCCCACCATGCCTTCACACAGGCCCTGTCCTACCCCCATGTCTTATTGCTTGGCCAGTTTTTGCATCCAGGTCACCACCATGGTTCTTTCCGTCTCACTGACTGGTGCTGCCAGCCCCCTGGCTGTCTAGATCAGAAGTTTGGGTACCCTCCTTAACTCCTTCTACCCTCTCCGAATCCTCTGCCCACCCATTCTTTCCCTATCTTCCCTGTCCAGCCATTCACAGAATTCTGTCAACTCCGTCTCTGATATAACTGAAATTCATCTACTTCTCTCTGTTTCCACTGTCAAAGCCCTTGCTTCCTCACCCTTGGGTCTCCCCTGGAGTTCTGCAGTATGCTAGACTGTGTGTTCTTGTGCCTCCCTCTGGGCTCTTTCACCTTATAGCCAGGTGAGCTTTCCAAAACACAAATTAGACTATGTGATTCTTATGCTAAAAACTCTTGAGTGGACCTTGGGGTCTCCAGGGGACAGTTCAAATTCCTTATTGTGGTGAGCAAGACACAAACCTTTGTCTACCATCAGATTTTGCATTCCTGGCACACAGACTGTATTTGCTTGTCATGAGTTTGGGGCCATGAGAAATGTGAGTTGAAAATGATCTGTCATTTCCAGGTGTGGGCAGTCAAGAGCTATGTGCCTGTTACATCTCTTCTCTCGAAGAGATGCTGTGGTGTGGACTCCAGGCCTGTGTTCTAGATCCTGGAGCTGAAGGGTGGAGGAGGGCTGCCCTTCCCATAGCAGACCTTACAGGAGTGAGAAGGGTCTTTGTTGTGCTAAGCTAAGGAAACTTTGGGTTTTATCTGATACTGCAGCAGAACCTACCATAACCCTGGGTAACAAAAGGTGGCATAAAGACTTCGGAGTCTGGCCTTGCATCTCTCTCTTCTGTGATCTCTCATGTCTTCCTCCCCTCTTCTACTCTGTATTCTAGCTACAATGATGTGCCAGTTTCTTTCCCACTTCTGGGTGTTTACACACACAGTTCTTGTTACTTAGAATGTCCCCTTCGCCCACACTTATATTCTTTGCCACTTTGCACTCAGCCAAGTCTCAGCTTAGATGGCTCTTCCTCAGGGAAGACTTTCAAGACTCCCTGCTACTTACTGTGAGAGATGCCCTTCCCCTGGGTCCCTTGGCCAGATTAAGAGTTAGTCACTCAGTCCTGCCTGACTCTTTGTGACCCAATGGACTGCAGCCCACCAGGCTCCTCCATCCTCAGTCCATTAGATTTTCCAGGCAAGGATACTGGAGTGGGTTGCCATTTCCTTCTCCAGGGGATCTTCCCAACCCAGGGATTGAACCTGGGTTTCCTGCACTGCAGGTGGGTTCTTTAACGACTGAGCTACCCCATGCTTACACTTCACTTACCACTCTGGCTGGAAATCACTTGCTTACTTGTGTTTCTGCCAAACTAGACTATAAGCTCCGAGTCTTGATTCTGTCTGTTCCCTGTGGAATCCTTAGGGCCAGTCAGAGTGGGCCCATTTGTGTGTCTGTGTAAAGGTCCAGGGTTTCTTAGGGGAAGAACTACTGTGCAAATCTGCAATTCAGATTTCTTTTGCCAAGACTTTCCTGGTAGTTTAAATTCTTGAGAGCTAGGGTTGATCAGTGATTTGGGGAAAACAGTCTATAGTCACACAGAGCTGGTTTGACTTCTGGTCTTTCTTCATAATTTTGAGATAGTTAAGCCCCAATTTCCTTATCTAATGGGGATACAAATAATGATAATGTCCATATCACAATGGTTATGTTGACAATTAAATGAGTTGATACATTTAGTGTTTAATTAGAAACATGCATAGCAATTCTTGACATATAGAAATGCCCAATAAATGTTAGATAAATTGTTGTTTTTAAGCATATCCTAAATGTAAATGTGGTGTCCTTGATTGGATCCTAGAACAGAAAAAGGACACTGGGGACTCCAAATAAGCTCTGAAGTTTGGTTAATAGCAGTATTCCAATGTCAGTTTCTTAGAAGAGGAGAGTGAAAAAGTTGGCTTAAAACTCAACATTCAGAAAACTAAGATCATGGCATCTGGTCCCATCACTTCATGACAAATAGGTGGAAAAACAATGGAAACAGTGAGAGACTTTATTTTCTTGGGCTCCAAAATCACTGCAGAAGGTGACCACAGCCATGAAATTAAAAGACACTTTCTCCTTGGAAGAAAAGCTATGACCAATCTAGACAGCATATTAAAATGCAGAGACATTACTTTGCTGACAAAGGTCCATCTAGTCAAAGCTATGGTTTTTCCAGTAGTCATGTATGGATGTGAGAGTTGGACTATAAAGAAAGCTGAGCACCGAAGAACTGATGCTTTTGAATGGTGGCTTTGGAGAAGACTCTTGAAGATTCCCTTAGACTGCAAGGCAATCCAAGCAGTCCATCCTAAAGAAATCAGTCCTGAATATTCATTGGAAGGACTGATGCTGAAGCTGAAGCTCCAATACTTTGGCCACTTGATGCAAAGGGACAACTCATTGGAAAAGACCCTGATGCTGGGAAAGATTGAGGGCAGGAGGAAAAGGAAATGACAGAGGATGAGATGGTTAGATGGTATCACTGATGCAATGGACATAAGTTTGAGCAAACTCAGGGAGTTAGTGAAGGACAGGGAAGCCTTGCATGCTTCAGTTCATGGGGTCACAAAGAGTCGGACACAACTTAAAAACTGAACGATGACACCAACAATTTGGGGGCATGGCACCAAGACAATTCAAGGGAATCACATGAATTTGCAGAGTAAGTGTAGAGGTAAAGGCAAGTCTTGTTGAGGGCTTAGGGACAGGTAGCTCCATGGGTGGAACTTTGATCTGAGTCTTAATTCAGTCTGGGAAGGGAGAAAGGGAAAGCATGAGTGTTTGGGTTGAGCCACCCCCGACTTCTGCGCTTTCCCGTCTTCTAGGCAGTGCCTAGAGCAGGGCCAGGTGGGCGCACACTTGGCTGTTTTGTTGCTTCATCAGGGTCAGGAGGCTACTGTGCACAGAGCGCGGGCTTTGGGCCAGGCAGTCTGGGCTCAGCAGCTGTGCTGTTTCTTGTCATCTATGTGAGCCGGTTACTTGGCCTCTCTGAGCGTCATGAAAATGAGGTTACAATGGCCAACCGACTGAGTTGCTATGAGGATTGCTCCCATGAGATGTGTCATGATGCTAGGCATAGGGTGAGGCCTCAGGAGCGGTGGCTCCTCTGTGCCTCTCTCCTTCACTGTGACAAGGCTGGCACTATGGACCTTTGGTAATGCTGCTAAACATTTCTTGGAAAAGCAGCTTCTCTTAAAGGAAAAAATGTAGCTTTGGGAGGCTGTGCTGCTGACCATTTGGGTAAACACTAGTGTCACTGTAAAGCAGGACTGTAGTGATATTACAAGGTGAAGTGTGAGCATAGCCCATAGACATATCCCATTCCTGTTAGTTCTTGTCATTTTGTCTTGCGTTTCTCTCCATTTGATTCACGTTAATGTTGACTACTCCTCTGAACCAACTTGTTGCTCTTCCAGGACAAATCTTTTAAATCTTATATTTCCCAGGTGCCTCCCCCCAGCACTTAATTTAGGGGCAGAGTAGGTGCTCATCAAACACAATATGGCCCATTTTCAGGGTGGGCTTCCTCAACGTTTAGATGCCTATAGCAGCTTCACTAGCCTTTGTTCTACCCCATCCTTCTGAGCTTGAGAAATCGTGCTTGGGTTGGTTGAGCAGAAGACCACCAACGTGTGAAATGACCGGCAAACATTTTATTTATTTTACCTTAATAGTACTTTACCATAATAGTAGGCTTTCATTTCTAAGACAGCTCTGAGGAGTGGGAAGCGGAGGGCAAGACGCAAGGCGGGAGCCTGGGGAAGTTGCATCAGACAGCAGCATCAGCCTCTGTAACTAAATCAGCTGAGGGAACCCATCATGGCCTGACGCCACCCTGCTATGAAAAATCCGCCTGCCGACTTCCACCCTCTGCTCGTCCTCGTTCTCCGCCTCCTCGTCCTCCACCTCGTCCTCGCTCGACTTGCGGCACGCGTTCTGGTAGAGCACGGCACACACACCGGTCAGCCAGGCAGCCACGGTGCCCGCGCAGAAGATGCAGAAGCTGATGAGCAGCAGGAAGATGTAGTCCTGGAGATCTAGGTTCGTGATGCACATATACCGGAGCGGGTTCCCCACCTTCGTGATGGGCCATCCTGCCAGCTCTGTGGGCTCCATGCAAGTGGCATTTTGTTCATCTAAGAGGAAACACACAGCAGGCAGAGTGCTGAAACAGAACTCGTAGGCTTGTGAGGCCAACGGGGACCTGGAGTGATGGCCTGGACTCTGGCTACTCAAAGCGTGGTCTGGGGGCCAGCAGTACCAGCATGGGGACCCGGTGAGAAATGTGGAATCTCAGGCACCACGCCCAGGACTCCTTGAATCAGAATCTGCATCTTAACAAGATCTCCAGGTGATCTCTGGGCATAGTAAGGTTTGAGACTGCACCTGGACTGCTTTTTGCCCCAGGCTTAGCCGCATTCGGGCAACCCACTCCAGTACTCTTGCCTGGAAAATTCCATGCACGGAGGAGCCTGGTAGGCTACAGTCCATGGGATCACAAAGAGCTGGACATAACTGAGCAACTTCACTTCTAGCTGCGTTCACATCACCTCCTGAAAATGATCTTTGCTTTTTAAGGCTCTTCAAGGAATGGGAGACCACAGGAGGAGCTGGGAGTTTGGAAACTTAAGCAAGATGGTCATGGAGTATTGACACTCCACAGAGCTCCATCAGTGCTTGGCATCTCTTGCTCCCCTTCCTCATCTTACCCCCACCTTCCCCTCCACCTTGTCCCTTTCCCTTCTCCTGTGCCTGAGCCCAGCCAGGGATCACTAAGGCCACCCAAGGTCATCACACCCCACATAGGAGGGACAGGATTCTCTGGAAATGCCTACTGTGTGTTCTCTACACCCTCAACCTGGAGAAATCAGGGACGTGCTCAGGGCAAAGGGACAGCCAATATGGGAAGCAGTTCTGCTTCTGTGATGCTGTTGGCATCACTCATGATCTACATGAGTCTCAGTCCTTTTTAGCAGCTGACTCAGTTGCCTGGCTCCTTCTCTGAGCACCTCTCCACACCACGCATTGTGGACTTCAGTATATAATAGAAGGAAAAGTGGATCATGGAGCCAGACAGACTAGAATTCAAACCCATTGTCACTAAATTTGGAAACTTCAGCAGGATGTCTGATACTGTCTTTGAATCCCATTGCCTCATCCTATAAAGAATAACTGTATCCATGAAATTAAAAGATGCTTGCTCCTTGTAAGAAAAGTTACGACCAACCTAGACAGCACATTGAAAAGCAGAAACATTACTTTGCCTACAAAGGTCCATCTAGTCAAAACTATGGTTTTTCCAGTAGTCATGTATGGATGTGAGAGTTGGACTATAAAGAAAGCTGAGCACCGAAGAATTGATGCTTTTGAGCTATGGTGTTGGAGAGGACTCTTGAAGATCCCCTTGGACTGCAAGGAGATCCAACCAGTCAATCCTAAAGGAGATCAGTCCTGAATATTCATTGGAAGGACTAATGCTAAAGCTGAAACTCCAATCCTTTGACCACCTGATACGAAGAACTGACTCATTGGAAAAGACCCTGATGCTGGGAAAGATTGAAGGCTGGAGGAGACGCAGATGACAGAGAATGAGATGGTTGAATAGGATCACTGACACAATGGACATAAGTTTGAGTAAGCTCCAGGAGTTGGTAATGAACAGGGAAGCCTGGCATGCTGTAGTCCATGGGGTCGCAGAGTCAGACACAACTGAGCAACTGAACTGAACTGATAAAGAATAACATCTATTCTCAGGGTAATAAAGAGGATTTAATTGGCACAGGTGAGCAGGTGAGCTACTGTACACAGCAGTGCACACAGTACACTGTACACAAGAGCTGCATAGACTGCTCAGAGCTCTGTTGTCAGCCCTACATTTTTCTACCTCCATATACTCTGCCATGCTGATGCTGAGGTGCCTGTGTGCAGTGTCCAGGTGAAACTATCCAGCAAGCATTAGATAAATGAGTTTCCATTCAGGGCTGAGATTAGGGCTAAAGACAGTTATGATCAAAAGCATAGTAGCAGCTGATATTTACCAAGTTCTGTCTACATGCTAAGTGATATGCAAATGCTATCTCATTTAATTCTTACAAGAATGTTGACACATTTTCATCCTTGTTTTTCACATCAGGAAACTGAGACTCAGAAAAGTTTCTTAACAGGAAGGTTCTGGATAAACTGCAGGACCTCAGCAGGGGACAGGAGACAGAAAACCTGGACTGAGCCATCTAAGCTTGTTTTGCAGAAGTGGGAGTCACAGAGAGAGACTAATGTGGGGAGAAGCTTCCCCTACAACAGGGTAGGAACTCCAGGTTATGTAGTGGTAGTAGTGAAAGTCGCTCAGTCGTGTCCGACTCTTTGGGACCCCATGGACTACACAGTCCATGGAATTTTCCAGGCCAGAATACTGGAGTGGGTAGCCTTTCTCTTCTCCAGGGGATCTTCCCAACCCAGGGATCAAACCCAGGTCTCCCGCATTGCGGGAAGATTCTTTACCAGCCGAGCTACAAGGGAAGCCCAGGCTATATAAAGGCACTGATTTCCTTGGTGACCAAGGAAATGAGGGAAATCAGTTTGGACTGGAGCTAGAAGCAGGAGAAATAGGGAAAGGAGTACAGAGGTGAGTTTACTGGGAGGCAGCTGGCTCTGGGTGACTGGAATGAGCTGCCCAGGCTCACCATTAAGTCCTCTTCAAACTGGACACCATTGCCTGCACCCTGGTTCCTGGTCAGTTGCCCCTACAGTGAACTTGTTGGTTACTTGCAGGAAGATGCCTGATGTTTGTAATGCTACTGAGGACTTGCTCTTCGTAGAGGTTTTAGTCACAGGAGGAGGAAGCCAGAATGGGGCTGTCACATCGACTGTTTGCAAAGATTACAGAGAGGAAGAAGCCCCTCTCTAGAATGAGTGTGAGACAGAGGCCCTGTGGGTGACCCAGGCCAACTGGAGATGAAAGGGGCCTTGGGCGTCCATCTCAGGGTGCTGTAAAGGGTCAGGAACACAATTATGTCTCAAGACCTCCCTCTAGTCAGCCTGGTTCAAGGACCTCTGGGGCTTTTCCAGGAGGCCCAAGTGGAGGCTGGTGAGGTGAGGGAAGACTCAGGCAATCTTCAGGAATTCTAGCAAGACAGGGCTTAGATCACCTGCCCAAGCTGCCAGAGTCACCATGTGGGAATATACAAAGAAAGATGTATATGAGAAAGGCAACATGGGACTCTGAGGGTCTGCAGTGTGCACAGTGGGGGTGCAGAGGGGTTTATCTCATTCTATTTTTTAAAAGATTAGGCTTTCAAATCAGGGCTTGGGCGGGCAGATATGAGACTAAACATTAAATGCGTTATTTCCCCATTTTGGAGCATTACCTTGAAAGGAGCAATTAGGCAGCGATTTTAATGCATTGTTAGGCTGCTTTTAAGTGAGGGATGGGGGTGGCTCTGTGGAGAGGGTTTTTCTACCGCTGCATTCTCTCTCCCCTCTTCATCCCCTGTCACCGCCAAGGTGTGAGCGCTCCTCACCTCCCAGCATGTCTGTCTCCACCATTGCCAGTTCCCCAGCTCTGGACCACTGCACATACTCCTGCCAGATTCCCCTTCTGCAAGCTTGGCTCTTGCCAGTCACACTCTGGTTCAAAACGCCTGTTTGACTTCCCAATGGGGCTCAGGATAACATCCAAACTGCCTGGTGTTCAGAGTCCTCGGCATTGCCCCATTCTACCATTTCCACCTTACTTCTCAGTTCTCCCAGTAACTCACCCTTTATTCTAGTCAAATTAAACTCTCTTTGCTCCTTGGTTACCTCTCCCCATTACTAGCTTTGTTACACTGCTCTTTTTGCATCAAATATCTCTTCCTCCAATTTTTACATCAAGTCCTTCCTGTCCTTCAAGGTCTAATGTAAATGCATCTACTTCCAGGAACCCTTCCCCAGCCACTTCATCCTCATAGTTCAGAGGATATGTTGTGATTATTCCTACCCTGGACTCATCTGTTGCATTTTCTAGTATCATTCTTACTGCACCTATCACGTTCTCTCTTACTTGGTGGTTATTTGCTAGAAAAGCAAAGCATGAAAAAATAAAAAATTGAAAAAACATTTTTAAACAGATTTTTTTAATGTGACCACTTTTACACTTGACCTTAGCCAAAAGGCCGAGAAGCGATTAATGTGACCACTTTTAAAGTCTTTATTGAACTTGTCACAGTATGGCTTCTGCTTCATGCTTTGGATTTTTGGCCACAGGAATATGGGATCTTAGCTCCCTGACCAGGGACCAAAACTACAACCTCTGCAAGTGAAGTCTTAACCACTGGACCACTATGAAAGTCCTGCAAAAAGCATCTTTTCTCTCCTACAAGACAGACTTTTAGCTCTTGAAGGCATAATCCATGTCTGATCATTATCATTCTTGTTAACAAGAGCTATTATTCCTTGAATTACTAGATTTTTAATATTTGGGGATTTTCTAGCACTGCTTTCATTATTCAGTTCTAGTTCAATTCTACTGTAGTCAGAGGCATACTTTTTCTGATTTCAGTCCTTTGAAGTTTATTAAGAATTTTCTTTATAATATAGTCAGTTTTAGTAATTTTTGCATGTGCACTGAAAAAAATGTATTGTTGTTGAATATATTGTTCTATGTATGCCAATGAGTGTGCTTTTATACAGATTGTCTATGTCTTTATTGACTTTTCATCTTTTTTGGCTTTTTGTTAACTTTATTTATTGTCTCAGCTACTATTAGCCTATTTGTTGTCTGCTAGTTATGGCACCCCACTCCAGTACTCTTGCCTGGAAAATCCCATGGATGGAGGAGTCTGGTAGGCTGCAGTCCATGGGGTCGCTAAGAGTTGGACACGACTCAACGACTTCACTTTCACTTTTCACTTTCATGCATTGGAGAAGGAAATAGCAACCCACTCCAGTGTTCTTGCCTGGAGAATCCCAGGGACAGGGGAGCCTGGTGGGCTGCCATCTATCGGATCACACAGAGTAGGACATGACTGAAGTGACTTAGCATAGCATAGCATAGCATAGTTACTGGGAAGTATGTTAAAATCACCAGTTATGGTTGTGCACTTGTCTACTTCCCCAAATAGTTCTGTCAAGTTTTGCTTACATATTTTGAAGCAATGTTCTTAAATACATATGTAACTGTTAGCTCTTTCTGGTAGATTTACCCTTTTCTTTGGGTTAGTGTTTGCATTGCATATCTTTCCCCATCATTTTACTTTTAATCTTTCTATGCTCCTATATTTAAGGTACATTTAGTAAGCAGGATGCAAGAGCTTTGTTCTTCATTTAATCTAGTAAACTGTATTTTAATCAGCCCATTAAAATTTAATGTTAGACTGATGTATTTGGATTAACTATCGTTTTCCATTTCTCCCACTTTGCAATGGCACCCCACTCCAGTACTCTTGCCTGGAAAATCCCATGGATGGAGGAGCCTGGTGGGCTGCAGTCCATGGGATCGCTAAAGAGTCAGACACACCGAGCGACTTCATTTTCACTTTTCCTTTTCATTGGAGAAGGAAATGGCAACCCACTCCAGTGTTCTCGCCTGGAGAATCCCAGGGACGGGGGAGCCTGGTGGGCTGCTGCCTATGGGGTCGCACAGAGTCGGACACGACTGAAGTGACAGCAGCAGCAGCAGCAGCAGCAGCAGCAGCAGCTCTTTACTATTTCATCTCTTTCTCTTTAAAAATTTTTTTTCACTTTGTATTGGGGGATAGCCAATTAACAACATTGTGACAATTTCAGGTGAACAGCAAAGGGACTCAGCCAGACATACACATGTATCCATTCTCCCCCAAACTTCCCTCCCATTCAGGCTGTTAGGTAACATCAGGGTGAGTTCCATATGCTATACAATAGGTCCTTATTGGTTCATCTCTTCTTTAGCTTGTTAGTCATGCATTCTTCTCCCAGTCTAGTATGATGACTTTAGAGTTTATGGACCTATCTGCTCATCTTGGAGTGTCTTATATGTTCTAGGCATCATATAAGGTGCTTTGCTTCATGAAAGTAAACTCTACTCTTGAGCACCCCACTGGGTGTGTGTGTTAGTCGCTCAGTCGTGTCTGACTTTTTGCGACTTTATGGATTGTACCTTCCCAGGCTCCTCTGTCCATGAAATTCTCCAGGCAAGAATACTGGAATGCGTTGCCATTCCCTTCTCCAGGGGATCTTCCCAATCCAGGGACCAAGCTTGGGTCTCCCACATTGCAGGCAGATTCTTTACCTTTTCAGACACCAGGAAAGCACTCCACTATGTAGTTTTAATTATTCCCAGGCTACAGCATGAATAAATTGTTCATCAGTTACTCCTTCTCTGGCTTTCTTGATCTCCTTGCCTCTGAGAAAAGACTGCCAGGCACTGTTGTGTATGTTGTGCACCACACAATCCCAGGGCTTTCATTCACATTACAGATGGGTGGCTAAGCCCTTATTATCCCTTCCTCAGCTCCACTTCATAGGTACAGAGCATTTGCCCCAGGTAAAGTGCCTAGGTACAATTACAGGTATCATTAATGTTTAAATTCTCCCTGCAAATAGTTCCTAAGGAAACATAAACCACACGCTTCTTTAGTTCCTCATGTGGCACATTGCTCACAAGTGGAAAACCTGTCTGCCAAAATCAACGCATGAAGGGAAAAGTTTCAGGGACCCAGAGCCACACCTGGTAGCATAGGAACTGAGGAAGCCTTCCTTCAGAAAAGCAGCTTGAACCTGGCGGCTTTATGAGGAACTGCTCTTTTTCTTAATCCACAAAAGTGACCACAGTTCTTCAGTCTGCTTGGCTCTCCAGATGAGCAGGCTGCTCTGAGTTCCCTGGACAGTCTTGCTCAGGAATTGCCTGGGCTAAGTGGAGGCGGCCAGCCTCCAGGTGATGGCCATGTAATGGGAGAGGATGCAATTTGCAGACTTCACTTACACTGCAACTGCCCCTTGGAGAACAAATCCAGTTTCTATCAGCCTAAGCACTTTGTGGTAAAAATTTCCACCTGGAACCTAGAGAAAGGCCCAGTTCCCCCATTTCTCCTTATTAGGCCCTAGCTTGCCTGAATATCATTGGATGTCAGTACTTTGTCTTTTTTTTTTTTGTCCAGCTAAATTACGTATTTATCGAGGAAGTGGATTTACTATGTATACATCTGTCTGCTTCTGTCTGCTAGATTATGAACTCCATGAAGACATGGATTTGTGTTCACTACTGTGTCCCCAACATCTAGAGTACTGCTTAACACACACCAGAGCTCAAAGTATGTTTGTGGAGTGGATTAAATATTTTTTGTTATTAATGTCTCTTGGGGGCTGTGTTATTAACATAAGGCTTAGTGGGAGGAAAGAGAACTTGGGGTGATAGAAGGCCATAGATGGGCAGCTAACCTCATACCATCTTGGACTATTCTACACTAGGCTAATACCAATCCCTGCTTACCTTGTGAGAGTTTAGGGAGAATTCAGTGAGCTAAGGGATGTGAAGTCTTGGGGGAGGCAGGGACAGATGGTCTCCAGGACAAAATGAAGGGTAAGCCTTGAACTGTCTTCTGAGAGTGGAGAAGGAAATGAGGGTAAGTCCAGATGGAGGTGGGGGTGAGGATACAAGGGCTGCAGGCATGGTATCAAAAGGTAGCTATTGTTTCAGTCACTACTTGAGAATTGTTTGAGAGCAGGGACCCTGTTTGTTCACCTATATATCCCTAGTGCTAGCACACAATAGAGCCTTGATAAATATCTGTTGAATGCATACAGGAGAAAATGTGTGGATTATTGGCCTAATCTCATACGGTTCAGTTCAGTTGCTCAGTCATGTCTGACTCTTTGTGACCCCATGGACTGCAGCATGCCAGGCTGCCCTGTCCATCACCAACTCCTGGAGCTTGCTCAAACTCATGTCCATCAACTCAAGATGTCATCCAACCATCTCATCCTCTGTCGTCCCCTTCTTTTCCTGCCTTCAACTTTTCCCAATATCAGGGTCTTTTCCAATGAATCAGTTTTTCATAACAGGCAGCCAAAGTACTGGAGCTTCAGCTTTAGCATCAGTCCTTCCAGTGAACATTCAGGACTGATTTCCCTTAGGACTGACTGGTTTGATCTCCTTGCAGTCCAAGGGACTCTCAAGAGTCTTCTTCAACACCACAATTCAAAAGCATCAATTATTCAGTACTCAGCTTTCCTTATGGTCTAACTCTCAAATCCATATATCCATCCATACTGGGAAAACCATCTCTGACTATACAGACCTTTGCCTTTAAAGTAATGCCTCTGCTTTTTAACACTGTCTAGGTTTGTCATAGCTTTTCTTCCAAGGAGCAAGCGTCTTTTAATTTCATAGCTGCAATCACCATCCCAGTGATTTTGGAGCCCAAGAAAATAAAGTCTGTCACTGTTTCCATTGTTTACCAGTTTATATGCCATGAAGTGATGGGACCAGATGCCATGATCTTTGTTTTTTCAAAGCTGTTTTAAGCTGGCTTTTTCACTCTCCTCTTTCACTTTCATCAGGGGGCTCTCTAGTTCCTCTTCGCTTTCTGCCATAAGAATGATGTTATATAAATCTGAGGTTATTGATATGTCTTCCTGCAATCTTGATTTCACCTTGTACTTCATCTACTTCAAAATTTTGCATGATGTACTCTGCATGTAAGTTAAATAAGCAAGGTGACAATATACAGCCTTGACGTACTCCTCTCCCAATTTGGAACCAGTCTATTGTTCCATGTCCAGTTCTAACTGTTGCTTCTTGACCTGCATACAGATTTTTCAGGAGACAGGTAAGACTGTCTGGTATTCCCACCTCTTGAAGAATTTTCCACAGTTTGTTGTGATCCACACAGTTAAAGGCTTTAGCATAGTCAATGAAGCACAGGTAGATGTTTTTCTGGAACTCTCTTGCTTTTTGTATGATCCAACAGATGTTGACAACTTGATCTCTGGTTCTTCTGCCTTTTCTAAATTCAGCTTGAACATCTGGAAGTTCTCAGTCCACATACTGTTGAAGCCTAGCTTGGAGAATTTTGAGCATTACGTTGCTAGCATCTGAAATGAGTGCAATTGTGCAGTAGTTTGAGCATTCTTTGGCATTGCCTTTCTTTGGGATTGGAATAAAAACTGACATTTTCTAGTCCTGTGGCTACTGCTGAGTTTTCCAAATTTGCTGGCATATTGAGTGCAACATTTTAACAGCATCATCTTTAAAGATTTGAAATAGCTCAGCTGGATTCTCATACAGCAGTTCTTTAAAACTCATGTTTTTGGCTTTGCTGTGCAGGACTTGTTTCTGATGGAATTTGAAGGGAACACTATTATATTCTGCCATACTATGAGTGGAGCTTCCCCGGTGGCTCAGCAGTAAAGAACCTGCGTGGAATGCAGGAGACCTGGGTTTGATCCCTGAGTCTGGAAGATCCCCAGGAAGAGGGCGTGGCAACCCATTCTAGTACTCTTGCTTGGAGAGTCCATGGACAGAGGAGCCTGGCAGGTGGCAGTCCACAGAGCTGCATGGAGTTGGACATGACTGAAGTGACGAAGCAGCAGCAGCAGCATACTATGAATGTCTCAGAGAAGACTCCCTAGAGGGGAACCTGGACTGCACCATATGCAGCCCAGCACAACCAAAGCCAACTGGCCAACAAGACCCCTTCTTAGATCCTCATGCATGGTCCTCTGAGTATTTCTAGTCCTGACATTAGCTCCTACTTTTGCCTCCCTAGAGCTCCTTTCTCTCATCACCCGGATGTCTTTCCTTGATGGAAGCCAGGCTTTAGCAAACTACAATCTGTGGGCCAAATCCATCCTGTGGCATGTTTTTGTATTGATAAATAAAGTTTTATTGGAACACAGCCATGACCATCCATTCATGTATTTTCTATGGCTGCTTTCATGCTACAGAGACAGAGTAGTCACAACAAAGACCCACAAAGCTTAAAATATTTATTTGTCCTTTTTTTTTTGATTTTTTTAATTGAAAGATAATTGCTTTACAGATTTTGTTGTTTTCTGTCAAATATCAACAAGAATCAGCCAGAGGTAGAAAGTGTGTGCTGACTCCTGTCTAAAGCATCCTTGGCTTTGGATGATTTGGGCTTGGGCAGTACAGTTATTAAAACAATTTTTCACCTTGCATGAAGAGTTCATATTTTGGTAAAGTTTAAGCCTGATTCATAGACCATTGGAACACTGCAGGAACAAACCTTGAAGTCTAGCAAGTTCAGCCTGATTATTCCTGTGCTTTAAAGTTGCTTAGACTACAGGACTGGTCTTTTGTATGAGCAGTTGTAGATGAGCACAGTTTACAGGTAGAAAGACCCCTTTTCTTCATGACATTTGTCAGGTGCTCCTCAGTGCCCAGAATTCTGTCAGCAGGAGCTTCACTTCACTGATAAAATAGGGCTTAAAGTGTAAAGTCCTCTGGAAAAGAAGCCAAAGACTTAAGCCCTCCCGTGCAGAACCCCTGCTACTGACTTTCTGTAGCAGGTTATGATGGGGGGAGAGGAGCCAACTGCATATCAGACCTGGGGGATGGTACCAAGCAGTTCTGGGAAGCTAATTTGTAAGCCCTAATTGGCTCTCAGTTTGGCCTAGAGCTAGACCTTGTGAATAACTACCCATCTTCTTGGAAAAATTCAGATAGTGGACAGCTATTATCCTCATGGATAAGAGGCAGTTTAGAAAAGCTCAGTGGTGGAAGGGCAACACCATTCACCCGTCACCCAGGCAGAGACTTGGGAGTCCTTCTTGCTGCCTCTCTCACATCTCATAATTCAAGCCATGAGCCATTGTTAGTCCGACCTTCACAGTATACCCCGATTCTTACTTTCTCTGGACCATTACCTAGGACCAAGCCACTGTTCCAGGCTGCCTGAAAACTGAGGCAGCCTCTTAACCAGGTCCCTGCTTTCCCAGCTCTCCATCTAGCAGTGGGAGACAGTTGTACATCATAGATCGTGTCACTTCTCCACTTAAAACCCTTTCATAACTTCCTGCCACATTTGGAATAAAATCGAAAGCTTCTCCATGACCTCCAGGTCCTATATGATCTGGCCTTTGATTTTTAACCTCATCTCTTACCTTGGCTTCACTCTTCTTCAGCCATACTCACCCTCTACCACATCGAACTTATTCTACCCTAGGGTCTTTGCACTTGCTCTTGCCTTTGTTTAGAAAGCCCACACCACTCTGTGTCACGTTTCCTTTGCCGATCCCCTCACTTTATTCAGTTTTCTGCACTTCTTAATTTATCTTTGATATGTTGGCATTCCCCAAATCTTCTGTCCTTACCCTGTGATCCTCTCATGCTAAGCATCCTTTGTTTGGTTTTCATGATCACCAGTGAGCTGATGATTTCCAAACATATATTTTATCCTCTATTCTGAATTTCAGGTCAAAACATCCAAAAGCCTCTGGTCTCACAAAGAGCTCCCACTCAACACAGTCAAGATGGGACTTGGCTGCTCCCCAAGCCCCTTTACTACTTTCTTCTCTCAGTGGAGCCCCCACATTTGTCCAAGCCAAAGCCTTGGGAATTACACTTGATTTTTCCTTTCCTTTATTTTCCACATCTCATTGACTTTTTTATTCACTCAAATATTTTTTGAGAACTTTCTCTGTGTCTGAAGATTCAGACCTGCTCTTGTAGACCTTCCTGTCTATCAGAGAATACAATGTTAAAGAACACAAACCTATTAATTACTTAGAATTGTGCCCAGAGTCACAAAGGGAGTGCAGGGGACTCTGAGAAGGTCTAGTTCAGTTCCAGGTCCTGCTGTGTCTGCCTTCTGAACACTTTCTTCTGGCCTATCTGTACCTCTTCATTCATGCCTCTGCTGTAGACTGCCATCCTCTCTTGTCTGAATGTCCACAGGAGCCTCCTAGCTCTGTGTTCATCTTGCCTGCCTTCCAAAACTTCTCAGGATACATTGCATGTTCCCTAGAAAATCATTCAAAGGCCCTAGATGGCCAACTGCCAGTCTCTCTTTTCTAGTGGCATCCACACTTTGTTGGATTTCTTTCAGGATGGGGAATTCTTAAACCCCAGAGATGAAGAAAATGAGGTTGGCTGCTTTGGCGGCCTTGCACTGCCTCCTTCCAGGGGCCTGAATGGTACTGGGTGACCAGAGGGGCCATGCATAGAGGTCTGGCATTTCTGAATTTGAGGGGGCTTTAGATCACCCACTCTCAGGGATTCCAACTGGGCTGAGTTAGAGAGTGTATGAGAATCACACAAGGTCCTTCCCAAACTGAACAAGCTTGCCACCTCCATCCCTTCTCAAGTTTTCTGGATTGTTCAGGGATCACTGCCCCAGTTGCAGCCCTCTCAGTGGCTTCATTGCCCTTGGGAGGCTGCTTCTCCGGCTCTCAGCAGAAGGGAGCCACAGGGCCAGGGTGAGGTGGGAGAGACGTGCTAGCAGAGCGGTTGACAGCCTTGGCAATGTCTGCTGCCCAGCTGTTCCCGCTTTTGGCGTCTGGTCTTTATTGCAATCTCCCTGATGGAGGAGATGGGTTAGCATTAATAGTGGAAGGGTGTGAAGACCTGAATTCATTCTGGAAATCTAAGTTTTGGCACAGTTGTAGATGACTTTGTACTTGGAGGGTTGAAATGGGGCCATTATCCTATTACAACAGCCTGGAATACAGGATAAAATAGCCTCAGAATGAAACTAAGATGTTCTCTGTTCAAAATGCCCTCTAAATGGCTTAGACCTGAAGCAGCACATGACCCAGCCCATCTGCTTTCTGCAGATGTCCCCAAGTGGCTTTATCCCCCTGCCTTGGTGGCACTCCTGCTAGTATCCTCTTTTTGACTTGTGGACCCACCATTGGACTAAGCAGGACTGTCTAAGGACTATAACTTAAGGGCTGACACAGACAGACCCTCTGTCCTGAAACTACCCACATGTCTATGCTAGTAGCCTGTCACTTTCTGTATTCTCTCTGGTTCTCTTTGTTCCCTGTCACATTGCAAATGCCCCTTGAGGGAGACATATCAAAATGTTATTAGCCACCGACATCTCATCCAGTGTGCTAGTTGCCCAGTCGTGTCTGACTCTTTAATGACCCCAAAGACTGTAGCCCCCCAGGCTCCTCCATCCATGGGATTTTCCAGGCAAGAATACTGCAGTGGGCTGCCATTTCCTTCTCCAGGGGATCTTCCCAATCCAGGGATTGAACCTGGGTCTTCTGCATTGCAGGCAGTCTCTTTATTATCTGAGCCATTAGGGAAGCCCCCAACATCTCAGTGTAAATCAATTTATTCAGTAGTTGAAGCAGCCACTGTAGAGCTAGAACCCAGGTCATTGTCATTGGGCTTCTCATAGACCCTGCCCCACAGCTAACTGGGTCATCATCTCTGGACAGGGAAACTGGGCTTCTTGTGCTCATTGGAGTTTGAGAACTGCTGGTTGAGCAGGCCAGACCTGGGTGGAAAATTCAAGGCAATGTGTCCCTGGAGGGTGGAGGCATTGTTCTGGCCAGCAGAGGGTGTTTAAGACAGGAGGTGGGAGAATGCAGAAGTTACAGGTTGCATTTCCTAATTGTGTGACCACAGTACTCATCTCTAGGAACATCTGCACCTCAACACTAACCCATTGTGTACTTGTCCATTTGGGACCCTGTCTGCTGACCACTGCTTTCATCTTCCTACATCTAAGTGCATCTTACCTTTCTATTTAGGTCCAACTAGAAGGAGTCTTATAGTGTCTACTCCTGTTTCCTTATTTCAGAGACAAGTGAGACTCAGAGAGAAAACGACTTGTCACCCAAATCATACATTGACATGATTGAGATCAGAACTCCTGGCTTTCAATTGCATTTTCCCTCTCTTGTATCCCTAGATTTGTCTTATTAAAGACAGGATTTATGACTTCTTTCCCTGTGATAAAGCACCCCAACATCAAAAAACAATGTTAAGCATATAATATAAGCATATAATAAACGTACAATAACTGTTTCAGAGTTGAATGGACTGTGATGTACCTGATAGTAAAGAAATATCATGGCGTGGGGGAAACACTTAACTTGGATGTTAGAAGACCTCCATCCTGGATGGGACTTTATGGCCACTTACCTGCTGCTGCTGCTAAGTCACTTCAGTCATGTCTGACTCTGTGAGACTCAAGAGATGGCAGCCCACCAGGCTCCCCCGTCCCTGGGATTCTCCTGGCAAGAACACTGGAGTGGGTTGCCATTTCCTTCTCCAACACATGAAAGTGAAAAGTGAAAGTGAAGCCGCTCAGTCATGTCCGACTCTTAGCAACCCCATGGACTGCAGCCTACCAGGCTCCTCCCATGGGATTTCCCAGGAAGAGTACTGGAGTGGGTTGCCATTGCCTTCTCCAGCCACTTAGCTGAGAGGGGGCTAAATTCTAAAGTTCCAGCTTAAGCATCTTATATTAAAGGCTTCCCTGACCAGTCATGCTATGCTAAGTCACTTCAGTCGTGTCCGACTCTGTGTGACCCCATAGACGGCAGCCCACCAGGCTTCCCTGTCCCTGGGATTCTCCAGGCAAGAACACTGGAGTGGGTTGCCATTTCCTTCTCCAATGCATGAAAGTGAAAAGAGAAAGTGAAGTCGCTCAGTCATGTCCGACTCTTAGCGACCCCATGGACTGCAGCCTACCAGACTCCTTCGTCTGTGGGATTTTCCAGGCAAGAATACTGGAGTGGGGTGCCATTGCCTTTATGGCTATTTAAATGAATTGAAATGACATAAAATAAAAAATTTGGTCCTCAGTTCCACTAACTTTATTTCAAAAATTTAATCGCCGCATGTGACTAGTGGATACTGTGTTGGACGGCACAGATTTAGACCATTTCTGCTGCTGCAGAAGCTTTTGTTGGACAGCGCTAGACCATACTGTGAGGATGTGGAGGCAGGGTGCGGGCATGTAGGAAGCCAGACTTATTCTGTCCAGGAGCTTAGAGCTGCATGAGTTTTTGAGAGCATCTTCAGAGGCATTCAACTGTCCTGCTGGGGAGCTCTATCCTTCGGAAGAGCTCAGTTTCCATGCTCACCTTCAAATAGCATTAATGACTGGAAAATTACAGTTCTGGCCAGGAATTAGTCTTCCTATTTGCTGACTTGAGCCAAAAAGAAAATGCAATCTGTGAATCTGTTTTAACTCTATATTGATCAGAGCATCCGGGGAACAAGCACACTTCAACTCACTTCTGTTTCTGCTATGATTTTTGTCTTTGGAAGGTGAATACACGAACTCTTTGAGAACTGGATAGTTTCCAGTGCATCTGGTGAGTCTATCATTGAGGGTTTCCTTTAATGAAGACTTTTGGCAATAGCACCAAATCTCTGGTCAGTAAGGGAAAGTTTCGATGCTCCTATTAGCTGCAGCCTTGTGATGGAGCAAGGTGAATAAAACATTCAACCTCCTCTACAGTTCCTCTGAGGGGGCAAGCTGCAGTATGACATAGGAGGAGAACACATTATTACCCTCATGTCTTTTAAGACCACTCCATGTCTTTTCTGGATCTTGGCTTCCTTCAAGGTTCCCCACTGTTTCAGAGTTAATCTTAGTTAATTGTATTTCCTAAGAAATCACTCTTTCCTCTGATATGAAAGTTGATAAAAGCTTGTTGTTCAGTCATCCAGTTGTGTCTGACTCTGCGACCACATGAACTGCAACACGCCAGGCCTCTCTGTCCTTCACCATCTCCTGGAGTTTGCCCAAGTTCCTGTTCATTGCATCTGTGATACCATCCAGCCATGTCATCCTCTGATGCCCTCTTTTCCTTCTGCCCTTGATCTTTCCCAGCATCAAGGACTTTTCCAATGAGTTGTCTATTCACATGAGATGACCAAAATACTGGAGTTTCATCTTTAGCATCAGTCCTTCCAGTGAATGTTCAGGGTTGATCTCCCTTAAGATTGACTGGTTTGATCTCCTTGCTGTCCAAGGGACTTTCAGGAGTCTTTTCCAGCACCACAGTTCAAAGGCATCAAGGGGCACTTGTATGATTCTGCCCAGGAATTTATGTATCTTTCACAATCCTCTTCAAGATTGGGGCACTTTGGGGGATCCAGAAGGATACATCTCTAATGGCTAATGGTAGCCTGATGGTAGGCAGTGGATGGGGAGAGCCTGGGACAAAAGTTCTATTCAGTACTCTTCAGATGACAAAATTACACCATAAAGGTGACTTCTTTCTCCCAAGGCCATGTCTACCCCTTGGAGGTTGGAACTGACTTCCTTGACTTCATCCCTTGAAAGATGCCTGTGTGTCGATACCTGTTCCTGGAAGTTGGCTTGTCTTTAAGATAGAACTTCAGTTCTAGACTCAGATGACTCAAGAAGAATCCCCTTTACTGATGCTGGTCCAGCCCTGAGTCTCATGATCCAGTTGAAACCATGTCTTTATGTGAGAGTCTGTCTTTTTTTTTTCCCCAGGGTCTGAATTCTTATATTCATAATTCATCCAATATCCAACTCCCTCCAGGATTCTCTCCATCCTATTTTCTCAGGGATGAGTGTCCTGAGACCTGCTGCCCACCTTCTCATAGCCTATTTATATCCCCACATGCATCCATGTACAGGCATGTCTCCTGGACAAGGCACACTGTCCTCCAATACCGCCGAGCGTTGCTGAAGTCCACTGCTTGCCCCGGTGGCCACCTGACTGATAACTGGTGCTCTGTCCTTGCTCCTTTCCTACATCTGCCTACCATTCATTTTTTGAATGTTTATGCTGTGCCAGTCTTAATGCTAATGGAAGTTCATAAATGTTCTCATTTCATCCTTGAACCATCCCTGGGCAGCTGGGTCTATTATTAGACCTGTCTGAAAGATGAGGAAATTGAAGTGCAGAGAGGTTAAATGAATTATCTGATTTCCTACAGATACTAAGTGGCAGGGCTAGGATTATGACTCAGGTCTGTTTTGCTCCAGAACCTGAGCTCTTAACACTGGGCATTCCTGCCTGCATGGTGGCCATCCTTCACCACCCGCAGCTGAGACTTTCCCAGGTGCTTGTTCTACCCCAAAAGGCACATGCTTGCCTTCTTTGTCCTGCTCTGTCCAGAGAGTTTAGTTCTGGTGTCACATTGGACCATGGGACACATATGTGCAGGTGACTGATAGTCACATGAGTCTCTACATAGTCTCAGGCTTCTTGGCTAGTTATCTCCATGAGCACTTGTTTGGGACATAATAAATATGTAAATGAATGAAAGGATGAGCTGAGTGGTAGCATGGAAGCTCCTTGCTTCACTGCCATGCTCTTCAAACAGTCTACATACTATAATTCTGTGGTCATACTGACCTCAATACTGAACTGCAGGCAAAATCTCCAATACTAAGGTTTGGTATTCTCCCTGGGTCTAAAATGAAACCCATCTTTAAGTTTGACTCTCCTTTATAAATGACCAGGTTATTCAGCTCATTTCATAGAAATTTTTCTTATCTCCTAAAATTTGGGCACATGGGGAAGAGATGTGATACCATTCAAGAACATGGCAAAGATTATCATTTTGATAGAAAATGTGGTGTAATAGGTGGGCTAAAGGTTGAGAGTTCAACCAGAGTGTTTGTAAATAGCAAAGATACTTTCACCTAACAGAGGCAGGAGTCATCACATGGGAGTCACATAGAATAAATGTCTCCATATCTTGAGTTCTGGCTAAAGGACAAGTGGAGCATTCAGTGAATTCTACTGTGTGTATTTTCAACTTTGTGTGCATGTATGTTTGTTCATGTGTTGGTGTGTATCTGTGCATTTTTACACGTGTATGTGTGTCATGCATATGTAATATGTGGTCGAGAGTGTATGTATATATATGTATGTATGTATGTTTGTGTAGATGTAGTATGTGCATGTGTGTATGTGTTTGCACGTGTGTGTGTGTGTGTGTGCATGGGAAGGGAGAACAAGACTGAATAAGGTGCAAAAGAGAGCAAACACTGAAGTTAGGTTTATTCTTTTAGAGTTTGGGTAGATTGGGGTGAAACCTCAGATTGGAGGGAACATGCAGGCATGTTATAATGAATCTATGATGGCTCGGGCTTATTATCCAATGAAAGTGATCTTGTGTGAGTTCCAAATGTAGACAAGACATAAAGGTGAAATTTAGGTGCTGTGGCCCTCTGCTTATGACATGACTTATATTTATTACTAAAGTGACTTATTGGATCGTAGTTATATAATCTGAGGACTTAAGAGATAGCAGTCATATAGAAAAAGACTTGAAATCAGGAAGTTCAAACCACTTTCCTGCCATTTAGTAGCTGTGTGACTTTGGGTGAACCAATCCATCTTCTCAACCATAGTAGAGGGTCAAAAATACCTATTCTAGCCTCTTTCCACAGTCTTAGGGCACAAAATCTAAGAGCTGGTATGAAATTCAAAGTAAAGAAAATGAAACTGCATATGTGAAAAACTTCACATATGTATCAAAACCTGATACAAAGCTAAATTGTTCTATGCCTGGCCTGGGGCTCACTGATACCTTTAAGAGATAATAATAGTGAACTGGGGCAGTGGGACTATATTTCTGCATGATCTAAGCAAACAGCAGAGGGAGGTGAGCAGATTTGCAGTTTGCATGTCTGTGTGTGTATGTGTTGGGTGGGGGACTGCCTTTGGACAGTGGATGAAAAGATTTGTCTACCTCAAAAGATAGACTCTTCACTCATGAGAAAGCTTATGAGCTTGACAAGATAGACACCAGCTTCTGATGTTTTTGAAAACATGTAGTGAAACAGATTAAGTTTATAATCCTGTTCAATCCTGGATTGAATTCAGTCAGAGAGTCCAAAGTAGTTAGTCTGAAAATTCTGAGAAGATACAACTTTAAAAGCTAAAATTCTGATTAAGGGAGATTACCTGGGAGGTGAAGTGAAGGCTTTGGGACTGGGGAAGAAGCCAAGCTCCTTCATACTTTTCAGCAGGGGGTCCTCCTGGAAAATTGGCAATTTCTTCTCAAGAAAAATGTGTATGAATGATGGGGAGGGAGCAAGAGAAGATGATGCTGGTCCACATGCTAGTTACACGAACAATGACAGGGAGAATCCCATCTGGGAACCACATTTAATGTATGAGAATGATTAATATTGACCTTCTTTTAGAGAGCTTTGTAGAAACCACCACAGCACCAGTCTTGAGAAAAGCAGAAGACATCATCTCTGGAGAGGCAAGGCAAGCGACCCAAGAAACTGCTCCTGTATTCTTTAATGATTAGTACTGTTAAGAAAATGGTCTAACAAAGTTGGTTCCTTTTTATTGATTCTAACTTGAGTTGGCTTAGATGGTAAAGGGTCTGCCTGCAATGCAGAAAACCTGGGGTCAGAAGGATCCCCTGGAGAAGGAAATGGAACCCACTGGAGGATCCCATGGACAGAGGAGCATGGCAGGTACATGGGGTTGGAGAGTACTAAGCGACACACACAATTCGAGTTGAAGTACCTGGCAGCAGGGCCAGGTGCCTCAGGCACAAAATTTAAGGAGATACTTTCTCTTGGTGCCACCTTCAATTTTGCATCCTGGGAGCCCCAATTTTGCATCACTTGCCCCATCATAGTACAGCCCCTGCCTGGAAGACATTTAATGACAGACCCACTTGGAAAGCCAGGAGGCTTTTTGTACTTGCTGTCATCACCCAGTTCCTTCTCCCCCAGTGCCCCTTAAAGCCTGGCATTTTGGTCAGGAATCTTTCTAGAGTATTGCCACTTGGACTTAAGGGTGGAAACTTCAGCAGGACATTTGTGAAGCTGGTGTATGAAATTATTTTCAAAAGCACACACCCAGGAAAGGCAGAGAAGACATGGTTCTGACCGAGTTTAATTACGTCAGTGGCTCCAAGCTTTCTGTGAGGGGCTCATTATTTCACACTTATCCAAAGCTCTGCCTTCCCTGTGTCAACCTGATATTGGTGGTGTGGGGGAATTGAAGGATGAGAATGGGACAGTAAAGTACTGAAAAGAAGAAGGGATGAGGCACCAGAGTGTCCCCAGGGACCATGGCAGAGCCGTGGGGACAGTGAACAGAGTGGCAGCAACTGGCTTGGAACTCTACCAGGCAAGACTTGAGTGTCTGCCTGTGAGTTCGGAATCTCTCTGCTTGACACAGTGGGCATTGGTGGCCCGTTCTCCACTCATTCTTGCTGTTCTCTCTTTCCTTGCATGTTAGCATCTGAACACAAAGGAGATATCCAAGCCTCCTCTTCTCCTCCCTCTCTCATTCATGTCTAGGTGGCTCAACTGTACCTCCTCCATCTCTACTGAACTTTCCTTTCTATGTATCATACCACTGGATTTTCTCCTGGTTAGGAACGACTGAATTTACTTTTAGATCCTGGAAAAGTCAGTCACTGAATTAAACAGATTAAAATAATTTACCAAGGGAATTCAGTGTCCTTGTATTACTTTGTCACTTTGCAGTTATAGTACATTATCATTTCCACTCATATCATTTCATATTGAAAGGACACTCTATATGTTTGGTAATATTATTGTCCCCACTTTAAGGATCAAGAAACTGAGGCTCAGAGAAATCAAGACTGCCCCAACGGCAGCTGAGTAGTAAGGGCTGAGTGTGGGAGCAGAACTCCGCCCTTTGGATAACTATTCTAGAACATTTTCTATTGATCCTTATTGCCTCTCCAGTCAACCCAAGGATGGATCCTGCAGAGCAGTAAGAATGCTTTCAATCAGCTTTACCCAGATTTCTCTCCCACACTAACTACCTTTTGACTTCACCTTTTCTGGAACCAGTTCCTCCTATGCCATCATATCCTCGTCCCCACACGCACTCAAGCCCTCACCTGGATAGTTCAGATGGGACACTATTAAGTAGATGGTGAAGTCCAGGAAAAAGCAGTTGCATTTCCAGGGGTTTCCACTCAGATACAGGGTCTGGAGTGTTATGAGGTTTTGGAAGGCAGCTTCATCCAAGGTCTGCAAGCCGGTATTTCTGAGGTCCAGGTATCTCAAAGAGCTGGTGTTGGCAAAGGTGTACTTGTTAAGTGATAACAGATGAGGGTTGTTGGAGATATTCAGCTGCAGCAGGTTGCTGAGCATGGAGAAACTGTATGGGGAGATGAAGGTTAGATTGTTGAAGCTGAGGTCAAGGTAGATCAGTCTGAAGACCCCCACAAAAGTATAATCCATCACCTCCTGAATCCTGTTCTTCTGGCAGTCCAAGTAAACAAGGTCACTGAGGAGTCCTAGATTCATCGCTGGCAAGAAACGGATCTTGTTATCATTCAGGTACAGCCTCCGGGTGTTCAGGGGTATGTCAGAGGGGTATTCAGTTAACTGGATCCCTGTGCAGATCACTTCTTGGTCTTGACATTGACAATTATTTGGACACTTTGACCCCGATACCAGTACCATTCCGAAGGAAAAGAGTAACCACCCCGGCCCAGGGCCTGAAGCAAGGGACATAGTAAGTCGCGGCGACTACCTTCCTTCCACTTTCCAGCGGGCGCTATCCCTCTGATCAGAAGGCTGCGAGGGGCGGGGTGGGGCGGGGGAAGGGCGCTGGAAAGAACTGTAACACTCTAGCTTTGTGCAAAGCAATTTTCCATTACAGGAGAACTGAACAGAAGTTGAAACGCCAGGCCGGGTGCCCCACCACCAGGCTTGCTGGCTCTGCAGGTTGCTCACTGCTCACTCCCAGACTGCTGCTGGAAGCCTGCCTGCTTGCCTGCGTTTGCAAGTGAAGGGGAGCCAGGGGAGAGCCACGTGACAACAAGGTTGCCAGTTGACACCTTTGTGATGTCAGCAGCTTCCGGAGACTGCCCCGGGGAGGGAGGGAGAGTCCTGACTCTTCTGGGTTGTGTGGGGGTGTTTTGTGTAACTTGGTAAGCTGGCTGTCCTTGGGGGAGTGGGGGCCTGAAGCATGGGAGTAGGGGGGAGCTCCGTATCAGCTCCCCAAGGAGGTGCAGTGGATTGGACTAGATTGGACCCCCTAATCTGCAGGCCATAGCGGGATCACAGAAATCTCCAATGCAACTCTCTTTTTTACTGATGTGAAAAGTGACCTGTTTGAGGTCAGTTCTCACCATGGGTCTCTTCCCTGGGTATTGAGTTTGGCTAGGTGCCATTTTTGGGGGTGTTGTCAGAAAATGGGAAAGGGGCAGGAAGCAGGGGGGCTCCTTTGAAATGAGGCAAGGGAAGTTCCCTGATAAGGTTGTATTCCCAGTTTGCATACAACTCTTGTCTGCATTTGAAATATATATATGTGTACTAGTATTAAAAGCCTTTTGAGCAAGTATAAATAATCCCCCTGAAACAAAACCCAAATGTATAAAAAAAATCTGAATGCAATGATATGAACTTTTCTTACCATTTATATTTATATTCTAAAATAGGGTGTCACTAATGCTCTAGTATGAGTTTATATCCATTAGTTACTTGAGGGGTGGTGGTCAGATCAGATCAGATCAGATCAGTCGCTCAGTCGTGTCCGACTCTTTGTGATCCCATGAATCGCAGCACGCCAGGCCTCGGGGCTCTTTAAAAGGGAGGGATGGAGAACCTGAAGATTAAGAGTTAGGATGTATCATCCACTCTACAGAAGAAGGCACACTGGGCAGAAACAAAGAAAGCATCTCAGGAATTAAAATTTTTATTTTGGAGAAGAAGGAATCTCATTCTTTAAAACATTCATATATAACATAGCTTGAATATTAATAAAGCAATGAAATCTATATTTAGCTTAGAACAGTGCCTGGCACCTGGTATGTAATAAATATTTATTGAATGAACGATGCGTGAATGTCTCTGATGGTCTGCTTCCTTTTCTTGTTTCTCTGCCAAGAGAGAAATTAATAAACTCAAGTGAATCTGTGGCTGGTTAGCTAATGCTTGATTGTGTTTACTTACTCAGCACTTCCGGGGTGACTGGCCATGAATTAAGATGATGACTTTGGTGTGTTTACTGAATTGAAAGTGACCTTATTTAAGCAGAAATTTCAAACACTTAAAATAATGACCCAGATGATAATTGTACTAATTGAGGCAGGAGTTTATTGATAGAAGCATCACCCTCTCCTTATAATTAAAAAAATAAATTCTTGGCTAGATTTTACGTGATTGCCCAGGAGAGGAATTTGGTACATGAAGTCTACGGAGAAGAATTAATTTCCAAAGTGGTTGTTCCTTCTGGGGGCTGGGGCAAAGGTGTAGCTTGATGGTGGTGTGTGGTGGGGATGCTTTCTTCAGCTGGGGCTGTGTGTGTTGTTTCCTTTTAATGGGAGATGATTGCTGAGTGGCGGACCAAGGCTCATTGAGTGGAGTGTTTTTATTGATGTTCCACCTATTCTTTCTTTTTTTAAAAAAATCTTCTCAATGCTTTTATTTTTTATTTAAAACTTTTTATTGGAGTAAAGTTGATTTACAATGTTGTGTTAGTTTCTGCTGTGCTGCACAGTGAATTAGTTATACATATATCCACCATTTTTAGATTCTTTCCCCATATATGTCATTGCAGTGTACTGAGTAGAATTCCATGTGCCATATAGTAGGTCCTTATTAATTATCTATTTTACATATAGTAGTGTGTATATGTCAATCAGTTTTCACTTCAATCCCAAAGAAAGGCAACGCCAAAGAATGCTCAAACTACCACTCAATTGCACTCATCTCACACGCTAGTCGGAGAAGGCAATGGCACCCCACTCCAGTACTCTTGCCTGGAAAATTCCACAGACGGAGGAGCCTGGTAGACTGCAGTCCATGGGATTGCTAAGAGTCGGACATGACTGAGTGACTTCACTTTCTCTTTTCACTTTCATGCATTGGAGAAGGAAATGGCAACCCACTCCAGTGTTCTTGCCTGGAGAATCCCAGGGACAGGGAAGCCTGGTGGGCTGCTGTCTATGGGGTCACACAGAGTCGGACACGACTGAAGTGACTTAGCATAGCATAGCATAGCATAGCATAGCACACGCTAGTAAAGTAATGCTCAAAATTCTCCAAGCCAGGCTTCAGCAATATGTGAACCGTGAACTTCCTGATGTTCAAGCTGGTTTTAGAAAAGGCAGAGGAACCAGAGATCAATTGCCAACATCTGCTGGATCATGGAAAAAGCAAGAGAGTTCCAGAAAAACATCTATTTCTGCTTTATTGATTATGCCAAAGCCTTTGACTGTGTGGATCACAATAAACTGTGGAAAATTCTGAAAGAGATGGGAATACCAGACAACCTGACCTGCCTCTTGAGAAATCTGTATGCAGGTCAGGAAGCAACAGTTAGAACTGGACATGGAACAACAGACTGGTTCCAAATAGGAAAAGGAGTGTGTCAAGGCAATATATTGTCACTCTGTTTATTTAACTTCTATGCAGAGTACATCATGAGAAACGCTGGGCTGGAAGAAACACAAGCTTGAATCAAGATTGTCGGGAGAAATATCAATAACCTTAGATATGCAGATGACACCAGCCTTATGGCAGAAAATGAAGAGGAACTCAAAAGCCTCTTGATGAAAGACAAAGTGGAGAGTGAAAAAGTTGGCTTGAAGCTCAACATTCAGAAAACAAAGATCATGGCATCCGGTCCCATCACTTCATGGGAAATAGATGGAGAAACAGTGGAAACAGTGTCAGACTTTCTTTTTCTGGGCTCCAAAATCACTGCAGATGGTGACTGCAGCCATGAAATTAAAAGATGCTTACTCCTTGGAAGGAAAGTTATGACCAACCTAGATAGCATATTCAAAAGCAGAGACATTACTTTGCCAACAAAGGTCCATCTAGTCAAGGCTATGGTTTTTCCAGTAGTCATGTATGGATGTGAGAGTTGGACTGTGAAGAAGGCTGAGTGCCGAAGAATTGATGCTTTTGAACTGTGGTGTTGGAGAAGACTCTTGAGAGTCCCTTGGACTGCAAGGAGATGCAACCAGTCCATTCTGAAGGAGATCAGCCCTGGGATTTCTTTGGAAGGAATGATGCTAAAGCTGAAACTCCAGTACTTTGGCCACCTCATGCAAAGAGTTGACTCATTGGAAAAGACTCTGATGCTGGGAGGGATTGGGGGCAAGAGGAGAAAGGGACAACAGAGGATGAGATGGCTGGATGGCATCACTGACTCGATGGACGTGAGTCTGAGTGAACTCCGGGAGTTGGTGTTGGATCGGGAGGCCTGGCGTGCTGTGATTCATGGGGTCGCAAAGAGTCGGACACGACTGAGTGACTGATCTGATCTGATATGTCAATCTCAGTTTCCCAAGCTACCATAAAATCCAGCAATTCCACTCCTGGGTATATATCCAGAGAAAACCATAATTCGAAAACCATGCAGCCCAGTGTTCACTGCAGCACTATTTACCATAGCCAGTTCATGGAAGCAACTTAAGTGTCCATTGACAAGGGAATGGATAAAGAAGAAGTGGCACATATGTACAGCAGAATATTAGTCATAAAAAAGAATGAAATGCCATTTGCAGCAACATGAATGGATCCAAAGATTGACATACTGAGGAAAGTCCACCTCTTCTTCAGTGACTTTCTCTTTCCGAGACTCATTTTCCTCAGGGAACCAGTGTCTCCAGGTTGCCCTATTGAATTTCAGCCCCTCATGTGAATTAACTTTCTCAAGTCAGTAGCCTCTGGCTCAGGCTTACCTGTTTGGCCATATGATTCAACTGCTGTCTCTTAGAAAAGTCTTAGACGAATAAAACAGTTTATTGACCAACACACAACAGTTGTGTCTCTCTTTGGAATATTACCATTTTAACAAAGTTTTATGAGTGGTTAAGACAATGGCACCCCACTCCAGTGCTCTTGCCTGGAAAATCCCATGGATGGAGGAGCCTGGTAGGCTGCAGTCCATGGGGTCACTAGGAGTTGGACACGACTGAGCGACTTCACTTTCACTTTTCACTTTGATGCATTGGAGAAGGAAATGGCAACCCACTCCAGTGTTCTTGCCTGGAGAATCCCGGGGACGGGGGAGCCTGGTGGGCTGCTGTCTCTGGGGTTGCACAGAGTTGGACATGACTGAAGTGACTTAGCAGCAACCTCAAGGAATAGTCTTTTGGCTTGAGCTAGTTGTGTGTTTTTTGGTCCTGAAGTCTAAATATCCACAGGCTAGTTTCAGCATTGCCAGGTTAGACCAGATCCCTAAAATGTTTTCTTTGTTTTGAGACTGAGTAAATAAGTGTTAAATAGAGGATCCCAGAATGAGACAAAGGAGTTGAGAGTGTAGTCTTTCTAAGACTACCTGATCTCAGAAACTTAAAGATTCTTTTTTCAAGGAACATCTTGTTAAACTACTTTTTCAGGGATCCTGCTTTGAGAGATTCTAGACGAGGCTGTTTGCCCTGGGTAGAACTGTTTAAAGTCTCTGAGGCTTTATTTTTCTTATCTATATATTCAGAAAGGCGGACAAGATAATTTCCATATTCCCTTAGGACTTCCAAACTCCTTCATAATGGAAAGGTTTCAGGCACCACCCAGTGAACCAGTAGGGAAGAATTTCGGGGCTAAGATAAAAGACTTCCTATTCCTTCTAATCACACCATGTAGTCCGACATGTCAAGAGGCTGCAAAGACAGAATTTGCTCTTCCCAGTGAGCTACTTGAGCAGCTTCAGCTGCAGCTAAGTTGTCCTTTGTATGAACAGCTATTTTATGAGACCTCCTCTGCCTCCTAGGTGGCCATCCTTCTGGTAGCACAGGTGGAATATCAGGTGGCCACACTGAGAAGCCCTGGTATCAGTACAGTCTCTCTCACTGCAAATGGTCTTGGTCAGGCTCCTATTTTTAGCTGTATCTGTTACAGACACTGACTGCCCAGCTTAATGGGTACCTGAGTGCCCAGCTCAGGTACCCATGTGCCTCCAAACAGCTCTCTCAAGATTCAGAAGGCCCCTGGAATTATAAAAGGAAAGAACAGGGTGATATAGAGAAACGTGGACTCAACCGAGGCAGTTGGATTTCTCTCACTGTGAAGCAGTGTGACTTCGTGACTTCCAGGACCTTGATCTCCTTTCTGTGAAATAAGATAGGATGGTTTCTTAAGGGCCCTTCCAAATGTGAAATTCTATAAAGACCAAGCCTGTGCAGGGAGAGGACAGATGCTTAAGAGTTTTAAGACCCACACACTAGGGATAGAGGTTCAAACAACCACCCAGTGCTCGGCACGGTGTGAGAAAGTCTGTCCAGGAAATACTCCACCTGGAGGCGTGGGTACAAGTGCTGAACTTTGACATAAGTTAATTTGTTCAGGAGAAAAATAGCAGAAAATAATACATATGTCATTAAGGTAAAACTGCTCATGTGTTCAATTTTGTGCTTGCAGGGGGTTAGGATCTAGGGGCACACAAGTTAGTATTTTGCCCTGCTTCCTGGGCAGGAAATTTAGTGAGCTGAGGTCTAAAGGATGCCAAAATTTCAACGACATTTCTGTAGGAGCTGCTGATGGTATTCAATTCACTCCAGACTTAGGACATCATCTGAGCCCTTTTCAGCAAGGTCATCTCAGTGGGTATGAGGCTTGAGGCAAGTCCTATGGAAAGCAGATAAAAATTAATGAGTCAGACTGGAAGGAAAAAAAAAAAACGACAACTCCTAAGATAAGCTGGGAAACCTGGGTCAAATATGTACATTTATCTATCTATCTACCTACCTACCTATCTATAATGAGCCTTGGGTCTGTTTTTAGTATCAGCTGGTATGAACTATTTTTGTCTTTTCCCTTCAGGCTGCCTGAGTTCCCACTCAGGAGATTGGACCCTTACAGAGTCCAGGCCAGAGAAAATCACTCCAATTGCTGTGTTCCCCAGGGATGCCCTTGTTGTAGGCTTTCTCCACATTACACGCTTCTGCAGCATTCATTATCTAGAGGAATCCAAGGGGAAGCCTCAGAATTGCATACTGTTTTGGAGGGATAGGATCACATTTTCAGCTTGTAACAAATCTATACACTGTTGCCCAAGGCTGGTCTTATGTGATAGTCATTATGCCTGAAACTCACATTGTGATTTGCCTGAGCCCATTGATATGGGAGGACAATATGGGATCTTCTTGTAGATTTCAGCATGGGAGAGACAACTGTATGTAGTTCAGTGTGAGTTCTGAGATGAGAAGGCTCTTCATTGAATGACTGTGTGCAAATACCTTAGTTTCTAGGGGCATTCGTTTCCTTTTTGATAAAATAGGGATGACAAGTATTGCTTTTCCTGGGTTCTTAGAAAGATTGCATGTGATTTAATATAACACAGCATCTACCATTCAATATCCCCTTGTGTCAGAAGATATTAAGAAGAGGTGGCAAGAATACACAGAAGAACTGGACAAAAAAGATCTTCACGACCCAGATAATCACGATGATGTGATCACTCACCTAGAGCCAGACATCCTGGAATGTGAAGTCAAGTGGGCCTTAGAAAGCATCACTACGAACAAAGCTAGTGGAGGTGATGGAATTCCAGTGGAGCTATTCCAAATCCTGAAAGATGATGCTGTGAAAGTGCTACACTCAATATGCCAGCAAATTGGGAAAACTCAACAGTGGCCACAGGACTGGAAAAGGTCTGTTTTCATCCCAATCCCAAAAAAAGGCAATGCCAAAGAATGCTCAAACTACCGCACAATTGCACTCATCTCACACGCTAGTAAAGTAATGCTCAAAATTCTCCAAGCCAGGCTTCAGCAATAAGTGAACCGTGAACTTCCTGATGTTCAAGCTGGTTTTAGAAAAGGCAGAGGAATCAGAGATCAAATTGCCAACATCTGCTGGATCATGGAAAAAGCAAGAGAGTTACATAAAAACATCTATTTCTGCTTTATTGACTATGCCAAAGCCTTTGACTGTGTGGATCACAATCAACTGTGGAAAATTCTGAAAGAGATGGGAATCCCAGACCACCTGACCTGCCTCTTGAGAAATTTGTATGCAGGTCAGGAAGCAACAGTTAGAACTGGACATGGAACAACAGACTGGTTCCAAATAGGAAAAGGAGTGTGTCAAGGTTATATATTGTCACACTGCTTATTTACCTTATATGCAGAGTACATCATGAGAAATGCTTGGCTGGAAGAAGCACAGCTGGAATCAAGATTTCTGGGAGAAATATCAATAACCTTAGATATGCAGATGACACCACCCTTATGGCAGAAAGTGAAGAGGAACTAAAGAGCCTTTTGATGAAAGTGAAAGAGGAGAGTGAAAAAGTTGGCTTAAAGCTCAACATTCAGAAAACGAAGATCATAGCATCTGGTCCCATCATTTCATGGGAAATAGATGGGGAAACAGTGGAAACAGTGTCAGACTTTCTTTTTCTGGGCTCCAAAATCACTGCAGATGGTGACTGCAGCCATGAAATTAAAAGATGCTTACTCCTTGGAAGGAAAGTTATGACCAACCTAGATAGCATATTCAAAAGCAGAGACATTACTTTGCCAACAAAGGTCCGTCTAGCCAAGGCTATGGTTTTTCCAGTAGTTATGTATGGATGTGAGAGTTGGACTGGGAAGAAAGCTCAGCGTGGAAGAATTGATGCTTTTGAACTGTGGTGTTGGAGAAGACTCTTGAGAGTCCCTTGGACTGCAAGGAGATCCAACCAGTCCATTCTAAAGGAGATTGATCCTGGGTGTTCTTTGGAAGGAATGATGCTAAAGCTGAAACTCTAGTACTTTGACCACCTCATGTGAAGAGTTGACTCACTGGAAAAGATTCTGATGCTGGGGGAGATTGTGGGCAGGAGGAGAAAGGGACGACAGAGGGTGAGATGGCTGAATGGCATCACTGACTCGATGGACATGTGTTTGAGTGAACTCCAGGAGTTGGTGATGGACAGGGAGGCCTGGTGTGCTACAAATCATGGGGTTGTAAAGAGTTGGCCATGACTGAGTGACTGAACTGAACTGAATTGAACTGATCCCCTTGTATCAAGCATGTGATCCTCCCAGCACCCCAGTGAATCACATAGCATGACCTGCATCTTACAGATGAAGACAAAGAAGCTCTCTCTTTCTCTGCTCAGTTGTGCCTAACTCTGCAACCCCATGCACAGTAGCCTGCACCAAACTCCTCCTTCCATGTGGTTTTCTAGGCAAGAGTACTGGAGTGGGTTGCCATTTCCTTCTCCAGAAGGAAACTCTGGGAGATGCCATTTGTCTAAGGTCACAGAGGTGGTGAGTGATGGAGGTGGAATTTGTTTCAGAAAGTTTTACTTCTGAATGCAAGCCCTTAATTACTAAACTTACAGTTACATCATGAACAAATGCTTCAAAATATTCATGATTGTTTTTACTGACGCCATGGAATAAATTGTCACCTCCTAGCACCAAAAGGTACCTTGACTTAAGACAATATCAAGACCTCTATTGCCATAGGATTTATATATGCATTGGGGTTTCCTGTCTTTCAGAAGGCTATGACTTTTCACTTTAAATTCTTATAAGAAAGATTGAGATTGTTTCGTATACATTTTTCCCCCTCAGGTAAATAAGCTAAAAGGGGAAAAAAATTTGCCTAGGCTTACTCAAAAAATCAGTGACAAAGCCTGAAGCAGCTGACTCATTAAATCCTGAGGTGAATCGA
This sequence comes from Tragelaphus eurycerus, assembly GCA_935064755.1. Classification (NCBI taxonomy): domain Eukaryota; kingdom Metazoa; phylum Chordata; class Mammalia; order Artiodactyla; family Bovidae; genus Tragelaphus; species Tragelaphus eurycerus. The sequence continues at coordinate 5,048,894 of CAKXYN010000095.1, read as the reverse complement.
ATTCCCCATATAGCTATTCTCATAAGAAGGAATTCCTTTGAATATAATGTGGAACATGCTACAAACCACTGGGCAATGAATACTTATCAAAGCCCCTGATAGCACAAAACCCACTCTAGTTGAAATCTATCTCTTCATAATCAAGTGTGGCTAACCCTACCTCCTTGCCTGCTCTTTTACTCTTTTATACTCAAGTTCTAATGGGCTTCCCTGGTGGCTCAGAAGTAAAGAATCCACCTGCCAAAGCAGGAGACTTGGGTTTGATCCCTGGGTTGGGAAGATCCCGTGGAGAAGGAAATAGCAACTCACTTCAGTATTCTTGCTTGGGGAATCTCATGGACAGGAGAACCTGGCAGGCTACATTCCTGGGGTTGCAGAAGAGTCAGACACAGCTTAGTGACTCGACAGCAACAACAACACTGAAATTCTAATACAGTGAAAGCCTTTGGTGGCTTCTCAATCTACACTTCCCATAGGCTCGTGGGAAGTCAGGAGAAGGACTGAAGGAAATGGAGTCCTATTTCTTTTTCAGCATTCCTTGTGGGCAGATTTTCAAGAAAATATGTAATATGGGAGGTAAAAACTTTGAGCACAAGTGCTACTGACTTTTCTACCTGATGTTCTGTAGCGTGGTCAAATTGGTATTTGGCCTGGAAATTGAAAAGCATGGCACTCAACCTGAGTGAGGCTGGCGAGAATGTCTCTTAAGTCTCAAAACTTTCTTAGTGTTTTTCAAAGGCTGTAAGTTCTTGTCAGAGCTAAGTGGAATGTCATGAGTATCTCATCATTCTGTTTCTGCAAGGGCAGATGATAAAGGGGAGAGGGAGAAGCAGGGAGCTCACAGGAAGAAAGCCGAGGGTACTGTGAGCCTTGCAAGGAGCATTAGTACTTCCTTTTGGAGCTCACAGACCCACTTCCATGGCAGGGTCCTCCTAGCACTTCACTTCCTGGACAGACTGAAAAAAATGACCTTTAAGGCCTGGCCATGGGGTCGCTGAGAGTCGGACACGACTGAGCGACTTCACTTTCAATTTTCACTTTCATGCATTGGAGAAGGAAATGGCAACCTACTCCAGTATTCTTGCCTGGAGAATCCCAGGGACAGTGGAGCCTGGTGGGCTGCCGTCTATGGGGTCGCACAGAGTCAGACACGACTGAAGCGACTTAGCAGCAGTAGCAGCAGCAGCATAGTCCCAGTGATACCAATTTATAGGAAGTAAATAGCTGAGCAGCAGGTTAACTTTGTGATAAATGCTTTTGCCTCCATTGCCAGGCCTGAGCTCTTTTCCATGAGAGCTTTTGTTGATGCCAAAAGCTTGGCCTCTGTGCACTGGTGCCAAATTGAACCTCAGAGAGAGTGTTGGGTGAAGTAGCAAAGAAAAGCTTTATTTCTTTGCCAGTCAAAGGGGAACACAGCGGGCTCCTGCCCTGAAGGCTGTGTGTCCCAACCCAGGAGGATGTGGTGAGAAGTTTTATAGTAATAGGTCAAGGGCAGGTTTTCTGATAAGATTAGGATGTGCGGAGGGCCTGTACTCCTTTTAATCTGGCCTCAGGTGGTCTTCTCTCCATGAAGAATGCTGACGTCTTCCATTTATTGGGGGGCTTAGTTCTAGAAAGAGCTCAAAAGACACTGTTATATGTGTCCCTTGAGGGGGAACCAGGACCCTGCCCCAAGGCTGCACTACCGTTTCTTGGCTACTTCTCTCTCATCTCTGCAGCCCCTCCCTTTCCTTATTGGCAACTGTTTGAATCTGCCCTTTGGAGTCAGGGAAGGTCATGGAGCCTGAAGTCTGTCCCCTACAAACAAGGAATGGGGGACACAGAAACGCTTCTATGAGCAGGAGCCCCACAGGGTCCTGCTCAGCTTCACCAGAAGAGCAGATGCAGGCAAGACATCGCCCTCCCTTTTGTGGTGGGGATTAATCTAAGTTTCAGGAGCAGAGTCTCTAGTCTGTCATGGGGCTTAAATAGCCTCTGCTTCATGACCTTGCTATCTTCCTTCCTGGAGAGCTTGCTTCACATGTTTTTTCCCAACTGTAGAGGATGAAAGGTCAGGAAAATGCCCAGGAGAAAATCCTAGTCCATACATCCTGCATTCTGCTGTGTCATCAGGCCACTAGCCTTCACCTCTGTTTTCTCAGCTTATAGCTGCCACACTCCTGTGCAGAAACAGTCCACGCTGGGTTCCTTCTGAGATAGATTCTTTTGCTGTTGCCCTAGTAACAGAATTATTAAACCATGTTCTAGCCTCAGGAGTATTTATGCTGGTGAGGTAATGTCTGTCGCATCCAGGCTTTCTTTTCATTTCCACTCCCACCCCCTCACTTCAGGCCCCGTGTACCTCACACATAATGTACTCTTCTCCTCCCTGGCCTCAGTGGCCTGCCCACCCTTTGTACTGGGGCTGCTTATGGCTTAGCAACACCCTTTCTCAGGCTCAGAGACTCAGCATTGGTCAATGTCTCCATCAGCTGGCATTTAAAGATTCCCATGCCTCCATTCCTAAAACCCACAGCACTACCTGGGCCTCAGCAGAGCACACTGGCTGTAGGGCAGTGTCAAGAAATAGATCCAAGAGGAACTAAACAAGGAGAATCCATGGGGCTTATCTAGGGACTGGCTGGGTGGGAGGCATTACATTTCAGTTCAGTTCAGTCCCTCAGTCGTGTCCGACTCTTTGCGACCTCATGGACGCAGCATGCTGGGCCTCCATGTCCATCATCAACTCTCGGAGTTTACCCAAATTTCCTAAGGCCCACTTGACTTCACATTCCAGGATGTCTGGCTCTAGGTGAGTGATCACACCATCCTGATTATCTGGGTCGTGAAGATTTTTTGTACAGTTCTTCTGTGTATTCTTGCCACCTCTTCTTAATATCTTCTGCTTCTGTTAGGTCCGTACCATTTCTGTCCTTTATCAAGCCCATCTTTGCATGAAATGTTCCCTTGGCATCTCTAATTTTCTTGAAGAGATCTCAAGTCTTTCCCATTCTATTGTTTTCCTCTATTTCTTTGCACTGATCACTGAGGAAGGCTTTTTATGTCTCCTTGCTATTCTTTGAAACTCTGCATACAAATGGGTATATCTTTCCTTTTCTCCTTTGCTTTTCCCTTCTTTTCTTTTTTATAGCTATTTGTAAGGCCTCCTCAGACAGTCATTTTTCTTTTTTTAACATTTCTTCTTCTTGGGGATGGTCTTGATTCCTGTCTCCTGTACAATGTCACGAACCTCTGTCCATAGTTCATCAGGGACTCTATCAGATCTAGTCCCTTAAATCTATTTCTCACTTCCACTATATAGTCATAAGGGATTTGATTTAGGTCATATGTGAATGGTCTAGTTGTTTTTTCCTAATTTCTTCAGTTTAAGTCTGAATTTGGTAATAAGGAGTTTATGATCTGTGCCATAGTCAGCACCTGGTCTTGTTTTTGCTGACTGTATAGAGCTTCTCCAACTTCGATCACAAAGAATATAATCAATCTGATTTCAGTGTTAGCCATCTGGTGATGTCCATGTGTAGAGTCTTCTCTTGTGTTGTTGGAAGAGGGTGTTTTCTATGACCAGTGCATTCTCTTGGCAAAACTCTATTAGCCTTTGCCCTGCTTCATTCTGTACTCCAAGGCCAAATTTGCCTGTTACTCCAGGTGTTTCTTGACTTCTACTTTTGTATTCTAGTCCCCTATAATGAAAAGGACATCTCTTGGGGGTGTTAGTTCTAGAAGGTCTTGTGAGTCTTTATAGAACCGTTCAACTTCAGCTTCTTCAGAGTTACTGGTTGGGGCATAGACTTGGATTACTGTGATATTAAATGGTTTGCCTTGGAAATGAACAGAGATCATTCTGTCGTTTTTGAGATTGCATCCAAGTACTGCATTTCGGACTCTTTTGTTGACCATGATGGCTACTCCATTTCTTCTGAGGGATTCCTGCCCACAGTAGTAGATACAGTGGTCATCTGAGTTAAATTCACCTATTCCAGTCCATTTTAGTTTGCTGATTCCTAGACTGTCAATGTTCACTCTTGCCATCTGCTGTTTGACCACTTCCAATTTGCCTTGATTCATGGACCTAACATTCCAGGTTCCTGTGCAATATTGCTCTTTACAGCATTGGACCTTGCTTCTATCACCAGTCACGTCCACAACTGGGTGTTGTTTTTGCTTTGGCTCCTTCCCTTCCTTCTTTCTGGAGTTATTTCTCCACTGATCTCCAGTGGCATACTGGGCACCTACCAACCTGGGGAGTTCGTCTTTTAGTGTCCTATCTTTTTGCCTTTTCGTACTGTTCATGGGGTTCTCAAGGCAAGAATACTGAAGTGGTTTGCCATTCCCTTCTCCAGTGGGCCACATTCTGTCAGAACTCTCCGCCATGACCCGCCTGTCTTGGGTGGCCTGACAGGCTTAGTTTCATTGAGTTAGACAAGGCTGTGGTCCATGTGATCAGATTGATTAGTTTTCTGTGATTGTGGTTTCAGTTTGTCTGCCCTCTGACGCCCTCTCTCAGCGCCTACTGTCTTGCTGGGGTTTCTCTTACCTTGGACGTGGGGTATCTCCTCACATCTGCTACTGACCTTGGACGTGGGGTAGCTCCTCTCAGCTGCTCGCCGCTCCAGCACCACGCAGCCACTGCTCGCCGATCCAGAGATTAAGGGAGGGGAATTTTAGTAGCCTTTTCAGATAGTTGTGGACATTCATTTTGCATACAACAGAAGAAATGGAATGCCCACAACCAGTACAAAGCAGACAGATTCAGGTCCTCGAGCTGCCTCAGAGAAGTATGGGTGAATCTTTACTAAGCAAGGTCATTTTAAGGCTTGCACAGGTCCTGAGGAGCACATGGCCTGAACAGAAAGATGTTTGCTTGAAATGTTTTCCCCAGAACCTGGAATCTGCTGTACCTGGTTCCAGCAATACAGTGCAATGGTTAAGCATATGGGTTTTGAAATTAGTCTAATGGAGCTAGCTGTGTGACCATGGACAAGTTTCTTAACCTAAGTCTCAATTTCCCCAAATGCAAAATGGACATAATGACAGTACCTTCCTCATAAGGGATTCTCTGCTTAAAGATTTTCTATGGCACTTAGCATCACAGAAATATGAACATATTCACTGAACATAGAAGTTCATTGAACATGTTAGCTGTGTTGATGAAGATGGTGGAGAAAGGGGAAAGTTATGAGAAATGGAATTGAGAATGGCTCCTGATTTGGGTGAATCCAGGTGCAGAAGGAACTGGTTTGTGAAAAAACCAGTGATTTCATTTTGGGGCTTGTTGAATTTGAAGTGGCCTAACTCACTTTTACTGATTCTCACTGAGTGCCAGGAACTATATGAAGCACAGGTAATGCATTATTTCATGTAATTCTCACAAGTCCTTGAGATAAGTACTGTTAACACATGGCAAGATTAAGTAACCTGCTTGCAGTTATTAGGTAGTAGAGCTGGGATTTGAACCTAGATCATTGTGTTTCCAGGGGCTATGTCAGATCAGATCAGTCGCTCAGCCGTGTCCGACTCTTTGCGACCCCATGAACTGCAGCACGCCAGGCCTCCCTGTCGATCACCAACTCCCGGAGGTCACCCAGACTCACATTCATTGAGTCAGTGATGCCATCCAGCCATCTCATCCTCTGTCGTCCACTTCTTCTCCTGCCCCCAATCCCTCCCAGCATCAGAGTCTTCTCCAATGAGTCAACTCTTCACCTGAGGTGGCCAAAATACTGGAGTTTCAGCTTTAGCCTCATTCCTTCCAAAGAAATCCCAGGGCTGATCTCCTTCAGAATGGACTGGTTGGATCTCCTTGCAGTCCAAGGGACTCTCAAGAGTCTTCTCCAACACCACAGTTCAAAAGCATCAGTTCTTCGGCACTCAGCCTTCTTCACAGTCCAGCTCTCACATCCATACATGACCACAGGAAAGACCATAGCCTTGACTAGACGAATCTTTGTTGGCAAAATAATGTCTCTGCTTTTGAATATGCTATCTAGGTTGGTCATAACTTTCCTTCCAAGGAGTAAGCGTCTTTTAATTTCATGGCTGCAGTCACCATCTGCAGTGATTTTGAAGCCCAGAAAAATAAAGTCTGACACTGTTTCCACTGTTTCTCCATCTATTTCCCATGAAGTGATGGGACCAGATGCCATGATCTTCGTTTTCTGAATGCTGAGCTTTAAGCCAACCTTTTCCCTCTCCACTTTCACTTTCATCAAGAGGCTTTTTAGCCCCTCTTCACTTTCTGCCATAAGGGTTGTGTCATCTGCATATCTGAGGTTATTGATATTTCTCCCAGCAATCTTGATTCCAACTTGTGTTTCTTCCAGTCCAGAGTTTCTCATGATGTACTCTGCATATAGGTTAAATAAACATGGTGACAATATATAGCCTTGACGTACTCCTTTTCCTATTTGGAACCAGTCTGTTGTTCCATGACCAGTTCTAACTGTTGCTTCCTGACCTGCATACAGATTTCTCAAGAGGCAGATCAGGTGGTCTGGTATTCCCATTTCTTTCAGAATTTTCCACAGTTTATTGTGATCTACACAGTCAAAGGCTTTGGCATAGTCAATAAAGCAGAAATAGATGTTTTTCTGGAACTCTCTTGCTTTTTCCATGATCCAGCGGATGTTGGCAATTTGATCTCTGGTTCCTCTGCCTTTTCTAAAACCAGCTTGAACATCTGGAACTTCACGGTTCACATATTGCTGAAGCCTGGCTTGAAGAATTTTGAGCATTACTTTACTAGCGTGTGAGATGAGTGCAATTGTGCGGTAGTTTGAGCATTCTTTGGCATTGCCTTTCTTTGGGATTGGGATGCAAACTGACCTTTTCCAATCTTGTGGCCACTGCTGAGTTTTCCAGATTTGCTGGCATATTGAGTGCAGCACTTTCACAGCATCATCTTTCAGGATTTGGAATAGCTCCACTGGAATTCCATCACCTCCACTAGCTTTGTTCGTAGTGATGCTTTCTAAGGCCCACTTGACTTCACATTCTAGGATGTCTGGCTCTAGGTCAGTGATCACACCATCGTGATTATCTGGGTCATGAAGCTCTTTTTTGTACAGTTCTTCTGTGTATTCTTGCCACCTCTTCTTAATATCTTCTGCTTCTTTTCGGTCCATACCATTTCTGTCCTTTATCGAGCCCATCTTTGCATGAAATGTTCCTTTGGTATCTCTGATTTTCTTGAAGAGATCCTTAGTCTTTCCCATTCTGTTGTTTTCCTCTATTTCTTTGCATTGATCGCTGAAGAAGGCTTTCTTATCTCTTCTTGCTATTCTTTGGAACTCTGCATTCAGATGTTTATATCTTTCTTTTTTCTCCTTTGCTTTTCGCTTCTCTTCTTTTCACAGCTATTTTTAGGCCTCCCCAGACAGCCATTTTGCTCTTTTGCATTTCTTTTCCATAGGGATGGTTTTGATCCCTGTCTCCTGTATAATGTCACGAACCTCATTCCATAGTTCATCAGGCACTCTATCTGTCAGATCTAGGCCCTTAAATCTATTTCTCACTTCCACTGTATAATCATAAGGGATTTGATTTAGGTCATACCTGAATGGTCTAGTGGTTTTCCCTACTTTCTTCAATTTCAGTCTGAATTTGGCAATAAGGAGTTCATGGTCTGAGCCACAGTCAGCTCCTGGTCTTGTTTTTGCTGACTGTATAGAGCTTCTCCATCTTTGGCTGCAAAGAATATAATCGATCTGATTTCGGTGTTGACCATCTGGTGATGTCCATGTATAGAGTCTTCTCTTGTGTTGTTGGAAGAGGGTATTTGTTATGACCAGTGCATTTTCTTGGCAAAACTCTATTAGTCTTTGCCCTGCTTCATTCCGTATTCCAAGGCCAAATTTGCCTGTTACTCCAGGTGTTTCTTGACTTCCTACTTTTGCATTCCAGTCCCCTATAATGAAAAGGACATCTTTTTGGGGAGTTAGTTCTAAAAGGTCTTGTAGGTCTTCATAGAACTGTTCAACTTCAGCTTCTTCAGCATTACTGGTTGGGGCATAGACTTGGATTACTGTGACACTGAATGGTTTGCCCTGGAAATGAACAGAGATCATTCTGTCGTTTTTGAGATTGCATCCAAGTACTGCATTTCGGACTCTTTTGTTGACCATGATGGCCACTCCATTTCTTCTGAGGGATTCCTGGCCACAGTAGTAGATATAATGGTCCTCTGAGTTAAATTCACCCATTCCAGTCCATTTTAGTTCGCTAATTCCTAGAATGTCGACATTCACTCTTGCCATCTCTTGTTTGACCACTTCCAATTTGCCTTGATTCATGGACCTGACATTCCAGGTTCCTATGCAATATTGCTCTTTACAGCACCGGACTTTGCTTCTATCACCAGACACATCCACAGCTGGGTATTCGTTTTGCTTTGGCTCCATCCCTTCATTCTTTCTGGAGTTATTTCTCCACTGATCTCCTGTAGCATATTGGGCCCCTACTGACCTGGGGAGTTTCTCTTTCAGTATCGTATCATTTTGCCTTTTTATACTGTTCATGGGGTTCTCAAGGCAAGAATACTGAAGTGGTTTGCCATTCCCTTCTCCAGCGGACCACACCCCGTCAGATGTCTCCACCATGACCCGCCCATCCGGGGTTGCCCCACGGGCATGGCTTAATTTCATTGAGTTAGACAGGGCTGTGGTCCTGGTGTGATTAGATTGACTAGTTTTCTCTGAGTATGGTTTCAGTGTATTTGCCCTCTGATGCCCTCTTGTAAGACCTACTGTCTTACTTGGGTTTCTCTTACCTTGGGCGTGGGGTATCTCTTCCCGGCTGCTTCAGCAAAGCACAGCCCTGGCACCTTACCTTGGATGAGGGGTCTCTCCTCACCGCCACCCTTCCTGACCTTGGAGGAGGGGCCTCTCCTCACCGCCGCCCTTCCTGACCTCGGTCGTGGGGTGGCTCCTCTCGGCCGCGCTCCTAGTGCGCCAGTGCGCTGCGCAGCCGGCGGGGCGCTCCTAGTGCTACTATACCCATTGACTCGTAAACCTCTTTACTGCAGCTAAGAAGTCAGTCCTTTTCAATTTATCTGCCTATCTATCTGTTTGTCTGTCTATCTGTCTGTCTATCACCTATCTCATCTATACATGCCTTTAGTGTGAAGTTGGTCTTCGGGGATCATAATGGTTTGTGCGGCTTCTTGCTTAGACAGCGCTCTTCCCCCTCATCTGGGGTCCCTGTGTGTAAATTTGGCCCCTCACCTGGGAGCTTCTTTTTGTGACATGTGTTCTCGTGACATTGTGCTCAGACTTAGAGGCTCGGTGTACAGCTTTCACTTTGGTCTTTTGCCTTGTTTCCGCCACCCCTACCTTCCGCTCCCAAGCTGGGATCCTTGGTCTTGAAGTGCATGGGCATCTCTGAGCCTCAGCTTCCCTCCTCTGAATGCTTTAAGCCTTTACGGAACTGCAGTAGGCATCAAAAGAGATAGACAGCTGTCCCTCTCAGCATTCCCAGTGCCTGGGCCAGAGCGGGGCAGGTGCCGCGTGCACGCTGATTCCTGAATGAACTGGTGACAATCCGATTGCATATCCTGCTATACATGACGGGGTGCTCAGTTGCTCAGTTGTGTCCTACTTTTTGCAACCCCATGGACTGCAGCCCACCAGGTTTCTCTGTCCATGGACTTTTCCAGGCAAGAATACTGGAATGGGTTGCTATTTTCTCCTCCAGGGGATCTTTCCCCCATCTCTGGTGTCTCCTGGATTGGCAGGCAGGTTCTTTACCACAGAGCCACCTGGGATGCAGGGTCCACTCCTTTGGCTAGACTCTACTGAGATATCTTCCTCTTCCACCTGTCTGCTGTCCTGGATGATTACCACAATTTATTTTGCTTTGGGATGACTTCTTTAAACTTTTGGATTCAGTAAAATCACAGTGGTGGATGGGATTATAACGTGTTTTGGGTGTATGCCCCTGTATGTGGTGGGGGAGAAGGGATGAGTGGGAGCAGGTGCGGAGGGACCAGCAGGTAGAGGTTGGATCATATTTCCTTCACAGACTTTCTTTCTGATGGGGGAAAAATGCTCTAGGATCCCAAAGGACATGAATTTACCTGTAGCAAATGCAATACAGGTGCTATGGTTAAAGCCTAAAGACCAATGTGATGATAATAGGAGGCACGGTCTTTGGAAGGCGATTAGGTAATGTGGGTGGAGCCCTCAGGAATGGAATTAATACTTTATAAAAGAGGCCTTCCACCATGTGTGGATGTTAAGAAGCTTGAAGCCTGGAAGAGGGCCCTTGTTCAAATATTCTAGCATCTTGATCTTGGACTTCCAGCCTTTAGAACATTAGTAGTAAATCCCTATTGTAAGACACTAGGTCTGTAGCAATTTTTTTAATAGTAACCTGAACAGATTAAGACACCAGGGTACAATGAATTGGTTTTTAACGAGAGTTTTCTGTTCTTTTAATAATAATGTTTCAATGTGGCAACTGTTAAATATTTTCCCCTCTATCATTTCCAGGTACTTTCACTTTCAATAACCTGCATATGAATTTCAATGCTATTTAATTAAATCCTAAACCTATAAAAATGGACATTTAATACTCAGAATAAACCCTTGGTTTGTTCCCTCTGAAGATAAACAGGTGAAATATCTTGCTGACCTAGGAGTTCTGAGATAATTGAGATTAGTTGCCATAGAGAGAGAGAGAGAGAAACAAAAACACATTAAAATGTATCATACTTTTCGTGTTTAGGAAATTCATTTAATTAAATATTCAGGACCATCAAATCTACTCAGACCCAGATACCTATTAATCTGTTGGCCACAAAGCCTCCAGAGTGATCTTTCTTTGTCAGGACACTGTTCTAATTGCTCTACTCCTCTGCTCAGAAACTTTTAATGGCTCACTGTTGTCCTGTGGGCAGATGACATTCAATCTTCCTAACGCGTGTGAGTCCAGACCTTTTCGGATCTGAGCCAACCTCCTTCCCAAACTCGTTTGTTACCACTAGACCCTTAGGTGCTTGCTGGCAACTGCTGACACAGTGTTCCCTGTCTCTTTACATTATTAACTCTTTGGATTCTTTTTCTTGTGTGCTCTTGGCTTTGAAAGCTCCTGTTCACTCTTCAAAATCCAGTTCAAATTTCCTCCTTCTAGCTTACATGCTAGACCTCTTTGGATTCTTCCAGATGGAATTACCCTAGAGTTTCTTGAATTTTGCACTTTATGATAATTCTCATCATAATGCACCATAATTATGCATTTCCCCACTAGATTGTGAGCTCCTTGGGACCCAGGGACCTATTCATTATGTAAATGTTTGTATATTCTTGTAATGCCCAACACTTGTTGAAGGAACTTAAGTTCATAACACTGTGCTGTCAGTTAATAGCATTATGATGTCATAAAGATTTTTTAAAATCTTTTTAAAATATAAATTTATTTATTTTAATTGGAGGCTAATTACAATATTGTATTGGTTTTGCCATACATCAACATGAATCTGTCACGGGTGTACATGTGTTCCCCAATCCTGAACCCCCCTCCCACCTCCCTCCCCATACCATCCTTCTGGGTCATCCCAGTGCACCAGCCCCAAGCATCCTGTATCCTGCAATGAACCTGGACTTGCGATTTATTTCATATATGATATTATACATGTTTCAATGCCATTCTACCAAATCATCCCACCCTTGCCCTCTCCCACAGAGTCCAAAAGACTGTTCTATACATCAGTATCTCTTTTGCTGTCTCGCATACAGGGTTGTCGTTACCATCTTTCTAAATTCCATATATATGTGTTAGTATACTGTATTGGTGTTTTTCTTTCTGGCTTACTTCACTCTGTATAATAGGCTCCAGTTTCATCCACCTTCTTAGAACTGATTCAACTATATTCTTTTTAATGGCTGAGTAATACTCCATTGTGTATATGTACCACAGCTTTCTTTATCCATTCATCTGCTGATGGGCATCTAGGTTGCTTCCATGTCCTGGCTATTATAAACAGTGCTGCGATGAACATTGGGGTACACATGTCTCTTTCAATTCTGGTTTCCTCGGTGTGTATGCGCAGCAGTGGGATTTCTTGGTTGTATGGCAGTTTTATTTCCAGTTTTTTAAGGAATCTCCACACTGTTCTCCATAGTGGCTGTACTAGTTTGCATTCCCACCAACAGTGTAAGAGAGTTTCCTTTTCTCCACATACTCTCCAGCATTTATTGCTTGTAGACTTTTGGATAGCAGCCCCATTCTGACTGGCATGAAATGGTATCTCACTATGGTTTTGATTTGCATTTCTCTGATAATGAGTGATGTTGAGCATCTTTTCACGTGTTTGTTAGCCATCTGTATGTATTCTTTGGAGAAATGTCTGTTTAGTTCTTTGGCCTACTTTTTGATTGGGTCATTTATTTTTCTGAAATTGAGCTGCACGAGTTGCTTATATATTTTTGAGATTAATTCTTTGTCAGTTGCTTCATTTGCTATTATTTTCTTCCATTCTTAAGGCTGTCTTTTCACCTTGCTTATAGTTTCCTTTGTTGTACAGAAGCTTTTAATTTTAATTAGGTCTCATTTGTTTATTTTTGCTTTTATTTCCAGTATTCTGGGAGGTGGGCCATAGAGGATCCTGCTGTGAGCATCTTGTCATGAAACAGGTAAAATTATCCTGTTAACAAAATCTTACAGACTGGGTCAAAACATTCAACCATAAGCTGGTAATCTGAGACCCACCAGAAATGAGTGGCATCAAAAGGTTTATGACAAAGATACATCTTGAACATGTAAGTTTAGGAAGCAAGTGTGTCTCCCTATTAACATTAGGATTTAAGGCATAAGGCAAAACTCATCATTATGTTCATGGTGAGGGGGGTCAGTGCTAACTGCCCACAAACTGTGATTCAACTGCTTTTCCCTCAGCTTTTGCATGAGTTGTCTCATCTCTTCCCCAATCCTTCTATATTCTCTTCTCTCATCCTCGCCTGTGGCTTTCCAAACCTCTGAGTCATGTCCCATTTATAATGTAGAATGGGCTGCCTAACATGGGACCATCTGCAATTTCCTCTAGGTACACAATATTCACTAGCTCCCAAAGAGAGGGCCAAAGGCTCTCCTTTATTAGCATCTTTCTCTTTTTCACCCTTTTCTTCATTTTCTCCGTTGGCATTTTCCATGGTGAGGTTTTCAGCACTTGTTCCTCTTTGGGCATCATTGCTCCTGAGCCTGTCCTTGCTGTCTCCTCCTCCTCCCGATTCCTGCTGCAAAGTGAGTTGCTGCAACACTTGACATGTAGACCCGCAGACCTGCTCCACTTGCCACAGGCCCGATGCCAGCCCGCTGAGCTCAGGGCAGTGGGGAGCTGATCCATAAAGACTTTTGAAGTGACTGTGACCCTGGTCTTTTCTTTTTTTTTAATATTTTTTCTTTTTTTTTTTTTTTTTTTTTTTTTTTTTTTTGTTATTCTTTCTGCCCTGGTCTTTTCTGAAGTGCTGCTGCATATGATAGTTCTACAATGTCCTGTGGAAGGAAATCATATTTTCATACTGGCAGCAGTAGCAGGAAGCTAAAACTACAGTTCACTGATACTTCTTTGGTTACTGGGTAGAAAGGTCAAACTTAGAGGTCACCAAAGAATCACGTGCTCTATGATGATAATGCTATGCTAAGTCACTTCAGTCATGTCCGACTCTGTGCGACCCCATAGATGGCAGCCCACCAGGCTCCCCCATCCCTGGGATTCTCCAGGCAAGAACACTGGAGTGGGTTGCCATTTCCTTCAATGCATGAAAGTGAAAAGTGAAAGTGAAGTCGCTCAGTTGTGTCCGACTCTTAGCCACCCCATGGATTGCAGCCTACCAGGCTCCTCTGTCCATGGGATTTTCCAAGCAAGAGTACTGGAGGGGGGTGCCATTGCCTAATAGTGTCTTATAAATGCTTAGTAATGAGAGGTCATATAATGTGGTGGTTAAAACATGAAATTTGGAGTCAAGCAGATACAACTTAGCTGTGTGATTGGCAGCTCATTGAACTTGCCAGTTTTGTTATCTGTACAATGGGCATAATTATACTTTATCCATTCCTACAGCCATTTTGAGGTATTCAGCCGTGTAATTAATAGGACACCTGACATATAGGATAGTTTTCAGAAAAGGTAGTAGCTATTATTTTTGTTTGACTTTAGAACTATTATTAGTTATTGATAAAATGTACTATAGCAACATAGAATAATACAATAATGTAAGTTCCCCCAAAGAAATAGCAATTGCAGTAATAATTACTAGTTTGCTGGTACATTAGAATTTAGTTTGTTATTAGTAGCTGTTTAACACTTAGAGGTTAGAGCAAGTCTCAAAAAAATTCCAAAAGAACTGCTCAGCTAAGGCCATCCCACAGAGAGAAGATGCTCAGATAATCTGTGGTTCTGAGCATAGCAAGATTAGCAGACAAGGCTGCTGCTGCTGCTGCTGCTAAGTTGTTTCAGTCGTGTCCGACTCTGTGCGACTTCATAGACGGCAGCCCACCAGGCTCCCCTGTCCCTGGGATTCTCCAGGCAAGAACACTGGAGTGGGTTGCCATTTCCTTCTCCAATGCATCAAAGTGAAAAGTGAAGGTGAAGTTGCTCAGTCATGTCCGACTCCTAGCGACCCCATGGACTGCAGCCTACCAAGCTCCTCCGTCCATGGGATTCTCCAGGCAAGAGTACTGGAGTGGGGTGCCATTGCCTTCTCCGAGCAGACAAGGCTAGGGGACCAAATAAGCAGGCCAAGTGTGTGTTAGGAAGCTGGGTGGCTACAGATTTTCAGCACAGCCTCACAGAGCAGACAAAATGCAAGTGATCTCTTTGCACACGACCCTGGGTTGTTTGAGATCACCACCCCCCACACTGGACGGGAAACTCCTGACAGTTACCTTTCCTGGGAGCATTACATGGAGCCTACACCTGAAGCTGCTTCTTGACTCTTTCCCTAGCAGACCTCCAATCCCCAAAGCTTATCGCTTATTTTGACCATGAGAGCATGTGTGAGTGTGTAATCTTTGATGCATAAATCCATTACAAATGGAATCCCATGTCTTTGGTGTTTTCTTAAACATTATTCTTTGATTAGGCATTACCAGGAGAAAGAGTAGTTTTGTTTAACACCCTCTGCTTTTGCAATACTTTATTTTCTATCTCTCTTTAGAGATAAGAGGTTTCTGCAGTCAACTTAAAGTATACCTGATTTTGGAGACTGAAAGGGATATTACTTGTGTATTGTGGTCTGTGAGGAGGCTGAGGTCAGAGGAAATTACTATCATGTCCCTAGAATTCCTAAGTGTGTTCAGGAGCTGGTTCCCAGCCCTGGTAAAACCCATGAGAGGTCAGTGCTCCTTCAGAGCCTCCGGGAGCTGCTCTGGCTGAGACTGTGCTCTCCTTCCTCCCCATCTTTTAATTCCCCTAAAAGCCAAGCGTGGAGCTGAGGGGTGGTCTAATTGGGATCCGCCCTGATGTCAATCTGGCTGGAAAGAGCCTAGAACTGGGAATTTGGGATCTGAATTTAGTCCTCATGCTTCATTAACACACCATGCAATCTTGGGCAAGTGCCACACACTAGGCTTTGGTTTGATCATCTGAGAAATACAGGAGCTATGACCTTGGCTCTCGGGTTCTGTGGACCTACACCGGGGCCAAGCATCAGGGCAGGAAATAGCCTCTTCCTTTCCTACTGAAAGACACATCCCAGCTGTCCTTTACAAGTAGTGTTGTCCAAGCTGACAACTCGTGATTCTGAGATTGGTACAATCTAGAGTTGGCAGTCTGGAGGTGTGGAACAGCCAG
Organism: Tragelaphus eurycerus; assembly: GCA_935064755.1. Lineage (NCBI taxonomy): Eukaryota > Metazoa > Chordata > Mammalia > Artiodactyla > Bovidae > Tragelaphus > Tragelaphus eurycerus. The sequence continues at coordinate 5,033,110 of CAKXYN010000095.1, read as the reverse complement.
GAGTCACTGGGAGAGCAGGGGATAGGTAACTTGGACACAGCAAAGCTCTGAGATTCCCTGGGAGAAGAGTGGAACCTGTCAGAATAGTGTATGTATGTGAAATCAAATTCTGGTCTCTGGGCTTGTGGCAGGGAACCTCCCCTGCAAAACAAAACTAAACTAAAACAAAACTTGGAGGATATGGTGGTCCATTTGGAGAAATCAAGGTGAACTGGAGGTGTTTGAGGACCCTGGAGGGTCCTTGTTTGAAGTCCTTGTTTGAGGACAACAAGGAAGGCTGCGGTGTCCTATCAAAAAATGTGTCCAATTAGAGCAATAAGTGGCCAGACACAAGAGGATTTTCCTTTTTTCCATTGAGAAGGTAGTTCATGTACATGGGAAATAATTCAGACAGTCCAATAATTATCACTGAAAAATGCATTTCCTTTCTACTCTCGACCTTCGGTCTTCATTCACAGAGACAACCGTCTTTTACGATTTGTGTGTCCTTCTAGAAGTGCTCTGGGTGTCATCCTCACTTGGCTTTATGTAACATACATGTTAGAGATTGTCTTGTCACAGCATGTGCGTGCTTAGTCGCTCAGTCTTGTCTGCCTCTTGCAACCCTTTGGACTGTAGCCTGACACACATACATTCATTAATTATTTAGACATAGCTTTGAATGTCTTCTGAGGTGCAGACTGTTCTAGGCCCTGAATATATAGCAGTAGAAAAGCAAGACAAGATCTCCACCCTCCTTGACATTCTATTGACAATACCAGGAGATGCACAAGTAAACAGTAATTATGTAATATGAGGTCAGGTAGGGAGAAGTGCTGTGAAGGAAAATAAAAGCAGTATGAGGACAGACGTGCTAGGGCCTCTTAGATAAGAAGGCCAGTCTGGGGAGATGACATAAAAGAGAGGCATAATCATGCCAAGTTTGCCAGGTGGGCAGAAGGAAGAGGATGAACATGTGTCTAGCATGTTAGGGGGACAGGAGGAGGCTGCTGTGGCTGGGAAAGAATGAGATGGGGGTGTGATGGCCAAAGAGGTCACTGAGGCAGTCAGGGGACGCAGCCCACGAGGTCCTAAGGGATATATAAATCCACTGGGTGGTTTCTGCAGGTTGGGGGAGGATGATAGCTGGTCTGTTTTAAAAAGATCCTCTGCCTGCTGTGTGGTGAACAGACTGTCAAGGGGCAGGAGTGGAATTGATGAAGACCAGGTGGCTGTTGCTATAATCAGGAAGCAGGTGACAGTGGCTTGGGCTAGGGTGGTAACAGTAGATTTATATGTTGAGAGTAGAGCCTGCAGAATATGGGGTGTGAGAGAAAGCAATCAAAGTGACCTGAGCAACTGGGCAAATGTTCTCCATTTACTAAAATGGGGGAAATGGGGGTGAAGGGGCCAGTAAGGTGGGGACTGCCATTTTCTGGCTCAGGGTGGCTGTTTACTGTCCCAGTAGGATGTATGAATCTGGGGGGCACAGCTTAGGTTAGGGCTGGAGATAGAAATTTGGGGGTCATTAGATATTTTAAACTTTGGTCCCAGATAGCCATCAGGGATTGCATTCAGAGAATGTAAAGAGAAAGCTGAAACTGATTCTTGGGTTGCTCTAATATTTAGAAGGTTGGGAAGAAGGTAGGCCAGCTACACCAGCTCCAGGGACTGAAATGGGATAACCAGGGAGGAAGGAGAAAAATATGAGTGTGGCATTTTGGAAGCCCAGCATAGAAAGTGCTAGATAACTCCCCAGTTCTTTTCCATATTTGCATTGCATTCTATTGTATGGCTACAACATCACTTATTTAACTAGTCCTCTGTCCATTGACGTCTGGATTGTTGCTATGCTTTTGCTGGCGTGTGGTGGACTTTATCGGCAGTTTTTGGTGAGGCACTCACAGGGAACTGTTTCAAGCCCTCTGTTTTCCCCTGCAGCACAATGGGTAGCCTTGGCTTGCTGACACACCACTCACACATATGTAAATGAATATTAAGGGAGCCAGAGGTGAAGAACAGGAAAGCCTTCTTGAAACGACTGTTTCCACCTTCTCCTTCTATGGGCAAGAAGATAAATTTGTCCAAAGTCATCTGGCATCTTGGTCATGGTCATTCTTAGAAGGCAATCATCCCTTGACTCTCAGCCCACTCAGAATTCCAAATTGCCTGCCAGGGCATTTCCAATGCTCAGCTCCCCCAGATTTGCTGAGCTGCAGGATACAGATATACCTTGATTGAAGGGAGTGAGGTGTAGATGAATGAACAAAGATTTGGGGCCAGACCTGGAGTGAATCCCATCTTCAGCTCTCACTAGATGTGTGGCAATAGACTTGACTCTGAACCTTGTTTTTTGTAAAGTGGTGATGATATAACTTACCCCAGATACGAGGTGCTAGTGCTGGAAACCCTTGCTCCAGCCCTGCATACAGCAGACTGTGATTGTGAGCTACTTCATCTCTCAGCTCCAAGTTCTTTATCTTCCTCCCAATGCTGTTGTTTCAAGAGAGAAATTGGAACTTCATATAAACCTTGAAGGAATCAAAGACCTCAGACAGTGAGCCAAAGACAGTGCTATGTGTATACATGTGTAATTTAAAGCTTGGTCTTGTCCTGACACAAATGTCTCCAGGCAAACTATGGATATATTAGACTATCATCTTCAAAAGATGTGTGGCGATAAGAACAAGAGATTAAGGAAAATAGAAATCCCTCGATAATCCTCATTTTAAAACAAAAAGGCCTATTTTCCTGAATATAACACCTTTTCTTCCCCCTGATTATTGTGTTTTTTTTTTTTTGCCAAATTATGGAAAATATGGAAAAGATAAAGAAGAAAACAAAAATAATTTACAATTCCATAACTACTGTCAACGCTTTAGTGCATTTCCAGTCTTTTTTCTGTGTAGATGTGCTATTCACATCTCCCTTCACGAGAACCTGGCGTCCAGCTATTAACTCCTTTGGAACTGGCCTCAGCATTTGTGTCAACATTCTTGTGTCTTTAAAAAAAAACAATTAAATTTTTTTACTGTGCTGGATCTCCATTGCTCCAGAGTCTTTCTCTAGTTGTGGAGAGCAGGGGCTACCCTCTGGCTGCAGTGTGCAGGCTTTTTGGTGTAGTGGTGCCTTCTTTTTTGTGAGCACAGGCTCTAGGGTACACGGATTTCAGTAGCTGCAGCACGTGGGCTCACTAGTTGTGGTTTTGGGCTTAGTTTGGGCTCTTCCTGGACCAGGGATCGAACTCATGTCCCCTGCTTTGACAGGCAGATTCTTAAGCGCTGGGCCATCAGAAAGTCCCTCCTGGACTTTGAGGTGGCTCCAGCTGAGACTGAGCAAGGCTGTGCCACAATAGCCTGGCCATTTCCCCTCAGATTGTTGCTTGTTTTTTTATTTGATTTTTTGACAAGTAAAAGTTTTACATTTTTATGTAGACTGATCTATTAAATTTTTTCCTTTTGCCATCTCTTCCAGTGTTTTTATGCCTGAAAAATCTTTCTTCATCCAGAGATTAGGGAAATCTTCAACTACATTTTCTCTTTTTGTTAATAGTTTTACTTTTTTATGTTTAATTCTTTAATCCATCTGAGATTTATTTTGCTTTATGATGTCAGGTGAAGGGCCTAGATGATGTTAGTTCCAAATAGTTTTCCTAGAACCATTTACTACTTGATCAAAGGCAAACAACCTCTTTTTTTCCTTTTTTTTTAAACCTCTTTTTTTCTTCTTAACATCTTTTAATTTCCATTTCCTTATTAGGAGATGATAAGATACATCCTAACTTGAAGAGTTAGGTTGAAGAAAAAACTAAGGTCATGGATATGAAAGCATTTTATCAATACTATAGAAATGCTATTTTTTCTAGTTGCTATAAGAAAATAATGTGTGAATGGGTGCTTGCTTGTTTGGTGTAGTCTTCTCCCAATGCCCTTCGAAAACAACCCCCCACAGGGCTAGCTCCCTACATCCCAATAAACCCGGGACTACTTAGACCCACAGAAAGGTTTCATGGTGCCATGCTGCTGCTGCTGCTAAGTCGCTTCAGTTGTGTCCGACTCTGTGCGACCCCATAGACGGCAGCCCACCAGGCTCCCCCATCCCTGGGATTCTCCAGACAAGAACACTGGAGTGGGTTGCCATTTCCTTCTCCAGTGCATGAAAGTGAAAAGTGAAAGTGAAGTTGCTTAGTCATGTCCGATTCTTAGCGACCCCATGGACTACAGCCTACCAGGCTCCTCTGTCCATGGGATTTTCCAGGCAAGAATACTTAAGTGGGGTGCCATTGTTTTCTCCGCATGATGCCATCAGATCAGATCAGATCAGTCGCTCAGTCGTGTCCGACTCTTTGCGACCCCATGAACTGCAGCACGCCAGGCCTCCCTATCCATCACCAGCTCTCGGAGGTCACTCAGACTCACATCCATCGAGTCAGTGATGCCATCCAGCCATCTCATCCTCTGTCGTCCCCTTCTCCTCCTGCCCCCAATCCCTCCCAGCATTAGAGTCTTCTCCAATGAGTCAACTCTTTGCATGAGGTGGCCAAAATACTGGGGTTTCAGCTTTAGCATCATTCCTTCCAAAGAAATCCCAGGGCTGATCTTCTTCAGAATGGACCGGTTGGATCTCCTTGGAGTCCAAAGGACTCTGATGCTATAGATGAGTTCAAATGTAGGCTGTTTCTAGTAAGGCCAGTTCAAGGGCACATATGTTTAGGGAGGAGGTGGGAAGGGCTGGATTGGAGTGGCGACCAATCAGGGAAAGTGGCCAATGGCTTGGATGAATAGGCAGTTGCTGTTGAGGGAAAGCACTTGGTTATTCTTGAACTCTTAAGGACCACAGAGAGGTGGGATTTTAGGAATTCCTTAAACGATAAGAGACACATGGCTTGGCGTGGTGAAAAGGAGGGTTTTCCAGGCATGCTCTGCTGCCTTGGAGCTGGCTCAGGGGCTGGTAGAAGTTCAGCTCAGAAGGATGAGTTGGACACTGTTATCTTGGCCTGGCCACAATTTCAATTCTCCATTGAGACAAGAAGAGAGATGTCTTATTTCTCATCAGAGAGAGATGCCAAAAAAGTTTTCTGGCAGATAGAACCAATTCTTAACCACTGAGGAGAGAAGAGCTATAGATCTAGTATCATAAAGAAGGCTCTCTGAATGTAACCATTTCATTTCCAAAGCCAAAGCATTTCTTGTTTTCTTCTTTCCTCCCTTTTAAAATCTACCAGTGTAATTACAATGTGTTTAACAGGGAAGGGCTGCAGAAGGTCTGAAATGTGATGAAATGCCTAAAAGAATACTATCCATAAGAAATGGTAGGAGATAGACAAGTATGGAAAAAGAAAAATAAGACAAAAATATGTTCTTTGAAATTAGGAATTCTATCTCCATCTTTTTTTAGTGGTTTAGGGAGTTCAGTTCAGAAAGTAGAACTTAGTGGGTGTGCAATCTCTACTGGTCGATTGAATTAGGTAGAGCACAGACTAGAAAAATAGCTTTTGGTTAACCAAGAGTTAACATGGTGCTCTTGAAGAGTCCTTGGTGGTGGCTGAGTTATGTAATAATGTGCACCCTGCTAAGTACACATTTCCTGTTCAGGACATGGATTTGATGGGGCCTCTTAAAAGTAGGTGACTTGGACAGTTCTTTTAGTGGGGGAAAAATGAAAATAATATGATCTGGCTTTGGAACCTAATTTCGCATTCTTCCTCATCACAAGGCCTTAATACTAGCCAAAAAAGCCTGTTTATTATTGTCTAAATCGAAATAGTGCAGATTCCACCTCTGTGCCTGCATTTATGCTGTTCCTTCAAGACCCAATTCTAGCTTCATTTGTGAAGCTGCGTTGAAAACACTTCCAACTTTCCTCCCTTTCCAGTTGTTTTTCTTTAGTTGCTAAGTTGTATCTGACTCTTGTGACCCCATGGACTGTAGCCTGCCAGGCTCCTCTGTCCATGGGATTTCCTCGACAAGAATACTGGAGTGGGTTGCCATTTCCTTCTCCAGGCAATCTTCCCAACCCAGGGATCGAACCTGGGTCTCCTGCTTGGCAGGTGAATTCTTTACCACTGAGCCACCAGGGAAGCCCCCTCTTATTCCAGTAATCTCCTTCTATCTGAATTTCTCCCTTAGCTATTGTATCTATGTGACTTATTTGGCACTCATTTACCCTCATGTTAATTAGTGTTTTATATACATATACTTATAACTCCAAGTAGATAATATATTTCTGGTTGTCTGAGACCTAGTTTTATATTTCCTTATTACCTTCCCCCAATCGCCCACCTCAGTGCCCAGTACAAATGTGATACCAAAGTTTATTTGGTAATACGATGATTTCAGAAGATCCCATGAAGCTTATTTCCAGGTAAATCATCGCAATCTTATTCTCACTGTGATGCAAATAAGGCAGAAATAAAGGCAATGCTGGGTTTAGGCTTACCACATTGAGAATACTTTCAACGGGGAACAAAATAGTTGCTGTGAGGGTTGATACACAACTGGTCAGTGTTCCAACTCTAGAATTCTACTGCCAAAACTAGCTCCATGAATGCAAAGTGTGGGAGACAATAAGGACATTGAAGACTATAAGACAGTGTAATAAATATTATGATAGTGGCAAGTATAGGGGACATGGGAGTCCAGAGAAAGAGCATTAAAATGAGGCTGGGTTAGGTTATCAAGGAAGACTTCCTGGAGGAGACAATGCTTGACCTGAATTTAGACACCAAAGAGAAGGAGGAAGAGATTTTTGTTGCCCATCACAGTCTGAGTCAGGAAAGGGTGTTTGGGGAAATTTAAAAGAGAACTTTTCTGATATAAAGTTACTTTATAAAGAAGCATTGGGAAATCAAGGGATTTAATTACAACTGCCTCACGAGCAGGATTTGAAAAGGAGTGGGAGGCTCATGGAAACCTTAATTGCTGAGAAAAGTTAAGAGGAGAAATATGACAGAAGTAATGGGTCTGTATGTACGTCATGTCTGATTTGTCACTTTCTAGACAGGCACTCTGCCTCCTGCCTTCTTCTCAGAAGAAAAAAAAAAGATCCTTCAGCTAGTAAGGTAAAGACACCATTTAGGATGCAGAAATAGACCTGGAAATCTTCCTTATTCCTTTTAGGGAAGAAAAGGTCCATCTCAGATTACCTGCTTGTTAAGAAAAATAATAAAAAATAATAACAAATGTTCAGCGATAATAATGTGTGAGGTGCCTGAAAGAGGCCTGAGTCAGGCTGAATAATTTCTTCCTTCCTCTAGAAAATAAAAAACAGCTTGCTTGGTTTCTCTTCCAATTTATTCTTGTGGTTTTTCATTCCTTTGGAAGCTAGGAGGATGCTTATTTTATGGGCTTTTGTAGACCAGGCCTCCTATATTCAGAGAGGGTGTTCTTGTGTGAATTAAGCTGGATATTTAAGATGAATGCAATATGCTGGAAAACATGATAAATGAAACAGTCTTAGCAGCTTCTAGTCTGTAAAGTGGCTGCATGTTGAAGGCATCTGAAAAAATTGTAACTCACAGCATGATCAGAGCATAACCAACAGAGGCCAAGGCAGAGAAATGGTGAATTGAGAAGAATGGAACTGGACCCAGCCTCCTGGCTTTAACACAGGGACTGCTAGAGAGAGGGCAAGATTTAAAGGTGAAGTTTTTATAACTGTCAGAGCATAAAAGTGCTAGAAGGAACAAACCTTGTGTGTAGTATGTACAAAAGAGAATCAATGTGGCTGAGAAACAGGAGTCTATATACACAGGTAGAGGGTAGATTAGACCATTTTCAAGGTTCTGTCTTCCCTGGTGGCTCAGAGGGTAAAGAATCTGCCTGCAGTGCAAGAGACCTGGGTTCGATCCCTGGGTCAGGAAGATCCCCTCAAGAAGGAAATAGCAACCCATCCTCGTATTCTTGTCTGGAGAATTTCATGGACAGAGGAGCCTGGTGGGCTACAGTCCATGGAGTCACAAGGAGTGGGACACAACTGAGTGATTAACACTTTCACTTTCAAGGCTCTGCCCTACTCAGACTTTGATCTCATGACTCTGAATCAGGACTCAGTGAAATTTCTTCACAGGCTCTAATATCTCATAGACGAAGGGAGTCCTTGGAGAGATATATGTATATATATTAAATATATATATGTATTGGGGCAGTCCAAACTCAAGTTGGAAAAGAATTTCCAGACACAGCATTTCAGAAGGGAGTGAGTTTATTAAGAACAAAGAATACTATTATCTCTGTTATACGATGCTGCAAGCAGTGGGCTGATTTTCTCATAGAACAGGAAGAGTTGATGCTTTTCGTAGGTTAGTAGCCAATTTTTATAACCCTGAAACAAAGAAAATTCCTGCTGGAAGGGTAGCATTAGGTGATTGGTTGGGGCTCCAGTACTCTTGCCTGGAAAATCCCATGGACGGAGGAACCTGGTAGGCTATAGTCCATGGAGTCACAAAGAGTTGGACACGACTGAGTGACTTCACTTTCTAGGGTGCTATAGGGTGACTACTGGAGTGGGCATTTTTGCTTAATTTGGGGTCAGAAAGTCTGCTGGTGATGATCAGGGGGCTTTTGGCAACAGTTACAAAGGGGCTCAGTCACTTTTGAAGATGACCTTGGTTCTGGACTCTATTTCTGTGGCCTTGGCACCAGGTTCTCACACCTGTGGCTTTGGGGCAAGACTCCACTATATATATATATGCATTTATATATGTGCTGTGCATACTAAATCACTTAAGTTGTGTCCAACTCTGTGCGACCCTTTGGACTATAGCCTGCCAAGCTCCTCTGTCCATGGGATTCTCCAGGCAAGAGTACTGGAGTGGGTTGCTGTGCCCTCCAGGGGATCATCCCAATCCAGGGATCAAACCCACATCTTCTGCAGCTTCTATGTTGCAGGCAGATTCCTTACTGCTGAGCCATTGGGGAAGCTCCATATATATATGTTTTCCCCCATGAACTTAAACACTTTTCATCTGTGCAGTAGTTTACAGTTTGTAGGAGCCTAATTTCATACTCTGTTGGTCACCTGCTGCCACAATGATGCTGTGTAACAAACAGCTGTGACCTCTCAGTGGCGTACAACAGTAAGTATTTACGGCTCACATGTCTGGAGGTTTGCTAGGCAGCTCTGCTGATCTTGTCCGGCTATATTGGTCATATAGCCAGAGATCAGCTGGCTGTCAGTTGACCTAGAATGGCCTCCGTTATGAAGACTTGGATAACTCAGATCTGACCCACTTCTCCTGTCTTCCTTCAAGCTAACCCAGGTGTGTTCTCGTGGTGATGGAGAGCTGACACGGGAAGCATAAGAGTAGGCAGAAGCGTGCTAGGTTTCTGATACTGGTGAAAGGAAGTCACATGGCTGAACTCAGTGTCAAGTATGGGGAAATGCACTTCACTCCTTTTGTTGGAGGAGTTGTATTAAGAGTCATCTGGCAAAAGGTATAGATACAGGGAAGGGAAAAGCATTGGTGAGATTACAGCAATCTACCACACAGATATTGCTTTACTTAATCCTCACAGTATAATCCTTTACCCTTGAAGACTGGTACTGTTATTCCCCCTTTATAGATTAAAAAAAAAGAAAAAAGGACATCAAAGAGGTAAAACGCTTCCTGAGGCCACGTGACTGATCAGTAGCATCTCAGAAGCTAGAATATTGGTCTTCCTATTACAAATACACGGGGAAGGCAATGGCACCCCACCCCAGTACTCTTGCCTGGAAAATCCCATGGATAGAGGACCCTGGTGGGCCGCAGTCCATGGGGTCGCTGGGAGTCGGACACGACTGAGCGACTTCACTTTTACTTTTCACTTTCATGCATTGGGGAAGGAAATGGCAACCCACTCCAGTGTTCTTGCCTGGAGAATGCCAGGGATGGGGGAGCCTGGTGGGCTGCCGTCTATGGGGTCACACAGAGTCGGACACGACTGAAGCGACTTAGCAGTAGCAGCATTACAAATACAAGGCGCTTTCCATTGTACTATGAACGTGAACGTGAAGTCGCTCAGTCGTGTCCGACTCTTTGCGACCCCATGGACTGTAGACTACCAGGCTCCTCTGTCCATGGGATTTTCCAGGCAGTAGTACTGGAGTGGATTGCCATTTCCTTCTCCAATGGATCTTCCCAACCCAGGGATCGAACCTGGGTCTCCCGTATCATAGACAGAGGCTTTACCGTCTGAGCCACCAGGGAAGTCCATTGTACTATACCATGCTTAATTAAAAGCACAAATCCCAGGAGTTTTGCCAGGAGCTCCCAAGAGGTAGATACTGGTAAAGTAACATATGTGGCTTTCAATGTTGTATGAGTTAGAGAATACATAACATTTTACCTATTTATTCTTATAGCCTTTTTTTCTGAAATTGCCAGCAGTTGTATAAAATGTATTTTCACATAAAACATATCATTCCAAGGAATTCACTAGTTATCTAAAAATTAGTTTACTTTTGACTAGGTAGATATTTAGTATATTTATCAGGGTAGGATAAATGCTGTGCCTCAGTTCAGTTCAGTCGCTCAGTCATGTCCGACTCTTTGTGATCTCATGAACTGCAGCAAGCCAGGCCTCCCTGTTCATCACCAACTCCCAGAGTCCACCCACAGCCATGTCCATTGAGTTGGTGATGCCATCCAACCATCTCATCCTCTGCAGTCCCCTTCTCCTCCTGCCCTCAATCTTTCCCAGCATCAGGGTCTTTTCTAATGAGTCAGCTCTTCGCATCAGGTGGCCAGAGTATTGGAGTTTCATCTTCAACATCAGTCCTTCCAATGAACACCCAGGACTGATCTCATTCAGAATGGGCTGGTTGGATCTCCTTGCAGTCCAAGGGACTCTCAAGAGTCTTCTCCAACACCACAGTTCAAAAGCATCAATTCTTCGGCGCTCAGCCTTCTTCACAGTCCAGCTCTCACATCCATACATGGCCACAGGAAAGACCATAGCCTTGACTAGGCGAACCTTTGTTGGCAAAGTAATGTCTCTGCTTTTTAATATGCTGTCTAGGTTGGTCATAAATTTTCTTCCAAGGAGTAAGGGTCTTTTAATTCCATGGCTGCAATCACCATCTGCAGTAATTTTGTAGCCCAGAAAAATAAAGTCTGACACTGTTTCCACTGTTTCCCCATCTATTTGCCATGCAGTGATGGGCCCGGATGCCATGATCTTAGTTTTCTGAATGTTGAGCTTTAAGCCAACTTTTTCACTCTCCTCTTTCCCTTTCATCAAGAGGCTCTTTAGTTCTTCTTCACTTTCTGCCATAAGGATGGTGTCATCTGCACATCTGAGGTTATTGGTATTTTCCCGGCAATCTTGATTCCAGATTGTACTTTATCCAGCCCAACATTTCTCATGATGTATTCTGCATATAAGTTAAATAAGCAGGGTACAATATACAGTCTTGACGAACTCCTTTTCCTGTTTGGAACCAGTCTGTTGTTCCATGACCAGTTTTAATTATTGCTTCCTGACCTGTATACAGGTTTCTCAAGAGGTAGGTCAGGTGGTCTAATATTCCCATCTGTTTCAGAATTTTCCACAGTTTATTGTGACCCACACAGTCAAAGGCTTTGGCATAGTCAATGAAGCAGAAATAGATGTTTTTCTGGAACTTTCTTGCTTTTTCCATGATCCAACAGATGTTGGCAATTTGATCTCTGGTTCCTCTGCCTTTTCTAAAACCAGCTTGAACAACTGGAAATTCACAGTTCACATATTGCTGAAGCCTGGCTTGGAGAATTTTGAGCATTACTTTACTAGCATGTGAGATGAGTGTAATTGTGTGGTACTTTGAGCATTCTTTGGCATTGCCTTTCTTTGGGAAAGAAAACTAACCTTTTCTAGTCCTGTGACCACTGCTGAGTTTTCAAAATTTGCTGGCATATTGAGTGCAGCACTTTCACAGCATCATCTTTCAGGATTTGAAACAGCTCAACTGGAATTCCATCACCTCCACTAGCTTTATTCGTAGTGATGCTTTTTTAAGGCCCACTTGACTTCACATCCCAGGATGTCTGGCTCTAGGGGAGTGATCACACAATCCTGATTATCTGGGTCGTGAAGATTTGTTTTTATACAGTTCTTCTGTATATTCTTGCCACCTCTTCTTAATATCTTCTGCTTCTGTTAGGTCCATACCATTTCTGTCCTTTATTGAGCTCATCTTTGCATGAAATGTTCCCTTGGCATCTCTAATTTTCTTGAAGAGATCTCAAGTCTTTCCCATTCTATTGTTTTCCTCTATTTCTTTGCATTGATCCCTGAGGAAGGCTTTCGTATCTCTCCTTGCTATTGTTTGGAACTCTGCATTCAGATGGAGATATCTTTCCTTTTCTCCTTTGCTTTCACTTCTCTTCTTTTCACAGCTATTTGTAAGGCCTCCCCAGACAGCCAATTTGCTTTTTTTACATTTCTTCTTCTTGGGGATGGTCTTGATTCCTGTCTCCTGTACAATGTCATGAACCTCCATCCATAGTTCATCAGGCACTCTGTCTATCAGATCTAGTCCCTTAAATCTATTTCTCACTTCCACTGTATAGTCATAAGGGGTTTGATTTAGGGCATACCTGAATGGCCTAGTGGTTTCCCCTACTTTCTTCAATTTAAGTCTGAATTTGGCGAAAAGGTTTTCATGATCTGAGCCACAGTCAGCTCCTGGTCTTGTTTTTGCTGACTGTATAGAGCTTCTCCATCTTTGGCTGCAAAGAATATAATCAATCTGAATGCTGTGCCTAAATACTCCTAAATATTAGTGATGGAGAATAATAAAAGTTTATTTCTTACTCATATTGGCCAGAACTCAGGCACATGGCCAAACCTAACAGCAAGTGAGGCTGGAAAATGTAATTTAGCTGTGTGGAGAAAAGGAGAGATTGATAAACACTTAGTAAAATCCAAAGGAATGGACCATAGATAGCATAGATAAATTTGCAAGGAGACTAGGAGGTATGTTTCAGGTGATAGAAGATACAGGGCAAAAGAAGATGGAAGAGAAAAGCCTGTAATGCTATCCAAGGAAATTGTAGACCTATAAGAAATGTTAAAGGAAGTTCTTTTGGTATCAGTTAAAATGATACCAGATAGAGTCTTGGATCTATTCAAAGAAATGAAGAAAATGGCTGAAAATGTAATAAATGAAGATAAATTTAAATGCATTATTTCTTAAAATATTTTTCTGTCTTGCTTTCTCTTCTCCTTCAGTTCAGTTCAGTCAATTTAGTCACTCATTTGTGTCTGACTCTTTGCAACTCCAGGGACTACAGCATGTCAGACTTCCCTGTCCACCACCAACTCCGGAGCTTGCTCAAACTCATATCCATCGAGTTGGTGATGTCATCCAACCATCTCATCTTCTGTCATCCCCTTCTCCTCCCACCTTCAATCTTTCCCAGCATCAGGGTCTTTTCAGATGAGTCAGCTCTTCACATCAGTTGGCCAAAGTATTGGAATTTCAGCTTCAGCATCAGTCTTTCCAATGAATATTCAGGACTGATTTCCTACATTTCAAAGGCATCAATTCTTTGGTGCTCAGCTTTCTTTACAGTCCAACTGTCACATCCATATATGACTACTGGAAAAACCATAGCTTTGACTAGATGGACCTTTGTTTGCAAAGTAATGTCTCTGCTTTTTAATATGCTGTCTAGGTTGGTCATAGCTTTTCTTCAAGGAGTAAGCATCTTTTAATTTCATGGCTGCAGTCACCATCTGCAGTGATTTTGGAGCCCAGAAAAATAAAGTCTGACACTGTTTCCACTGTTTCCCATCTATTTGCCATGAAGTGATGGGACTGGATGCCATGATCTTAGTTTTCTGAATGTTGAGTTTAAGCCAACTTTTTCACTCTCCTCTTCCACTTTCATCAAGAGGCTCGTTAGTTTTTTGCTTTCTGCCATAAGGGTGGTGTCATCTGCATATCTGAGGTGATCGATATTTTTCCCAGCAATCTTGATTCCAGCCTGTGCTTCATCCAGCCTGGCATTTTGCATGATGTACTCTTCATGTAAGTTAAATAAGCAGGGTGACAATATACAGCCTTGACGTACTCCTTTCCTGATTTAGAACCAGTCTGTTGTTCCATGTCCAGTTCTAACTGTTGCTTCCTGACCTGCATACAGATTTCTTAGGAGGCAGATAAGGTGGCCTGGTATTCCCATCTCTTTCAGAATTTTCCACAGTTTGTTGTGATCCACACAGTCAAAGACTTTGGCATAGTCAATAAAGCAGAAGGAGATGTTTTTCTGGAGTTCTCTTGCTTTTTCGATGATCCAATGGATGTTGGCAATTTAGTCTCTGGTTCCTCTGCCTTTTCTAAATCCAGCTTGAACATCTGGAAGTTCACAGTTCACGTCCTGCTGAAGCCTTCTTCTCCTTCTGGGATTTCAATTACATGCATATTATACTGATACTGTCTCATAGTTCTTAAGTGCCCTATTCTGTTTTCTGTTTTCAACCCATTCTTTTTTTTTTTTTTCTCTTGGATTTCAGCTTTTGTTTTTTCTATTGACCTATCTTCAAATTCACTTACTCTTTCCTTGATCATTTAAAGTCTGTTTATGAGCCTGTTGAGGCATTTATCTGTGCTATTGTGTTTTCCATTTCTAGCATTCCCATTTGATTCTTCCTTACAGTTTTTCTCTCTTTATAGAAATTACTCATCTCATCATGTATACTTCCCAGCTTTTCCACTACAGCCTTTCAATAGTTTAATATGTTTAATCATAAACACAGTTGTTTTACATTCCCCGTTTGATAATTCTGACATTTGTGTCATAGCTGAGTGTAGCTGTGACAGTAACAATCTGATTTGGTTGATTGCTTTGCCTCTTGACAATGTTTTTCATTTTCTTGTGTCTTTGAATGCCTTGTAATTTTTTGATGAAATCCAGACATCTTGTGTAGGATGGTAGAGACTGAGTTAAAGAGTTGTTACATTTAGAAATGGGAAAGCCTTTTCTTAGGCTTCCCAGGTAGTGCAGTGGTAAAGAATCCACCTGCCAGTGCAGGAGACACAAAAGATGCGGGTGTGATCCCTAGGTCAGGAAGATATTCTGAAGTTCAGTTCAGTTCAGTTTGGTTGCTCAGTCGTGTCCGACTCTTGGCGACCCCATGAATCGCAGCACGCCAGGCCTCCCTGTCCAACACCAACTCCGGGAGTTCACTCAGACTCACATTCATCGAGTCAGTAATGCCATCCAGCCATCTCATCCTCTGTCGTCCCCTTCTCCTCTTGCCCCCAATCCCTCCCAGCATCAGAGTCTTTTCCAATGAGTCAACTCTTTGCATGAGGTAGCCAAAGTACTGGAGTTTCAGCTTTAGCATCATTCCTTCCAAAGAAATCCCAGGGCTGATCTCCTTCAGAATGGACTGGTTGGATTTCCTTGCAGTCCAAGGGACTTTCAAGAGTCTTCTCCAACACCATGGCAACCTGCTCCAATAATTCTTGTCTGGAAAATTCCACGGACAGAGGAGCCTGGGGAGCTACAGTCCATGGGGTCGCAAAGAGTCAGACACAACTGAGCACACACACATGCCTTTTTTTTATTCTAAGCATTTAATGTGGGGAACTGAGTCAGCCTACTTAAAAGGTGAACCAGTCTGGGATGTCGTTGTGCTGGTCACCTGCATTACCAGAGTTTTCCCACACCTCTAGTGTAGCTTGTATTTAGGGTGGGGATCTGGTTTGCTGGGGGGCTTGTTGCCCCAGTGTCTGCTCCCTCAGCTTCAGGTGTTCCGTCTGCACTGTGCTTCAGTGGGGCCTCTCCCTGTGCTTTTACACTTCTCTCAGTGGTAGACTACGATCGCTGGTTACCCGGTGGTTTGGAACAGCAGAAAGCACCCTCTGTATCCTGATTAAGTCTCAGCTGTAAGCAGACAGCGGGTCTTGAGGGTGGTGCTTTCTCAGTGATCATCCTTTACCCTCAGCTGCAGGTCTGGGCTCAGTATGTGTTCTTGCTCCCTGCTATGGCTGAAAAATTGGTTCTGTCCTCGCCACACCCCTTCTCCCAGCTGCAGTGGATTTTTCACCATGTGCTAAGAGTCACAGGACTTGTTGCCCTTTTGTCAGTATTTTAAGGCTTTGTGCTCTGTAGGAGAAATAGAGGTTAAGGATCCAGGTGGAGCTTCACGTGTTTCCCACGGTGGCTGTGACCCTTTCTCCCAAGCCTGCAGCATGCGTGTGTTAGTCGCTCAGTTGTGTTTGACTCTTTGTGATCCTATGGACTATAGGCCGCCAGGTTCCTCTGTCCATGGAATTTTCCAGACAGGAATACTGGAGTGGGTTGCCATTCCCTTCTCCAGGGGATCTTTCTGACCCAGGAATCGAACTTGGGTCTCCTACAGTACAGGCAGATGCTTTACCATCTGAGCCACTATGACAGCCTGCAGCAAATGGGATGCTATTTCAGGATTCTTGTCTTGCTTTAATCTGTCTTGGGTGTACCTGGCAAGGTCTTTGGAGAAAAGCGTGTGAGAGTGTGTATAATTCTCCTTTGTCTGTGTCTCCAGCGGTTCTACATTTCTTGCCAGCCTAAACTCAGCTTTTAGCAATGTGTTGAAAGTTTTAGTTGAATTATTCTTATCTGGGTCTAGTGACATTTGGTCCAGATTACAGAGTGCTCTTGTTTGTCTCTCTGGGGAGGTGCCTGTAGTTTACGTAAATTTTGTGTTAGTTGGTTTCTCTTCAGTTTCAGCTCTCTGCTGGGTTCAGGAGAACTTGTGGATTTGTAGATTGTCCAACTTTTTTTTTTTTTTTTTGGTGTGAGGGTATGAGCAATATTTTTTCCAGTTTTCTATCTCCTAACTGGGAAGCTAACATGTACTTCTTAAAAATATGATTTATCAATTCTTCCATTTTATGAAAGTGTAGAACACCATTTCTCTTAGTGGCATTCTCAGACCATTTGTATCAGAATGGTAAGCTTATTAAAAATGCTGATTCTAAAGCCAAACTCCAGGCTTATAAATCTGAAGATATAAGGGGTTATCAAGTGCTTCAGGTAATGTTTATGCATCTTAAGTTTGAGAATTGTTGGATTTAATGTCAGCAGTAAACATTCATTAGGACTTTTGATGTACCAGGCATTTTTTCAAAGACTGTCCTATTTAAATCTCACAGCAAGCCTATAACATGGGAACTTTGATCATTCTCTTTGCAGACCGTGCTGTTGCTGCTGCTGCTAAGTCACTTCAGTCATGTCCAACTCTGTGTGACCCCATAGACGGCAGCCCATCAGGCTCCCCCGTCCCTGGGATTCTCCAGGCAAGAACACTGGAGTGGGTTGTCATTTCCTTTTCCAATGCACGAAAGTGAATAGTGAAAGTGAAGTCGCTCAGTCATGTCCAACTCTTAGCCACCCCATGGACTGCAGCCTACCAGGCTCCTCTGTCCATGGGATTTTCCAGGCAAGAATACTGGAGTGGGGTGCCATTGCCTTCTCCGCCAGACTGTGCTACTGGAACTCAAAGAGATAAATTAACTTGTGCCGTGTAGCACAGCTAGGATGTGGCAGGGGCCAGATTCAAACTCAGGTGGACTGAGTCCAAAGTCTGAGATCTTTCAAAAATTGATATAATTCACATCTCCATCTTATATTTACAACCAGTGATTTTAGTATATTCACAAGATTGTGTAACCATCACTGCTATCTAATTCTTTTATTTTCATCACTCCCCAAAGAAACCCCATACCTACTAGCAGTCACGCCCCACTTCCCCCCTACCTTTAGTCTCTGGCAACTGTTAATTTACTTCCTATCTCTATGGATTTGTCTATTTGGGACATTTCACGTAAATTCAATCATACACTATCTGGCCTTTTGTGTCTGTCTTTTTTTCACATGGTAATATCAGAGATACTAACCGCCAAGTCAGAAACGTAGAAATGGGCTTGTTACCTGCTTAGACAGAAAGAACTAAACACCTGCCAGCTTGCTCGTGCAGGAGACAGGATAATCGTGAAAACAAAGCAGGCATTCTATTCAATTTAATAAAAATTTATTTGAAGACCGATGGTGCGCTGGGCCACACTGTGTGCCCCTCGAGGGGCGGATTCGCGCGTGGAGCGGTTTCTGAGCTGCAGTTTGGAATGGGGAGCGGAGGTTCACCGCAGAGCCGTTCAGCTCAGGGGGCGTATCTACATGCCATTCCCGCCCCAGGTCGGCCACAGTCCCCGCCAGGCTCCACGCTTCCCGCGGGAGGAAGCGGGAGGCCGAGAAACGGCACAAGTTGGCGAGAAAAGAGGAGGGAGGGGGCAATAGCAATAGTTCTTACGGAGGTTTGTACCAGCAGCCGGTTTCGGAGCGCCTCGGAGCGCAGAGGCGCTGCCCTTCCAAAGCCTGGAGGGCCAGCTGCCAGAGGGGGCGCTGCTGAGCACCGACGGCCACAGCGCGGGCTCGGGGCGGGTATTCTAACACATACATGCGGAATCTAGAAAAATGGTACTCAAGAATTTACTTACAGAGCAACAGTGGAGAAATAGACATAGATAATAGACTTACGGACATTGGGAGAGGGGAGGAGAGGGTGAGGCGTATGAAAAGAGTAACAGGGAAACATATTACCATATGGAAAGTAGATAGCCAAGGGGAATTTGCTGTATGTCTCTGGAAACTCAAAAGGCGTTCTGTATCAACGTAGAGGGGTGGGATGGGGAGGGGGATGGGAGGCAGGTTCAAAACGGAAGGGATATATGTATACCTATGGCTGATTCATGTTGAGGTTTGACAGAAAACAAAAAATTCTGTAAAGCAATTATTCTTCAATGAAAAATAAATTTTAAAAAATGGGAAACAAAGAAAAAAAAAAGAAGAAAAAGAAGAAGGGCTCCCACTCAATCTCAAATTCTCCGAACCTCAAGAGGGAGTGGAGGAGCCAAAGAAGTACTTCTTTTAGGGAAACTTGGGCAGGCGTCCTTACACTGAGGCTTTTGTCCCTAGTGATGCTGGACGGTTGATCGTGGGTCATGGCCAAACGTCAGGTGTATGAATGAAGCCATGGTTTCTTTCCCTTCAGAAATCATGATTCGGTCATGAGGCAACCCTTTACAAGGCAATGCAAACGTTCCTGGATTTGCTTTGTTTACTAAAAGGTGAAGTAAAGTGAGTTGTTGTTGTTTTTTAAAAAAACACAACCAACTTATCGAGTATTTTCTATGAGCAAACCATAGGCCTGGATACTCCTACTATTGGTACATATCAGAATTACCCTTAGAGTAAGATACAAATAGATTTCTGGGTTTCACTCCCCAGAAAATCTGATTCTGGGGTCTGAACTAGGCCCCATGTCCTATGTTTCTAATAGGCACTCTCAGCTGAGGATGATATAACTGGTTAGGGACAGGCTGGCAAGCACAGCTGGAGGATACTTCTCAAGTTTTAATGTGCATATGAATCACTTGAGGATCTTGTTAAAATTCAGAATCAAATTCATCCATCAGGCCTGGGATGGGGTCAGAGAGTCTGCATTTCTAATCCCCTCTCAGGTGGTGCTAACATGCTCTTATGGGGACCATGTTTTGTGTGGCAAGGTTGTAGGGGATATAAGATCAAGGATAAAAAGCCCTGGTTTCCCCATAAGGAGCTTATGGTAGCCCACAGAGAAACCTGTGTACAGCTGAATCTAAGTCAAGGAGAAGTAGGCTGTCCGGATAAAGACCCACATATGCAGTAGATGAAGAGCCCTCCCTCCTGCCCTGCAGTGCACGTTCATAAGGAGACATCAGATAAAATGGTGTGTGCAAGATAGGAAAGTACGTTACATATCTGACACATATTTCCATCCCAAATGCTTAATATCTTCAGGAAAAAATATTGACGCTAAAAAGGTAAGCCCTAATTTTCCAGAAAATTCACTGATGTGGAAAACCTCATTTCCTGATAATGCTGGGTAAATCTGTGTTTTGTAGGGGACTCCATATGTTGTCAGTGCTCATGAATTGTTCAGTTTTATTATCCTCATTAACAGGGATAATGCTTGCTTTTTAACAACCATGATCACCATCTGGAGTCTGGAAAATCATAGTCTGAGGCTCAGGTAGAAAGAGGAAACTGTCCTTACTGAGTCCCAGCCCTGTTTGTGTCCATTTGCTTGGCTGCCAGGCATATTAAAACCATACAGACAGATGTGGTGTTAGTTCTGGTTCGAGAGAAAACAGAAGCCAAGCAAAACAGAGCAAAACTCAGCGAGGGCAGGGAACATTGGCTCTGACTTCAGTGTTTAATCTCATTCTAATCTGAACAAATGTTCATGAAGCAGCTTTCCACGTGTGCTCCCCTCACGGCCTTGGTGACCCCTAACTTTGCTGTTGGCATTTTGACAAGTGGACTGATGTGTTAGTCACTGCTCTTCCAGCTCTTGGGGTGAATTGGGTTTGAGTCTCTAAGTGTCTTCTCTTTGTTGCTTCACAGAGAAGGATTGCCTTGTTAGGAGGAGGTGGATAGACTGCCAGAGTGCCTGGTAACCATAGCAACCACATACACCTGCCCTGGTGGGCTCTTTAAGATGCCTCTCCAGACCTTTTCCAGACCTATCTTTTCAAGCTCTCTTAGCCTGTAACAAAGCAGCATTCTGAGGCCAGCTCAGCCCTAACAGGAAGAAGCAGCTCAGGAGTACTGACCTGCCTGCTTTTTCCTGGTACCTATATAAATCAGCACCTCATGGGATAAGCAGTTCTTCCCACCTGGAAGAACTGGGAAAGTGATGGGGACAACATAAGCAAAAGCTCACTAAAGAAGTAAAAGACCTACTTTAATCACTGAAATCAGAAGATGAAATGCTCATATTCAAGAATCACTCAACCCATTGTAGGGAGTTATGCCTAAAAATTTGCTCAAGGATGGCAGGCAGTTTAATCAGAATTTTCTGGAGAAGGCAAGTTTCCAGCAGGATTCTGAGGGTGAAAAGGGGCAAAGCTTGATGGTGGTAAAAAGGGGGATGTTAATAGTTCTTTAGGGAGATTATGTGTTTTTCCAGGGGCATGGGTGGGGGTACTGTGAGGCAGAGTGCATGCAATAGGGCATCGGCGGCCACGTGGCTGAGGTTTGCAGCCCTAATCCATCATCAGAAACTTGGCTGATTCCAGTGTAGGCGGACGACAATACAGAAACCAGACTTCCCCAGGTTCCCTTGACTTTCCAGCCTTTCTTCCATGTTCAGTTTCCATGTACTTTCCATGGCAGCCTCTTCTTTGCATGTAACTTCGAAAACACCAGAGACTTTCCATCAATTGGTGCCAGATTGAAAAGAGGTTGAGACCCCAGATATTGACTTTGCATTAATGGTTAAGGTGCTATTGGGGGTCAGCCAGATGAATTGTGGTTTCTTGACCATTTTCCTGCCGACATGTAAACACAGTGGATATTTACACTAAAGAAGTGGGAGGATGTGAGTTCTAGCTAACTTTCACTTCACCTCCCCCTGCCATTTCCTACAAATGTGGGTTTATTGTTGGCGACAGAACAAACTGTTTTGCCTTAAGTATAAGGAATATTTTACTGTAGAGGGCACACATAGTGATGTTTCCAGCCCCAGATACTATAAGGTGGAAGATAGAAAGATGCAGTCTGTTTTGCACTATTTGTTATCTGGGGGAGGCATGTATCACGTTAGACCTACCTCATTGCATTTGATCCTGATTGGGTGAGATAATGGTCCTGTCCTCTCCAGGTGGAAGGGGACTGTGATATTTTCTTATGGATCCTATGAGTGTCCTGTTACTTATTGGGTGACTTTAAACATGCCAGCTGGCATCTCTAGGCATTTCCTCAGCTCTAAAATGAGAGGAGTGGGGGTGGAGGGAATTAGACTAGATGATAATTAACCTCTTGTCTAGTCCTAATCTTTTGTGACTTTCCTGGGTGCTGGGCAAGTTCTAATCATAGAAAAGTTTGTGAGCCCTTTCAGTCACAGATGTTAGCTCCATCCTCTGTGGCTCTGGGTGAAAAGTGATATAAAATTCTTGGGAGGGACCATGAGCACATGTCTAGCTGCATCCCCAGGATGTGTAAGGCTCCAGAGTACCCAAGACCTAGCTTGAGAGGCAGCAAAGGAGTTCCCTGAGAGCAAGGAACATTTATATCAGACAAGGTATTGCTATATAACGGGAACTTTAAAATAACTGTCTTAAAGCAGTGGTTCTCCAGTGTTCCTCGACCAGTAACATCAGCATCATTTGGGTGTTTTTTAGAAATGCAAATTCTTAGGACTCACCTCTACCCGAAGAATCAGAAACTGGGGCCAACAATCTATGGTCTAACAAGGTCTTGGGGGTTATTCTGATGCATGCTGACTTTTCATAACCCCTGACCCATAACACACAAAGATGATTCTATCATGGAAAAAGGAGTCTGGAGGAATTCCACCCTGGGCTGATAGAATGTCACCAGAAACACAAACTGATCATTCACCTGCTTTACCAGACTTGGCTCAGAATCACTTTGGCTTTTCTCAAAAAATAAGTACTACTCTCAAAAAAACCCAATGGCCATTATGGACATTTAATACAGTTCGGTTCATCTATTGAAAAGAATTCCCACTGTGAATTCTAAAAAATATTTTGAGCATTGGACTAAAGGCTTGCTAAGTTAAGATGTCACTCACAAGGATACAGTCTTTAGTGTGTGTTTATTTAAAATTAACCTCATTAATTCCCAGTCATATGTCTTAACAATACAATAACATGATAAGGCTGTATCTTACGGTCCTTCAGTATTACCCTCATAACAGATTGCTGATAACCGAGTAAGCTTTCAACAAACAATGATTGAATTAAACTGATGACTTCATAAGCGACTGAGCCAATACACAATTTGGGAAAGATGAAATCAAGAATCAGACTCTTATCTGGATAACTAGAGCCGTGTAGACAGCAATTCAAGATATTTAGAATCTCAAGCATTTGGTTCTCAGTGGTAGATTTTTAAAAAATACTATCTTGAGTTGTGTTGATTTGAGCAGTGCACTGGGAGTTGTTTTTTTTTTTTAATTTACTTTTAATTGGAGGAAAATTGCTTTACAATGTTGTGTTGGTTTCTGTTGTACAACAACGTGAATCAACCATGTGCTGTGCTGTGCTTAGTAGCTCAGTCACGTCTGACTCTTTGTACTCCCATGGACTGTAGCCCTCCAGGCTCCTCTGTCCATAGGGATTCTCCAGGCAAGAATACTGGGGTGGGCTGCTATGTCCTCCTCCAGGAGATCATCCCAACCCAGGGATTGAACCCAGGTCTCCTGCATTGCAGGTGAATTCTTCACTGTCACTTCACCTCCCTTTAGAGCCTCCCTCCCCTCTCCCCATCCCACCTCCCGAGGTCATCACAGAGTGCCAGGCTGGGTTTCCTGTGTTGTACAGCAACTTCTCACCAGCTATTTATTTTACACATGATATTGTATATATGTCACTGCTGCTGATGCTGCTGCTAAGTCACTTCAGTTGTGTCTGACTCTGTGTGACCCCATAGACGGCAGCCCACCAGGCTCCCTTGTCCCTAGGATTCTCCAGGCAAGAACACTGGAGTGGGTTGCCATTTCCTTCTCCAATGCATGAAAGTGAAAAGTGAAAGTGAAGTCGCTCAGTCGTGTCCAACCCTTAGCGACCCCATGGACTGCAGCCTACCAGGCTCCTCCGTCCATGGGATTTTCTACTTACTCCATTTGTCTCCTTCTCTCACTGTATCTTACAAGTCCATTCTCTACATCTGCATCTCCATTCCCTCCCAGCAAATCGATTCATCAATACCATTTTCTAGATTCCATATATATTCATTAATATTCAATATTTGGTTTTTTCTTTTTGATTTGTTTCACTCTGTATAACAAGCTCTAGGTTCATCTGCCTCACTAGAACTGACTTGAGTTTGCTTGTTTTTGTGGCTGAGTAGTATTCCATTATGTATATATACCACATCTTCTGTATCTGTTCATTCATCAGTGGACATTTAGGTTGCATCCATGTCCTGCTGCTGCTAAGTCACTTCAGTTGTGTTCGACTCTATGTGACCCCATAGATGGCAGCCCTCCAGACTCCCCCGTCCTTGGGATTCTCCAGGCAAGAACACTGGATTGGGTTGCCATTTCCTTCTCCAATGCATGAAAGTGAAAAGGGAAAGTGAAGTCGCTCAGTCGTGTCCGACCCTCAGCGACCCCATGGACTGCAGCCCACCAGGCTCCTCCATCCATGGGGTTTTCCAAGCAGGAGTACTGGAGTGGGGTGCCATTGCCTTCTCCTAGCTATTGTAAATAGTACTGCGATAAACATTGGGGTACACGTGTCTTTTAGAAGTGGGATTGTTGGATCATATGGTAGATTTATTCCTAGTTTTCAAAGGAATCTCCATATTGTTCTCCATAATGGCTTGTATCAGTTTACATTCCCACCAATAGTGTAGGAGAGTTCCATTTTCTCCACATCCTCTCCAGCACTGATTGTAGATTTTTCAATGATGGTCATTCTATCTGGTGTGAGGTGATACCTCATCATAGTTTTGATTTGCATTTCTCTAATAATTAGTGATGTTGAGCATCTTTTCATGTGTTTATTTGGCATCTGTATGTCTTTTTTGGAGAAATGTCTATTTAGATCTGCCCATGTTTTGATTGGGCTGTTTGTTTTCCAGATATTGAGCTATAAAAGCTGCTTATATATTTTGGAGATAGTTCTTTGTCAGTCATTTCATTTGCAATTATTTTATCCCATTCTGAGGGTTGTCTTTTAATCTTGTTTATTGTTTCTTTTGCTATGGCAAAAGCTTTTAAATTTCATTAGGTCCCACTTGTTTATTTTTGTTTTTATTTCCATCACTCTAGAAGGTGGGTCAAAAATCGCTGTGATTTATATCAAAGACTTGTATTGCCTATGTTTTCTTCTAAGAGCTTCACAGTTTCTGGCCTTAAATTTAAGTCTTTAATCCATTTTGAGTTTATTTTTATGTATGGTATTAGCAAGTGTTCTAGTTTCATTCTTTTACATGCAGCTGCCTTGTTTTCCCAGCACCACTGATTGAAGAGATTATCTTTTCTCCATTGTATATTCTTGACTCCTTTGTCAAAAATAAGGTACCCATGTGCTTAGTTGCTTAGTCATGTCTGACTCTTTGTGACCCCATGGACTGTAGCCCACCAGGCTCCTCTGTCCATGGAGATTCTCCAGGCAAGAATACTGGAGTGGGTTGCCATACCCTCCTCTAGGGAATCTTCTCAATTCAGAGATTGAATACAGGTCTTCTGCATTGCAGGTGGATTAATTACCATCTGAGCCAACAGAGAAGCCCAAGGTACCCACGCTAAGTTTTATCTTTGGACTTTCTATCTTGTTCCATTTGTTTATATTTCTGTTTTTGAGCCAGTACCATACTCTCTTGATGATTGTAGCTTTGTAGTATAGTCTGAAGTCAGGAAGGTAGATTCCTTCAGCTCCTTTTTTGTTTCTCAAGATTGCTTTGGCTGTTTGGGGTCTTTTGTGTTTAAATACAAATTGTGGAACCTTTTGTTCTAGTGAACTGTTCTGTGAAAAATGCCATTGGTAGTTTGATAGAGATTGCATTAAATCTGTAGATTGCTTTGGGTAGTATGGTCATTTTCACAATATTGGTTCTTCCAATCCAAGAGCATGGTATACCTCTTCATCTGTTTGTGTCATCTTTGATTTCTTCCATCAGTGTGAGGCCCCAATTTTAATCCTAGCCCTGCCTCTAGAAGAAGGCAAGTCAAGTAACTCATTTTGTATCTTGTTTTCCTTGCCTTATGGGCAAGGAGGTTTTACAAATACAAAAATTGGACAAGGGGAGCTCAGTCATGAATTTCTGTTTCTGCTCCTGAATATGTATGCAGGACTTTCCCTTAGGAGAGAATGGGCCTGTCAAGTACCTATCCTCAACCTCATAGTTCATCAGATTTAACTGCTTTCTATCAGTTGGTGTGACTCTCTGGGTGGGAAGATTGTGGAGTGAGTCTGAGGACAGAGAAGGACACAGTTTTCATTTCCAACCTAACTGAGAAGTCTTGGTGGTTTAGAAAATTGAAATGCCTTTCTTTCATTTTCACATATAGTTGTGGTTTCCACAAGAAAATATCAATGTTTCTGACCTTCTTAATTCACAAAAACTGGAAAAAATCATGCCTATTTGCTTAGCCCCTCTAGCTGTGGAGCAGACTAGAGAAAGCTTGTCTGTGCAAGTAGATAGCAGTCACTTCTAGATCAGACCTCCTGACTGCTAACAAGCAGATCAAACTGATAACCTTCAGTGAGCTCCTCCAGACAATTACAAGACTGCTGTAGCTGACACTGCAGATGGTCTACCCAGCATTCATTCCCTCTTTTTCCCAAGGAAAAGAGCTGTGTCACCGAGGGCAGCAATGTGCCCAGTTAAACACATTTTTAAGCTTCCCTTGCACCTATGTATATAGCCTTGTGACCATGCTCTAGTCATTGAAATCCAAATGTAAGCTTTGCATTTATCTCCAAGAGGGCTATTTAAAGGTAGCTGATTCAGCTGGGCCGTGTGCCCATTTTTCATTTCTTGACTTTACCCTCCTGCTGCCTGGAATTTGCATGTGGAATCTGATGTTTCAGTGGTCATCCTGGACCATAAGTATGGAAGCCACCCACTGAGGATGATGGAGCAGGAAGCTGGAAGGAATCTTAGTTCTTGTTGATTTCAAATCAATCCTAGCCTGCCCCCTCACAGGCCTCTTATGTGGGAGAATAACTTTTTGTGTGTGTTTAAGTCTCAGTTATTTGTAGCTTTCCATTATATGCTGCATATCTAATCCCAGTTGATAAGGTGGTCCCTTTTGTCAAGAAACTTCATCTCTCCTGATGCAGTGTAGTCTGGCTTGGTCAGGTACATACAATTCCCTACCACAGAGTTTATCACTCTCGGGCCACAGTCACAGAGGATTGGAGCTGATGCCTGGGACCATAAAAGGGCTCAGTGGGTATTTTGATGATTAGAACGAGACATCGTTAGCACTCATGAGATGTTAATGATGACCTGATTAAATTTCTCCTATCCCATCTGGCCCTCTACATTTTGGGTCCCAGTTTAGTTTCTGGTACATGTGAAATGGAGAATTTAGAACAATCCCAGGGGTTATTCTGGGACCTGGAAAGACAACCTTGGACTACAGAATCAATAGCTCTGCCTTAAGCATTGAGATAAGACTACATGGGTGATAATCTCTCAGAAGTGATTCTGTACTTGTCTGGATTTCAACTGCAGAATGTAGCCCTAGGAACTCGGTTCAGACTTGGCTTTTAGGGTCTGAGTGTTCCTTTGCACATACACAGGAAATTTTAATTAACTGCACCATGCTCAATTGAAGTTGACCATGGGTCCCAGCTAATAATTCCAACTAAGCACATGGTGGTTTTTTCCCTTTAATTTACATGCACTAAAATTCACATTTTTGGAATATAAGGTTCTATAGATTGTAACACATCCGTAGAGTCTTGTAACAAGTGCCACAAATAGAGTACAAAACAATTCCAACATCTCAGTGAATTCCAGAGTTACATATAATTTTTGTAAAACAGCTTTTAAATATCTTTATTGAATATATCACTTACAATACATTTAAAGTGTGCAATGTAATGTTTTTTCACAGATTTATTCAACTATCACTAGTCAATTTTAGAACATTTTCATAACCACAAAGAGACCTCCCTTTGCCCTTTAGCTATCATCCACCTATCCTTCTTTTCTATCAGTTGCTTCAGTTGTGTCCAACTCTGTGCGACCCTATAGACTATAGCCTGCTAGTCTCCTCTGTCCATGGGATTATCCAAGGCAAGAATACTGGAATGGGTTGCTATGCTGTGCTCCAGAGGAGCTTCCTCATCCAGGGAATGAACCTGTGGTGTCTCCTGCATCTTCTGCTTCACAGGTGAATTCCTTATCACTGAGCCACTGGGGAAGCCCTTTCCCAGCCCTAAGTAGCAATTAATCTGCATTCTGTCTTAATGGGTTTGCCTGTTCTGGAAATTTCATATAAATGGAATTATATGACATGTGGTCTTTTGTGACTGGCTGTTGTCTCTTAACATACTGTTCTTAAGGGTTGCCCACACTGTGGTATATATCACTACTTCAGTCCTCTTTATGGCCAAATAGTCTTCCATTATGTGGAATACCACATTTTGTATGTCCATTCATTAGTTAATGCACATTTGTATTGTTCCCACCTTGTGTGAGCTTTTATTGGAAAACTGCTTTTATCCTCCCTGCTTCTGAGTAAGTAGAGTAGAAATTGTTGTGTCATTCAGTACTTTTATATTTACTATTTTGAGGAATCACAATATTGTTCTCCATAGTTGCTGAGCCATTTTGCATTCTCATTGGTAATATATGAGAGTACTCATTTGTTAACATCCTCAACAACACTTCTTAATTTCTATTTTGCTTATAGCCTTCCTAGTGGAAGTAAAGTTACATGATAGGTTTTTTTTTTTTTTTTCCCCCTTGGCTATAGTTACTACAACCATGAAATTAAAAGAAGACCCTTGCTCCTTGGAAGGAAAGCTATGACAAACCTAGACAGTATATTAAAAAGCAGAGATATCACTTTGCTGACAAAGGCCCATATTGTCAAAGCTATAGTTTTTCCAGTAGTCATGTATGAATGTGAGAGCTGGACCATAAAGAATACTGAAGAACTGATGCTTTCAAATCGTGGTGCTGGAGAAAAGTCTTGAGAGTCCCTTAGACTGCAAGGAGATCAAGCCAGTCAATCCTAAAGGAAATCAGCCCTGAATATCCATTGGAAGGTCTGTTGCTGAAGCTGAAACTCTAATACTTTAGCTACCTGATGCAAAGAGCCAACTCATTGAAAAAGACCTTGATGTTGGGGAAGGCTGAAGTCAAAAGGAGAAGTGGGTGGTAGAGGAGGAGATGGTTAGAGAGCATCACTGACTCAATGGACGTGAATTTGAGCAAACTCCAGGAGGCAGTGGAGGACAGAGGAGCCTAGCATGCTATAGTCTACGAGGTCGCAAAGAGTCAGACACGACAGCGACCGAAGAACAATAAGTATTCTCATAGTCTAAGTGAAAATGTGGAGAGTTTTATTCTATTTTTTGCCTTCAGTTGATTGAAACTTAGTGAAACATAGACTTTTAAAATAAAGATTATAAAGGGCAGTAGGCAGAGAAAACAAATCAAAAAGTACTGTTTAATAACAAAATGGAGCTTCCCTGGTGGTTCAGTTGTAAAGAATTCACCTGCCATTGCAGGAAATGCAAGTTTGATCCTTGGATTGGGAAGATCCCCTGGAGAGGGAAATGGCAACTCACTTCAGTATTCTTGCCTGGGAAATCCCATGGACAGAGGAGCCTGGTGGGCTACAGTCCATGGGGTAGCAAAAAATTGAACACCACTTGGTGACTAAACAACAACAATAAATACAGTATGAGGAAGAGCAAAATGTTATGATGAAAATTATGGGTCCAGTGAACACTCATCAATATGTATTACTTGTTCCTATTGTGTGCCAGGCTCTGTGCTAGGCAGTGGGGACTGAGAACTATTTAAAGAGAAATCGAGCCTGTTTATTATATGGAGGGGGTGCACAGAGGAAGGGTCCTTCACATAGTCAAGGAATCAGGAATGCTTCCTGGAGTTATAAGAATGAAAAATGAAGAACTTCTCATCAAGTATTGTGGTAAGTTAGATGTATTTGGAGAAAAATACCATGCTAGAATATTTAGGAATTATCTTCTGGATGGCCTAGTTTTCTGAGGCCTTTAGGCTACAGTCTTGATTAGAGTCTGATTTCTTTTATTTCCCAATTTGCAGTTGGTGGGTGTAATTCTTCCTTGAGGAAAATAAATCATAGCTAAGACTTTTGTAAATATTGCTAGCTTTTGATTATTTGCACTAATTAAAGGGGAACATATAATTCAGGATGGCAACAATCTAAGCAGAGTTTATATTGACTTCGTAATGTTTTTTCTCTTGATTTCCAGATGTTTCTGTGTCTGATGTTCTCAGAAAGTTCACATTCAACTAAGTTAGGAAGCCCTAGGAAATGCAGTCTGTAAACTTTCAGGATGATGCATTGTCTTAAGCAGGACACTTTTCTTTTGAAAGTGCTCTGGTTCACACCTTTCCTGTGGTGAGACAGAATTATTTGGGTTTTAGGTTTTCTGATTTTTGATAAACAGGATGAATAATTCTGAACCTTTGGATTTATTTTAGAGGTGGCAAAGATATTCAGAGATCACCTATGTTACCCATTCACTCTTGGTATCATAACAATTTTTGCTGAATTCGTGAACGGAAAATAAACTCTTCTGATAAGAGTTTTGATGAAACTCTGTGACTTTCGATGAAATTCTTTTGATGAAACTCTGTGACTTTTAAAATCAGCACAAATAAATATTAGTTCATGCTGCAGATAGCCCAGATATCATCATAAAATCTATACAAACATAGACCAGACTTTAGATGACTTATTTCTTTTTTTGTATGGATCGATTTTTTTTTTCAGATTAGTTTCTCTTATAGGTTATTATAAAATATTAAGTATAGTTCTCTGTGCTATACAGCAGGTCCTTGTTGGTTATCTATTTCATATATGTTGTTATTTTTTAGTTACTAAGTCATGTCTGACTCTTTGCAACCTCATGGACTGTGGCCTGCCAGGCTCCTCTGTCCATGGGATTTCCCAGGCAAAAATACTGGAGCATGTTGCCATTTCCTCCTCCAGGGGATCTTCCTGGCTCAGGAAGATCAAACCCATATTCCTGCAATGGCAGGCAAATTCTTTACCACTGAGCCACCAAGGAAGCCCATTTTATAGAGTAGTATGCATATATTATTACTCCTCCCTAGATGAGGGGCCACAATGGAGATAGGACTCTAATCTCAAATAAATAATGTTATCATTTGGTCAAAGTAAGAAACAGATGCACATAAGTACAATAAAACATAAAACCCATTTGGGCTACTCATGGGAGAATTAGCAACAAGTCTTTATCAAATTTTTTAGAAGTTTTGGAAAACAAAGATTTTTGAGTATCTGGTTTGAATGAATGATAAAAAGTAATTTATAATTTCTCTTCATGAAAAGACTAAAGATCTCTTCAAGAAAATTGGAGATATCAAAGGGACATTTCATCCACGAATGGGCACAGTAAAGGACAGAAATGGTAAAGACCTAATAGAAGCAAAAGAGATGAAGAAAAGATGGCAAGAATATACAGAAGAACTGTAAAATAAAGATCTTAATGACCCAGATAACCATGATAGTGTGGCCACTCACCCAGAGCCAGACATTTTGGAGTGTGAAGTCAAGTGGGCCTTAGGAAGCACTGCTGCCAATAAAGCTAATGGCGATGATGGAATTACAAATAAGCTATTTAAAATCCTGAAAGATTATGCTATTAAAATGCTGCACTTAATATGTCAGTAAATTTGGAAAACCCAGCAGTGGCCACAGGACTGGGAAAGGTCAATATTCATCCCAATTCCCAATTGAGTACTAAAGAATGTTCAAGCTACTAAACAATTGTACTCATCTCCCATGCTAGTAAAGTTATGCTCAGAATCCTTCACATGAGACTTCAGCAGTATGTGAACTGAGAACTTCCTGATTGTCAGTCTGGGTTTAGAAAAGGCAGGAAACCAAAGATCAAATTGCGAGCATTTGCTGGATCATAGAGAAAGTAAAGGAATTCCAGAAAAACATCTATTCTGTTTCACTGACTACGCTAAAGCCTTTGACTGTGTGGCTCATAACAAACTGTAGAAAACTCTTAAAGAGATGGGAATACTAGACAGCCTTACATGTTTCCTGAGAAACCTGTATGTGGGTCAAGAAGCAACAGTTAGGACCTTATATGGAACAACTGATTGGTTCAAAATTGAGAAAGGAGTACAACACAGCTACTTATTGTCATCCTATTTAACTTATATGCAGGGCATATCATGTGAAATGCTGGGCTGGATGAGTTACAAGTTGGAATCAAGATTTCTGGGAGAAATATCAACAACCTCAGATATGCAGATGATATCACTCTAATGGCAGAAAGCAGAGGAACTAAAGAGCCTGTTGATGAGGGTGAAAGAGGAGAGTGAAAAAGCTGACTTAAAACTCAATATTAAAAGAACTAAGATTATGGCATCCAGTCCCATCACTTCAAGGTAAATAGAAGGGGAAAAGGTGGAAGCTGTGACAGATTTCCTCTTCTTGGGCTCTAAAATTACTGCGGGTAGTGACTGCAGCCATGAAATTAGAAAATGATTGCTTCTTGGCAGGAAAGCTATGACAAACCTAGACTACTAACAAAGGTCTGGTTATGGTCTTTTCTGTAGTTATGTATGGATGTGAGAGCTGGACCATAAAGAAGGCAGAGCACTGAAGAACTGATGCTTTTGAACGGAGGTGCTGGAGAGGACTCTTGAGGGTCCCTTGGACAGCAAGGAGATCAAACCGGCCAATCCTAAAGGAAATCAGCCCTGAATACTCATTGGAAGGACTGATGCCGAAGATACAATACTTTGGCCACCTGATGTGAGGAGCCAGAGACGACTCATTGGAAAATACCCTGATGCTAGCAAAGATTGAAGGCCAAAGGAGAAGAGAGTGACAGAGAATGAGATGGTTAGATGGCATCACCAATTCAATAGACATGAACCTGGGCAAGCTCTGGGAGATGGTGAGGGGCAGGGATGCCTGGCGTGCCACAGTTTATGGGGTCGCAAAGAGTCGGACATGACTTGGTGACTAAATACACCCAAACAATTTGTAATTAGTATATCAGTTATATATTTGTTGTCTACTGCTACATGGCAAATTATTCTCAAACATAATGGCTTAAAACAACAATAAATATTTATTATTTTACACAGTTTTTGCAAATGGATTAGCTGAGTGATTCTGACTCAGGAACTCTTGTGAGATTGCCGTCAAGATGTCAGCTGAGTCTGCTGTCATCTGAAGGGTTGACTGGGGGTCAAAAACCTGCTTTCAAGATGGCACACTCGCATGGCTAGAAAGTTGGTGCCTCACCTCAATCCCTCTTCCTACGGGATTCTCCATAGATCTGCTTGAATGTCCTCCCAGCATGGCAGCTAGCTTCTCTCAGAACAAGGATCCAAGAGGGTATGGCAGAAGGAGCAGTGTCTTTTATGACCTTGTGTAGCAAGTCACACATCAATTATGCTTTATTTTATTGGCCCCACTGACCAACCCTGATGCCACATAGGAAGGTGCTACACAAGGATGTGAATACCAGGATGTGGGGATCACTGTGAGTTATCTTAGAGGCTGGATACTACAATACATATATTGCAAATAAATCATTTAAAAAGAAAGAATTGGATTGAATAACTTTCTATTCTAGAATCAACATCTGACTACTACTGTTATTAAAAAAATTCCAATTGAGTGAAGCCAGTTATAAATTTGAGCTCTTTTAGGGAGAAAAGTTTATGATTAACATCTAGATGGTTCATTAGCCCAGGGTTATGGAAGACCATCTAATAATCAGCTTAATTCAATACTTTGCCATTGTGAGCATAGAGCCCTGGGTCTTGGTACTCTCTCCAGATCCTCTGCAGTACAGGGCTTCAGCAAATACCCATGCCAGCTCTTATCTCTGTGAGGCTACTCAGCTCACTTGTCTTGAGTCATGGTTTCCAAGCATTTCTTCCAACAATGTTCCCTAAGGTCATACCCTATATTCTTATGGGCAATTCTCAGACCGCTGGCTGTTCACCCATCCTCCTTTTTATTCAAGAAACATATTGGAATACCAGTGAGTGAGAGAAGGGTCACTGTATGGAGAAACTCAGTTTTATTCATATTTATATAAATAGGTAAAGCACACATATCAATAGGCAAAACACTTGCAAACTATAGGACATTACCTATTACTAGTAATAAATATCTTGCAAGATACTGGCATCTTCATCTGGAGAAGGAGGGCCTCAGTGAGGAGACTAACTTACTGAATCCAAGTTTGAAACCTGAGCTGGTCAATTAGTTCTTCCTTGTTTCGTGCTGGGCTTGCAAATATATGCCACTAATGGGATTCCCCAGGTGGCACAGTGGTAAAGAATTTGCCTGCCAATGCAGGAGACACAAGAGATGTGAGTTTAATCCCTGGGTCAGGAAGATCCCCCAGAGTAGGAAATGAGGACCCTGGTGGGCTGCAGTCCATGGGGGTTGTAAAAGTTGGACACTGAGTGACTGAGCACACACACTATTGTAAGATAAACCTGGGAAGACCATCTGTGTGATTGGCTCCTGTCCTTTTAGACAGATTTGGGTGCCCCCAGCAAATAGAATGGAGAAGGCGATGGCACCCCACTCCAGTACTCTTTTTCCTGGAAAATCCCATGGACAGAGGAGCCTGGTGGACTGCAGTCCATGGGGTAGCTAAGAGTCTGACACGACCGAGGGACTTCACTTTCACTTTCATGCGTTGGAGAAGGAAATGGCAACCCACTCCAGTGTTCTTGCCTGGAGAATCCCAGGGACGGGGGAGCCTGGTGGACTGCCGTCTATGGGGTTGCACAGAGTTGGACACGACTGAAGCAATTTAGCAGCAGCAGCAGCAGCAGCAAATAGAATGTGGGAAATCTTTAAAGTCCAGCTGTAGAGATTGGCTTTCCACCTTCACAATTCTTTTCAGATTGTCTCCTGTTTTCCCATTTCAGCTCTCTGTTTTTCTTCTCATATCCCTTGTTCTCCATCCAACCCTTTTTCTTTATATCTTGGCTCTGCTATGCACCAGGCCTCTGTGCTCCAACGATTGATGTAGACATGTTTGTTGAATTCACTCTCTGGATCTGAGCAATCTCGGCTGAGCTGTGCTGAAACACTCCTGTCCTCCTCTCACTACCCCTTGGGATGAGCCTCTCCCTACCATCCAGTGGCCATGGTAGGGATCACACACCCATTGTTCCACACTGGAGCAAATCATCACTTCCCCCGGAGGAAAACAAGTCAATGACCATTAGGTGGGACCATTCTTGTAATTTCAATTCATAATGATAAGAGTTAACATTTGTCCCTTAGGGTTTTCTTTATTCCTTTCTTAATAAATGAGAGTATTTATGTGATAAGTTTTCTTTTCTCCCATTTAACAAATGAGAAAACAAAGACTGAGGGAAGGAAGGCCACACTGTCACTGAGCTATGGGGACAGGATTGGAGTGTCAGTCTTTTGACCCTTGGTCTGAATGGTTTTCGTTCTGCTGCAAATAATACTGAAAAATGTCAGAATGGAGAGAGTATGCAGACTAAGATTAGTTAGTAGATTATTTGATGTGAGTAAGCATAAATCTTTAAAGAAAAACTAGACTTTATTTTTTAAAAGAAGACAAAGTGCAGTGACTCTCACCATAATTATCTAATATGTCTTCAAGTGTTAGAAAATTAAATGCAACTTAGCAAGTTGGATAGTGGCAAAAGAATCAGAATTGCAGGGTATTTAGAAAGAAGTGTAGTTGTAGTACTGTCCCTTAATGTGTATTTCAAAGTATAGATAGTGATGATGTAAACTGCTAAGAGTGTTTTCATTCTTGAGGTATTTATTGCAAACCTACTGTGGGCAAGACATTAGCCTTGACATGTGAGACTCTGTAGCATCCACAGTTTGTAGAAGAGTGCAGCTTGAAGTATCCTTTGAGCATTCCTCCAAGAAATGCTCTGGGAAACATTTTGTGTTTAACATGGAGATGTTAATGGGCCACATCATGCTGTCGTTCAGTCACTCAGTCATGTCTGACTCTTTCTGATCCCATGGACTGCAGCATGCCAGGCTTCCCTGTCCGTCACCATCTCCTGGAGTTTGCTCGAACTCATGTCCATTGAGTTGGTGATGCTATCTAACCATCTCATCCTTTGTCATCCCCTTCCCCTCCTGCCTTCTGTCTTTCCCAGAATCAGGGTCTTTTTCAATGAATTGGCTCTTCCATTCAGGTGGCCAAAGTATTGGAGCTTCAGCTTCAGCATAGTCCTTCCAGTGAATATTCAAGGTTGGTTTCTTTCAGGAATGACTGGTTTGATTTTCTTGCAGTTGAAGGGACTCTCAAGAGTCTTCTCCAGCACCACCAGTTTGAAAGCATTAATTCCTCAGCACTCAGCTTTCTTTATGGTCCAGCTCGCACATCCCTACATGACCGCTGGAAAAACCATAGCTTTGAGTATAGAGACCTTTGATGGCAAAGTGATGTCTCTGCTTTTTAATATGCTGTCTAGATTTGTAATAGCTTTTCTTCCAAGGAGCAGGTGTCTCTTGATTTCATGGCTACAGTCACTGTCTGCAGTGATTTTGGAGCCCCCCAAACTAAAGTCTTTCACTATTTCTATTGTTTTCCCATCTTTTTGCCTTGAAGTAATGGGATTGGATGCCATGATCTTATGTTTTTGAATGCTGAGTTTTAAGCCAGCTTTTTCACTCTGCTCTTTCACTTTCATCAAGAGGCTCTTTAGCTCCTCTTCTCTTTCTGCCATAAGGGTGGCGTCATTTGCATTTCTGAATTTATTGATATTTCTCCCCGCCATTTTGATTCCAGCCTGTGAGTCATCCAGCCTGGCATTTTGTATGATGTACTCTGCATAGAAGTGAAAGTAACAGGGTGACAATATACAACCTTAACACACTCCTTTCCCAATTTTGAATCAGTCTGTTGTTCCATGTTTGGTCCTAACTGTTACTTCTTGACCTGCATACAGGTTTCTCAAGAGGCAGGTAAGACAGTCCAGTATTCCCATCTCTTGAAGAATTTTCCATAGTTTGTTGTGATCCACATAGTCAAAGGCTTTAGCATAGCCAATGAAGCAGAAGAGGCTGTTTTTCTGCAATTTTCTTGCTTTTTCTATGATCCAACAGATGTTGGCAATTTGATCTCTGGTTCCTCTGCCTTTCCTAAATGCAACTTGTACATCTGGAAGTTTTCAGTTCATGTACTGTTGAAGCCTAGCTTGGAGGATTTTGAGCATGGTCTTGCTAGCATGTGAAATTAATGTAATTGTGTAGTAGTTTGGAAATTCTTCGGCATTGCCCTTCTTTGTGATTGGAATGAAAACTGACATTTTCCAGTCCTGTGGCCACTGCTGAGTTTTCCAAATTTGTTGGCATATTGAGTGCAGCACTTTAACAGCACCATCTTTTAGGATTTGAAATCGCTCAGCTGGAATTCCATTACCTCCTCTAGCTTTGTTCGTAGTGATGCTTCCTAAGGCCCACTTGACTTTGCATGCCAAGATGTCTGGCTCTAGGTGAGTGATCACACCATAACAGCTATCTGGGTGACTAATATATTTTTTGTATGGTTCTTGTGTGTATTCTTGCCACCTCTTCTTAATATCTTCTGCTTCTGTTAGGTCCATATTGTTTCTCTCCTTTATTGTGCCCATCTTTGCCTGAAATGTTCCCTTTGTATCTCTAATTTTCTTGAAGAAATCTCTAGTCTTTTCCATTCTATTGTTTTCCTCTATTTCTTTGCACTGATTCCTGAGGAAGGCTTTCTTATCTCTCCTTGCTGTTCTTTGGAACTCTGCATTCAGATGGGTATATCTTTCCTTTTCTCCTTTGCCTTCTTCTTCTCTTCTTTTCTCAGCTATCTTTAAAGCCTTTTCTGACAACCATTTTGCCTTTTTGCATTTCATTTTCTTGGAGATTGTTTTGATCACTGTCTCCTGTACAATGTCACAGACCTCTGTCCAAAGTTCTTCAGGCACTCTGCCTATCAGATGTAACTCCTTGAATCTATTTGTCACATCCACTGTATATTCATAAGGGATTTGATTTAGGTCATACATGAATGGTCCAGTGGTTTTTCCTACCACCTTCAATTTAAGTTTGAATTTTGCAAAAACAAGAGAATGATCTCAGCTCATTTCCAAGGCAAACCATTCAATATCGTAGTAATCCAAGTCTATGCCTCAACCACTATGCCAAGGAAGCTGAAGCTGAATGGTTCTATGAAGACCTACAAGACCTTCTAGAACTAATACCCCCAAAAGATGTTCTTTTCATTATAGGGGACTGGAATACAAAAGTAAGAAGTCAAGAGATACCTGGAGTATCAGGCAAGTTTGGCTTTGGGGTTCAAAATGAAGCAGGGAAAAGGCTAACAGAGATTTTCCAAGAGAACACACTGGTTATAGCAAACAACCTCTTCCAACAACACAAAGGATGACTCTACACATGGACATCACCAGACAGTCAATACCAAAAGTAGATTGATTTTGCAGCCAAAGTTGGAGAAACTCTATACAGGCAGCAAAAATAAGACCTGGAGGTGACTGTGGCTCAGATCATGAAGTCCTTATTGCAAAACTCAGACACCGTTAGATCCCTTTTTAATGATAGAAATAGCTTTTAGATCTCAGTGTGTTGAAAAATTTCTCAGAAACTATACATCTCAGAGCCTGTTTTGTTTCCTTCTTTATCATTCTTCTTATGGTTTACATGTCTTTTTTAGATTTATTTTTAATTGGAGGATAATTGCTTTACAGCGTTGTGTTGGTTTATGCCTTACGTCAACATGAATCAGCTATAGTTGTTTACATTTCTGTTTATGATCTTTACCTTAAAAATGAAAGAGTTCTTTTATCTTGCAGAGTAATATTAAAGTATAAGTAAAATTCTGTATCTTACAGAATTGCTTGGTTTTAATTTCATCTTTGTTTTGATTTTCCTCACTTACATGAGTGTATTCTGTGTTGTACTTATTCCTGAAGTGACCTTAATGGGAACAGAATGCACCTATAAATTAACTTGGGGAGTTATAACTTTACCAACACCTACGAAGGAAGTTTTAACAAATGGATGCAATGTAGTTTTTATTTAATGATACTCATTTGCTTGGAAAAAATGTGTTACTAATAAAATAGCAAGTATAAATAGAGAAAAAGAAGAGGATCTAGGCCTGGTTGGTCATTTCCCACAGGCTACATTTCCAGTCAATGGCCCAGAAAATCTCCAGTGAAAAAACTGTGATTCTGCTCCTGGAAGCCTGTCAGTGCTGAGGAATTGTCGTGGCTTCCCGAAGGCATGGCTGGTTGATTGATCTCATGAGATTGCTCAGTATAACTAATGCTTTTACTGAGCATTTTTTTCAGATTGGAGGAGTATGTGGGGAAGAAGAGAAAGTTCTATCAAGAGTTTTCTCTAGAGGCTGAATAGCATAGACCCATGATTCTCAATGGGTGGTCCGATACCATCACTCTCATCTGGGAATGTGCTAGAAATGTAAGTCCTCTGGCCCCACACAGAACTACTTAATCAGAAACCCTGGGAGTGTGGCCCAGCAGTCTGTGTTTCCACAGGACCTCTAGATGATTCTTCATGTTCAGGTATGAAGAGGTTTGTAGAGGTAACGAGTATGAACTCTGGAGTCAGACTTCCTTTGCTAGAATCCTGACACTATCACCTACTATAGCTGTGTAGCTCTGGGCCAATTGCTTGATCTCTCTCTGCTTTAGTTTCCTCATCTGTAAAATGGACACAATTATAGTACTATCTTTTTAAAGTTGTTATAAGGTTTAAATTAGTATTGATACTTAGAATAGTACCTGGCACATAATAAAAGCTCTATAAATGTTAGCATATTGTCAGGAGACATATTGTCAGGGAAAATAGGGGGATTTCTCTCTCCTGCCTCTTTTTCCATAAAAATCCCATGCATCTTTCTAGTGCAGGCATCCCTGAAGAGCAGCTACAGGCCAGAGTTGCTGGGATAGGGTAGAACAGAAGATACGTTCAAGGCCCCGCCTACATGGATCATACTTGTCGCCCTAGAGATAACCCTGAGTTATGGATGACTTAGCTGTCCTCCTTAGCATTGGTAAGATCCATCCCTGACCCAGGCAGCAGGAATTTAATTCCTCAGTTAGTTTTTGGGAGACACCACAAGTGTCTAGGGGAACACAGAAATACTGTGAAGCTCACACAGCAATCTCAGAATAATCTAAAATTAACTTTAAATGTTTAAAAACACATTTTAGCTTTACAGGATTCTCTAAAATTATGCATGTGGGGGAAGAGTCCAGATAGAACCAAATGGCTATTTGATGCTGTTAGTTGCTCAGTCTGACTCTTAACAGCCCATGGACTTGAGCTCGCCAGGCTCCTCAGTCCATGGAATTCTCCAGACAAGAATACTGGAGCTGGGTTACCGTTCCCTTCTCCAGGGGATCTTCCTGACTCAGAGCTCGAACCTGAGTCTCCTGCATTACAGGCAGATTCTTTGCCATTTGAGCCACCAGGGAAGCCCTTAACCCCCTCCAAAATTTGGGGGTGACTGTTACAACATTGAGATGGATTCTTTCCCCCAAAGTTACTGCAGACACATTCATCAACACGGCCTCAGGACTCAGTTTCCAGTTGAGGTGGGCAACTGAGATTCCCCTTCTTCCAAAGTCAGAAACTTGCCCTAGATGAAATGCATCTTGACTGAATTAAACTGTTGTCAATAAGATGAAAAACACCAGATCAACTGGGGTTTTTTCTTCTGGCAGCCCCGACAGCCAAGCTGGCTCATCGATATGGCTGACCCACTCCATCATGCAAAAGCAGTTGCTGACATGACCAGAAAAAAGTGATTTGTTTTGGGAAAATGGTTGGAATTGGAACAAGCTGGGATTAAGCTCAGGAGCACCGAGGCTGCTCTGTCTTAGCAGCCTCAGGGATCAGGCAGCTTTCTTTCTTGTTTCTTGTTGGGAGGATAGAAGGAGAGGAC
The DNA here is from genome assembly GCA_935064755.1 of Tragelaphus eurycerus. NCBI lineage: Eukaryota > Metazoa > Chordata > Mammalia > Artiodactyla > Bovidae > Tragelaphus > Tragelaphus eurycerus. Next base: position 4,992,448 of record CAKXYN010000095.1, on the reverse strand, counting down.
ACAGCCGTACCAGGTAGGGTCAAGGTCTTTGGAGCCAATTGGTATTTTTGGATGAATGTGGAGAGTAGTCCGAAGTGTGCAAACCAGTATTGTGGAGACCAACCTGAAATTCTACACCCATCTCTTTTTCTCTTGTGCCAAGCCTGAGAAATTTGAGAGGCCAAAGAGAATGAATTTTAAAGCTCTGTCCTTTGTCCAACAGCCCAAGTGGAAGCATGAACCTTGGGGCAGACAGCTGAGCATCCTCCACGTGTGCCTTCTGCGAGGATAAGTGCTTTTCTTAACTGAATGCATTTTTCTCCCAGCCCATCCCTCCCACCTCGCCATCTCTTCTCATTGAACTTCCCAGTAAAGTAGCCTGTTGCTTTGACAACAGTTGGGACGCGAAGGTGGGGGAGGGCAAAGTGAAGGACTGGAAAATACCGCATCACTCTAGGGCAGGCCTGCTGCTGAGACCCAGACAGGATGACAACCAGGAGACACCTGAGGACTGCAGTCAGCAATGGAGGGTGACTTGCCCTGAGCTGGAGGGGCTTTTCTTTTCCTTCCCCTGCCCCTTGCAAGCTGCTAGGACTCTGCAAATAATGGATGGATCTCGGGGGATGGAGCTGGTGTCTTGCCAAGAGAAAAGCATATTGATGGCAACAGGTTGAAACCTCGAGTCATGGCAAAATTTATGATTGGGGCTTATCAGCCTGAAAGAAAGAGAGTGGGGGAGGCCCAGGCGGTGTCTCTCCCCTCTGGAATGTTCTGCTTTATCCTTTTGCCACATGAAAAATGAAGTGTGGTGGACTAGAGGGGAGAGACCTTGTTATGCTTGGATGATCACACAGACTTAGATGCGGAGCCTGGTTTCAGAGTCTAAGAAATACCCAGGCAATACCAGTTCAAGGGTGTAGAGATAAATAATGGGCAACTCCCATAAAAGGGTCAAACATCTGACTTTAGATAACATGTTTCCTTTCTGAGTTGAATGAAGGTAAGATTTGCATTCACTTATCTCTCCTTAACTCAGCTCATAACTTTCCCTGTTTTCTCCCCAGGGTGTATTAAAAACAGAAGTGCTTCCCGTGAATGTGATGGTTCCCATTCAGAACTCTTACAACCTCGTCCTTGCTCTCTCATCTTGATGGGAAAAATATCTTCCATGGTTTCAAGGTCAGTTGTGAGCTATCTGGGTTTGGAAATGAAATGAAACCCTTGGAAAGCTTATCCCTCTCTTCACTCATATTTTGCTTACGTTTTGTAAGATTCAGTCATTCTCCAGCCTGTGATCAGAGGTCAGGCAGTTGTAAATCTGCACAGGGAATTTCATTCAGGCGGTTACTTTCTATTTCTCACTCTTTCTTTTTCTTTGCTACAGAAAAGATTAAAAAGAGTTGTTTGCTTTTGCTTTGTGTTTTGGTTTTGTGGCTCTTCAGAGCTAGGCTTCTGACCTGAAAGAGTACCTGCAAGTGAATGTGTAACTAGCAGTATGCCTGGCCCCCTGCTTTTTTCATTTTCAGATTCAGCAGCCGGAGTCTCTTAACTCCTCAGGGGCAGAGGAGTTACCTTAAGCTTTGAGGCTGATTTTATTCCAGTCCTGAGGTGGAATCCAATGTCCCTTGTCTGATCACATTCTGACCTACGCTCTTGGTACCAAACGGGTCCTAATAATCTGCTTTAGTCTTCTTCCTGTTTGTTGTCTGCAGCCCTGGTTCTACTGGTCATTGCCTGTCCCTCCTTTGGTTTCCAGGCAACCACTTGTTTCCTGGTCCTCTTCCCACTTCTCCTCGAGTCTTCACAGCCTCCCTGGCAGGCTCTCCTCTGCTTTCCCCTGAAATGTTGACTTTCTCTAGGTTTCTATCACTTGTTCTCTTTTCTGGATAATCTTATTTACACCTGTGACCTTAAGCACCAGGTCTAGGCCATGAGCTCCCAACCATTGCTACTAAGCTCCAGACAAGTTTCTAGGACTCTCTGGCCATATCTCCTTGTATGCTCCCTGGGAGCTGAAACTTAACACAGTCTGAAAGAACTCATTACCTTCCCCTTCAAAGTAGATCCTGTAGTCTTGCTTTTGATTGGTGGATTACCATCCATCTTATTCCTTGGGTAGAACATCTCAGAGTCATCCTTGTCTATTTCTTTTCCCACATGCACCATATCCAATCAATTACAGGTTCTTATATCTTTACTGCAAAATTTTTTTATTGAATCCTATTTTTCATTTCCATTTTCCACATTCACTGCTGCTACTTTGGTCTAAATTCTCACCTGTAAAGTACTATAATTCTCAAACAAGCATAAGCTCAACAAATGTTAATTGAAAAAAATGAATAAGTGAATAACCTGTCTAAATCCAGACAGACAATTGTTAGGGTAAATGAGATACTTTATGGAAAGCATACTTAGCACAATGACCAGCATCTAGTAGGCGCTTAGTAGATATGAGTAATTATATGTAGGAAATACTTGAAAGCATGGACTATGAACCCAGGCTGCTTGAGTTCATATCCCAGTTCCATTTCTTTTGTATATGACCTATGTCTCCATTTTTTCATTTATAAAATGTGGATGATTGCAATAAGGGTGTTGTGAGGATTGAATGATTTAATTTACGTAAAGCTTTTAGTGAGCTTGTGCACACGCACACACACACACACACACACGCTTTTAGAACAGTGATAAAGCCCAATATGTTAGTTGTTACTGTGTTTATTTTTATTAATTTCCTGCCTCTTGTCTTTCACAGGTCAACATGTTAGGCTTTATTAAAGGAAACATGCATTATATGTTGCCTCATGTATGGTACCCTAAAATTACATAGAGGAAAATCATCACCTCCTTTTCACCTAGTAAAAATCATATCTGTCTGCTATGAAATTCTTAAATGTTGACTCGCAGTCTTTTGTAGCATTTTATTATGTCTCTTTAGGGAAACCCATAGTCCTGGTTGGCCTGGGACTGAGGCGCTCTCCAGGATGAGGGACTTTTTAGTACGGTGAACTAGGGCAGTTGGTCATGCTGCCCTTTGTTTCGAATTGAGTTCCTTTTCTGCACATCAGCTTCCAAACATGATTCCCCAAGTATATATCAGAAGTGAAAACAAAACGCATAAATCAAGGGGACAGACCTGAATGTAAGGTTGGGAATATGACAGGGAAGCCCGCACATGCCATTTTCTCTTCTTATTCATCAAAATATGCACAGCCTGGGCATTTCCAGGACACATGAAGGTCCTTTCTTACTGGAGAGAAGGATGTATTCTGATTTCTGGCTTTGTTCTTAAACATTGCAGCTGTCTTCAGCTTAGGCCCTGTAAAGAGGATCAAACCAAAATCCTGTTCTCATCCCCCAAGCCTTCTCCTCTCCAGAAGGACTTAGAGGCCAGGAGGCCCTGGTGGCAGCTGACCAGATCTGAGCACAGCCACTGCACTAACTTCTGGTTTGCAGAGAAGTAAAAGGGGCTGTTACTCTCCACTATGTTTTTTTTTTCTGGCCAAAGGTATCACCTTTGTTTGATGTGTTGCTATTTTGCTTTTATTCATTCACTCCTTTACTCTATCAAACACATATGTGTTAAATACCAACTATAAAAAAGTACTAATACATATACATATAGCCACCCTTTTTTTTAGATTATTTTCACATATAGGCCATTAGGGAGTATTGAGTAGGGTTCCCTGTTCTATACAGTAGATCCTTATTAATTTCTATTTTATATATCAGTTCAGTTCAGTTCAGTCGCTCAGTCATGTCTGACTCTTTGTGACCCTATGAATTGCAGCACGCCAGGCCTCCCTGTCCATCACCAGCTCCCAAAGTTCACTCAGACTCACGACCATCGAGTCAGTGATGCCATCCAGCCATCTTATCCTCTGTTGTCCCCTTCTCCTCCTGCCCCCAATCCCTCCCAGCATCAGAGTCTTTTCCAATGATGTGGCCAAAGTACTGGAATTTCAGCTTTAGCATCATTCCTTCCAAAGAATACCCAGGACTGATCTCCTTTAGGATTGACTGGTTGGATCTCCTTGCAGTCCAAGGGACTTTCAAGAGTCTTCTTCAACACCACAGTTCAAAAGCATCAGTTCTTCAGCGCTCAGCTTTCTTCACAGTCCAACTCTCACATCCATACAAGACTACTGAAAAAACCATAGCCTTGACTAGATGGACCTTTGTTGGCAAAGTAATGTCTCTGCTTTCAATGGCACCCCCCCCCCCCCCCCAGTACTTTTGCCTGGAGAATCCCATTGACGGAGGAGCCTGGTAGGCTCCAGTCCGTGGGGTCGCTACGAGTCAGACACGACTGAGCGACTTCACTTTCACTTTTCACTTTCATGCATTGGAGAAGGAAATGGCAACCCACTCCAGTGTTCTTGCCTGGAGAATCCCAGGGACAGGGGAGCCTGGTGAGCTTCTGTCTACGGGGTCGCACAGAGTAGGACACGACTGAAGCGACTTAGCAGCAGCAGCAGCAGCAGTGTGTATATGTCAATTCCAATATGTATGTATATAGCAGATTTACCTTGATGTACATCTTAAGCCAACACAACATTGTAAATCAACCACACTCCAGTAAAATTTAAAGAAAAGATGTTTTGGGAAGACTATGGAAGAGGCAGCTTTAATGTGGATGTTGAATGCAGAGAAATAGAGGAAAATAATAGAATGGGAAAGACTACAGATCTCTTCAAGAAAATTAGAGATACCAAGGGAATATTTCATGCAAAGATAGACACAAGAAAGAACAGAAATGGTATGGACCTAACAGAAGCAGAAGATATTAAGAAGAGGTGGCAAGAATACATAGAAGACCTATATAGAAAAGATATTAATGGATAACCATGATGATATGATCACTCATCTAGAGCCAGACATACTGGAATGTGAAGTCAAATGGGCCTTAGGAATCATCACTATGAACAAAGATAGTGGAGGTGATGGAATTCCAGTTGAGCTATTTCAAATCCTAAAAGATGATGGTATTAAAGTGCTGCACTCAATATGCCAGCAAATTGGTGAAACTCAGCAGTGGCCACAGGACTGGCAAAGGTCAGTTTTCATTCCAATCACCAAGAAGGGCAATCCCAAAGAATTTTCAAACTACTGCACAATTGCATTCATTTCACATGCTGTCAAGGTCATGCTTAAAATCCTCCAAGCTAGGCTTCAATAGTACATGAATCAAGAACTTCCAGATGTACAAGCTGAATTTAGAAAAGGCAAAGGAACCAGAGATCAAATTGCCAACATCTGTTGGATTTAGAAAAAGCAAGAAAATTGCAGAAAAACAACTACTTCTGCTTCCTTGGCTATACCAAAGCCTTTAACTGTGTGGATCACAACAAACTGGAAAATTCTTCAAGAGGTGGGAATACTAGATCATCTTACCTGCCTCCTGAGAAATCTGTATGCAGGTCAAGAATCAACAGAACTGGACATGGAACAACAGACTGGTTCAACATTGGGAAAGGAGTGTGTCAAAGCTGTATATTATCACCATGTTTATTTAACTTCTCTGCAGAGTACATCAGGTGAAATGCCAGGCTGGCTGAAGCACAAGCTGGAATCAAGATTGCTGGGAGAAACAGCAATAACCTCAGGTATGCAGATGACACCACCCTTATGGCAGAAAGAGAAGAGGAACTGAAGAGCCTCTGGATGAAAAGTGAAAGAAGAGAGTGAAAAGGCTGGCTTGAAGCTCAACATTCAAAAAACTAAGATCATGCTATCCAATCCCATCACTTCATGGCATATAAATGGAAACAGTGAAAGATTTTATTTTCTAGGGCTCCAACTCCTGAGGGTGACCACAGCCATAAAAATCAAAAGACGCTTGCCCCTTGAAAGAAAATCTATGACAAACCTAGATAGTGTATTAAAAAGTGGAGACATCACTTTGCCAACAAAGGTCCATATAGTCAAAGTGAAAGTGAAAGTCCCTCAGTCGTATCTGACTCTTTGTGACCCCATGGACTATACATTCCATGGAAGTTTCTAGGCCAGAATACTAGAGTGGGTAGCCTTTCCCTTCTCCAGGGATCTTCCCAACCCAAGGATCAAACCTAGGTCTCCTGCATTTCAGGCAGATTCCTTAGCAGCTGAGCCACAAGGGAAACCCCTCCTGTAGTCAAAGCTATGGCTTTACCAGTTGGATCATAAAAAAGGCTGAGTGCTGAAGAATTGATGCTTTCTAACTGTGGTGTTGGAGAAGACTCTTGAGAGTCCCTTGGACTGCAAGGAGATCAAACCAGTCATTTCTAAAGAAAATCAACTCAGTGTTCATTGGAAGGATTGATACTGAAGCTCCAATACTTTGGCCACCTGATGTGAAGAACCAACTCAGTGGAAAAGACCCTGATGCTGGGAAGGATAGAAGGCAGAAGGAGAAGGGGATAACTGAGGAAGAGATGGTTGGATGGCATCACCAACTCAATGGACATGAGTTTGACCTAGCTTCAGGAGATAGTGAAGGACAAGGATGCCTGGCGTGCTGCAGTCCATGGAAACACAAAGAGTTGGACTCAATAGAGCAACTGAACAACAAAAAAATTTTAAGAAGTACTAATGATGGGTGCCAACAGTAAGACGTGTGATGAAGTTACAGCCCTCACCCATGTGAATTTCTTCTCATTCATCCTCACCAAGGCCTTATTCCAAGATGGGAACCATTTACAGGAATCACAAGATGCAGGTTGTATGTGTTAGAGATTATGGGATCCGTGCAGGCTGCAGTACTGGGAAAATGTGTTCCTGGCTCTTGAACCCATCATATTTACTTTGTTGCCTTTACCCTTCTTCTTAGAAGGGCACTAATTCCATGGTGGGGGGCTCCACCCTCATGATCACAACTAAGCCTGTAAGAGACTGTCTCCTCTTGGAAACCATCTTTGGCTCCCCTCTGGGTGCTTTTGTCTAGGCCTAAAGAAGTCGGCACTTTGTACGAGAATGCAGTCACATGTCCATCTCTCCCGGAGTCTTGAGGGACTGGACTTCGGGTGTCTTCTTTGAAGTCACTGTGTCTGGTACAGGTACCGTGTAGTCTACTGAATGACCGAATAACAGCAGCAGTGAAGTCACAGCTACTGCAAGCGTCAATCAACATTTACCCTTGATTGGGAGCATAATTCTGTGCTGAGATGCTCTCCTAAATGCTCCACAGGCCTCATCAATCTTCATTCTCATCTCAGTCCTTTTAGGAAAGTGAATTTACTATCCCCGTTTTACAAGGAATAAAAGTGTTAATTTGGTCAAGAACTGGAGTTCTTTACTCTGTCTAGGCAGCAAGAGCTTATGAGGCTCAGACATATCATCAACTGGATGTTTTTATTTAAAGCTTTAAAATACTTAAATATAACCTTTATCAATCTATTCTAATGTGTTGGAAACTCTCATGTATTAAGTATGAATATGCTGACTACAAGTTCAGTGTAACCCCTAAGGCAATCTCAAAAAAAAAAAAAAAAAAGCCACTGTTACATAACATTTTCTTAACCTGATGTCCTTTTTTGTTTGTATCAAAGTTGTAAAACTTTTTCTTTCACAAGATTCTCAGCTAGGTTGTTTAATAGAGCCACTCGGCCGTACCCCAGTAAGTATGACTCAGGCTGAAGTGCCCTTCAAAGCTCTGTCTCCTACCTTTTTCCCAGGCAATTTCCATGCTAGCTTTAGCAGACACTCTGCTTTGGGGCGCATGCCTGCTTTGGTGTACCATTTGAAGCACGAAAATCTCTTTAGTGAAAAATTAAGCCAGCCTACAAAATCAGGCTCTGAGAAAACTTCTATTAGAGGAACAGATTAGATGATTGTTGCATCTTTCTAGATAACTACAGTGATAATGAAAAGAACTATAGTTTCTCAAGACCCTCCTATATTTCAGCATAGTCTATAAGGTTGGTGGACTTTGCATATCATACAGAGGAAGAAATTGAGAATCAGAAAGTTGTGTAACTTGTTCAATGAGAGGGCAGAGGACTCAGGAGCTGAACCAAGGTTAGTGTGAGATCCCAGCTTCTTCTCCCGTGAGCTTCAAAGCCGGGCAGTGCCAACAGGACACCGTCTGCAGGCGTCCGATGTTTTAATCTAGTTTGTAAAATCATCAGCTCACGCTCCCCTAACGTGACCTAGTGCTCCCTCCCAGCCTCCGTATTTCTAGCAGGGGTTTCACATCCTGTGTTACCAGGGTCGGCCTGTCCGAGAAGTCTGCTCACTCTTCTGTAGGGTTGAAGATTCTTTTGGACATTTTCCCTGAGCAGAAGAAGGGTGCAGCCAGGGTAATGCCATAGTGGGTGACAGCTGGCATAGTATTGAATAGCTTGATAGCAGGAACACTGACTGCCTTGCTTAGTGGGACATATTTAAACCTGTCCCTGACCTTTCCCCAGGCTCTCTGCCTCCATCTTATCTTGTTTCTACTTCCGGTGTGAAGGGTCTAGACTAATTTAATGATGAATAATGATAAAACCCAAGAAATGTTGTAATTAAGTCAACTTTTTATCTTGAAAATGGGAATTATGTGGGCAGGTAAAAACTCCGGGTGAACCCCATGTAAAGACCCAGGTGGCCTTTCTCACTCTTTCACACACTGAGAATCTTGGTGGAGACTGCAGCTTTACAAAGCTGGAGCGATTTGAAAATACATAATTCTCTAGGCTATAAAATTCACTCCACTAGACTCAATCTAATCCCTTGAGCCAAAGATCAAACTCTTTGCCAGATGTGGTTTTCCATTGTCATTTCAGCCTTCAGGTGGGAAAGCAATTGTTTATAGGTTTTAATATTGAGAAGCCATGTCTCTATAAGCCAAAAGGAGGTGCGATGCTATGCAATGCTAAGTCACTTCAGTCGTGTCCCCACAGACGACAGCCCACCAGGCTTCCCCGTCCCTGGGATTCTCCAGGCAAGAAGACTGGAGTGGGTTGCCATTTCCTTCTCCAATGCATGAAAGTGAAAAGAGAAAGTGAAGTCGCTCAGTCGTGTCCAACTCTTAGCGACCCCATGGACTGCAGCCCACCAGGCTTCTCCGTCCGTGGGATTTTCCAGGCAAGAGTACTGGAGTGGGGTGCCATTGCCTTCTCCGAAAAGGAGGTGCAGGTCAGAGCAATTAACTGGGCAGTTCAGTCTGCAAACTTGGACCTTTACCGCCCAGAGTAGTCTAGATAAAGCTACATTGATCCTGGTTTTAATTTTGTAGTTTATCAGTGTCCAGAAATTTGGTTTATTCCAGAGCTTTATTTAACTACTTGCTTTTTGAAACTGACCTTGAATTTGTGCTTCCTTCATTTTTTTTCTCTCTCTTTGGTATGTTCACCACAGCTGGAACCAGGGGCTGGAGAGTGTTGAAATGAGATGCCAAAGCCATCCATTGCAGGCTTCCAGGATGGCTCTGGCCGTGGGAGTCCAGTGACCCTGGGAGGCTGAGATGGACTCAGTTCTTCTGATTTCATGTGGCTGGAGGAGCCCCAACTCTGGAATTTTATCATGATCTTTCATGCTGGGGGTTCAGCCAGCCCATGGGAAACTGGACTTGGGTGGGGCCACCTGGCAACAAATCCAAACTGAAATAGGAATCTGCTCTTTAAGGCCGACTGTGAAAATGTACGTGGGCCCACAGCCCAGCCCAGATGCCTAAAGGACATTGGGAAGGGAGGAAGCGGGATCAAAAAAACTTACAGCCGCACACTGCAAACACCGCTTATTCAACTGGCATTTCTTTATGCACCAAGCCTGGAATATGGGAAGGGCCACTGAATGTCTTCTCAGGCCCATAAACAATGGCAGGGGCACAGTATTCCAGGAGCCTGTTTTACAAGATGTTGTAGATTTTTTTTTTTTGACGGTCCTAACTACTTTTATTTTTTGAAAACGTTTTCTCATATTGAAGTATAGCCAATTAACAATGCTGTCATAGTTTCAGGTGGACGGCAAAGGGACTCAGCCATATACATATACACGTATCCATTCTCCCCCAAAGTTCCCTCCCATCCAGGCTGCCACATAACATTGAGCAGAATTCCCTGAGTTATATTCATTTTTTAAAAAGGAATGGTGACCCTTTGATGAGGCAAAGTAGCTAGCATTGAGTACTCTTGTGGGATATATTGTAAGAGACATGGGTTCAATCTCTGGGTGGGGAAGATCCCCTGGAAGAGGCATAGTAACCCACTCCAGTATTCTTGCTTGGAGAATCCCATGGACAGAGAAGCCTGGTGGGCTACAGTCCATAGGGTTGCAAAGAGTCCAATACAATGGTAACAACTTAGCATACGCACACATGGGATATATTAGCCATTGATTATTTACCTTTTCTAATAGCTCAGACACTCCTGGAAGTGAGGCCCCTTAAGCCCAAGGGAAGGCTGAAACTAGAAAGGGATCATTGGAATCATCCATTGCAGCGGTCCTTAACATGATCCCACATTAGAATCACGTGAGGATATTGTAAACCTACTGGAGTCTGGGTCCTATTTCAGATCAATGAAATCAGAATGTCTAGGGGAACCCTTCCTGATGTAGGTATGTTTTAACACCTCCCTAAGCATTCTGCTGTGCAGCTGAGGTTGAGAAACACCAAGCCAGATGAATTTTACATATGAACTCGAGGCCCAGGGAGATGGAATATCTTGCCCAAATCATGTAGCTAGTTATTGTCAAAACCAGATTCTTATCTAACTCTCTTATGTCACATTAAGTTGCTTCTCTTTATTGTGGTTTCATGATAAATTAAAAGCACACTTCAAAATGTAAGTTTCTAAAGTAACTTTAAGAAATGGATTTCCCTTTAAGGCAAACAACGATTGAATCACCAGTGCACTCATGCTTTCCTATGTGATGATCCCTTGACAGATGTGACTGTTCATTGTATTTGGGGCCAGTGAGTCAAATATTGGCTCCTTGACTGCTTCTCCATTGCAGGCTCAGCACTCTGGCATTCTGTTTCTTCTCCGGAAATCTTGCAACTCCTTTGATTCCCTTTGTTAATAGAAAACACTCTCCATGAACTTCTAGCTGGTGATACGGATATACCAAGGAAACATTTTCCACAGAACTCACTTCATTTGGGAACCATGTGTCCAGAAGAGCTATCATTTCTGGCCAAGGCACCAATAGCACATGTGCCATGGCTATTCTACGAGACATCTGGTTACCAACTAAATAACTGAATTGGATGTCAGCAGCCAGCCCTGGAAACTTACTATTTTTTGTCCAGCCCACCATATTTGCCATACTGAAATGAAAATTCATAACCAGGCTTACCAACAATACCATTTAATTTCATTTCATAGCTAAGACTTCAAGGTGTTCTGGTCTCTACACAAAACATTTGAATTTCTTCTTGTGTCAAAAAATGGAAAAATCTATGATGTATATTTCAAGGCATTTAGAGAAATTGCCTTAACTAGACTAATGGTCTTCAATCTTGGCTACATCAGACTCATGTGGGGCTTTAAAAATATAACGTTGTTTGGGCCCCATCCCTGATATAGTTAGTCTCACATGGGACCAAAGCATGAACATTTTCAAATGCTCCTCAGCTGAGTCTCATGTACATCTTGGGTTGAGAACCACTGCTGCTGCTGCTGCTGTTACGTCGCTTCAGTTGTGTCCGACTCTGTGCGACCCCATAGACGGCAGCCCACCAGGCCCTGCCGTCCCTGGGATTCTATAGGCAAGAACACTGGAATGGGTTGCCATTTCCTCCTCCAATGCATGAAAGTGAAAAGTGAAAGTGAAGTCTCTCAGTCATGTCTGACTGCACCTGGTTATTAAAGAGGGCTCTGAGCTCTGAATTTTCATTCTGGCCTTAGTGCTATAGGAATCACGTCTCATTTTATTTATTCAACAAATTTACATTCAAGAGGGAAAGTAATTTTGCGCTAGTTTCCATAAGTATCTTTTTCTCCAAAAATCCTTATACTTTTTTTTCACCTTTGCAGCCTCCTTATGGCTAAAGCAGAGATTGATCACCCCTGGGAAGGAGAAGGTAGGTGCTGCCAAGAATGGTGGTTTGCAAACTGAGATGTCCTTTAGAACCTCCTGGGAAGCTTTAAAAAATTGCCAGTGCCTGACCATTCCAGACTAATTAAATCAGAGTTTGGGGGAATGGGCCCAGGGAATACTATAAACGTACCCCAGGCATAATAGTTTTTTGTTACACAAAGTTGAGACCTATGGCTCTAGTAAGAAATGGATGACCTGTCAACATAAAATGAGGTTCTTATTTCTTAAGATCTTGCATATTTTAAAGTAAGCTTTTGAAATTCATGGGAAAGTGTCTACTTATCTATAATTGGAAGAGAGGGAGGTTGGTTTTATTATTGACAATGTGATTTATGATTTAATAAATAAATATTTATTGAGCAGTTACTCTGTGCAAGGAAATTGTGATTATAACCCACCACCTGAAACAGTGAAAACAGTGGCTGACTTTATTTTTCTGGGCTCCAAAATCACTGCAGATGGTGACTGCAGCCATGAAATTAAAAGACGCTTACTCCTTGGAAGGAAAGTTATGACCAACCTAGACAGCATATTAAAAAGCAGAGACATTACTTTGTCAACAAAGGTCCATCTAGTCAAGGCTATTGTTTTTCCAGTAGTCATGTATGGATGTGAGAGTTGGACTATAAAGAAAGCTGAGCACCAAAGAATTGATGCTTTTGAACTGTGGTGTTGGAGAAGACTCTTGAGAGTCCCTTGGACTGCAAAGAGATACAACCAGTCCATCCTAAAGGAAATCAGTTCTGGGTGTTCATTGAAAGGACTGATGTTGAAGCTGAAACTCCAATACTTTGGCCACCTGATGCGAAGAGCTGACTCTTTTGAAAAGACCCTGATGCTGGCAAAGATTGAGGGCAGGAGGAGAAGGGGACGACAGAGGGTGAGACGGTTGGATGGCATCACCGACTCAATGGACATGGGTTTGGGTGGACTCCAGGAGCTGGTGATGGATAGGGAGGCCTGGTGTGCTGCGGTTCATGGGGTTGCAAAGAGTCGGACACGACTGAGCAACTGAACTGAACCCCCCAGGAACTTTTTGTTACTTTGAATCAGAAAGGAGTCGAGGGTGGACCTATGTGTCTGGGTCCCAGCAGGAGAGAGATGACACATTCAACTGGCTAACTGAGTAGAATTTAATAAAGGGAATGTTTATCATGATATGGGCAGAGTTTGTGCATGTGCCTGCTAAGTCGCTTCAGTCATGTCCGACTCTTTGCGACCCTATGGGCTGTAGCCCATCAGCCTCCTCTGTCCATGGGATTCTCCAGGCAGGAATACTGGAGTGGGTTGCCATACCCTCCTTGAGGGGATCTTCCCGACCCAAGGATCAAACCTGTGTCTCTTATGTGTCTCCTGCATTGGCAGGCAGGTTCTTTACCACTCATGCCACCTGGGAAGCCCATGGGCACAGTTTAGGGAAAGCAGCCAGGAAAGGCATAGACTCCTCGGTCTGGCTGCTAGCAGTGGGAGCCATCATCCTCCCAGGCCTGCAGGGGCTGGTCAGACTAGCTGTACCTAGAGGGCTGCCTGGCAAAGGAGTAAACTTTTCAAGAAGGAAACAGCAAGTCTCGTAGAGACCCTTTCCATATGAGATAATTCTAGCTGAATTCCTGTCTCATGGGGCCAAGAGTTCTAAGTAATACAGAAACTGTTACTGGGAGTAAGGAGACACACGACATTTTAAGACTGGATCCATGGAGTGGAGAGTGATGAGGTGCCCCTACTTCTGCCTGGGAAAGCTGGCAGTGTAACAGCGACTGCCTCAGTCTCTTGGGACTCAGCCTACAAGGCTCACCAGGGCTGGAGCTTCTAGAAACAACATAGAAAATGTCAAAACAGCATCCATTAATCCATATATACATTTATTCATTTTGTTAAATCAACAAATACTAAGTGGCTATCAAGTGCCAGGTACTGTTCCAGGATATTAGAGACTGACTGCTTACAACAGGGTCTAGATCAGCCACGAAGAAGCAGCAAAGGATCCACGTTTGAGTCAGCTGGCCCGAAACACAGTACCCATTCACACCTGTCAGGGGGTCACAGAGAGGAGCATCAGTGCATCTGTGATTAGATAAGCACCTTGAATCCATTTCATAAAGATATTTTGTTAACTTACATTTTGAATGTTGCTTTTCATGTATGGTAAAGCCACAATAAAGAGAAGCAACTTTATGTGGGGAAACAACACTGAATAAGAATTTGGCTTTGATATGAACTAGCCACAGAGCTTCCCAGGTGGCAGTAGTGGTAAAGAACCTGCCTACCAATGCAGGAGACATAAGAGATGTGGGTTCAATCCCTGGGTGAGGGCATGGCAACCCACACTAGTATTTTTGCCTGGAAGATCCCATGGACAGAGGAGCCTGGTGGGCGATGGTTGAAAGGAGTCAGATAGTGACTTAGCACGCACAGCCGCAGAGCCCCTAATGTTATTTTAGAAATTTCTATTAATTTAAATTAATTTTTATTGGAGTATATTTGCTTTACAATGTTGTGTTAGTTTCTGCTGTACTAAATCAGCAGATTTTGTGACTCAGCACACATCCCCTCTTCCTTGGATTTCCTTCCCATTTAGGTCACCATCGAGCCCTGAGTAGAGTTCCCTGTGCTTTATAGCAGGTTCTCATTAATTATCTACTTTATACATATATGTGTCAATCCCAATGTATACGTGTTAATCCCAATCTCTCAATTCATTTCACTCCCTCTTCCTTCTTTGGTATCCATCTGTTTGTTCTCCACATCTGTGCCTTTGTAGAAATTTCAGTTTTTATTTCCCTAGGTGTAGAGATGTGACTTGGGCACTGTCGGAAGAAAGATGCCACTGAAGAAATTCAGGATAGGAAAGAGGCCTTTCCTGGCAGCCAGGGATGGTCTCCAGAATAAGGAGATCTTCATTCATTCACATATCTTTTTATTGTCTGCCTATCATGTGCAGACACAGGTGGCAGGGGTCCTCAAATAATGACTGAATCCTTGCCTTCACAGAGACCAGGGTGTCATGGAGATTCAAGAGAGCTCAGACAGGTAACTAAATAGTGATACCATTTACCTGGAGGTTGTGGAGTTATTCTTTTGGAATCCCTTGAACGTGGTTCAGTTATTTGAAAGGGAATTGACTACCTGCCAAGTTCTAGCCTGAGTGTTTGTGACTGTGTGCTCTTTGTGCATTTGTGCACATCCGTGCATGCCTGCACACACATTCTTCATATAGAAAGAATTCTATCCCGAGATTAAATGGGGACGAAGGAGGAAAGTTGATAGCTTTTCCCCTAATGTTTCCTAGTGAAACATAAGCAAAAATCAAAGACAGCTCACAGTCTGTAAAGGAAGGAAAATTCATCAGGTCTAAACTACCTACTCTCTTCTGGCTTAAAGCTAAGTGACGTCAACAATATGTAAGGTTTCAGGATGAGTCCTAGAGTCCACTGAGATGAATTAAACTTCATGACTCCTTGGAAGAGGGGTCTGTTGTCATGTGAGTCCCCCTGCATCGTTTGAGGGAACCTGGCAACAAACGGGTTTAGCATCTGGGGTTTCTTGTTAGATTAACCTCGCTTTGCTAACATCCAGGACTTTTGCTGAAATCTGAAGACCAAAAGCTAACAGAAAGCCCAGGAGGAGGCAAGTGTTTGCCACATTCGGAAGCCTAAGAGGTTAATATGCTCCTCTCTTTCTCTGTCATAACTTACATGCTTTTAGTCCTGACTTTTGCTAAGTGACCTTTAGCTGAGATGTCAGGGTCTGTCTTTCTAATATTTGGCCACCATGGAAATTCATCCTGAACAGAGCAACAGTTACAGGTGCAAGGGGCACGTTAGTTGGTTAAAGCTAGTTTTTATAAGGTGAGAACAGTATCACGGGGAGTAGATGCCCCAGCAGTAACTGTCTTCTTATTCAATGTCATTGGGAACCAGAGACTGACTGAGCTGGGTCCTGACTGAGGTGGTTGTTGACATTTGTTCAGCGCTGTTGCAGAGTTGCTTTTTGAGGAGACATTTGAAAGACACTGGGAAAGAGTAGGGACAGACCCCTTTACAACCTGGGGGTTTGCTATTAGATCATTTCCTATATACACATGGGTCTCTCATAACTGGGTGGATACCCCCTAAATATCGCAAGCTTTCTTTCCGAGTGTACCCAGGGCGACTCTGGGATGTTACAGTGGCCCCACAGGCAATGGGAGATGAACAGTGACCACCCCTTTCAAGGTCATCCTAGCATCTCTGACCCTCCTGGTGTCAAGCTTCTGACTTGGTTCTGCTTCTGATATATATCCTGAACTTCAGGTGACCTATATTCAGATTATGTAAAAAAGTTAAAAAACAAAGGCCTTTTTGCACTGAGGTCAGAGTTTGGTCCTGCTTGATAACACTGCTTTGATCTCTGGGACCCTGCCTGTCAAGATCTATAGTGTCTGTCAACTAACTTTATCCTGCACTTGACCTTTTGCTTGCCCGGACCTGTGGTAACTGCCAAGATTCTGATTCCTCAAGCATGTCACCTCTGGCCAAAAAAAAAAAAAAAAAAAATCCCTAAATTCTGAGATTCGATGTTCCAGATTTTTCTCTGGCCACTTACAAAGGTGTTTAAAAAGAAGGCCTTAAAAACACATACACACAACCAGAAGGCAAAGAAGTGCATTTGAGAGGAAATTTCAAACAAATTATAGGATTATTGATGCAGGACTGTAATAGCAGTTTGTTTGTCCAGAGTCTTACAGAAGGCACTGGAATCACAACCAAATTCTAGTTGAGAAGGGTGAAACAGAGAGATTATTTGCTGCAGCTCCCTGTTTTGGGGCAGATAACCCTCCAGTGATCAAAGCCAGATGCTTGTCTCCTGTCCTCTTGAGAATTTCTGAGTGTGCTTTCCTTTCCTTTGATTTGCTCATTTTTATATTTTATCACATTGGCAGTAAAAAAAGTCCTTCCTCGTGTCCAGCTGGAATCTTTGCTACTTAATTTAAAAGCCTCCATTCCCTGTCCATTTTGGTTATTTTTAATGGATCCTTTCCAGATGTGCACACAGTTTTCACAATGTGGTAAAAACTCACTTGGACACAAGACCCTCCTAAGGGTCTGACTCTCCCTGGGGTGTTGGAGCCACTGAACTAGGAATCAGGGAAACCCTAGTCCCCTGCCTGCCAAGAACCCATGGTTTGACCTTGGACGAGTCATTTTCCCTGACTAGACAAGCTGTTCTTCATTTCTAAAGTGAGGGGATCAGACCACACAATCTCTAAAATTTCTTCCAGCTCTGGACAATTGTGTTCAATAATTTTGCTGAAAAACACCATGTCTCAAGCAATGAATCTGTGCTTAGCATGTAATAGATACACAATAAATATTTGTCAAACAGTATTAAATCATAGGGATTTCCACTGAAGGTTTCTCTTAGCAGTCAGTAAACCTTTTAATCACCTGGATGTCCTATCTCTCTGTGTAAGGATCTGTCTCTCTTGTAAAAGTAAGAACCAGAGCAGATGTCTTCATAAAGTATTTTAAGGGCCTGGCATAGGAACAGTCAGGATTCTCAGGCTCCATAGACAACCAGGCCCAACCTGTATCTAGTAACTTCTTTGCTGTCACAGCCAATCTATTAAGATGCCTCTATGATTCCAGAAAGAAAGCAAGTGCCCATGAGGAAGAGGTGATACATGTATCCAATTGTAAATATATCCCATTAAAAATAGATATCGACAAGGAGCTTCAGCTAGAGTTGTGCTCAGTAAGCTGAGCTGGGATGGGGGGTGGGTAAGTAGTGTATCATCCAGAAAGCAACCATTCTTTCATAGATGATTCCTTAGTAATATCTTTGGGGTTGCATAAGGATCTTAATTAGCTACTACATAATGTACAGTGGTCAGGGAAGTATTCAGGTTGAAAAGTCCAGTAAAAATAGAATTAAGACTTAATAAATATTTTTCTCCTCTAAGTCATAGGACTTATACAGAAACCCCAGTGAAGGGTTAGGAGTGACTGTGTTTCTCTAAGTCATAGGACTTATAGAGAAACCCCAGTGAAGGGTTAGGAGTGACTGTGTTTCTGGGAGGACCAGCTGCCTTTTGAAAGAGAGAATGGGGTGCAATTCCTAACATTCTTGGTCTTAAAAGCTCTAAGGGAGCCCCTTGTGTGTGGGACAGAGGGAACTCTGGACCTAACATCAGAAACCTTGGACCCGGGCTTCTCACCTGGGCCCAGCATGTCCCAACTGGGTGACCTTGGGGGAAACCAATGAACTTCTGAGGCTCAGGTTTGCATTAACAGTTAAGTGAGGCAAGGCTTTCCAGGTGGCTCCGTGGTAAAGAATCCACTTGCCAATGCAGAAGACATGGGTTTGATCCCTGATCTGGGAAGATCCCACATGCTATGGAGCAACTAAGTCCATATGCTGCCATTGTTGAGCCCACATGCTGCAGCTACTAAACTCTGCACGCCATACAGCCACGCTCTTCAACAAGAGAAGTCATCACAATGAGAAGATTGCCTACCATAACTAGAGAGTAGCCCCTGTCGCCACCACTAGAGAAAAGCCCGTGCGGCAACAGAGACCTAGCATGGTCAACAATAAGTAAATAAAATTATTGAAGAAATAATTAAGTGAGGTAATAGATGAGAATGGAGAAGGCAATGGCACCCCACTCCAGTACTCTTGCCTGGAAAATCCCATGGACGGAGGAGCCTGGTGGGCTGCAGTCCATGGGGTCGCACAGAGTCGGACATGACTGAGCGACTTCAGTTTCACTTTTCACTTTCATGCATTGGAGGAGGAAATGGCAACCCACTCCAGTGTTCTTGCCTGGAGAATCCCAGGGACGGGGGAGCCTGGTGGGCTGCCGTCTATGGGGTCGCGCAGAGTCGGACACGACTGAAGCGACTTAGCAGCAGCAGCAATAGATGAGAAAGCATCTTATATGTGGGAAAAACGCAAAGGTCTGTTTCTTTGAGTTTCTGTGGTCAGAACTGACAGCAACAAAACCGTAGGGACTCAGGGCAGCTACAGTGAGAACCTCCTGTGCTGTGCTTAGTCTCTCAATCATGTCTGACCCTTTGCGACTCAGTAGACTGTAGCCTGCCAGGCTTCTTGTCCATGGGGGTTCTCCAGGCAAGAATACTGGAGTGGTTTGCCATGCCCTTCTCCAGGGAATCTTCCCAACCCAGGGATCGAACCCAGGTCTCCCGCACTGCAGGTGGATTCTTTGCCATCTGAGCCACCAGGGAAGCCCAAGAACACTGAAGTGGATAGCCTAGCCCTTCTCCAGGGGATTTCCCCAACCCAGGACTCTAATCAGGATCTCCTGCATTGCAGGTGGATTCTTTACCAACTGAGCTACTAAGTCATCTCATTTGGACCCTGTGATGAGTGTCTTTCCTCTCTGTATTAGTTTGTTGGGGCTGCCATGACAAAACATCACAGACTGAGTGGCCCAAACAGCAGAAATCTACTTTCTCATAGTTCTGGAGGCTCCAAAGCCAAGATCACAGCGCTGGCAGGGTAGGTCTGAGGCCTCTCCACTTGACTTGCACACGGCTCCCCTCTTGCTGCTGCTTCTCCTGGCCACCTCCCTATGCACATGTACCCTGGTGTGTCCTAATCTCCTCCTCTTAGAAGGACATGGTCAGATTGGATTAACTAAGTCATTTCCTTAAAGACCCCATCTCCACAGTCACTTTCTGGGTTAGGACTTCAACCTAGACCGAGTTCAGTCCACAACTCCCAGAAACTCACTGAGCCTGCAGGAGGAGTGCACGTCACAGGGCCATGCGGGGCTTTGCAGTCTAGCTCTGCAATGAGGTTTTATGCTCAAGATCAATCACCTCCTCCTCTCCTCCCTCCCTCTTTTCTTCTTGGGAGGAAAACTCAAGCTAGCACCTCTGTTCTGAAAAGTGAATACTTCTCCTTTGCAGAGATTCTTTATCTGTGGTTGCTCAGGTTTGTAAGCAAGGACACCAAAGTCCCTGGGTTCTTGGGTGAGTCCCTGGGGATTTGGTGGCGGGTGGGGGGGACATCTGAAAACTACCCCATGAAGTGGCCTCTTCAGCACAAAAGGCCATGCTGTCAGCTGGCCTGTGTGAGTCTGAGACAATGCTAGAGCCACACCCCTGGGACTCCAGGGGGCTCCCCTCCTCTGTGCATTCTCTCTTCTTCCCTCAGCACTCCTTCTACATTATGAGTCATTCCATACATCCAGCCAGTTGTTTGGAGTGCAAAACATAACCACAGCCAGAGGCATCTTGGTCCAAAACTCTCCTCTCCTCTCTCTTTCTTGCACTCTTTCTCCATTTTATTGCTTGTTCCCCAAGTAATCTCCCCCAAATACTCCATATTCTCAATCTTATACCTTCCAAGGCTTAGTCTGGGAATCTGGTCTGAAGACAATGGGTCTTTATCAGTGAATGTCTGACCTATCAAAAAATAAGTATTTACCAAACTAACAGTTACATCAAAGTGTTTAAGCCCAATCGCATTCCTCTTTTCTTGTAATTCTTGCCTAGATTATTAACTTCTCATGAATGGGGACCATATTGTACTGTCCATGACCCTTAGTACAATTCTTTACACATAGGAATACTCCAAACACTTTGGAAGAAAACAATAAACCTTTTAAGCATAATATTATCCTCTAAGAGGTTTAGGCCTATAGAATCTTTAAAAAAAATTGTTAAGGTCCTCAGTGGGCTTTCTAAACCATGAGTGGGGTGTTAGCTACTTCAGTGATGCAATTTAAATGACTGAACTTAGCCAAAGGTGGTGTTTATTTGAAAAACAGACAACCAAACAATAATTGTAACTTCTTTTGATACAAACATATACAACAGACAATCTATAAAAAGTAGTTTTCATAGATGTGAATGCCTAGGTAAAAATGCAGTACCTTATTAATAAGATACAATTTTGCTATTTTTGCATAAAAAAAATTCCCCCCTCTTTTGGCTTCAAAGTTAGAAAGTCTTTCTTACGTGCTTGCTCTGATTTTAAAGTCCGTGAAGTTTTGTTGAAGTTAATACCTTCAAGCCTTCCTAAACAAATGGTGCAGTGGTCTCTGATCCTTGTCCTAACCTTACTTGTTCTTTTTCCTCCCTCTCTTTGCCATCAGAGGAAGAAGAGCGTAATGACAAGATCAGATGGATAACAGTCACCCATATCTGACCTTTCCTATGCTCTCCCTACTAGTAGACATAAGAAAAATTGGGCATAAGTCCTAAATGTGTACTCATTCATTCATCCGTTCATTCAACAAATATTAAACACCTACTATGTGCCAGACATTTTCCCAGGATGCAGGAACTGCAGAGATGTTGTTCAGTTGCTCAGTTGTGTCTGACTCTTGTGACCCAATGGGCTGCAGCACGCTAGGCTTTTGTCCTTCACCATTTCCCAGAGCTTGCTCAGACTCATGTCCATTGAGTCAATGATGCCATCCAACCATCTTGTCCTCTGTCACCCCCTTCTCGTCCTGCCTTCTGTCTTTCCCAGAATCAGAGTCTTTTCCAATGATTTGGCTCTTCACATCAGGTGGCCCAAGTATTGGAGCTTCAGTCTTTAAAATGAATATTCAAGGTTGATTTCCTTTAGGATTGACTGGTTTGATATCCTTGCAGTCCAAGGGACCCTCAAGACTCTTCTCCAACACCACGGTTAGAAAGCATCAATTCTTCAGTGCTCAGCCATTTTTATGGTCCAACTTTCATATCCACACATGATTACTGGAAAAACCATAGCTTTGACTATATGGACCTTTGTCAGCAGAGTAATATCTCTGCTTTTTAATAGCTGTCTAAGTTTGTCATAGCTTAAGTATCTTTTAATTTCATGGCTGTAGTCACCCTCAGCAGTGATTTTGGAGCCCCCCAAAATAAAGTCTTTCACTGTTTCCGTTATTTCCCCATATATTTGCCATAAAGTGATGGGATCGGGTGCCCTGATCTTAGTCTTTTGAATGTTGAGTTTTAAGCCAGCTTTTTGGCTCTCCTCTTTCAACTTCATCAAGAGGCTCTTTAGCTCCTCTTCTTGTTCTGCCATAAGGGTGGTGTCATCTGCATTTCTGAGGTTATTGATATTTCTCCCTGCCATCTTGATTCCAGCTTGTGATTCATCCAGCCCAAATTTCGCATGATGTACTCTGCATAGAAGTTAAACAAACAGAGTAACAATATACAGCCTTGATGCATTCCGTTCCCAGTTTTGAGCCAGTCTGTTTTCCATGTCTGGTTCTAACTGTTGCTTCTTGATCTGCATACAGGTTTCTCAGAACACAGGTAAAGTGGTCTGGTATTCCTATCTCTTTAAGAATTTTCCACAGTTTGTTGTGATCCACACAGTCAAAGGCTTCAGTGTAGTCAGTGAAGCAGAACTAGATGTTTTTCTGGAATTATCTTGCTTTTTCTGTGCTTCAACAGATGTTGGCAATTTGATCTCTGGTTCTTCTGCCTTTTCTAAATCCAATTAGTACATCTGGAAGTTCTTGGCTCAGGTATTGTTGAATTCTAGCTTGGAGGATTTTGAGCATGACCTTGCTAGCATGTGAAATGAGTGCAGTGCGTGAAATGAGTGAAATGAGTAGTATGAACATTGTTTGGTATTTCCCTTCTTTGTGATTGGAATGAAAACTGAGCTTTTCTGGTCTTGTGGCCAATGCTGAGTTTTCCTAATTTGCTGGCATATTGAGTGCAGCACTTTAACAGCATCATCTTTGAGGATTTGAAATAGCTCAGCTGGAATTCCATCACCTCCAACTAGCTTTGTTTGTAGTGATGCTTCTTAAGGCCCACTTGACTTTGCATTCCAGGATGTCTGGCTCTAGGTGTGTGATCACACCATGGTGGTTATCCAGGTCATTAATATCTTTTTTGTATAGATCCTCTGTGTATTCTTGAGAAGGAAATAGCAATCCACTCCACTATTCTTGCCTGAAGAATCCCATGGACAGAGGAACATGGAAGGCTACAGTCCATGGGGTCACAAAGAGTCAGACACAACTGAGTGACTCACAACAACAGCAACAACAACAACAACATCAAAATCTGTGTATTCTTGCCACCTCTTCTTAATATCTTCTGCTTCTGTTAGGTCCATACCATTTCTGTCCTTTATTGTGCCCATCTTTGTATGAAATATTCCCTTGGTATCTCTAATTTTCCTGAAGAGATCACTCATCTTTCCCATTCTATTGTTTTCCTCTATTTCTTTGCATTGATTTCTAAAGAAGGCTTTCTTATCTCCCCTTGCTATTCTTTGGAACTCTGCATTCAGATGGGTATATCTTTCCTTTTCTTCTTCGCCTTTTCCTTCTCTTCTTTTCTGATTTATTTGTAAGGCCTCCTTAGACAACTATTTTGTCTTTCTTTTTTGTGGGGATGGTTTTGATCACTGCCTCCTGTACAGTGTTATGAACCTCTGTCCATAGTTGTTCAGGCACTCTGTCTATCAGATCTAATCCCTTGAATCTATTTCTCATTTCTACTGTATAATTGTAAGGGATTTGATTTGGGTCATACTTGAGTTGCCTAGTGGTTTTGCCTTCTTTCCTCCATATAAGTCTGAATTTTGCAATAAGAAGTTCATGATCTGAGCTACAGTCAACTCTCAGTCTTGTTTTTGCTGACTGTATAGAGCTTGTCCATCTTTGGCTGCAAATAATATAATCAATCTGATTTCAGTATTGACCATTTGGTGATGTCCATGTGTAGAGTC
This sequence comes from Tragelaphus eurycerus, assembly GCA_935064755.1. NCBI lineage: Eukaryota > Metazoa > Chordata > Mammalia > Artiodactyla > Bovidae > Tragelaphus > Tragelaphus eurycerus. The sequence continues at coordinate 4,968,766 of CAKXYN010000095.1, read as the reverse complement.
ATCTCTTGTGTTGTTGGAAGACAGTGTTTGCTATGACCCTCTCGGCAAAACTCTATTAGCATCTGCCCTGCTTCATTCTCTACTCCAAGCCCAAACTTGCCTCTTATTTCAGGTATCTCTTGATTTCCTACTTTTGCATTCCAGTCCCCTATGATGAAAAGGACATCTTTTTTGCTGTTAGTAATAGAAGGTCTTGGAGAAGACAGTGGCACCCCACTCCAGTACTCTTGCCTGGAAAATCCCATGGACGGAGGAGCCTTGTGGGCTGCAGTCCATGGGGTCGCTAAGAGTTTGACACGACTGAGCGACTTCACTTTCACTTTTCAATTTTATGCATTGGAGAAGGAAATGGCAACCCACTCCAGTGTTCTTGCCTGGAGAATCCCAGGGACGAGGGAGCCTGGTGGGCTGCCGTCTATGGGGTCACACAGAGTTGGACACGACTGAAGCACCTTAGCAGCAGCAGCAGCATAGAAGGTCTTGTAGGTCTTTATAGAACCATTCAACTTCAGCTTCTTCATCATGACTGGTTTGCCTTGGAAACAAACCAAGATCATTCTGTCATTTTGGAGATTGCTCCCAAGTACTGTATTTTGGACTCTCTTGTTGACTATGAGGGCTACTCCATATAATAAGGGATTATTGCCCACAGTAGTAGATATAATGGTCATCTGAATTACAGAGATGAGAAAGTCCAATCCCATTTTGCAAGAAGCTCACAGTCTATTAGGGACTAGAAATACAACCACATTGTTCCTGTATACTGAGATATTAGAAATAAGTATAAAGGACTATGAGAGAACTGAGGAGAGGTCTATTTCTTATCAGGAAAAGAAGGAAGGTTAGAGACATGGGCACTAGTCCTTTAAAGGTTAAGGGAGGAGTGGCGAACATCATCTCAAACTATGGGATCCAAAATGGTAGCCACCAGCCTCATGTGGCTATTTACATTAATTAAAATAAAACGAAAAACTTAGTTTATTAGTTGTCCCACATTTCAAGTCCTCAGAAGCCAGCTATGGCTAGTGGCTACCACCCTGAACAGTGCAGATACAGGATATTTCCATCACTGCAGAAAGAGGGGAAAAAGTGCATGTCAAAATGACACAGGAGCCAACCTGAAAGAGCTCCAATGGCTAGGTCTAGAAAAACTTAAGCAAAAAAAAAAAAAAAAGATAAAATAAAACAATAGTAACTTTGTGGTGGAGAAGGCAATGGCACCCCACTCCAGTACTCTTGCCTGGAAAATCTCATGGATGGAGGAGCCTGGTAGGCTGCAGTCCATGGGGTCGCTAAGAGTCGGACATGACTGTGCGACTTCACTTTCACTTTTCACTTTCATGCTTTGGAGAAGGAAATGGCAACCCACTCCAGTGTTCTTGCCTGGAGAATACCAGGGACGGGCGAGCCTGGTAGGCTGCCGTCTCTGGGGTCACACAGAATCGAACATGACTGAAGCGACTTAGCAGCAGCAGCAGCAGCAACTTTGTGGAGAAATCTTGCAGACACCAAGTGATGAGAGTCAACGTCACTAGTGATGGGTACCGCATGCCTTTGGGATGATAATGAGAAGGCGCCACGCCTCTGTCGTATTATTTCCAATTCCCCAAATCCCAGTCTAGGCATAAAAACCCATCAGACAGACCCACAATAGAGGATATTCTACGAAGTATCTGACCAGTACTCCTCGAAAGTGTCAAGGTCACAAAGAATAATGAAAGACTGAGAAACTATCAGAGATGGGTGAGACTAAGGGGGCATGATGACTAAATACAGTGTGATATCCTGGGTTGGATCCTGGGCTAGAAAGGGATCACAAATGGAAAAGCTGGTAAAATCCCAATAAAATTGAAGTGTGATAACAGTGTTGTATCAATACTAATTTTTTGGTTTTGATAAATGCACTAGGTTATATAAGATGTTAATACTGGGAGAGGCCAAGTGAAGGATATACAGGAACTCTCTGTTCTACTATTGTAATAATAGTCTAAATAACAATAATAAGTCTAATAATAAGAAGAACGTCTAACATTATTCAGATTAAAAATGTATGGAAAAATAAAGATAGCTTGGTGAAAATGTGTGGTATAACTCCCCCAAATTAAGGCTCAGTATTATGTGTTACCCTGGCATCAGGTGAAATGGGTAGAGTCTTAAATGGCTACCTGTAAGTTCCCCTCCCCACTCTGCTCCCACAGATAAGGTCTCATAACCAAACCATCCTTCTTATCCAATAAACAAGGTGCACTTCCTGCTTACTCCTGAGTTCCCAAGTGCAACTCCTATGTGGTCCTTTGTGGTACGCAGTGTTCTTCCTTCCAGGACTGTGCGTGTATGTGATTAATAAGCCATCTCGTCTGCCCAGTATCATATGTTCAGTCACCCCTGTAACCCGGGGTGGACTCCCCCCTTACCAACGGGGCAGATAAGAGGAGATTATAACAAGGTGTCTAACCTCTCACCCTGTGTTCCAGGTTTGCTGCAGGGCTTTGTCTCCTGTGCCCTCTGGAATGGGATTTATCTCCTCCTCTTGCTCAGGATTTGGAGACCTGGGCAGGGAAAGGACAACGGGATGATAATCAGAGATGAGGAGGAAGGATACAGTGATGAGGAGACAAAAGAAGAGAAGCCAGGGGAAGAGTCAAAGAAAGAGACGACATACTTCTAAGATTCCACCCAAGGCTGGGGTATGCCCCAGGAACTTCAGGACAAAACTGACCACCTGGACATGCAGTGGGCATTGAGCTGAGTGTCACCAGCTTGGAACCTGGTACCCATCCCACCATCCAGCTGTATGGCCTTGGACAAGTCCTCCAACTTCTGTGACTCTAGATATTCTTAACCATAAATGAGACTAATAGAACTTGTGTATCTAATGCTTCCCTGGTGGCTTAGTGGTAAGGAATCCCCCTGCCAATGCAGGAGACTTGGGTTTGATCCCTATGTTAAGAAGGTCCCCTGGAAAAGGAAACGGCAACCCACTCCAGTATTCTTGCCTGGGAAATCCCATGGACAGAGGAGCCTGGCGGACTACAGTTCACGGGGTTGAAAGAGTTGAACACAACTTAGCAACTAAACAACAACAAACTGTGAGAGTCAAATGTAATATTCTATGTGAGAGTGTGTAAAAAGTGTGAAATCATATACATTTTATAGGAATAAGGATGCAAAGATATGGTTTCTGCTCTCAAGAGAGTTGTAACCCAGTAGGAAGTTGCAGTACATGCAGTGGTAACAGCGGTTTCCATGCTCATAGTTTCCATGGGGGAGATGTAAACAAAATGCTAGAGTGGGGACAATTCAAGTGGAGAGTTGGAGAGATTCCATGGAAGAGGTAGGATTTGCCTTTGGCCTTGAAACACAAGTCAGCAGGAAATATTACATGCAGTGATGGCGACAGGTTTGGACACTAGTATTTAGTGTCTACACTTAGTAGTTCTATGACTGTGGGCCTGTTTAAAGCTTTCTCAGCCTTAGTTGCCTTGTCTTCAAAACAGGGATAATATCTACAGTTGTGATAAGAGTCAAATGGAGAATGTAAGGGAAAGTGCTCCACAGAGTGCCCGTCATGTAGAGTCTATTCAACCAGTGTTGGCGGAGACTGAAGCATTTATTGCCTTAAGGCTGGGACCTGGTTTTGCTGGGCAGGAGTTGGATCCAAGGAGTGCGTAGGAACTTGACCAGCCCTTGGTGATTTGCTGCTGCTGCTGCTGCTAAGTCCCTTCAGTCGTGTCTGACTCTGTGCGACCCCACAGATGGCAGCCCACCAGGCTTCCCCGTCCCTGGGATTCTCCAGGCAAGAACACTGGAGTGGGGTTGCCATTTCCTTCTCCAATGCATGAGAGTGATTTACAAGGCACCAATAGCCTCAGCTTGAAAATGCTTCCCTGAGGCTGCTTTTTGTGCGTGAGCCTTGCAGCCTTCAGTCATATTGTAGACAGAGCGGGACATGGGGCAGGGCCTAGGCCACTGGGTACCCAGTGACTATAGCAGGAGGCTGCTGGGTAGCTCCTCCTCCTGGGTCATCTACTCCGGGGGCTGGGTAGTGAGAGTGGCACTGTTTCTGTGGCCTGGCAGGCATTGACAAGGATACCCCAGCTGGCTTGGGTGGCTTGCTACCTCAACATCTCCGTCTGGACGTGTAACAGACCTCTAAACTCGGTACATCCAAACCTGAGCTCTTGAACTCCACACCCACCGGCTCCACCTTCAGGCTATGGCATCTCCATTCTTCCAGTTGCTCAAGCCCAAATCTTGCAAGTTGCCTTGACTCCTCTCTTCTTCTCTCAGCTCCTATCCTGTCATCCAACTTCTCAGAAGATCCTATCGCCTCTACCTTTAGAATGCAGCCAGTATCAACCGCTTGTTACCACCTCCACTGCTGACCCTGGTTGGGAAATTCCGCTGTTCACCTGGATTACTGCCGTAGCCTCTATGGTCTCTCAGCTTCTGCTCCTGCCACTCCCTCCCACCCCATACAGTCTGTCCCCAGTAGGGCATAATGCTAAAAGTGAGATCATTTCACTTAAAATTCTTCAAATGCCCCCATTTCTCTCAGAGTAAAGTTCAGGGTCCCTAAAATGTCCTACAAGACTGTTTGTGAGCCCAGGACTGGGCTTCTGTTTCGCCTCTGACTCCGTCTCCTATTACCCCTCTTGCCCTCTGCTCCAGCCACTTGGGCCTCCCTCTGTTCCCTAGAGCCTTTGCTCTGGATTGAAAGCGTTTCCTCCTGATAGCGCTATGTTAACTCCCTCATTCCTTCAAATCTTTGCTCAAATGTCAACTTCTCAACAAAGCTTGTGACAATCCTATATTTAAAATAGGAACCGCACACCTCCCTGTCTTCACCCACCATGCTCTGTCCCCGATATACTGCAATACTCTTTTCACACTCATCACAAACCCTATCTCTTCATTTGTTTCTTATTTAAAAAAATATTCTCTTTATTTATTCTTTCGGCTGTGCCATATAGCCTGCGAGATCTTAGTTCCCGGACCAGGGATTGGACCTGTGTCCCCTGCGGTGAAAGCACAGTGTCTTAACCACCAGGGAAGTCCCTACTTCTTGATTATGTCCACTTTTGCTTTTCTGTCTCCCTTGACTAGAAATATAAGCCAAAAGAAAGCAAGTGACTCTCTCAGTTGTGTTCACGAGGAACCCAGGTGCCCAGAACACTTCCTGGTTGCTGATAAGTGTTCATTTGCTGTTCTCACCCTCAGCCCCTCTCTGTTGCTGGATGGCACAGCAGAGAAGATCTGCTGACGGAGGAGCCCATCAGTGGTCTGGGTTGCAGCCCCCTGCTTCCCTTGAGGTAGGTTCCAGGAGTGAACTATGCTATGCTGTCACTTCAGTCGTGTCTGACTCTGTGTGACCCCACAGACGGCAGCCCACCAGGCTTCCCTGTCCCTGGGATTCTCCAGGCAAGAACACTGGAGTGGGTTGCCATTTCCTTCTCCAATGCATGAAAGTGAAAAGAGAAAGTGAAGTTGCTCAGTCATATCGGACTCTTAGCGACCCCATGGACTGCAGCCTACCAGGCTCCTCCGTCCGTGGGGTTTTCCAGGCAAGAGTTCTGGAGTGGGGTGCCATTGCCTTCTCTGAGGAGTGAACTGACTTCCCCAAATTCTCAAGCTGAAGTTGAAGGCTCAGCTCAGTATGGACCTCAGGTGAGCTGATGCCAAACGAACCTTTCCCTTTTCTGAGGCCCCCAGGTTGAAAGAGGGCTGGTGGGAAAGGTGGTTGGAGCAGCAAGGAAAGGCTCCTGGGTGGGTTGGTGGTTTAGGGACCCCCGCTTGCCCTGAGTTCATCACATCTGTAGGATGTGCCCAGGATAGCTCTCTCTTTTCAAAGCCCAGCCCCCATCCATGCCCACTAGTTGTATGAGTCTCTGGGGGGCATCCCTGACGATTCAGTGGCTGAGCATGATGGGGGAGGATTTAAAACATCAGAGCTGAGCTTGTTCGAGGGTGTGTCTGGGCTCTGAGTGGAGCAAAGAGGAAAGTGGGGAGAGCTATGGGGCCCTCACCCCCACTTCTAAGCCATGGATTTTCCATCTGTTCAAAGGGAACAGTAAAGCCTGCCTGTCTCCCTTTCAGCATCTGAGGATCAAGTGAAATAATGTATATGAAAATGTTCCAAAAAGAATAAAGAGCTTTGCCAGGATAAAAAATTGTTTTTATTCCAAATGATAAGTCAAGGGTGAGATTTCTAATAAGTCATTTATGTGGGCTGTTCTTTTAAGTCCCGTTTATTTATTTTTTTAAAATAAAAAACACTCCATATCTGCCCTGTCAATGAAGGGTGGAAGTGTGCTGCACAGCTTCAGGCCATCACTAGTCTCTCTGCAACTCGGCCCTTCTCTTCTGAAGCAGCTTGCTCCCAGGTGGGAAATGCTGTTTGGCAGAGCACCCTCCAGCTGGCACGACCCCTCGTGCGGCTGTGATGGGGCTGTAGCCTTGCTAAACCCAGGATCCACACCCCTTGGTCATGAGGTCGAAATCACTTGCCTCCAGAGCTTCACTGACCCCACTAGGAGATAGAGGGACATTGGGTCAATAACTTCGTTTGTTCAGGATCTGAGTGGGCAGCAGTAGAAAAGAGGAAGGAAACTCATATTGGTAAGACTTCTCTTTAGGCCATCGTTACTTTGGACCATCATTACTTTAGGCCCCATGACTTACTTGTGTCTCTCTAAGGTATGTTATTCTTATTTTAGAAAGGGGAAAACTGAGGTTCAGAGAAGTTAATAACCTGTCCCAGGCCACACAGCTTACTAGTAACTGGTGGAACCAGCATTGGAACTCAGATTGTCCAGTTTAAAAAGCCATGCCCTTTCCATGACATGACAGAGCAGTGGATGGGGCTCTAGCTTTAGCTCCTCGCCTTAGATGTATGCTCTTAGGCAAGTCATTTAAACCTCTCCCATCTGTTTTCTCAGCCACAGAAGGCAATGATAACTCTATCCCTCCCTGGAAGTTGTGAGATTCAAGTGAAATAATATATGTGGAGTGATCTGAGTACTGCAGGTTGTTCCATGCAAGCGAGGAATTACTGTTACAGTTTAGAAGGTGTTGCTTCCATCCTGTGACTCCCTTGCTCAAGAACTTTCAGTGTGTTACTCATCCCTGACCCAGATGAAGACTCTGGCCTCCCAAGATCCACCTTTTGTATTATCTGTTATTATTGTCCTCTCCAGTTAGCCTTGTTTTTGATCTTGTAAATGGCACATTCAGTATCTGAAATGTCCTCCCTGCCACCTCTCTGCCAATCTGGCTCTTTCCCCACCTTTAAAATGTGTTTGCCTCCTGCAGGAAGCCTTCCTTTACAGCCTTACCTGGCCTTGCCATGTGGATTCCAACATGCTGCTGGGCTGCTGGTGTAAGTGCTCTTCAGTCATTTCATAAGCTCGAGCACTTCTCTTCAAGGAGGTTTTGGAGTCTTGCAGGCAGTGATCATGGCTCTGTGTTCTTTGTCCTCACAGTACCTTGTGTAGGACCCATGAGTGCTACAATCAGAAAATGTTGACTGATGGACTGATGCAGGGCACTGGACTCATGCCTCTATTTTCTCTTGTTGTGACAGGTCATGAGAAGGTCTGGCAGCTCTTCCAGTCATCCTTCTGCAGCTCCCAGCTGTTTCTGGGAGTGCTCACACCGTGCTTGCCTGGAGCTGTCACCACCCCACTTCTGTCTGGCCAGACCACTCTGTTCTTGCAGGGCCAACCCCCAGCAGAGCTCCTTACCCAAGGACTCTGTCCAAGTCATCTGCCCTACTCTGCACTCCTTTCCAGGCCATATCTGAGTGCTGGGTTATGTTTTGGCTTATCTTCCAAAAACCTTGAGAAGATAGAGCAGCCTTGATCATCCATGGGCATGTAGTAGGTGCTTATTATACTTTACCAGGACTGCATATTGATCTCAAAGAAGAAGAGTCAGTTGAAATCTTCACACCTGGATTCCAGAGTTTCCCAGGTGCCTTTTATTATTCAGAACGAAGGCACAAGTACTCCAAAAGAGGGGGTGGCAACAGAAAAAGTATGGCTCCGGTGTCAAGCACGCCACTGGGTATGTTACTTTATCTCTTAGAGCCTTGATTTCTTAATCAAGAAATATTGTGCATATTGTGGATGACAATAACCCAGACATTCCTAGGTTGTAGTAAGCATGGCTTTAAATTCCATCTTGAGTTCTCTCTTCAACACTATTGTTCAGGGCTCTACTTCATGACCCCTTCTTAGAGAGAGTTTCCCTATACCCCAAAGAAAGCTCTGGTCTTGTCATAAACCACGGCGCCCTGTTAATTACCTTCCTAGACCGTCTTCCATCTACAGTGATTTTATTTGTGTACATGCACAGATAGTGTCTGCTTCCCTGGTAGAACGTAAGCCCCATGAGGGCAGTGTCAGTCTCATTCACCACTGTGTCCCTAACTCATAGGTAAATTCCTGGCACTCAGTAGATGTTTATTCAATTCTGGTTTCTTTTCTTTCCCTTTCTCAGTAAATAGCATGTTGTCTGTCTCTGAGTCAGGAAGATAAAGGCTCTTTTTAACCCCTAAGAAAGCTCCTGCACTGACATGAAAGTCCAAACAGACACATATTGAGAAGAGGCTCCTACATCATAAAACCTTTCCTCCAGAAAGAGGAGGATCGTGGATGGTGGGGAGGGGCAGGTGCTGGTGACCTGTTCATCTGAAGCACCAGAACAAATGCCCCACTTCCATCTAACGAATTGGTTTGGGGTTATCCTCTGCCTCAGCAGCTGGTCACTTAGGATCTCCAGGTCATAGGCCAAGTCTGGACTGTACCCACCTGGCAACAGGAGAGTGACATTTCTGGGGACAGGAGCCTGGTCTTGCCCACCCCACCCCCCCCGCCCCCAATGCCCACCTCGGTCTTCCCAGTGCCTAGTGAGCACCAGACTTCATCCTTCTTGGGTCTGTCCTGGTCATGGTCAGCACAGTGGCCCCAGAGGAAACAATGAAAGCTGTGACCGTTCTTGCCCAGTGTAGACACAAGAAGTGTGGGTATGGGTGTGAGAATGAGGGTGGGAAAGAGTGTTCATTAAAACTTTTTTTTAGAGAAGGAAAGTGGGAGAAGACAGAACAGAGAGGTGAGGGAAAGGCAAAGCCACAAAGGGGGAAGGTGAGGAAGGAAGAGCGAAATGTGGGGACAGAGGACTTTTTGTTTTTATTAGATCTGAGGAGGGTTTGAACTGGTAGAGAAGGAGAGTTTGAAAAGACAGAAACACAGGCAAAAATAAGGCTACTAAGTGTAGCAGAGTCCAGGCTGATCCCAACCCCAATTGTCCAGGATGAAGGGGTGTCCTGAGCTGTGGGAAGAAGCAAACAGGGACTTCTTCCAGGATGTCCAGCAGGGCTGGCCAGGCAGTGGCCAAGAGTGGCTTTGCTGCAGACTAAGAACAGGTTACTAAGAGCCCAACAGGATGTGAACCCAGACCACACCCCGTGTCCCCTCCACTCCAACAAAAGCGCATTCTCCACACTGCAGATGTGAGGTTGGAAGTGACCTGACCATGCTCATTTTCCTCACGTGAGAAACAGGGATAGTGGGTTGGGTGATGTGTGAGGGGCTCTTTAGCCCACTGAGCACTGTGAGACAATGGTATAGTTGCTTCTGCTGGGTTGAGTGGCCTGGCTGAGGTCTGCTGGCAGGGGAATGCATCAGGGACTCCAGGGGAAAATCTTCAGGCAGAGCTGCTCTGGCTGTCAGTGGAAGCCTCTTCCTATCCTGCTGTGGAGGACAGGGCTTTGGGACAGCGATCCATACGTGAGTGTAAATGGACCAGCGACTGGGCGCGTACAGGCTTATCTTCGCTCAGGAAACCCTGCCGCCTCCGTGCGGTCTGGGCTAGCCCAGCGCTGGCACAGCAGCATCCATCTGTGCTGCGTGATTTCATCACAGCACCATGTGGCAGGGGCTTGAAATGACAGCAGCAGGAAATGAGGCGGGGAGGGGGCTGGGGAACTGCTCAGGTTTCTCAATTACTCCTTTACACTAACCAGTTCGGGCTTAGTGAGCACCTGGGCTCTTTAGTTTGGGTGGGGGAGGAGGTCCCAAGAGAGATGCTATTGGCCTTCCTTCAGTTTGGGCAGGTGGGGATCTCAGCAATGAATGTGCAGATAGGAACCAGATGTAACTTTATTTTCCAAGCTGGTGGTACAGGTCATGCCAATTGCATGAGATTTTAAAAGGAAGCAAAGAGAAAATAAATAAGATGCATGGGTCTGTGGTAGTCTTCATGTGTGTTGGAGGAGGTGACTGAAATCCCCAATCAATAAGGTAACTGAGTTATTTCCGTCAAGTGTTTAAGGCTATTACTTTGAGTGGACACAGGGCTGTTGGTTGTGTTTGCTGTCATCAGCTGTGGACTCATTGGGCATATTGATCATCCAGCACTATCTAGTGTTCTTAAAACATTGGCGAAACTCTCCCCCTCCACCTCTCCTCCACCCTTCTCTCCCTCCCAAGGCTTCTTAAAAGCAAAAGCACGCTTCTCTCTGCTGGCTGGGCTGCAAGTTTTCCACTCCACATCATCATCATTTGTTCTAAAAGCAAAATGCAATTTTCTGAGAATCTTTACACTTCTGTGCACACACACATCCACACGCACACACAGCCTCTGTACTCAACAATGTGCTTTTTAGTCTAGAAAAGTAGCAGAGACAACAGGTCCACTATAGTCCTGCAATATCCCAGGGCAGGGGAACCATTCCCAGTGCAGCCACAGACATTGTCCCCATTGAGGCGCCTTTCCAGCTCTGGGCAGCTCACAATCCCAAGCTTTGTGACCACCAGAGAATCGTGGCCTGTACCCGTCCCCTTGGACTCCACCCTGCTGGCCTCCAAAGGTCACTGACAGTGATGTCACGGAAAAGCATGTGGCCAAGAGAGTCTGTCTTTGGAAGAAGTGCTCAAAACTGTTGGGCGATCCCTATCTGCCCAACCCCCAGCCTTGGGCCCTGGAGAACTTCTGGAGCTTGGAGGCAGTGCCCTGAGGACACACTCCCTGAGTGGCTGGAGTGGGATAGTCTGCTGAGGGGCCTGCTGCACTGCCATCTTCTCCACTCCCCACATACGCCCGCCCAGGTCCACTGAATGGAGGACCGAGCAAGCTGGACCCCAGTGCCCCCTCCTGGGACCTCCAGCCTCTTAGCCGCATTAGCTCTCTTCTTGCACAGCTGGATTGGGCACCGCTGCTTTGTGTTCGTTGCCTTTTTGATTCTCTTTCTCTTGTATCACCAGCAGGACCGACATACACTGATTCACCTGCACACACACATGCGCACGTGCGCGCGCGCGCGCGCACACACACACACACACACACACACACACACACACTCTGATCGCCAGTCCAGAGGGTGCACTTCTGGGGGCACTCCACACAGCTTCAGGTTAACTGGAGTTGTGCACATCTCCCTGAAAGTCTGTGAACACAGGACTTGCTCTGTGGGAATTTTAGAGAGGATCCCCAAAGAAAACAGCAAAATGTATATTAAAATTGCATTTCTTGGGCTCTGTGTGTCCTAAGTATTTCACATACATCATTTTCTATGATCTTCTTAGCCATGCCAGGAAGGAGGTGCGTCTGTTGTATTTTAGCGCTGAAGAGGCTGGGACACTTGGGTGACCTCCTATGACTGCCTGTGTCCCAATTTGTGACATTTTCCCTAACCTCCATCACCCTGTCTTCCCAGAACACTTTGCACATCTAACTTTTGCATTCTAAGCATGACCAGAGCTGCATTTTAGAACAGTCACTGAATTGGTGGCATGGAGATGGGTTGGATGAGAGACGAAAGCCTCAGAGAACATTAGGAGTCTGCTTTAACCGTTCCAGAGAGAAACTCAGGTGGTGATGCAAAGAAGAGTCTGGCTGGTCTTGAGGACAGGGTCTAGGGGTCAAGACCACCAGATGTGCAGCTGAGTTTGACTCCAGGGTCTGATTAGGGAAGGTCACCAGCAAGGTATGATTAAGGAAAGTTTTGCCTCCCAGCAGGGGACTTTCCTAAAAGACCTTTAGAAGACCCTTTCAACCCTTCAACCGATTTGGTTATGCTGCAGGCATTCTTCGGGTTGCTCAGAAGGCAGAAGCTCTAAAATTAGAAAGCCTTATTATTACTGATTAAATTTCTTTCCACCTACAGAATTTTCTGAAAGTAATAAGAAGAGGAAGCCTGAGTCTGTGCTGAAGGGTTCAGGGAGCAGAGATGTATTGAGAGGTGATGAGAGAAGAGGGATGGCGGGGAGAAGGTGAGGCCAAGCAGGTAAGGAGGGGGTGAAGCTAAAAGACATCCCTGAGTGAACACAGTGATGGCTGAAGGGCGCTTCCATTGTGTATCGGTGTTCAGGGAAGGTGCACATGGGGAAATAAAACATTAGGGTTTCTACTGAGGCCACCACCTCGCTGCAGGAGGACAGAGGCCGAGGGAGTCAGGGCTCTGAGCTCGCCTCTGTTTCAGTGAGAGGCACGAGTGTCCCCCTGCACTAACAGGCGTGCAGCTTCTACCCCCTTTATTCTTCTGCCTCCTGATGCATGTCATGCTCATAAAAATTCTGAGGAGGGCACCCATGGTGATCAGGCATCTATAAAGTCATATGCAGAGATGAGTCCAAAGGAAAGAAATGGAAAATACTATATTTGTACATTTAATTATTTATTTTTGTAATTTTTTCCCAGCTGGAGCAAATGAAACAACAGCAAATGAAATCAACATGTCAGTTCATGGCTCATGAGGGGTGTGGATCACTCAGGACTGACATACACAGATTCACCTGCCCAGTTCTGTTCTTGCTGAGGGAGATTCTAAGTACAGAACAGTAAGCATTTTGATGGGAGTTGGAAAACAGAAAAAGTATAGTGTGGTTTCTATAATGTCCTTGAATATCTGAATCACTTAATAAATTGATCTTTTTGTTTATATTAAAAAATAAAAAGGTGGTTCCTTCAACTGAATCAGCATCAGGTCCTACAAACTTGGATCTCTGCCTTAGAATAATTTAGAATGCTGTTAATGCCTCAAGGAAATGGCACCCCACTCCAGTACTCTTGCCTGGAAAATTCCATGGATGGAGCAGCCTGGTGGGCTACAGTCCATGGGGTCACAAGGAGTCGGACACAACTGAGCGACTTCAATGTCAATGTCAATGTCAATGACGTGAACAGTCCAAGTCCATGTATTCTTGTATTTTCTCCTGTATAACTTGGTTCATTGCCCTGAGAGCTCTCCTTTGTCACTCCTCTAGAAGTATTCTTATCAGCTTGGAAGACATCAGGGCTTCAAAGTCAGCCTAGAAAGCTGGCTCTTCTCATAGCTGACTTGGGCTACTGACCTCTTAAATGGAATTATCCTAAATTGCCCTTGACTCATAGGTAAAAAGTGATGGGATACCAGCATTTTCACATGATTTGACATAACAAGTCCTCTGAGTTTCTTCTCCAAAACGGAGATGATGAAGGAGTTGTTGTTTAATGAGTGTAGGGTTTCAATTTGACAAAATGAAAAGGGTTCCAGAGATTAGTTGCCTGACAATGTGAATGTACTGTTAAACAAACTTCAACAGAGTAAGTTTTAAAGATCTGATTGGCCTTATTCAGTGATTCAGGAATCAGGCAGCATCCAGTTTAGCAGACAGAAAGGAGCTCTGAGCTGCTGCACAAGATGAAAGACTTTATAGGTTGAAGGGGACAGGAATGAGAAAGTTATACTAGGCAGAAAGCAGACTGATTATGGTGAGGTTACTTTCCCTACAGGGGGTGGCAGGATTTCATAAGGCAGATTACCTGCTTAATGCTAATCAGGTTGGATGGTTTAAGATTCCATTTCTGGGAGAGTGGGAACTGTAACTGAGTGAAGTCTGGGTTTGGTGGACACGAGGCTTAGCGTTAGCAGCTTCATTTGGGGGGCTGTTGTCTTGTTTTTAACAGTGCACAACTTGACCAGGCTGTACACTTGAAGTGGTACAAGTGGTACTTGAAGCTTGTTATTGTGTATTTTACTGCAAAAAAAAAAAAAAAAATCCAGAAACTTCCCACTAGCTATCTATTTTACATATGATGACCTGTGCTCTGTAACAACCTAGAGGGATGGGTGGGGTAGGGGTGGGGAGTGGGAGGAAGGTTCAAGAAGGGGGGGACATATGTATACTTATGGCTGATTTATGTTGTTGTATAGCAGAAACCAACTCAACATTGTAAAGCAATTATCCTCCAATTAAAAATAAATTAAAAAAAAAAAAAGATGATAAAGTCTGTCTCACCTGATGGTGGTGAAGATGGACTGAGATGATGTGTATAAAGTGCTTTCCTGGCACAGAGTAAACACTCAGCTCTATAAATGTTAGCTTTTATTAGTACTAACAGTTTGTCATTCCCAAGATTGGCATTCTCTTTCCCTAGGCTAAAATCAAGTTGTCCCTGTAGTAGTTTGGGAAGGAAAAAGCTATAGGGAATCATTACCTAAGAGAATCACCAAAATATTCATTATCAACATTAGGGCTTCCCTTAAGCCAGAATCTGCATCTCTTTATAATAGTAACACCTAATACTCATCTTAAGCTAAATGAGCCCATTTTAGCTACACAAAACTCTGGGGAATGGATATAATTATTTTCATCACTTGTGTGAAGTCACACAGCTAGTAAGAGACAGTCCAGATAAGGCTGTCTCTATTTTTTTTTTCTTGTTTTTAAATTTTTATTGGAGTGTAGTTGATTTGGCAGGCTTCTCAGGTAGCTCAGACAGTAAAGAATTTGCTTGCAGTGCGAGAGATCCAGGTTCGATCCTTGGGTTGGGAAGATCCCCTGAAGAAGGAAATGCCAACCCACTCCAGTATTCTTGCCTAGAGAATTCCATGGACAGAGGAGTCTGGTGGCCTGTATAGTTCATGAGGTCGAAAAGAGTCAGACATGACTGAGCAACTAACACACACACACACACATAGTTGATTTATAATGTTGTTAATTCCTGTTACATGGTAAAGTGATTCAGTTATATATATCTATTTAATATTTTTCCCATTATGGTTTATCATGGGATATGTTTTTAACTGGAGGATAATCGCTTCCCAACATTGTGACCACTGAATCATATGTGCTACACCCAGCCGGCTACTGCTTTAGAGTCTTCGGCTTAGAGCCACTTTTCACGATTGGTTCCTCTTTATCTGTGGCTGGCTAAAATCATTAGGCCTTATTCTCCTGCAATGCCAAATTTGCAAGACGTTTGTATTTCAGATGTAAGAAGGGCACAGCTGGAGGGGTGCTCACATTGGGAGGAGCCTAAAGTTGCTCCCTAGGTGGCTCATTACTCATAAGACTGCTCTATTCAATACGCCTTCCTCCAGAAGTCCTATTTGTTTAGTTTTTGCACATTCTTCACCCACTAATGTACATGCAGAGAAATAAACACTCAAGCAGCATAGAACACCTGAAAATGAAGAGTGAAAGCGTTTCTTCCCCCTCTCTCACATATGCCTACACTTAATTATTTGTGTCTAGTTCTTCTCGTAACTATTTCCAAACTTTAAATGCTTTTTATGTCTTTTTCTTGTTTTCTTCTTCAACTTGAAATATTATTTCCTGATTTTTCACCATAATAGAGGAAAAACACAACTCATTTGTAGTAACTGTATCTCTCTTCCGAATTTTGCTTTTTTGTTGTTCTTTACTTATGTAATTTGAAATAGTAAACTTAAGTTTATGTTTTTAAAAGATTATGATTCAGTATATTTCAATTTCAGACAATATTTCCTGATTCTAAACTGTAAAATAAGGACTTCAGTGCTGGCCACATTCTAACTTCTGTGTTTTATCACTTTTACATTGCTGACATGAAATATTTACATTGTTATGTAACTACCATTAGGGCCTCTGTGTTTTGTTTATATGTTGATTTCATAAATTAAAATCAACTAATATTTCCATGATAATTTGCATGGGTGCTCAGTTGTGTCTGACTCTTTGCAACTCCATGGACTGTGGAGCCCACCAGGCTCCACAGTCCATGGAATTTTTCAGGCAGGAATACTGGATGGAGTTGCCATTTCCTTCTCCAGGGAATCTTTCCAACCCACAGACAGAACCGCATCTCTTACATCTCCTGCATTGGCAGGCAGATTCTTTACCACTAAGCCACCTGGGAAGCTCATTCCATGATAATTATGTAATTATTATTTTCTTCAGAGTCAGGTATTTGTGATTGAATCGGTAGAAAAGATGCAGTTCTATCTATTGTTGAAGTAATTGAACAAAGAGGCATTAGACTGAGGTGATCCTAATGCTTTGGCAGCCTACTAAACAAACCGAAATTAAGCCAGAGTCACCCCCTTTAAGTGCATCTGAGAAAGTGAAAGTCAAGGACAACAATCACAGTTAACTAGGCTTTCCCAAATAAGTCAATCGTTCAAGCCTTAGCCAGTTAAATCATTTCCTTGCTTCTGTGTCTGTCCTATAAAAGCCTTTCCCATAGTTCCTGTCGACCCTGCACCCCTGACCATTCTCAGTTTATCTCTGCCTGATTCAAATTTATATTTGCTCAAATAAACTCTTCAAAAATTTAATGTGCCTCAGTTCATCTTTTTAACACTATGTTATTGAAACTCCTCCATTCAAAAGTGACTGATCCCAGCATCAGTCAGATGCGTTGTTTTCACACATTCTTTTTAAAAAGTTAATTTTTATTTAAGGATCCATCTGCGGCAATGCATGAGATCAGGGTTCGATCCCTAGGTCGGGAAGATCCCTAGAGAAGGGAGTGGCTACCCACTCTAGTATTCTTTCCTGGAGAATCTGGTAGACAGAGGAGCCTGGTGTGCTACAGTCCATGGAGTAACAGAGAGTCAGACACTAACTGAGCAATTAAGCACACATACACATTTGAGTGTGCCAGGCCTTAGTTGCAGCATGTGAGATCTTGTTTAGTGGTGGTATGCAAACACTTACTTGCAGCTTGTGAGGTCTAGTTCCCCGATCAGGGATCAAACCCAGCCTCCCTGCATTGGGAGCCCAAAGTCTCAGTCACTGGACCACCGGAGAAGTTCCTGTTTTCATACATTCTATCCATGCTCAGAATCATAACATTTTCATTTTTGTATATTTGGATTGTGACTTTCTTAGACAGCTCTTTGCTAATTTTATTTTTTCTGGCATTTCTAATTACTTTTCTTGTTGTTCAGTGATACTCTTTTCCCTTCTCAATAAGATCTGCTGCTGCTGCTGCTAAGTTGCTTCAGTCGTGTCTGACTCTGTGCGACCCCATAGATGGCAGCCAGGCTTCCCTGTCCCTGGGATTCTCCTGGCAAGAACATTGGAGTGGGTTGCCATTTCCTTCTCCAATGCATGAAAGTGAAACGTGAAAGTGAAGTCGCTCAGTCGTGTCCAACTCCTAGCGACCCCATCGACTGCAGCCTACCAGGCTCCTCTGTCCATGGGATTTTCCAGGCAAGAGTACTGGAGTGGGGTGCCATTGCCTTCTCTGATAAGATCATCCAGCTTCTAATGCCAGTGACTTGTTACAGGACATTTCTTTGATTCTTTAAGGTATTTCCAAAGCTCTGCCCTTCATTTCTAATGTGCTTCATTACTTTCTAGATCCTCTGGAGAACTGTCAGTCTAGGATTTCATTTCATTTCCCATTTTATGTCCACTCTTTCTGGGTCCCACGTTCGCCACTCTTAGATGTCCGTTCTGCTTGGCTGAAGTATGCTTTTAAATGATTGTTACAGAAAGCTGCAGCAGATGCCAGCTTTCTGAGTCTCTGTTTGTCCCACCACCGCCACCCCAGTCCCTAATTTGTTTGGCTAGAGTTATAGGTTTAAGATGATTTTTCTCTCTGCTTTAACCTCTAGTACACAATTTTAGTGATGACAAGCTGTTACATGGTGTTCTATAGATAACCGATTTTATTTTTTCCTAACCTATTAGGATCTTTTTTGTCCTTGGAATTTCTAAATTTTGACTGGGACATATCTGGGTGGTGGATCTAGTTTGTGGTTTTTGTAAGTTTCCAGGCATTTGTCCTCTTTTCTTTCTTTTACTATTTTTTCCCTTCTATTTTCTCTGTATTCATTTTCTGGAGTACTCACAAAATGGATGGTTTTCTTACTGGATTGAGTGACAAAGTCCCTTGATTTTTCTCTGGTATCTTTCATGTCTTTGTCTTTTTTAATCTATGGTCTACAGGATTTCTTTGAATTTGTCTTCCACCTACTCTATTGACCTTTTGTCTTTAGCAATTGTCTTTAATTTCCAATAACTATCTCTTGCTCTGTGAAGGTTTTATTTTTATAGGAACTGTTTTTGCTTTATGAATAATATCTTCCTGAGCCTCTCTAAACATACTAGTTAGAATTGTTTTAAAAGTTTCTATTTTGTTCCCTCTGGGGGTTTTAATTTATCAAGATTCTTTTGTGATGTTGATTTTTTCAAATACCTAGTGATCCTTGGAAGTCTACTCATATTTTTTGAATGAAAGAATAAATTTAATTTCTGAAGCCAGTATGAATTTCCTTGGTGAATGTAGGATCCTGTTTTCTTATCAGGGCTCTTTCTTAAACAGAGAAAAATTAAGGCCAGAGACCAAGTGCTGCCCTCGTGTTACTGTCATCTTAGGGATTAGTGAAGTCGCTCAGTCGTGTCCGACTCTTTGCGACCCCATGGACTGTAGCCTATCAGGTTCCTCCGTCCATGGGATTCTCCAGGCAAGAGTGCTGGAGTGGATTGCCATTTGGTTCTCCAGGGGATCTTCCCAACCCAGGAATCAAACCCAGGTCTCCTGCATTGCAGGCAGACGCTTTACCATCTGAGCCACCAGGGAAGGGATTATATATCATCATATACATAATGAGATAAGTCAATATAAATTTTTTATAGTATTTGATGAGAATAACAGGGCTTTATGAAGGAGCATAGCTGGCAGATCTAATTTAGGTTGGAAAAGTTTTAGGGAGGGCTTTTTTGAGGAGGTAAGGCAATGGCACCCCACTCCAGTACTCTTGCCTGGAAAATCCCATGGACGGAGGGGCCTGGTAGGCTGCAGTCCATGGGGTCGCTAGGAGTCAGGCACGACTGAGTGACTTCACTTTATTTTTTCACTTTCATGCATTGGAGAAGGAAATGGCAACCCACTCCAGTGTTCTTGCCTGGAGAATCCCAGGGACGGGGGAGCCTGGTGGGCTGCTGTCTGTGGGGTCGCACAGAGTCGGACACGACTGAAGCGACTTAGCAGCAGCAGCAGCAGCAACATCCATACTGGGCTCTAAAACGTGGGTTGGAGTTTTAGCCAAGCAGAGTGGATATAAGAGCCTTCCAAGCAGAGGAAAAAGCATGCTTAAAGACCCTGGGAACAGGAACAGATATGGCATATTTTAAGCATTGAAAGGAGAGCTGTATATCTACAACACATGGAGTAATCAAGGATAGGAATCCATTATTTTAGGGTAAAGAAGTAGCCAGAGGCTTGGTCATGGGACCTTGAAGATCAAGTTATAGTGGGAGGTTATTTTTCAGTGCATTGATAAATCACTGACTGAATTAAGGCATGGTAGTAATATGATCGGAGAAGGCAATGGCAACCCACTCCAGTACTCTTGCCTGGAAAATCCCATGGACTGCGGAGCCTGGTGGGCTGCTGTCTCTGGGGTCGCACAGAGTCAGACACGACTGAAGTGACTTAGCAGCAGCAGCAGTAATATGATCAGAGTCGTGTTAAAAACATCCTGGCTGTTGTGTGGCTAATGGAATAGAGGGGCCAACAGTGGAAACAGGGGAAGAACAAGGATATTTTTGTAGTGGTCCAGGCAGAAGGAGATGGTGGACCACCATGGGTACTTTAGAGATGAGGAGAAAAACTGACAGGGTTAGATGGTGAAAGAGCAATAAGGAGCAAGGAGGGAAGCAGTCATGGATGACTGCTGGACTTCTGGCATGAGTAAAGTGGTACATAGAGATGCTGTGTGGGAGGGAAGACCCTGGAAGAGAGGCAGATTTGGAGAGAAGATCATGAGTTTAGTTGGGGTATGACAGATGTGAGATGGTTGTGAGATATCCAAGTGTAGATGTCCAGTAGGCTTCTGAATACTTGAATCTGAAGACAATGATGCCATGGAGGCCCAAAGAGCATGAAGGGAAGAGAAAGGTCTGCACATAGAGTGCTTTCGTGCTTGCCAAGAAACAGCTGAGACATGTTAATTCAAGCTTGAAACAGAGATTTTTGATGACCTTAGAAAGAGTGATCTTGTTAGAGGGGTGGCCAGACTCATGTGGATTGAGAAGCAAGTGAAGGAGAGCAGATAGACAAGGGTGGGAGTGGAGGAGGGAGGCTTAGACAACCCCTTGGAGGAGACTGGCTGTGACGGGTAAGAGAGGACAACAGCTAAAGGAATGCAGTGTAATATGTGTTTTCCCATCAATAGACTGTGAACTCTAGAAGGGCAGGGACAGTTTCTTCTTATACTTCTTTCTCTCCTCTCTCCCAATAGTGGAACACGGTAGTTGATCAAACCAAGTTTATCAGATCTATTAGAATATACAAAGACTTTCTAAGAAGAACCACTCTAAAACAACCAAAGTGTCCATCAACAGATGAATGAAGAAGATGTGGTACATACATACAATGGAATATCGCTGCTGCTGCTGCTGCTAAGTGACTTCAGTCGTGTCCGACTCTGTGCGACCCCAGAGATGGACGGGCTCCCCCCGTCCCTGGGATTCTCCAGGCAACTCAGCCATAAAAAAGAAACAACATTTTGCCATTTGCAGCAACACGGATGGACTTGGAGGGCACTGTGTTAATGAAATGTCAGACAGAGAAAGGTAAACAGTTTATGATATTGCTTATACGGGTAACCTAAAAAATACAATGAACTAGTGAATATAACATAAAAGAAGCAGACTCTCAGATACAGAGAACAAATGAGTGATTACCAGCGGGCAGGGGAGGAGGAATACATGGGTAGGGGAGTGAGAGGCACAAGCTGTTGGGTATAAGATAGGCTCAAGGATGTATTGTACAACATGGGGAATATAGCCACTATTTTATAGTAATTGTAAATGGAAAGTAACCTTTTAAAATTGAATAAAAATTTAAAAAGTAAAAAAGAGAGCCATTCTACTGTTTCATGGAAGGCAGAACTGGCTCAATGCTTAGCCCCCAGTACTGTTGCTGAGACTGATCCCAGGTCCACGTAACAGCAGATTGTTGATAGCTATGACTTGTGTAAATTGTCTTTTGTCAGCCTGGTCTCTTGGGGATTAAGCTGCTGAAGCTTCTATTAATACTTGGAAAAGATGAAAAAAATCCAGTAGGCCTGCTGGGTAACCCCAGGCACCAGATTTGAAGTTGAATGGTCCTCTCAGGATAAGAACAGGGCCCTGTCATTTGTACGGAGTGCCTGCTACGCGACGGTTACCGTGCCGTGTTCTCGTAAGTCTTCTCATCGTTTCACAACCCTCTCATTCTCACAACTACCCTTTACCTTTCATAGATAAGAACAGGAAGACTCAGACAGAGAAGTGTATTTGCTAAGATCATACAGCAAATTTAGGATTTGAACCTAGGTATTCTGATTTCTTAAGATACACACCTTATAAAGGCATATGGAAAATCAGCAGGATAGAAAAGGAATTTGATGGGTTTTAATCGTCCATGAATCTTGCTGGTGTATCTTTTAGTTGACTTTCGAGGGACATGAAAAACAGATGGTAATTAAATAATCATGGACGGGGGGAGAGTGGAAGAGAGAAGGGGGAGGGGCAACTAAAGAGATTGATTCATTAATGGGATGAGATAGTCTAATGTAATTCAGGTGAGGGGACCCTGAGACGCTGTGCCAAGGGAATGCTCATAAAATGTTGCTTTTTGTCTCTAACCTTGTGGCTTTTTTAGGAAGGTAAGGCTTTCAGGCTCCTTTTGTTTACTTGTTCTGTTGTTCCTTAGCTATTTGCCCTATGAAATCAAATGTAAGGAGGAAAGAGGCTGTGATTTGTTACATACCAATGGCAAAAGCAAGCAATTCTGAAGACTTAAGAATATTTTTGTTCAAAATGTTAAATATTTTAATTATTTTTCTCATTGTAAATATAATAGGTTATAGGCAAGGTTAATAGGTTTGTGGAAGAAAATAGAAGTCATCTCAAAATTCCATGATCCAAAGTTAATCATTGTTCAAATTCCACTCTATTTCAGGCTAAAGAATATTTTTGTAAAAAATCCAAAGCTCTTTTAAATTCATATAAAATCTTTAAAGAAACCAGTAGGCAGTTCATTCTTTTTCCTGCAAGCACATTTAATCTTATACTAGTGCAGGACAGGAAGTCTAGTTTTTCTTAAAAATTCATAGAAAAGAATGTTCTTAGCCAGCCATGCTACTGGGACCCTGGTACCATTCCTGTGAACCCCACAAGCTACATCCTAGTATCCAGGGAGCTCTTTCAGTTTCCCAATCTAAATCTCTCCTCTTTCTCCTACCCATCTCCTTTAGTCCTGGCAACAATACAAACATCTATGTAAACACAAAAATAGCAACACTCAGTTTACCTTTGAGGTGGCTAATATTTCAGCCATAAGATGAGATAAAATCAAGAAGGGACTAAGCTCTCTTCACCATCATGACTGTCTCAGGATCTCAGTTATAAGTGAGGAACTAGCAAGAGGTAAGGAGAAAGCAAAGGTTAAATAGCAGACATTTAGGGACCACCGGAAGAGGAAGCTCATTTAATAACGAGATCATAAAAGTGTCCGTGAGCAGATGTTCTTCTCTTTGAGAAAACCCAGTGATCTCACAGCTGGCTAGTGCCAAGCTGGGCCCAGAACCCAAGATATCAGACTCCCTGGCGGAAGCTAGTGCGGATAAAGTATCCTGTCCAGCGCCTGCAGCATAGACGACTCATTAGGCTTGAATCTCCTTCCTTGCCCATCTAATATGCTCTCCATTGCGCTGGCAGCCTTCCATGCTGTGCAGAGTCCTGAGCAG
Organism: Tragelaphus eurycerus; assembly: GCA_935064755.1. NCBI lineage: Eukaryota > Metazoa > Chordata > Mammalia > Artiodactyla > Bovidae > Tragelaphus > Tragelaphus eurycerus. The sequence continues at coordinate 4,945,776 of CAKXYN010000095.1, read as the reverse complement.
ACAGGGAAATTAAGTTTGATGATTTGGACTTCAGCATTGCAATTGACCTATTAACAGTGTACAAGCTCTCTAGCCCCCCAAGTTGCTAGGACTCACGGAGAACATCAACAACCAAGAGGTCATGCCAAACAGAGTTATAAGAAAACTTCTTAAAGCCATCTGTTGGTGAATTAATAACAACCCAAAACAAAAAACTCATGTTTCTAATTTTTTGGTAAAAATCACCAAAAGTCTGGTTTTATCTGCACTTATGCATGTATTTATATCTTTTTAAAAAATGTTGGGGCTACCAGCTTAAGTACATGGGGGAGATCCTAAACTGCAATATGAGCAGAAAATCTGGAGATGCTCAAGATACTCTTCAGCTAGCAGGGCCCAGACAGGAGAAGCTGCCTGAGAGGCAGGAGCCCCACCACAGTTTGTTCCTTCCCTTTGGTGCCTGCTCGGTGTCTACATTTGCATTTACCTCCACCCCCATACTGTGTGCATCCCCCCGCACCCTGGTTCACAACTGCAGGCTCCCTATTCTTATCAAAAGCTATTCCTCTTCTCCAGATCATGTAAGGCCCGTTACCATAGCACCCAGTACCTCACATTATTAAAACGATCTCTTTATTAGTAAGCCTGCTCCTCCCTGGAAGCTGGGCGCCTTGGAGCCCATTTGACAAGATGATGGACCTGTGTCTTAGGAGGCTTAAGGGTTTGTCAGCGGGCAGGACAGAGGGGCCCAGAGAGCTCAGACCTCACCCCCTTCTCCTGGCTTGTACTCTGCTGTCTAGAGATGCTCCCAGCCAAGTCTCATTTTGTTGCCTTTTCCTTTTTATCATGCACTTATAATAATTATACATGTTATCACATGTCACATTTTACAAAAGGCTTTCAAACACATCCCTTCTTTCAATCTTCACAATATCTCTGTGAGCTAAGAATTTTGTGTTCATTTTTAAAGGCTGTGCGTGGATGCTCAGTTGCTAAATCATGTCTGACTCTTTGCAACCTGATGGACTATAGCCCGCCAGGCTCCTCTGTCCATGGGATTTCCCAGGCAAGAATACAGGAGTGGGTTGCCATTTCCTTCTCCAGGGGATCTTCCCAACCCAGGGACTGAACCCACATCTCCTGCATTGGCAGGCAGATTATTTACCACGGAGCCACCTGGGAAGTCTTTCAAAGGCTGAGGGTACTGGAAACTGACATTTCAGGGCAGTCTGACTCTTGCAGTTTGTACAGACTTTCAGGGGAAAGCGAGGACTCAAAACCTGATTCTTTGCTGTCTCTACAGATACTTCTCTTCTAGGGGATCAGCAGATAGACAGATATTCTAAGCCTTTTTGCAGAAATGATGCTTAGCAATTATTTGTTGATTTTTTTGACTAATGTGTTTGCTTTTGATTCAAATGTGATGTTATTGACCCACCATCACTTGCTTCCTCTCCTTTCTTTTCCTTTCCTCTCCTCCTCTCCCTTCCATTCCTTCCTTTCCCCTCCCATCTTTATCCCTTTCCCTTCCTTTTTTTGGCACATACCATGAACAAGGCACTGGTGGAAGTGTTGGGGAAGGACAGACAGTGTCCTTCATCTCCTTATTCTTAGACAGTGAAGAGGGGATGCAACGTGTTGTCATCCAGCATAGCTTGTAATAAATGCCATTTATTCATTCACCAGCTATTTTTTTGTCTACCAACTTTGTCTTAGAGTTCACTGGTGAAAAAACAAAAACAGATGTGGGCCTTGCCCTCTTGGAGCTTCTGTCTGTGAAGAGAGTAGGTGTTAAACAAACATTTATGCAATTATTTAATGATAATCATGATATGTGCTGGAGTGGAAGACTGGGTGCACAATAAGAGCATAGAAATGAGGCTCTGACTTGGCTAGTGGAAGGACTGGGGGTTGCCACATGGGAAATTTCCTCAGGAAAAGAATTCGATGCAAAGAGATGGGGTGATATGCCTTGCCCCTGACCCCATCTGTGCCCCGAAAGGAAAGTGAGATCCTGGTCTCATCAAAATTAGGCTGAGTCCATGGTGGAGGCTCAGGAGACAGCGTGAATTAAAAAGGTGAAAGCAAAGGGCAGGAGGGATGGGTTTTTAGTAGCAGCAAGTTCCATGATATCAGTTGGTAGGAATGCCTCACTCTGAGAAGATTCAGAGATCACATGACTGAGCTGGTTATGGATCAGAAACGAGAAATCCAAAAGGCTGGGAGGTGGGGGTGGGAGGTGGATGTTTCAAGGGCAGGGAGAGAGAGAAAGAGCTACAGAGACCACACAGAAGAGGGGAAGAAACCACGAGCTGGGGAGGATCAGCAAGAGGCAACATTTAGGATAAACTAGGATTCAGCTTCGGAGAAGGCAATGGCACCCCACTCCAGTACTCTTGCCTGGAAAATCCCATGGATGGAGGAGTCTGGTAGGCTGCAGTCCATGGACATGACTGAGCAGCTTCAGTTTCACTTTTCACTTTCATCATTGGAGATGGAAATGGCAACCCACTCCGGTATTCTTGCCTGGAGAATCCCAGGGACGATGGAGTCTGGTGGGCTGCCATCTGTGGGGTTGCACAGAGTCAGATATAAATGAAGCGACTTAGCAGTAGCAGCAGCAGTAGGATTCAGCTAAAGGGGACAGGCAGTATAGACGATGTTATCCCAAGAGTGAAGCAGCCTAAGCAAAAGTCTGGGCGCAAAGGAGCATGAAAGGTGTGTTTGAGAAAAGAGTTCACTGTGTGTATTTCCAGAGTCTGGCATATATGCTCAGGCAAGAGGAGGCTGGAGGTGCTGGGGAGGTGGATGGGACTCAGTGTAGATACCTTGTGGGCAAAGTGGAGCTGTTTAGAGTGTTTGGTCTGAGGAGTCACCTTGGCACTGTGCATTAGGATGATTAATCTGACAGGCGAGCACAGGGTGGATGGACAGAGGGTGGGGGTGGGTGGGAGCTTCCTCTCCGCCTCACTCACAGTGTCTTCCTGGTCTACCCTGGCAAACTGATCAATAAATGGAAGTTTTAAAGCAGTCTTCTGCCTACCCTCCAATGGGAAAAGGGTGATTCATTTTTAGCACTCATCATGATTGCTTTCCTTAATTGCCAGGCATGACGGATCCCTCCCTAAAGTACTGAGAGGGTGTATCACTGGCCTTCAAACAGCTGGGGAAATAATGGATGTTCAAGAACTACTTGTTGGATTTATTGAGTTTCCTCCATTTTTGATTTTGCTTTTTGTGGCCTGAAGTCCTTGGGAGTTATTTTTACCTGCCAGGATGTCAAGGGGAAGTCCTCTCTGCTGCAGCTGCCTTCTCTGTCTCTGATTTCACAGTCCTTCCAGTCTTGGCTGGCGGAGGCCAGCAAAGGGCTAGATAGACCCAGTGCATCACCCCAGGCCAAAGGGGGAAGGGACGATAGCAGCTCACACATAGGTCTTGACTTGGCATCAGAAAGGCTCCAGTCCCTAAATATCTGTGCCCAGGCTGCTGATGGTGCTGCAATTCCACCTTGGGAGTCATTGATGTTTGGGTGATTTCAGAAATAGCATTGCATTCTTAACAGCTGCTCATGGACAAAGTCATAGGCAGCCAGCATAGCCTTCCACTTTGCATGCCATTGCATCAGCAAACTGCTTCTCTATCTGTCCCCAGTCCCTGCCAACCCTTCAGTTCTCTAAGTCAGTCTTTTTAACTGGAGGTCTTTGGGTACTGCTCTCTGTATAATAAATGCTTCAAAATATTTCTTGTCTCTTGGGCTTATTTCTCCCAACCAAGTTTTTCCAAGACCTGTAGCTGCAGACCAGCACCACCTCACTCCCACCTTATGCCGACGCGCAACCTATTTTTCAGAACCTTTCTCTGACCAGAGGCTGGACTTCCTGCTTGCCAGGGACAGAAGTTGGGACAGTTCAAGAGTTGCATCCCAAAGGTGAAGTGAAGCATAGGGGGGAAATGCACAGAATTTAGAATCAAAAGAATTGGTTCTCGAGTTTGATTCCACTATTTAAAAACTGTGTCTTGAGGAAATCAGTTAGGTTGTGAAAAGGCAATCATGCTGGCCTATGAAATAACCAGAAGGGGTGCATGAATAATCTCTAATGCTAAAAGGTGGCACAGACACCCAGTCAAGATTCGCCCTTCTTCAACACCATTCTGTAAGGCTGTGATTCTCAAATTTCACTGCTCATAGGACTCACTTGTGAATCTTGTTAAAGAGACACATGTCCAGGTCTTCTCTAGCAGTCCAACAGATAAGACTCTGTGCTTCCACTGCAGAAGGCATGGGTTTGATCCCTCATCAGGAAACTAGGATCCTGCATGCTGCATGGCCAAAAAGAGAATAAATAAATACATAGATAAATAAGTAAATCAGTTCAGTTCAATTACTCTGTCGTGTCCGACTTTTTGCAACCCCATGAACCGCAGCGCGCCAGGCCTCCCTGTCCATCACCAACTCCCGGAGTCCACCCAAACCCACGTCCATTGAGTTGGTGATGCCATCCAACCATCTCATCCTCAGTTGTCCCCTTCTCCTTCTGCCCTCAGTCTTTCCCAGCATCAGGGTCTTTTCAAGTGAGTCAGCTCTTCGCATCAGATGGCCGAAGTATTGGAGTTTCAGCTTCAACATAAGTCCTTCCAGTGAACACCAAGGACTGATCTCCTTTAGGATAGACTGGTTGAATCTCCTTGCAGTCCAAGGGACTCTCAAGAGTCTTCTCTAACACCACAGTTCAAAAGCATCAATTCTTCAACACTCAGCTTTTTTTATAGTCCAACTCTCACATCCATACATGGCCAGTGGAAAAACCATAGCCTTGACTACGTGGACCTTTGTTGACAAAGTAATGTCTCTGCTTTTGAATATGCTATCTAGGTTGGTCATAACTTTCCTTCCAAGGAGTAAGCGTCTTTTAATTTAATGGCTGCAGTCACCATCTGCAGTGATTTTGGAGCCCAGAAAAATAAAGTCTGACACTATTTCCCCATCTATTTGCCATGAAGTGATGGGCCTGGATGCCATGATCTTAGTTTTCTGAATGTTGAGCTTTAAGCCAACTTTTTCACTCTCTTCTTTCACTTTGATCAAGAGGCTCTAGTTCTTCTTCACTTTCTGCCGTAAGGGTGGTGTCATCTGTATATCTGAGGTTATTGATATTTCTCCTGGCAATCTTGATTTCAGCTTGTGCTTCTTCCAGCCCAGCGTTTCTCATGATGTATTCTGCATATAAGTTAAATAAGCAGGGTGACAATAAAAGAGAGACACATGTCCAGGTCCCAAAGATTCTAATTCAAAGAGTCCAAGCGGGGCCCAGAAGTCTCTGTATTCAACAGACTGCCTCCCTGCCACCCCATATGAATCTGATGCAGATGTGCCTGGACCCTCTTAGCAACCCTGCAACAGCTTCTTCTCTCCTGGGAGTTCCATGGTTGATACTAGCAAAACTGGCACAACAGGCTCCTATAAGGCTAATGTGTGTGCGTCCTGAGTTGCTTAGTCATGTCTTACTTTTTGCGACCCCATGAACTGTAGCTTGCCAGGCTCTTCTGTTCATGGGGATTATCCAGACAAGAATATTGGAGAGGGTTGCCATGCCCTCCTCCAAGGGATCTTGCCAACTCAGGGATCGAACCCAGGTCTTTCACATTGCAGGCAGATTATTTACAATCCGAGCCACCAGGAAAGCCCATAAGGCTAACATGATACACTAAATACAGCAATTACTCAAATTCTGTCTGATACTGCTAAACACTCTTGACTTTAAGGCCTTCCTTGTGCCACAACCCTGCTCCCAACCCCAATCAACCTTCTTTCTGTCTTTAGCTGTTTCTATTCATTTTTGCTACTGAACAGAGTTACCTGAATGCTGGTGGTTAATGCAGTTCTCATACAATTCCTTCTGAAACTAAATTCTTTCTGGCTTTTTGAGAACAGCTGCCTGGAAATAAAGGTGGTTACAGTGTGTTTGGCTTTTGGCAGGAAGAGGACTGCTTCCCAGCTGACCACTAACTCAGAAGACCTTCCCCACTCTGGAGAAAATCATTACAGCAAGATGCATTCTCATGTTTTAATATCCAGCATTCTTTCTGACTGCAGTTCCCTTGGATTTTGCTTTTAATAATATTTTGTGCTTGTTTTCAAATAAGCTATAAAAATACATTATAGTGTATGAGGTGTTATACCCATGGGAAATTTCATTACTACTGCCTATATAATTGTAAGACCCTCCTATGATATGAATGCCTGAACAGAATAGGGTCAGTTTCACCTAAACCCTCCTTTGCTGCATCTTATATGTTTTGCTCAGTGGATCTTGGAGAGGGCAAAATAGAGATTTTTACTGCCATACCAAACCTATGCCTACTTCTACTGCTGCTAAGTTGCTTCAGTCGTGTCCGACTCTGTGTGACCCCATAGATGGCAGCCAACCAGGCTCCCCCGTCCTTGGGATTCTCCAGGCAAGAATACTGGAGTGGGTTGCCATTTCCTTCTCCAATGCATGAAGGCAAAAAGGGAAAGTGAAGTTGCACAGTCGTGTCCAACTCTTAGCGACCCCATAGACTGCAGCATACCAGGCTCCTCTGCCCATGGGATTTTCCAGGCAAGAGTACTGGAGTGGGGTGCCATTGCCTTCTCCAAATCTATGCATAGGCACTCCTAAATGAAAACCCAGTCAAATATAACAGACACTTGCCCTTCTGTAAATATAGCTCTACAAGTGGTGGGGCCTTCGGGCTGTGCCAAGGTTAATGGTGAGAGCTTCCTAACGTCCCTGTCTGCCCCGCCCTGCTCAGCTGCTAGCAGTGATCGTCTGCCTCCAGCAGTCACTGGACGGTATATTTAGAGCCTCTTCCCCAAGAGTAAGTGTGATCTGAAAATAGATTGCTTGGCTTGTGTGTGATTGGGTTGCAGCCTCCAGCTCTATACCTGAATAAGCGTAGGTGGTAGCCAGCTCAACACACGTGGGTTCAGTAGAATCCAAGGGACAGTGGCCTGGCCTTGGGTGTTGGGCTCTGAGTGAGTATTTTTCCTCCCTCAAAGGGACTTAAACAGGCCTTTCTGAGGTCTGAGGCTGACGTCCACCTCTTTGGCTGGGACTCCTTGGATCTGGACCCAGTCTGGATTAGAGTGTCCCATATTTGCATGGCTGGCCGCACTCTGCTAGGGACCAGATGTTTCCCTCTGGTCTCAGCCCTATTCTTCTCTCAGCAGGATCACAGTTGTTCTGTATCCTGAGAGCCCCCATGCGCTTTGCAGCTGTGGCTGAGTTGTTTATGACAGGGAGGGTTTTATGATCATCATTTGACTGGGAACCAAGAGATGGAGGCATATCCATAAATGTGCCTTCTACCTTGAAATTTTTATGACAATGTTATTTAGTTTGGAGTTAAGGATCATTATAAGTTACCCTTAAACTCTCAGCTCATAGCTCCATGCGAGCAGGGAGAGAGCCTATTATGTTCACGGTTATAATCTCAGCATCCATTCAATAAGCATTTATCAAACCCTTACTGTGTACAAAGTAAAATGCTAGATTCTTTGATAATGTAAAGATGAATAAGAGGTTCTCCCTACACTCAGGAAGAAGATTCCAGTTTAACGAGTTATGATACGAAAGGAAATTCAACTAGTGCTGTAATAAATATTTAAGCAAGTTTTTTTGGAAAGCAGTGGAAGTACTATTTGCAAAGGAAGATTGACAGAGAAAACGGCCTTTAGATAGTGCCTTTAACAAGTAAGATTTTGACAGCAGACAGGGTGGGGTGTGAGCATGTCATGCTGAGAACACAGTGCCAGCAAACCTCAAGTCAGTATATGCAAGTCTACACAGCAGATGGCCTCAGCCACCACATCTCCTGCTAAGCAAGCGCTCCTTGGGTTCATAAGCCCCAATTGTATATACTAGCAGATGGGCAAAGTGGATCTTATCGGTTCCTTGGAACTATCTTGGGAAGTGGTTTCTCATTTTCTGCTGATGGGTCCTTCCTCTCATCGTGGAACGGTTCTCTTTCCTTAAGTCAATAGTTCCCAAGCTCATCTGCATGTTAGAATCTCCTGGCATTCTTTTAATAGTTCTAAAGCACAGACCATAACCCCAGACCAACTAAATAATCTCTGGAGGTAGATTGTCTAAGTATCTAATTTTCGAATTTTTCAAGCTTCCTGAGTGAGTCCAATGCACAGACAAGTTTGGGAATACCTCCCTTAAGGCACATTTAATTCAGTCAGCTGGTTTTATCAATGATTAGAGCAGTTAGCTACAATACTAACATGGCTGGTTGCAGAGCCATGGATGACAACTTGTAAATATAGTGTGTACTATTGGACACATTTCAGGCCTTATGGCCCAGGTTTTTATGATACAGTTCTAATTTAAAGCTAATCATCACTCTTTCTGAATTAGGTACCTCATTTCTCTCCTCAAAGGATCTCAGTCATCAAGACTGATGTCCTGTATTAATGCCATTATGGAGTCTGTCCACACAAGAGCCTGTGATTCCAGAAAAGGTAACTCATGAAAATGAAATTTGGGCTGTAAAGACTGTTGGGGTAGGAACACTGGCCCCCTTCTGTCCAACGCCCTGGAGATCTCAGTGTAATCAGTGAACTTAATTATTCACTAGTCTCACATGTACTAGATTTCTATTATGTGTTAGACTCTGTTGTAAAGGCTTATGGGGCTACAAGAATGACTCAGACCAAGTTGACAGTGATTTAAGCTTTGCTTCTAGTAGGACAGGTTTTCAGCTGCATTCATGATTAAAATAACATGAGGAGTTAATAACAATGTCTGGTGACACAAGAGTGGTCCCAACCCAACCATAGACTACAGGAGTCTAGGAGAGAGAGGGGTTCAAATAAAAAGCACCCAAAAAGCGCCATGAAAATGGCCTGGGGGAATGGGTGGTATTTGGATGGAGAACAGAAAGAGGGGAAGGCTGTTCTGCGCAGAGGAGCAGAACAAAGATGGATTACTGGGGTGGTGCCTTGGGAAAACGGCAAGTCATCTGAATTCGACCAGCATGTGGAGGAGAGAAAAGACAAGAAGGGAGGCTGTCAGTAGTACACAGCTGACATGGAGTGTCGAACATCGGATTGTGGTAGGACAACGGGATGATGGAAATCTTGACGGCTAGGTCATCTAAAGGTGAGACCTGGACATTCTCATTCCTTAGCTTCTCGAATGCACCAAGCTCACTCCCTTGTCAGGGCTCTTAGAGTCTCTTAGGCTCTTAGAGTCTGTCTAGTACACCCTCCCCACCCACTGCTTTTTTTTTTTTTTCACCTTGGCTGAATCCTACTCATCCTTCAGGTCTGAGTATAACTGTCATTTTCTCGAAGAAGTCTGCCCTGACCTTTCAACTGAAATTAGATTCCTCTGCTATAGTCTCTCATCTCATCCAATTATTTTCCTTCCTTGTACTTATCACAGATTATAATGATATATTTATGTCTGTGACCATTTGTTTGACATCCACCTCTCCCATCAGCTGGCATAAGCTCCATGAGGTCAGGGACTTTATCTGTCTCGTCCCTTAGTGTATCCCCAGTGAGTGACGGGTGAAAAGGTCTCGATAAGTGTTGGCTAAATGATAAGCAAATGAATGAGGGACAGCAAAGAGAAAAAAACAATATATATGGAAATCCCCTTACACACACAGAAAGACACATAAAATAGAAACATATCATTAATAAGAGAAAGATTATGGTCTGGTGCAAGATACATTGGCTAGGAGTGAGAGTTGGGGCCCAGTATTTATACTCGTTTCTGTCACTACCTAACTGTGAGACCACATCCAAAATCCAATTTGTTAGAGTAGCTATTTTTCCTTCTCTGCTGTCACAGCCTTGATCTCAAATTCCTCATTTATAAAACGAGGATAATACAACCTGCCCTATTTATCTTCAGTACTGAGGAAACTAACTGAAACAATATACAGTCATGTAGGTAAAGAGCTACACAAATATGAAAATATTAATCCATAACATCAGTGTGGAGTTATTTGTGTCTAAATCTTATATTTAATGTCGGAAATTGGCAAATAAGTAACTTTGGCTTTTCATTTGTGTTCACTGCAAAATATTATTTCTATCACCATTTACTCAAAAGCAAAAAAAAAAAAAGAGAGAGAGAGAGAGAGAAAGACCAATGTTAAATCTATATTCTTTCATTACCAGAGTGGATATAAGATGTTAAATTGAGTCTGTGTTGAACATACTAGTGAAAAAACATGCCCTTTTCATTTATCCAAAGGCACAAATGGCTTTCATAAAAGCAGAACATATCATTTAAGGAGAAAAAATTAGTAGCCTTAACAAGGAGTAAGCTCGGAATTCTCATGAATGGATTTGGTGATTCCCACTAAGGACACTGAGTGTTTGGTTTTTAGTTTGACATTCTAGTGAAAATTCAGGACCAGCTGGAGACACTGGAGTGAGTGAGACACAGGGTTATCTGAGAAGGGCTTAGCTCAGGATAAAGTTGTTATATCAATAACGATCTTAAACAAGGCACAGTGGTGCCAAGCAAAAAATGTGGATTAGAAAGAAAAGCTACATTCATATTTTTTGTGCTTTAGGCTTAGTATGTTATGGCTTGTTATGGAATGTTAAACCAGATGGAAGGTAACCCATAAGGACAGCAGGCTGGGATATTTGGGGTCTAATCATGTGACTGCAGCCATGAAATTAAAAGACGCTTACTCCTTGGAAGAAAAGTTATGACCAACCTAGATAGCATATTCAAAAGCAGAGACATTACTTTGCCAACAAAGGTTCGTCTAGTCAAGGCTATGGTCTTTCCTGTGGTCATGTATGGATGTGAGAGCTGGACTGTGAAGAAGGCTGAGCGCCGAAGAATTGATGCTTTTGAACTGTGGTGTTGGAGAAGACTCTTGAGAGTCCCTTGGACTGCAAGGAGATGCAACCAGTCCATTCTGAAGGAGATCAGCCCTGGGATTTCTTTGGAGGGAATGATGCTAAAGCTGAAACTCCAGTACTTTGGCCACCTCATGGGAAGAGTTGATTCATTGGAGAAGACTCTGATGCTGGGAGGGATTGAGGGCAAGAGGAGAAGGGGATGACAGAGGATGAGATGGTTGGATAGCATCACTGACTTGATGGACGTGAGTCTGGGTGAACTCTGGGAGTTGGTGATGGACAGGGAGGCCTGGCGTGCTACAATTCACGGGGTTGCAAAGAGTTGGACATGACTGAACGACTGATCTGATCTGATCTGATCATGTCAAGCATTTTTTAATGCAAAAATAGTTACTGAGCACCTATTGTGTGTTTCAGTGTTTATGTGGAAAAATTTTCCTGGGAGATGGTAACTGGGTATGAACAATGAACTAGAAGTTGGAATGAGCATATTGGGTTCCCACAGTGAGTAAGCAAGTTAGCCAGAGCAGAAGGGACCATCAGAGAAAGGGAACAAAGAAAAGCAAGAAAATATCACTTCCTTGTTGGCATAGAACTGCTTAGTATAAAACAAACAGACAAAACCCCAAACTAAACCAAAATGCATGCACAGCTCTCATCACATTTGATCCATAAAACAAAACCAAACCCAGAAACCTCAGTGAGGTTGGCAGTGTGGGTGTTTTCCCAGAGAATAAATGAGCTTGCCCAAGACCACACAGCTGGACAGCGGGGGCCTCACATAACTGAACCAGCACACTTTCCCTCTGTAAAGCTCAAAGGTAGGATGAGATGAGGTCTCATCTCATGGTGAGGTCTTTCCATGCCAGACTAAGGAATCTGGTCTTTATTCTGGGAGGAAAGGAAATAGACAGTACACGTAATTTAGCACAAGGGGAAGAAAGCAGAGTCCACCACAAACTGCCAACAGATCATCTTGACACTTACCTTGGACAAGGCTCTACAGCGAGCTTGCTAAAGGATGGCTTTATAGGACTTGGAAGAACCCTTGCCAGCACCTGTTCACCAAAAAGCCAATTATGGTGGAGCAACTCATTTTCTTCTCTGACAGGAGTACCATAGAAAATTTTGTTGGTACTTCAGTGAGATGCTTCCTTCAGATACCTCTCTGGAGAAAATGGACAATAATGGATGGGTAGTGAATTAATTTGCATTGGATTTTTCTACTTTATTTTACAAAGTTTATTTGATTTATTATTTTTTTATTGAAGTATAGTTGAATTACAATATTGTTGCTGCTGTTGCTAAGTCGCTTCAGTTGTGTCCGACTCTTGTGGGACCCCATAGACAGCAACCCACCAGGCTCCCCTATCCCTGCGATTCTCCAGGCAAGAACCCTGGAGTGGGTTGCCATTTCCTTCTCCAATGTATGAGAGTGAAAAGTGAAAGTGAAGTCGCTCAGTCGTGTCCGACTCTTAGCGACCCCATGGACTACAGCCCACCAGGCTCCTCCATCCATGGGATTTTCCAGGCAAGTGTACTGGAGTGGGGTGCCATTGTCTTCTCCATACAATGTTGTATTAGGTTCAGGTGTACTGTAAAGTCAGTTATATATATATATACACAGACACACATATATTCTTTTCAGATTATTCTCTACTATGGTTTATTAAAAGGTATTGAGTGTACTTCCCTGTGTTATACAATAGATCCTTGTTAGTTATCTATTTTAAATATAGTGGTGTGTATATACTATAGTTTGCACTGAATTGTAAAGTTGAAGGGAATTTTAAAACATATCTAACCCTGCTCCATTATTTTACAGATGAAAAAAGGGAAACAAGGGGTTAATCGACTTGCTTTGAGCTATATTATCATCATAATCATCATTATCATTATCATCAAAATAGTTTACATACATAGCTTACACATTTACTATGTATCTGGTATATTCTTAGTGTTTAATACATATTGGCTTGACAGATGGCTCAGTGGTAAAGAATCCACCTGCCAAGCAGGAGACGTGGGTTTGATTCCTGGGTCTGGAAGATCCCCTGGAAGAGGAAATGGCAACTCACTCCAGTATTCTTGACTGGAGAATCCCATGGACAGAGGAGCCTGGAGGGCTACAGTCCATTGGGTTGCAAGGAGTCAGACATGACTGGGTGACTGAGTGCACATGCATGGCTGGTTTAACCCTCACAACAAACCTATGTGGTAATGGAGGTTCAGGGAGATTTAGTAACTTGCCAATATCATGAGGTTATAAGCAATGGACCTGGGATTTGTACCCAGCAAGACTGGCTCCTGAATTGGTACTTTCTTTTTAGGTACGGCTTCTCCAGGCCATAAAACTAGCAAGTGACAGAACAAAGTGTCAACGATACTAATGAATGGACTTTCTAGTGGTAGGCTGTAAGATGTCCTTGTTATGTCCTTTTCAACAGTGTTATCCATGAGTTGGATAAAATATGGAAACCAGTGCATCACATCTTCAGAAGTCATTATATGGGGACAGGATTAAAAAATACACTGGACAAAGGAAACAGGATCTCAAAAATTCTGGGATGATGAATTTAAACATTTTCATTTCAGAGGAACATAGGAAGATACTGCTTATTGATTCTCAAACCAATTGCCCAAGAATGGAATGGGGGATCTGCATAAAATACAACTTGGGGGGAGGGATTTATCAATTCTTACATGAATAAGCATGTGAGGCTGCCCAGAGCTAATGCAATTTAGCAAATGATATTCCATGTATATTTTTTTTCACTGGTCATGTCCATGTGGGTCTCAGCTGATGCTCTGAGACCAGAGGCCTGCTAAGGGACAAGGGAACAAGACTCTTCACAGTGCTGGCCTGATCTTTCTTCCTCCTTCCTGACCTGCTTTTGCTCTGACCCTCCCTCTTGGCCTCCTTCCCTCTTGCCATCCCTACTCTGTTTCTGCCTCTAGCCTTTTATTCTTAGCTTTTGTTCTGGGCTCTCCTACCATGTGAACCTTGCTTTTTATTTCCTCACCATGGGACTCTGACTTGACTGCCTCTGTGGCTGTCTATGTGCAGTGCTGCATCTGAAGAAAACCCTCAGAGCTCAGATTATGACTCTGACCTCTGGTGGGTGTGCTGATAGCACCCCCATTGCCCTCCCAATACATTCACCACGAGGAGAAGATTTGGACCATATATGGAGTATTGTATCCAAGTCTGGCTGACCCCTTTCCCTACCATAACGGTATCTATGTAAATTGAAGTACATTCATAGAAGGATAGATTGTGAATAGACTTGAACAGTTGGTGATATGTGAAATGCATAAAAGACAAGAATGCCTAGAGAATGTAGATTGTGGCCTTGGGAGATCTATCTCTGAATTTGCAGATGATCCTATTGTGAAAGACCCCACAGGCTTCTCCTGTGTGGCCCCAGGGAGTAGCCTAGAACCTGTGGGCAGAAGCAGTGGGGAGGAGACAGATTTTAGCTCAGTGAAAACTTTCTCGTGAGCTGTTTAGAAATGGAATGGAATGAAATGATAGTGAGCTTCCCTTTACTGGAGGTGTTCAAGTATAGGTGGAGCAGTGGCTTGTCAGGAAAATCATATAGCAGATCCAAACATCGAAAGGATGCATAGACTCTATGATCTGTGGGTTGGTTCCACCAAAGAAGCTCTGTGTCAGTGAGGACTCAATGGCACTTTTTGAACAGGCAGCCTGATGACAGTGGTATATAAGGTGAACGCTTCCCTTCAGTGACACATCAGAGAAGTCCCACCTGTCTGTCTTCCCTACCTGCACTGTGTTCTGTGTGCGTGAGCTCTGGCTCCTAACTGCCCTTCTCAAGCTTCGACCATTTGAACACAGACCAGTGCTTCTGGCCACCAGAGCAGGGGGTGCTTACCCCAAGTCTAAGGGCCACTCTGGATTAGTTTTTCCAAAGTTGGGGAGGACTGCTCTATCTTGGCCAATCTTGGGTTTATGAAGGGGTCTGTTCTCTCTCCTCCCGGTCCCCACCTCCTTTCCCAGATCAAACACCAAGTGCATTGGATAGCTAGAAGCCATAGGGGAAGAAACCCATTTTAATAAAACCCCATTGATTTTTTTGGAGAGTGGTGCAAGTCAGAAAATACATCTAAAGAGTCCCCCCCCACGTCCCCCTCCTGTGTCCTGACCTACTCTGGGTCAGTCACACATCGATTGGCTTCCTAGATAACAGATCGTGCCACCGGTGGGGACCTCTGGGGACCAGCCGGGAGCTGTAAGAGTCGCACGCAGCAGCCCTGCCCCGACTTAATCAAACTAGCAACAGGATCTGCCTCCCGCGGCAGCGCGGCGGTGGCAGTGTGGCAGCGGCGGCGGCGGCGGCATTATGCGTGATTACTGACAGGCACCAGCTGCTGCCGCCACCACCGGCTCGACGCACGATGTGGACGCTCAGATCGAGAGGCAGATTCCTGACTAATCCCAGAGGGCTGGCCCAGCCCGAGCTGCCCGGGCTGCTAGGAAGCGATGACCACTCTTGTTAGCCCAAGTTGAAGGGAGCCCGGCTGCGCCTGGGAGCAGGGAGAGGCCGAGCCACTGAGCAGACGCGCCCGGGAGGACTATGAACTGAAGAGTCAACATGTATGGAAATTATTCTCACTTTATGAAGTTTCCCACAGGCTTTGGAGGTGAGTATTTCACACGGCTTCAACGCCGGGACCGTCTGGAGAGACGGAGCGGAGATGGGGAGATCCGGATAACTGGATTACGATTGAATTGGAAAGGAGGGCATATGTGTTTATCTGCGTCTACAGTGTGTTGTGTGAGTGTGTGTGAGCGCGCGGGCAGGAGTGAGGGGCACGTATGGGGAGAGGGAGGGAGGGAGAGTGGGAGAGACCGGTCCGTAGGTGAGGATCTGTTTGCACATTCTAATGAGTGAACAGATGGGAGGATATGGGGATATTCTAAGGAGAGCCTGAACCAACATGCTTGGGAGTATGTCTGAGACAAAGGTAGACTGAGAGCATTGTTCTAACTCAGTGGGTTTGTGGGGGTGTGAAGAATGGAAGAGGTAAGAGGAAATTACTGGGATGAACCTAATACCCAGCTCGCCATGAGAAAAAAAATAAAAATCATGACGGAAAAGGTTTTGCCAATATTAAGGGTACCTGGGATACTTCATAACAACAGACGGATTGTTTTATTTAAAAGCAGATTTCCCTAGAATTGCATTTTTTAAAATGAAAACATAGTGCTTTAATTTGCTACTGTGTTTTCCTTCCTCTGTTCTCTCCCCTTTTGATTTGCTAATAGCCTCTTGTCCCCTCCCCTGCTGCTGTCCCCAATTCCACTTCCAGGGTCACTGCCACCACCTCCACTCTGAGGGTCGAGATCTGGGTGTGGTGGGGGGTGGGTCTGGGCTCTCACAGCAGAGAACAGGCAGCTGGAGCTCCAGGTTGCCAAGCCAGGCAGGGCAGCCAGGTGGCACTTCCCCGGGGCCGCCCTCACACCCAGGCACTTTGGTCCTAAGCCTCCTTTGACTCAGGGACAGAAGCAGCACAGTCGCCCAGCTTCAGGGAAATGGGCCCAACAGCTGACCAGCTGCCTCTGACTTGTCAGCTGGTGGCAGGAGGTTTGGGTTCTTAGGAGCCAAGGGGGAGAGCAGACGCTGGCAGGCACGACAAAGCAGAAATTCTTGTTAGGTCTTGAGGACTGAAAAGTCCCTGCCCTCCCCACCTCCTGTAAGGACAGATAGGCAATTCATCTGAAGGGTTGGGAGCAAAGCTTGCCTATTCCACTGGGCATGCCCCTCTATAAGGTGTGGTGGGACACCGGAAGCGGATGGGGTCCCTGTCCTGGAGACATTAAGCCAGGGGGGTTGCTTATTTATTGGAGATGCGTTGGGCAGTTTTTATGGACCAAGCATGAAGTTAGGTGCTCGTAACACAGACGTTCATGAGATAGAGTCTGTACTATTTGTACTGGGCAAGCTAGTCATTGCACAGACACATTGTAATACGGCATGGTGTGTGCACCATTGGATGCAGGAGGTTGCTGCTTGGATCTGATGGGTGAGGGACCCTGGCCACACATTCTGGGGGAGACCATGTTGAAGTTACTGGGGTCAGTCTTGTGACGTGACCCAGCGAGTGTGGAGGCCAAGGCTGTGAAGTGGACCTCTGATCTTCAGTATACAGTTGGGTGCTGTGAAGAGCCTGCCTGACTCCCATCTTGGTCCCATTCTCAGCTGAGAAGCGCTTTTTGCTTTTCCTTCTGAGTTCAGTTGTCTGAAGAACATGCCTGTCCATGAGATTCTTGGGGCCCTCGAGGTCTGTGAGGTTATGGCTTCTTAACTGCCAAGGAGACCCTCTGAGGTGGTTGGGGTGAATAAAAGGGTTGAAGGTGGACAGGTGTAGGAAGAGACAGTCTGGGAAAAGAAGGTCTAATCCAAACGTCACTGGGAGCTGCTGTCTTGGGATTGTAACATCCTGAGACCTCAAAGAGCGCCCTAGTCCTCTTCTAATACAGATGTGTAAACTGGGGCCTCAAGGAAGGCAGTACCAGGCTAAGGTTATATGGGGTTGAGGAGGAGAGCCCTTCCAGAAATGCCCCTGAGTCAAACTTCTAATAGCATTCCTTCTATCTGATGCAGTGAGAAGAGCATGAAAGATATCTATCTATCTATCTCTCTATCTATATATAGAGAGAAAACTGAATTTGGTTCCCAAGTTTTTACTTACTAGCTGTGTGACCTTAGGCAAGATATTGAACCTCTCTGAGCCTCATCTCTAAAATGTAGTTTAAAATCCCATCTCAGACCATGTTGTGAGCATTAAATGTGCAAAGGCTTGAAAAAGCAGATATAGAGTGTTGTCTATATATTTGGTGTTTAATAAAAGTTAATATTTTTGTCCCCTCTATTCTGCCCCAAGTACTAACATTCAAATTAATTTAAAAATCAAAAATTACTGTAGAATAATGAATTAGGAATCTGGGGAAATAAAATTAAATTCATAAAGACCCACATATGTTGCTGGTTTAAATTTTCATAATTGTGGGGGCTCTGGTATTTAGAGTAATTAGGTTTCAGATAAAAGGAAACACAATGGCTGGGCCATGCAAGAGTAGGCTGATATAACCATGGGGGGAAGGGGAAGGATTAGGCTGTTGAAACGTCTGCCCTGATGCTCCTTTTCCTCCCCATTCCTGAGGGAGGAGAGCAATTATTTGGTTTAGTTGTACTGAGGTTTTCCATTGTGTTTGTATTTGCCAGCTAAGAGGCAGAAACACTGGGCAAAGGTAAGGGCCCCATCTGTAGGAAGGTCTGCCTGAGAACTTGCAGAAGTGAGAAAGAGGGGTGGGAGGGAGAAGAACCCCCCTGCAGGTGCTGGGGAGACCTGAAGTCTGAAACAGACGTAGCCCACAGTCTCTCACTCCTTTTGCCCCAATGAGGCAAGTTGCGCCACACATATTAAATGATTTAGTGTATAACCTCTGCCCTTTTATATATTAGCAAGTGGAACCGCAGAGGGCTCCTGTGATTTCTGAGAATCTCTAGGGAAGCAATGTCACCCTTGAGAAATAACACCTGGGATTTGTGTCTGAGCTGTGCTTACCAGATATCAGACCATCCTCCCATCAGTTAACAAGACACTGGGTGAACTGGCCTCAGGGTGGGGACTAGCTGGGTTGCAGTGGCCCCACCAAGGTGCCCACTTGCCCAGCTCTGGTCTCTCCCATGTGATGAGGTAAGAACCTTCCTCTTCTTTTTTTCTGCCAGCTGCCCAGTAAGAGATTTGTTTGCCTGGATGAGACAGTTGCAGCCTCTAAGAAGATGGCAGAACAAATCCTGTAATCCCCCTTCCAATTGTGCAGTAATCCTCAGGGTGAAAAGGAGATCAGGGGAGAGGGGACTTGTCTCATTTCATTTAACAAGCACACAGTAGCACTTACTAAGTGCCCACTACCATTGTCAGCACTTCACCATTATCATCTTATTTAATTCTCATGACAACTCCTTGAGTGGGTATTATTACCATCATTATTACACTCCTTTTATAGACGAGGAAACTGAGGCATTGTAAGCTGCAATAACTCATTTTAAGGTCCCAGAGTTGGAAAATGGCACAGCCAAGACTTTGAACCCAGGCAGTCTGGTCCTGAGTCCAAGCGGTGCTGAGCTGCCTCTCACAGCTTCTGTGGGCCACAGAGTTGCCACAGGAACCTAAGGCAGCAGGACATCCCTTGAAGGGATAAGGAACCCCAAGCCAGTCACGCCACTGCCTAGCAGCTGTAGACACAGGAGCCTGGCCTTGAGGAGTAAAGTACATGGTAACTTAGCAGTCACTCAGGTGCAATGGTGGCCTCTGGAGAATTAGTTGCTGGCTTATTCTGGGGACCTGAGTCTTCCCTGGTGGCTCAGATGATAAAGAATCTGGCCGCAATGCAGGAGATCTTCCCTGGGTCAGGAAGACCCCCTGGAGAAGGGCATGGTTATCCACTACAGTATTTTTGCCTGGAGAATCCCATGGACAGAGGAGCCTGGTGGGCTACAGTGCAAGGGGTTGCAAAGAGTCGGACTCAACTGAGCAACTAACACTTTCACTTTTTCCCTGGGGGTCTAATGATTTGTAAGAGCCCTCCTCTATTGAGTCTGACCACTTGTGTAGAATAGACCCCTTCTTACGTTAGAATAGCCATAGAGAAGGGGTTGAGTTGGAGGTGTATGTGTGTGTGTATGTGTGTGTCTGTATGTGGAGGGCAATATGAGGATGTGGGAGGAGGGTGTGTGTGTGTTTATGTGTATGCCAGAACATATTTTTCCCCTCCACAAATGTGTGGGTGGCTAATAGGGACTTACCATGGAGGTAAGTGGTTAGGGTTTATGTAGGAAGGAATAAATGTTTATGAGATTTAGGAAGGAGTATATTTAGTATAAACTATTTTCTGAAACATTTACAATCTTACCAAGAGATAGAGAGCTGAATAGCAACTGGGGGAAGAAATTATGCAAAGAGTAATCAAAATTCTCCACCTCTTCCTTCCCCTCATTATGTAGCTTCTGTATCTGCAGAGAAAACTTAGCCACCAGAGTTGGGTGGCTGGGGTGCCAGGGGCTCCCGGAGGAAGCTGCTATTTTTTTTTTTTTTTTTTCTCTTACTGGAAAGTAGAAAACACAGAGGCCCAGGGAATCTAAGATGCGACTGTTCTAGAAGGCCTGGGTTTGGGTAGCTCTCTTGAGACTGACCCAGGTCTTGGTTCAGTGGCTTGTTATGGCCTCTGTCACAACTGCTCAGCTCTTCTGTTGTGATGGGAAGTGACTGTGGTCAAACGTATAAGCTAATGCATGGGGATGTGCTGTGTTGAGTATGTTGGCCTACTCCTAGGGGATCATGCCAGAGAAGTTTTGGTACTATTTTGATTGTCTCCCAGTTAGCAGTGAATAACAACACTAGCTCTGAACAGCTCTTCACCCCTCCTCTACCCCCTACTCCCACCCCAGCTTTAAAGCCAGAAAAGGACTTGTAGCTCATCTGAACTGACCCATCAGTTACAGATGAGGACACCAGGGAATGCAGGTGGGGCTTGCCTGGGACCTGTGGCTACTTGTGCTCTACAAGCTGGGTTCTCCTGAGAGCCCTTGCGGGCCACCTGGGGTGGCAGAAAGAAATGTGGAGGGAGGCTAAGCCACAGAGAGAGCCCTCCCCTCATGTCTTGGTGAAATAACAATACTACCAACTATACAGGGTCAAGGGTTAACATTCCACAGTGTAGGGATTCAATAAAACAAAGGCTGGAAAATTGTAAACACACAATAAAAGTTTGTTTCTCTTTCCTACTTCAGAAAACTTAGAGACTATGGTAGTATATTCAGCTTAAATTTTGTATGTAGGTTTTTCTTATAGGAGGCATGCCTATTCTTAAAGTGTCAGACTGTGCACTATGAGAGGCTGACAAAGTGAAGTTAATAAGGCATCAATTCTGGGCCAGTTACAGAAAATTATATTTTAGCAAATCATTCCAGGACAGACACTTATGAGATCTGGCAGAGAGAGGGCAGTGACCTGGGACCTCCCATCCCTATAATCTTTAGGATACCCTCACCCCAGGCCAGTGTCCTTAGTGAGTCATATTCCCCTGAGTTTCCTGAACTTCAAATTGCACAGCCTGGGCCTGCTGGCTCCTTTTATCAGATACTGCAGCTGAGAAAGGAGCGAGGGAGAGGGCAAGAGTCTGCAGGTTCAAGACGAAGCTCAAATTTCTATTGGAATTTTAGAATTCAGCATCTGAGCTTAAAAAATGGAAAAGCTTGTGATCTTTTACTCAAAATACATTTACAAGAAGTCAGAGGAGCGGTAAAGAAAGTGCTTGATAAATATGTTGGGATGTTCCTTCTAGGCTGGTTGCCTGGGTTGCATTTCTGTGACTCAGCATCTCTTTTGTCTCTCCTTTGGTTGGTCCCTAATGTCATGGGGAAGTAATCTTGGAAAGCTTGGGGCTCATGACACCTATGCTTTCTCAGTCTCAGTGACATAGGGAACAGAGCAAAAGTTAGAGATCACCAGGAGGGAAAGAATATTCCAGACTGCTCCAGGAGGGCCCGAGAAGGCAATGGCACCCCACTCCAGTACTCTTGCCTGGAAAATCCCATGGATGGAGGAGCCTGGAAGGCTGCAGTCCATGGGGTCGCTGAGGGTCGGACATCACTGAGCGACTTCACTTTGACTTTTCACTTTCATGCATTGGAAAAGGAAATGGCAACCCACTCCAGTGTTCTTGCCTGGAGAATCCCAGGGATGGGGGAGCCTGGTGGGCTGCTGTCTATCGGGTCACACAGAGTCAGACACGACTGAAGTGACTTAGCCTAGCCTAGCCTAGCCAGGAGGGCCTGTCCATCTTCCAGGTAGCACACTTTGGCTCAGCATCTGGTTTATGCAAGGGTTGTATAGGACACCAAGAATTAAGACTCATCCTCTGTTCTGAAGGAGTATATAAACCAGTTACAAGTTCTGAAGTCTGTAGGACAGTTGGAGATGATTTATTTCTGGAGATGTTTTTGGGGGCTGAGGTTGAGAATGGTCCAAGGAATTTAGATATTTAGGACCTGAGAACAAATAATACCATGTCCATTACCCAATGATAACGTTGTACTAAGGGTATGGTTCTCTGTATTTTTAAATTAACTTTTATTGAAGTACCGTTGCTTTATAATGCTGTGTTAGTTTCTGATGTACAACAAAGTGAAGCAGCTATCCGTAAACATATATCCCTTCTTTTTGGATTTCCTTCCCATTTAGGTCCCTACAGTGCATTGAGTCGAGTTCCCTGTGCCAGGCAGTATGTTCTCATTGGTTTTCTGTTTTACACAGTATCAATAGTTTATGTAAGTCAATCCCAATCTCCCAATTCTTCCCACCCCACATGTTTCCCCTTGATACCCATACATTTGTTTTCTATGTCTATGTCTCTATTTCTGCTCTATGGTTCACCATATTTTAAAATAACTACAATCTTTAGAAGACAGTCCATATCGAGAGGCTAGGGAGAGCATGGGCTTTACAATGGCCAAGTGGTTAAGGAATCTGCCTGTAATGCAGGAGACACAGGAGATGTGGATTAGATCCCTGGGTCAGGAAGATACCCTGGAGGAGGAAATCGCAATCTACTCTAATATTCCTGCCTGAAAAATCCCATGGACAGAGGAGCCTGACAGGATACAGTCCAAAGGGTCACAAAAAGTTGGACATGAATGAGCAACTAAGCATGCTTTAATGACACACTGAACTGATGATTTGTTTGAGACTTCCCTCTTGGCTCAGACAGTAAAGAATCTGCCTGCAATGCAGGAGACCAGGGTTTGATCCCTGGGTAAGGAAGATCCCCTCAGAATGTGAACAAGAAGCCTACAGAGACAGAGAAAGAGATTGAAGTCATGGATTCAAGAGCTGGGCGTGGGCAGAATTGGTGTTCAAGGACTTCAGGAACAAGGAGTTAGAGGGGGCACTGTAAGTCAATGCCTGGAGCACTTCCTGGCCTTTGTCTTCATGGGCTGGTACATGGAGTATCAGTGCATGGATTTGGTTTAAAGGGACAGACAGCGGGTCCTGTTTGGTGGAGCTCCTACTCTCCAGTAACCCCTTGTGCCTCCAGTATGTTGGGGATGGCACAATATCCATCTGTACCAGCAATGTTCAAATTTGTTCCTGGGTGGGAAGGGTGGTATGTAAGCAAAATGTCATTAATCACGTGCAGAGAGGCGGACAGAAATTGTGCCAGACTAAACTCAGTTTCTAGGTCTTTAATAGTTCACAACAGCTACTTGAAAGGGTCCCTTTATCATTCTAAACCTCAGTTTTGTAACCTGTCTAATGAGGATAATTTCTTCCCTTCCAAGTACTCTGAGTCAGTCTGAAGCTTGGATGGAACAGACAGTGGCCTCCAAGGACCTGCTATATCTGTAGCACCTAGCAAGGAGGACGAGATGGTGGGATGGCATCACTGACTCAATGGACATGAGTCTGAGCAAACTCTGGGACATGGTGAAGGACAGGGAAGCCTGGCGAGCTGCAGTCCATGGGGCTGCAAAGAGTCGGACACGACTGAGTAACTGCACAACAGCAGCAGGGAGCCTGGTACACAGTCAGGAGCCCTCAACATGCATTTTTTGACCAACAGAACCAATAATTGATATGGGAATACACAGCAGACAATTATAAAGTTTTACGAATGTAAGGCAGAATGTACTGGATGGAATAAGCTTGGATGTGGGAGCAGAAGGCCCAGGGATTTTGCCCTGACTGCAAGACCAACTCATGCAACTTCTCTAGAAAATGAAGTGGTTCCTCAAGTCCTGAAAGTCTGATTTCTACCCCAAAACAACACGGCCTTACTAATTTGTGATATTATTAATTTGGAATGGTGATTAAATTGATCATGGCAGGAACTAGTCTGTATTTGCACATTCATGAAAAATAACAAAAAAAGATTTGTTAAGCAAGTAAGACTGTGGAAGTCTTGAGCCTCTTTAAGTTACATTGGTTTCTAAGCAATTTAAAAAGAAAGCATAGTAGAAATCTCATTAGCATATTAATGGGGTATTAATTACAAAAGAATCTTTGAAAGCAGATTTTATAAAATCCCCACTTAATAACCATTAGCTTGTGGTACTTGAAACACAAACTCTTCACGTGTGTTACTTAGAAGTAATAAAATTGTAATTTAAAAGTAATCTGACAACTTGTCATGAATTTAGACTGATTTTTCTCTCAATTGATCCAAATGAGTGAGGTTTTGCTATAATTATATATAATGCTGGTAATAATGAGGCTGATTATCAATCTTTGCTGCTTTCACTACCTCCATCATTGCAGGTTTTAGGGAAAGGGGTGGGGATGGAGGGAGAAGGAGGGATGGAGGGGAGAGTGGAGGCAGAGAGGGAGGAGGGGCCGCCAATCTCTCCCTCCCCCTCATCCAAGCACTGGGAGAAGCAAGCCCCCGCCCCCAGCCCGAACAGCCCGCCAGCCCTCCTGTGGGGCCTGCAGAAGTCAGGCTGTGTGGGCTCAGGCTGGCGGGCTGCTTGGAGCTGCACGCAGCTCATCAGCTGCTGCATCCTGTGTCCTCGTATTCCTGCTGAGAGGCCAAGGAGGCTGAGCCACAGGGGCCGAGGGAGTGTCTCTTCTCCCACATGCTCCCACCTCCATCATGTGTCTTCATTTTCCCCATTGAGAAAGTCGGAAAGGACGTTGGTAGCAGAGAAGGCTTCCCATTAAAAAATGCGGTTTCTACTTCTGCTTCTCGCTCAGTAAGAATTCAGCTAGCTAACAATGTGATGTCCACATCTGTTAAAAAGTGGAGTTCAATGCCTGTAAAATACTTTCCCGTCCAGTCTCAGAGTGGTGGTACAGCTCAGATGAGTATGTGAAAGTGCTTTTGAAAATGCCACAGCAGTTTAAATATAAGAAATGCATATCAGCCAGTCCTGGGCATCTGAGTGCCCCTTCTGTGGAAGAAAGAGAGAGGAAAAAGCTGAGCTGAACTGAGGTCTGGGTTTCCTACCTGATGAAGGAAACCAGAGCTTGGGTTTGATATGAGGGGCTAGAATCAGAAGGGAAATACGTTAGTCAGAAAGTACCAGGTCATGTACACACTACTATATATAAAATAGGTAACTAATAAGGACCTACTGTATAGCATAGGGTACTCTACTCAGTACTCTGTAATGGCCTACGTGGGAAAAGAATGTAAAAAAGATTGAATATATGCATAGTTGAATCACTTTGCTATACACCTGAAACTAAGCATTGTAAATCTACTATACTCAATAAAAGTCTAAAACAGAGAATACCAAGTCAGAATCCTGAGAGAGGCCACAGTTGGGTTAGGAAGGGCAGAGTTGGGGACAAAAATTGGGAAGGAAGGAGTACTCCTGAGTAACTGCCGTAAGGAGCCATGCAGCCAGTATAGTATATGGTGCTGCTGGGGTTAAAATCCAGGTCTCCTGCCTTTCCCCTAGAATCAGATGCTACTTGTATAATGTACTAGCCATGTTCTCTTGGTCAAGTTATTTAATTTCTCTGTCCCCCAGTTTTTCATTTGTACAATAGAGATGAAAGTTGGTAACCTTAAAGGGGTTTGTAGGGATGAATTAAGTCAGTATATATAAAGTGTTTGGCTCTATGTCTGGCTCATGGCAATTGCTTAATAAATATTATCTGTTGTTTTTACTTAGCAGAGGAGATGACATTTAAGTGTCACTTGAGTGTCTTCATATTGCAGGCCTCCCTACCTCCCTTACAGCCTGTCTGTATATTATGAGCCAAGTAGGGAAAAGATGTGTGAACAAGTTTCTCTTTGACTAGGAAGAACAAGCCAGGTTTCTGAATATTCTACAATTGTTAGGCTTATGTAACACATCCCTCCCTTAGCGAAAAGGAGGCAAGTTGGTTATGAGATTGTGTCCACCATGACAGAAAGTATATTGGGATACGGCCCGGTGATGTTCCCTTGGTTTCTAATGGAGAGTCCTGACTCTTAGAAATAGCAAGTTATTTTTGTTTTAATCTTTGTCCCCTTTCCTGTGGCTGGGTGTTATCATTATTGATGATTCATCCCAAATTTCCATTCCATCCAGAGGATGGGACAGTGAACTCTCTACCCAGGCACAGGAGTTAAGGGATGGAAATGCCAAGCCATTTGTTCCCTTGTCTGGCCAATCAGAAAGACTTATGCTTGACATTTTATGTTTACTGGCTGAGGATGAGGTTGCTAAGCAACTTCCTTGCCTTGGTTGAATTCTGTAGTTCTAAGTACCTGGGCTTTTCTTTCTCAATAAGTGCCCCCTCAACACACCGATGCAATTTGTTATCTAGAGATTTCAGAGATTTTCATTTTGGTAAACATAAGGAACATAGATTTCTCATGCAAATTATTTCTACTGATGAACTCCCTATATGATTGTATCAGTTAACAAAAGAGCTATTCCATTCATTGAAAGTGTTTAATCTCTCAGTAGTATCCCACTCTTTGACCCCATGGACTATAGCTTGCTAGGCTCCTCTGTCCATGGAATTCTCCAGGAAAGAATACTGGAGTGGGTTGCCATTCCCTTCTCCAGGGGATATTCCCAACCTAGAGATCGAATCTACATCTGCCACATTGTAGGCAGATTCTTTATTATCTGAGCCACCAGGGAAGCTCATTCATTGATCAGTCAACAAGTAGTTTTTGAGTATCTACTGTGTTCCAGGCACAGTGCTAGACACCACAGTGATAATGGTGGTGAGATTTAAAATATGTTATAGCCAGTAGGGCACCAGGCATTCAGAATGGAAGTTAGCATAGAGGAAATCTCCATGTTGTGATGGATAACGGGGAGATCTGGAGAGTCCAAGGGGAAGTGTTGAGGTTGCTGGGATGATGGAGGGGCACTCTGGGCTCAGAGGTGTGGTTAATATTATAAACAACTGGTATGTTCGGACTAGTGCCTGATGGTAGCTGTTCTTAATAGAACATTTACTCTTGGTGTGGCTTGGGTTAAACTCTATTTACATAATCTTCTACAACAGTATTCAAGCCAGACATAGGTCTCTCTCACCACCTTTATAGTGCGGTAAGTAATTGTAACTGCTACCCCTGGGCTAGTGGTCTCAAATGGTTTTAGCACCTCTGAGCTAGATATGGATACCTCCATTCATGGCTGAGGAAACTAGATCAGAGAAGTCAAGTTCCTGGCCCAGATTTACATGACTGGAAAGGGATGCAACCTCCTTCCAACCTAGGACATTTGGGCAGCTTCAGAGTCTTGTATTCCACACAGATGTCACTCCAGATGCCCATACAATGTACACATGGACTTCAAAAATCAAACACTTTGCAGATTCAATAACCTCTTTGGTTCCTGGTGACACTGTCAGGATCTCAAACTGCAATCTGGAATCCCAAACAGCCTGAAGAGTTAACACAGTCCAGCTGATGATAACAGGGGCCCCTTGGCAAGTGGTCTATTCTCGACCATTCCAGACCACCACCACCTGCATGTCCTTCTTTCAGATGCCAATGAGCTATGTCCTACCCACCTCAGTGTTCGTGGAACAGCATTGGAAGGGATCTTAGAAGCCACTAGGTGCTGCCTTCTAATTGGGGAGAGTGAGCCCTGGAAGACGAAAGACATTTCTTTGGTATGTTGCCAGGAGAGAAGAGAAGGTCCAGAGGAAGTCAATTATCCCTCTCCCATCAGATGAATTAATTTCTGTAAAAATTATTGCTGTGCAAAGAGAATGAACATCTGAGAGTGGGCACAGTATGAGGGACTGATGAGGATCTAGAGGGCATGTGGTCAGGGAGTGAACAAAGCTGATGGGCTGTGGAGGCTGGGAAAATTGGGCTCCCAGCCTCCGCACAGGAGCCAGATAGAAGCATTAGAGAAAACCTTGACTTTGGATTTGGGCTAGAAACCAAACTTCTGGAAAACTTGTACTAGCTGTAGTTCCCACATGGCCATGGGGGAAAACAAAAAGAAGTGAGAGCTGAAGAAACTGATAAAAAATGTCCTAGATAGGAATGTTTTAGTGTCTGTTTGGGAGAATGGATTCATTTTCCATTGAACAACACTTTCATCTTTACTTTCCACCTTTTCTAAAAGCAAAGCTATTTATTTCTAAGCAGCAGTGGTCATTCATTGTGAGAGGCAAAGAATAAAAATTTGTTAAGGTGTGTTTGTCTTTTTGAATTTTTCTTATAAAAATATGGTTATAACATAGCCCATCTCTTCTGGGCCATTGACTCAGCAGACATTTTAAAGGCCATGGTAAACCAGACTTTAACTGGCTGTTGCATTCTGTCTCAATGTGCCATTGCCATCACTGAGTAATCAAGGAATATTCTGATTGTCTTAATTTGTATTATTATTAATTAGCAATGGCACCCCACTCCAGTACTCTTGCCTGGAAAATCCCATGGATGGAGGAGCCTGGTGGACTGCAGTCTATGGGGTCGCTAAGAGTCGGACATGACTGAACGACTTCACTTTCACTTTTCACTTTCATGCATTGGAGAAGGAAATGGCAACCCACTCCAGTGTTCTTGCCTGGAGAATCCCAGGGACGGGGGAGCCTGGTGGGCCGTCTATGGGGTCGCACAGAGTCGGACTGAAGCGACTGCTGAAGCGACTTAGCAGCAGCAGCAGCATAATAAGATAATGTAGTTTAGATTTCAAATCTCTCTCACATCCCCTCATCTTATTCTGTAAACAATTTGTGAGTTTCCTCAAGTCCATATTTTCATATTTTTTTGTACAGCTCATGTTTCTTTTTTTTTTAAATAAATGATCATGCTAGTCAATACTTTATTTTTATATGTGGAATAAAAGCTAAATTCCATATCTGACTATATGTATCAGATGTTACAAATAACTACATAAAATAATAGCTGTAAAAACATTAAATCAGTGTCTATACATAACTGAATCACTTTGCTGTACACCTGAAACAAACACAACATTATAAATCAACTATACTTCAGTATAAAATAAAATTTAAAAAGAGTAAACTTAATTCATGAACACAAAACAAAACAGAACTGGAAATTTTGTGTTATCCTCCATTTCTCCCTCCTTATCTACAGCAAATTACAGTTCATGTTTCTTAAACATCATTCATTTGCATACTGTTTTCATGATATTCAACATATCACATGTTCTTGTACATAGAAATTTTCTGAGGTCAGTTTACTTTTTTGAAAACAAATAGTGGTTTTTAGGAAGATAGTTTTATATAAAAGATGGAAGCAGAGTCACTTGCTATAAACAGAGGGAGACAGTAAAAATGAGTATAAAATGATTAATATATTTTAAATGTTTGCCTACATATCACTTAAAACACCACTTCAGATGTTCCGTATCACCAGTGTTACAGGCTGCATACCTTGATAACTCTCAGACTGATGACTGTGTGAAGGAAAATCTTGTTCCTGTATGTCCCATAGCTCTGGGCTGGTGTGAAGCACTGGACATCAGTCTGGGGACGTAGAAATGAAAAGCACAGTCCCTGAGGTCCATTTCAAGTAGAATATGCAAGGTCCTTAGGTCAGTTTTGGAAAGCCCACCGCAGGGAAGGAAAAGTCAGTTTCCCTCAGATGGCTTGGGGAAGGACAGCTGTCATCCCAGCCAAGTTCACGGCTCCTCGCCCATCAAGTTGGGCTGGCTCCTAACTCACCTGTCACATGTTATCTTAGTGGCAGGCTCAAGGTACACATTGGCTTCTTTAAATGTCACAGTCTTCCAGGGCTGCTGAAGAGTCTAAAATTCTTCTTTCTGATCAGTGACCGTCTGGGAAGATTTTTGGTTTTTCTGGCTCGAGCTCTTGGAAGTTGCCCTCTTCTCTCTCCTTCAGATGAACTTTCAGCTCGAGATCACTTCATCATTGAGTCAACTTGTACTTTGTGATGTGGTGGCTCTCCAAATCTTCTCTGCTGTCCTTGACAGAGCACACAGCCCAGGAGACAGCATGGGCTTCAGATTGACAGTTTAAATCTAGGATCTGGCACTTGCTACCTGGCTAGTGCCGGGAAACGTGCTAGTGGTGAGGATACAAAAACAGACATCATTCTCCCTCTCAGTTTAATGGAAAATGCAAGGAAATAAACAACAGAAAAGGGCATCAAACCGGATTAAGAATACCAGGGAAGACTTCCTGGAGGAGGTGATACTTGAGTTAGACCTTGAAGGAGAAATAAAAACTTCTAGACAAAGGAGGTGGGAGCAAGTCATCCCAGAACTTGGAGCAGCCTGGGGGTGAGGCTAAGCCTAAGTTGTCATTCATCTGTAAAAGGCTAAGATGATCATCACAACCCTATTGTCAAGATAGAATGAGTTAAAATATAGAAATTGGTAGAATAATTTAATGTATGGAAAATGCCTGATGCTATTTAGGACACACAAGAAGTGTCTCACCTGTCCCTTCGAACTCTTTGGCCACTTCTCTGTGGACCCACAGCTTGTGGTTCACCTCAGTTGTGGTACTTAGAACATGGCAATTGGGATTCATCTGTTTATGAGACAAGTGTCCCTGATAGACTGAAACTCCTGGAAGATTCTGGCCTCCTCAGACACAGGAGTGACTGTTCTCTCTACAAGTAGACCTTAACTAAGCTAGGAGAGTGAGCTTCCCTGATGGCTCAGTAGGTAAAGCATCCACCTTCCAAGGCAGGACATATGGGTTTGATCCCTGGGTCAGGAAGATCCCCTAGAGAAGGAAATGGCAACCCACTCCAGTATTCTTGGCTGGGAAATCCCATGGACAGAGGAGCCTGGTGGGGTACAGTCCATGGGGTCTCGAGAGTTGGATACCACTTGAAAATGAAACAGCAATAAAGCTAGGAGAAGCTCCAAGGGCAACTCCAGGTTGATATTTTTCTAGTGAGATATTTATGTTTAAGAATTACTGCACAGTTACACCTCCGATGCTCCACATTCCCCTCGAGAATGTAAAGAGTACCCCCTCTCTGCGTCCTAGTCCTAGTACTATGTAAGTACCACAAAAGTCTCTGAAAGGCTTAAGACTGCCCTGTAGTTTGGCTCCAGGAGAAAGTGGAGAGTTGGATGACTTCTCCAGCAGGCCAGGCTTACTGACCACCTCTCCCCATAACCCTCTCATGTTCCATCCATGAGGACAGCATGGGTGCTGTGCTGAAGCCTAGCACCTGCTCATTCTGAATCTGTTCTTGCATGCCAGCCACACAGGGAGCTGGCACTGTGAGTCCTGGTGGGCTGCTCTGCTGTTCTCCAAGTCTCTGCCCTGCTTCTGTGGACTCTAAAGTTCACAGCTCCTCTCTTCTGGAGAGAGTGCTCCATGCTGGGCTTCTGAGATGGAAGTTGGGTATGCTTCTTTTCTTTTATCTTGAGTTGCATCTAGGAGGGAACTTGGGCTCAACTTTTCTAGGAAAAAGGTACCAGATGTCATCTGTCCAGAGCCCATTTCACAGACACTTGTGGCCAAAGCTTCCTATCCTCAGAGGAGAAACAGTCTGGGCAGGCCTGATCGCACTTGCCTTCCTGGGCCTCTGTGGCCGCTGAGCTATGCTCAATCATCCTAAGTCTTCTTCCCTAAGCAGTGATTAACCCTACGCTCTAGAGATTGGATAAGAACCTTATGGGACTAAAACTGCAAAAGCTACAGACAGTGAAAGGCATGATAATAGCTTCTGCCTTCCCCGTGATCATAATGGAATGTGTTCCTGACAGCAGGCACAGTGTTCCCTTCAATTCTGCTGCTGTTGCTGCTGCTAAGTCACTTCAGTTGTGTCTGACTCTGTGCAACCCAAGAGACAGCAGCCCACCAGGCTCCCCCGTCCCTGGGATTCTCCAGGCAAGAACACTGGAGTGGGTTGCCATTTCCTTCTCCAATGCATGAAAGTGAAAAGTGAAAGTGAAGTCACTCAGTCATATCCGACTCTTCGTGACCCCATGGATTGCAGCCTACCAGGCTCCTCTGTCCGTGGGATTTGCCAGGCAAGAGTACTGGAGTGGGGTGCCATTGCCTTCTTGTTCAATTCTGAATCACTAGCATCTGATGTGGTCGTTAGCATCTAATGTGGTACCTGCACCATAATAGATGGTGCATATGAATTCATAATTACATATGAATGAATGAATTTCTCCTGACTATAGAGGTTCAGCCCTACCCTTGTTCTCAGAGAAAAATGAGTTTGAACAGGGGATTCTGAGAGCAGCCCAGACACCTGCCCACTCCATCCCCCACCTGGGAGTTTGGTATGGACTTACCTTCCCTGTCTGACTGGCTCAGGTCACAGTCCCCCGACCTGGGGACTTGTGGATTATGTCCCCATGGCCTCGACTGTTGTTCTGATAAAGTTCAAGGCACGTTTTATGTAGCGCACCAGAGAACCTGTCCTATAACAAGTCCTTTCTCCTTCCTGGTCTTTGCTGGCCTTTATTCTACCAGCTGTGAGAGTTCACAGGTGTGCAGGTATGGCTGGAAGAAGGGGAATGATACAGGAGACAAAAGGAGGGAACTCTATCCTCACACACCATCCCTGTGCTCCCCTGGCCTTCCATCACCTTTGATTTTTTTTTCTCCTTACAGGTTCTCCCGGCCATACCGGCTCCACATCCATGAGTCCATCGGCAGCCTTGTCCACAGGGAAGCCCATGGACAGCCACCCCAGCTACACTGACACCCCAGTGAGTGCCCCGCGAACTCTGAGTGCAGTGGGGACTCCCCTCAATGCCCTGGGCTCTCCATATCGAGTCATCACTTCTGCCATGGGCCCACCCTCGGGAGCACTAGCAGGCCCTCCAGGAATCAATCTGGTTGCCCCGCCTAGCTCTCAGGTAGGTGTGCGTCCATCTTCTTCAATGTCTTTCCAGACATCTTTAATAGTTTCATCTTGGTGCTGAGCCAGCACTCAGTAGGTGCTTAATGCATGCTGGTGAAGGAATTGGGTTGTCTGTGTAGGCTTGTCTCCTGCAAGACCTTCATTGAGTGTATCCTCACGCAGCTGCAGAGAACTGACAATGTCTCATGGTCCAGGAGTTTTGATGGTTCAGTCCTGGCTGTAATTTCAACATCTCTTAGGCCTACTTGTCTTCCATGGGATGGACCCCCTTGATCCTTCTCAACTCAATACTAGGTATTTTTCAAGTCTGTGAACTACCTGGTCCTTTTCTATATCCTGTAGGTGATACTGAAATGATCAGGATGTGGTCTTTGCTCCCCATTGAGAAGCAGGTGTTGCACATGGATAAATCTAAAACAAGGCAGACTGTGTTGCATATATGTTATCTCTGAGATAGAGGCAAAAATTGCAAAAACACAGGGGGATAAAACCCTCACTTCAGTTCCTAGTGCCTTTTGCTGCAACAGAGGCAAGAATGTGTATGCGTGGTAGACATTGCGTTGCTGCTCTAAGAAAACTACAGGTTGGCCAGATGCTGTTTATTTCCTTCTAGCAATGTTACAGTGAGATCATCAACCTTCACTTCTTATAGTGCTCAACTATTGCTTCAATGATGCTACATAACAGACAATCCCCAAATTGCCATGGCTTACAAAGACACACAATTATTTTCTTACAAGTTTGTGTGTTTTCTAGGAAAGTTCTAGATCCCCTGGTGGCTCAGGTCTGCCTGCAGTGCAGGAGGTCTGGGTTCAGTCCCTGGGTCAGGAAGACACCCTGGAGAAGGAAATGGCAATCCACTCCAGTATTCTTGCCTGGAAAATCCTATGGATGGAGAAGCCTGGCAGGCTACAGTCCATAGGGTCA
The DNA here is from genome assembly GCA_935064755.1 of Tragelaphus eurycerus. Lineage (NCBI taxonomy): Eukaryota > Metazoa > Chordata > Mammalia > Artiodactyla > Bovidae > Tragelaphus > Tragelaphus eurycerus. The sequence goes on along the minus strand of CAKXYN010000095.1, from coordinate 4,912,162 downwards.
CAAAGAGTCGGGCACGACTGAGCTGCTTCATTTTCTTTTTGGGCTTCCCGTGTGGATCAACTGGTAAGGAATCTGTCTGCAAAGTAGGAGACCTAGATTTGATCCCTGGGTTGGGAAGATTCCCCTGGAGAAGGGAACGGCTACCCTCTCCAGTATTCTGGTCTGTAGAACTCCATGGATTGTATAGTCTATGGGAATGAAAACCACAATCACAGAAAACTAATCAAACTGATTACATGGACCACAGCCTTGTCTAATTCAATGAAAGCATGAGCCATGCTGTGTAGGGCCACCCAAGATGAACAGGTCATGGTGGAGAGTTCTGACCAAACATGGTCCACTGGAGAAGGGAATGACAAACCACTCCAGTATTCTTGCCTTGAGAACCCCATGAACAGTATGAAAAGGCAAAAAGATAGGACACTGAAAGATGAATTCCCCAGGTTGATAGGTGCCCAATATGCTACTGAAGAACAGTGGAGAAACAACTCCAGAAAGAATGAAGAGACAGAGCCAAAGTGAAAACAACACCCAGTTGTGGATGTGACTGGTGATGGAAGTAAAGTCCAATGCTGTAAAGAGAGATATTACATAGGAACCTAGAATGTTAGGTACATGAATCAAGGTAAATTAAAAGTGGTCAAACAGGAGATGGAAAGAGTGAACATCAACATTTTAGGAATCAGTGAACTAAAATGGACTGGAATGGGTGAATTTAACTCAGATGACCCTTATATCTACTACTGTGGGCAAGAATCCCTTATAAGAAATGGAGTAGCTATCATGGTCAACAAAAGAGTCCAAAATGCAGTACTTGGGTGCAATCTCAAAAATGACAAAATGATCTTTGTTCATTTCTAAGGCAAACCATTCAATATCACAGTAATCCAAGTCTTTGCCCCAACCAGTAATGCTGAAGAAGCTGAAGTTGAATGGTTGTGTGAAGACCTACAAGATCTTCTAGAACTAACACCCAAAAAAGATGTCCTTTTTGTTACAGGGGACTGAAATGCAAAACTAGGAAGTCAAGAGATATTTGGAATAACAAGCAAATTTGGCCTTGGAGTACAGAATGAAGCAGGGCAAAGGCTAACAGAATTGGCCTTTAAGAACTGCCAAGAGAATGCACTGGTCATAGCAAACATCCTCTTCCAACAAAACAAGAGAAAACTCTATACATGGATATCAATAGATGATCAATACCAAAATCAGATTGATTATTTGCTTTGCAGCCAAAGATGGAGAAGCTCTATATAGTCAGCAAAAACCAGACTGGGAGCTGACTGTGGCTCAGATCATGAACTCCTTATTACCAAATTCAGACTTAAATTTAAGAAAGTAGGGAAAACCACTAGACCATTCAGGTATGACCTAAATCAAATGCCTTAGGATTATACAGTGAAAGTGACAAATAGATTCAAGGGATTAGATCTGATAGACAGAGTGCCTGAAGAACTATGGACAGAGGTTTTGTACAGGAGATATTGTACAGGAGGCCATGGTCAAGACCATCCCGAAGAAAAAGAAATGCAAAAAGGCAAAATGGTTGTCTGAGGAGGCCTTACAAAGCTGAGAAAAGAAGAGAAGCTAAAGGCAAAGGAGAAAGGAAAGGTATACCCTTTGAATGCAGAGTTCCAAAGAATAGCAAGGAGAGATAAGAGAGCCTTCCTCAGTGATTAATGCAAAGAAATAGAGGAAAACAATAAATGGGAAAGATAGAGATCTCCTCAAGAAAATTAGAGATTCCAAGGGACCATTTCATGCAAAAATGGGTGCAATAAAGGACAGAAATGGTATGGACCTAACAGAAGCAGAAGATATTAAGAAGAGGTGGCAAGAATACACAGGAAAACTATACAAAAAAGATCTTCATGACCGAGGCAACACTACAAAGTTGTGATCAGTTACCTAGAGCCAGACATCCTGGAATGTGAAGCTAAGTGGGCCTTAGGAAGCATCACTATGAACAAAGCTAGTAGAGGTGACAGAATCCCAGTTGAGCTATTTCAAATCCTAAAAGATGATGCTGTGAAAGTGCTGCACTCAATATGCTAGCAAATTTGGAAAAGTCAACAGTGGCCACAGGACTGGAAAAGGTCAGTTTTCATTGCAATCCCAAAGAAAGGCAATGCCAAAAAATGTTCAAACTACTGCACAATTTCACTCATCTCACATGCTAGCAAAATAATGCTCAAAATTCTCCAAGCCAGGCTTCAACAATACATGAACCGTGAACTTCCAGATGTTCAAGCTGGATTTAGAAAAGGCAGAGGAACCAGAGATCAAATTGTCAGCATCTGTTGGATCATTGAAAAAGCAAGAGAACTCCAGAAAAACATCTACTTCTGTTTTATTGACTACACCAAATCCTTTGACTGTGTGGATCACAATAAACTGTGGAAAATTCTTCAAGAGATGGGAATGCTAGACCACCTGATGTGCCTCCTGAGAAATCTGTATACAGGTCAAGAAGCCACAGTTAGACCTGGATGTGGAACAGCAGACTGGTTCCTAATTGGGAAAAGAGTACATCAGGGCTGTGTATTGGCACCCTGCTTATTTAGCTTATATGCAGAATACATCATTAGAAATGCCTGGCTGGATGATGCACAAGCTGGAATCAAGATTGCTGGGAGAAATATCAATAACCTCAGATATGCAGATGATACCACCCTTATGGAAGAAAGCAAAGAACTAAAGAGCCTCTTGATGAAAGTGAAAGAGGAGGGAGGCAGTTCTAAGATGGCAGAGGAATAGGACGGGGAGACCACTTTCTCCCCCACAAATTCATCAGAAGAACATTTAGACGCTGAGTAAATTCCACAAAACAACTTCTGAATGCTGGCAGAGGACATCAGGCACCCAGAAAAGCAGCCCATTGTCTTTGAAAGGAGGTAGGAAAAAATATAAAAGACAAAAAAAGAGACAAAAGAGGTAGGGACAGAGTAGGGACGGAGTTCTGTCCCGAGAAGGGAGTCTTAAAAAGAGAAGTTTCCGAACACCAGGAAACACTCTCACTTTCAAGTCTGTGGCCAGGCTTGGAAGCACAGAGGGCAACATAACAGAGGAAAAATAAGTACATAATTAAAACCCACAGGTTATGAGCCCAATGGTAACTCCCCCAGGGGAGAAGCAGCGCAGATGCCTGCACCCGCCACTAGCAAGCGGGGGCTGGGCAGGGAGGCACGGGCTGCATTGCTTAGAGTAAGGACCAGGCCTGAATGCCCCAAGGGCAATCTGAGCGAACTAACTTGGACTAGCAAACCAGACTGTGGGATAACTACCACGTGAAAAGCCCTAACCTAAGACACTGCCAGGCCCGTGCACAGAACAAAGGACTGAACAGAACTATCTGGCTGCAGATTATCCCCCTTTGGTGACAGGCAGCCAGAGCTGGAAGGGGGCAATCGCAGCCCCAAAGAGACATTATATACCAAACTGCAAGCAGGCTTCTTTGCTAACTAAGACTTCTTGGGGTTCTGGATGGTCAACATCCACCTGAGAAGGTGTGCCAGTTGTACACCCAGAAAACCTAGCAGCAGGGACAAGGGAAGCAATAAGCAGCAGCGACTGCGCTCGCCAAACACCTGGTCACCTGAGCTGCTCAGACCTGGGAAGGGCACAAAACACAGGCCCAACCAAGTCTGCACCTCTGAGGACTACTTGAGTGCCTGAACCTGAGCAGCTTAGACCTGGGAGGTACACGCAGACCAGGGCCGGCCTCAGACGGTTCCCGGCAGAGCAACCTAGAGCCTGAGCAGTGTGGGCAGGGAGGGCACACGTGCTGTGAGAGGGGACAGGCCCAGTGTGGCTGAGACATTGTGAGCACACACCAGTGTTATTTGTTTGCAGCGTCCCTCCTTCCCCACAGCGCGATTGAACAAGTGAGCCTAAAAAAAGTGTCCACCACCACCCCCTTGTGTCAGGGCAGAAATCAGACACTGAAGAGATCAGCAAACAGAAGCTAAAACAGAGGGAACTGCTTTGGAGGTGACAGGTGCAAGTTAGTACCGACTACATAGGAAGAGGCCTATAGATCTTGAGAATATAAGCTGGACCAAGGAACTATCCAAAAATGAACCCCATACTGCCCACGACAACACCAGAGAAAGTCCTGCTACTGCTACTGCTAAGTCGCTTCAGTCATGTCCGACTCTGTGCGACCCCAGAGATGGCAGCCCACCAGGCTCCCCCATACCTGGAATCTCCAGGCAAGAACACTGGAGTGGGTTGCCATTTCCGTCTCCAATGCATGAAAGTGAAAAGTGAAAGTGAAGTCGCTCAGTCGTGCCTGACTCTTAGCGCCTCCATGGACTGCAGCCTATCAGGCTCCTCCATCCATGGGATTTTCCAGGCAAGAGTACTGGAGTAGGGTGCCATTGCCTTCTTCAAGAGAAAGTCCTAGATATATTTTTACTATTTTTACAATCATTCTTTTTAAAAAATTTTTAAAAATTTTTAAGTCCTCTATTACTCCTTTTCTTGAAGAGATCCCTAGTCTTTCCCATTCTGTTGTTTTCCTCTATTTCTTTGCATTGATCACTGAAGAAGGCTTTCTTATCTCTTCTTGCTATTCTTTGGAACTCTGCATTTAGATGTTTATATCTTTCCTTTTCTCCTTTGCTTTTCGCTTCTCTTCTTTTCACAACTATTTGTAAGGCCTCCCCAGACAGCCATTTTGCTTTTTTGCATTTCTTTTCCATGGGGATGGTCTTGATCCCTGTCTCCTGTACACGATAAAGGACAGAGATGGTGTGGACCTAACAGAAGCAGAAGATATTAAGAAGAGGTGGCAAGAATACACAGAAGAACTGTACAAAAAAGAGCTTCAAGACCTAGATAATCATGATGATGTGATCACTGACCTAGAGCCAGACATCTTGGAATGTGAAGTCAAATGGGCCTTAGAAAGCATCACTAGGAACAAAGCTAGTGGAGGTGATAGAATTCCAGTGGAGCTATTCCAAGTCCTGAATGATGACGCTGTGAAAGTGCTACAACTCAATATGCCAGCAAATTTGGAAAACTCAGCAGTGGCCACAAGATTGGAAAAGGTCAGTTTTCATCCCAATCCCAAAGAAAGGCAATGCCAAAGAATGCTCAAACTACCGCACAATTGCACTCATCTCACACGCTAGTAAAGTAATGCTCAAAATTCTCCAAGCCAGGCTTCAGCAATATGTGAACCGTGAACTTCCTGATGTGCAAGCTGGTTTTAGAAAAGGCAGAGGAACCAGAGATCAAATTGCCAACATCCACTGGATCATGGAAAAAGCAAGAGAGTTCCAGAAAAACATCTACTTCTGCTTTATTGACTATGCCAAAGCCTTTGACTGTGTGGATCACAATAAACTATGGAAAATTCTGAAAGAGATGGGAATACCAGACCACCTGATCTGCCTCTTAAGAAATCTGTATGCAGGTCAGGAAGCAACAGTTAGAACTGGTCATGGAACAACAGACTGGTTCCAAATAGGAAAAGGAGTACGTCAAGGCTGCTAATTGTCACCGTGTTTATTTAACTTATATGCAGAGTACATCATGTGAAATGCTGGACTGGAAGAAACACAAGTTGGAATCAAGATTGCCGGGAGAAATATCAATAACCTCAGATATGCAGATGACACCACCCTTATGGCAGAAAGTGAAGAGGGGCTAAAAAGCCTCTTGATGAAAGTGAAAGTGGAGAGTGAAAAGGTTGGCTTAAAGCTCAACATTCAGAAAACGAAGAATAGATGGGGAAACAGTGGAAACAGTGTCAGACTTTGTTTTTCTGGGCTCCAAAATCACTGCAGATGGTGACTGCAGCCATGAAATTAAAAGACGCTTACTCCTTGGAAGGAAAGTTATGACCAACCTAGATAGCATATTCAAAAGCAGAGACATTACTTTACCAACAAAGGTTCACCTAGTCAAGGCTATGATCTTTCCTGTGGTCATGTATGGATGTGAGAGCTGGACTGTGAAGAAGGCTGAGCGCCGAAGAATTGATGCTTTTGAACTGTGGTGTTGGAGAAGACTCTTGAGAGTCCCTTGGACTGCAAGAAGATCCAACCAGTCCATTCTGAAGGAGATCAATCCTGGAATTTCTTTAGAAGGAATGATGCTAAAGCTGAAACTCCAGTATTTTGGCCACCTCATGCGAAGAGTTGACTCATTGGAGAAGACTGATGCTGGGGGGGATTGAGGGCAGGAGGAGAAGGGGACGACAGAGGATGAGATGGCTGGATGGCATCACTGACTCGATGGATGTGAGTCTGAGTGACCTCCGGGAGCTGGTGATGGACAGGGAGGCCTGGCGTGCTGCGGTTCATGGGATCACAAAGAGTCGGACACGACTGAGCAACTGATCTGATCTGATTACTCCTTTAATTTTCATTTTTATAACCTATTACTTTGCAAAAAAAAGACCCTATTTTTTTAAAGCAAACTTCATATATATATATATTATAATTTTTGTGACTTTTTTTCTTCTTTTTTCTTTAATATTGTATTTTTGAAAATCCAACCTCTACTCTAGATTTTTAATCTTTGCTTTTTGGTATTTGTTATCAATTTTGTGCCTTTAAGAACCCAATCTTCAGTACCCATTTTTACTTGGGAGCGAGATTACTGGCTTGACTGCTCTCTCCCTCTTTGGACTCTCCTTTTTCTCCACCAGATCGCCGCTGTCTCCTCACTCCCCTTTCTTTTCTCTACCCAACTCTCTGAATATCTTTGTGTGTTCTGGGCTGTGGAGAACACGTAGGGAACTGATTACTGGCTGGATCTGTCTCTCTCCTTTTGATTCCCCCCTTTTATCCTCCTGGCCACCTGTCTCCTTCCTCCATCTTCTCTTCTCTGTATAACTCCGTGAACTTCTCTGAGTGGTCCAGACTGTGGAGTGCACATAAGGAAATGATTACTGGCTAGCTTGCTCTCTCCTCTTTTGATTCCACCTCATCTCATTCAGGTCACCTCTAACTCCCTCCTCCCTCTTCTCATTTCCATGTAACTCTGTCAACCTCTCTGGGTGTCCCTGACTGTGGAGAAACCTTTCATCTTTAACCTAGATGTTTTATCAATGGTGCTGTATAGAAGGAGAAGTCTTGAGACTACTGTAAAAATAAGACTGAAAACAGAAGCAGGAGGCTTAAGTCCAAATCCTGAGAATACCAGAGAACTTCTGACTCCAGGGAACATTAATCGACAGGAGCTCATCAAACGCCTCCGTACCTACACTGAAACAAAGCACCACCCAAGGGCCAACAAGTTCCAGAGCAAGACATATCATGCAAATTCTCCAGCAACACAGGAACACAGCCCTGAGCTCCAATATACAGGCTGCCCAAAGTTACTCCAAAACCATAGACATCTCGTAAGTCATTACTGGACACTTCATTGCACTCCAGAGAGAAGAAATCCAGCTCCACCCACCAGAACACCGACACAAGCTTCCCTAACCAGGAAACCTTGACAAGCCACCTGTACAACCCCACCCACAGCAAGGAAACTCCACAATAAAGAGAACTCCACAAATTGCCAGAATACAGAAAGAGCACTCCAAACTCAGCAATATAAACAAGATGAAGAGACAGAGGAATACCCAGCAGGTAAAGGAACAGGATAAATGCCCTCCAAATCAAACAAAAGAGGAAGAGATAGGGAATCTACATGATAAAGAATTCCAAATAATGATAGTGAAAATGATCCAAAATCTTGACATCAAAATGGAATCACAGATAAATAGCCTGGAGAGAAGGATTGAGAAGATGCAAGAAATGTTTAACAAGGACCTAGAAGAAATAAAAAAGAGTCAATATACAGTGAATAATGCAATAAATGAGATCAAAAACACTCTGGAGGCAACAAATAGTAGAATAACAGAGGCAGAAGATAGGATTAGTGAAGTAGAAGATAGAATGGTAGAAATAAATGAATCAGAGAGGAAAAAAGAAAAATGAATTAAAAGAAATGAAGACAATATCAGAGACCTCCAGGACAATATTAAACACCCCAACATTCGAATTATAGGAGTCCCAGAAGAAGAAGACAAAAATAAAGACCATGAGAAAATACTTGAGGAGATAATAGCTGAAAAGTTCCCTAAAATGGGGAAGGAAATAATCACCCAAGTCCAAGAAACCCAGAGAGTCCCAAACAGGATAAACCCAAGGTGAAACACCCCAAGGCACATATTAATCAAATTAACAAAGATCAAACACAAAGCACAAATATTAAAAGCAGCAAGGCAAAAACAACAAATAACACACAAGGGGAGTCCCATAAGGATAACAACTGATCTTTCAATAGAAACTGTTCAGGCCAGGAGGGAATGGCAAGACATATTTAAAGTGATGAAAGAAAATAACCTACAGCCCAGATCACTGTACCCAGCAAGGATCTCATTTAAATATGAAGAAATCAAAAGCTTTACAGACAAGCAAAAACTGAGAGAATTAAGCACCACCAAACCAGCTCTCCAACAAATGCTGAAGGATCTTCTCTAGACAGGAGACACAAAAAGGATGTATAAACTCGAACCCAAAACAATAAACTAAATGGCAACGGGATCATACTTACCTTAAATGTAAATGGGTTGAATGCCCCAACCAAAAGACAAAGACTGGCTGAATGGATATAAAAACAAGACCCCTATATATGTTGTCTACAAGAGACCCACCTCAAAACAAAGGACACATACAGACTGAAAGTGAAGGGCTGGAAAAAGATATTCCATGCAAATAGAGACCAAAAGAAAGCAGGGGTAGCAATACTCATATCAGATAAAATAGACTTTAAAACAAAGGCTGTGAAAAGAGACAAAGAAGGACACTACATAATGATTAAAGGATCAATCCAAGAAGATATAACAATTATAAATATATATGCACCCAATATAGGAGCACCACAATATGTAAGACAAATACTAACAAGTATGAAAGGGGAAATTAACAATAACACAATAATAGTGGGAGACTTTAATACCCCACTCACACCTATGGATAGATCAACTAAACAGAAAATTAACAAGGAAACACAAACTTGTTAACAAGTGGTGCTGGGAAAACTGGTCAACCACTTGTAAAAGAATGAAACTAGAACACTTTCTAACACCATACACAAAAATAAATTCAAAATGGATTAAAGATCTAAATGTAAGAACAGAAACTATAAAACTCCTAGAGGAGAACAAAGGCAAAACACTCTCCAACATATGTCACAGCAGGATCCTCTATGACCCACCTCCCAGAATACTGTAAATAAAAGCAAAAATAAACAAATGGGACCTAATTAAACTTAGAAGCTTCTGCTCAACAAAGGAAATGATAAGCAAGGTGAAAAGACAGCCTTCAGAATGGGAGAAAATAATAGCAAATGAAGCAACTGACAAAGGATTAATCTCAAAAATATACAAGCAACTCCTGCAGCTCAATTCCAGAAAAAATAAATGACCCAATCAAAAAATGGGCCAAAGAACTAAATAGACATGTCTACATGTCTCCAAAGAAGACGGCTAACAAACACATGAAAAGATGCTCAACATCACTCATTATCAGATCAGATCAGATCAGATCAGTCGCTCAGTCGTGTCCGACTCTTTGCGACCCCATGAACTGCAGCACGCCAGGCCTCCCTGTCCATCACCAGCTCCCGGAGGTCACCCAGACTCATACCCATCGAGTCAGTGATGCCATCCAGCCATCTCATCCTCTGTCATCCCCTTCTCCTCCTGCCCTCAATCCCTCCCAGCATCAGAGTCTTCTCCAATGAGTCAACCCTTCGCATGAGGTGGCCAAAATACTGGAGTTTCAGCTTTAGCATCATTCCTTCTAAAGAAATTCCAGGATTGATCTCCTTCAGAATGGACTGGTTGGATCTTCTTGCAGTCCAAGGGACTCTCAAGAGTCTTCTCCAACACCACAGTTCAAAAGCATCAATTCTTCGGCGCTCAGCCTTCTTCACAGTCCAGCTCTCACATCCATACATGACCACAGGAAAGATCATAGCCTTGACTAGGCGAACCTTTGTTGGTAAAGTAATGTCTCTGCTTTTGAATATGCTATCTAGGTTGGTCATAACTTTCCTTCCAAGGAGCAAGCGTCTTTTAATTTCATGGCTGCAGTCACCATCTGCAGTGATTTTGGAGCCCAGAAAAACAAAGTCTGACACTGTTTCCACTGTTTCCCCATCTATTTCCCATGCAGTGATGGGACCAGATGCCATGATCTTCGTTTTCTGAATGTTGAGCTTTAAGCCAACCTTTTCACTCTCCACTTTCACTTTCATCAAGAGGCTTTTTAGCCCCTCTTCACTTTCTGCCATAAGAGTCATGTCATCTGCATATCTGAGGTTATTGATATTTCTCCCAGCAATCTTGATTCCAGCTTGTGTTTCTTCCAGTCCAGCATTTCTCATGATGTACTCTGCATATAAGTTAAATAAACATGGTGACAATATGCAGCCTTGACGTACTCCTTTTCCTATTTGGAACCAGTCTGTTGTTCCATGACCAGTTCTAACTGTTGCTTCCTGACCTGCATACAGATTTCTTAAGAGGCAGATCAGGTGGTCTGGTATTCCCATCTCTATCAGAATTTTCCATAGTTTATTGTGATCCACACAGTCAAAGGCTTTGGCATAGTCAATAAAGCAGAAATAGATGTTTTTCTGGAACTCTCTTGCTTTTTCCATGATCCAGCGGATGTTGGCAATTTGATCTCTGGTTCCTCTGCCTTTTCTAAATCCAGCTTGAACATCAGGAAGTTCACGGTTCACATATTGCTGAAGCCTGGCTTGGAGAATTTTGAGCATTACTTTACTAGCGTGTGAGATGAGTGCAATTGTGCGGTAGTTTGAGCATTCTTTGGCATTGCCTTTCTTTGGGATTGGGATGAAAACTGACCTTTTCCAATCTTGTGGCCACTGCTGAGTTTTCCAAATTTGCTGGCATATTGAGTGCAGCACTTTCACAGCATCATCTTTCAGGACTTGGAATAGCTCCACTGGAATTCCATCACCTCCACTAGCTTTGTTCGTAGTGATGCTTTCTAAGGCCCATTTGACTTCGCATTCCAAGATGTCTGGCTCTAGGTCAGTGATCACATCATCATGATTATCTGGGTCTTGAAACTCTTTTTTGTTTCATTATCTAATTTGTTTCACTCATTATCAGAGAAATGCAAATCAAAACCACAGTGAGGTACCATTTCATGCCAGTCAGAATGGCTGTGATCCAAAAGTCTACAAGCAATAAATGCTGGAGAGGGTTTGGAGAAAAGGGAACCCTCCTACACTATTGGTGGGAATGCAAACTAGTACAGCCACTATGGAGAACAGTGTGGAGATTGCTTAAAAAACTGGAAATAGAACTGTCTTATGACCCAGCAATCCCACTGCTGGGCATACACACCGAAGAAACCAGAATTGAAAGAGACACGTGTATCCCAATGTTCATCGCAGCACTGTTTATAATATCCAGGACATGGAAGCAACCTAGATGTCCATCAGCAGATGAATGGATAAGAAAGCTATGGTACATATACACAATGGAGTATTACTCAGCCATTAAAAAGAATACATTTGTATCAGTTCTAATGAGGTGGAAGAAACTGGAACCTATTATACAGCGTGAAGTAAGCCAGAAAGAAAAACACCAATACAGTATACTACGCATGTATATGGAATTTAGAAAGATGGTAATGATAACCCTGTATGTGAGACAGCAAAAGAGACACAGATGTATAGAATAGTCTTTTGGACTCTGTGGGAGAGGGCAAGGGTGAGATGATTTGGGAGAATGGCATTGAAATATGTATAATATCATATAAGAAACGAATCCCCAGTCCAGGTTTGAAGCAGGATACAGGATGCTTGGGGCTGGTGCACTGGGATGACCCAGAGGGATGGTACAGGGAGGGAGGTGGGAGGGGGCTTAAGGATGGGAAACACGCATACACCCATGGCAGATTCATGTTGATGTGTGGCAAAACCAATACAATATTGTAAAGTAATTAGCCTCCAATTAAAATAAATAAATTTAAATTTAAAAAAAAGAAAGTGAAAGAGGAGAGTGAAAAAGTTGGCTTAAAACTCAACAGTCAGAAAACTAAGATCATGGCATCTGGTCCCATCACTTCATGGCAAATAGATGGAGAAACAATGGAAACAGTGACAGACTTTATTTTTTGGGCTCCAAAATCACTGCAGATGGTGACTGCAGCCATGAAATTAAAAGGCACTTGCTCCTTGGAAGAAAAGCTATGACCAACTTAGACAGCATATTAAAAAGCAGAGACATTACTCTGCCAACAAAGGTCTGTCTAGTCAAAGCTATGGTTTCTCCAGTAGTCATGTATGGATGTGAGAGTTGGACCATAACGAAAACTGAGCGCCAAAGAATTGATGCTTTTGAACTGTGGTATTGGAGAAGACTCTTGAGAGTCCTTTGGACTGAAAGGAGATCAAATCAGTCAATCTTAAAGGAAATCAGTCCTGAATATTCATTGGAAGGACTGATGCTGAAGCTGAAGCTCCAATGCTTTGGTCACCTGTTGTGAAGAACTGACTCATTGGAAAAGACCCTGATGTTGGGAAAGGTTGAAGGCAGGAGAAGAAGGGGATGACAGAGGATGAGATGGTTGGATGGCATCACCAACTCAATGGAAATGAGTTTGAGTAAGCTCCGGGAGTTGGTGATGGACAGGGAAGACTGGTGTGTTGCAGTCCATGGGGTCACAAAGAGTTGGAGACGACTGAGTGACTGAACTGAACTGAGGAAGGTTCTGTTTCAGATGGTGGGGGAGTTGGTCTAGGCTGCAGCCTGGGTGCAGGTCAGCTTTTCATGTCCCGACTACAGGAGCAGCAGCTTCTTGGGTCATACTTTTCTCAAGGTATCCCTCAGGAGTGTGAAAGTCTAAACCAAATCAGGAAAATACAGTGACGTCTCCGCTCACATCTTGTCCATTGATATCCCATTGGTCTAAGAAAACTGTATCACTGACTCCAATATTGGTGGGACAGGGGAATAATTTGTGCCTGTTTTAGTGTAAGGAACTACAAAGACACGCTGCAAAGGATGTGAAGAATTAGGAAGAGTGAAGCATTAGGAATAATAACCCTGTCTGCCACACTCTCACTGTGCTGGTACGTGATGACTAGGGTCAGGGTCCCTCTTGTCCCAACTACCAGCACGTCTAGCAGTAGAATTAGTAGGTCTTATAGTCTCTTTTGAATTTATAGTTTGAAGAAGAGACAAGGGCCCCATTGGTTTAGCATTTCTTACTACTACAAAGAGAATTTCAGAGACTCTCCCTAGACAGAGAATGTGTGCTCAGAGTCTAAAAGCAAACCCATGTGGAGTCATAGAATTTTATAGCCAATAAGTACATCAGAAAGTTTTTCATGTGTGGATTAAAGAAACCTTATCAGTTCTCTAGTGTAGGGATTCGGGGAAGGCAATGGCACCCCACCCCAGTACTTTTGCCTGGAAAATCCCATGTACGGAGGAGCCTGGTAGGCTCCAGTCCATGGGGTCGCTAAGAGTCGGACACGACTGAGCAACTTCACTTTCGCTTTTCACTTTCATACGTTGGAGAAGGAAATGGCAACCCACTCCAGTATTCTTGCCTGGAGAATCCCAGGGACAGGGGAGCCTGGTGGGCTTCTGTCTGTGGGGTCGCACAGAGTCGGACACGACTGAAGCGACTTAGCAGCAGCAGCAGCAGCAGTGTAGGGATTATAGGAGCCAGGGGCCAGACAGGTAACACAGGGGGGTGAATCAGATGGGTGAAGGTTGTAGAGAGCTGCCCTTCCAACTTGAAGCCATTCAAATTCAGAGACTTGAAGTATTTCATGGCCAAGCAGAGTACTTCTGTGGGTCACATTTGGCCAGTCCCTTTAACCCTAATTTGTAATCTAATGGCCCTCATCTGTAGGATCTTTCTCAAGCATACACATTTCTCCATCATCCCATATTTTGGCCTTTGTGTGAGTTGTAAAAGCCCCACAGAGGATTCTAACTGCCCCATCCCTGCCCAGCTGAGAACCACTAATTCTGTCCAGGCTTCTCATCCCTTATAGGCTCAGTGGACTCAGGTGATGTGTCCAGCTTCACACAGCTAGTCACAGCGGAGCCAGGGTTAGACCCCAAGTCTCCACACCCCACTCAATCTCCACAATGCTGCATTTACTCACAGATATGGTGTCTTCTGTCTTAAACAGTGACCCCAGGATCTTCCTGTTGGCTGCAAAAGATTACAAGATGAATAATCAGTGATCCCAAGGAGTCCTGTGGGACATGTGGCACATCACACAGATAAATTGCAACATTGTGTAGGTGTAGGGACAGAACCGAAGGGAACATAAAAAAGGGACCTGAGAACTTCCAGTCTTGCGTCCCATGAGAGTGTCAACCACTCAGAGGAGTGGAGACCAGACGGCAGTGAGAAGGGACGTGGATTTATGCCACTCTCTCCCACTGTCATCAGCAGAGCTGGTGATCCTCTACCCTTTAGAACGTGGGATCTTGAAGAGATTTGTTTATTCATTTTCATTCATGTGAATGGATTTCAGGAGGGCAGGTCAAAGTCAATAGAGACAGAGAGGGAGATTGAAGTTCTGGAAGTAAAATTTTGCAAAGGACACTCACATTTATTCAAATAACTATTTAGCAGGACCTAATCTGTGTCACTATTTGACACTGTCCTAGGTTCTGGGGATAAGCACTAAATAAGTCTTCACTTTCATGGCAATTATATTGTAGCAGGCAAGACAGACAAAAACCAAATGAATGAACCAGAGAGTTTCAAATGACCATGACTATATTCATGAAGATATAAAACAGGGTGAGGTGATGACCAGTGACAGGATTTGTGGGTGGGGAGGGGGAAAGCCACCCGCCCTCCAAGCCTGCTTTTAGACACACTCCAGTCTCAGTGAGCCAAATCTGGCCAATAAATTCAGCTCCACAGCCGTGTGAGTGGCAGGGCTGCTATTCCTGGACCATATGTCTGTACAGAGGGATTGGGGTTGAAAGGTCAGCTGGAAGCTCTTGTCCTGGCCAACTGGGTTGTGTGCAGAGGCCAAAGCCAAGTTTGGCTATGAGAGCTGTATTAAGCTTGCCAAGCACTGGGAGCTCAGCAGCCCCAGACACAGGGCCGCATTTGGGGCTTGGTTTCTGGAGCCACGGGGCAGTGACACTTTGCCCAATTACCTAGGTGATACGGGACACCCAGTGCCTTCAGAGTTAGCCACCGTGGGCCGAGCTCTAAACACCCCAGACAGACGGTTCCTATGCAGCCTGCCTTTCTTGCCCAGGACTGAGGCTGAGTGGAGTTCATGTGGGAACATGTGTGTTCTGTGACCTGTGTCTCGGGTGAGTGTGATTTAGGGGTGAGGGGAGAAATGAGGTGCTCAGGGTGAGAGCGGGCGGGGTGTCCTGTTCTATGCTCTGCCTTTCTGGTGTTTGAGCTTCTCTTTTTGCTCTTGTTGGATTTTCAGTCTTGAGAAATAAAGAGAAGTGAACTGATTACTCTGGAGGCAAGGACCGTGTAATCTTTTGCAAAAACATTACTTTGAACTTATATTTATCTCAGTTTCTTTTTCTCTATTGTGGGATAACACACTTTGCCCTGATTATTCGACAGAGATTTTTTGTATGTATCAAACGCGAAATCCCTTCTTAAGTACTTATGATGCTCTACGGCCGTAAGGTGGTATTATTTTTACTATTATTATTATTATACCCAGGTGGCATATCAGGCACCAAGGTGATGAATATTATATACCTACATGATCATTAGTCCAAGTTTGTGTTTTTTGTTGTTGAAAAGTTCCAGAGAAGTTCATTTCAACAAGCATTCATTACACTAAGAACTGGAGATTTTAAAAATGTATAAGACTCAGTCCCTGGCCTGGGGAGGATCTAAGTGGAGTGAGCTGTTTCCCAAAACAGCATGTATATAATTGAGGAGATATTTATGCAGCTTTCTGACAGATGATCTAGATTACATTTTCCAGTGTGTGTGTGTGTGTGTGTGTGTGTGTGTAATCCTGTATTTTTGTAAGTTTGATGTCTGTTGACTGGACTCTGAAGCAGGACCTGCAAGCCTGTGGAAGGCCCCCACCTGATTTGCCTGTCCCAACCCTGCTGCCTGATCTGGGTTCTGTCACTGACAATTCCTGCCCAGGTAGTGACTGATAACTGAATAGTTGCCCTTTCAGATGTTTGCATTTTTACAGAGATTACTTTGATCATAAAAGTTGCAAATGTGAAACTTCCCCCGTGGTCTAGTACTTAAGACTCTGCACTCCCACTGCATGGAACACATGTTTGATCCCTGATTGGGAAAATAAGATCTCACAGCTGTGTGGCGTGACCAAAAATTAAAAAGTAATAAAAATATAGTAAAAATTTAAAAATGTTGGAGCTAGAACAGATCTTGAATACCATCTTGTTTAATGATCTTTAAAAAGCCACAAAGTCTTCAAGTGAAAGCATGTTTGGAAGTCATTGCACATTAAGTAAAAACAGGTCTGGTGAACTCGAGGTAGGAGATATGAAAACTTCTTACTCAACCTCCCCACCCCTTGCCACACATATTCTCAGCTTGAAAACCACTGCTTTAGTCTGTGCATAAGTTAGTGGAGTCTCTGAGTGAAGTCATCCTGTCAAGATCACACAGCAAGGAAGTGGCAAGTCCAGGCTCTGTACTGTTCACGGTGAAGACCCTCACCCGACTAAAGATATGCCACTCTAAGGACTCCACCCACTGGAAGAGGAGTGCCTGCCTGAATCCTGCCTGGCTGGCCATGTATCTGCCTTGAATGGAATAATTTGGGCTGAAAGCAGCTCAGAAATGTGGGACCTGATGTTTGGTGATGGCTCCAGGGCATCTAGGATGCATTCGGTCCTTGGCTGAGAGTCTGCAAATGGAAGACAGGTCAGCCAAGTGTGTTCCTCTCCTTTTTCTCAGGAGCAGCCAGCCGCCTGGTAAATCCCAGCTCTGAAGTGCTCACTTCAGCAGAGCTGCTTCTAATGGAACAAGACAGCTGGAGCTGTGGGATTGGGACCAGGCAGCTAATGGGTTTGAGCTCTGGTGGCTGCCTTCAATCTCATCTACCATTGCTCTTAGCCCCCACAAACCCCAAGCCAGCAAAGAGACAGACAGAGGAGAGGGTATCAACCCATCTGTCCCCACCACCGCCTCCCACCACCATCCAACCCAGGAAGAGAAAGGGTTTTGGAGAGGGGCTGCCAGGAGACAGTGACCAGATGCAAGTCTACTCCTCCGGGGGCTCATTGCCTATGAGGTGGGGGCTGGAAACAGCCAGGGCAGGGGTGGTCTGGGGGCTCCTGCCACACAAGACAGATAAGGTGGGGGCAGAAAGAATAATAAGCTGGGATCCAGAAGCCCAGGATTCCAGCCCCAACATGTTAGATCTGGGAAGGCGCCTAACCTGCTACATGGGCAGCTGCCATAGCCTCGGGGGTCTCTCTTCTCTTCCTTGTGCTGCTGCCTCATACATTAAGGGGTTTTTTCCTTTGCTGGAAACCTCATGGCTCCTCGTGGCCTCTCAGATTAAAGCCACTCACTTTCCCTGCGTAATCAAGCCTCAGCTTGGCTACAGCCCACCTCTCAATCTTATTTCCAATCCATCCACACAAATAGTTGGGTTTCTGTCCACGTCTTTGTTGTCAAAACCTTTCACCCACTGGCTCATTCAAATACCATTCTTTTTTTAAAATTGTCAAGTCCCAGATCAAATGCTCCTTCCTTTAAGGCATCTTCCCTAATCTCGCTTGTGATCTTTCTTTCCTAAATTATCCCACCCAGCTCTTTAGCTCAATGTCCAGTTTCCTGAGGCAGGGCCTGCATCTTCTCTTTGTCTCCCAGTAGGACCTGTGAATGAATGAGTAAATGAACCACTTGATGGCTCAGAGTCCTCAGCTGAAAAATAGGAAAACCTCACAGGGTTGTTGTGAGGATTAAAAGAGTTAATAGGCTCTGAGCAAACTTTCCTTGGATGATAGCACTGAGTAGCAAGAACAATAATTACTGTTCTGTGATCACTGCAGACTGGAGAAGGTGGAGCTGGTCCTACTGGAGATGGGAGTGGGAAGGGAAGGTGGGTGCGGGTCTCCTGAGCCCCAGGTGACACTGTCTTCCTCCTTATTCCCATATTTCTTATCCATTTCAGGATATGTAGACAAAGGTCAGTTAGGGAGCTCTCTAGAATATTTCTTTTTTGTGGGATGGATCTAACTTTCCTTGAGATGCTCAGAATTCCTACCACATAGCAGAATGTTGGTTCATAATCAACATTCAAAATCTGAATTAACTGGATTTTATTGGGATGATAAGAGCTCCAGTTTATGGAACATCTACTGTGTACCAAGCATTGTGACAGGCATTTTACATTATCATCTCATCTAATCCTCCCCGTGACTCTGTAAATTCGGTATTACTATGTTCATTTTACAGACAAGGAGACAGAAGGTCAAGGAAGATAAATAAGGAGGAATGTTGACCTGGGATCCAGGACTGCTTTAAAGTCATGCAGCTAATAAGGGTAGACAGGGAGTCAATCCCAGGGCTGTGTGATTTCAAAGCAAGTTTTCCCCTCTACATCAGTGTTTCGGAACCCTGGACTGCTATTAGCATTATCTGATCAACTTAAAGAAATGCCAGCACCAATGACCCTCAGACCATTTCTTGGTGTGGGACTTTGGAATTAAATTTTTTCCACAGCTCCCAGGAGTACATTCGGCAATAAGAACCATGGTATTATACCAAAAGAGAAAAAAATACCAAACATAAATTCTAGATAAATTCAGTTCAGTTCAGTTCAGTTCAGTCGCTCAGTTGTGCTTGACTCTTTGCGACCCCATGAATCGCAGCACACCAGGCCTCCCTGTCCATCACCATCTTCCTGAGTTCATTCAAACTCACATCCGTAGAGTCGGTGATGCCATCCAGCCATCTCATCCTCTGTCATCCCCTTCTCCTCCTGCCCCCAATCCCTTCCAGCATCAGAGTCTTTTCCAATGAGTCAACTCTTCGCATGAGGTGGCCAAAGTACTGGAGTTTCAGCTTTAGCATCATTCCTTCCAAAGAACACCCAGGGCTTATTTCCTCTAGAATGGACTGGTAGCCTTGTACAAAAAGGAGGGAAGAGGAGGAAGAGGAGGGAGAATTCTCTCATCGCATATGTGTTTTCATTTCTCATACAAATTAATTTTTAAAAATTTCTGGTGACTTTGATTTCAAGGCAAGGCCCTGAACGCTATCTTTTCTTTTTCGCATCCCTTACAGCATTTAATCCAGAACCTCTGCCCATCTCCTGCTCAATAAATATTTGTTTAGTGAATTGAAAAGATAGTAAATTTTGAAGGAACCTAACTCAGGCTCTGTTATATTTTATGTTTTATTGATCATTTCTTGTGTTTCAAAGGCCTTCAATAGAGAAGACAATCTTTTGGTTCAGTTTGGGAGTTGCAGTCACTTCGGTCGGGCAATGTGACTCAGAATTCATATAGACCATGCAGAAGTCAGTGGGCTCTCCCTAAAACCCCCAGGCATTCACCGGGTGCTGCCGCTGGGCACCTGAGCACATGCGCACTCAGCATCACCTTTGCTTGCATTTACCCGGAAGTGTTCTTAGTGTTTGTGTGTGTTCTGACTCCTCACTGAGATTGTGACCATTTTTGAGGAGTGAAAGACAGATCTAGATTTTATACCTCCTTTCACAGTGTCTGGAATGTTGACCTGTACCCATGGTACAGAAATGGTGCTGACTGGATGATGGACTTAGGTTTATTTAACTTTTCTTTGATGAATAGAAAAGAGGTAGCAGCGGCTTCTCGATCATCTCCATTAGAGCACCAAGAGACGTGGAGCTGGTGGTGGTGAGGAGCTAATGTTAACTTGTGCTAAGCGGTGAGGAAAGGCACCTCACAATGTTCCTTTTTTGAGCCATTCAGTTCTACCAATTCCCTACTGATCCCAGAGAGACAGTGGGGAGCGATCCTGCAAAGAGATCTTAGCTCCCTGCCCAGGAATTGAACCCGGGTCACCTGGATGAAAACCAGGACTCCTAGCCAACCAGCGACTAGGGGCTAGAAGCAAAGTGGCCCTGGCTCTTTCCCCTGTTGGAAAGCAAGATGTTTCATGGAGACAAAAGCTGTAAAAATAGTTACAAAGTTTATTAGAGACACAGCCTAACATGTATGGGAGAGCACATAGAAAAACAGTTTATTTAAGACAAAAGTAAGGAAGAAATACACACCCAGAAAGAAAGAGTATGAGCATCCTCTCTAGTGAGGAGGGGCACAGTAAGGCTGAAGCTAAGCAGAAATACACACCCGGAGAGGAGTGTGGGTATCCTGAATGAGGAGGAGAGCAGTAAAGAGGTGATTTAAATCACTTATGCAGGACTGTCCTTCTGGGTCTTTGTGCGTGTGCTCAGATGCCTGGTCATGTCTGACTCTTTGCGAACCCATGGACTGTAGCCAGCTAGGCTCCTCTGTACAAGGGATTCTTCTAGCAAGAATACTGGAGTGAGGTGCCATTTCCCCCTCTAGGAGATCTTCCCGTCCCAGGGATTGAACCGACGTCTCTCCTGTCTCCTGCATTGGCAGGATGATTCTTTACCACTATCGCCACCTGGGAAGTTTGTCTTTGTTTATACTGGCCAATTATCTTACTTTCTTCTTATCTGACTGCTCCTAGGACCCTCCCCAAGATGTGTTCACAACTTTTTGCTAAGATGGATCCCACTGCAGATGGCTGTTGGGTGCATGTTCACACTTTTTATGGCATGGGCCCCATGGGGCCCTCCCCTTTTTGACCCCAAGGAGCCTTCCTGCACATGTGCAGACAGGGAAGTCTTCCTTGATCTCAAGAGTGAGTACCTTATCTCTCTACTTTAGCAGAGTTCAGCTGTTGCCATAGCTTTGTCCTTGGAGCCTGGGTGAGAACAATGCTTGATTTCTACCCCCCTTGACAAACACCAGCCTAGAGGCCCATCTTTTTTCTATCGCACTACCACATGCTGGGTTGATGACAGGTACTGGAAAGTGCTGGTCTTCAGTGCTAGAGATTTTATATTTCCATGGAGGTTATTTTTTTCCTTATAAACAAGTTCAAAAGTATGATCAGGGGCTTTTCAACTAATTCTTAGTGCTACTGCAATGATTTGGACATTTGGCTTAGTGTCTTAAGTAGGTTCACTGAGATGACCACCACACATGATCTCCTCTTCCATTTTACTGCAGACATCTTAAGTGTGCATTTTATTTACCTTTGTTCTACAGAGCCTGGCTTGGTGCCTGACATAATGAGTGCTTGTGAATGTCTGTTGATTCACTAAACAAATGGATTTGCATATTTTGCTTGGTTCTCGCAGAGTCTCAGTCTTTTGCCTGAGGGCCATATCTCCTCTTGGAGCACTGCTGAATAGGCAAGAGGTAGTTAATAAAAAATTTAGAAATATACAGACTTGTCCTAAATGTGTTGTTCAGTGTGGATTTCTAGCTCAAATAATACATGAGTAAAATGAGTTAAAGTTGAGAGCTCTGATGTAGATGTGTTGTGACTTTCAGTCTAGGTTTTGGCATTTAGAAATGACTTAGTTCCTCTCTGTTATTCTTTTTCTCCCTTTAAATTCACATCCTTCGTAGGCAATTTTAGACACTGTACTTGGAAACAACTTCTTGAAATAGAACCTACTTTTTTCCCCAAGGAAGGCCTTGTTAGTTTCTGCCTTGGGGTTTGGGTTTACTCTGGCTCTGTGTTTTATTGTATCTTTATTATTATTATTTTTTTTGAAGCTAAATGTGGTCAACAGTGTCAGCATTTCAGAGGACATCAAGCCCTTACCAGGGCTTCCTGGCATTGGAAACATGAACTACCCATCCACCAGCCCGGGATCTCTGGTTAAGCACATCTGTGCCATCTGTGGGGACAGATCCTCAGGTATGTACAGAGACAGACACCCCTCCCAAGTGCCCCATGCAATGGGGATCCCAGAGAAGACACCTGTTCTATTTCCACTTGGCTCCTTTGTACCCAATAAGAAAAAAGAGTCCTTGAGCCTGGTAGGCTACCTACCATCTATGGGGTCACACAGAGTCGAACACGACTGAAGTGACTTAGCATAGCATAGCATAGCATAGGATGATCCACGCTGGGGCCCAGGCTGTAAATTTCTGTCACCACAGTCTTGATGAATTTAAAGCATGATTTCACTTTAGGCTGTTAGATTTATAGGAAACATTTCAGGAAGCTTCTCTGGAGTTACTGTGTTGCATGTGTATCTGGGATAAAGAAATGGTTGTGATGAGCAAGTATTTCAATCTAGAGTCTCTTTAATTTAAAAAAATTATTTTTATAATTCTAAAAATAATACCTTGATGTACAAAATATGGGAGAACTAGAAAGTTGTCAGTTAAAACTAAAAAAGTTATCTATAATGTTCCCAACAAAGAGAAATCCTTTGATATTTTAGCAAATTTCCTTCTACAAACTTCTAGGCTTTTAACATGTTTCCCTGGGTGGAAATTATTGTTTTCCCTGATTTCGTTCTCTTTATTTTCTTCCACTTTTGCCCAAATTATTTCTTTTGTGACTTCTTCCCCTACCTCTCCAAAATTCCTGCCCCTCTATTCCCCATCTCGACAATTTTGATGACAATCGAATATCTGATTTGATGAAAGAGATGAGGAAGATCTCTATGTCTGTCTATGATGCGTGACAATATTTTCTCTGCTTTTTATTACCACTAAAGTCACTGCAAAATGTCACTCCATTGAAAGTTCCCAGTGCCTGGAACTTAGCTACATGGCTAGTGTTTGCTTGTTCTCAAAAAGTTGTTCCCAAATTGTGCAGATTTGGCCATTGCCATAGCAACAGAATCCCAGTCACACCCTGATAGAGAGTTTTTTTCTGCTGTGGTTTAATTGAAGTTGGGCTGCTGCTGCTGCTGCTAAGTCGCTTCAGTCGTGTCCGACTCTGTGCGACCCCATAGACGGAAGCTCACCAGGCTCCCCTGTCCCTGGGATTCTCCAGGCAAGAACACTGGAGTGGGTTGCCATTTCCTTCTCCAATGCATGAAAGTGAAAAGTCAAAGTGAAGTCACTCAGTCGTGTCCGACTCTTAGCGACCCCATGGACTGGAGCCTACCAGGCTCCTTCGTCCATGGGATTTTCCAGGCAAAAGCACTGGGGTGGGGTGCCATTGCCTTCCCCGTGAAGTTGGGCAGTTCATCCATATATGGGAGAACCATGGAAAGGATAAGTTGGTCCCGTGTTTCTTAATGACAAATACTCCAGAGCTGAAAGCATTATTTGTTATTCTATGAGTTCAGTATGCTTCATCAAACAGGCTATCTCTAGCCACCATTGCACCTTAAAGTGGCTTTCTCTGAAATATAAGCTCCTGGGATCCAGATATTAACATTGGTTAGCTCTCTGGGACTTCAGCTCACCAGATTAGAAAGTCATATCAGGTCTATAGCTAAACTGCATCACATGTCACACTCAAGAATCAGACATAAATTTGTTTTGCATAATTTGTCTCATTATATTCTTCAAGTCTCACAATTTCAACCAATTGAGCACAGCTGCCTGGTGTGTAGTATTGGGAAGACATCTACCTAGAAAGACTCCTTTTTAAAAATATGTATTTCTTTGGTTGTGTGGGGTCTTAAATGGGCGTGTGGGATCCTTTTAGTTGTGGTATGCAGGATCTTTTTTAGTTGCAGTGTATGGGATCTAGCTCCCTGACCAGGTATTGAACCCGAACCCCTTGCTTTCGGAGTAGAGTCATAGGCCACCGGACCACCCAGGAAGTCAACAGTGACCGATTCTTGATTCCTGTGTGGTCCTGTGTGAGGTGGCTCTCCTGACACAAATTAGCCATCCTTGGTTGGGGTCACGGAAAACTGGATGTGTGGAACAGGTAATAAAGGCAATGAAAGAGGTAACAGATATCCTGGATCAAGTAAAACCACCTTCCATCAGATCTTTACATCACATCTCAAGATTACTTGTCATGTTATGCCGTAAAGATAATATAACAGTTTATTCCTCTGATAGGCAATAATATTTGAAAAATTTATAAGTTAGTTTCTTGTACATAGTTTATTATAAAGGATAATAGTTTGAAGTGAGACTCTTAAGTCCTTGGACTTCAGTTATGGAGAAATACGAGTGAAACTGAGGTGTTTCCCTGCTAGATAATACACAATGATCATAGATATTTTAATTTTTTATATACACTAATGTCTTGAATGAAGGCAGAACATTTTGCTTAACTCAACATAAGAATTGCCCTGTTAAATAAATGGAAGTGAAGTCTTAGGTTAGGACTTTTAAAATAACATTCTCTGGAATTAGTGATTCCAGAGAATTGCTTCTAGAGGGTAGACGCAAGAAAGGGCATATCTACTCGGCCTTGGTTTGGTTCCTGTCATCAAGCTTGCATTCTCCACTAGTTATTCTTTGCTTTTGTTTCCATTGCCAAGGTGATGTGCTAGTTTTTCTGGGGAGAGCCAAGAGATTCTTTTGAATGAAAGACCCAGATAAACACAAGAACAACTTATGGAATGTCCTTCTCTTGTGGCCAGGAAAGCACTATGGTGTGTACAGTTGTGAAGGCTGCAAAGGGTTCTTCAAGAGAACCATAAGGAAAGACCTCATCTACACGTGTCGGGATAACAAAGACTGCCTCATTGACAAGCGTCAGCGCAACCGCTGTCAATACTGCCGCTATCAGAAGTGCCTGGTCATGGGCATGAAGAGGGAAGGTAAGGCTTCCTGCTACCCTGCTCTCCACTCAGGGGAGAGAGCAGTTTGCATATACATAATGGAAGCACATGCAGGACATAGGAAAGAGTCCTGCTAGGCTGGACTGTGTGAACAAGTTTGAGGCAGAGGAGGGAACGACTTTGGGTGACAAGATTTCACAAGTGCTGCAATTGAATGCCTCCTGCCCTGGTAAATGTGTATCCCTAAGCAAAGCCAGCAGGAACATCTTCCTTCACCATTCTCACCTGTCCTGGACCTCAGATGATGGTCCAAACGGGACCCTCTCTCTTCCTCTTCCAATATCCAGGCAGTGTTAGAGCTGAGGTCTCAGGGTGCTGGCCCACCATGGAGCATCAGACTGACCTTCTGGGCAGAACTGACTCTCCCCTCTAATCCTCACCCTGGGGAAGCCTGCTGGTTTGATTAATCTCTCTGGGCTTTTATAACCTTGGTCTGCTATAAATCCTCTGAGATTGGTGTATTCCAAAGTCTTTGGGGATTATTGGCATTACCAATAATCAGACAGCCTTCTCATTCAGAGGGATCGTCATTGTGTACTTTTAAAATGTTACATATTTCAAATTTACAGGGTAGGTTAGCTGGGTTGTCGTAGGGAAAAAAAATCTGAACAAGCTTTCTGTTTATTTACAAGATCAAAAAGTCTTTCCATTAAGTAACACAAATAAATCAAATCAAGAAGTTAATTAGCTAGGGAACTCAAAAGGTACAGGGTATAAATGGTAAATCTTAATAAATTCAAGAGTCAAGAGCCTCTCAGAAATGGGAACAAGGCATTTTTTTTGTCTCTCCCAGGTGACTCTTTATTCTTAAAGAACTTCTCTTCTATGAGGAGGGGGAGGCTGGCTAAAAGATCCAGTGAAAAAAGGGTTTGGACCCCTTATAGGAAAGAATCCTACTGGCAAGGAAAAAATGGCACTCTTAAAATGTTTGGGATGGAGGTGGCCCTTAAGAATAACTTAATAACCTGAACCATTCTGAAAGTGAAAGTGTTAGTCACTGACTTGTATCCAACTCTTTGTGACCCTAAGGACTGTAGCCCACCAGGCTCTTCTGTCCATGAAATTCTCCTGGCAAGAATACTGGTGTGGGTAGCCATTCCCTTCTCCAGGGGATCTTCCCAACACAGGGACTGGACCTGGGTCTCCTGCACTGTAGGCAGCTTCTTTACCTAACCATTCTATAGCTGAGGAAATAGACTTGGATTGGTGGAGTGAGTTTCCCAAGGTCCCAAGGACAGGTGATAAACAGAGACTGGAACTTCTTACTTTTAGGTCAGAGCTCATCTCATATCTCTTCTCCTACCAGGACAAGAAGTAACTATGGAACTAAGGATGGAATCTCACTCTGATATCTGTCAAGAATCTCAAATTGACAGACCCAAACCTGCCCTCTCAGCCTGTTCATCATATGGTTCTCCCCATTTTAGGAAATAGCCATTTTTCAGCTACTCAGATCAAAAGCCATTGAACACCTCTTTTTTTTTTTTTCATGCACCACATTCAATGGGTGAGGAAATCTTGTCTCTTTCTCAAAATATGTTAAGAATCTTTCCATGTCTCACCATTTTCACTCTTATTGCCAAGTCACTGTTTTTTTGTTGTTTTTTTTTTAATAATACAAATAGCCTCCTAAGATGTTTGTCTGCTTCCATCTTTATCTTCCTCCCGTCTCTCCTTATCAAAGCAACCAGAGTGAGTCTTTGAACAAGTGGGTCAGGTGAAGCCTTTCTTTCACCAAAATGCTCTAGTGCCTTCACTTCTTAGAATAAAGGCAGAATCCTGGTTGTGACTTCAAGTCTGTACATGGTCTGGCTACCCCCTGACTTTCTGCTCCGGCCTCAGGGCTTTACACTTACTGTTCTGTCTGCTCAGCCTGCCCTCTCCCAGGTGTCTATGTGGCTCACTTCTCCTTCATATCCTTACTTGTCAACTTCTTAAAGTTTTGCCTGACTACAATGACACAAATCACATCAACCACCCCTAATACTTCCCAGTTTATTTCCTACAGCATTTATTACTATCTAACAGGAACACACAGAAGAACTGTACAAAAAAGATCTTCACGACCCAGATAATCACGATGGTGTGATCACTCACCTAGAGCCAGACATCCTGGAATGTGAAGTCAAATAGGCCTTAAGAAGCATCACTATGAACAAAGCTAGTGGACGTGATGAAATTCCAGTTGAGCTATTCCAAATCCTGAAAAATGATGCTGTGAAAGTGCTGCACTCAATATGCCAGCAAATTTGGAAAATTCGGCAGTGGCCAGAGGACTGGGAAAGGTCAGTTTTCATTCCAATCCCAAAGAAAGGCAATGCCAAAGAATGCTCAAACTACCGCACAATTGCACTCATCTCACATGCTAGTAAATTAATGCTAAAAATTCTCCAAGCTAGGTTTCAGCAATACATGAACTGTGAACTTCCAGATGTTTAAGCTGGTTTTAGAAAAGGCAGAGGAATCAGAGATCAAGTTGCCAACATCCTCTGGATCATCAAAAAAGCAAGAGAGTTCCAA